>OX451738.1:710491383-712891383 GCA_948472305.1 Vicia faba
TCTAACAAAGCGCGAAGGACAATTTGGATCCTCTCAGAAATCAGAGATTTATTTATTTGGAAATAGGAAAAGTTTATTCTCAATAAATTTTATCAATACTTGCGGCTTTCGGTTCTATTTTATAAAAAAAATTATTTGGAGATAGGAAAAAATATTTGAAATTTTATTATAATTAATAAAACTGAAAAGACTATGCAAGATAGATATTTTAACTTAAAATATCTTAATTATAAAAGAAAAAAAAAATTTAAATACAATTTAATATATACTTTTTTTTTAATATATATACTTTTTTTAAATATATAATATATATATATATATATATATATATATATATATATATATAATATATATATATATATATATATATATATAATATATATATAATATATATATATATATATATATATATATATATATATAATATATATATATATATATATATAGTATATATATATATATATATAAAAGATGAATTTATATATCTGTTAAATTTTCATTGGAAAAAAAAAGTATAAATTACACTTAAGAAAATATATTTAAGTTTTTTTTCAAAAAAAATTCTATATTTTATAAATGCGTGTGAGTTTATATTATTTTATTTTAAATATATTAATTTTTATTTTTCTATTTCACTAAATTATTTATACATTTTTTCTCTCTTTTTTTTTTTCAATATATTTTTTATTTGGACTTCATAAATTTTGAGGGTCTCACAATAAAATATGTTTTGGACTGGACCTACCCTTGGCCTAATTTTCAGTGAGACCCAATTCAAGTGTGCCAACCTGCACCACTGACCGTACTATCCTCGAACACGGCGGACAACTACCATTCTTTCTTCGCAAGAAGACAACCTCACCACGCGGGGACAACACCCAAATAGATTGAGGACGCTCACCCTCGATCATGAAGGCTTCGGGGACACCTCAACTAGCTCGTCGATTAAGACTGGTCCCCTATCAACCTCGCGCTGGCTGAGATCACCTATGACGAGCAGACCGCTCTCCGAACATCTAGGACTGACTACCCAACATCTCTGAATATCGCAGAGTCTTTGTGGTCTCGGAAAGATCGCATCTATATCCTCCTGACCGTGTGGAGGACGTCATCCAGATAGAGAACTAAGTGCGAGTTCCCACTACTTAGGTACCCCTAATTCACTCTCAACTTCTATTCGAGTTAGTTGTGACGGTCCATTCTAATCAGATACGATCAGAATAATAAAACTCTTTATATATATTTTAAAAGGATATATATATATATATATATATATATATATATTATATATATATATATATATATATATATATATATATATATATATATATATATATATATATATATATATATATATTATTGATGATATTGAGAAAAGATAATATCCGTTGCATGGTTTCTTTTACTCGTCACATTGAATAGGTAGACAAAATTTAATAGGAGTTGAAAATGTCAACGGTGTTTCTTTTTAAAATTAAGACGGTACTGAAAAAGTTCTCTCTCTTATTACTTTCTCTTATTTTAATACTATTAAGACTGACATTGAAAAAGTTTTCTCCTCTAAAAGAGGGTAGGTAAAATAAATAGGAGTTGAAATCTCTGTTGTGTGGTAGCTATTCAACCAGGTCTTTAATTTATCAAGATTAAAAGTAAGAGATCCAAATGAAACCAAATTAGCGTAAAAAATATTGCTAGTTGTGATTTTGATGAATTCATTGCATGTGTGATATTTTTGTTTATGATGCACCGATATTTGAATTGAAGATACTACTAGGTCTTCCATGAAATAAGGTTTTCACATTACCAACTCATTATTTAAGATAGTACGTACTTCAAAACGGTGGTTAGCAAAGTTTTCCTCTTATTTCCTTTTCTTAACTTAAAATTATGAAACCTACTACTAGTACTATATATATAGGAATAATATAACATGAAAAATAGAGTTTTTCATGTAGTTAAAGTTTTTATACACAAATTAAAGAATATAATAATATTATCATAAAAAATTATATTTTATAAAATTAATTTTATTAATATATTAAAAATAATATAAAGAATAAAAAATAAATGTCACAATTAAAAAAAAAAAATAATAACATTAAAAAATGAGAACTATAATCATTTTAAAATATATTTTTTTTACTAAAATCACAATTATTTTAAAACGGATGAAACAATAAATATGGCCCATGAGTTAGTTACCTTGCTGGCTTGATAATTCCATTAACATCTTCAAGTATTTTTATCGCACTTTTCTTTGAAGGGACAACCTTCATTGCTCCAAGAATTCCCTGTTTTTAACAACCAAACTCTTTTATAAACTGAGTATAACTTTATTTTTTATTACATTAAATTGCTTAATTGTTTTATAAAATATTATAAATATTAATCATTCCACCCACGCATATCTCAACTAATAAGAGTAAATTTTAACAATATAGATATCGATGTTTTTGGAAATACATCACAATAAAGGAGAAATGATCGAGGAGATGTATGATTTTAATGTATCAAGATCATCACATCAAACACCTTATCGTTAAGTCAGTCAGAATATATCAATATTTCAGGAAATTCAATAAAGAATGATGAGGGTGAGACAAAAACATGTCATTTATGTCACAAAAAGACACCCTTAGATCGAAGGGCACCTCCATAAAAATATATATTTATGCATTGTGTAATTTAAAATATTAATATAAAATATTTTTAATTACTTTTATTATTTATTTAAAAAAATTAATAATAATAACTGTCAAACCATCTAATATAGCGCATCTTCTTTAAAATTATATATATTTATCACACTGCATAACACTATATAGAAGAATAAATTATACATTCTGACGTCTCTTCTCTAGTTTACATGCATGCGTCCACAAAGTAGTTTGATCCTTGTGTATCAAAAATTTTTTATTTAAAAAATGATCATTTTGATTTTCTTTTTAAAAATAGTTATTTGAAAATTTCTTTTTAAAAAAAAACCTAGTACTAACTATTAGTAGTATACATCGTAGGGTAGGGGAAAAATCAAATATTTAGAATGATGGTGCCCCACCTATTGAGTAGGTAGTAGTAGTAACTGACAGAGAGAGTTAATACCTCTATGAGATTCATGGTTGAGTTCACAAGTGTTGGTAATGATCTGCTTCCATTAAATGCATCTCCTTCAACATATAATTTGTTAAATCTCACTTCCACCTTTGGAATCTCTATCTCAACCCTGAAAAACAACATTATCTTAAAAAAACATATTTCAAAAAATTAAATAATTAAATATTACTAAAACAAAAAAATAAGACAAAAAAATATAAAAAACCTATGAATCCTCTCCCTTATCTTAAAGAGAAACTTTTCATTATCTTCTTCAACACTAGTTAATATACCATCCATGAGTTTACTCTTATCATGAATACCAAGCTTTGATATATCAACTTCTTCATAACTAAATCCACCACTCTCAATAGCTTCTTTCACAATGCTTTTCCTTAGTCTTTCAAAAGTAGGAAGCCTTTCTATGGCAGCCCATCTAAGCTCTTCATCATCAACAACTATTTCATTCTTGTTCTTCTCAAACACATCATCACCACCACTTGTTGATGCCCAACTTCTTCTACTTGAAGATCCTATATTCATCCTTAGGCTACTTATTGACCTCAAAACATCTTCTTCTTCTAACCCTTCTTCCATTTTAAACATAAATAAGCATTTAGTTATAATAACTTGTGTTGTGTGTGTATGTGTATGGTATTAATGAAATTCTTAATAGGTAGCCAGGTAGGTATTTGGTAGGAAATTTTTGAAAGGAACATAAATAATTTATGACTTGGACTTGATCATTTGGTGTTGTGTCAAGACCAATTTATTATGCCTTTTATTAAGGAATGTTTCATTTTTATTTTTAAATATGATGACAAAATTTACACTCATATATGACGGTGAATAAACCCATCCAATTTTAGGCACTAGACTAATTGATAAAAAATATTATAGTGCATACAATTGTAAAATTGCAAGTTCAAATATAAAATATCCAATTTTATGTAAACACAAAATGACAATTATCAAAAATGCACTTTTTAAATAAATAACACTACGGAAAAAGGGGTAATTTTAAAGTTGAGTTAGATGAATTTTTCATGGAAGTTTCCTTTTCATGTTCATGGAGTCCAAAAGTAGTGAAACTCAAATCAAAGCAATGTTCCTTTTTCGTTTTTTAGTGATGTTACACTTTCGTCATTTCAATTCACGCCATCAACGCAATTTATGCTATTATCATATAAAAAAATATAAAGAAATACTTGGATGAAAAATACATAAATTCATATTTTTAAGAATATGGTTGGTCTTGATTTTTTAGAAGACTAGAACAAATAATAAAAACAAACACTTAATAAATAATTTTTTTAATTTTAAAAGAACATCATCTATTTAAATGGAATATCACCAACAACTTCAAAAAAAAAAAAACCGCATTCTAATCAATACTATAAAAATACATTCTACCTACTTAAAAATTGTCTTCCTTCTAATATTGTTAATGACAAATTTTTCAATTAAGTTATTATATTATATTTTCTTTAATAAATTATTTTCAATTGTTATTAATGTTAACACATTAAGTCTTTATTATAACATAATAGACCAGATGTAAAACTTTAACAATTTTAATTTTAAAAAAATTCTTTCAAGAGAGGCAACTGCCACTGAAATAATCAATAATCTTAATATATCAATCGATTCAATATTTTCTACAAACAAGATATCTCTTAGGATGTGTTTGAAATTTGTAGTTAGTCTCCATCAATCGTACTATAACAATATATAATAATATCAATATATAATAAATATCAATATATAATAATATAACAATTTTTTGTCCAAAATAATACTATAGAAACAAAAACTTAGAACATATTTTATGCAAGGGTAATTTGAGGAAAACAAAATATAGACACTTTCTCTGCCATTTCTTCACTACTTTGAGAAGAAATAAAAAGTATATGGTCCCACCTTTACTAAATCTCTCTTCTCAACTTTCTTTTGTTAAGCAGGATGACTTATATACTTCTCTCATTTTTTTTTCCTTCTCTTTCTCATACTTCTCTCTTTTAAATCATTTCAACCAAACACACCTTTAGCGACCTAAACTCCATACATAATTCTTTTCCATCAATATTACATTGTTTATTATGTTTCAATGTTTCTTCGAAATGAATATAACAAAGCTCTAAAGTTATATTATCCAATAATTATAAATTTAAAAAAACAAATAATAAATCAAAAACACTTTTATATTGTTGGTATTTCTCAAATCTCTTATTAAGAGATACAATAGTTTGATCAATAATGTAAATAAAATGATTAACTCTAAAAAATTTCTCTTCAGATAACTCAACTGGTGGGGTATTTAAATTCTCATCAAACTGTCATTTTCTTTGAATTACACGCCTTTGAGGAAATAATGGATCAATATTCAATTCAAAGGCAATTTATGTAGCATAATTCAAGACGTTTCTAAAACAACTACAAAAAAACGCTCATCAGCGACATGATATTCACGTCACAGCGTGAAAAATCATGTAACAACTGGTTTTTTTGCGACGTGAATGAACACGTGACAAAAGGGCGTGTGAGAACTAATTTGCGACGTGAATGAACACGCGCCAGAAGGGCGTATGACAACTAATTTGCAACGTGAATTACCCGTCACAAAGTTGTGAAGTGAAATTTATGTCGCAATAATTTGCACATGTATCAAACATGTTTCAATAGGAGAAGGCAAGGCAGAGCAGGTGTCAGTATCACGTCACAACGTTGTGAAGTGAAAACTACGTCACTAAAAAACGTGATATTAAAGCAAAGTTGCAACGTGATTTTAATTAATATTTTACACAAATTAAAATTTAAAAATAAAATAAAAATATAATAAATCCTATGGGTCGGGAAACTCGTCCATGTTAAAATCATCGTTATTCTCCTCATCCATCGGTTGTTGACCACCAACTCCTTCATTTCCACCAACTTGATTACAACTCCTTTGGAATTGCATAAATCACCGCATTTGCTCCTCTATATCAGTTTGCCTTTTCACCATTGCCTCCATTAGCCATTGTTGCTCCGCCATTTGGACCTTCATTGTCGTTTCACATTGTGCTGACTCGCGTCTTTCCTCGGTTAGTGCTAGTTGTCTTACTGTTTCTAGTATTTTAGGTGTCAATTATGATGGACGTGACGATGTTTCCCCATATCTAACTCTTTGAAATAAAGTTTTATCCCCTCTTCTCAAGGTGCCCACCAAATTTCTACCATAAAAAACACCTATTAAGTCCCTTTCCTCCATTGACTTGACTCCAAATATAAAAATCCACATGTGGATTAAGTGGAGCTCTGAACCTCTCTGAATATATTACGGACTATGAACCAAAAATTCCGCGAACAATGTCTGGTAATCCTCCTACACATACAATAACAAGTTAAGTTAAATATAATTTAAACAACTTAGTTATTTACAAGAATTAAATTAAGGACAAAATTTAGGTACAATTCTTTAGGCGTGGTTCTTACTATTTTTCAATGAAAATATGACAAGTATACTTAAATATCATTTAAGGAGTGAAAATAGAAGCAATTTGCATATTTGTAAGTGTAAGAGGAAAATAGTAAGAATCACACCTACAAAATTGTACTTAAGTTTTGTTCTTAAATTAAATTAAATTAAATTAAATAATGAATAAAATATAGCCACATGACTTTCACGCCACAACATCTCAGTTGTCACGTGATTTTCACGCCACAACATCTCAGTTGGTACGTGAAAACCATGCCACAAAGTTGTCATTAAATAAAAAATATATAAGCAACATAAATTAAATAACTTACCAAAGCTTTTTTGGTACGCTCGTCAACAAAACCCCCCCGATTTTTTTGCCCGAGTCTTTATAACCAGATCCGTCATTAGTGGTGATCTCCCCAAACTCTTAGCCTAAATAATAAAATTAACTTTATTTAAAAATATATTATAAATCAAAATATTAAAAATGTGGTAATAATTGTTGGGGGGAGTTACTAGGAGCATCAATACATAGTGTAGGAATATGTACATTTGTGAGAGACACACCACTTATCCACCTAAAAACTTAAGGTGATAGGTGAGTGGGTTCTGCCAATTATATATGTTCAAGTCTCCACATTCTTATCCAAATGTGGGACTATTTCCCCACTTACTCACACTTGCATTATTATTCTAACAATAATTATCATGCGTCGAGCATGCTTAGAAGTAATTATACTTTCAAGTGCATTAAGGCTACCCCATTTTTCAGATGCTCTTATTTTCTTTACTTTTTTAAATTTAGCCTTAAATCCAGGTGAATCCCAATAGACAAGAAGTTTACCAAAAACTTCTTTTTGTATCCAATTGAGACAGATACTTTCATTTTCTCAACGCTTTCTAGCACACCGTAGTATGTTAGAAAGTTGTCTTGTTGTTCTACCATAATAACTTCTTTTAACTTCTCTCGCGTTCATTTGTTTCCACGTACACTTTTTCTGCAATGTTGTATGCCATTCAAATAAATAGTTAGATAATTATAATAAAAAAGTAATTTAAATAACAATAACTTAAAAAATAAATTAATTATACCTTAAATCATCTAAACCAAGCATATTTATCTGGAACATCTTTAAAACTCTTCCAAACTTATTTACACATTTTCTGAATTACATAACGTATACACCGGGCAGCAATTTGACTCAGCGCTAAATTAAACATCAATAATTTGAATTATCATTAAATATAAATTTATATTAAAAATGGAAATGTATACTTAAATAAAAATTTATAAATTAGAAACTTACGAACTTTCAGAGGGCCAAATACAATATCTTTCATCAATGATATGAATATCACTCAGATTATCCTCCCTCTCATCCTCATCATCATCATCGTCATCTCCATCCAACTCATGATCGTCCTCACCCGACTCCTCATGATAATCCTCACGCTCATGTATATGTGTGATAGGTGAGATGCGGGATCCACCAGTCAGCTGGAAGGATGAGGGAACCTATGTGGGATGTGGGGTGCGGGATCCACTAGTCTGTTGGAAGGACGAGGGTGTAACACCTTCTAACCCCACATGTATTTCTCATATAATTTACAAAATGATTTAAATAAAATCACCACTAAAGGGTGTAACACTTTATAGAAAACATCATAATAAACAATCCTGCTGTGTAACACGGGTTACATCAAATAGAAGCAACGTCTTATTATAGTTCAACATATCATTTATATCACCACAACAGATACATCGTCATAAATAAACTTCCTCACAAATCAAAATGTCATAGTACTTTAGTCTCGCCAAAAGTTGGAATTAAAACTAGTTCATAATCCCTAAAAATTATCATAAAATGCGTTAACTAAAGAAACATAGAATTTGCAAAACAAGCATTTCCAACCTGATGTTACATATCAGAGCAAGACACCACTATAATAACATAAAGGCAAAATAATCATTTTGGTCCCTTAACTATACTCTTAGGTTCAGATTGATCCCTTAATTTTTTTTCCGTGTCACTTTGGTCCCTTAACTTTTAAAATGTTTCCTTTTAGTCCATTTTGTCCAATTAGCGACGGATTTCAAAGATTTTCCGTCGCTAATTAGACAAAAAGGACTAAAATGAAACGTTTTGAAAGTTAAGGGACCAAAGTGACACGGAAAAAAAATTAAGGGACCAATCTGAACCCAAGGGTATAATTAAGGGACCAAAATGGATATTTTGCCAAACATAAATCATAAAATACTCCAAAGATATATTCAATGCTCCTACAAGATACTCCTGAGCATTTGCGCATTACCCACGTGGAGGCAACATTCAAATAGAAAGGATAGGTAATCACAATTAATTATAAAATATATAAGGAAAAGGTTAGTACTAACATCATCATCATATCAACACACATCGTTTATAATCAAGTCATACTCACACCTACACGCTATAATAACACTTATTAATCTTTTGTCATAACAACCATCTTATAATCACACAATTCACAATTATCATCATTTCACATCCCATCAACAAAATTTAAGAAATTTCCACATAAAATGATAAATGCAACAACACTGACACAATGCATATGGTACCAAATTTATGAACACCTGGTTAATCACCCTCAAAAGATCCCCACCATAGGATCAATTCCCTCTTGGAACCGAAGCATAACATAAACCAATACTACCATTATATTAACGTTTCACTGAATCTTCGAACGAGGATCTAGCTACTCGCATCCAATCCACACAATAGGATTGAGGCTCATCAGAAGCGCACCAATGTCTAAAAATGCCATGAATGCATGATGCAAAATAACTTCATATATAAGTTCGACCACGACTAGTTAATTGCATCATCATTCAGATAATCATCTTCACATAGCATGTATACATATTAAACATCCCTATCATTAAACATCATTATGGATAACATCAATTACATCACAACAACATCATAGCAACTTCAAAGCATCACCAAATTCATCATCAAAATGGAATACATTATCATATTAAATCATATAATTATTAAATATCATAAAGAAATAAGTACTAGAATGATTGTGATACGGTGGGAGAACTGACTTGAAGGTTTTGCGTTTGATTGCAAATGTTGCGGTTAGAAAGAGTCGCCACCGACTTTTCTTTTATCCTAAAGAAAAGGTGAAAAAGCACAGGAAAGACCTTTGATATTATTTCTTGAGTTCGGGGGTAGATTATGAAAAGGGAAGGTATTAGCACCATTTTCATCCATGGTTATCCATGAGCTCTTAGTTACTTGCTAGATCACTTGCTTTTGTTTGAAATTGTGCTTAGTATGGTTTTTGAAAGTATTTTGTAAAGAGGCCATTGTTTAGGCAATCTTTGTAATGATTCTTGTTTGTAAGAATGTATACAAAGATGTTGATCTTTTGAAAATGTTTTCAAGTTTTATAAGATGTTTTGAAAGTGTAAGTGTTTGTTTTTGAAAATAGAAATGATGTTTTGTTTGAAATTGAGCAAGTAATTAGGAGAATTCTACCTACTCAAAAGTCTTTCTTGTTCATTTCCTTTCCTTTGACATTGTTATCTTACCATTGATTTGGTAAGTAACCCTATCTTTGGATGTAAACGGGACGGACATGGGTCATCGTATAACCATGATTAGCAATGTTGCAAGGTATCTTAGCATTCTTTTTGAGGGACTAAGATAATTTGAAAGGCAACTTAGATAGCGTCATCGAGGGACTAGGATCTTGTGTTTGCTTGCTTTTGCTAAGATACCTTACATGCGTAATATGGTCATTTTGTATAAGGCAACCAAGTGAGATAACCCTAGGGGTGCTTGTGTGCAAGTGTGTTGTTTTCATGCTTTGTTTTTGTCTTGATTAGGGTTTGCTATTTTGTTGGTTTTAGTCTTTCCATACAAAACCCTAATTACTAGCATTTATATAAAGCGATAAATTGTGAAAAGTAAAATTACTACGCTATTACGTCATTAGGGGATGGGTGTACAAATTTAGAAACGGGGATTGCAAGAAAGTTAAACCTAATTATCTATTACAACCATATTGAATATTGTACAAAATTGAAAATAAAATGCAAGAATATAAATGGAAAAATAAATGATTTTTTGTTGTTTTTATGAAAGGAGTTTTAACCTAATTAAGAGAGATGATTAATGAAAAATAAATAAAATTTAAACCTAAATTAATTAAGAAGGAAATTAAGTTAAAATGTGTTTTAGAGTTTTTTTTGTGAAAAGGTTTTAACTTAATAAAAATAATATAAAAATTAATTAATTAAAATAAACCTAAGTTCTAAATTAATTTTAATTAAGAAAATAAATAATTAAACCTATGTCTAGATTTTAATTATTAAAAAGAAATTAATTATTAAGAGAAATGTTTTTTAGTCTTTTTGTTTTATAGAGAAAATAAAATATATAAATAATAAATAAAAATAATTTTGGATTTTTATTAATAAAAAAATAATAATAATAATAATTATAATAATAGTGAAAATAATAAAAGAAAATATGAAATGAAAATAAAATAAAAAAAGAAAATAAAATAATAAAGGAAATAATGGGCCAGCGGTGCAAGAGTAAGGCAGGGGTTAAAGCCAGCAAAAAATGGAAGGCCCAACATAAGGGCCCAGGCACTGCTTGTTTGTAACCAAAAAAAGGAGAAAAAAAGTGAAAAATGAGAAAAGTGGCAGCGCTGGGGCTTGAACCCACGCCCTGAACATGAAACGCGCGTTGCCTTACCACTAGGGTGACTATACATTCGTTTATTAAAATGAAATGATAAATATATAACGTAACATGCTTCCAAGGCCCGTACTTCGTCTTCAACCTTCAGCCAGCTATAGTACCTGTAACTTCTTCATCTCTCAACAAAAATAGAAAGCTCAAACATGAAAGTTGTGGCATTTCTTCCCACGAATCCAACCATATGAGTGAGAATTTTTCTGGCCCTAAATTAAAACCTAAAAATTTCAAAAACTTCAACTTTAAAATTCTCCAAGCTCAGGCCATATAAATGCAAACTATGGACATGTATAACTTCGTGGCAATGGTATCTACATTTTATCTTCATAAATCAGAATCAAATGATGCTTGTATGAAGAGATAGGAGTTTGAAAACTTACCTCTTGCAGCTGGAGTCGTGAATGGAGTTTGAGCAACTTTTAAGATGGCCCGAGGATATGTTTAGCTTGCCTGGGCCTCCCTGAGTGTGTTGCAAGCCTTACTTTGTTCTGAAACTAGCTAGAACTCTCTACTCAAGTCCAACTGTTATGGAGATTTTTGAAAACGGTGGATGATGAAGATGAAGTTACAGAAGAGTAACAGGTATTGAGATGAGTTCTATATGATGTATGTGAAGTGTTTAGATGGTTAAAAGTGGAAACGCACGAGTGGAAATGGAGATGGGTGTTTGAAGCTTAAAAATGGAGTTTTTGGCCAGTTCTGACTTATGAAGACTTGAGGGTGTTTGAGGGATTGTAAAAACGTGTCTTATGTTGCAAATAGTCTCCCTAAATATAAGAAAAGGGTTAGAGGTTTTGTAATGATCAGAAAACAAGATATCACATGTTATGGATTTTGCCTTGTTTTTGAAGCAACATTGACAAGCATTGTTCCAAGGTAAGGTACAAGGCTTGTAGGGTGGCTGAAACCTTTAAACATACTTGTTCTAATTGTGTAGAGTGTGTTTGTGCAGAAAGAACAAATGCAAGCTGACTTTGCATAAAACTTGCTTTTCTAAAATGGTAATGTTGTCTTTCTTCCCAAAATGGAATTATACTTGTACAATGCATTGAATGCTTGGATTAAAGCTTCCAAAATCTGTGAAAACACTTAATTATGGAGTGAAAATCAAGTTAGAAGCCTGCAAAGTGATATCTGTACATCATGCTTGAAGATTGGATCAAATGTTCATCATGAAAATGGCTTGAAAAACAAGAATGGAACCCTAACTTCATCTCTTCGATTCTCCTTGCTCAAAAATGATCTCAATGAGTTCTTGGATATTTTAGAAAGCTTGTAACATTCTATACAACCCATATTTGAATTGATTTTGAATATTCCCCTTGGAACTATATGAAAAAGTGTCATAAAGTTAGGTCAAAATCCTGGCCAAATTAGGGCAAAATTTCACTAAGTGTTTAGTTTCATGACCCTATGTTCATAAATTATAACTTGAGATCCAAGAACTTTTGGAAGAAGTTGTGTGAAGCAAAGTTGTAGATTTCATGGAGATATAAAACTTTCATGTTGGAAGTTTCTCTTGAATCATCTTGCATCATGGTGAAAATTTGGCTCAAAGTTATGAAAAAACATGAAATTTTCAACACTTAGAAAAAATTTTAAGTTTAGAAAATTTAACTTTTTGATTTATTGATGAATAAGTTTCATATTTTGACATGTTTTGATGAATTATTATCTTTGGCACTTGAATTTTACCAAAAAGTCAAGGTTTGACTTTTCAGTATACAATTGACTTTTGATCAGTTGACTGCAAAATTCATCTGTTAATCCAATGGACTTGCAATGTTTTGAACCATGTCATTAGGTCAAAATGGTGCAGTTGGACTCTTGAGATCATGCCTTAAACCAATTGACCAATTGCTAGGTTAAAAATCAGAAATTGCCCCTTCTCAGTCAAAACCCTAATTTTGACCATTTTGCCCTTTTGAGGATTTGATCAAATTTCTTAAGGAATTTTGGTCCAAAATGGATCAAATGATACATATGAGTTTAAAATGTTGATGTGGATAAAAAATTAAAAAGTTTGACTGTAAATTGGCCATAGTTGACTTTTTTCCCAATACAACTGATTTTTAGGTCTACTGTTCAATTGACTGATCAAAAGTGTGATCCAAGGCTTGAAACTTGACATGAGTAATCTTGAGGGTCCATAATGATACATGCAATTCATATGGGGCATTAAAAGTTCAATTATCCTTGTGCAATCTCAAACCCTAATTTTCAGTCATCAGTGCTTGAGGAGGTGTCTTGAGCTGATCAATCTTAGTGCAGTCTTGAGCTCAAGGAGATCTTGTGAGAAAACTCTTGATAAGTGAGAGGGAAATTTTTGGGGTACAACAGCTGCCCCTGTTCAATCTTCTTAAGCCTGAGGAGTTAGGTTGACATGTTTTTCCAATCGTGACTCGAAGGTGGAAGATGATTGGACACTAGAGTGCCCAGAAATTTGCACTCGGTGATGTGATGGTTGAGGGAATAGGCTTAAAGATGCCATTTGGAGAGGTGATAGAAATCTGTAGGAGATGGGCTTAAAGATGCCATCCAAAATTGATTGTTTGTGTTGTAATTTGTAAGCTGAAAGAATGAGTATCAGAATGGCGTCCGTGTTTGGAGCGTATATGAACTGTATCTAGGAGCTGGTTTTGAATGATTATTAGAATGGCATCCGTGTCTGAAGCGTATCTGAACTGTATCTGAAAGCTATTTTTGAACGAGTGTCAGAATGGCATCCGTGTATGGAGCGTATATGAACTGTATCTGAGAGTTGAATCTGAATGAATATCATAATGGCATTCGTGTCTGGAACGTATCTGAACTATATACGAGAGTTGAATCTGAATGAGTATCAGAATGGAATCCGTGTCTGGAGCATATCTGAACTGTATCTGAGAGTTGAATCTGAATGAGTATCAGAATGGCATACGTGTCTGGAATGTATTTGAACTGTATCTGAGAGTTGAATCTGAATGAGTATCAGAATGGAATCCGTGTCTGAAGCGTATCTGAACTATATCTGAGAGTTGAATCTGAATGAGTATCAGAATGACATCCGTGTCTGGAACGTATCTGAACTGTATCTGAGAGTTGAATCTGAATGAGTATCAGAATGGCATCCGTATCTGGAACGTATCTGAACTGTATCTGAGAGTTGAATCTGAATGAGTATTAAAATGGCATCCATGTCTGGAACGTACTTGAATTGTATCTGAGAGTTGAATCTGAATGAGTATCAGAATGGCATCCGTGTCTGGAGCGTATCTAAACTGTGTCTGAGAACTCTGAACATTGTTAATGATAGTTATTAATCTTATCCTGAAAAGGGTAAAATGTTAGCTAAAATGCAGGGTCATGTTGTATGAAATGTATGATATAATGCATTCGTTTTATCGATGTTTATGATATATGAATGCGATGTATGCGCATGCGAGCTAATCTTCCACACTGTTGTTGGATTGGGGAAAATAAATCCCTGACTGCTGCTGAGGATATGGAGTGTAAGTCTTCATGTTGTGAAGTTGAAGTGTTGATGAATTTCCGCTTAGAGAAACAAACTATGTTGTAAGGGAAATGTCGTGTACTGCTTGTAAAATCCTGTTGGGGAAATCCTGAGAATTTGAATGACTTCTACTGGGGATTGATAATTGGAAGCTTGTTTCGCTGGGTATTAAACTGCAAACTATGGGGGATTTATGGAAATAGCTTAGAGAGATTTCCTTACCTCTTAAAGCCATTAGTGATTGTCTTTTTGTTTTGTTTATTTGTAAACAATAATTATATTCAAATGCATATGTTCAACAATGGACGATTTTGTAAACAAAACACAAGAGTAAAGAAAAACATATAGTTTTGCACTTTCAAAGGAATATCTTTGTATTGACTTTGAGTAAGTATTTTTGTACAGTGAGACAAACATTCTAGTAGGAGAACGCCTTCGTAAGAAAAAATGAAAATTTTAATACAAAGAAAAGATAGCTATGTGTATTTATCCCATGGGGTTCCCATTCTACTATAGCCTTTGTATCTCTGAGCATTTTGTCTATTTGTTGCCTTGTCAGAAGATGATTGAATAGGTCGGAAATGTCGAGTTCACAAGTTAAAGCCAAAGGTTGTCCTCAAAGTGATCCAACGGGACATAGTCATACGCTTTAATTCCCTAACTTTTGCCTGGACCGCCTTTTCGGGTTTTCAGTCCACCGGGAAACCCTTTTTTGCCCAAGTCGCCCTTTCGGGTTTTCAACTTTCCGGGTGTACAGATTTTTTTTTGTTTTATCCCTAATTTTTGCCCGAAACTTTTTGGTTCGCCGGGATGCCCTTGTTTTGCCTAGGTATGTAAACCTAGAGGGTCTCTTATGCGTAGTATCTTTTGACTATGTCCGTGTTCGCAGGATGCGGCAGGTCGTCGCCATCCATGGTGGTCAAGATCATTGCCCCACCAGAGAAAATGTTTTAGATTACAAATGGTCCTTCATAGGTAGGAGTCTATTTGCCCCTGGGATCACCTTATGGTAGTATGATGCGTTTGATCACTAGATCCCCAACTTGATACACTTGGCGTCTGACCTTCTTGTTGAAAGCCTTGATCATCCGTTTTTGATACATTTGACCATGGCAAACAACAATAAGTCTCTTCTCATCAATCAAGTTCAGTTGATCAAGTCGAGTCTGGATCTAATCGTCTTTGTTCAGCCCTGCATCCTTCATAATCCTCAGAGAGGGGATCTGGACCTCGATAGGCAAGACAACCTCCATGCCATAAACCAGAGAATAGGGTGTTGCCCCGGTTGATGTGCAAGCTGTGGTACGATACCCGTGGAGAGCGAATGGTAGCATCTCATGCCAGTCTTTGTATGTGACTGTCATTTTATGTATGACCTTTTTAATGTTCTTATTTGCAGCTTCGATAACACCATTCATCTTCGGCCGGTAAGGAGAAGAATTGTGATGCTGAATCTTGAATTGCTTGCACAAGGCGGTGATCATAGTGTTGTTGAGATTTGTACCATTGTAAGTGATGATCCTCTCCGGGATACCGTACCGGCAAATGAGATTTTTCTGAATGAAATGGGAAACAACATTCTTGGTAACAGAGGCAAATGAGGCTGCCTCAACCCAGTTTGTAAAATAGTCAATGGCCACTAGGATGAAGCGGTGTCCATTGGAGGTTGTTGGCTTGATTTCCCCAATCATATCAATCCCCCACATAGCAAAGGGCCAAGGAGCCGTCAAGATGTTCAGAGGAACTGGAGGTACCTGCACCTTGTAAGCATAAATCTGACACTTATGGCAGGTTTGAGAGTGTTGATAACAATCTGCTTCCATGGTAGACCAGTAATAGCCTGCCCGTAGGATTTTATTTGCCATCATATGCCCACTAGAATGGGTGCCAAAAGTGCCTTCATGCAATTCAACCATGATCCTTTCAGCTTCAACCTTATCTATGCACCGAAGTAACACAGAGTCATGATTGCGTTTATACAGGATGCCATTACTAAGGAAGAATTTAGCAGAGAATCTCCTTAAGAACTTCTTATCATTAACTGAAGCTCCTTTCGGATATTCTTGAGCCTCGAGATACCTCTTGACTTCGTGAAACCAGGGCTGGTCCACTACTTTTTCAGTATTAATCTCGTGACAGTGTGCTGGTTCATCCATTCGTTCGATGGTGATTTGGGGAGCCTCGTTATCCCATTTAAGTTTAAACATGGATGACATTGTGGCTAGTGCGTCTGCTAGCTGATTTTCTTCTCGCGGGAAATGCTTAAAGGTAATCTTCTCAAAATGTGGTAGTAATGTCAAAACATGTTCTTTGTAAGGGATCAGGTTAGGGTGTTTGGTGTCCCATTCCCCTTTTATCTGACTGATGACCAAAGTTGAATCTCCAAACACACTCAAAGATTTGATCCCTAGGTCTATGGCAGCTCTGAGGCCAAAGATGCACGCTTCGTATTCCACCATGTTATTTGTACAATTGAAGCAGAGTCTTGCCGTAAAAGGAGTATGACATCCTTCAGGAGATATGAGTACAACACCAATACCATTGCCAAGTGCGTTGGATGCCCCATCAAAGAACAAGGTCCATCGGGATCCTTGTTCAGGTCCGTCATGTGGCCTGAATTCTTCACAGTTGTCTAACATCATGATGTCTTCATCCGGAAATTCGAACTTCATGGATTGGTAGTCTTCCACGGCTTGGTGAGCAAGGTGATCAGCTAATACTCTACCCTTTATTGCCTTCTGGGTGGTATACTGTATGTCGTACTCTGTTAGGATCATCTGCCATCTCGCTATTCTCCCGGAGAGAGCAGGTTTCTCGAAGATGTATTTTATCGGATCCATTTTAGATATCAATAAGGTAGTATGGGTCAGCATATACTGTCTTAGCCAGCGAGCAGCCCATGCCAGAGCGCAGAAAGTTTTCTCGAGCAGTGAATATCTTGTTTCACAGTCGGTAAAATTTTTGCTCAGGTAATAAATAGCATGCTCTTTTCGGCCAGACTCGTCATGCTGCCCCAGCACACACACCATTGAATTTTCCAAAACAGTCAGATACATGATCAATGGTCTTCCCTCAACTGGTGGCATCAAAACAGGAGGCTCTTGTAAATATTCTTTGATTTTGTCAAAAGCAACTTGGCACTCTTCATTCCATTTGACTACTTGATCTTTCTTCAAAAATTTGAAGATTGGTTCACAAGTAGCTGTCAAGTGAGAGATGAATCTGGCAATGTAGTTCAAACGCCCCAAGAGTCTTCTGACTTCCTTCTCAGTATGAGGAGCAGGCATATCTTGTATTGCTTTAACTTTGGCAGGATCGACCTTGATACCTTTGTTGCTGACGATAAATCCTAGGAGTTTACCAGACCGTACCCCAAATGTGCATTTGTTTGGATTCAACCTCAGCTTGTACTTCTTCAGTCTCTCAAACAGTTTTTGTAAGTGATCAAGATGCTCTTCTTCTGTTTGAGATATGGATATCATATCGTCCATGTATACCTCTATTTTGTGTTGTATCATGTCATGAAATAAAGCTACCATGGCACGCTGATAGGTTACCCCAACATTCTTTAGTCCGAATGGCATCACCTTATAGCAGAAAGTGCCCCACTGCGTGACAAACGTTGTTTTCTCCATGTCCTCAGGCGCCATTTTGATTTGATTGTAACATGAGAATCTGTCCATGAAGGAAAACACTTTGTGTTGTGTCGTATTATCAACTAGAATATCAATGTGGGGGAGTGGAAAGTTATCCTTAGGGCTTTCCCTATTCAAATCTCTGTAGTCCACACACATTCTCACTTTGCCGTCCTTTTTGGGCACGTGAACAACACTGGAAACCCATTGGGGATAAGAGGTGACAACCAAGAATCCAGCGTTGAATTGCTTCATGACTTTTGCTTTAATCTTTTCTGACATATCAGGCCTCATGCGGCGAACCTTTTGCTTTACTGGCGAACAATCCTCTCTTGTAGGCCGACGATGTACCACAATGTCTGCATCAAGTCCCGACATGTCTTCATACGACCAGGAAAATACTTCAACATAATCGTGTAACAACTGAATCAGACGCTCCTTGACACCGGGTTCCAGATTGGCACCCATCTTGACCTCTTTTTTTGTCTTCTTCGGTACCTAGGTTGATTGTATCCACGGGTTCCTCGTGAGGTTGAATGGTTCTCTCTTCTTGTTGTAGTAGTCTGGTAAGTTCCCCTGGTACTTCACAATCTTCCTCACCTTCGTCTTCGGCTTGGTAGATTAGATTCTCAGAGTCACAAAAGGCCATAGCAGTATCGTTACCCATGGGATCCCGAATGGATGTATACCTGCATTGTGAGTGTGAGTGTGTGTAAGGTTATATCTATCTTTGAAAGAAAAAGAAAATGTAAAAAGAAAAAACAATGAGCACAAAAATTTGTATGCGAAAACGTCTAGGATCCATTGATGTCATATGAAAATGAGATAATAACCCTTACAAATAGACCATTGTGCCTCGGGTAAGACACAAGGTTTTAAGAGTGCGAATTGTTTTAATATTACAGATCCAACAAGGTTTTAAGAGTGCGAATTGTTTTAATATTACAGATCCAACAAAATGTAAAGACAGATTACTATGGGATAAAAGTGACCAGGACAAAATCTCTAGCCTCCCAGTTGCTGAGCCCTCCACTGGCAGTTGGTAATATCTAGTCCTCTAAGTCACAACTATCTTCATCATCTTCTACGGCGTTGACCTCGCGGTTGCTAATCTTCAGGGGTGGTCCTCCGGCACGAGCGCGACGTACAACCTTCTGAGCACTTGAAGAGAAACCCAAACCAAACTTATCTGACTTGTATGGGATATCTGGGAGTTGTCCCCAGATAGTGCACCCACCTTCTTCTATTACTGCCTTTGCATCCTTCAGAGATGACATCCGGAGTAGAGGCCTTGTAATCTTGGGAACCTGAGACACAACCTTGGTCACTGCCACATCTTGGGGGACTTCTTCAAAGTGTTGACATGGAGTTTCAATAAATTCACCATCTAATTCCACATATCTGAAGGAATTGAGATGGTTGATCATATACTCTTCTTCTCCATGAACGATGATAATCTTCCCTTGAATTTGATATTTTAGCATTTGGTGCAATGTAGAAGTAACGGCACTGGCATTGTGAATCCACGGTCGACCTAGCAAGCAAGAATATGAGGGGTGAATATCCATTACATAAAAAGTTGAATCAAATGTTTGTGTTCCAACTTTTATGGGAATGTCTACCTCCCCATGTACCATCCTTTTCGAGCCGTCAAAAGACCTTACTACTATGTTACTTGGCTTCAATGTCAATCCCTCACAGTCTAGCCTATCAAGAGCTTTTTTAGGCAATACATTCAGAGATGAGCCAATGTCCACCAAAACATGAGCCAAGGTTGTGCCCCTACATTCAACTGAGACATGCAATGCCTCATTATGCTTCCTTCCTCTTGGCGTTAAATCAACATCTGAAAAACCTAGACCATTATCTGCAGTTAAGCTAGCTACGCAGTCTTGGAACTGATCGGCAGATGTCTCTTGGGGTACATGGGCAGTTTTCAGGAATTTTACCAAGGCTTTTGCATGCGCCTCAGAACATAGTAGTAAAGCTAGCATGGAAATTTTAGATGGAGTTTTCCCCATTTGCTCAACTACATCGTAGTTGCTTCTTTTATGATTTTTAGAATTCTCTCCATCTCCTTCTGGGAGGTCTCAGGGATAGCCAATGATTGTGTCTTCGTCTTGACAGACTCAACCATAACACCTTTTCCTCGAGTCTCGGTTAACTTGGCAGCAGGAGTGTCAGTAGGAATGATAACAAGGACTGTAACAACTTTGTCAGTTGGAGTATTAGTGGAGACGATTATAGGACTGGGAATAGCCTTCGGGGGAGAAACAACAAGAATGATTACGGGTCCAAAAACATATTTTGGGGGAGCAATTCCTCGATAGAATTATCCTTCTGCTTCGGGTAATCTTGCTAGTTCCTACAGTATTACTGATATCGGAGTTGACTTTCTCGGAACTCGAATCTTCGGCGGCTGGCCAATCCTACTTGATACCGTGGTAGTAGACATCCCCTCCATAATTCCATGGTATGGTTTTGTCTGACGAATATGGGACTGGTCCAGGCATTGTGATTATTAAAGGAATTGCTTTCAGAACTGATGTAATTCTAACAGGTCTTTTGGTGGAGACCCTGGAAGAATTGGCGGAAATGGTAATGATAGAGACATATTTAAAAAGAATAGGTGGAACAGAAGTCTTTTCAAACAAAATTTCTTTGTTATCTATTAGGCACTAAACTCCTGTTTTCAACAAAGGACAGCTGGTTGGTGATGACAAACAGAAATGACAGCCTTCATCACAGCCCAGGAACACACCGACATTCAACAAGTTCACTTTAATAGTCAGGAGTGGGGTCATAAATTCATCAACTGAAGTAACAAACATTTCTTCTTCAATGGCATTGGTATTATGGCCATGTTTGGGCATAGGGGCAGAAATGACATTTGGCTTTTCGGGCGCATCGAATTCAATCTCTTTTGCTTCAATGAGGTCTTATATTTTGTTCTTTAGAGCCCAACACATATTAGTGTCATGGCCGGGACTTTCAGAGTGAAATGCACAACGGGCATTGGGATGATAGTGAGGAGAGGTTGTATTGGGGTTTTTCGGAGCTTCTTTCAAGGTCACCAAATTGGATCTTAGTAGATGCGGTAATACCTGAGATAGGGTCATGT
Source organism: Vicia faba (assembly GCA_948472305.1). Taxonomy (NCBI): domain Eukaryota; kingdom Viridiplantae; phylum Streptophyta; class Magnoliopsida; order Fabales; family Fabaceae; genus Vicia; species Vicia faba. The sequence goes on from OX451738.1 coordinate 710,512,946, forward strand.
TAATTCTGGTGAATTGTTTGATTGGACTTTCCATCCTTGATTGGTTATTTCTCTGCTGATCATGCGCAGGTTTAGGAATCATAACAGCCCCCACCATTGGACGACGTTTGACCCTATCTTCATTTCTCCGAGGATAAACAACAACCACTTCTTTCTTTCCCATAAATAGATTTCTTATAGAAGCAGATGATGTATCCTTTTGAATCTTTCCACTCTTTATCCCGGATTCTACCCTTTCTCCAGTCAATATCAGTTCAGTAAAACCTGCCGATGAACTCCCAATTAGGTGATTGAAGAAGGGACCAGACAAGGTGCCCCAAAACATGTCTACTAATTCTCTTTTAGATAAGGGAGGTTTAACTCTTCCAGCCAAGTCTCTCCATTTTTGTGCATAGTCTTTGAAGCCCTCACTTGAAACCATGGCCATACTCTGAAGTTGAGTACGGGTAGGTGCAAGGTCAGCATTATATTGGTATTATTTGTAGAAGGCTGCATCAAGATCTTCCCAGTTGTGAATGTTGACTCTTTCTAGTTGGTAAAACCAGTCAAGTTGAGTTCCAGACATACTGTCTTGAAAGAAGTGTACCCATAAGTCTTTGTCAACGGTATGGGGTTGGATTTTCCTCACATAGGATCAGAGATGCATTTTTAGACATGAGACTCCGTCATACTTGGCGAACACAAGTGCTTTGAATTTCGTGGGAATGACAATCCCTGACACCAAACCCAATTCCTCAAAGTCCAAGCCAGGCACTTTTTGGATTTCCATTGCACTTAATCGCTCTTCGAGATGTTTATACTTGTCATCAACTGAAGGGTATTGTTCTTCAGAATAGTCTTCTTCTTCCTCTTCCTCTTCTGATTCTGACGGGACAACTGTTTCCTTGCCTTTCCCATCTTGATTGTCTCTCTCACCGGATATCGTTGCAAAGTCTAGGGTCCTTCTTGTCTGCCCATGAAATCTTCTTCCCATGTTTAGGACTCCGATTACCTTCTTTGTCTTCTTTTTCTTTTCCTCAACTAGGAAAGTTTTCAACTCTTCTTGTCCTTTGGCCAGAGTCAAGAGAAACTGTTGAAACTGTGTATTCTGAGCTTGGAGGTCCTTCACTGTTTTCTCGAGATCCATCTCACTGAAATAAACAGTAGAGAGATGAGGAGACTTGTTGTAAGAAACCTGCTTATGTTATGATGAATGATAAATGCGTATGCAATGATTTCCAGGATTTTAAGATTCAAATTCGTTTTAGACAAAAAAAGAAACACACGTTATATTAATAAATTAAAGCTTTTGAGTACATCAATGCCTTCTTGGACAAAACAAATACAAGAAACTCTAAGATAAATAGGTAGTGCGCATCCTCTTTGGTGCAATGTAGGCATTCAGAGTCTGCTCCTCATGAAGTAGCCTAGTGAGTTCCAAAACCTTCTTCTCGCTTGCGTAGAATTGGGCTTCGAAGGTATCTCGCTCTCCCTTGAGTTGTATCTAATCCCTTTGTAGGTCTTCAAGAGAGGTGGACATATCGGGATGTAGGGTAGTGTATGGAACATCTCCCTCCATGACAGGCTCAATGATTACCAGGAGAATGGAGGGGTAAGGCATCATAAGACTATGGGAACGAGTTCGTACCCATTTGAGGTAAGGCTCAAGAGGGATGGAATTCTTGTGCCCCAAAGTCTTTCTATCCACCCTATTCAACATCCTCGAAGCTCGGATAAATCTCTGGCGAAGACCTTGATCGTTGTTGTCGTAGTCAAATACCAAACCTTGAATCAGCATCTCATGTGGGCCATCCCTTCAGGCGTAACCCAACTGTCTTAAGGCTAAGCATGGGTTGTAGGTGATACCTCCCCTAATGCCAAGTAAAGGGATATTAGGGAATTCTCCACAACAGTCGACAATGATACCATTCTCTTTGGATCGGGAGAAACAATGAATGTCCGAATGTTTGAGCGTCATCAACCTTTGTGACCACCTTGAACCTTGATCATTTTTTAATACAGATTGGGGAAGATGCGAAATAAACCATCTTGCCAAGAGAGGAGTGCAACATATAAGGACACCTCTTTTCCTTATTGTGCGAGTGTGAAAAGAGTGTAGCATATCCCCTAGCAAAGTAGGCACCGGGTTGCGGGACATGAAGATTTTGACGGTGTTGACTTCTATGAGTTGGTCAGGATTTGGAAACAAAACCATCCCATAGATGAGGAAAGCCACAATTTCCTCAAAGGCTTGCAAGTCCAAGGAGTTCCAATAGCTTTGGGCTTTCTCGAACAAGAACTTTGCTAAGAAACCTTTGACACCACTCCTTGTTTCCCAATGAGTTGTGATATCAGATGAGTGCAAGTATAGAGCTTGAGCAATCTCTTCTGGCTTTGGGTATCTTTCCGTACCGTTGAAAGGTAGTTGATTGAGAATGGGAACCCTCAAGAGTTGGGAGAATTCTTCAAAAGTAGGCACAAGTTGATAGTCGGGAAATGTGAAGCAATGGTGTAAAGGATCAAAGAACTGAAAAAGCACCTTCATCATGTCCTAATATGTGTTGGAGGTGACCAAGTTGAGTAGGCGACCATGCCTCTCAGTGAATGAAGAGTTTTCAGGAATCCTTGAAGCTAGCTCCTTAAGTTATGGAGGGATCCTTACAAGATTGACTTGAATAGTTTTCTTGCGAAGTGAATCCATATCCTACAAAACAAGAACAAAGATGAATCCCAAAATCCTTGAAATGGTTAGTGAATGTATATGATGTTCATGATGTTCGTGATGTTATGTACAAGTATGCATATACAAACAAAATAAACAAATCCTTAGGTTTAGGCTTGCATGGAGTTTTATAGGTAAGTACCCTCTTGAAGTTTAGTTGACTTAAACCTGTCCTAGTAATAGTAACCGGGTTCTAAGGAGATCATATCACTGGTTTGTTTCCTTGGTCATTGTTTCAGCACAAGCCTCTTTAATGGCGACCGAAATATCCCAAGAAACCAAACCTCAATGAGTGTAGTATTGAGTATCTACCAACTTCAGACTGCACCAAAGCCGGTCATCTCACTACATCCTAAAGGCCAAGTTGGTCAAGTAAAGGTTCTAAAAGTTCATTAGTGCTTTATGACATCACTCAACGGCCCCGTATTCTCTTTGATTAACTCAAAGGCTACTGGTACCCACAAATATGCCGCACTAACGTAGCTATTGTTTAGACCATGTCGGTATACCCCATACAGTTTCCACAACATATTGCTACTTACCTATAAGGTATCCCAAATCCGGGTAGAGGAATCAAACCCAAACAAAGAACCATAATTTAAAGCATATAAATTAAACAATGAAAGCAAATAGATGTGATCTAGCCCTAAGGTAACCCCACTTCCATAAAATTCCCCAACAGAGTCGCCAGTTCTGTGATACGGTAGGAGAACTGACTTGAAGGTTTTGCGTTTGATTGCAAATGTTGCGGTTAGCAAGAGTTGCCACCGACTTTTCTTTTATCCTAAAGGAAAGGTGCAAAAGCATAGGAAAGACCTTTGAGATTATTTCTTGAGTTCGGGGGGTAGATTATGAAAAGGTAAGGTATTAACACCCTTTTCATCCATGGTTATCTACGGGCTCTTAGTTACTTGCTAGATCACTTGCTTTTGTTTGAAATTATGCTTAGTATGGTTTTTGAAAGTATTTTGTAAAGAGACCATTGTTTAGGAAATCTTTGTAATGATTCTTGTTTGTAAGAATGTATACAAAGATGTTGATCTTTTGAAAATGTTTTCAAGTTTTGTAAGATGTTTTGAAAGTGTAAGTGTTTGTTTTTGAAAATAGCAAGGATGTTTTGTTTGAAATTGAGCAAGTAATTAGGAGCATTCTACCTACTCAAAAGTCTTTCTTGTTCATTTCCTTTCCTTTGACATTGTTATCTTACCATTGATTTGGTAAGTAACCCTATCTTTGGATGTAAACGGGACGGGCATGGGTCATCGTATAACCATGATTAGCAATGTTGCAAGGTATCTTAGCATTCTTTTTGAGGGACTAAGATCATTTGAAAGGCAACTTAGATAACGTCATCGAGGGACTAAGATCTTGTGTTTGCTTGCTTTTGCTAAGATACCTTACATGCGTAATATGGTCATTTTATATAAGGCAACCAAGTGAGATAACTCTAGGGGTGCTTGTGTGCAAGTGTGTTGTTTTCATGCTTTGTTTTTGTCTTGATTAGGGTTTGCTATTTTGTTGGTTTTAGTCTTTCCATACAAAACCCTAATAACTAGCATTTATATAAAGTGATAAATTGTGAAAAGTAAAATTACTACGCTATTACATCATTAGGGGAGGGGGCGTACAAATTTACAAATGGGGATTGCAAGAAAGTTAAACCTAATTATCTATTACAACCATATCAAATATTGTACAAAATTGAAAATAAAATGCAAGAATATAAATGGAAAAAAAAATGATTTTTTGTTGTTTTTATGAAAGGAGTTTTAACCTAATTAAGAGAGACGATTAATGAAAAATAAACAAAATTTAAACCTAAATTAATTAAGAAGGAAATTAAGTTAAAATGTGTTTTAGGGTTTTTTTTTGAAAAGGTTTTAACTTAATAAAATTAATATGAAAATTAATTAATTAAAATAAACCTAAGTTCTAAATTAATTTTAATTAAGAAAATAAATAATTAAACCTATGTCTAGATATTAATTATTAAAAAGAAATTAATTATTAAGAGAAATGTTTTTTAGTCTTTTTGTTTTATAGAGAAAATAAAATATATAAATAATAAATAAAAATATTTTTGGATTTTTATTAATAAAATTAGTAATAATAATAATAATAGTGAAAATAATAATAGAAAATATGAAATGAAAATAAAATAAAAAAAGAAAATGAAATAATAAAGGAAATAATGGGCTAGGGGTGCAAGAGTAAGGCAGGGGTTAAAGCCAACAAAAAATGGAAGGCCCAGCATAAGGGCCCAGGCGCTGCTTGTTTGTAACAAAAAAAAGGAGAAAAAAATTGTGAAAAATGAGAAAAGTGGCAGCGCTGGGGCTTGAACCCACACCCTGAGCATGAAACGCACGCTGCCTTACCATTGGGGTGGCTATACATCCGCTTATTAAAATGAAATGATAAATATATAACGTAACATGCTTCCAAGGCCTGTACTTCGTCTTCAACCTTCAGCCAGCCATAGTACCTGTAACTTCTTCATCTCTCAACAAAAATGGAAAGCTCATACATGAAAGTTGTGGCATTTCTTCCCACGAATCCAACCATATAAATAACTAAAGATATAAATCCAAGATGAGTGAGAATTTTTCTGGCCCAAAATTAAAACCCAAAAATTTCAGAAACTTCAACTTTAAAATTCTCTAAGCTCAGGCCATATAAATGCAAACTATGGACATGTACAGCTTCGTGACAATGGTATCTACATTTTATCTTCACAAATCAGAATCAAATGATGCTTGTATGAAGAGATAGAAGTTTGAAAACTTACCTCTTGCAGCTGAAGTCGTGAATGGAATTTGAGCAACTTTTGAGATGGCCTGAGGATCTGTTTAGCTTTCCTGGGCCTCCCTGAGTGTGTTGCAAGCCTTACTTTATTCTGAAACTAGCTAGAACTCTCTACTCAAGTCCAACTATAATGGAGATTTTTGAAAATGGTGGATGATGAAGATGAAGTTACAGAAGAGTAACAAGTGTTGAGATGAGTTCTATATGATGTATGTGAAGTGTTTAGATGGTTAAAAGTGGAAACGCACGAGTGGAAATGGAGATGGGTGTTTGAAGCTTAAAAATGGAGTTTTTGGCCAGTTCTGACTTATGAAGACTTGAGGGTGTTTGAGGGCTTGTAAAAACGTGTCTTACGTTGCAAATAGTCTCCCTAAATATAAGCAAAGGGTTAGAGGTTTTGAAATAATCAGAAAACAAGAGATCACATGTTATGGATTTTGCCTTGTTTTTGAAGCAACATTGACAAGCATTGTTCCAAGGCAAGGTACAAGGCTTGCAGGGTGGCTGAAACCTTTAAACACACTTGTTCTGATTGTGTAGAGTGTGTTTGTGCAGAAAGAACAAATGCAAGGCTCAATGCAAGCTGACTTTGCATAAAGCTTGCTTTTCTAAAATGGCAATGTTGCCTTTCTTCCCAAAATGGAATTATACTTGTACAATGCATTGAATGCTTGGATTAAAGCTTCCAACAAATGTGAAAACACTTAATTATGGAGTTAAAGTCAAGTTAGAAGTCTGCAAAGTGAGATTTGTACAACATGCTTGAAGATTGGATCAAATGTTCATCATGAAAATGGCTTAAAAAACAAGAATGGAACCCTAACTTCATATCTTCGATTCTCCCTGCTCAAAAATGATCTCAATAAGTTCTTGGACATTTTAGAAAGCTTGTAACATTCTCTACAACCCATATTTGAATTGATTTTGAATATTCCCATTGTAACTATATGAAAAAGTGTCATGAAGTTAGGTCAAAATCCTGGTCAAATTAGGGCAAAATTTCACTAAGTGTTTAGTTTCATGACCCTATGTTCATAAAATTATAACTTGAGATCCAAGCACTTTTGGAAGAAGTTGTGTGAAGAAAATTTGTAGATTTAATGGAGATAACAACTTTAATGTTCGAAGTTTCTCTTGAATCATCTTGCATCATGGTGAAAATTTGGCTTAAAGTTATGAAAAAACATGAAATTTCCAACACTTAGAAAAATTTCTAAGTTTATAAATTTTGACTTTTCAAAATGAAATCTTGACTTTTTGATTTCTTGATGAATAAGTTTCATATTTTGATATGTTTTGATGAATTATGATCTTTTGCACTTGAATTTGACCAAAAAGTCAAGGTTTGACTTTTCAGTATACAATTGACTTTTGATCAGTTGACTGCAAAATTCATTTGTCAATCCAATGGACTTGCAATGTTTTGAACCATGTAATTAGATAAAAATGGTGCAGTTGGACTCTTGAGATCATGCCTTAAACCAATTGACCAATTTCTAGGTTAAAAATCAGAAATTGCCCCTTCTCAGTCAAAACCCTAATTTTGACCATTTTGCCCTTTTGAGGATTTGATCAAATTTCTTGAGGAATTATGGTCCAAAATTGATCAAATGATACATATGAGTTTAAAATGTTGATGTGGATCAAAAATTAAAAAGTTTGACTGTAAATTGGCCATAATTGACTTTTCCCCCAATACAGTTGATTTTTAGATCCACTATTCAATTGACTGATCAAAAGTGTGATCCAAGGCTTGAAACTTGACATGAGTAATCTTGAGGGTCCATAATGATCCATGAAATTCACATGGAGCATTAAAAGTTCAATTATACTTGTGCAATCTCAAACCCTAATTTTTAGTCATCAGTGCTTAAGAAGGAGGTGTCTTGAGCTAATCAATCCTAGTGCAGTCTTGAGCTCAAGGAGATCTTGTGAGAAAACTCTTGATAAGTGAGAGGGAAAATTTTGGGGTACAACAATGATGCATCAAACAACTCATATAATTATATCATAATATATCTCTACACTTTAGCTTTCCAATGCTTTGAATGATGCGTCAAGCGGAGTCCAGAAACTCAAGTTATGATACTTTAAAGTTCTACGACCAGACTACTCGCCTGATGCTCGCCTAACGACGCGCGCGATTCAGTAACTTCTTAGTTGTGATTTCTGCACTGTCCAACCCCATTCCAATTCCAATCTCAGTATCAAACTCATTCTAAAACACACATTAATCATCATAGTATCATAATGCAATACATCATCATACACATATCTCATTTGAATCATGACATATTAACATCATCAACACACAAATTCATTATAGGGATCATCCTGCTTTTTATCATACCCCAAATTTGCCCGCTCTTTATTTCTACGGTCAAAAATATTTTCAACATTGGTTTTATAATATTCTTTGATTTTTATAAATATTCGCTTCCAAACCTATTTAAAAATATAATGATTTATTTCAGATCATTTGTATTTTTTAATAAACAAACACTTGCTCGTCTTCATGTACTTTCAATTGGCTTTTTATTTTGAATAAGTAATATAACACATTTAATAAGGAATTAAGTTTGAAAGTATGAGGTCGCAGGTTCGAATCATGTGTGTTGCACTTTTAAAGATTTTTTCCTATTGTTTGTTACTAATTTTCTTTCCTTTTTTGGAGATCAAACTTTGGGCTTTTCATTCATTTTGGATAACTTACTTGCTAAGTTTTTTTAAACCTTGTGAGCAACCCTTTTCTTTGAGTAGTTTTGTATGATAGCAAATATGTGTGATATAAGTATTAATGAATGTTTATTGTGTTTGATCTCTATGTGTGCATGATATGATAATAGTGTAGCATGTTTTAAAAGGGTCAAAAATGTGTGTTACACATGTATCATGATTTCAGGTCAATACAAAATACTTTGCATTGACACATACTTAACCTAAAATCACAAAAACAATTATGCTTCAGTATGAGTAGACTCATTCGCAATTTGCATCGATACATGTCAAGTTCATGCTTTTGGAAAACATTTTAAAAACCTCTATGCATCGACACGTGCACTTAAGCATCGATACATATCACTTCTTGTTTTTGGAAATCAAAAACCAACTCAGTATGAATCGACACATTCATATGTTGTATCGACTCATACAAAATTAAAGGTTTTGTATTCTGTACGGACAACAGTTTGTATCGATACATAATGGTTTGCATCAACTCATTTCTTGGTTGCATCGACACATTCATGTTTTTCATTGACTCATACACATTTTGTCTCTCTGTAATACGTCTTGATAATAATATGTATTGATACATAATGCATTTTATTGACTCATCCCATGTTTTGTAACTAACATGAGTCTACTCATATGATATATATATATCGACTCATACTGCGATTTTACTTCTAACATCTTTTTGTTACATATATAAGTCAGTTTTGCAGTTCAACAAAGACATGTGTCACAAATTCAGTTGGTGTGCATCTACTTTTCTGAGCATTAGAAACCAGAAAGAGACTTCATCTTCATCATCTTCTTAATCATCTTGGTTCATTAACATCAAAACATAATCATCTTTGTTCATTGGATCAAGGGATCTTAGAGATAACATTCAGCGGTACGATCAATGATCTTAGCTGAGTTAAAGATTCATAAGGGGGGTTCGAGGAAAAACCAGAGGGTTTGTCCTTCAAGAACTGGTGTGTTCTTGCGGGTTTGTTAGTCACGATTGCACATGTCAGATTCAGCCGTAGTGTGATACGGTGGGAGAACTGACTTGAGGTTTCGCGTTTGTTTTCGCACTTGTTTGGTTTAGCAAGAGTCGCCACCGACTTTTTATTTTATCCAAAGTAAAGGTCAAAAAGTACAGGAAAGACCTTTGAGATGTTTTCTCGGGTTCGGGGGGTAGATTATGAAAAGGGAAGGTGCTAGCACCCTTTTCATCCATAGTTTTCCATGGGCTCTTAGTTACTTGTTTTAGATCACTTACCTTTGCTTTTCATTTGTTTGAAATGGTGCTTTGTGTGTGTAGTTTTTTGAAAATGCTTTGAAAAAGATGCCTTGTCTAGGAAACCTTTGTAATGATTCTTGTTTGAATATATACAAAGGTGTGTGTCTTTTTAAAAAGATATTTCAATGTTTTGAAAGTTGTTTTGAAGTTGTGTTTTTGAAAAAGGCAAGGATTTTTTGCAAGCTTTTGATCAAGTAACTAAGAGCTATCTACCCTATTTTACTCAAATATCTTTCTTATGTTTTTAACCCTTTTGACAGTGTTGTTTCACCATTGTGTTTGGTGAACAACCTTGTGTTAGGATGTTTAAACGGGACAGGCGCGGGTCACCGTATACAATCATTGAAGGCAACTTGTGAGACGCTCTAGCAATATTGTAAGGGACGAGATCATTTTATCGAAGGCAACATCGAGGGTCATCGAGGGACTACGATCTTTGTTTATCGAAGGGGCATTTTCCAGAGTGTCTCATACTCGAGGGACATGATTTCATTTTCCAAAGCAACGAATGAGGTTACCCTAGAGGTGCAAGTGTGATTTGTATATTGATTTTCATGCATTTATTCTTGGATTAGGTCATCTAGCGATTGATTTCGAATCTTCGCATACAAACCCTAATTACTATACAGTATATTGAAAACAATAAATTGTGGGAATTTAAAGTCTAAGTTATTACAAATGAGTATCCGGGGATGGGGGTACAAATTATTTACAAATGGGGATGAGTCTTATCAGAATAATAATGTCCCAAATATGTGTTACAACCAAATCGAACTGTCTCAATTCAATGTAAAAATTATAACAAATCGTAAGATAAAGAAAATCAAAGAAATATGAGATGCATGTATTTATTTACAAATGAACAGATAAAAATTTAACCTAGTGAAGATTAAGTATGATTATTATTTTTGTGTTTTTATTGATTATGTAAAGGAAAAATTTTAAAAGAAAGAAAAAATTATTTAAATTAAAGTTCTATTATTCATATATTTTATTAAATATAACAAATATTAAAGAAAATCAAATTAAGAAAATTCAAACAAAATTTTAATACATTTTTTAGTTCCATTATTTAACAAAAGAAAAAGAATCAGATTATTTAAAAAAATGAAAATAAAGAGAAGTGTTAGTTTTAAAACATTAAAAAGAAAAAAGATAATGGGCCTAAGAAATGTTTTTGGATGGCCCAAATAAAAAAATGATAAAGAACAAAAATTATGAAGAAGAAAGGGAGGTGGGGCGCGCTTAGTAGAAACATGGGCCTATGGTTTTGTTGTTGGGGTGAAGGCCCAACTGGGGTTGTACAAACTTTTTTTTCAGGGTTTGCACATTTGATTAGGGTTTGTACTTTTTGGCCTCAGCGGCGCCACTTCTCGCTTCTCTCGTTTTCTTCGTCTTTCTCAAGCCAAAATGCTGATTTTTCCTCCATGAGCCTAGCTACCAGTGCGCCGCCCTCATCCGCTCCCTTCCTCCTCACAGTGGCCCACGTTTTTGTGCTTTGAGCGGTACGAATTATTTCATTCACGTTTTAGGGTTTTTACGATTTCAATGTTTGTTTATTGATTGCTTGCATGTTCATTGTTTGCGTGTTTTAATTCTTTGATGGTTACGCGTGAGGTGCAGAAAAGTTCGAGGAAGAGGAAACTATACCTTGGCGTTTTGCTTCTGAAAGAAAACGATGGAGAGAGAGGGACGTGAGACCGGTGGCGCTCCTTGGTGGCCAGGCGGAGGAAGAACGAGATGGACACGCTTCTAGCTTCTGGTACTTTTCTGTATATTGATGATGAATCCCTGAGATTGTTTGTTTCTGATTTTTTGTTGGTGATGTTTGATGATGATTACTTCTGAAAACTGTTGTTGGTTCTGAAAACCCTTTGAATCGTTTCTGATACTTTTCCTCTCTTTTGGCTACTGATGTTTGATGATGAAGAACTTTGCTTCTGAATCTTTATTGCTTCTGAATCTTTATTGCCTTTGAATCTCTCTCTTCTCTTTTGGCTGCTGTTGTACCCCAAAATTTGCCCTCTCCTTCTTCAGGAAATCATCTTGGATTCACAGAGTCCCTCTGAAACAAATCCAAGTCCTGAATTGTCCATTTTTGCCCAAGCAAACCATTGACAGGAGCAAAATGATCACACAAGCTCTAAAGGTAATGTTTTATCTTGAGAAAAATTAAATTCTAAGCATTTGGAATATTTCTCTAAAAAATGAGTGTTTAAGAAGAAATCAGCGCTTCAGAACTTCTGGACCAAACTCCAGATAGAAATGGTCAGAAGTTGCAAGCTTGGCTCAACGCAGTCAGAAGTTGGCTCTTCAGCAGCTACATCAGCTCAATTAGAAGTTGTAAACGTGGTTCAATACGTAAGTCTCAGACAGAACGTGACTCTTTCAGCAGTTACGCCAGCTCAGTCAGCATGTGCTAAAGGAATGCAAAAGGAACAAGAACATGCTGAAATCAGAAGATGAAAAGGTCAGAAGAGTGGGTGTTACACTGATACAGAATCTCTAAGCCCAGGATTTCCAGAAGCAAATCCAAGGAACATGTTAGAAAATCAGGAGAATCCCCAGAATTTGCTAAGACAACAGGAGGCCAAGACCAGAGCATGGTTTACGTTGTTCTGGGTAAAACAAAACTGCTGGTTCAAAGTTTTGTTTCTACTACCAGAATATTGGTGTTGATGAGTCTCGTCACCATTTAATGCTCATTAATGCTTCCAACCACTCCTGAACATTGATCCAAGTAGTCCCTTCACGTGTGGCTTGGTAAACGCCTTTATGTAGGTTCTGGCATGGGTCTACACGCCACCGTCCACCTAAGAGGTCACTTCTCCCCAATCCACGCCTGTTGTTCCAGTCTAGGCTGAAAGGCTATCTGTTATCACAACTTCCCAGGAATTGCTTTCAAAGAGCAATGCAACCTCTGTTGGCGCCCTTAATGTTCAAGAAATCCACAAGAGCTTTTCCTATAAATAGAGAACCATTGCCCACTGAAAAAGGCGCGTCCAAAAAACAGAAAAATTGCTAGAAGAGAAACAGAAGTCTTTAGCAAGAAAGTGCTGTGAAACTCTGCCAAAATCTCCAGTGCTTCATACCTTTGAATTTCTTACCTTTAAACTTCATCAATACCCAGTTTTCTTTGTGACTAAAGAACATCCTTTCAACTTCTGACTACATATACGCATACACCTTCATCTACCCTTTTCAAAAAGAACCTGTCCAGAATACCATCAGAGCCAAAAGCTAGCTCTCATCCACAAACTTTTCCAACAGCCAGGTAAGTACCTGCTGACCTTCATCACGCTGCTAAGCATCATCAGTTTTGCATGCTCAGATAAACATAATGTAAATATCATACTACTGCTGTTTGTGTTCTGAGGATTTTCATACCTCAGAACATTTTGAGTCAGCCTAGAACCTGCCTGTGACCTTTTTGGTTCTGTCCTCTGAAATACTCTGACATTTGCTGGAGCTGTTCCAAACATGTTTTCTGTTTTGTGGAAGAATAACAAAATTGCAGATGTTCTGATTAGCACAGGGAGAAGCCAAGTGCTGACTTTGACGTTAGCACATCTGAAGCCTATTTTGCTGTCAATAATATCAGAACTTCTGAGAATTATTGCATTTCCAGCAGGATCAGAACTTCTGATCTCCCCACTAACAAACTTCTGTCTTGCAGCGCAGGGAGGTCAGAACTTCTGATATTCCCACTAACAGGTTTCTGTTTTGCAGGTGCCAGAGTCAGAAGTTCTGACTCATACAGTTTAACCAAAAGGTTGATCATCTGGCAGCGGATCTGAGTCAGAACTTCTGATGACCTCTCAGCAGCGCGCTGGCTCCCTCTCTCTTTCTCTCTATCTTGTTTTTTGCTATTTTCTTTTTTGTCTATTTTTCTCGTTGAACCCCCCATGTACAAATGTGTATCCCCACTCCCTAATTGTTGTAATAGCGTAGGATTTTATATTTCCGCTTTTTATTGCTAGTAATTAGGATGTGTATGGCAAGATAAAATCAATGACCCGCTTTTTATTGCTAGGGTTACATCCACTTGTTGCCTTCAAAAATGGGCCATGTTACGCATGCAAAGTATCTTGGTAAAACAAACAAAATCAAAAGATCATAATCCCTCGATGACGCTTTCGAAAGTTGCCTTACAAAAATGATCTTAGTCCCTCGAAATAAATGCTAAGATACTTTGCAACATTGCTATCATGGTCCATACGATGACCCGCGCCCGTCCCGTTTACATCCTAACACAAGGTTGTTCACCAAATACAATGGTGAAACAACACTGTTAAAAGGGTTAAAAACATAAGAAAGATCTTTGAGTAAAATAGGGTAGATAACTCTTAGTTACTTGATCAAAAAGCTTGCAAAACATCCTTGCTATTTTTCAAAATACACTCCACAAACACAAATTTCAAAAAAAAAAAAACAACTTTCAAATATTGAAAACCTTTCGAAAAAGACAAACACCTTTGTATACATTCAAACAAGAATCATTACAAAGGTTGCCACAACGATGGCCTTTTTTTCAAAACATCTTTCAAACACACACACAAAGCACCATTTCAAACAATCGAAAATGCAAGGCAAGTGATCTAAGCAAGTAACTAAGAGCCCATGGATAACCATGGATAGAAAGGGTGCTAATACCTTCCCTTTCTATAATCTACTCCCCGAACCCAAGAAAACATCTCAAAGGTTTTTTCTGTGCTTTTTAACCTTTCCTTAGGATAAAATAAAAAGTCGGTGGCGACTCTTGCTCAACCGAAACATTTGCGAAAACAAACGCAAAACCCAAGTCAGTTCTCCCACCGTATCACAGAACTGGCGACTCTGCTGGGGATTTTTGTTTTAAAAGTGGAGTAACCTTAGGGCTTAGATCACCCTCTTGCATGACTAATTGTTTGCTTTGATTGCTTTACATCTTGGCTCTCTTGTTTGGGTTTTCAATCCTACACCCGGATTTGGGGAAACATTCATAGATAGCAATACGTTGTGGAAACTGTGCGGGGTATACCGACATGGTTGAAGCAATAGCTATATTAGTGCGACATATTTGTGAGTACCGGTAACCCTTGAGTTCAATCAAGGAGAGTACGGGGCCGCTGAGTGATGTCACTAAGCACTAATGACCTAGAACCTTACTTGACCATCTTGGCCTTTCATTAGGGGTAGTGAGATGACCGGCTTTGGTGCAGTCCGAAGTTGGTAGATACTCGATACTACACTCATTGAGGGTTGTTTTCTTGGAATATTTTGGTCGCTAGTTAAGTGGCTAAACCAAAAAAATGAACAATGAAAACAATCCCGTGATATTGAGCTTCTTAGAACCCGGTTATTATTTATAGGACAGGTTTTAAGCCAACTACACTTAAGAGGGTACTTACCTATGAAACCCCATCCAAGCCTGAAACTAGGGTTTGGTGTGAATTGCTTGTACATATGTTTGTGCATACATCATGAACATCATAAAGCATCATATGCATTCACTAACCATTTCAAGGGTTTAGATCTTCATCTTTGTTCTTGTTTTGTAGGTCATGGAAATTTCTCGCAGGAAAACTATCCAAGTCAACCTTGTGAGAATCCCTCCTCAACTCAAGGAGCTCACATCAAGAATTCCGGAAAGCTCTCCCTTCGGTGAAAGACATGGCAGACTGCTCAGCTTAGTCAACACCAACATTGAAGAGGACATGATGAAGGTGCTGTTTCAGTTCTTTGACCCCCTTCACCACTGTTTCACATTCCCCGACTACCAATTGGTGCCCACTCTGGAGGATTTTTCTCAACTCCTGAGAACTCATATCCTTAATCAACTACCTTTCAACGGTACGGAAAAGGAACCAAAGCCTGAAGATGTCGCTCAAGCACTAAACTTGCAACCATCTGACATCAAGGGGCATTGGGAAACTAGAAGTGATGTCAAAGGTTTCTTAGCAAAATTCTTGTTTGAGAAGGCACAAGAGTGTTGGAATTCATTGGACCTACAAGCCTTTGAAGAAATTGTGGCCTTCCTCATCTATAGGTTGGTCTTGTTCCCAAATCCTGACCAGCTTATAGATGTCAACACCGTCAAAATCTTTTTATCCAGAAATCCAGTACCAACATTGCTTGGGGACATTCTTAACTCATTTTACACTCGAACAATGAGAAAGAGGGGTGTTCTCATGTGCTGTACTCCTCTCCTTGCAAGGTGGTTTATTTCGCACCTTCCACAATCTGTCTTGAAGAATGACCAAGGCCTAAGGTGGTCACAACGGTTGATGACCCTTACTCACTCTGATGTACATTGGTGTTCTCGGTCCATAGAAAATGTCATCATCGTCGATCGTTGTGGAGAGTTCCCTAATGTTCCATTACTTGGCATTAGAGGAGGCATTACCTACAACCCTTGTCTAGCTTTGAGACAATTTGGATATGCACGGAGGGATGGCCCTCATGACATGTTGATTCCTGACCTAGTTTTTGACTTCAACAACGATGCACAAGGACTTCGCCAAAGATTCATCAGAGCTTGGAGGATGCCTAACAAGGTAGACAGCAAGACACTGGGGCACAAAAACTCCATCCCTCTTGAGCCTTATCTCAAGTGGGTACGAACCCGAGCCCAGAGTCTAATTGTAGGTGTTTAGTTATTGGCATGCATTTTTGGTAAAACCAGGTGTGTGAATGTCATGATTGATGTCATAACATTCTAGTTTATTAGGTACTGATTTATTAGGTACCTTTGCAGAAAAATAGTGGCATACAGGTACTGCTGTTTATGAATGTGTATCTGAGCATTTTGAAAAATGATCACATTTACCAAAATCAGTAAACAGGAATTCAGATGTCATAACAAATGTTAAGACATCCTGTACTGATATAACAATTTTGCAGTTTCGTTAATTCTGAGTTTTTTCAGGAAGTTGAGTTATTCCTTCCAGAACATAATCTTGCGTGGTCTTTGGGTTAACCTAGCTCAACCCTAATCTGGTTGATAAAGTCTTGTGACCAAGTCTTAAGGTGAAACCTAATTAACCCTAGCTTTTTGTGGAAACCCTAACTGAAGAAGCAGCTGCTATATATTCAACAGGGCTGCTGTTTGGAATTCATCCTATTTTTGATAGAAGATCATTTAGGAGCTGTATAGTTTTAACTACTGTAATCCAAGCAAGTATCATTGTGATAAGTGACTTGGAATAGGTTTTAATTGTAAGGGTTTTTTGTATCACTCAAAGCTTTGAAGCAAGAGTGTTTTGTGTCTCTTGACTAAAGCTTTGAAGCAAAGTCAAGTTAGGTTTATGTATCACTCAAAGCTGTGAAGCAAGAGTGTTTGTGGTGCTTGATTAAAAAGCTGTGAAGCATAATCAAGTGTATGTTTTGAAGAGTGTCTTCATTAAATCATTAGTCAATTGTTTTAAGCATCACTGCTGTGATTGATGGGGAGTGAGTAGGAACTCAGGTTTAAGTTGTACTTAGATTGAAGTTGCATTGGGTAGGTCTTAAGTGAAGGAGATAAACTGGTTGGTTTATTCCTGAATTAATATCTCTTATAGTGGATTTCCTCCCTGGCTTGGTAGCCCCCAGAGTAGGTGTTGTTGCACACTAAACTGGGTAAACAATTGACTGTGTTCTTTATTGTTTTTGTATTTACTGTCTTATAGAAAGTCAGATACGGTGTCATAACATTGAACGTGACATTGAGTATCTGCAGCCAGAATTTCAATTGGTATCAGAGCAGGCACCCTGCCTGTATTATTGGGTGAGATATAGGGATATCACTTTCTGGAACTATGGACAAAGAAGGAGTTTTTGGAAACAGACCACCCATTCTGGATGGATCAAATTATGACTACTGGAAACCTCGTATGATTGCCTTCTTAAAATCTCTGGACAAAAAGGCCTGGAGAGCTGCTGACAAAGGATGGAACCATCCCACCATAACTGAGAAAGATGGGACAATCAGTCTGAAGCCTGAGGAAGAATGAAGTAAAGAAGAAGATGAGTTAGCCCTGGGTAATTCCAAAGCTTTAAATGCCTTGTTCAATGGAATTGATAGAAACATATTCAGACTAGTACATCAATATGAACTGGCCAAGGAAGTTTGGGACACTCTCAAAACTACCCATGAGGGCACTTCCAAAGTAAAAATGTCAAGGCTTCAGATGTTGACTACCAAGTTTGAGAATCTAAAAATGATGGAAGATGAAACCATTCATGAGTTTCACATGAACATCTTGGAGATTGCCAACACCTCAGGAGCATTGGGAGAAAAGATGTCAGAAGAAAAACTGGTGAGAAAGATTCTCAGATCCTTGCCTAAAAGATTTGCAATGAAGGTAACTGCTATAGAGGAAGCCCAGGATATCAGCAAGTTGAAAGTGGATGAACTCATAGGGTCTCTTCAGACTTTTGAGATGGGGATCACTGAAAATGTTGACAAAAAGAACAAGAGCATAGCACTTGTATCCAACACTGAAGATGAAAACAAGGAGGATGAAGAAGAAAATATTTCAGAAGCTATAGCCATGCTTGGAAGACAATTCAACAAACTCATCAAAAGAATAGATCCAAAGTCAAGGTCTAATGTTCATAACATCCCATCTGACTTTGACAGTTCCAGCAGAAGACCAAGGTCAAAAGAGAAGGGAAATCAAGGCAGAGGAATTCAATGCCATGGTTGTGAAGGATATGGGCATATTCGAGCTGAATGTCCTACCTTTCTTAAGAAGCAAAAGAAAGGAATGACTGTTACCTAGTCTGACTGTGATTCAGAAAGTAATTCTGAAGAAGAATCTGCCAAACTAGTTACTGCACTAACTGGTGTTTGTACCTCTGAAAGTGACACTAGTGATGAGGAAGTAACATTTGAAGAACTGGCTGATACTTACAAGAAATTGTGTATCAGAAGTACTGAAGTCTGTGGTCAAAATGAGAAACAATCAAAACTCATCATAAAGCTGGAGGCTGAAAAAAGGGCAGACCTTGAAACTATAAGTCATCTAGAAGGGGAAGTTCAAATGCTGAACTCAAAACTAAACCAGATGACCAAATCTGTCAAGATGCTGACAAATGGAACAGACAAATTGGAAGAAATCCTTCAGGTTGGACAAAATGTGGGAAACAAATCTGGACTAGGATTTGTGGAAGCAAAGAAATCTGGTGCAGACAAGAAGATCAGGCCTGTTAAACAAATGTCAAAGCAGATGTCTCAACACAACTCTCAACATCAGGAACAAAGATATATGAAGAAAAAGTACCAAAGATGGAGATGTCATCATTGTGGGAGGTATGGTCACATTAAGCCTTTCTGCTTCAGATTGTATGGATACCCTAATCAGAGCCCAGGTGTTAAACCTTAGTCTAAAAGGGTACCACATACTCCTCAATGGAAGAAAAAGGATACTGCCCTGATAGCCCACACTTCCCTGAGAGTCTCTGCAAAGGAAGGCTGGTACTTTGACAGTGGGTGCTCTAAGCACATGACTGGAATAAAGAACATTCTCAATCATGTTAAACCTCACACCACTAGTTATGTGACCTTTGGAGATGGTGTTAAAGGTGAAATCAAAGGAGTTGGTAATTTAGACTGCCCTGAAGTTCCAAATCTGAATGAAGTACTATTGGTAAAAGGCCTGACTGCTAATCTCATTAGTATCAGTCAATTGTGTGATCTAGGATTCAAGGTCATCTTCTCAAAATCTGAATGTCTTGTAATTAATGAAAAACAAGAAGTTGTAATGAAAGGAATCAGATCTAAAGACAACTATTACTTGTGGCAGCCTGAGAACACTAATAACTCCACTATGTGTTCTATTGCCAAAGAAGAAAAAGAGGTGAAACTGTGGCACCAAAAACTTGGCCATCTTCATCTAAGAAGAATGAAAAAGACTATCTCTATGGAAGCAGTCAGAAGGATTCCAAGACTGCAAATTGATAAAGGGAGGGTTTGTGGTGAACATCAAGTGGAAAGGCTTGGTGAAAAGAGATATGTCTATGATGTGGTGAATAACTTTGAAGTTGTTAAAGAATTGTGCACAAGAACTCAAAAAGAAGGGTGTACTGTCAGAATCAGAAGTGATCATGACAAGGAATTTGGAAACAACAAGTTTAATAAGTTCTGTTTCTCAGAAGGAATTAGTCATGAATTCTCTTCTCCCATAACTCCTCAACAAAATGAAGTTGGCAGAAGGAAAAATAGGATCATACAGGAATCTTCCAGAGCTATGATTCTTGTCAAAAGAATTCCTTTTCAACTTTGTGCTGAAATAGTTGTAGCTGGTAGTAGCTGTTCTCAAATTATCTGGACAAAACAGAGGCTCACTGAGTATAATGTCTCACAAGATGTTGTGACATTGTATTGTGACAATCTGAATACAATCAATATTTCCAAGAACCCTATTCAGCATAGCAGGACCAAGCACATTGACCTTAAAAATTACTTTATCAGAGACCTTGTAGAGGAGAAGGCAATTAAACTGGAACATGGTATCATTAAGCTACAGCTGGCTGACATGTTTACCAAGGGTCTTGATGCAAATCAACTTGAAAACTTGAGGGGCAAGATGGGTATTTGCCAACATGGGAAATTATAGCAATTAATTTTGCTCAAAACAAGGGTTGAAGGAGTTATTTTTGTTAAGTCTATTTTAAGTGGGTTAATCATATATTTCCCAAACTCTTTCAAAATTTCTAAGAAGTTGAATAGACACACATTTGCCTCCTTCCACTCTCGACTTTGCAACATCCCTTTTTCTCTCATTCAAAGTTTTCTCCCTAGTTGCCACTGGTTTTCCAAGTCAATCAAAATGTCTCAAACTTCATCCTCATCCAAGACAACCGTTTCATCTTCATCATCTGATCAAGATTCTCGAGCAATCACCACATGCATAGATTCTGAAGTCCTGGAGATTACCCCTCTTAGAGAAATGGAAACTAACCCCTCCAAGGTCAAAAAGCTAAGAACAAGGCATGCAGGAAGGTCTCAAGCTACTGCTTCCGGTAATCCTTCTCATCCTTCATCTTCTGTACCAAATAGAGAAGGATCAGCTCAAGTACATCAAGCAATTGCTAGGCTTGTTACAAGAATACTGAGTGAGAACCACTCTGTACCGGGGATTTCTGTTCCATTAAATCAAGAATCAGCAAGCCCAAATGTTGAAGCAAATCCAAATGTCTCTGAGAATGTTGTGACACCAAATGACAACATTCAGAAATCATCTGAAAACCTTGATGATATTCAGAACCCTTCAGAGAAGACTGATGATCCACCTGTTATTGATGTGGATGAGGAATACTCAGACAATGAACTAATTGCCAATGTAAACCCTAGCATAGCTAGGAGAATGATGAAAAGAAAGGGTAATCAGAATGCTGCAAAATGTATGACCAAAGAGAAACCTGCTGATAAGAAAACCAAGTCTGAAGGCAAGACTGGTGTAGAATCTGTGAAGATTGGTCTGTCCAAAGGGAAGGTGAAAGCCCAAGTGCATACTGGGAATCTCTCAAAACCTGCTAGACAACCAATTACAAAGAAGAGAAAAGAACCTGAGTCTTCTGATTCTGATGAGGAATCAGAGTTTGAGATTGATGCTGAAGAAATTCCTATCAGAAGGAAACTCCCTTCCAGCAAAATGGCTAGAGTTCCTGAAGTCCCAACAAACAACATCTCTTTTCACCACCCTGACAATGCCAACAGATGGAAGTATGTTTGCTTAAAGAGAATAGCTTTAGAAAGATAACTAAACAATGGTGCCATGGATTGCAAGGAAATCATGGACCTGATCAAAGCTGCTGGACTGATGAAGACTGTGGTAAAATTTACCAAGTGCTATGAAAATCTGGTCAAGGAATTTATAGTGAACTTGTCTGATGAATGTGCTGATGGAAGGTCAGCTGACTTTGAATGTGTTTATGTTAGAGGAAGAAGGGTTAATTTCTCTCCATCAGAAATTAACAAATTTCTTGGAAGATCAAATGAGGATTGCCCTGAACTGGAAGTCACTGACAATGAAGTATGCCAAACCATCACAGCAAGACAAGTCAAGTGCTGGCCCTTGAAAGGCAAGCTGAATGCCAGCAAACTAAGCATGAAATTTGCCATCATGCACAAGATTGGTGCAGCCAACTGGGTCCCTACCAACCACAAATCAACTATCTCCACAGGATTGGGGAGATTCATTTATGCTGTGGGAACCAAGGCTGAATTTGACTATGGCAGGTATATTTTTGAACAAACTTTAAAGCATGCTGGTAGCTTTGCTGTCAAAGGCCCTATTGCCTTTCCCTACCTCCTTTGTGGAATTATCCTTGCACAGTACCCTGATATCCTGGTGGCAAGTGATACTGCTTGCAAAAGAGCTCCTGCTCTTGGGTTACACTACAAGCTTTTTCAGGGATCTCATGTTCCTGATATTGTCATAACATCAGCTGAGACATCATCTGTAAAAACTCAGTCCAAAACATCTGATGTTATAGCTATATTGAAAGAGACCTGCAAAGAGCTGGAGACTAGGAAAAAGACTCTATAAATCCTAATTGCCAGTTTAGAACAGGAGGAGGCTGAAGGAAACAGAAGGGAAGAGGGTGCTGCTGGAGATCAACTCAATACTGAAGAAAGTAGCTCCTCTGAAGGGGACAGTGCCTAAAGGTTGGTGGAGTTGATGCTGGTTCCTGGAGGAGTTTGCAAGTGTGTTCAAATTTTAGTTGTTGTTTCTATTACTTTTTCTGGATGACTGTATAAACATTTAAGTACTTGTCTCTTTGGCCTATTTGTGGCTAAAGAGGGGGAGATATATTTTGGTAGTCATTATTAGACTCTATTTTTCTGCAGTCATATTTATTCTGCTGCTATCTATTCTCTGATTGCTTAGGGGCTTTAGCCAAAAATCTGCCAAAGGGGGAGTTTGTAGGTGTTTAGTTATTGGCATGCATTTTTGGTAAAACCAGGTGTGTGAATGTCATGATTGATGTCATAACATTCTAGTTTATTAGGTACTGATTTATTAGGTACCTGTGATCGGTGGATCTGGAACTGACTGTTTAACGCTGATTCGCGAAATGTCGCGGAAGCAAGAGTCGCCACCGTCTTTTATTTTCTCCAAATGGAAAGGACAAAAGCACAGAAAAATTCCTTATAGAGATTGCTCTCGGTTCGGGAGGTAGATTATAGAAAGGGAAGGTGTTAGCACCCTTTCTATCCATGGTTATCCATGGGCTCTTAGATACTTGCTCACTTGTGTTTTCAAAAATGGTTTGTTTGCTTTTCAACTGTGGGTTTTAAAAAGTTTCTTTGAAAATTTCAGTTCGACTCTTGTATCGGTCCTCAAGAGTGTTTGAAAAGTTGCTTTCGAAAGCTTTTTGAAGAGGTGTCAGTGTGAAAAGTATTTTTGATTTTTGTTTTGAAATTAGAGCAAGTATCTAGAGTCGTCTACCTACCCTAAGGAATTCGTCTGTGTAGATGTCCTTTAAAGTAGTGCCATCCCACCATTGAGAGGTAGGTAGCACCACCGTTGGAGGTACTCGGGTCAATTCGAAGGTTCGGGACATGGTGATCACCGGAGCAATAGGAAGACATCTTAGAAGCTACCCTCATGCCAGGTTCCTGGATCATGAGGACTTACTAAAACGTCCTCTACTCGACGATCACCTTTCGAGGGGCAAGGCAACAGTGAGGCATACCCCAGGGGTGGTGTGTGATTTGTGTGTCATGTTCATTTATTTTTGTCTTGTTTATGCATTGGTGATCTACACGTTGCTTTTATTTTGACATTCATTCTTTCATGCAATAGTTAACAGTTAAAAAGATACGAGAATTAAAAGTCCTACGCTATTACAAAGGCGCGGGTCCACATCGCCAAATTTAATCCAGGACCCGATTTGAAATAAAATAAAGTGCGAGAAATATAAATGTCTAATTAAGCTATTACATGGCCTTGGGAGAGTTACATTGTGATCACAAAAAGAGGAAATAAAAATAAAATGCGAGAATAAGTAAAATCGGGAATGCGAGGGCGTTGGACCCTTTTTAGGAAATTAAATTATAATTAACAAATTAATTAAGCTAAATAAAAGAAAGAAATTGTTTTTTTGATTTTTTTGTATTTATGGATTTTTAGTAAGAAAATTAAATTGGAATTAAAAAGAAAAATTAATTAACCCTAATTCTAACCTTTTTTATTTGTAAAAAAAAACAAACATGTTAAAGTTGAACCTAAAATTAACCTAATTAATTAATACAATTTTATTTACAAAAATAGTAATTAATAATTAATAATTAATATGGTGGAAAAAGGAAAAAAGGATAAAAGTGTTTAAAACCCTAATTCTACAATTTTTAAGTTTATTAAAAAAATATTAAAATTTAATCTAGAATTAAGACTAATTAATTGATACCATTTATTTACAAAAATAACATTTAAATAAAATATATTTTATTTTGTCTTTCTGATTTTTTATATTATTTTTATATTATGAAAATATTAATTTAAAGAATTAAAATAGAACAAATAATATAATTAAAATAAATAAGAGAAAAATAAAAAGAGAGAAAAATACAAACATGGGGGGTTTGTTGTCCCAAATTGGAGGTTTGGTCCCAGTAATTAGGCCCATTGAATTCCTGGCCTTGTTGACTTCAGGTAATCACGTGTAGATTCGTTGACCAACGCACATGGTACTCTTCAAATCCTTGACCTTTGGATATGGATTATGGGACAAGTGGCGTGCCTGGATTGTGAACGTATGGTGGACGCTTGGAGAGAGCGCTACATGCAAACATGGTCAGAAAAATAATATGGAGAGAGGAGGGGACCTGGGAATCGAACCCAGGTCCCAGAGTGTACCAAACCAAATGCCTTGCCACTGAGCCATTCACGCGCTTTGGATATAATATAGAAAACAAATAACATAATGCAAAACAAGGGTTAGTGGGTAATTTTCGCGCGAAATTCAAACGCACCACTCGTTGGCCTACACATCACCTTCTTCTCCAATTGTTTGCTGTACCTGAAAAAAAAACAAACTGAATTGCGGGGGTTTTAAACCCCCACTAAATGGCAAGCATAAAAATAGCGATTAGCACCCTGTTGATCATAAATTGATCGCGAGCTATGGGAACGATTCACGTGAAGCTTCTGAATCCAATAGCCTTGGTCTCGTGGTCTAACTTTTCTGGACGAGGAAACCCCTAATTTTGCAACTCTGAAACCCTAGAAAGCTTCAATGGTGATTTGGCATATAGGCAATAAAAACTCAATTAAACAGTATGGTTAGCTTTAGAAGGATCATATTAGCATAAAACAACAATTAAAATGTATGAAAGATGCCCAGAAACTTAAACACGATTATGCATATTTTCATGAAAAGTGTGACATGGTTCTACCGTTTCTTGATGTTATGGGCGTGGAAAAGTATTCAGTCAGGTTCAGTGATGCCTTAGGAAACTTTTGGGATGGTTCTTTGGCCTTGAAACGCCTTGGAATGGTGTTTTCAGTTTTGAAAATTTGAACAAAAAATACAAACTTTGTTCTTGAGATGAGGCGCAGCATTCAGGTCCTTGTGCATTAGGTTTTGATCAGTATATGTATGGGATGGATTAGGGTTGAGATTTGAGTCAAGAGATCCTTGCATTGATGAAAGAAATATTTGATTTTCATGGCATATTTTCAAATCTTTTTTCATGTGATTTTGATGTCAATCATGGCCAAACCTTCCAATTTTGGGTATGCACGAATCTTGAGCCTTTAAGGAGAGTTTATTCTGCACAAAAAGATTTGAAAACCTTATTTTAGTATTTTTTGTCATATTTTATTTTATTAAATGAATTAATAGTAATTAAAAATTCAAATAAATAAATAAAAATGATGAAATAAATCCCCTTTGGGCCAAATGGTCGTGCATAGTCTTTGGATGATGAATCTTGGAAGAAAATGTGGCCCATTAGCAAATTTGAGGCATTTGAAGTAAAGTTGACTTTTCAAAATTCCCAAAAATTTCCCAACTTCCACAAGGCATATCTTGCTCAATTTTTAAGCTTTGATCATGTTCTTGAAATTTTGGAGAGGTCTTGAAGTCCTCTAACCAATGTCTTTGGTCCCATGTCATTTTGATTTACCAATCTCAAGTTATGGCCTTTGACTTAAAGTCCCTTTTTGTTGACTTTTGAAAATGACCTATAATGTTGAAATTGATAACTTTTTGTGAGAGCATTTCTTGGACTTGAAGTGTGAAGAGGAGTTTTAGGAAATGTCTTTCTCTTCAAAATGAGATTTGGATGGAATTTTTCTGATGAACCATGTGGAAGTTATGCCTTGGTCAAGTTACAGTTGACTTTTTCAACTGTCCAAATATGGAAACTTTTGCATCTTGAGACTTTTTGAGCCATGCTTTGAGAATCATGATCAAGAATTGATAAAATGATGTTTGTGGCTTCAAAATAATATGTTGATAAAAAATTTGGACTTTTGACTGTCAAATGACCATTTTGCCCCTGCAGTTGACTATTGAGCAATTAGGGCATTTGACTGTGCCATTTTGTACTGTAAGTCTTGGAACTTGACATGAGGATGCTTGACCATGTTTATAGGCATGTGGGACTTGATTGGACCCTTGGAAACTTCAATTTCTTTGCCAGAACTAAAACCCTAGTTTTTGACTGTTAGGAGGCCCTTGAACTATGCAACCCTTGGGGAGATTTTGAAGCATGCTCTTTGCAAATCTTGAAGAATATGGGAGGGAAAATTTTGGGGTACAACAGTACCTTTGCAGAAAAATAGTGGCATACAGGTACTGCTATTTATGAATGTGTATCTGAGCATTTTGCAAAATGATCACATTTACCAAAATCAGTAAACAGGAATTCAGATGTCATAACAAATGTTAAGACATCCTGTACTGATATAACAGTTTTGCAGTTTTGTTAATTCTGAGTTTTTTCAGGAAGTTGAGTCATTCCTTCCAGAACATAATCCTGCGTGGTCTTTGGGTTAACCTAGCTCAACCCTAATCTGGTTGATAAAGTCTTGTGACCAAGTCTTAAGGTGAAACCTAATTAACCCTAGCTTTTTGTGGAAACCCTAACTGAAGAAGCAGCTGCTATATATTCAACAGGGCTGCTGTTTGGAATTCATCCTATTTTTGATAGAAGATCATTTAGGAGCTGTATAGTTTTAACTACTGTAATCCAAGCAAGTATCATTGTGATAAGTAACTTGGAATAGGTTTTAATTGTAAGGGTTTTTTGTATCACTCAAAGCTTTGAAGCAAGAGTGTTTTGTGTCTCTTGACTAAAGCTTTGAAGCAAAGTCAAGTTAGGTTTATGTATCACTCAAAGCTGTGAAGCAAGAGTGTTTGTGGTGCTTGATTAAAAAGCTGTGAAGCATAATCAAGTGTATGTTTTGAAGAGTGTCTTCATTAAATCATTAGTCAATTGTTTTAAGTATCACTGCTGTGATTGAGGGGGAGTGAGTAGGAACTCAGGTTTAAGTTGTACTTAGATTGAAGTTGCATTGGGTAGGTCTTAAGTTAAGGAGATAAACTGGTTGGTTTATTCCTGAATTAATATCTCTTATAGTGGATTTCCTCCCTGGCTTGGTAGCCCCCAGAGTAGGTGTTGTTGCACACTGAACTGGGTAAACAATTGACTGTGTTCTTTACTGTTTTTTTATTTACTGTCTTATAGAAAGTCAGATACGGTGTCATAACATTGAACGTGACATTGAGTATCTGCAGCCAAAATTTCACTAATGATGCCTTATCCTCATGTTCTCCCTGTGATTAAAGATCCCGTTAAGGAAGGAGAGGTTCCCTACACCATCCTATATCCTGACATGCCTACATCGTGGGAGGAGATGCAGAAGAGTTGGATCCAACTCAAGGAGGAACGAAATACTTTTGAAGCCAGCTTCTACGCCAGTGAGAAGAAGGTTTTGGAGCTCACCCGCCGACTCCATGAGGAAGAGACCCTCAACACCTACACCGCGCCAAAGAGGATGCGCAACGTCTTTTTACCTTGAGAAGTTTTTGTAATATGTGGCCCATGGGGCATTTATGTACTGACAAATTTCTTCTTATTAATATGACGTGCGTTCTTTTTGTTTGCAACAATTTTGAACTTCCTAAACCCTTGAATGCATTAGCATACCATTCATAATGTGCATAAGCAGGTCTCCACACCATGTTCCCTTATCTTTCTGCTGTTTATTTCAGTAAGATGGATCTCAAACAGACGGTCAAGGACTTACAGTCTCAGAACGCACAGTTTCAACAACTCCTGATGACCTTGGCAAAAGGTCAGGAGGATCTGAAAGCCCTGCTAGGGAACAAAGACCAAGTGAAGAAGAAGAAGAAGAGAGTCGGGGTGGCTACCTTGGGGAGAAGGTTTGAGGGTGAGGCCAGAAGGGTTCTTGAATTTCCTTCCACATCCGAAGAAGAAAACAGTAAAGGAAAAGGGGCTGCGGTACCTTCCGAATCCGAAGCTGAAGAAGAAGAGGCTGAAGAAGACGAAGACTACTCAGAACAACAATACCCGCCGGCTGATGACAAGTACAAGAGTTTGGAGGACAGGTTAGCAGCTATGGAGCTGCAGAGAGTTCCAGGCTTAGATTTCGAAGATTTGGGATTAATTGCTGGAATTGTGATCCCCCCGAAGTTCAAAGTACCAATTTTTGCAAGATATGACGGGCTTTCCTGTCCAAAAATGCACCTAAGGTCATATGTCCGAAGAATCCAACCTCACACATCTGACAGAAACCTTTGGGTACATTTCTTTCAAGATAGCCTGTCTGGCACTCAGTTAGACTGGTTTTACAAGCTGGAAAGGTCGGAGATACGTAGTTGGGAGGATCTGGCAGCTGCTTTTTATTGCCAATATCAGTATAAATCTGACCTGGCACCAACCTGCACTCAGCTACAGAGTATGGGATTGGCCTCAGGTGAGGGATTTAAGGAATACGCCCAGAAGTGGTGCGATCTGGCTGGAAGAGTGCAGCCACCTCTTTCCGATAGAGAGCTTGTTGATATGTTCCTTGGGACACTGTCTGGTCCATTCTTTAATCATCTGATCGGTAGCTCTTCCTCGGGGTTTACTGAATTAATTCTGACTGGCGAGCGGGTAGAAGCCGATATCAAGAATGGGAAGATTCAGAAGGATGCCTCTGCATCTACAATTGCTAAGAAATCATTTCCAGCGAAGAAAGAAACAGCTGTTGTGTATTCTCAAAGAGGAGCAGGAAGAAGTGAGCGCAGGCCGACTGTGGGGGCCGTAATGATCCAAAATCCATCAAATGATCAACCTCGCAATAACCCGTCCAGACCTAAACAGCAATGGGGAGAACGGCCACCACGGCAGTTCACCCGCATCAATATGACGCCCGTGCAAGTTCTTCCACACTTGTTAAAGCTGAATCTCACAAATATCAAAGAAGCGCCGAAAAATGTGAATACGACCTCACCAGCTTACAATGCCAATGCCAAATGCGCCTACCATTCCGATAGCATCGGACATGACACAAATAATTGTTGGGCGCTGAAAAATAAAATTCAAGACTTAATAGATGCAAAGGAAGTGGAGCTCGATGCTCCATAGAAACCAAACGTGATATCTGCTCCGATGCCGAAGCACGGTCGAAATGTCCATGCCATTGAGGAGGATTTGTATGTTTCTGATGTCAATGACCTGATAACTCCGCTGTTAACCATCAAGTTCAATCTGTTAAAGGCCAGGATTTTCCCGGGATGCAAAGAAGACTGCTACTGTTGTTACTCTCTTCCAATTGACTGCCCGTTATTGAAGAAAGGCATCCAAGGCCTGATGAACAGTCAACAAATTCTGTTTGAAAAAGTTTCTGCTATTCCAACCCCTACTGAAGATGTTTCAATTATCACCATTCACGCCAATCTTTCCAAGGTCGTCAAAAAGCCTGTTAAGATTACATCTGCTACAACGTCTGTTCCTCTGAAGATAACTATGCCAGGGCCTATCCCCTACAGTTCTGAAAAGTCAATACCATGGAATTACGGTGGAGAAATCTACTACCATGGTATTAAACAGGTTGAAGTAACCAAAGGAAGCTATGATGAAGAAGAAGCCAGCATTGGAAACATTGCCGGCACAAGCAAGATCACCCGAAGTGGGAGAATATTTTCTCCAGAGATTGCCCCCCCAAAGGCAATCTTTGGACCCTCATCTGCTGCCAAAGTTATTCCTGCGCCGATAAAACTTTCCGCGAAGACTCCGTTGATTGAAGATGCTGTTCTTGTCCCTCCTACTTCTGCTGATAAGGGTAAAGGGATCCAAGATGAGCTCGTCAGGACGAGGGCTCAACCTTTGGTCATCCCGGAAGCCTCTAAGAAAGAGATCGAGGAGATCTTGAAGATAATTAAAAAGAGTGATTATGACGTGGTAGAGCAACTGGGGCAAACCCCCTCGAAAATCTCCATGTTAGCATTGCTACTTTGTTCAGAGGCGCACGCCAAAGCACTAATAAAATTCCTGAAGACAGCCCATGTGCCCCAGGAAACCTCTGCCAACCAATTCCAAGACTGTGTAGCCAGTCTTACCGCAGACAACAGCCTAGTTTTCTCTGATGCTGACCTGACCCCAAAAGGAAGAAAGCACAATGACGCTTTGCATGTGTCAGTAGAATGTCAAGGAACTACTCTGGCACATGTTTTGGTAGACACTGGTTCTTCTCTGAACGTGATGCCCAAGAAGGCTCTCGACCGATTGGACTGTGAAAGCTTGGAGCTAAGGCCAAGTAATATCATTGTAAGGGAGTTTGACGGGTCGAAGAGAATGGTACATGGGGAGGTAGACATTCCCATTAAGGTTGGCACAAAGGTTTTCCCTTCAACTTTCTATGTGATGGACATCCGTCCGTCATACTCTTGCTTATTGGGGAGACCATGGATACACAATGCCGGGGCAGTCACCTCCTCCCTACATCAAATGTTGAAGTACCCTGTCAAGGGAAAGATCATAACCGTCCACGGTGAAGAGGAGTATATGACCAGCCACCTGAACTCCTTTCGGTATGTGGAGGTAGAGGGTGAATTCATTGAGACACCATTCCAGCACTTCGAGGAAGTCTCTCTTGAAGTAGAAGTAGCAAAAGTGGTAGCTGAGGTACCAAAGTAGATGGCTAGGATGGCATCACTAAAAGACGCGAAGGTCGCAATGAAGGAAGGGAAGAGCTCGACCTGGGGGCAGTTGCCGGACATTCCTCATAAAACAGACAAGTTTGGTTTAGGATTCACTACTGCGGGGCAGAAAGCTATGCGCCGCTCAAAGATTGAAAGAGCACCCATCAAGATCTCTCCGTATGGGATTAATGCTTTGGAAAGTGAAGACGAAGAGGTCAACATTGAAGATTGGATCTACCCGACCATCGAAGGGGGACTACGCAACTGGGAGGCAAAGGACTTTGTCCCCATCACTTTTATTAATCAGTAATTATCTGTCAAACATTTCCTTTGGTCTGTAATAATTACTTTTGAACAATCCATACGCTACTTTTTCACCTCATGCCTTGCCCGGGGTATGTAGGTCCATTTGTAAGGGTTTTGATTATCTTCATATCCATATGCCATGTTTAATGATTCATTGGACATTTTTCATTGATAAACTGTTGTGTTCATTTTTCCTTCCTTTTTGCATTTTTTTGTTTAAAGATGGCTATCCCTTACACACACCCACGCTCACAAATGCAGGTATCCATCCACTCTGGATTCTACGGGTGACTATTCTGCTATGTCCTTCAATAACTCTGAAGATCTGGTCAATCAGGCTGAGTATGAAGATGATGAAGGTTGTGAAGTACCAGGAGAGCTAGCCAGACTTTTACAGCAAGAGGAAAGGGCCATCTTACCTCACGAAGAGTCGTTGGAAACTGTCAACTTAGGAACAGAGGAAGACCGGAAGGAAGTGCAAGTGGGTGCCAATCTGGAACCAAGTGTCAAGGAGCGCCTGATACAACTGTTAAATGAATACGTCGAAATCTTTGCCTGGTCTTATGAAGACATGCCGGGTTTAGACACAGATATCGTGGTTCACCGTCTCCCTACAAGAGAGGATTGTCCACCGATCAAGCAAAAGGTCCGCCGAATAAGGCCCGACATGTCTGAGAAGATCAAAGCAGAAGTGATGAAACAATTCAACGCTGGCTTTCTGGCTGTTACATCCTATCCACAATGGGTTGCTAACATCGTGCCAGTTCCTAATAAAGATGGCAAAGTCAGGATGTGTGTAGACTACCGGGATTTGAACAGGGCCAGCCCCAAAGATGATTTTCCGCTACCGCACATTGACATTCTGATTGATAACACAGCTCAGCACAAAGTGTTTTCCTTCATGGATGGATTCTCGGGCTACAATCAAATTAAAATGGCCCCCGAGGACATGGAGAAAACAACCTTTGTTACACAGTGGGGTACTTTCTGTTACAAGGTGATGCCGTTCGGACTGAAGAACGCAGGGGCAACTTATCAACGCGCCATGGTAGCTTTATTTCATGACATGATACATCATGAGATCGAAGTTTACATAGACGATATGATAGCTCGGTCACAAACAGAGGAGGAACACCTTGAGCATCTAGAAATACTGTTTGCCAGGTTGAAAGAGTACAAACTCAGGCTGAATCCAAGTAAGTGTACTTTTGGAGTTAGGTCTGGTAAGCTTCTAGGGTTTATTGTCAGCAACAAAGGCATTGAGGTCGATCCAGCAAAAGTGAAAGCAATACAAGAGATGCCTGCTCCCCGTACTGAAAAGGAGGTTAGAGGGTTCTTGGGGCGTTTGAACTATATTGCCAGATTCATCTCTCATCTGACTTCTACCTGTGAGCCAAATTTCAAATTATTAAAGAAAGATCAGGTAGTCGAATGGAACGACGATTGCCAAGCTGATTTTGATAAGATCAAGGAGTATTTGCTAGAACCTCTTATTCTGATGCCTCCCGTCGAAGGAAGACCATTGATCATGTATCTGACCGTCTTGGATAACTCAATGGGGTGTGTTTTGGGCCAGCATGACGAGTCTGGTCGAAAAGAGCATGCTATTTATTACCTTAGAAAAAAGTTTACCGACTGTGAGACTCGCTACTCACTGCTCGAGAAAACTTGCTGCGCTTTGGTATGGACTGCTCGCCGACTAAGGCAGTATATGCTGACTCATACCACCTTGTTGATTTCCAAAATGGATCCTATCAAGTATATCTTCGAGAAGCCTGCTTTATCTGGAAGAATAGCTAGATGGCAAATGATCCTAACAGAGTATGACATCCAGTACACCACCCAAAAAGCTATAAAAGGGAGTGTACTAGCCGATCATCTAGCTCATCAAGCTATCAAAGATTATCAAACCATGAGATTTGACTTCCCAGACGAGGACATCAGGGATTTGGACAACATCGAAGGTAACAGACCATATGACGGACCCGAAAAGGGATCCCGATGGACCCTGTACTTTGATGGTGCTTCAAATGCACTTGGAAACGGTATCGGTGCAGTACTCATCTCCCCGGAAGGTTGTCACACTCCTTTCACGGCCCGTCTCTGCTTCAGCTGCACAAACAACATGGCGGAATATGAAGCTTGCATCTTTGGTCTCAAGGCTGCTATAGACTTGGGGATCAAATCTTTGATCGTATTTGGGGACTCGGCTTTGGTTATCAGTCAAATCAAAGGAGAGTGGGATACCAAGCATCCTAATCTTATCCCATACAAAGAACATGTCCTGACATTGTTGCCTCATTTCGAGCAAATTACCTTCGAGCACTTCCCGCGAGAAGAAAATCAGCTAGCGGATGCTCTGGCAACAATGTCTTCTATGTTTAAACTCAACTGGGATAACGAGGCTCCCCAGATCACCATCGAGCGAATGGATGAACCTGCGCATTGTCATGAGATTAATACTGAAGAAGTAGTGGAACAACCCTGGTTTCACGAAACCAAAAGGTATCTCCAGACTAGAGAATATCCCGAAGGAGCTTCCGTAAATGACAAGAAGTTCCTAAGGAAATTTGCTGCCAAGTTCTTCCTGAGCAATGGCATCCTCTATAAGCGCAACCATGATTGTGTTTTACTTCGATATGTTGACAAAGCTGAAGCGGAGTTAATCATGACAGAGATGCATAGCGGTACATTTGGCACCCATTTGAGCGGGCATACTATGGCTAAAAAGATCCTAAGGGCAGGCTATTACTGGTCTACCATGGAAGCAGATTGCCATCAGCACTCCCGTACTT
This sequence comes from Vicia faba, assembly GCA_948472305.1. Taxonomy (NCBI): domain Eukaryota; kingdom Viridiplantae; phylum Streptophyta; class Magnoliopsida; order Fabales; family Fabaceae; genus Vicia; species Vicia faba. The sequence continues at coordinate 710,546,688 of OX451738.1, forward strand.
GCCACAAGTGTCAAGTCTACGCTGACAAGATTCATATTCCTCCGGTTCCTCTCAGCGTGCTGACAGCTCCTTGGCCATTCGCAATGTGGGGCATTGACATGATTGGAGAGATCAAGCCCACAGCTTCCAACGGACATCGCTTCATCCTGGTTGCCATTGACTACTTCACCAAATGGGTCGAAGCAGCTTCTTTCGCCTCTGTCACTAAAAATGTGGTTGCCCGCTTCATCAAGAAAAACCTCATATGCCGGTATGGTGTTCCAGACAGGATCATCACGGACAACGGTACAAATCTGAATAATACTATGATCACCGCATTGTGCGAACAGTTCAAGATTTATCATCACAATTCATCTCCTTATCGGCCGAAGATGAACGGTGCTGTTGAAGCTGCGAACAAAAACATTAAGAAGATCATTCAGAAAATGACAGTCACTTACAAGGACTGGCATGAGATGTTACCGTTTGCTCTGCATGGATACCGTACGACGGCACGTACTTCAACCGGGGCAACCCCATTTTCTTTGGTATATGGCATGGAAGCTGTCCTACCCATGGAAGTTCAGATTCCTTCCTTAAGGATTACGAAGGATTCTGGTTTGAGTGAAGATGATTGGATTCATACCCGACTTGATCAACTCAATTTGATCGACGAGAAGCGTCTCGCTGCTGTCTGCCATGGTCAGACGTATCAAAAACGGATGATCAAGGCTTTCAACAAGAAAGTCAGACGTCAAGTATATCAAGTCGGAGATCTCGTAATCAAGCAGATTATCCTGCCGCAAAGTGATCCCAGGGGCAAATGGACTCCTACATACGAAGGACCATTTGTGATCAAGAGCATATTTTCTGGTGGTGCAATGATTCTGACCACCATGGACGGCGATGATTTGCCGCACCCTGCGAACGCAGACATAGTCAAAAGATACTACGCATAAAATAACCCGACAAGTCGAAAACCCGAAAGGGCGGCTTGGGCAAAAATGGGCATCCCGGTGGACCGAAAACCCAAAAGGGCGGTTCAGGCAAAAATTAGGGATAAAACAAAAAATCTGTACACCCGGCAAGTCGAAAACCCGAAAGGGCGGCTTGGGCAAAAAGGGATTTCCCGGTGGATCGAAAACCCGAAAGGGCGATTCAGGCAAAAGTTAGGGAATTAAAGCGTATGGCTATGTCTCGTCGGATCACTTTAAGGACAATCTCTTCATCAACCAACTCCTAGCTTCCAATCAATCCAGTCATCGACAGACAAAGCATTGAATGGACAAATATTCAGAGTTGTGAAGGCTATAGCAGAATAGAATCCCATGGAATTGTTTCACATAGCCATCTTTCTTTTGTATAAATTTTTCAATTTTTACAACGGCATCCTCTTACTAGGATGACTGTCTCCTCTGTACAAATATACTTATAGAAAGTTAATACAAATGCTTTTCCAAATACAGAAATTTGCGTTGTCTTCTTTTTCTCTTTTCTTTTGCACTTATGTTTTATCTAAGAAACGTCCAATGTTTTGTTAAATAAGCATATGCATTTGAACATAATCATTTCCTTATGAATCAAGAAAGATGATTACTGATAGGTTAAAGGTACAAATAGATATCTTGATGCCCTTTCAGAAGGAATCCTCAGCAGAGTTATACTCCAAATTCCCCAGCCAGAGGTCCTTCCAGAACTCGATTCCCCTCAGAGTTAGGTTTCAGAATCCCCAGTGGAGCCTTAGAAATCTGAAAATCCAATCCCCAGTGGAGCTAAGATTCCCTGCCATCAATCCCCAGCTGAACCAGGCTAGTAAAACTTCTCCCCACAGAGGTACCTGCCACCAAACTGAAAATTCTCAATCATACCTCTCCAGCATGAGTCTATCAGGTTCTGAACTTCCCCAGTAGAGATCTTCAGGAGTTCTCATTCCCTGTAAGTCACCAAGGAATTCCAATTCCCCGCAGTAGTCCTAAGATCTCCTTAACAATTGAAGATTTTGCATTTCCCCAAGCAAGGTGAAGGCTCATTCTCAGTGCCTCACAGGATAATCAGATGTTCTCCAGTGAAGATCTCCTCAAGACAAGAATCCCCAGAAGATTGGTGTACAACCCAAGCTCCTGTTTCTCCAGCAGTGGTCGACAAGGATGTCTCATCCTCAGCAATCAAATTTTTGTCTTCCCCTGCAGCAGTCAAGGATTCACTTTCCCTGACAGCAGTCAAGATTCTTTATCTCCAGGAGTCATCTATCCTCAGCAAGACAGCTCTTCAGCTTACATATGCATTCATTTACATTCATATCATGAACATTGATATAACATATTTTGCATCATACATATCATGCAACATAACTTTGTGATTTAGCTAACTTTTCACACTTTTCAGGATAAGGTTAAAAGACTATCATTAACAATTATTCAGATACAGTATGGATACACCTCAGACACGACGGTTATTCTACTACTCATTCGGACTACAGCAATCAGATACGGATTAGATACGCTCCAGACACGGCAACCGTTCTACCTCTCATTCAGATTCATTTATCCACCTCAAGGTTCAATGCATTCCAAACACGGATACCATTCTGACCCTTACAACAATAGCTTGATTCTCTCCAGTACGTTCGCCACGGAAGTCATTCTGTCATTTATCTAGATCCCAGTTACAGTTTCAGATACACTTCAAACACAAAAGTCATTCTATTACTCATACAGATCTCAATCCTAGTTACAGTTTCAGATACACTTCAAACACAGAAGTCATTCTATTACTCATACGGATCTCAATCCTAGTTACAGTTTCAGATACACTCCAGACACGGAAGTCATTCTGCTACTCATACAACTTTCAACTTCAGATACAGTCCGGATATGCTCCAAACATGGTTGCCATTCTGTCACTCATTCAGAATTTGTCCCCAGCACGCAGTTGCTCCATATAGATGTTTCTCTGTTACCCAGATACAATACAGATACACTTCAGACACGGCAGTCATTCTGATATTCGTTCTACATTCAAACATAGTTACAGCTCAGATACGCCTCAGACACGGAGGCCATTCTTCTATTCATACAAACTCAGTCCTTAGATACAGTTCAAATACATTCCAGACACGGATACCATTTTGATCCTCATTCTTCTGACCCATCACACTACAGTTCAACGAACCTTTCAGATGGCATCGTTAAGCCCATATCCGACAAGATTCTGTCACCCTTCGGATGGCATCCTTAAGCCCATTCCCGTATCCATTGTTCTGATAAGTGCAAATTTAAGGGCACTCTAGTGTTCAATCTCCTTTTACCTTCGAGACGCGAAAGGCAAACCTGCCAATCTAACTCTTCAGGTGCAAGAAGATTGAACAGGGGCAACTGTTGTACCCCAAAATTTGCCCTCTCCTTCTTCAGGAAATCATCTTGGATTCACAGAGTCCCTCTGAAACAAATCCAAGTCCTGAATTGTCCATTTTTGCCCAAGCAAACCATTGACAGGAGCAAAATGATCACACAAGCTCTAAAAGCAACGTTTTATCTTGAGAAAAATTAAATTCTAAGCATTTGGAATTTTTCTCTAAAAAATGAGTGTTTAAGAAGAAATCAGCGCTTCAGAACTTCTGGACCAAACTCCAGATAGAAATGGTCATAAGTTGCAAGCTTGGCTCAACGCAGTCAGAAGTTGGCTCTTCAGCAGCTACATCAGCTCAATCAGAAGTTGTAAACGTGGTTCAATACGTAAGTCTCAGACAGAACGTGACTCTTTCAGCAGTTACGCCAGCTCAGCCAGCATGTGCTAAAGGAATGCAAAAGGAACAAGAACATGCTGAAATCAGAAGATGAAAAGGTCAGAGGAGTGGGTGTTACACTGATACAGAATCTCTAAGCCCAGGATTTCCAGAAGCAAATCCAAGGAACGTGTCAGAAAATCAGGAGAATCCCCAGAATTTGCTAAGACAACAGGAGGCCAAGACCAGAGCATGGTTTACGTTGTTCTGGGTAAAACAGAACTGCTGGTTCAAAGTTTTGTTTCTACTACCAGAATATTGGTGTTGATGAGTCTCGTCACCATTTAATAATCATTAATGCTTCCAACCACTCCTGAACATTCATCCAAGTAGTCCCTTCACGTGTGGCTTGGTAAACGCCTTTATGCAGGTTCTGGCATGGGTCTACACGCCACCGTCCACCTAAGAGGTCACTTCTCCCCAATCCACGCCTGCTGTTCCAGTCTAGGCTGAAAGGCTATCTGTTATCACAACTTCCCAGGAATTGCTTTCAAAGAGCAATGCAACCTCTGTTGGCGCCCTTAATGTTCAAGAAATCCACAAGAGCTTTGCCTATAAATAGAGAACCATTGCCCACTGAAAAAGGCGCATCCAAAAAACAGAAAAATTGCTAGAAGAGAAACAGAAGTCTTTAGCAAGAAAGTGCTGTGAAACTATGCCAAAATCTCCAGTGCTTCATACCTTTGAATTTCTTACCTTCAAACTTCATCAATACCCAATTTTCTTTGTGACTAAAGAACATCCTTTCAACTTCTGACCACATATACGCATACACCTTCATCTACCCTTTTCAAAAAGAACCTGTTCAGAATACCATCAGAGCCAAAAGCTAGCTCTCATCCACAAACTTTTCCAACAGCCAGGTAAGCACCTGCTGACCTTCATCACGCTGCTAAGCATCATCAGTTTTGCATGCTCAGATAAACATAATGTAAATATCATACTGCTGCTGTTTGTGTTCTGAGGATTTTCATACCTCAGAACATTTTGAGTCAGCCTAGAACCTGCCTGTGACCTTGTTGGTTCTGTCCTCTGAAATACTCTGACATTTGCTGGAGCTGTTCCAAACATGTTTTCTGTTTTGTGGAAGAATAACAAAATTGCAGATGTTCTGATTAGCACAGGGAGAAGCTAAGTGCTGACTTTGACGTTAGCACATCTGAAGCCTGTTTTGCTGTCAATAATATCAGAACTTCTGAGAATTATTGCATTTCCAGCAGGATCAAAACTTCTGATCTCCCCACTAACAAACTTCTGTCTTGCAGCGCAGGGAGGTCAGAACTTCTGATATTCCCACTAACAGGTTTCTGTTTTGCAGGTGCCAGAGTCAGAAGTTCTGACTCATACAGTTTAACCAAAAGGTTGATCATCTGGCAGCGGATCTGAGTCAGAACTTCTGATGACCTCTCAGCAGCGCGCTGGCTCCCTCTCTCTTTATCTCTATCTTGTTTTTTGCTATTTTCTTTTTTGTCTATTTTTCTCGTTGAACCCCCCATATACAAATGTGTATCCCCACTCCCTAATTGTTGTAATAGCGTAGGATTTTATATTTCCGCTTTTTATTGCTAGTAATTAGGATGTGTATGGAAAGATAAAATCAATGAAATAGAAAATCCTAATTCAAAGATAAACTCTTGTATGCAATAAAACACACTTGCACACTAACACCCCTAGGGTTACATCCACTTGTTGCCTTCAAAAATGGGCCATGTTACGCATGCAAAGTATCTTGGTAAAACAAACAAAATCAAAAGATCATAGTCCCTCGATGACGCTTTCGAAAGTTGCCTTACAAAAATGATCTTAGTCCCTCGAAATAAATGCTAAGATACTTTGCAACATTGCTATCATGGTCCATACGATGACCCGCGCCCGTCTAGTTTACATCCTAACACAAGGTTGTTCACCAAATACAATGGTGAAACAACACTGTTAAAAGGGTTAAAAACATAAGAAAGATCTTTGAGTAAAATAGGGTAGATAACTCTTAGTTACTTGATCAAAAAGCTTGCAAAACATCCTTGCTATTTTTCAAAATACACTCCACAAACACAAATTTCAAAAAAAAAAAACAACTTTCAAATATTGAAAACCTTTCAAAAAAGACAAACACCTCTGTATACATTCAAACAAGAATCATTACAAAGGTTGCCACAACGATGGCCTCTTTTTCAAAACATCTTTCAAACACACACACAAAGCACCATTTCAAACAATCGAAAATGCAAGGCAAGTGATCTAAGCAAGTAACTAAGAGCCCATGGATAACCATGGATAGAAAGGGTGCTAATACCTTCCCTTTCTATAATCTACTCCCCGAACCCAAGAAAACATCTCAAAGGTTTTTGCTGTGCTTTTTAACCTTTCCTTAGGATAAAATAAAAAGTCGGTGGCGACTCTTGCTCAACCGAAACATTTGCGAAAACAAACGCAAAACCCAAGTCAGTTCTCCCACCGTATCACAGCTGCTGATGTTTGATGATGATGAACTTTGCTTCTGAATCTTTATTGCTTCTGAATCTTTATTGCCTCTGAACCTCTCTCTTCTCTTTCGGCTGCTGATGTTTGATGATGATGAAAGATCTGAAACTTATTGTTGATTCTTGCTACAGCTTGTTAGTAGGTTTGAGCAAGCTGGTTATTTGGCAGATCTATGAGTTTTTTGGCATAGGCCTGTTTGTTATGTTTGTGTTTGTTGAACAGGAAGTTTTGGGCTAACAGGTTTGGCAAGCTTGATGTTTGGAACTGTGATTTACAGGTTTGTTTGAGCTTGCAATTTGAGTTTTTGTGCAGGTTTGCTATTTTGTTATAGGCTTCTGTAGGTTAAGTTGTCTAGCAGGTTCGCTAGCAGGTTTTTGCTTGCTTGCAGGCTTAGCAGGTTTGTAACTTGCAGTTTTGGTAAGTTGCAGGCTGTTGAGTTTTGGGAGGCAGGCTTGCTAGGTTTTGTGTTTTGGAAACAGGCTTCAGGTTTGCTTTGGGCTTGCCAGTTTTTGACTTGCAGGTTGTGGTTTTTCTCAATGTTTTCTCCCTCCTCTTTTTTGCTGGACTGTTAAAGATTCTTTATATCTTTTTGTTTTTGCTGTCTTGAAAAATAGCCTGCCCTCTAGCCAAAACTGCAAACTTTCACTGAGGTTTTCTCTTTCTCCCCCTCTCTCTAAGCACTTTTGCTTATTTTAATATAATTCTGAAAAGTTTTGCCTAGGCTGGAAAATGATGATGGCTCTAGCAAGCCTCTTGCTTGTAACTTGGTTTATCTCTCTGCATTGTGTACTTTGTTTCCATATTTTCTGCATTGTGTACTTTGCTCCCATATTTTCTGCATTGTATACTTTACTTTGACAGTTTTGTAACTCAGTTTGACATTCAGTTTGCATTTGTAGTTAGCTTGCCATGCTTGCTCATGCTGACTTGGTTGACTAATGCAGTTTGAAACTCAGTTTGCAGTACCCTTTGCTTTGCCTTGCAACTTGCCTATGTTTTTGCATTTTGAATTAATTGTATGCTTGCAATTTATATCTTTTATTTTTCTCTCTGTGAACCGAGAAGAGCGATCTTCTTGTGATTTGCAGAGAGGAAAATAAAATATGATGAACATAGCATTTCTGATTCCGGCCGACAAACTTTAATGGTTATTTTTCTTTCTTCCTTTTCTGCTTGAAAATTCTTATACTAATTTCTTTTTCTCTGTCTTTTGCAGGTAAGTACCAGTTGAATGATGGAGGATGCATTAGAAAGTCAAAGATCTCAAGAGATTTAGGCTTAGATTTATTTTTTCATTTATTGTAAACAAATATTATCCTAAACATTATAAGTTGTAATCTTACAATATTCGAATAAATTTGTAACCATATTTGAAGTAAATAAAAGTCTTAATCAAAAGAAAATTCTACTGTCCAATATCTTTTCCATCTTTCCCTTATATTTATTTAATTATTTAAGACTCTTAAATCAAAATAATTGAAACTGTGTCTCAATAATTCTAATCCAGATGAAATAAGTAATCAACAAACTTTGCAGTCTCGTAACCTTGCATTACTCAATACGCATGGTATCAACACACGTATTGGACAATTAAAAAAGCAAGCATTCCATTAAACTGTAAAACTTTCACTCCACTAATCAAGCAGATGCCTTAAAGTTCCAAACAAAAGTCACAACTCTTATCCCAGATAATTAGGTATTGAGAAACAACCAGTAATCTTGAACAAGCGTGAAAACAATGTAATAGTTAACTGAGTTTCTGAGGATTCAGTTTCATCTGAGAAATACGAGCGAAAACCCTAATTCCGGATTTGTTGTCAAAGAAAAGTCTGCTTGATCAATTCCTGAGCCAATCTCAACAAAATCAGTGAAAAACCCTAATTCTAGATTGACTGATAAAGAAAAATCTGTTTGACCGATTCTTGAGCCAATCTGAAAAATCAGAGAAAAACCATGAGGTTGTGATTTCTTGTGAAAAAGGAAGGGCAAATTTTGGGGTACAACAGTTGCCCCTGTTCAATCTTCTTGAACCTAAAGAGTTAGATTGACAATTTTGCCGTTTGCGACTCGAAGGTAAAAGATGATTGGACACTAGAGTGCCCATAAATTTTCACTCGTCAAAGCATAGTTGAGAGAATGGGCTTAAAGATACCATTTGAATATGTGACAGAACCTTGTCGGAGATGGGCTTAAAGATGCCATCCAAGAATGTTTGTTGAACTGTATGTTGTAGGTGAAAGAATGAGTATAAGAAAGGTATCCATGTCTGGAACGTCTCTGAGATGGGGGTATGAATAAGCAATAGATTAGCATCCGTGTTTGGAGCTTCCGTAAACTGTTTTCGGTGGTTGAATCTGAACAAGCGATAGATTAACATCCATGTTAGGAAGCATCCGTAAACTGTTTTCATGATTCTGGAGTTGAAGCCTGCTAAACTTATCCTGGAAAGGGTAAAATGTTAGCTGAAACACAGAGTTATGTTGTATGATGCAATGTATGTGTTATATCAATTCTTATGATATATGAATGTAATGAATGCGCATGTAAGCTGATTAGGCATCTTGCCGAGGAAGATAAATCCTAGATAGCTGGGAATAATAAAATCTTTGACCGCCGTCGGGGAAAGTAAATCCTTGACTGTTGCCGGGGATTGAAAATCCTTTGATCGTTGAAAATGAGAAGTCCTGGGACCACTGTTAGGGAAATCAGGAGTTTGGGTTGTATGCCAATCTACTAGGGATTCCTGTTTTGAGGAGATCTTCGCCGGGGAATATCTGAAAACTCTGTGGAGAAATGAGAATGAGAATCTTCATTCTGCTAGGGGATTTGGGTGTTGAGGAGCCAAGAACGAGAATCTTCGATCTGCAGGGGATTAAAAACTCTAACAAATTATGCTGAGAGTAAAGAAGGATCCGGAGAATCAAGGATGAAAGTCTTGATTTTGTTGGGGAGTAAGAACTCTGTAGGGAATAGCCATACTGTTGCGGGGTGGCTATCTTGTTGGAGAGTAGAAACTCAAGACTCTGAGAAAAGCTTATTCCTGTCTGGAAGAAGTTCAAGTTTAGGTTGTGCGCCACTTTGAGAATGAGAATCTTTATTCTGTCGGGAATATCAGGAATTCAGATGTTATACCACTTTGAGAATGAGAATCTTCATTCTGTCGGGAATATCAAGAGGTTGGGAGTATGCCAATCTCTTGAGGTTTCAAGGATGAGAATCTTCATTCTGTTAACGGTATCAGGAGCTTGGGAGTATACCAATATCTTGAGGTTTCAAGGATGAGAATCTTCATTCTGTTAACGGTATCAGGAGCTTGGGAGTATACCAATCTCTTGAGGTTTCAAGGATGAGAATCTTCATTCTGTTAACGGTATCAAGAGCTTGGGAGTATACCAATCTCTTGAGGTTTCAAGGATGAGAATCTTCATTCTGTTAATGGTATCAGAAGCTTGGGAGTATACCAATCTCTTGAGGTTTTAAGGATGAGAATCTTCATTCTGTTAATGGTATCAGGAGCTTGGGAGTATACCAATCTTCGGATGTTTCAAGGATGAGAATCTTCATTCTTGAGAGAAACAGAATTTTAGGAGCTTCATTTGTCCATTATTCTGCTGGTGAGTTGTTTCTGTTTGAGATTTAGGAACTTGTCTGGAATTCAACTGAAGTAAAAGTTTTGTAAAGATTTAGGAACCTGCCCGTAATTCGACTGAGAAAACATCCATGCTGAGATTTAGGAACCTACCCGTAATTCAACTGAGGAGAAATCCATGCTGAGATTTAGGAACCTACCCGTAATTCAACTGAGGAGATACTTTGCTGAGATTTAGGAACTTGTCCGTAATTCAACTGAAGTAAAAGTTTTGTCGAGATTTAGGAACTTGTCTGTAATTCGACTGAAGAAAAGCTTTGTCGCCTGAATTTGATTGTACCTTTCCTGAAAGGTAAAGGTTAGTGGCATATATCAAACAATGATGTTCTCAAAATAAATGAGATCGCGTTGCATGATGTCTTAATGCACGGAGGGGTAATGTTTTTCAAGATAACCTTTCGCTGGGGAAAATAAATCCCGAGCTGATGAAGGAGAAAAGAGTTGGATTCTTCATCTCTGAAGATAATCAGAACAAATCGCTGAGAGATTTATCTGAAATATCATAAACCTGGAATATCTTCCACTGGCATAAGAAAATAGGGAGATCTTAGTGTCGATCTGACCAAAACATGGAGGGTCGTGGATTAACTTTGATTCCACCGGATGATGGAAGAATCTTTGATGACCGTAACTTCCAACAGGCGATGAAGGAATCTTCGATGACCGTAACTTCCAACAGGTGATGAAGGAATCTTGGACGATCAATCTGAGTATGCTATGAATGTTATTGAAATGTAATTTGTTTTCGGAGAATAAATCCTTGATAAATGTTGGGGAAATAAACCCATGATTGCTGGTCTGCTAGAGAGGTGATGAACTTCTCGAGGATGCTTGAATTCCTTTTCAGAAGGACTTTGGAGAGATTCGTCACTGCCCCTAGTATCAAATTTTTGTGGCATTGCCAGGAAATTTGGACTGTACGTAACCTTTTGATGAGATTGACGTTTTAAATGCCCCAAGTGATGGTGAGGGAGACTTGCCCCAGGTTAATCTGCAATTTGAGAGATTTCTTGAAATCTTGACTGAACTGCCCCAGGTTTAATGGATTTTGAAAGATTTGTTGAAATCTTGACTGGACTGCCCCATGTTCACTGGATCATATCAGGCCCCCTTTTGTTGATGGGAGATTTTTGCAATGGGAGTGTCATCCCACTTGAAGTGATTTTATTCACTGAGAAAGCTTTCGTTTATTCGATCATTCACTGTGTGAATTTCTTCGTTGTCAAACAAATAACCATGTGCAAACTACGATATTCAAATAATGCAAAGTTTATGCTTGTCTCGAAGTTTTGAAAAATGCGTTTTTTAGCAGAAAACTTTTTATAAGACAAATTCAACACAAGATTTAGGGCAAAGCCTTACAGGAGTCAGATACCTTTTGTAACAGTATGCTTTCGAACTAACCCATGCTTCAATTAGGACTTTTGAAGGGTTGTAATGTGGCTTGGTTCATGGTTTAAGAAACAAAGGATAAAGGCCCAAAGTATATTTGTACCCACCCGCTCTTCATGATGTTCTTCAATCCTAAACTCAGTTAATTGTGCGTCGAACTCTATTTGGAACGACGTTTTGGTGATGGTCCACACAAGTTGAATATCATGGGAAGGCAGTCATTTTTTTTGCAACACTTTCCATGTTGTTGAGGATTTGTAATGACCTCTTTCTTTTAATTTATTATCCCTAATTTTTGCCTGACTGTTCTTGTTTTCGAGATTACAGTCAGCGGGATGCCCCAGCTTTCTTAAGCCTCCTTTGTAGGTTTTGGCTCAGTGGGCTTTTTTCTTTTGAGAGATAATGACTGCCTATGAGATAAGGAACCATCACTGTCTTTTGGTTCCAAAGGAATATTTTTGATGTCATTCGTTGTATTACGAACTGAGAGTTTGCGACTTCAATGCGCATCTTTTGAATTAACTGAGAGACTACCCTGCCCCAGGTTTAATCAAAGGTTTCAATTTGTGTTTAAAACAGAAAACTTCTACTTCTTTGGCTCGAAGGGGTTGACTAGGTATTATCTTCCTTATAACTCCAGTGTTTAGGATTTGAAAGAAACGCCTGTACATCGTCATCAAGGTCTGTCCAAAAGCATACTATATGAGATTATGGTATTGTTTCGTCATCCTCCCTCTAAAGGCTTGTAACTTTTATCAAGAGTTAAATATCATAGAGAAAGTAGGAAGCATAATTCAAGAATAGTGAAAACGAATGGATGAATTCAAGACAAACATATGCAATGCATTAATGAAACAGAGTTTGACATCAACAGATAATTGTTTGAATAACAAAAGAAATTACAACTTGAAAATTCAAATGAAACAAAAGTCTCTTAGTTCGAACTTGTCATTTCAGGTGGAAAACCCTCAGCGGAAGATTTTCATCTCGCCATCCCGCATGAATTTCAGCACTCCATTGTCGATCAAGTCTTGGATCTTGTTTTTCAAAGCCCAACAGTCGTCGGTGTCATGTCCAGGACTATAGGAGTGGTATACACAAAACGCGTCAGGGTGATAGCTAGGAGCAGAGGTGTTGGGATTCCGAAGAGGATCCTTTAAAGCAGTCAGATTGACCTCCAACAAGCGTTCCAGTATTAGAGATGATGGTATGTCAGTCTCGGTGAAATGTCTTCCAGATGTATTTTGCTTACGCCGATTACCCCATTGACGCTGGCGAGGTTGTTGTTGGGCTTGTGACCCTGAAGCAAGTTGGGGAGTTTTTCCCTTGTCTTCTTGTCTCAAAGGAGGTTGAATGATGAATTGATCTTCAACCCTAGTTGTTTTCCCCATTTGGTTATCTTGAAGTAGTTTGTTGATGAGAACCCTGAGCTCTTCTTGTCTTTGAGCCAGATCTTGAATGAGAGCCATCTGGCCCACCATTTGTCCCATCATTTGAATCTTCATTGTTGCCAGCTCAATCTGTAGCTCTTCCACTTGATCATTCCTGACGCCGCCTGGATTCCCTAGGACCATGCCCCTTGTGAGGAGAGCCTTCACTTCTTCTTGCCCCTGGGATAGGTTCAAGAACATTTCTTTCAGTTGAGCGTTTTGATCCTGGATATCTTTGACAGTCCTTTCTAGAGCCATCTCTACTGAAATAAACAGTAGGAGAATAAGGAAACCTGAAAAGGAAAATCTGTTATGATACAATGAATGATATGTGGTTGCATGTTTTCAAGAATCTCTCAGGGCAAACACAAGAAAATGTTAGAGATTGAACTTCGATCAACATCTTTGATTGGAGAACTTTGTATCGGAGGATGTCTTTCCACGAGAATCAAGCTCACCATGTCGAGTGGGTCATAGCCCTTGATTCAAGTTGTTGTAATTGATCTTTGACGATGTTTGTTTAGAGGAAAATCCTCTTTCCCTTTGGTAGATGTCTGGTTCAACGTGCCCCTGCATCAAAGACCCTCGAGATCCTTGAAATGGTTATTGAAAATGCTATGGTATGATGTTATGATGTTATGTACATGTATGCAAAAGTAAGCAAGTGTATATACAGGTAATCATATTCACACAAAGCAGACAAGTCCTTAGGTTTAGGCTTGCATGGGGTTTGTAGGTAAGTACCCTCTTGAAGTTAGTTGGCTCAACCTGTCCTATAAATAGAAACCGGGTTCTAAGGAGCTCAATATCACTGGATTATTTTCTGTGTTCATGGTTTCAGTTTAGCCACTTTACTGGCGACCGAAATATTCCAAGAAAATAACCCTCAATGAGTGTAGTATCGAGTGTCTACCAACTTCGTACTGCACCAAAGCCGGTCACCTCACTACCCCTAAAAAAGGCCAAGATGGTCAAGTAAGGTTCTAAGAGTTCATTAGTGCTTTATGACATCACTCAGCGGCCCCGTATTATCTTTGATTAACTCAAAGGCTACCGGTACCCACAAATATGTCGCACTAACGTAGCCACTGCTTCAACCATGTCGGTATACCCCGCACAGTTCCCTCACAGTTTTTTGCTACTTACCTAAAAGGTGCCCCCAAATCCGGGTGTAGGATTTAAAATAAACCCAAGCAAGGACCCAAAAAGTAAAGCAATCAAAGCAATCAAGGTAAGCATGTAAAGGTGATCTAAACCCTAAGGTAACCCCACTTTTAGAAATTCCCCAGCAGAGTCGCCAGTTCTATGATACGGTGGGAGAACTGACTTGAGGTTTCACGTTTGTTTTCGCACTTGTTCGGTTTAGCAAGAGTCGCCACCGGCTTTTTATTTTATCCAAAGGAAAGGTCAAAAAGCACATGAAAGACCTTTGAGATGTTTTCTCGGGTTCGAGGGGTAGATTATGAAAAGGGAAGGTGCTATCACCCTTTTCATCCATGGTTTTCCATGGGCTCTTAGTTACTTGTTTTAGATTACTTACCTTTGCTTTTCATTTGTTTGAAATGGTGCTTTGTGTGTGTAGTTTTTTGAAAATGCTTTGAAAAAGATGCCTTGTCTAGGCAACCTTTGTAATGATTCTTGTTTGAATATATACAAAGGTGTGTGTCTTTTTGAAAAGATATTTCAATGTTTTGAAAGTTGTTTTGAAGTTGTGTTGTGAAGTGTGTTTGAAAAAGGCAAGGATGTTTTGCAAGCTTTTGATCAAGTAACTAAGAGCTATCTACCCTATTTTACTCAAAGATCTTTCTTATGTTTTTAACCCTTTTGACAGTGTTGTTTCACCATTGTGTTTGGTGAACAACCTTGTGTTAGGATGTTTAAACGGGACAGGTGCGGGTCATCGTATACAATCATTGAAGGCAACTTGTGAGACACTCTAGCAATTTTGTAAGGGACGAGATCGTTTTATCGAAGGAAACATCGAGGGTCATCAAGGGACTACGATCTTTGTTTATCGAAGGGGCATTTGCTAGAGTGTCTCATACTCGAGGGACATGATTGCATTTTCCGAAGCAACGAATGAGGTTACCCTAGAGGTGCAAGTGTGATTTGTGTATTGATTTTCATGCATTTATTCTTGGATTAGGTCATCTAGCGATTGATTTCGAATCTTCGCATACAAACCCTAATTACTATACTGTATATTGAAAACAATAAATTGCGGGAATTTAAAGTCTAAGTTATTACAAATGAGTATCCGGGGATGGGGGTACAAATTATTTACAAATGGGGATGAGTCTTATCAGAATAATAATGTCCCAAATATGTGTTACAACCAAATCGAACTGTCGCAATTCAATGTAAAAATTATAACAAATCGTAAGATAAAGAAAATCAAAGAAATATGAGATGCATGTATTTATTTACAAATGAACAGATAAAAATTTAACCTAGTGAAGATTAAGTATGATTATTATTTTTGTGTTTTTATTGATTATGTAAAGGAAAAGTTTTACAAGAAAGAAAAAATTATTTAAATTAAAGTTCTATTATTCATATATTTTATTAAATACAACAAATATTAAAGAAAATCAAATTAAGAAAATTCAAACAAAATTTTAATACATTTTTTAGTTCCACTATTTAAAAAAAGAAAAAGAATCAGATTATTTAAAAAAAATGAAAATAAAGAGAAGTGTTAGTTTTAAAACATTAAAAAGAAAAAAGATAATGGGCCTAAGAAATGTTTTTGGATGGCCCAAATAAAAAAATGATAAAGAACAAAAATTATGAAGAAGAAAGGTAGGTGGGGCGCGCTTAGTAGAAACATGGGCCTATGGTTTTGTTGTTGGGGTTGTACAAACTTTTTTTACAGGGTTTGCACATTTGATTAGGGTTTGTACTTTTTGGCCTCAGCGGCGCCGCTTCTCGCTTCTCTCGTTCTCTTCGTCTTTCTCAAGCCAAAATGCTGATTTTTCCTCCACGAGCCTAGCTACCGGTGCGCCTCCCTCATCCGCTCCCTTCCTCCTCACAGTGGCCCACGTTTTTGTGCTTTGAGCGGTACGAATTGTTTCATTCGCATTTTAGGGTTTTTACGATTTCAATGTTTGTTTATTGATTGCTTTCATGTTCATTGTTTGCGTGTTTTAATTCTTTGATGGTTACGCGTGAGATGCAGAAAAGTTCGAGGAAGAGGAAACTATACCTTGGCGTTTTGCTTTTGAAAGAAAACGATGGAGAGAGAGGGACGTGAGACCGGTGGCGCTCCTTGGTGGCCAGGCGGAGGAAGAACGAGATGGACACGCTTATGGCTTCTGGTACTTTTCTGTATATTGATGATGAATCCCTGAGATTGTTTGTTTCTGATTTTTTGTTGGTGATGTTTGATGATGATTACTTCTGAAAACTGTTGTTGGTTCTGAAAACCCTTTGAATCGCTTCTGATACTTTTCCTCTCTTTTGGCTACTGATGTTTGATGATGATGAACTTTGCTTCTGAATCTTTATTGCTTCTGAATCTTTATTGCCTCTGAATCTCTCTCTTCTCTTTTGGCTGCTGATGTTTGATGATGATGAACTTTGCTTCTGAATCTTTATTGCTTCTGAATCTTTATTGCCTCTGAACCTCTCTCTTCTCTTTTGGCTGCTGATGTTTGATGATGATGAAAGATATGAAACTTATTGGTGATTCTTGCTACAACTTGTTAGTAGGTTTGAGAAAGCTGGTTATTTGGCAGATCTGTGAGTTTTTTGGCATAGGCCTGTTTGTTCTGTTTGTGTTTGTTGAACAGGCATGTTTGGGCTAACAGGTTTGGCAAGCTTGATGTTTGGAACAGTGATTTGCAGGTTTTTGTTTGAGCTTGCAGTTTGAGTTTTTGTGCAGGTTTGCTATTTTGTTACATGCTTCTGTAGGTTAAGTTGGCTAGCAGGTTCGCTAGCAGGTTTTTGCTTGCTTGCAGGCTTAGCAGGTTTGTAACTTGCAGTTTTGGTAAGTTGCAGGCTGTTGAGTTTTGGGAGGCAGGCTTGCTGAGTTTTGTGTTTTGGAAGCAGGCTTCAGGTTTGCTTTGGGCTTGCCAGTTTTTGACTTGCAGGTTATGGTTATTCTCAATGTTTTCTCCCTCCTCTTTTTTGCTGGACTGTTAAACAGTCTTTATATCTTTTTGTTTTTGCTGTCTTGAAAAATAGCCAGCCCTCTAGCCAAAACTGCAAACTTTCACTGAGGTTCTCTCTTTCTCCCCCTCTCTCTAAGCACTTTTGCTTATTTTAATATAATTCTGAAAAGTTTTGCCTAGGCTGGAAAATGATGATGGCTCTAGCAAGCCTCTTGCTTGTAACTTGGTTTATCTCTCTGCATTGTGTACTTTGTTTCCATATTTTCTGCATTGTGTACTTTGCTCCCATATTTTCTGCATTGTATACTTTGCTTTGACAGTTTTGTAACTCAGTTTGACATTCAGTTTGCATTTGTAGTTAGCTTGCCATGCTTGCTCATGCTGACTTGGTTGACTAATGCAGTTTGAAACTCAGTTTGCAGTACCCTTTGCTTTGCCTTGCAACTTGCCTATGTTTTTGCATTTTGAATTAATTGTATGCTTGCAATTTATATCTTTTATTTTTCTCTCTGTGAACCGAGAAGAGCGATCTTCTTGTGATTTACAGAGAGGAAAATAAAATATGATGAACATAGCATTTCTGATTCCGGCCGACAAACTTTAATGATGATTTTTCTTTCTTACTTTTCTGCTTGAAAATTCTTATACTAATTTCTTTTTCTCTGTCTTTTGCAGGTAAATACCAGTTGGATGATGGAGGACGCAGTAGAAAGTCAAAGATCTCAAGAGATTTAGGCTTAGATTTATTTTTTCATTTATTGTAAACAAATATTATCCTAAACATTATAAGTTGTAATCTTACAATATTCGAATAAATTTGTAACCATATTTGAAGTAAATAAAAGTCTTAATCAAAAGAAAATTCTACTGTCCAATATCTTTTCCATCTTTCCCTTATATTTATTTAATTATTTAAGACTCTTAAATCAAAATAATTGAAACTGTGTCTCAATAATTCTAATCCAGATGAAATAAATAATCAACAAACTTTGCAGTCTCGTAACCTTGCATTACTCAATACGCATGGTATCAACACACGCATTGGACAGTTAAACAAACAAGCATTCCATTAAATTGTAAACCTTTCCCTCCACTAATCAAGCAGATGCCTTAAAGTTCCAAACAAAAGTCTCAGCTCTTATCCCAGATAATTAGGTTTTGAGAAACAACCAGTAATCTTGAACAAGCGTGAAAACAATGTAACAGTTAACTGAGTTTCTGAGGATTCAGTTTCTTCTGAGAAATACGAGCGAAAACCCTAATTCCAGATTTGTTGTCAAAGAAAAGTCTTCTTGATCAATTCCTGAGCCAATCTCAACAAAATCAGTGAAAAACCCTAATTCTGGATTGACTGATAAAGAAAAGTCTGTTTGACCGATTCTTGAGCCAATATGAAAAATCAGAGAAAAACCCTGAGGTTGTGATTTCTTGTGAAAAAGGGAGGGAAAATTTTGGGGTACAACACGTAGCATAGGGTTTGGAAATCGGGGTGATTTCGCAAATAGGTCGTGGAAGCAGATGATTGAATGTGGATCTTGCAGGTGAAATCCTTATCAGCTCATATGAAGTGAAGGTTCATACAAGAAGAAGAAGATCTTAGTGATTAGGTTCTATCTTTGTATTGTAACCTTGTAAACACCATTCAACACATTGAAATAAAAGTCTCAATTTCAGTTTGGAATTGAGAGGGAGACGTACCCATACGCGATGACGACAATAGGGAACTTCCTTACCAAACTGCCCGTGCAACGTTTTCTTTCTCTCTTTATCTTTACGTTTTCTACACATTTATGATTCAATTGGTCTGCTGGTTTTTTCTGTTCAATGATACAATAGTGGTATAAACTCTTTTGCTAAAATCACCATTATTGTTGATCATCGAACAAGCATAGGCCAATTGTTCAACAAAAGTGCTTGCAAGTTTTTGTTCATTGGAAATAGCATTCTTGTGATAAGTGCATTGAAACGTACATTGATTTGTGTTAAATTTCGTCTATTTCGTCTTAATAAAAATCTAGCAAGTTTATCGTATGTCTAGTTTTCTAGTAGTCGGTTCAAAATAGACATAAGTCGATTCGGGACCGTGTTTTTCCGATGTTTTTAATTAACTTTGATAAAAGATTTTAAATCCTTGAATAATAAGGATGTGATCTATTCACCCCCTTCTTGATCACTTGCCACACTGTCTAACAAGTGGTATCAGAGTTCCGGTTCGCCGGTGCTTTGTGTCTACTAGTAACTCTATGGCTTTTGAACCAAATGGGGCGTATAATAGAGCTCCTATTGTCAATGGTGAAAACCATGGCTACTGGAAATACTGCATGCGAGTACACATAAATTCCATTGACAAGAATGTATGGACTGCCATTCAAAATGGTCCTTTTCAAATTACCATGAGGAATGATAAAAGTGCTATGGTACCTAAACCTGAGGAACAATGGGATGAAAAAGATGAAAAGAAATGGTCGAGCGATTGGAGAGGCCGAAATATGATAATTTCAGTACTTGGTGTTGATGAGTATTACCGGGTGTCTTATTACACGACTACTAAAGAAATGTGGGATTCTTTAGAAATTGCCCATGAGGGCACTACTAAAGTTAAACACTCACGCATTAATACACTCAATCAAGATTTCGAGCTCTTTCGCATGAAACAAGGAGAATATGTCTCCGACATGCAAAGGAGATTCGTTCATCTCACCAGTCGTTTGAATGCACTTGGAAAACTTGTTTCTAATGAAATTTATACTAACAAAATACTGAGATGTCTTAGTAGGGAATGGCATCCTAAAGTAACATCTATCAAGGAAACCAACAACCTCACTACGCTTACCATTACAACTCTATTTGGAAAGCTGGAGGAACATCAACAAGAACTGGAAAGTCTTGAAAAGTATGAGAACAAGAGTAAAAAGGAGAAGAATAGAGACAATGAGGGTGAGAAGAAGTCAATATCTCTTATGGCTTCTAGCTCCAAGTACTCACATATAGAGCAAAATGACAGTGGCTCAAGTAGTGACAAAGACTCAGATGATGAATAAATGGGACTCTTTGTTCGGAGATATAATAGGTTTATTCGAAAGAGTGGAATCAAGCACTCCGATAAGAATTATCATAAAGTTTCAAAAACAGTCCAAAGAGCCAAGACAAGAAGAGAATAAGAAGCATAAAGGTAAAGGATCTTGCTACAATTTTGGTAAAGTTGGACACTGCAAACCGGAGTGTCCAATAATGAAAAAGGACAAAGGAAAAGCTCTACCAAAGAAGTTCAATAGACAAAGAATAACTTACATTGCATGGGAAAGTGAGAGTGATTCATCAAATGATGACAACTCAAGTGATAGTGATGAGATTGCAAACTTATGTCTCATGGCGCATACCAAAAATCAATCCTACCACAAGAAGAACAACCACGACAAGAAAGTAAGACAAGCCAACTATAACAATTTTTCTTCTATGTCTTTTTCTGAACTGAAAATAGCTTTTGAAAAACTGCATAAAAAAGCTGTTGACACTTTTGAGAGGTTATCCTCCGATAAACAAATATTTTCCTTTTTGAAGGGTAAAGTCTATAAAGATGAAAAAGACTTAGAGTATCTAAAAGCTAGTATTGCATAAAGTTCAAAATATAAGGATTTTAAAGGATGTATTCCAAGAAGGGAGTGTGAAGTTTGTCATATTTGGCAACAAGAGGTTAGAACTCTTAATTCCAAATTAGAAAAAGATTTATAGCCCAAGGTTACTTTTTCCGTTGATCCTAGGTTTTTAAAGAAAACTTTGAATCCACCATATGCAAAATATTCTTTTGTATAAAAGATTCCAAAGGATTCAATGAGCAAAAGTAAGAAAATCCATCATCATGGTTGATGTCATTATTATTGTCATATTGGTCACACCATTTAGCAATGCAAGTTTAGGAGATTTCTTGTTCCTAAGGGTATTTACCAATGGAGGCCTAAAGGAAACCATGTTACCACTTACCCACACAGACCCAATGAAAATTGGGTACCTACCTCTCTCTTTTGATATTGCAGGATAAGTGTCTTACATCCGTGGATAGAAGAGTGTTTCTAGACAACAGGTGATCAAGGCACATGAAAGGTGACATATAGCTTTTCATTGACTTCAAAGAAAAGAAGAAATGATATGTTACTTATGGAGACAATAACAAAGGAGCAATACTCAGCAAAGGTAGTGTAGGTAATCCCTCCACCACTACTATTTCTGATATCCATTTAGTAGAAGGGCTTAAACATAATTTGTTAAGTATTAGTCAATTGTGTGACAAGGGTTATAAAGTTAATTTCACAAACACTTGCTGCATAATTGAACATACTGAACATAATATTGTGTTTAAGGGTATTAGAGTAAATAACATCTATATGCTTGATCTTTTTGATGTATTGTTAACAAGAACTAAGTGTCTAGTCACCTTGAATGATGATTATTGGCTTTGGCATAGAAGGCTAGCACATGTTAACTTTGATTTGCTTAATAAGGTTGTATCTAAGGATCTAGTAGTCGGTCTTCCAAAAATAAAATTTTCAAAAGATCACCTATGTGACGCGTGCCCAATGGGAAAGCAAACAAGGGTCTCTTTCAAATCTAAAAATGTGATTTCTACTTCACGACCCCTTGAGCTTCTCCATATGGACCTCTTTGGACCTTCTAGGACAAAGAGTCTAGGTGAAAATTACTATTGTTTTGTAATAGTTGACGACTATTCTAGATTTACTTGGACTATATTCCTTCGTAGCAAAGATGAAACCTTTTCTGCTTTTAAGAGTTTTGCAAAACTGTCCCAAAACAGAATGGAATCAAAAATAGTTACAATTCGAAGCGATCATGGAGGTGAATTTCAAAACCATATCTTTGATAAGTATTGTTACAAGCATGGCATTGAGCATAATGTGATACGGTGGCCAGAACCGGGCTCGTGGTTTCCTTATTTTGTTAGAGAAAATTGGCTGGTTTGCGTTTTGCGTTTGTTTTCGCAAAATGTCGCGGTAAGCAAGAGTCGCCACCAACTTTTATTTTATCCAACAAGGAAAGGAAAAAAGCACAGAAAAATTCCTTTTTCGAGATATTTTTGAGTACGGGGGGTAGATTATAGAAAGGGAAGGTATTAGCACCCTTTCTATCCGTAGTTATCTACGGACTCTTAGGTACTTGCTCATCATTTTCAAAATTGTTTTCTTTGTGTTTGTGGGATTTGAAAAGTTTTTGTTTTATCTTCGATTTAACTCTTGCTTCTGTCTTCAAGAGTGTAATGAAGTGTTTTTGAAAACTTTGTTTGTAAAGGAGTGTAAGTGTGAAAATTTTGTTTGGAATGAGCAAGTACTTAAGAACTAATCTACCTACTCGAAAAAAGAATCGTTCTATGTTCGTTTCCTTTAGACGATGCTATCCCACTATTAGTGAGTAGGTAGCACCGTCGTTGGAGTTTTGAGGGTCAATTCGAAAGGGACGTACAATCACTAAAGCAATGTTAGGATGTCTTAGTAGTAACCCTAAAGTCTTATATCATTTATCCGAGGCAACAATATCCGAGGCAACCTTTCCGAGGCAACTATGATAT
This sequence comes from Vicia faba, assembly GCA_948472305.1. Taxonomy (NCBI): domain Eukaryota; kingdom Viridiplantae; phylum Streptophyta; class Magnoliopsida; order Fabales; family Fabaceae; genus Vicia; species Vicia faba. The sequence continues at coordinate 710,569,093 of OX451738.1, forward strand.
TTGGACAAAAGGACGACCACTAAAGCATCCTATACTCAATGACCGTTTACCGAAGGCAACCAAGTGGGAGTGTACCCTAGGACTGCGCATGTGCGAATGATTCAATTTCAATTTATTTATCTTTGCACATTTAGGGTGATCTAACTGTTCTAAAATTTATCATACATTCTTGTCATGCATCCCTATATCATACATCTAACAGTTAATAATTTGCGGAATTTAAAGTGCGGAATTTAAACTACGCTATTACAAGGCTTCGGGTATTTACATAGCAAAAAACAAACCCTTTGAAAATAAAGCGATAAATGTAAATAAACATCCTAATTAAACTATTACAAACTGTAGGCAGTTACATCAATATGGTAAATAATAAAAATAAAACACGCGAGAAGAATTAAGATCGACGAGAATTTAAGGTTTTGACCCTTCTAACCTAATTAAAAGAAAAATTGTTTTTTTGTTGTTTTTAATAAAAGAAATAAGTTTTCTAAATTAAATATGCAATTAATTAGTTAATTAAATTAATTAATAAAAATAATTACATGACCTATTTTGGTTTCTTTGGTTATTTTAGGAAAAAATAAAATATAATTAAGTTAGTAATAAAACCTATTTATTCTAATTATTTTTAAGTTATTTACAAAAAGAAATTAAAGTCTTATCTAAAATTAAAATTTAATTAAGAAAAAATCCTAAATCTATTTTTATGTGATTTTTATATTTGTTTATTGATAAAAAATAAAAGTGATTAAAAGAAATAAATAAAACGAATAAAACATGAAAATAAAGATTGGCCTAGTAGCAAAAGTAAACAGGGGGTGCAATCATCAGAAATCCCTAGGCTCGAATCTTCGAAAGTTTCATGCTCTAACTATAGTGTTTTTTGATTCTTGCATGGAACCTATGATTCAACCATCCATAACTGTTCTATATAAACTCAAACAAACGTTAGCATACCATATAATGTGATTAAAATTAGAGATTCAAAGTTTAAAATTTTACCAAATCGGTGTTGTCAATTAGGGGGCGTGCTAGGCGTGTGATGGATTGCTCTTGGGCCTTGTAAGACTCTTGAGGACTTAAATAGGATGGTTTGAGGCTTGATGTCAATTGTGAGAGACCGGAACCTCGAGATATGACTTGCACCAATTCTTAGATTTCTGGAGAGCTTTTTGAAGAGCTTTTAGAGAGCTTTTTGAAGAGCTTTTAGAGAGCTTTTTAGAGAGGATTTTCGTCCCTTTCAAGCTTGTATGGCTCTATATTTATAGAGGAGAATGGGGAGACAAGAAAGCATGGAAAGAATCTCCCTCATAATATTGTGTTTTAAGACCATGATCAAGATTTGGAAAAAATGCCATATTTGATGATTTTATGCTATTTTCACATGTGGATGAACCTGGACATATTTGAAAAGTTATTGCACGAAATCAATTGACATAAACTAGCATAAAACTTTACCAAAATGGATTCACATCAAAATTTACATTATTTCCATTATTTATTTATTTAATTCTGAATTTTAATGAATAAAATATCAAAATAAATAGCATAAATAGTAGAAAAATGTATGCGTAGGCTTAGAGGTCGTGGACCATGTTAGGAATGAGTTTCAAACTTGAAAATATAGGCCCATTTGGAAAAAAAATCCAAGTTTGGTCAATATTTGCTTCTTGCATTTTTTCAAAAATTGTCCAACTTTGAAAATGCATATCTCTCTCAATTTTAACCTTATGAGGGTGTTCTTGGACTTTTTAGAAAGCTTGAGATGTCCTCTAATCAAACCTTTTGGTCTCATCTCAATTTGATATTCCATTCTCATGTATGAAGCTTTGATAAAAAGGGTGTTTTTGTTGACTTTTCAAAATGACCTATAATGTCCAAATTCATAACTTCTTGTGAGTGCATATTTTGAACTTGGGAGCTGAAGATGGATTATAGGGAATTGAATACTCTTCAAAATTAGCTTGGTATGGTTCATTTATAATAAAGTATGAGAAAGTTATGCTTGGTCAAAGTTGAGTTGACTTTTCCTACAAAACCCGAATTTAGCAACTTTTGAGTTTTGATGAATTGTGAGCAATCCTTGAGGTATCATGATCAACCCTTGATAAAATGATGAAATATACTTCAAAATGAGGACGTTGACCAAAAATCTTGAAGTTTGACTGTATGTGGGCCACAGTTGACTTTTGCCCTAGCACAGTCGATTTTGAGGCCTTTGAGCAATTGACTGAGCAAACTTCCTCTGTAGGGATTGAAACTTGACATGGATGATCTTGATGACATATTAGGACATTGGTGAGCATTTGGGATCCCTTGGACTCAAGTATCTTGATGCAACATGAAACCCTAATTTGAGGTAGACTACCTTAGGAGAGAGCTTGTCTGGCCAACCCTTGGACTACCTTGAGCAACTTGGGGATCTTTCTTGAAATGTTTTGAGAAATATGGGAGGGAAAATTTTGGGGTACAACAGCTGCCCCTGTTCAATCTTCTTAAACCTGAGGATGTAGATTGGCTTTCGTGCCTTTCGTGATCCAAAGGTGGAAGATGATTGAACACTAGAGTGCCCAGAAATTTGCACTCACATGATGTGGTACTTGTCTTGCGATATCGGGAATAGGCTTACAGATGCCATTTGGAAATTGCCGATGAGGGGATGGGCTTAAAGATGCCATCTTAAGGAGTGTCGATTGCATAAGAGATTCCTTAGCGAGAGCTTGTATACCTGTCGTTGAGGGAGATTCCGTTGGGGAGGGCTGATCTTTGTTGAGAGAAGTAGAATTTTAGGAGCTTCAGTCTTACGTATTCCAATGAGGAAACATCTATGTTGAATTTTAGGAACTTCGGTCGTCTGTATTCTACTGAGGAATCATCTCTGCTGACATTTAGGAACTTCAATCATCCGTTGTTCAACTGAGGAATCATCTTTGCTGACATTTAGGAACTTCAGTCATCCGTTGTTCAACTGAGGAATTAACCCCGACTTGAGGAAGCGGAAGTGAACTGTGTATCTAGTTGTGTACAGGATGCATCGTGACCTACTAGGGAAAGGTGAAATCGATCTTGTTTGATAGGTCTGGGTCTTACAGTGTTGTGGGCTGCTGTCTGGAGATAAGAGAAAAGAAACCTAGATAGTAGGGTTATGAGAACGAACCTGGGTAAGGTTGCTTCGTGAGGAGTTTAGATAACACTGCATCTGAACCGATAAGGAACCTGGGTAATGTTGCTTTGTGAGGAGTTTGGGTAAAACTGCGTCTGAACCGAGAAGGAACCTTTGTGAGGAGTTTGGGTAAAACTGCGTCTGAACCGAGAAGGAACCTGGGTAAGGTTGCTTTGTGAAGAGTTTGGGTAGAACTCCATCGAGACTGAGGAGGAACCTAGGTAAGGTTGCTTCAGGATGAGTCTAGGTGAAACTACATCGGGAAAGAGAAGGAACCTAGGTAAGGTTGCTCCATGATGGGTTTAGGTGAAACTACATTTGAACTGAGAAGGAACCTAGGTAAGGTTGCTCTGTGATGGGTTTAGGTAAAACTACATCTGAACTGGGAAGGAACCTAGGTAAGCTTGCTCCATGATGGGTTTAGGTAAAACTGCATCTGAACCGGGAAGAAACCTAGGTAAGGCTGCTTCATGAGGAGTTTAGGTAAAACTGCATCTGAACCGGGAAGAAACCTAGGTAAGGTTGCTTTGTGAGGAGTTTGGGTAAAACTACATCGGGAAATTGTAAGGAGGAACCCGGGTAAGGTTGCTTCAGGATGAGTCTGGGTAAAACTACATCGGGAAATTGTAAGGAGGAACCCGGGTAAGGTTGCTTCAGGATGAGTCTGGGTAAAACTACATCGGGAAATTATACGGAGGAACCTGGGTAAGGTTGCTTCAGGATGAGTCTGGGTGAAACTACATCGGGAAATTGTAAGGAGGAACCTGGGTAAGGTTGCTTCAGGATGAGTCTGGGTGAAACTACATCGGGAAATTGTAAGGAGGAACCTGGGTAAGGTTGCTTCAGGATGAGTCCGGGTGAAACTACATCGGGAAATTGTAAGGAGGAACCTGGGTAAGGTTGCTTTAGGATGAGTCTGGGTGAAACTACATCGGGAAATTGTAAGGAGGAACCTGGGTAAGGTTGCTTCAGGATGAGTTTGTGTAAAACTTCAGGAGGAACCTGGGTAAGGTTACTCTGTGATAAGTTTGTGTAAAACTTCAGAATGAACCGGGGTAAGGTTACTTTGAGATAAGTTTGTGTAAAACTTCAGGAGGAACCTGGGTAAGTGTTGCACCCCAAAATTTGCCCTCTCATGTTTTCCAAAGTCTTCCCCCTGCATGGTTGATCATAAACCCTTGCCTAAGGAAAAAGAAAATTTTTGAGTGGTGTGTGATACGGTGGGAGAACTGACTTGAGGTTTTGCGTTTGTTTTCGCACTTGTTCGGTTTAGCAAGAGTCGCCACCGACTTTTTATTTTATCCTAAAGGAAAGGTTAAAAAGAACAGGAAAAACCTTTTGAGATGTTTCGTGGGTTCGGGGGGTAGATTATGAAAAGGGAAGGTATTAGCACCCTTTTCATCCATGGTTATCCATGGGCTCTTAGTTACTTGTTTAGATCACTTGCCTTGATTTTCAATTGCATGAAATGGTGGTGTGTGTGTGTGTGTTTGAAAAATGTTTTGAAAAAGAGGCCTTGTCTAGGCAACCGTTGTAACAATTCTTTACTCGAATGTTTTACAAAGGTGTGTATCTTTTCGAAAAGATGTTTCAAAGTTTTGAAAGTTTGTTTTGAAAGTGTTTGTGGAGTGGATTTTGAAAAGTAGGCAAGTGTGTTTTGCAAGTTTTGAAAAAGTAACTAAGAGTTGTCTACCCCTAAGTTTACTCAAAGGTTTTTCTCATGTTTTAACCCTTTTAACAGTTTTGTTCCACCATTGTATTTGGTGGACAATCTTGTGTTAGGATGTTAACGGGATGGGCGCGGGTCATCGTATGGACCATGAATGCAATGGTGCCAAGTGTCTTTGGCAATTTGCTTTAAGGGACTATGATCATTTTGATTAGGCAACTTTCGAAAGCGTCATCGAGGGACTATGATCATTTTGGTTTGTTTTGTTTTGCCAAAGAAACTCAACGTGCAAGCATGGCCCATTTTGGAAGGCAACAAGCGGGATTACCCTAGGGGTGCAAGTGTGAATGGTGTATTGATTTTCATGCATTTGTCTTGTATTAGGTTATCTAGCGTTTGATTTTATTTACATACAAACCCTAGGTCTAACCATGGTATATTTGAAAGCGATAAATTGCGGGAATTTAAAGTCTACGCTATTACAAATAAGTATCCGGGAGTGGGGGTACAAATATTTACAAATGGGGATGAGACTTATTAGGAGAGTAGTGTTCAAATATTTACAACCAAATCGAATCAATCGCAATGTAAAATGTAGCAATGTATAAGAATCAAAGGGAAATAAAATGTATATTGTAAATGTGTATGTGATTTATTTACAAGGTGAAAAATAATGTATTTATTAAGTATTTATTAAGTATTGTTAACTTAATGTAAAATTAAGTATTTATTTATTCTTTTTGTATTTTTGTTAAGTATGTACAAACAAGAAAATTTAATTAAAAGAAAAGAAAAAGGTTTTAAGTTTAAGAAAAATTAAAGTTTATGTATTTATATATAAACAAATGTTTAATCAAAAAAGAAATAAAAGAAAATTTATTTTCTTATGTATTTATTGATATCTTATAAATAAAATATTATGTATTTTTAATTATACTAATAAAAAGGTAATTTAAGAAAAAAAGAGTTTAGTGTATCATTTTATTTATAAACAAAAATGGCCTATATTAGTTTAAATTATAGAAAAATAAAATGATAAGAACAAATGTTAGTTTATGTATAAAACCACAACAAAAAAGAGGAATGGGCTTTTAGTGCTTGATTCTGGCCCAAACAAAAAAATGAACAGATGCATGAGGGGGGGGGGGGGGGGAGGTGCGTCCAGATTGGAAATGGGCTTTAGTGTTTTAGAAAGGGCAAGGCCCAACGTACATTTCACAAATTGTTTTAGGGTTGCATTTGTTTGTTTCAGAAACAAGGCTTAGGGTTACAGCGTGGCGCCGTTCATATTCCCTATTCGTCCTCTTCACTTCTCACGCCATAACCACTGAGCGCTCCTCCTCACCCACGGTCATCAGGCGCTACCTCCAACCTTCTTCTCTCCATGGTCATGCAAGGTGGTTACGAAAAAGGTTTGATCTCCATTTGGTTTTCGAGTTTTACATGTTTATGATTTTATCTTGACAAGTTTTGACCTTTATATGTTGTTGTTCATGTGAGGTGTATAAAAGGGGGAAGAAATTTCTACCTTTCTTGAGAGGGAGGAGGACGGTGGCTTGGAGGCGCCTAGGGTGGCCGGAGACGGAGGAGTGATGAAGCTGCGGGTTTTCCTGGTTTGTCTAATGCCTCTGTCTTTGCCTTTTTTGGTTTGATGATGATGATGTCTGAGAACCTTTGCCTATTTGCTTCCTTTTCCTCTTCTCTTTTGCTTTGATGAGATGCTTGCTTGATGACCCTCTTATATGCTTGCTTAATGATGTTAGCTCTGATGGACTTTGCTTATGAGTTGCCCGTTGATGTTGGCCCAGTGATGAACATAGTTCTGAGGGTTTGTTGGTTATTTTGGTTTACTAGTTTGAAACAGGGTGTAGGCTTTGAACAACTTTAGGCTTTTCTGGTTTGAATGAAGTTTGGGCTTTGAAGCTTTTACTACAGGCTTCAGGCTTAAGGCTTGGCTGTTTTGTTTGGAGTTTACAGGTTTGGAGACTTGAAATAGTTTTGGAGGCAGGCTCCTGCTTCTGTTCTATCTCAGTTTGTGTGTTCTATCCTTTGTGATATTCTGCCCTTTTGTAACTGTTCTGGTATATTTTCTTTATATCTTAAGCCTAAGCCCTGTAAACCTTTTCTTTTTTCTCTCTTCTCTTCTCTTTCTACAGTTTAAAGCAATTGTTTATTGCTTAAAAGTAGCTTTTCTGAAAAAGTTCTGGCTTTGGGAAATGATGATTTTTTGAACATTGCTTGCAATGTTTCCTTACTCTGCATATTTCATGCTTTTCTGCACATTGTTGACAACATTTTATACTTGTTTGATAGCTTGATATCTTTCTATATCTCTTGGACAGCTTTGGACAGTTTGGATAGTTTGAAATTGTGACTTTCAGTTTGCCTTTTTTGATTTGGTTAGGCAGTTCAGTTTGGACTTTATACTTGTACATGCTGTTTGTTTTGAAACTGTGCAGTTGGTTGACAATTTGAATTTGTGCAAAATTATAACTTTGTGCATTTCATACTTTTTTGCAAGCATATTTCTATCCCTCTTTGTGAACCAAGAGCAATCTCATGATTTGCAGAGAGGGGAACAACTGATTCCGGCCAGTTACTTTTAATGATGAGTCCTTTTTTATCTGTCTGCTCTTTTATTATTTTATCTGCCTTTGACTTCCTCTTTTTCTTTGTTTTGCAGATAAAAATCAATTTGAGCAACATGGAGCAGCAAATGGAGGATGAAGATTTAGGATAGATTTAGGATAGTTTCAATTTATTTTTAATCATTGTAACAGTATTAATGTAAACATCTGTAAATAATTTAACAGTGCTCAAATAATAATTGTAACAAATAATTAAAGATGAATAAAAAAACTTCCTTTGATCAGTTAATTCTTTAATTCCTATGCATTCATTTATTTAATTATTTATATTTCTTAAATCATAATAACTCGAAAATATCCAATAATTTTAATTTAGAAATGATAAATAATCAATAAACGTCCGACGTCTTGCAACTTCACATTAATCAATAATAAATCCGGTGCTCCAATTATCCAAAGCAAATGCACAGTTAATAAAAAAAACGTCCTCATGCCTTTTCTTTTACTGATTCAATAAAACACTGCAAACTCAAATCAAATGCCTTAGCTCATATCCCAGAGTAAATTGAAAAGCATTGTAGAATTAATCCTTTCTGAGAATGCGCGCACAAAACCCTGATTCTTGGTTAAATGTCAAAGAAGCGTCCGCCTGATCAAAACCTGAGCCAACTCAACCAAACCCTAGCAATCTGCTTGTACTGTTTCAAAAGTTAATGGAAACCCTAATTTGGATAGACTGATAAGAAAAAGTCTGTTTGACTGATTCCTACGCCAATCTGAAAAAGTCAGGGAAAACCCGAAGTTGTGATTTCTTGTGGAAAAAGAGGAGGGCAAATTTTGGGGTACAACATGGTGCTTTAAGTATCTTTCGATTGGCATTCTGAAAGGCCTTTCGATTGGCATTCTGAAGGAGCATTTCGATTGGCATGGACAAGCACTTCGATTGGCATTATGTCAAGGCCTTCGATTGGCATTCTGAAAGGCCCTTCGATTGGTACTTTAAAGGGACACTTCGATTGGCATTATGGACAAGCACTTCGATTTGCATTCTGAAAGACCCTTCGATTGGGATTCTGAATGAGTCTTTCGATTGACACCCTGGGCCAGGCCTTCGATTGGCATGCCAAGGGATCCTTCAATTTAGCATTGTGTCAAGGCAGCTTCGACAGGCATGTTAGCCATGTCCTTCGATTAGCATGAACAACACCTTTCGATTGGCCTGTTAACAAAGCCTTTCGATTGGAATTTTAATTAGCACCCTTAGATTGATCCTTGGACAAGGGCCATTCGAAGGAGGTCATCAAGAGGGCACTCAAATCAAAAGTGTCCAGGTTCATTCAAGAGACAGGAATATTTCAAAAAAGGAAAACTTTTAATGTGTCCGTTTCTTGTCTCATGGCATTTAATGGCCTGTTTAATGGCTGTCTCTTGCCATTACTGCATCCTCACACCCCTATAAATACAGAGGCCAACATACATATCCAACAGACAAAAAACTCTACACAAAAACTCTACAGGAAAACAGAACACACGAAAAAACACACAACAGGAACATTGGAGTTACGCTGCCAAAAGTTGTCAACATTTTCAGAGGTGATCCAGGCCAAAGCAACCCTTCAACAAAAGATCACCACGCCCATAAGCCCCAAATCAAAAGTGCCTACATCCAGGAAGTGCCCAGATCGAAGGTGCCTACATCCAGGAAGCGCCCAAATTAAAAGTCCAATCTGCTGGTAAGAAAGGGTAAACTATCCAACCTCATATTTGCATAATACATTCATACTGGTTGTTACCTTCGATTTTCTATCCTAGACAGGATCAAGAGGCCTGGGTTTGGCACCCACGCCATGTCCATCGTTTGCTAATATTTGCTGCAGACATAGCCTGAAGAGACCCAGCAAGCGCAGGATCGAAGGGCCTGGGGTTCAATACCCAGGCCCTGTGTTTTATTATGCTAACATACTTTTGCAGGTATAACATCCCAGATCGAAAGAGACACCTTCTCTGGATCGAACCCATTACCATGCTGGATCGAAGGAGGCATCTCATTCCTGGATCGAAAGCCATGACCTCCATGATCAAAAGACAGTCCTCTTCCCTAGATCGAAGGTTACTCACGCCTTACTGTCTGGCCCAATCGAAAGAGCCATGACCCTGTCTGGATCGAAGCTTCCATTCCCTCCCTGGGTCGAAACTCCTTGTTTTCCCTGGATCGAAGGATCCCCCTTGTATTTTATTTTTTGTTTTCATAGACTTCTTTTTTATCTTTTTTAATTAACATTAAAATCAAAAAAACCACAAAAACATTAGGCTAGTTCTTTTTCTATTAAATTAACTTTGTTAATTAACCTTTAATTATCTTAACATTTTTCCAAAACTAAAATTAAATAGATTTAGATTATTTTCCCAAAATAAAATAAAACAACAAAAAAGAGTTCTTATTCTTAGATTTTTTTTAGATTCACGCACGTTTATTTTATTGTGACTGCTTATTGGTTTGTAATAGCTTAACTAAGACTTTTACTTTACTGCCTTTATTTCCCCAATTTTTGGACATGTAAATAATCCCCTCCCCAAAGCTTTGTAATAGTGTAGGATTTACAGTTCCCGCACTTTAAATTCCTGTACATATATTAACTGTTTAGATGTATGCTAACTAGGCTATGCATGACAAGATTAACTCTTAACTTAAAATCAACAGTAGCTCACCATGACATGCAAAGATAATATAACTGAAAATTGACACACTTGCACATGCCACTCTTAAGGTACGCCTCACTTGGTTGCCTCGAATGTGGTCATTAAGTATAGGATGTTTTAGAGGTCGTCCTTCTGTCCAAAGATCAAAGTTGCCTCGAAATGGTTGCCTCGATAAAAATGATCTAAGACATTAGGGTTACCACTAAGGCGTCCTAACATTGCTTTAGTGACCACACGTCCCTAAAATCGAATTGACCCGAAAACTCCAACGATGGTGCTACCTACTCCTCAATAGTGGGATAGCACTGTCTAAAGGACATTTGCACAGTTTAATTCCTTTTTGAGTAGGTAGAGGTTCTTAAGTACTTGCTCATTTTAAAAACAAAACAAAACTTTTCACACTTACACTTTTCGAACAAAGTTTTCAAAACACTTCATTGCACTCTTGAGGACAGAAGCAAGAGTTAAATCGAAGTTTCAAAAATGAAACTCTTTTCAAAACCCACAAACACAAAGAAAAGCAAACTTTTGAAAACATAGTGAGCAAGTACCTAAGAGCCCGTGGATAACCACAGATAGAAAGGATGCTAACACCTTCCCTTTCTATAATCTACCTCCCGAACCCGAGAAACAATCTCGAAAAGGAATTTTTTGTGCTTTTGTCCTTTCCTTGTTGGATAAAATAAAAGACGGTGGCGACTCTTGCTTACCGCGACATTTTGCGAAAACAAACGCAAACGCGAACCAGCATTCCAAAACAGTCAGTTCTCATTCCCATCGATCACAGAACTGGCGACTCTGCTGGGGATATATATATATATATATATATAAGTGAGGTGTACCTTAGGATTAGATCACTTGTGTTTTCAATCGTATGCTTTGTATGCTTTAAATTTTGTGGGCTTGTATCGGAGTTCTATAGATCCTAACCCAGATCTGGGGGTACCCTTTTTAGGTAAGTAGCAATAAACTGTGAGGGATCTGTCCGGTGTAGACCGATACGGATGAAGCAGTAGCTACGTTGGTGTGGCACCTTAGTCTGTACCGATATCCCTTGTGTTGAAACGAGGAGAATATGGGTCTTCTAAGGAGTCATTAAGCACCAACTAACCTTAGAACCTTAAATTGACCAACTTGGCCATAGAACAGTAGCAGTATGCTACACTCATTGAGACTAAACTCTCGCGATGATTCCGGACACAAGAAAAGGTTGCTAAACTGGAATTATGACCGATTGAGGGTAGTTAGTGATATTGAGATCCTCTAGAACCCGATTACTATTTTTAGGACAGGTTTAAACCAACTAAACTGAAAGAGGGTAATACCTAAACTCCATGCCAGCCTAAACTTAAGGCTGTTGGTGTGACTTGTGTGCCTTCAAACTTGGACTACTTGCACATTCTTGTTATCTGACAACATGAGTTCCTTGCAGGTTTTGTTTACAGTCCTTATCCAATAATCTGGATTTATTGCAGGGCTTACTTACATCACCTCACACTTGTGCTTAAACGCATAGCATACACATCATAACATCATGCCTTAGCATTTCTTTAACCATTTCAAGGATCTCAAGGGTCTGTGATGCAGGTTATGGTAAATCAAATGGCTAGCAAGGGGCAAAGGGGATTTATTTTCCTCTAGCCAAGGGTGTCTAGGAATCCAAGCACGATAACTTGAGTCAGGGGCTATGACCCACTCGATATGGTGAGCTTGACTCTTGAAGAAGGACTCTCAGCAACATGAAGTTTCCTTCAATCAAGCTACCAGATTCAGATTCTAACAGTTTCTTGTTTACCCCGCGAGATCCTTGGAAACATTGCATACATATATCATACATATCATTGCATAACAGGTCTCCCAGTACAGGTCTCTTATCTTCTTCGCTGTTTATTTCAGCAATCATCATGTTTGCTGAACCTTCCACTGAGCAAGCTATCAAGGCCCTCCAGGCCCAGAATGCCCAATTTCAAGAGTTGGTCATGAGCCTAGCTAAGGGTCAGCAGGACCTGAACACCCTGATTCTGAAAGAGAGGAAGAAGAAGAAAAAGAGGACCATCCTGTTCAACACTGGACGTAGGTTTGGGAACGGGCTGCAGGACGAGGTTGATCTGACCACCCTATCTGAAGGGAAAGACAGTCCACAAGAAAGGAGGGCTCCTATCCCTATAGTCTCCGACAACGAGACGGACTATGATGAAGAACAGTATCCTCATGCTGAGGATAAGTATAAACAACTGGAAGATCGTTTGAACGCCATGGAAATACAGAAGGTGCCCGGTCTGGACTTCGGAGATCTAGGTCTATCCTCTGGGGTGGTGATTCCCCATAAATTCAAGGCACCTGCTTTTGCCAAGTATGGCGGAGCTTCCTGTCCAAAGCTACACCTCCGGTCATATGTGAGGAAGATCCAACCTTACACTGCTGATAGAAATCTCTGGGTTCATTTCTTTCAAGATAGTCTATCAGGGACTCAACTTGAATGGTTCTGTCAGCTGGAAGGAGCTAACATCCGCAACTGGGAGGACCTTGCTGCTGCTTTTTAAAAGCAATACCAGTATAATGCCGACCTTGCTCCCACGCGTACTCAGCTTCAGGGTATGTCTATGGGTACAGGCGAAGGCTTTAAGGACTACGCTAAAAAGTGGAGAGATCTTGCTGGAAGAGTCCAACCCCCTCTATCTGATAGGGAGTTGGTGGACATGTTTCTTGGGACTTTGTCTGGTCCCTATTTCAAACACTTGATCGGAAGCTCTTCATCCGGGTTCACCGAGCTAATACTGACCGGCGAAAGGGTCGAAGCTGGCATCAAAAGTGGGAAGATTCAAGAAGCTACACCTTCTGATGCTCAGAAAAAGCCCTACAATGGGAAGAAAGAGTCCAATGTTGTGTATGGTCAAAAGGGTCGCCATGACCAACACGTAGGGGCAGTCCTGATCTCTGGTTCTGCGTCACACCGACAACAACAAAAGGGAAATCAATGAAAGCCAGATGAGCCTAAAAGACAGTTCACCAACATCAACATGCCATTGTCACAAGCATTGCAGCAGATGTTTAAGATGAATCTGATTACAGTGATAAAACCTCACCCAAACCCCAAGACTTATTCTCCTAACTACAATCCTAATACGACCTGCGCTTATCATTCTGACAGTCCCGGGCATGATACTAACGATTGTTGGGCATTGAAGTACAAGATTCAGAATTTGATTGATGCCAAGGAGATTGAGTTTGGTCCTCCGGAGACTCTAGCATAATCACTGCTCCTACGCCAAATCATTGAGAATGTCTTTATTTCATTTGAATTTTCAAGTTGTAATCTCTTTGTTATTCAAACACTTATCTATTAATGCCAAACTCTGTTTCATTAATGCATTGCATATGTTTGTCTTGATTTGATCCAATCATTTTAATTACATTTAAACTATGCTTTTTACTCGCTTTATGACATTCAACTATTGCTAAAAGTTACAAGCCTTTAGAGGGAGGATGACGAAACAATGCCATAATCTCATACAGTATACTTTTGGACAGACCTTGCTAACGATGTACATGCATTTCTTTCAAATCCTAAACACTGGAGTTATAAGGAAGATAATCCCTAGTCAACCCCTTCGAGCCAAAGAAGTAGGAGTTTTCTGTTTTAAACACAAATTGAAACCTTTAATTTAAAACCTGGGGCAGGATAGTCTCTCAGTTAATTCAAAAGATGCGCATTGAAGTCGCAAAACTCTCAGTTCATAATACAACGAACGACATCAAAAGTATTCCTATGGAATCAAAAGACAGTGGTGGTTCCTTATCTCATAGGCAGTCAATCTCTCAAAAGAGAAAAGCCCACTGAGCCAAAACCTATAAAGGAGGCTTAAGAAAGCTGGGGCATCCCGCTGACTCTAATCTCGAAAACAGGAACAGTCAGGAAAAAGTTAGGGATAACAAATCAAAAGAACGAGGTTGCTACAAATCCTTAACAACATGAAAAATGTTGCAGAAATGATTGCCTTCCAACAAATTCAACTTGTGTGAACCATCACCGAAAACGTCATTCTAGACTCATTTGGAGTTCAAATGCACAATTAACTGAGTTTAGGATTGAAGAACATCACGAAGAGCGGGTGGGTACAAATATACTTTGAGCCTTTATCCTTTGTTTCTTATACCGTGAACCAAGCCATGTTACAACCCTTCAAAATTCCTAACTGAAGCATGGGTTAGTTCAAAAGCGTATTGTTACAAAAGGTATCCTGACTCCTGTAAGGCTTTGCCCTAAATCTTGTGTTGAATTTGTCTTAAAAAAAAAGTTTTCTGCTAAAAAACGCATTTTTCAAAACTTCAAGACAAGCATAAACTTTGCATTATTTGAATATCACTGTTTGCATTTGGCTATTTGTTTGACAGCGGAGAAATTCACACAACGAATATCCGATGAACGAAATCCCTCTCAGTGAACAAAATCACTTAAAAAAGGATGACACTTCCATTGACAAATCTCCTATCAACAAGGGGGCATGGCATGTCACTATCCAGCACACCTGGGGCAGTCCAATCAAGATTCTAGGAAATCTCTCAAAGAAGTGCAGAGTAACCAGGGGCAAGTCTCCATCTCTGTCACTTGGGGCATTGAACATCAATCCCAGTGAAGGGTTACGTACAATTAAACATTTTCTGGCAATGTCACAAACACTTGCTACTAGGGGCAATGACAGATCTCCCCAAAATCCTTCCCATAGGATGACATCCCAGCAAGGGTTTAATCTCTGAAAACCTTTCCCCAGCTGGATCAACCTCAAGAATCCTCGAGGACTTCCCCCAACGAAGATGTCACCTCTCTAGCAGACCGACGACATAGTTTATTTCCCCAACAACACCAGGATTCCCCAGCTTGGGTTGCCTCTCCGACTACTACAAATCAAAGGACCACAACTCCTCTTCCCCAATAGACTCTGGAAGCTTGTCCCCTGCGAAGCACAAATACGTCTCCTCAGCCAAATTCAGAGGTTATCCTCACAAGAGTCTAACTGGGTTATCCTCAACAAGTTGCAACTGAAAGATCACCCCCAACGAAGTTCTTTCTATCCCCAGCGGAGTTCATTCCTTTCATAGACAGAAATTCAATCCCCAACAGGGTTCACTGTCACCAACAACAGTAATTCATCCCCAGCTGAGTTTTATTTCTCCAAATCAGCAGATCTTCTAGCAGAGTATATACTCCCCACAGAGTCATTTCCTCGTCATTCCATGCCCCAACGAAGTTATTCTCTCCTGCAGGATTATTCTCCCAATCATCTTCGATCGTTATCTCCAGCGAGTGAAACTCTTTATTCTCCAACAACAATCAAGGATTTACTTTCCCAAACTCGGACGTACCACAATAGCATTTCATGTTCATACAACATGACGTGCGCATACATATTGCATACAACATAATCTCATTTTTTTTAGAACATCATCATACCATGCATGTCATGCATCATATACGATTAATCATGTACCTTTTCAGGAAAGATGGTTATCATCAACAACTGCCAGCAAGTTCAAGATTAACTCTGAAAACTAAACAGACTTCACATGGGTTTATCCTGAAAAATACTACACGGGTCCTTTATCATATATTTCTGAATGAATTTTTACACGAACTCATCCCAAAGTAACCTTACCCCGGTTCATTCTGAAGTTTTACACGAACTTAGCATAAGTTTTACACGGACTTATCCCAAAGTAACCTTACCCCGGTTCCTCCTAAAGTTTTACACGAACTTATCCCGAAGTAACCCTACACAGGTTCCTCCTTCCCAAGATGCAGTTTTACACGGACTCATCATGAAGTAACCTTACCCAACTTCCTTCTCAATTCCAGATGCAGTTTTACACGGACTCATCATCAAGAAACCCTACACAGGTTCCTTCTCAGGAAATTTCAGATGCAATTTTACACGAACTCATCATCAGGAAACCCTACACAGGTTCTCTCTTCCAAAGATGCAGTTTTACACAGACTCATCATCAAGAAACCCTACACAAGTTCCTTCTCAGGAAATTTCAGATGAAGTTTTACACGAACTCATCATCAGGAAACCCTACACAGGTTCTCTCTTCCAAAGATAAAGTTTTACACAGACTCATCATCAGGCAACCCTACACAGGTTCCTCCCTTCCAGATGCAGTTTTACACGGACTCATCACCAGGCAACCTTATACAGGTTCCTCCTTTCCAGATGAAGTTTTACATGGACTCATCATGAAGTAACCTTACCCAGCTTCCTTCTCAGTCCAGATAGGCAGTTCACCTCCAGAGTTAATTCCCCAGTAGAGTAACGGACAACCGAAGCTCCTAAAATTTTAATTCTCTCAAGACAGCTACCAACAATCTCCAAATGGAATCTATAAGCCCATCCTCCTACCAACAATCTCCAAATGGCATCTGTAAGCCCATTCCCGACATCACAATGCTGATACTACACCATGCAAGTGCAAATTTCTGGGCACTCTAATGTTCAATTATCTTCCTCCTTCGGATCACGAAAGGCTCGAAAGCCAATCTGTATCCTCAGGTTTAAGAAAATTGAACAGGGGCAACTGTTGCACCCCAAAATTTGCCCTCTCATCTTTTCCAAAGTCTTCCCCCTGCATGGTTGATCACAAACCCTTGCCTAAGGAAAAATAAAATTTTTGAGTGGTGCTTTAAGTATCTTTCGATTGGCATTCTGAAAGGCCTTTCGATTGGCATTCTGAAGGAGCATTTCGATTGGCATGGACAAGCACTTCGATTGGCATTATGTCAAGGCCTTCGATTGGCATTCTGAAAGGCCCTTCGATTGGTACTTTGAAGGGACACTTCGATTGGCATTATGGACAAGCACTTCGATTTGCATTATGAAAGACCCGTCGATTGGGATTCTGAATGAGTCTTTCGATTGGCACCCTGGGCCAGGCCTTCGACTGGCATGCCAAGGGATCCTTCGATTTAGCATTGTGTCAAGGCAGCTTCGACAAGCATGTTAGCCATGTCCTTAGATTAGCATGAACAACACCTTTCGATTGGCCTGTTAACAAAGCCTTTCGATTGGAATTTTAATTAGTACCCTTCGATTGATCCTTGGACAAGGGCCATTCGAATGAGGTCATCAAGAGGGCACTCAAATCAAAAGTGTCCTAGTTCATTCAAGAGACAGGAATATTTCAAAAAAGGAAAACTTTTAATGTGTCCGTTTCTTGTCTCATGGCATTTAATGGTCTGTTTAATGGCTGTCTCTTGCCATTACTGCACCCTCACACCCCTATAAATATAGAGGCCAGCATACATATCCAACAGACAAAAAACTCTACACAAAAACTCTGCAGGAAAACAGAACACACGAAAAAACACACAACAGGAACATTGGAGTTACGCTGCCAAAAGTTGTCAACATTTTCAGAGGTGATCCAGGCCAAAGCAACCCTTCAACAAAATATCACCACGCCCATAAGCCCCAAATCAAAAGTGCCTACATCCAGGAAGTGCCCAGATCGAAGGTGCCTACATCCAGGAAGCGCCCAAATTAAAAGTCCAATTTGCTGGTAAGAAAGGGTAAACTATCCAACCTCATATTTGCATAATACATTCATACTGGTTGTTACCTTCGATTTTCTATCCTAGACATGATCAAGAGGCCTGGGTTTGGCACCCAGGCCATGTCCATCGTTTGCTAATATTTGCTGCAGACATAGCCTGAAGAGACCCAGCAAGCGCAAGATCGAAGGGCCCGGGGTTCAATACCCAGGCCATGTGTTTTATTATGCTAACATACTTTTGCAGGTATAACATCCCATATCGAAGGAGACACCTTCTCTGGATCGAACCCATTACCATGCTGGATCGAAGGAGGCATCTCATTCCTGGATCGAAAGCCATGACCTCCATGATCAAAAGATAGTCCTCTTCCCTGGATCGAAGGCTACTCACGCCTTACTGTCTGGCCCAATCGAAAGAGCCATGACCATGTCTGGATCGAAGCTTCCATTCCCTCCCTGGGTCGAAACTCCTTTTTTCCCCTGGATCGAAGGATCCCCCCTTGTATTTTATTTTTTGTTTTCATAGACTTCTTTTTTATCTTTTTTAATTAACATTAAAATAAATAAAAAAACCACAAAAACATTAGGCTAGTTCTTTTTCTATTAAATTAACTTTGTTAATTAACCTTTAATTATCTTAACATTTTTCCAAAACTAAAATTAAATAGATTTAGATTATTTTCCCAAAATAAAATAAAACAACAAAAAAGAGTTCTTATTCTTAGATTTTTTTTTAGATTCACGTGCGTTTATTTTATTGTGACTGCTTATTGGTTTGTAATAGCTTAACTAAGACTTTTACTTTACTGCCTTTATTTCCCCAATTTTTGGACATGTAAATAATCCCCCTCCCCAAAGCTTTGTAATAGCGTAGGATTTACAGTTCCCGCACTTTAAATTCCTGTACATATATTAACTGTTTAGATGTATGCTAACTAGGCTATGCATGACAAGATTAACTCTTAACTTAAAATCAACAGTAACTCACCATGACATGCAAAGATAATATAACTGAAAATTGACACACTTGCACATGCCACTCTTAAGGTACGCCTCACTTGGTTGCCTCGAACGTGGTCATTAAGTATAGGATGTTTTAGAGGTCGTCCTTCTGTCCAAAGATCAAAGTTGCCTCGAAATGGTTGCCTCGATAAAAATGATCTAAGACATTAGGGTTACCACTAAGGCGTCCTAACATTGCTTTAGTGACCACACGTCCAAAAAATTGAATTGACCCGAAAACTCCAATGACGGTGCTACCTACTCCTCAATAGTGGGATAGCACTGTCTAAAGGACATTTGCACAGTTTAATTCCTTTTTGAGTAGGTAGAGGTTCTTAAGTACTTGCTCATTTTAAAAACAAAACAAAACTTTTCACACTTACACTTTTCGAACAAAGTTTTCAAAACACTTCATTGCACTCTTGAGGACAGAAGCAAGAGTTAAATCGAAGTTTCAAAAACTAAACTCTTTACAAAACCCACAAACACAAAGAAAAGCAAACTTTTGAAAACACAGTGAGCAAGTACCTAAGAGCCCGTGGATAACCACGGATAGAAAGGGTGCTAACAACTTCCCTTTCTATAATCTACCTCCCGAACCCGAGAAACAATCTCGAAAAGGAATTTTTCTGTGCTTTTGTCCTTTCCTTGTTGGATAAAATAAAAGACGGTGGCGACTCTTGCTTACCGCGACATTTTGCGAAAATAAACGCAAACGCGAACCAGCATTCCAAATGGGTCAGTTCTCATTCCCACCAATCACATTAAGGTTATGTTGTACCCCAAAATTTTCCCTCCCATATTCTTCAAGACTTATCAAGAATCATCTACAAATGATTCAAGATTTCTCAAGGGTTGCACAGTCCAAATGGCTCCTAAGCCAGTCAAAATTAGGGTTTTGGTTCTTACAAGGAATTTGAGGTTTTCAAAGGCTCAATCAAGTCCCATGGGTCTATATACATTTCCAAGCATCTACATGTAAAGTCTCAAGTCTCACAAGGCCAGCTTGCACAGTCAAAAGTCCCATTTGCTTCACAGTCAACTGCAGGGGCAAAATGGTCATTTTACAGTCAAAAGTCAGAATTTCCGGTCAACATCTTATTTTGAGCCCACAATCATCATTTGATCAAGTCTTGATCATGATTCCTCAAGCATGGCTCAGAAATCATCAAGATGCAAAAGTTACTATTTTTGGACAGTTGAAAAGTCAACTGTACCTTGACCAATGCATAACTTTTTCATGGTTCATCAGAAAAATCCCATCCAATGCTCATTTTGAAGGGGATGACATTTCCTACAACTCATCTTCACATTCCAAGTCCAAGAAATGCTCTCACAAAAAGTTATCAATTTCTACATTATAGGTCAATTTCAAAAGTCAACAAAAATGCACTTTAAGTCAAAGACCATAACTTGAGATTGGTTAATCTAAATGATATGGGACCAAAGGCATTGGTTAGAGGACTTCAAGACCTTTCCAAAATGTCCAAGAACATGTTCATATGATCAAAATTGAGCAAGATATGCATTGGAGAAGTTGGGAAATTTTCATGAATTTGCAAAAGTCAACTATCCTTAAAACTTCAATTTTTGACAAAAGGGCCCACTTTCTTCCATTTGATTCAGCCTTGTCATGCCACACACGTGTCCCATGATTAATTTCAAGATCAAACATTTATTTTTCTATTTTATTTAATTTTTATTGATTTAATTCATTTTAAATCTATAATAATTCAAATAAAATCTAAAAATCAATGGAATAGTATCTTTATGATTTACACAGCTTTCATATATCATGTGCTGACCAAACAATTCGTGCTAGGGCTTTTGTGTACACAAAATCTTAGATTTGATTCAAATTTGGAAAGTTTGTCAATGGAGGAAAGTGTAAACCTAATTCTCTCATATACATGGATTAAGGCCCAGCTTTTGACCTAATTTTGTTCTCATATACATAAGCAAGCAGTACCAACAGAATTCACGACCTAAGGATTGCTAAAAACGGCCAAAGAAAATTGCAAAGTTCTTGAAAAAGTGGGAGATCAAGAACGGTGTTGCAAGCGTTTTCAGGCAAAAAGGAGCACGTGACCTTCTTCCTTGCCATCCACTGAAGCTAAGACGACCATTACCACGTTCAAAGACCACCTATACAGCGCTGTAAGTTCTCACAAACTCGCCCCTGAACATGAAATCTAAACTCTCTATTCTTGCATTTTTTCTCAAAAGCATTGGCATATTTGTGTTCCTTATTTGATTTCTAACCTAATGGCAATAATCAATTTCGTTTTTAGGCCTTATATGATGATCGCCGCGTCTAGGGTTTGTTTGTGTTGTTTTTAGGCATTTTGTTTCCAGGTAAAATTAGAACAAATCATGAGCATGGATGAACTCAAGGGACATGGACGATCATAACCATGGGCTTGGATGGAATTTTTGCAGCCTAGGGACAATTTTAGGAAGGACCTACGGAGTTTCCTGCGGATAGAAATCCGCAGGTAAAAAACCAGTGACCAAGGAAGAAGATGCTGACGCGTCTCTCTCTCATTCGTTCTTTTAAAAAATCGCGCGTTTGTTTTTTTGTTTCAGGCATATTTGTTGAGTTACTAATATATTAATTGCTATTTGGTATAATATCAATTAGAGCAATTGGTGTAGTGGCAAGGGCGAACAGGCATTGAGCGATGGGACCTGGGTTCGAATCCCAGGTCCCCCAAAAATATTTGTTGGTTCTTTTCTTCATGTATTCCTATGCAGGCACTCCAAGCAAGTCTCACCATACGCCTCATCCAGATGCATGCCAAGTGGCCACTAACACCAATCTGATAGCCATGAGATGATGATCATGGTGCTCCTGGTCAACCCTGCGCGTGGACAATTCCCCAAGGTCAAACAGACTTATGCGTTAATGGGCCACAAAATTACTTCTTCACCTCCTTCTGGGCCCAGAACCCCCCCTGGTTCATTCCTTTTTTATTTTTATTTTATATTTTCTATTTTATTTATTTAACTATTTTTCTAATTACTATTATTATTACTATTTAATTAACTCATAATTAATTTTTCACAATAAAAATTCAGAAAACTAAAAATGTAATTATTATTATTATTAATTATTAATTTCACCTTTAATTATTATTTTGTAAATAAATACTAATAAATTGATTTAGTTTAATTAGGGTTAATATTGAATATTTTTGCAATAAATAAAAATAGATTATAATTAAGGTTTTCTTGACAACTTTTAATTTCTTTTTATTTTCATTAAAACCTAAAAAACACAAAAAAATACTTTTTTTCTTCTTCTTATAATTGATTAATTAATTAGTAAATTAGGGTTAATTTAATTAATTGCAAAAAGGACCAAACTTCATTCTTTTCTAAAAAAGGGTCAAAACCCTAAGGACGTCCTGATTCAATTTCTTTGCGCGCACTTCATTATTTTGATCATATTTATGTACCTGCTCCGAGTATGTAATAGATAATTAGGGCTTTTATCGCTTTCTTTGATTTTCTCGCAATTTTTTTCCCAAAGGGTTTGTTTTTGGCGATGTATATACCTGCGCCTTGTAATAGCGTAGATTCACTTTCCGCAATTTATTTTCCGCACAACTTATTAACTGTTAATTATGCATGCAAGACTTACCTGAAAAAATAAAATAAAAACGTAGCTCACAATGATGCATGTTCAAAGATAATTTAAACTGAAATAACACACATGCACATGCCACTCCTAGGGTACGCCTCACTTGGTTGCCTCGAGGTGGTCATCAAGTATAGGGTGTTTTAGAGGTCGCCCTCCTTTCTAAAGATCCTGTTGCCTCGAAACGGTTGCCTCGGATAAAAAAGGATCTAGGACATTAGGGTTACCGCTAAGGCGTCCTACTATTGCTTTGGTGACCACACATGTCCCTAATAATCGAATTGACCCGAATAACTCCAACGACGGTGCTACCTAATTCTCAATAGTGGGATAATACTATCTAAAGGACTCTTACACAGCCTAATTCCTTAGAGTAGGTAGATTTCTCCTGGGTACTTGCTCTTTCAAAACAACAAAAACAACTTTTCGCACCTACACTTTTAAAAAGTTTTCAAACAAATAATTCATACACTCTTGAGGACTGATACAAGAGTTACCTAGAAGTTTTCAAAACGAAACTTTTTTCAAAACCCACATACACTAAAAGCAAACAATTTTTGAAAACATAGTGAGCAAGTACCTAAGAGCCCGTGGATAACCACGGATAGAAAGGGTGCTAACACCTTCCCTTTCTATAATCTACCTCCCGAACCGAGAAACATCTCGAAAAGGAATTTTGCTGTGCTTTTGTCCTTTCCATGTTGGAGAACATAAAAGACGGTGTCGACTCTTGCTTACCGCGACATTTCGCGAACCAGCTTTAAAACAGTCAGTTCTATTTCCACCGATCACAGAACTGGCGACTCTGCTGGGGACTTATAAAAGTGAGGTGTACCTTAGGATTAAACCACTCTTGTTTTCAATTGCTTGCTTTGATTGCTTTAATATTGTAGGCCTGTTTTGGAGTTTCATAGATCCTAACACGGATCTGGGGAATACCCTTTAGGTAGCATAAGCTGTGAGGGACCTGTCCGGCATAGACCGACACGGGTGAAGCAGTGGCTAAGTTGGTGTGACACCTTGGTCTGTACCGATATCCCTTGTGTTGCAACGAGGAGAATATGGGTCTTCTGAGGAGTCATTAAGCACCAACCGACCTTAGAACCCTAAATTGACCCAACTTGGCCATAGAACCGTAGCAGTATGCTACACTCATTGAGGCTAAACTCTCGCGATGGTTCTGGCCGCAAGAAAAGATTGCGAAGCTGGAGTTATGACTGATTGAGGGTATTCAGTGATATTGAGATCCTCTAGAACCCGGTTACTATTTTCTAGGACAAGTCTTAACCAACGAAACTGAAACAGGGTAGTACCTAAACTTCATGCTGGCCTAAACTCTAAGGGTTGTCTTGTGTGACTTGTGTGCCTTATCATGCTTGCCTTTGTGAATACTTGTGGTATGCTTTATCATAACATCATACCATCATAACATTGCATGCATCCTGCATAAGGACTGACCCATTTCAAAGACAAGAGGGTTTCATCTTTGCTCTGTTTTGTAGGACATTATGATGCCTATGCGAAGGAATACTATCCGGCTCAACTTTGTTCACCCACCTGATTTGCTTAAAGAATTGGTTGACATAATTCCAAACACTACTTACTTCATCCAGAGGCATGGTTCTCTTCTCGGTTTAGTCACTTCAAAGTGGGACCAACAACTGATAAGTGTCCTGACTCAGTTTTATGATCCCCTATACCATTGCTTCACCTTTCAAGACTTCCAGCTGGTCCCTACCATGGAAGAATTCTCTGATTTTCTTGGTATCCCTATTTTGGAACAGACTCCATTCACTGGTTGGGAAAAGACTCTTAGGCTTGAGGAAATTGCTGCAGCCCTTCCCTTGACCACCAAAGAGGTAATGGATAACTGGGTGACTAGAAGCGGAGTTAAGGGCTTTTTGGCTAAGTTTCTGATTGGTAAAGCTAACAGTTTCTGGAATGACTTAGACTTCAGGGCATATGAAGACATTATGGCTCTCTTAATCTATGGTCTGGTATTGTTCCCAAATCCTGATACCTTTGTTAATGTCAACGCCATAAGGATCTTCATGTCTCGGAACCCTGTACCTACTCTCTTGGGTGATATCCTGCAACAACTCTACGCTCGTACTGCCTGAAGACGGGGAACTCTATGGTGTTGTGCTCCTTTGTTAGTGAGGTGGTTTATTTCTCACCTCCCTAAGTTCGTGCTGAAGAACAAAGAAGGAAGGGGCTGGGCTCATAGGATAATGTCTCTCACTGATAATGACATCATTTGGACTCTCAGAGGTTTAGATGAAGTGGCTGTTATCGATCGTTGCGGAGAATATCCTAATGTTCCATTGATTGGTACCCAGGGAGGAGTCTCTTATAATCCATGTTTAGCTCTCCGTCAGTTTGGAAGAGCCAGAAGAGCAGGGCCTCATGAGATGTTGGTACCTCACATCAGTTTTGAGTTTCAGGTAGATAGTGACGAGCTGCGCCGTAGATTCATCAGCGCCTGGGACAGAATTCACAAAGCTGACCCACATGAGTTGGGACCAAAGACCTCTCTTCCTATGGAACCCTACTACAGATGGGTCCGCATCCGTGCTCAGAAGTTAGGTATGCCATACGAAGCTGTCAGACCTATTATTCTTGAATTTCCTGACAGAGACGGGATTCCTCCTACTGTACTCCCCCCTCAGATACCCACTGATGTTGATACACTAAAGAGGTCTTGGGCACAACTACAGGCAGAACGGGATTCTTATCGGGAAAGGTTCAATGAACAGGAACAGAAAATCCAGAAGCTGACAAAGCAATTGGAGAACGAGCGGATCTTGAATGACTATATCCGTACTGAGAAGAGAAGGCCATGGGAGCAGTGATGAACCTTGGATGTTTCTTTTACAGCTTTTATTTCCTTTTCAGTATTTTCATTCTTGTAACGCCTAAGGGCAATTTCTTGAACAATTTAAAGTTTGAATCTAATAAAGTGTGTTTCCTTTTTGTCTACAAAGTTGAATCTCGATTGTCTTTGAAAACATAAATCATACGCATCTCATTGCATCATATGCATAACAGGTACCCTTTTTCTACAGGTTGCTTAATCTTCTTCGTTGTTTATTTCAGCAATCATCATGTCTTCTGAGCCTACTACTGAACAAGCTATCAAGGCCCTCCAGGCCCAGAATTCCCAGTTCCAAGAGCTGGTCATGAGCTTAGCCCAGGGACAACAGGAATTGAAGACTATGCTTTTGAAAAAGAAGAAGAAGAGGACTGTGTTGTTCAACACCAGACGCAGATTTGGGAATACACTACAAAATGAGGCTGATCTAGCTACTTCCTCTGTAGGGAAGGATAGTCCCCAAGGGGGAAGGGTTCCTAGTCCTGTGGTCTCTGACAACGAGACAAATTACAATGATGAACAGTACCCTCCTGCTGAGGATAGGTACAAACAGTTGGAGGACCGTCTAAGTGCTATGGAGATTCAACACGTGCCTGGGTTGGATTTCGGAGATCTAGGTTTATCCTCTGGGGTGGTGATTCCTCACAAGTTCAAGGCACCCACTTTTGCAAAGTACGACGGAGGTTCCTGCCCTAAACTGCATCTCAGATCATATGTAAGGAAGATCCAACCATATACTGCTGACAAGAACTTATGGATCCATTTCTTCTAGGATAGTCTTTCAGGGACTCATCTCGAATGGTTCTATCAGCTGGATGGAGCCAGTAGTCGTAACTGGGAGGACTTGGCTACTGCATTTTACAAGCAGTATCAGTACAATTCCGACCTCGCTCCTACGCGTACCCAACTCCAGAGTATGTCACTAGGGACGGGTGAAGGATTCAAGGAGTATGCGCAAAAGTGGAGAGACCTGGCTGGAAGGGTGCAACCACCTTTGACTGACCGTGAACTCGTTGACATGTTCTTGGGGACCTTGTCTGGTCCTTTCATCTGATTGGGAATTCTTCTGCTGGGTTTACAGATCTGATCTTGACTGGTGAGAGGATAGAAGCTGGTATCAAGTCGGGGAAGATACAGAAAGGTGCCTCCTCGAGCACTGAAAAGAAACCATTCAAGAAGGAAGCTAGTGCTGTTTATGGTTCAAGGAGACAAAATAAACCGGAACGCCGCCAAGCTGTCAACGCGGTGGTAATCTCAAAGCCTGCTGTTGCTCCTCAGCAATACAACCAGCCAAGGGGTGAGAGACCTAAAAGGCAGTATACTCGGCTCAGTATGACCCTGTCTCAGATATTGCTGCAACTACTGTCAACCAATCTGGTAACCGTAAAGGAAGCTCCAAAGGTTGTAAACACCACCTCTCCAAAGTACAATCCTAACGCCCGATGCGCTTATCACTCTGACAGCCCGGGGCATTCTACGGATGATTGTTGGGCTCTGAGGAATAAGGTCCAGGACCTTATTGATGCTAAAGAAATACAGTTCGAGGCGCTCGAAAGGCCCAATGTTGTGACTGCTCCCATGCCCCAGCATGGAGTGAATGCTGTGGAAGAAGACCTGTATGTAGCCTCTGTGGATGATATTGTTACTCCGTTGTTGACTGTCAAAAGGAACCTGTTGCTAGCCGGTTTATTTCCGGGATGTGGTAAAGGTTGCCTTCTATGTTCTGTTTCACCTGCTGGTTGCCCTTTATTGAAGTCAGGCGTCCAAATCCTGATGGATAATAAAGAGATCTTGTTCGAAAAGATTGTTGTTCCTGCTACCCCTACTGAAGAAGTGTCCATTGTTAATATTTTCAACAATTCTCCTAAGGCTCCCTCCAAGAAGCCTGTCAAAATCATGTCTACTCAGAAGATCGCTCCCATCATCATCACTGTTCCGGGGCCCCTCCCCTATACATCTGACAAAGCTATCCCGTGGCACTATGGGGCAGATGTTTATGTTCTTGGAGTAAAACAAGAGTTTGATACTAGTACCGGCGTCAACAACATCACCGGGCCTGCCAAAGTCACTCGTAGTGGTAGACTGTTCTCACCAGATATTGTGCCACCAGCTATCCAGAGACCCCTTGTCATCACACCTGCAAGTGTACCTGCTACCCTGCCTGACCAAGTTCCTATTTCTACCCCTGCTGCCGAGTCATCCGACGCTCGGGGCAAAGGGATTACTACTGATGTGCCTGTCCGGATGGAGGCACCAAAGACAACCACCGTTGAAGCTTCTAAGCAGGAGATGGAAGAGATTCTTAAGATTATCAAGAGGAGTGATTTTAATGTAGTTGAGCAGCTGGGGCACACCCCATCTAAGATTTCTATGCTATCACTGTTGTTGTGTTCAGAGGCCCATGCTAAGGCTCTGATTACCTTCCTGAAGACGGCCCACGTGCCACAAGAGACATCTGCTGATCAGTTTACCGAGTGTGTGTCCAACTTAACTGCTGATAATGGTTTGGGCTTCTCTGACGCCGATCTGACTGCTAAGGGGAAGAACCATAACGATGCCTTGCATGTCTCCATTGAATGCAGGG
This sequence comes from Vicia faba, assembly GCA_948472305.1. NCBI lineage: Eukaryota > Viridiplantae > Streptophyta > Magnoliopsida > Fabales > Fabaceae > Vicia > Vicia faba. The sequence goes on from OX451738.1 coordinate 710,596,859, forward strand.
GCACTACTCTTTCCCATGTGCTGGTTGACACTGGTTCCTCGTTGAACGTATTGCCCAAGAAAGCTCTAGACAGGCTGGACTGTGAGGGTTTAGAGCTCAAGCCAAGTAACATTGTTGTCCGGGCCTTTGACGGGTCCAAAAGGATGGTACATGGTGAAGTTGATATTCCAATCAGGGTTGGTTCGCAGGTCTTTGATTCAACATTCTATGTGATGGACATCCGACCGTCCTACTCTTGTTTTCTAGGTCGTCCTTGGATCCACAAGGCTGGAGCTGTGACCTCCACATTGCATCAGAAGTTGAAATACCCGGTCAGAGGGAAGATTGTGACAGTTCAAGGGGAAGAAGAATATATGGTCAGCCACCTTAACTCGTTCCGTTACATAGATATGGATGGGGAATTCATTGAGACCCCCTTTCAACACTTTGAAGAAGTCCCTCAGACATTGGCAGCAGCAGAGACTGTGATCGAAGATTCTCCTTTGAAGATGGCTTCCTTAAAGGATGCCCGGGCTGTTATTGAGAAGGGTGAGTGTGCAAACTGGGGCCGACTTCCTGATTTCACTCTGAAGACTGACAAGTTTGGTTTGGGTTTCACTGCAGAAGCTCAGAGGGCTATTCGTAAGGCAAGGATTGGAAGACCTCCTGTGTTCATAACTAACCCGGGAGTAAATGCTATTGAAGACGACGTGGAGGAATCTGAATTCGACAGCTAGATCTACCCAACGACCAACGGTGGACTAAGCAACTGGACTGCGAAAGACTTCGTACCTATTACTTTTTTCACTCAGTAATGAACTCCTTTATTTTGAATTTGTAACAAACAATAATTTGTGGAACTTTATGGCCCGGTGTCTTACCCGGGGCACCGTGGCTTCATTTGTGAGGGCTTTTGTGTGTCATTTTCATATATCGTTAATAAAAGCATTGGACGTTTTTTGCATTTCAAATCTTGCGCTCCTTTTCTTTCTTTATTATATATTGCAAAACAACTATATTTACACACACTCACCTATACAGGTTCCAATCCACTATGGATCTCACTGGTAACGACTCTGCTACTGCCAGTTATGACTTCGAAAATCCGATCAACTTAGCCGAAGACGAAGGTGAAGATGATTGTGAAGTTCCTGGTGAGCTTGCAAGACTGTTACTCCAGGAAGAGAGGGCCATTCAGCCACATGAAAAGCCAGTGGAAACGGTAAATCTGGGTACTGAGACGGACAGAAAGGAAGTCAAGATTGGTGCCAACCTGGAGCTTAGTGTGAAACAAAGGTTGATTCAGATGCTGCATGACTACGTGGAAATCTTTGCCTGGTCTTACGAAGATATGCCTGGGTTGGATACCGACATTGTGGTTCATCATCTTCCTACCAAGGAAGAATGCCCTCCGGTAAAACAGAAGGTCCACCGTATGCGTCCAGAGATGTCCGAGAAAATCAAAGCTGAGGTTATGAAACAATTTGATGCCGGGTTTCTAGCAGTGACTTCTTACCCTCAGTGGGTTTCCAACGTGGTGCCAGTGCCGAAGAAAGATGGTAAGGTCAGAATGTGTGTTGACTACAGGGATTTGAACAGGGCGAGCCCCAAGGATGATTTTCCTCTGCCTCACATCGACGTTCTGGTTGACAATACTGCTCAGCATAAGGTATTCTCCTTCATGGACGGGTTCTCCGGTTATAATCAGATCAAGATGGCTCCTGAAGACATGGAGAATACCACTTTTGTTACTCAGTGGGGCACCTTTTGCTACAAGGTCATGCCTTTTGGGTTGAAAAATGTTGGGGCAACCTACCAACATGCCATGGTTGCTTTGTTTCATGACATGATCCATCATGAGATTGAAGTATACATTGATGATATGATTGCAAGGTCCCAAACTGAGGAGGAACACCTTGACCATCTGCAGAAGCTGTTTGACCGGTTGAAGTTGTACAAGCTGAGGTTGAACCCGAACAAGTGCACCTTTGGGGTGAGATCTGGAAAACTGCTAGGCTTCGTCGTGAGCGACAAAGGTATTCAAGTGGACCCTGCCAAGGTGAAAGCCATACAAGAGATGCCAGTTCCTAAGACAGAGAAAGAAGTTAGAGGCTTTCTAGGACGGTTGAACTACATTGCCCGATTCATCTCACATCTAACTGCTACTTATGAACCAATCTTCAAGCTGCTGAAGAAAGATCAAGTAGTACGTTGGAACGATGAATGTCAGGCCGCTTTCGAAATAATCAAAGAGTATCTCCAAGAACCACCCATTCTTATGCCACCGGTTGAAGGGAGACCTCTAATCTTATACTTGACAGTACTTGACAACTCAATGGGGTGTGTGCTGGGGCAGCATGACGAGTCTGGCCGAAAAGAGCATGCTATTTATTACCTTAGCAAAAAGTTTACCGACTGTGAGACCCGATACTCACTGCTCGAGAAAACTTGCTGCGCTTTGGTATGGGCTGCTCGCCGGCTGAGATAGTATATGTTGACTCACACTACTCTTTTGATTTCAAAAATGGATCCAATCAAGTACATCTTCGAAAATCCTGCCTTGTCCGGAAGAATAGCAAGATGGCAGATGATCCTGACGGAATATGACATCCAATACACGACTCAGAAAGCAATCAAGGGAAGTGTATTGGCAGACCATTTGGCACACCAAGCAGTGGACGACTACCAGTTGATGAACTTTGAATTTCCAGATGAGAATATCATGGTAGTGACTGATTGTGAAGTACCTTGACCAGATGAAGGACCTGAGGAAGGATCCCGATGGTCTATGCACTTTGACGGAGCCTCAAACGCTTTGGGTAACGGAATTGGCGCTGTGATCATATCTCCAAAAGGCACTCATACTCCACTTACCGCCCGACTATGTTTCAACTGCACCAACAACATGGAGGAGTATGAAGCCTGCATCATGGGTCTTCGAGCTACAATTGACTTAAGGATCAAGTTTCTGAGTGTCTTCGGAGATTCCGCTCTCGTGATCAGTCAGATCAAAGGCGAGTGGAATACGAAACACCCAAATCTTATTCCCTACAAGGAGTATGTGTTGACATTGATCCCCCATTTCGAAGAGATAACTTTTGAACACTTCCCAAGAGAGGAGAATCAGTTAGCGGACGTGCTGGCTACGATGTCTTCTATGTTCAAAGTCAAATGGGACAACGAGGCTCCCCGGATCATTATTTGGAAGTTGGATGAACCTGCACATTGTTGTGATCTTGAGGTTGAAGAGGTAACTGAAAAACCTTGGTATCATGAAGTGAAGAGGTACCTTGAAGCTCAAGAATACCCCGAGGGCGCATCTATCAATGACAAAAAGTTTCTGAGAAGGTTCGCGACAAAATTCTTCCTCAGCAATGGCATTCTCTACAAGAAAAACCATGATTCAACCTTACTGCATTGTGTGGATAAGACTGAAGCAGAAAGGATCATGGTAGAGCTGCATGAAGGTACCTTCGGAACGCATTCCAGTGGACATACCATGGCAAAGAAAATCCTTCGGGCAGGATATTACTGGTCCACAATGGAAGCTGACTGTTACCAACATTCTCGGACATGTCATAAATGCCAGATCTATGCCGATAAGGTGCACATTCCTCTAGTTCCCTTGAACGTCTTGACAACACCTTGGCCTTTTGAAATGTGGGGCATTGATATGATCGGCGAGATCAGACCTACGGCATCCAACGGGCATCGCTTCATCCTGGTAGCGATCGATTATATTACAAAGTGGGTTGAAGCAGCTTCCTATGCTACCGTAACCAAGAATGTCGTGGCACGGTTCATTCGGCATAACCAGATCTGTCGATACGGGGTACCAGAGAGGATCATTACGGACAATGGTACCAATCTTAATAACAAGATGATCACTGAGCTCTGCGAGCAATTCAAGATACAGCACCACAACTCTTCTCCCTACCGACCAAAGACGAATGGGGCTGTAGAAGCAGCTAATAAGAATATCAAGAAGATTGTGCAGAAGATGACAATGACCTACAAAGATTGGCACGAGATGTTACCGTTTGCTCTTCATGGGTACCGTACCTCAGCACGGACGTCAACAGGGGCAACACCCTTTTCCTTGGTCTACAGCATGGAGGCAGTCTTACCCATCGAAGTTCAGATACCCTCGCTCCGGATAATGAAGGATGCAGGTTTGAGCGAAGATGACTGGATCCAGACTCGGCTTGATCAATTAAACCTAATTGACGAAAAGAGACTCACTGCTATTTGTCATGGTCAGACGTACCAAAAACGGATGATCAAGGCTTTTAACAAGAAAGTCAGACCACAAGAGTATCAAGTTAGGGACCTGGTAATCAAGCGCATCATTCTTCCTCAAGGTGATCCCAGGGGAAAATTGACCCCCACGTACGAAGGGCTATTTGTGGTTAAGAACATCTTCTCAGGAGGTGCCATGATTCTAACCACCATGGATGGTGACGACCTTCCTCACCCTGCCAATGCAGACATAGTAAAAAGATACTACGCATGACTAAAGACCCGCTAGGTTGACACAACTAGGCAAAAATAAGGGCTTCCCGGCGAACCAAAAGGGTTCGGGCAAAAATAAGGGATGAAATGAAAAAAATTTGTACACCCGGCAAGTCGAAAACCTGAAAAGGCGGCTTGGGCAAAAATGGGTATCCCGGTGGACTGAAAACCCGAAAGGGCGGTCCAGGCAAAAGTTAGGGATTAAAGCGTAATACTATGTCTCATTGGATCACCCTGCATCCAGACTTCGGTATCAACTATCAGGCTCAGACGACACCAATCAATCAGCTTCATCGTCAACTAAGCAGCAAAGTGATGAGACGCTTGAAGACATAAAGGCAATAGCAGAGTTGGAACCCAGTGGGATTTTTCACATAGCTGTTTTGTTTTCCTTTTCACAAAATTGTATAAACTCTCTTGTTCGGTGGCGTTCTCTTACTGGGACGTCAGCCTCCTGTACATAAAACGCCTATTTACAGGCAAATTTCAAAATCAATACAAGTTCAATTTTTCAAACAAATTGCCTATCTGTTTTGTTTTGCAAAGAACATCCAATGTTCATTTTTGATATATGCATTTTACATTAATTGCTAACTCATAAATACTTGCATACGAAACAAAGGGCTAATTACAGGTGATATCAGAAACAAGGGCAATAATGAGTTGTCTAAGCGATCTAGTTGCACTGTCCACCAAGGTACCAAGGTAAGTTCGGCTGAAGAACGTAACCAGGATACCTTCACTCCCCACAGAGTAAAGCAAGTCAGCAATACTCTCTCCAAGCAGGGTTGGTCTCCCGCCAGCCCCGAAAAGGCACAGTATTCCCCATCAAGTCAGTGATGCTCTCCCCAAGCAGAGTTATCCTACTGTCAGCCTTAAGGAAGTTGGGTATCCCCAGAAGATCTCAACATTCCCCAGCGGAGTATACAGATATTCCTCAACAAGCATCCCCGACAGTCTTAATCTAAGATTGTTCCCCGGCGGAATACAGACACCCCAGTGAAGCCATTTCCCCAGTATAGTCCAAAAAGTATCCCCAGAAGATCTCAACATCCCCCAGCCGAGTATACAAATATTCCTCAACAAGCATCCTCGGCAGTCTTAATCTAAGATTGTTCCCCGGCGGAATACCAGACATCCCAGTGGAGCCATTTCCCCAGTATAGTCCAAAAAGTATCCCCAGAAGATCTCAACATCCCCCAGCCGAGTATACAGATGTTCCTAAGCAAGCATCCCCGACAGTCTTAATATTCCTCGACAGAAATATAAGATTGTTTCCCGGTGGAATACAGACACCCCAGTGAAGCCATTTCCCAGTGTAGTCAAAAGTTTCCCCAGGAGAGTTGAACCATCTCCCCAGTATATTCTGGAAGCTTATCCCTAGTAGATTCTGGAAGCTTATCCCCAGTAGAGTCTGGAAACTGGTCCCATGCAGAGTACAAATATCTCTCCCCGACCATGTTCAGAGGTTATCCCCCACCAGAGTCTATAACTGGGTTATCCTCAGCAAAGTACAACGGAAAGATCGTCCTCAGCAAAGTTCTTCCTATCAGCGGAGTTCATCAAATCCCTCAACAAAACTTCTCAACGGAATCCCCAGCGAAGTTATCATCAAAATCTCAGCGAAGTATCTCTTCCCACAGAGTAATTACCCGCAGAGTAATCTCTTCACCAAGTTTATTCCCCAACGGAGTCATCTTCTCCTACCGGTTTATTCTTGCAATCATCATCCATCCCCAGTGGAAATGAGGAACCCTATTCTTCAACGTCAGCCCAGGATTTAACTTCCCGGCATTCGCCAAGGATTTATTTCCCCAGACGAAAATACATTCATAAACATTTCACATTTCATATCCATATACATGATAAAGTGCATACGACACAATCTCATTTATTCTTGAGAACATCATGACATCATGCATTTCATACATCATGACATTGCATACAACTAATGTTTTGCCTTTTCAGGAAAAGGTCAATCAAAAGACGATTACCATCAACTTTTGCAGTTCCAGATTCGATACCTGTATCTAGCCAGGGCATATCTCTGAGCAATTGATTGTAGATTCGATACCTGTATCTAGCCAGGGTATATCTGCATGAAGAGTTTGAAGATCGACCCCTGTAACAGGCCAAGAAATTATCTTTCATTCTCAGGTCAGAGGTCTACACCTGTATCCAGAAGGGAAAGCTATCTCGACCAACATTTTGAAGTTCCGGATTCGATACCTGTATCTAGCCAGGGCATATCTGTGGATGACTAATTCCAGATTCGATACCTGTATCTAGCCAGGGCATATCTGTAGACGACCAATTCCAGATTCGATACCTGTATCTAGCCAGGGCATATCTGTAGACAACCAATTTCCAGATTCGATACCTGTATCTAGCCAGGGCATATCTGTGAGCGTTTGTTTGTAGATTCGATACCTGTATCCAGCCAGGGCATATTTGTAAGCGACTGATTAGAGGTCTACGCCTGTATCCAGCCAGGAAAGCTATCTCGATCAACCTTTTGAAGTTCCAAATTCGATACCTGTATCTAGCCAGGGCATATCTGTGAGCGATTGTTTGTAGATTCGATACCTGTATCTAGCCAGGGCATATCTGTAAGCAACTGATTAGAGGTCTACGCCTGTATCCATCCAGGAAAAGCTATCTCGATCAACCTTTTGAAGTTCCAGATTCGATACCTGTATCTAGCCAGGGCATATCTGTGAGCGATTGTTTGTAGATTCGATACTTGTATCCAGCCAGGGCATATCTGTGAGCAACTGATTAGAGGTCTACGCCTGTATCCAGCCAGGAAAGCTATCTCGATCAACCTTTTGAAGTTCCAGATTCGATACCTGTATCTAGCCAGGGCATATCCGTGAACGATTGATTATAGGTCTATACCTGTATCTAGCCAGGAAAGTATCTGCATGAAGAGTTTGAAGATCAACACCTGTAACAGGCCAGGAAATTATTTTTCTTTCTCAGGTACGCAAGTTCTCGCTAAGGAATCTCTTACGCGATCGACATCTCCAAATGGCATCTATAAGCCCATTCCCGACAAGATTCTGTCACACTTCCAGATGGCATCTTTAAGCCCATCTCCACAACTATCCATTACATCTCCAGATGGCATCTATAAGCCCATCCTCCTACCCATCATATCTCCAAATGGCATCTACAAGCCCATTCCCGCCATCACACTGCTGATACCATACTATGCGAGTGCAAATTTCTGGGCACTCTAGTGTTCAATCATCTTCCACCTTCGGATCACGAAAGGCACGCAAGCCAATCTACATCCTCAGGTTTAAGAAGATTGAACAGGGGCAACTGTTGTACCCCAAAATTTGCCCTCCCATATTCTTCAAGACTTATCAAGAATCATCTACAAATGATTCAAGATTTCTCAAGGGTTGCACAATCCAAATGCCTCCTAAGCCAATCAAAATTAGGGTTTTGGTTCTTACAAGGAATTTGAGGTTTTCAAAGGCTCAATCAAGTCCCATGGGTCTATATACATTGCCAAGCATCTACATGTAAAGTCTCAAGTCTCACAAGGCCAGTTTGCACAATCAAAAGTCCCATTTGCTTCATAGTCAACTGCAGGGGCAAAATGGTCATTTTACAGTCAAAAGTCAGAATTTCTGGTCAACATCTTATTTTGAGCCCACAATCATCATTTGATCAAGTCTTGATCATGATTCCTCAAGCATGGCTCAGAAATCATCAAGATGAAAAAGTTACTATTTTTGGACAGTTGAAAAGTCAACTGTACCTTGACCAATGCATAACTTTTTCATGGTTCATCAGAAAAATCCCATCCAATTCTCATTTTTAAGGGGATGACATTTCCTACAACTCATCTTCACATTCCAAGTCCAAGAAATGCTCTCACAAAAAGTTATCAATTTCTACATTATAGGTCAATTTCAAAAGTCAACAAAAATGCACTTTAAGTCAAAGACCATAACTTGAGATTGGTAAATCCAAATGACATGGGACCAAAGACATTGGTTAGAGGACTTCAAGACCTTTCCAAAATGTCCAAGAACATGTTCATATGATCAAAATTGAGAAAGATATGCATTGGAGAAGTTGGGAAATTTTCATGAATTTGCAAAAGTTAATTATCCTTAAAACTTCTATTTTTGACAAAAGGGCCCACTTTCTTCCATTTTATTCAACCTTGTCATGCCACAGACGTGTCCCATGATTAATTTCAAGATCAAACATTTATTTTTCTATTTTATTTAATTTTTATTGATTTAATTCATTTTAAATCTATAATAATTCAAATAAAATCTAAAAATCAATGGAATAGTATCTTTATGATTTACACAGCTTTCATATATCATGTGCTGACCAAACAATTCGTGTTAGGGCTTATGTGTACACAAAATCTTAGATTTGATTCAAATTTGGAAAGTTTGTCAATGGAGGAAAGTGTAAACCTAATTCTCTCATATACATGGATTAAGGCCCAGCTTTTGACCTAATTTTGTTCTCATATACATAAGCAAGCAGTACCAACAGAATTCACGACCTAAGGATTGCTAAAAACGGCCAAAGAAAATTGCAAAGTTCTTGAAAAAGTGGGAGATCAAGAACGGTTTTGCAAGCGTTTTCAGGCAAAAAGGAGCACGTGACCTTCTTCCTTGCCATCCACTGAAGCTAAGACGACCATTACCACGTCCAAAGACCACCTATACAATGCTGTAAGTTCTCACAAACTCGCCCCTAAACATGAAATATAAACTCTCTATTCTTGCATTTCTTCTCAAAAGCATTGGCATATTTGTGTTCCTTATTTGATTTCTAACCTAATGGCAATAATCAATTTCGTTTTTAGGCCTTATATGATGATACCCGCGTCTAGGGTTTGTTTGTGTTGTTTTTAGGTATTTTGTTTCCAGGTAAAATTAGAACAAATCATGAGCATGGATGAACTCAGGGGACATGGACGATCATAACCATGGGCTTGGATGGAATTTTTGCAGCCTAGGGACAATTTTAGGAAGGACCTACGGAGTTTCCTGCGGATAGAAATCCGCAGGTAAAAAACCAGTGACCAAGGAAGAAGGCGCTGACGCGTCTCCCTCTCATTCGTTCTTTTAAAAAATCGCGCGTTTGTTTTTTTGTTTCAGGCATATTTGTTGAGTTACTAATATATTAATTGCTATTTGGTATAATATCAATTAGAGCAATTGGTGTAGTGGCAAGGGCGAACATGCATTGAGCGATGGGACCTGGGTTCGAATCCCAGGTCCCCCAAAAATATTTGTTAGTTCTTTTCTTCATGTATTCCTATGCAGGCACTCCAAGCAAGTCTCACCATATGCCTCATCCAGATGCATGCCAAGTGGCCACTAACACCAATCTGATGGCCATGAGATGATGATCATGGTGCTCCTGGTCAACCCTGCGCGTGGACAATTCCCCAAGGTCAAACAAGCTTATGCGTTAATGGGCCACAAAATTACTTCTTCACCTCCTTCTGGGCCCAGAACCTCCCCCCTGGTTCATTCCTTTTTTATTTTTATTTTATATTTACTATTTTATTTATTTAACTATTTTTCTAATTACTATTATTATTACTATTTAATTAACTCATAATTAATTTTTCACAATAAAAATTCAGAAAACTAAAAATGTAATTATTATTATTATTAATTATTAATTTCACCTTTAATTATTATTTTGTAAATAAATACTAATAAATTGATTTAGTTTAATTAGGGTTAATATTGAATATTTTTGCAATAAATAAAAATAGATTAGAATTAGGGTTTTCTTGACAACTTTTAATTTCTTTTTATTTTCATTAAAACCTAAAAAACACAAAAAAATACTTTTTTTTCTTCTTATAATTGATTAATTAATTAGTAAATTAGGGTTAATTTAATTAATTGCAAAAAGGACCAAACTTCATTCTTTTCTCAAAAAGGGTCAAAACCCTAAGGATGTCCTGATTCAATTTCTTTACGCGCACTTCATTATTTTGATCATATTTATGTACCTGCTCCGAGTATGTAATAGATGATTAGGGCTTTTATCGCTTTCTTTTATTTTCTCGCAATTTTTTTCTTTCCAAAGGGTTTGTTTTTGGCGATGTATATACCCGCGCCTTGTAATAGCGTAGATTCACTTTCCGCAATTTATTTTCCGCACAACTTATTAACTGTTAATTATGCATGCAAGACTTACCTGAAAAAATAAAATCAAAACGTAGCTCACAATGATGCATGTTCAAAGATAATTTAAACTGAAACAACACACATGCACATGCCACTCCTAGGGTACGCCTCACTTGGTTGCCTCGAGGTGGTCATAATGTATAGGGTGTTTTAGAGGTCGCCCTCCTGTTTAAAGATCCTGTTGCCTCGAAACGGTTGCCTCGGATAAAAAAGGATCTAGGACATTAGGGTTACCGCTAAGGCGTCCTACTATTGCTTTGGTGACCACACCTGTCCCTAATAATCGAATTGACCCGAATAACTCCAACGACGGTGCTACCTACTTCTCAATAGTGGGATAGTACTGTCTAAAGGACTCTTACACATCCTAATTCCTTAGAGTAGGTAGATTTCTCCTGGGTACTTGCTCTTTCAAAACAACAAAAATAACTTTTCGCACCTATACTTTTAAAAAGTTTTCAAACAAATACTTCATACACTCTTGAGGACTGATACAAGAGTTACCTAGAAGTTTTCAAAACGAAACTTTTTCAAAACCCACATACACAAGAAAAGCAAACAATTTTTGAAAACATAGTGAGCAAGTACCTAAGAGCCCGTGGATAACCACGGATAAAAAGGGTGCTAACACCTTCCCTTTTTATAATCTACCTCCCGAACCGAGAAACATCTCGAAAAGGAATTTTGCTGTGCTTTTGTCCTTTCCATGTTGGAGAACATAAAAGACAGTGGCGACTCTTGCTTACCGCGACATTTCGCGAACTAGCTTTAAAACAGTCAGTTCTATTTCCACCGATCACAGGTTACTTTGTGATAAGTTCGTGTAAAACAGCAGGAGGAACCTGGGCAAGGTTACTTTGTGATAAGTTCGTGTTAAACTTCAGGAGGAACCTGGGTAAGGTTACTTTGTGATAAGTTCATGTAAAACTTTATTCAGAAATATATGAGAAAGGACCCGTGTAAGATTTTTCAGGATAAACCCGTGTGAAGCTGCATTTAGGAGAAACCCGTGTAAGATTTCTTCGTGACGAACCTGTGTAAAGCTGCATTTGATTGTGCAGATAATTACTCTGTTTAGTTTCCGGAGTTAATCTTGAACTTGCTGGAAGTTGTTGATGATAACCATCTTTCCTGAAAAGGTACATGATTAATCGTATATGATGCATGACATGCATTGTATGATGATTTTCTCAAAATAAATGAAATTATGCTGTATGTAATGTGTATGCGCACGTCATGATATATGAACATGAAATGCTATTGTGGTACGTCCGAGTTTGGGAAAATAAATCCCTGACTATTGTTGGAGAATAAAGAGTTTCGCTCGCTGGAGATAACGACCGAAGATGATTGGGAGAATAATCCTGCAGGAGAGAATAACTCTGCTGGGGAATGGACTGACGAGGAAATGACTCTGTGGGGAGTATATACTCTGCTAGAAGATCTGTTGATTTGGAGAAATAAAACTCAGTTGGGGATGAATTACTGTTGCTGGTGACAGTAAACCCTGTTGGGGATTGAATTTCTGTCTGTGAAAGGAATGAACTCCGCTGGGGATGATTTTCCAATGGCGACTTCACTGGGGATAGTCTTTTAGACTCTAATGGGGATAATCTTCCAGACTCCACTGGGGATAATCTTCCAGTGCTGGTGATAGATAAACTCTGCTTGGGGAGAATCTTACCGACCCATTCGTGGTTGCGAGCCTCAGTTGGGGAGAATTAACACCACTGTCCTTTTCTTACTCAGCACGCTTCCGAGTAATATCTACACTCCCCGTAGAGTAAGAAATATCCAAAAGCAGTGGTGTTAATTCTCCCCAAGCAGAGTTCATCTTTCACCAACAATGGAAGACCATCCCCAGTGGATTTTATTTCTTCCACAGACAGAAATTTTATCCCTGACAGAGTTCATCATCGCCAGCAACGGTAATTCATCCCCAACCGAGGTTATTGCTCCAAATCAGCGGATCTTCTGACAGAGTATCTCTTCCCCACAGAGTCATTTGTTTTCTCGCTAGTTTATTCTCCAACGGAATTATTCTCCGACCAAGTTATTCTCAAATCATCTTCGGTTGTTATCCCCAGCGAGCGAAACTCTTTATTTTCCAACAACAGTCAGGGATTTATTTTCCCAAACTCAGACGGGCCACAATAGAATTTCATGTTCATATATCATGACGTGCGCATACATATTGCATATAACATAATCTCATTTATTTTGAGAACATCATCATACAATGCATGTCATGCATCATATACGATTAATCATGTACCTTTTCAGGAAAGATGGTTATGATCAACAACTTCCAGCAAGTTCAAGATTAACTCCAGAAACTAAACAGAGTAATTATCTGCATGATCAAATGCAGCTTCACACGGGTTTATCCTGAAAAATCTTACACGAGTCCTTTCTCATATATTTATGAAAGAAGTTTTACACGAACTTATCACAAAGTAACCTTACCCAGGTTCCTCTTGAAGTTTTACATAGACTTAGCCCGAAGTAACCTTACCCAGGTTCCTCCTGAAGTTTCACACGAACTTATCTCAAAGTAACCTTACCCCGGTTCATTCTGAAGTTTTACACGAACTTATCACAAAGTAACCTTACCCAGGTTCCTCTTGAAGTTTTACACGAACTTATCACAAAGTAACCTTACCCAGGTTCCTCTTGAAGTTTTACACGAACTTATCACAAGATAACCTTACCCAGGTTCCTCTTGAAGTTTTACACAAACTTATCACAAAATAACCTTACCCGGGTTCCTCCTGAAGTTTTACACGAACTTATCACAAAGTAACCTTACCCAAGTTCCTCCTGAAGTTTTACACGGACTTAGCCCGAAGTAACCTTACCCAGGTTCCTCCTGAAGTTTCACACGAACTTATCACAAAGTAACCTTACCCAGGTTCCTCCTGAAGTTTTACACAAACTTATCCCTAAGTAACCTTACCCAGGTTCCTCCTGAAGTTTTACATAGACTTATCCCGGAGAAACCTTACCCAGGTTCATTCTCGGTCCCGATGTAGTTTCACCCAGACTCATCCTGAAGCAACCTTACCCAGGTTCCTCCTTATAATTTCCTGATGTAGTTTCACCCAGACTCATCCTGAAGCAACCTTACTCAGGTTCCTCCTTACAATTTCCCGATGTAGTTTCACCCAGACTCATCCTGAAGCAACCTTACCTAGATTCCTCCTTACAATTTCCCGATGTAGTTTAACCCAGACTCATCCTGAAGCAACCTTACCCAGGTTCCTCCTTACAATTTCCTGATGTAGTTTCACCCAGACTTATCCTGAAGCAACCTTACCCAGGTTCCTCCTTACAATTTCCCGATGAAGTTTTACCCAGACTCATCCTGAAGCAACCTTACCCAGGTTCCTTCTCGGTTCAAATGCAGTTTTACCCAAACTCCTCGAAAAGCAACCTTACTCAGGTTGCTTCTCGGTTCAGATGCAGTTTTACCCAAACTCCTCGGAAAGCAACCTTACCCAGGTTCCTTCTCGGTTCAGATGCAGTTTTACCCAAAATCGTCACAAAGCAACCTTACCCAGGTTCCTTCTCGGTTCAGATGCAGTTTTATCCAAACTCCTCACAAAGCAACCTTACCTAGGTTCCTTCCCATAAGCCCTACTATCCAGGTTCCTTCTCATAACCTTACCATCCAGGTTTCTTTTCTCTTATCACCAGACAGCAGTCCACAACACTGTAAGACCCAAACCTATCAAACACGATCGGTGTAACACCCTAATTCTACCCCAAGCAAATTATGCAAAATAAATCAGAGTTATAAAATTTCATTCATACAAACGAATCGGGACGTCACAAATTCTTCTAATAAATTCATTGTATTCATCATGGATATAAAACACTTTTTTCAAAACATCGGATGAACCATCAATATAACATCTTTCATTAAAATAATTCAACAACTACGCAGCGGAATTCTTCAATAACATCTTTAAATAAAACAGCAACTTCGAAACATCTCATATTTAGTAAATAAACAATTTAAAGTTCAACAAATAAAAACCAGAATTCAAAAATCAGCAAGCGTTCATCCCCCCAAGTGTTACATATCATAGCAATGACACCGACTCGATCTATTGAAGGTATACGGCCTTCACTCTCGATTACCTGCACGTTACCAACATAGGGGCAACATTCAAACAAAAGGGGTGAGATATCTAACAATATAATAAAGCGCATGATAATTAATATATTAAATTAGATCAATAATATCACCACTTCTCATCTCATAATCAACAACAATTACATCATATATACTCATTCATCAACATCAAATACATCTCATTATTCATTCATATGATGCGACTCAAAACTATGCAAATGCATGTGGTACCATTGGATTAAAAATCCCATCTCAAAAATCTAATCTGCCAATTAATAGAGGCATCAACAAGGCATAGCCTTCATCTCAAAATTTGCCAATCCAGGCCATCTCAAAAATGCAATGTATGCCATGAATGTAATAACACACTCAGTTAACAACATCTCAAAACACATCTCAAAACAACAACATCTCAATCATCTCAAAACGACAACATCTCAGTCTTCTCAAACAACAACATCTCAATCATCTTGGAACAACATCTCAATCATCTCAAAAACATCTCAATTACAGCATCTCATAAACATCTCAAAATAATTTATTAAACATCACTGGTTCATCAGAATTATCAAACACAACTTTAATAACCACATCTTACTAATAACTCAGTTGTATATTAATGATACAGTAAGCCATAATGTTATTCTGCTACTGTCATAATTCTAACAGCGGCCTCTAACATCTCATGTTCATCATTCTGTCCCAAAAACAACACAGCGGTCATCTACAGGAATTAATTCTAAATCCTAAATTTGTTACTTGGATTACACCTCTTAATCATCATCTAAATCCTCTAGAATAAAGTTCATTGTGTTAGCTAATCAATGCTTCGAACGACATCTCAAACAGCATCCTAAAACTCAAGTTACAATAATTAGAAGTCAATTCTGTCAAAAATTCCAACATTATGTATCGACACAAAACTCCTTGGATCGACTCATCCTGCTTCATATGTATACTATGAGTCGACACATCCTCCTTATGGATCGACTCATTCTGGCTTTCAATACAGCATGTATCAACACATGCACTCTTCGTGTCAACTCATCCTGAGTCTTGTACTCATCATGCATCGACACATCCTCTCTTCGCGTCGACTCATCCCGAGTCTTATACTTAACATGCATCGACGTAAGCCCTGCATGCATCGACTCATCCTGAGTGTAACAGCCTCCTTGCATCGACTCATCCGGTTTGAGTTCGACGCATCCTGCGATTTTCTGCATAATTTTCTGCGTTTTCTACTTTATTTTCACTACGGGAAATATACTACAACCCTAAAAACCTTATCATAACCATGATAATTCATCACTTAATATTAACTTACAATACTACATCGATTACACAGCATCATAACATCATTTATCCATCGAGAACTCATCAATATTCATCATACATCATTCATAATGCAATTTATGCAAGAACAAACATCAATTACATCTAACCCCATATATCAAACATCATGAACCCAATTATAAAGCCAGAACCCCACCCTTACCTTGGATCGAAGGTCACTCTACAATTTCCGGGTTGAATCTTTGTTCTTGTCGTTTCCTTCTATTTTCCAGCAGCTTCACGTTCTTCACAATCCTTATTTATCTTCTTACTGCTTCCTTCTTCTATTCTAACAACAAATAATAAAATAACCTAATATTATTATATTATTCCTTATTGGGCTCAAATCCTACACCCTCTTATTGCTTCCGCTCACACCATAAAAGCCCACATTAAATAATATTAGCTTCTAACATTATTTCACATAATGATATAATATCTCAAATATATTATTATTTCTCCACTTAATAAAATAAATCCAATTTAATAACACTTCTTCACAAATATTCCAAAAATGATTTAATTAAATAATTAATTAAATTACGGGTGTTACAACTCTCCCCCACTTAGAATATTTTCGTCCTCGAAAATTTACCTCAATCAAACAATTCAGGATAGGAGTCTCGCATCTTGCTCTCCAATTCCCAAGTCATACTTTCTCCTGCAGCTCCTAGCCAAACCACCTTAACCAAGGCAATCTCCTTGCCCCTCAGAGTCTTCATTTCACGATCCGCGATCTGTACAGGCATCGTCTCCACCGTAAGATTATCCCGTACTTGCACATCGTCCATATGAATCACATGAGATGGATCTGAAATATACTTCCGAAGTTGCGACACATGAAACACATCATGCAAATTCGAAATATTAGGCGGTAAATCCACTCTGTAAGCAACATTCCCCACTCTCTCTGAAATCTGATACAGTCCAATAAAACAAGAAGTGAGCTTCTTAGACTTCAATGCTTGCCCAACACCAGTCACAGGTGTAACTCTCAAAAACACATGATCATTAGCTTGCAATTCTAAATCTTTCCTTCACTTGTCATGATAACTCTTCTGCCTACTCTGTGAAGCTTTCATCTTTTCTCGAATCAACTTCACCTTCTCAGTAGTCTCACGAACAAGTTCAGGTTCAAGCACTACACTCTCACCAAATTCATGCCAACATAACGGAGTTCTTAATCTTCAACCATACAATGACTCAAAAGGTGCCATCCCAATAATATAATGGTAACTGTTATTATACGTGAACTCTATCAACGGAAGATAAGTATACCACAAACCTCCCTGCTCAAGAACACATGCTCTCAACAAGTCTTCCAACGATTGAATCGTCCGTTCAGTCTGACCATCTGTCTGAGGATGATACACTGAACTCAACCTCAACTTAGAACCCAACTCTTCTTGCAAACTCTTCCAAAAATCAGAAGTAAATCTTAGATCTCTATCTGACACAATGCACAAAGGAACACCATGCAGTTTCACAATCACACTAACATAAACCTCAACCAACTTCGACACTAGAAAACTGATGTTAATAGGAATAAAATGAGTTAACTTCGTAAGCCTATCAACAATCACCCAAATCGAATCATGTCCTCTCGAAGTACTAGGCAACCCCGTCACAAAGTCCATTGAAATGCTATCCCATTTCCATTCTGGAACTTCCAACGGTTGCATCAATCTTGCAGGCTTCTGATGTTCAACTTTCAACTTCTGACAAGTCAAACATGCATACACAAACCGATCCACAAGACTCATTTTATCAAGATTTCCCCTCACAATACTCTTTGAACTCCAGACAGGATTAAGGTTTTGCTCTGCTCAAGACATCTCCTTGCATTGATGACCTAAATTAGGGTTTGAGTTCGCACAGGGATTTTTGGACTTCCAATGCTCAAAGTGACTTTCATACTTCATGTTGGACATATAAGATTTCCTCTACCAAGTTTCAAGCTTTGAATCAAATTTTTGCCCAGTCAATTGGACAGTTGACCTAGAAATCAACTGCATTGGGGAAAAAGTCAACTGTGGCCAATTTACAGTCAAACCTCACAATTTTTGATCCATGTTAACATTATAGACTCATATGAACCATTTGATCAAGTTTGGACCACAACTCCTCAAGAAATTTGATCAGATCATCAAAAGGGCAAAATGGTCATTTTTAGGGTTTTGACTGCACAAGGGCAATTTCTGATTTTTAACCTAGCCAATGGCAAATTGGGTTCAAGAATGGATTCAAGGACTCAATGGCATAATCTTGACCTATTCACAAGGTTCAAAAGATCTCAAATGCATTGGATTGACAAATGAATTTTTCAGTCAACTGATCAAAATTTGATTGTACACTGAAAAGTCAAACTTTGACTTTTTGGGGAAAATCAAGTGCCAAGGGTCATTTTTCATCAAGATGTGTCAAAACATGAAACTTGTTCATCAAGAAACCTAATTTTGCAAATTAGGGTTTAAAATTGAAATTTTTCATAACTTAGAATTTTTCTAAGTTATGAAATTTTCTTATTTTTCCCCAACTTTGCCCAACATTTTCACCATGATGCAATTAGATTCAAACAAAAATTACAACATGAAAGTTGTAGTCCTCCACAATGTCTAAAACTTTGATTCACAAAGTTTTCCAAAAAGAATCTTGGATCTCAAGTTATGATTTTTGGAACAAGGGTCCATGAAACTTTTAACTTAGTTAAATTTTGCCCTAGTTTAGGCAGGATTTTGACCTATCTTCATGACCATTTTTCACATAGTTCCACTTGGAATCTCAAAATTAATTTCAAATATGGATTGTAACGCATGTTACAAGCTTTCCAAAATGTCCAATAACTCTCCAAAATCATTTGTGGTTAGGGAGAATCGAAGGTTTGAATTTGGAAAAAACTCACTTTTGATCCATGACATTTTCATGTTGATACAAGTTGCAACTTCCATCCAACTTTGTTTGTACTTGATTACAGGTCCCTAAACCCTTTCATACTCAATAATTAAATGCAAATCCATTGGTTTGAGGCTTTTTTCTGATCATGGGAGGATTACATAAGAGATTAATCCAAAAATAGCAAAAAGGCAACATTGCCATTTTTGTCAAATTTGCTTTATGTCAAATTGCATTCTTGAGCCTTGAACCAAATCTTGTACATCAAACAATATCCATAAACTTGAGCGGCCAAGATCACAAAGTGTAAGCTGGTAGATAGCCTGTACAGGCCTGTCTTACATCATTTTCTTACTTTTTCTTAAAATACAAGTAAACTTGCCAAAGAGCCACAACTTGCATATCTGTGATAACCAACTCTTGCAAGCATTGGAGACAGGTTTTATACATTTCCTTGAGCCAAAAACACGAATTGTTGAACCCTCAAGCCTTCCAAAACACAAAATCACCTCCCTTTTGCAAAACAGGGCACTCCCTGCAGTTTCGCTTCCATCTCACAAGTTACTCGTGCGTTTTCCCCCAAACTTGTTCCAATACATTCCATATAACCTATCCAAGATATCCCAATCATTGGCCACTGACTGTAACTCCATTTGCAAGCTTCACCATTTCTGTTTTCAGCTTGTGCAGGTTGAGTTCTATAAGCTTGTTCAAGCAAATCCAAAGCAAACTAGGCATTGGGGAAGGTTAGAGGAAGTTCAGGCAAGCTCCCAAGCACCTCAGGTCTCACTGAAAAGCTCCACATTGCCATACACGAGTTCATCTAAAACAGGTTTTTGTCAACTTCCTATCTCTCTATTTAGGAATCATTAGGCTTAGGTTTGTGAATAAAAAATGTAGTACTCATAGCCCTGAAGCTGTACATATGCTTAGATTTCATTTAAGTTAAACGTGTTAAGAGAATTTGATTCATGAACTTCCTGAAAAAGTTAGGTTAGAAATTAGGGCCAGAGAAATTCTCTCTGATCTTTGAGAGTTAGTTTGAGTTCTTTATATGGTTGAAATCGTCTTGAAAAATGCTATAATTTTGGTGTTATGAGTTTTTGCATTAGAGCACGTACGCAGGTTTTCCATATTTGAATCAGGCGCGCGTGTTTTGGTTTGACAAAGGTTGAAGATGAAGTTCAGTGGGCTGGGCTTGGTTCTGGCTTTGTTTTTGACACCCCCTCTTTACTGATTGCACCCCCCTGACCCATTTCTTTATATTTTTGTATTTTTCTATTTATTTTTCATTTTTGATTTTATTTTTTATTTTCTAAACATAAGAAATATCAAAAACATTTTTATAAATTTTCACATTTTATTTTATTATTATTTTTATTATTTTTTAGACATAAAAATAATTATTAATTAGTATATACTTTTATTTTCTTTAAATAAAAAAAAACTTGAAAATAATACATAAAAAATATTATATTTTTATTATTATTATTTACATACTTAAATGATATATTTCTAATATATTTTCTTTTTTTGATATCTGTACATATTTCATTATTTCATTATTTTATTATACATAAATAATATAATTAATATATATACTTTCTTAAAGAAAATTAGGGTTTTTACCCTTAATAAAAAATATATCTTTTATTTCTTTTTTTAAATACATTAAATATTTTATTTTTTACATATATAAAAATAAACAAAAAACATTTTTTTTGCATATTCATAATATTTTGCATATTTATTTAATTGACCATTTAAATACTTGCCTATTTACTTATTTGTACCATTTATTCAATTTGGATGTAATAGTAAATATTAGGGTTTTATTTTCTTGCAAATACTCCCCCATTCAAAAATGTATCCCTCTGCCCATATCAATGTTGTAATAGTTTAGGTTTATTTTACGCATTTCATGCTTTCAAATATGCCATGTTAGAGATTAGGGTTTGTATGCAAAAAATCCAAAATCAAACAAATAGCTTGACTAATACAAAGACAAAAAGCATGAAAATTGACAACACAATGCACATATGCACCCTTAGGGTTTCATCCACTTGTTGCCTTTAAAATGGCCATGTTATGCATGTTGAGTATCTTGGCAAAACAAAAACAAAACAAAAGATCATAGTCCCTCGATGACGCTATCTTGGTTGCCTATACAAAAAATGATCTAGTCCCTCAAAAAAATTTCTAAAGATACTTAGCACAATTGCTATCATGGTCAATACGATGACCTGCGCCTGTCCCGTTTAACATCCTAATACAAGGTTGTTTACCAAATGCAATGGTAAAACAACACTGTCAAAAGGGTTAAAAATGTGTAGGAAAGATCTTTGAGTAGATAGGGTAGACAACTCTTAGTTACTTGATCAAAACTTGCAAAAACATCCTTGTTATTTTCAAACACACCTCACAACACAATTTTAAACATTTCCCAAAACAAACTTTCAAACAATCAAACATTGAAACATCTTTTCAAAATACAATACACCATTGTATACATTCAAACAAGAATCATTACAAAGGTTGCCACAACGATGGCCTCTTTTCAAAACATTTTCAAAACCACACACACAAAGCACCATTTCAAACAATTGGAAAAGCAAAGCAAGTGATCTAAACAAGTAACTAAGAGCCCATGGATAACCATGGATGAAAAGGGTGCTTGCACCTTCCCTTTTCATAATCTACCCCTCGAACCCAAGAAAACATCTCAAAGGTCTTTCCTGTGCTTTTTGACCTTTCCTTTGGATAAAATAAAAAGTCGGTGGCGACTCTTGCTAAACCGGAACATTTGCGAACACAAGCGCAAAACCTCAAGTCAGTTCTCCCACCGCATCACACTATGTAAATACCCGAAGACTTGTAATAGCTTAGTTTAAATTCTGCACTTTAAATTCCGCAAATTATTAACTGTTAGATGTATGATATAGGGATGCATGACAAGAATGTATGATTAATTTTAAAACAATTAGATCATCCTAAATGTGCAAAGATAAATAAACTGAAATTGAATCATTCGTACATGCGCACTCCTAGGGTACACTCCCACTTGGTTGCCTTCGGTAAACGGTCATTGAGTATAGGATGCTTTAGTGGTCGTCCTTTTGTCCAAAGATCATAGTTGCCTCGGAAAGGTTGCCTCAGATATTGTTGCCTCAGATAAATGATCTAAGACTTTAGGGTTACTACTAAGACATCCTAACATTGCTTTAGTGAATGTACGCCCCTTTCGAATTGACCCTCAAAACTCCAACGACGGTGCTACCTACTCACTAATAGTGGGATAGCATCGTCTAAAGGAAACAAACATAGAACAATTCTTTTTTCGAGTAGGTAGATTAGTTCTTAAGTACTTGCTCATTCCAAACAAAATTTTCACACTTACACTCCTTTACAAACAAAGTTTTCAAAAACACTTCATTACACTCTTGAAGACAGAAGCAAGAGTTAAATCGAAGATAAAACAAAAACTTTTCAAAGCCCACAAACACAAAGAAAACAATTTTGAAAATGATGAGCAAGTACCTAAGAGCCCATAGATAACTACGGATAGAAAGGGTGCTAATACCTTCCCTTTCTATAATCTACCCTCCGTACTCAGAAATATCTCGAAAAAGGAATTTTTCTGTGCTTTTTTCCTTTCCTTGTTGGATAAAATAAAAGTCGGTGGCGACTCTTGCTTACCACGACATTTTGCGAAAACAAACGCAAAACGCAAACCAGCAAATTTCCTTAACGAAATAAGGAAACTACGAGCCCGGTTCTGGCCACCGTATCACAGAACTGGAGACTCTGCTGGGGATTTAATAAGTAGGGTGCACCTTAGGAATAGTTCATCATATTGTTTTCAATTGTTTGATTTGTTTGCTTTATCTTGTGGGCTTTGTATCGGAGTTACTATAGATCCTAACCCGGATCTGAGGGACACCTTTTAGGTAAGTAGCAATAAACTGTGAGGGAACTGTACGGCGTAGACCGATACGGTTGAAGCAGTAACTACGTTGGTGTGATGCATTAGTTGGTACCGATATCCCTTGTGGAGGAACAAGGAGAGTATAGGGCTGCTAATGGGTCATTAAGCATCAACTGACCTTAGAACCTATAACTGACCAACTTGGCCATAGAAAAGTAGCAGTATGCTACACTTATTGAGACCATACTCTCGCGATGATTCCGGCCGTAAGAAAAGGTTGCTAAACTGGAATTATGACCGATCGAGGATGGTCAGTGATATTGAGAACCTCTAGAACCGATTACTATTATTAGGATAGGTTGAACCAACCAAAATGAAAGAGGGTAATACCTAAACTCCATGCCAGCCTGAAATTTAAGGGCTATGGTGTGACTTGTTTGTCTTTACCATGTTTGCTATCTGTGATACCTGTTGTGTGTTTTATCTGACCACTTGAGTTCTTTGCAGGTTTTGTTTATAGTCCTTAACTTGGATTTCTTGCCGGATTTACTTGTTTACATCACCTCGCATTTTTGCTTAAACGCATAGCATACACATCATAACATCATGCCTTAACATTTCCTTAACCATTTCAAGGATCTCAAGGGTTTGTGATGAAGATTATGATAAATCAAACGTCCAGCAAGGGGAAAAGGGGATTTATTTTCCTCTAGCCAATGTCGTATAGAGATCAAAACACGATCACTTGAGTCAGTGGCTATGACCCACTCGATATGGTGAGCCTAACTCTTGAAGAAGGATTCTTAATGACACGAAGTTTCTTCAATCAAGCTGCAACCAAATTCTAACAGTTTCTTGTTTACCCCGCGAGATCCTTGAAAACATTGCATACATATCATACATATCATTGCATAACAGGTCTTCCATTATCGGTCTCTCATGTCCCCGCTGTTTATTTCAGCAATGGCTCTCAAACAAGACAACCAAGATCTTCATACTCAAGAAGCTCAGTTCAGGGACATATTCCTAAACCTATCCAAGGGGCGGAAAGAGTTGAAAACACTCCTCGTTGGGAACTTGGTCCAGAAAAGTCCTGAAGACAATAAGGACGAGCAGCTGGAACAACTGCAAGCTGAAGTTGATGCAATAAGAATCCAAATGCTGGGGCAGATGACTCTTATCCAAGGCTTAGCCCAGGAACAAGAAGAGCTGAGAATCATTATCAGCCAGCTTCATCAAGACAAATACAACAACATGAAGCAAACAGTCGAGGTCGGGGACCAAGTCATTGATCAACCTCCAAGAAGACAAAAGGTTGGTTTGGTGAAAAATGGACCTTTCCAAATTGCTACTACATCACGAGTCCAACCACAACCTCTCCAAAAACAACGGATTAATCAGAGTAAGCCAGATATGCCCAAAAGGCAGTTCACCAAGCTCAACATGCCACAGTCTCAAGCTTTACAACACCTGTTGAGATTGAACCTGGTGACGTTAAGGGACTCTCCTCATAATCCCAACATAGCCTCCCCATACTACAATCCTGATGCAAGGTGTGCATGCCATTCCAACAGCCCGGGGCATGATACTGATAACTGTTGGGCATTGAAAAACAAAATTCAAGACCTGATTGATGAAGGAGCACTGGAATTCACACAAGATGGTCAACTGGAATGTTTTTGTCAATCCTCCAAGGCTCACCATTTGAAGTGACAAATTCTAACAAGAGAGGATTTTGTTCATTAGAATTTTCAAGTTGTAATTTTCTTTTGATTGTTCAAACATTTATTCATAACAAACTTTGTTACTTTATCAATGCATTGCATATGTTTGTTTTGAATCAATCCATTCATATTCACTATATTTAAATTGCTTTCCTTTTTGTGATTCTCAACTCTCTATTAAAAAACTTTGAGTCTTTAGAGGGAGGATGACGAAAACGATACCATGATCTCTACAGTATGCTTTTGAACGGACCTTGCTGACGATGTACAAGCGTTGTTTCAAATCCTAAACAGTGGAGTTATAAGGAAGATAATCCCTCGTCAACCCCTTTGAGCCAAAGAAGTAGGAGTTTTTCTTTTTACACAGATTAAAACCCTTAAATCACAACCCGGGGCAGGGTAGTTTTCTCAGTTAATTCATGTGCACAATGAATGGTTTCGAAGACGTCCTTCCAAAATAAAAGATGGTGATGGTTCCTTATAATCGTCAGGACAGGCAGTCATTATCTCTCAGAAATAAAAGACCATTAAGTCAAAACCTATGAAGGAGACTTACAAAACTGGGGCATCCCGCTGACTGTAATCACAAAAGAAACAGTTCAGGCAAAAGACAGGGATAATAAAATCAAAAAGAAAGAGATCCTACAAACTCTCAACAAAAATGACTGTCTGTTCAAAATAAACTGTCAGTATCTGAACCATCACTAGAATATCAGAGCAAAGACTCAAACAGGATCTAAATACACAATTAGTTGAGTTTAGGATCGAAGAACATCACGAAGAATGGGTGGGTACAAATAAAATTTGAGCCTTTATCCTTTGTTTCTTGAACCGTGAACCAGGCCACATTATAACCCTTAAAAGTCCTAGCTGAGGCATGGGTTAGTTCGAAAGCATACTGTTACAAAAGGTATCCTGACTCCTGTAGGACTTGCTGTAAATCTTGAGTTGACATCACATTTTACAAAATTTTCCTGTCTTACTGAAAAATGCATTTTCAAAAATTTCAATTCAGACATAAGCTATGCATTCTTAAAATAACATTGTTTGCATATGACTATTTGTTCAACAACAGAGAAATTCGCACGACGAATATCTAGTGAACAAAAATATTCTCAATAAAAATATCCTCATAAGTTGGGATGACACTCAATCCACAAGGCCTCCGCAGGCACTTTCTCCAGCAGGTACATGGGCAGAAAAGTCTTGATGCAAAGTCATTGTCATATCCTTATCACGCGTCCCAGTAATATCTACACTTCCCGCTGAGTAAGAAATATCCAAAAGCAGTGGTGTTAATTCTCCCCAAGCAGAGTTCATCTTTCACCAACAATGGAAGACAAATAAAATTTGAGCCTTTATCCTTTGTTTCTTGAACCGTGAACCAGTCCACGTTATAACCCTTAAAAGTCCTAGCTGAGGCATGGGTTAGTTTGAAAGCATACTGTTACAAAAGGTATCCTGACTCCTGTAGGACTTGCTGTAAATCTTGAGTTGACATCACATTTTACAAAATTTTCCTGTCTTACTGAAAAATGCATTTTCAAAAATTTCAAGACAGACATAAGCTTTGCATTCTTAATAGTCATATGCAAATTTCTCTGTTGTTGAACAAATAGTCATATGCAAACAATGTTATTTTAAGAATGCAAAACTTATGTCTGTCTTGAAAGTTTTGAAAATTCATTTTTTAGTAAAACAAGTTTTTTTTTTGTAAAAGTGTGATGTCAACTCAAGATTTATAGCAAACCTTATAGGAGTCAGGATACCTTTTGTAACAGTATGCTTTCGAACTAACCATGCTTCAGCTAGGACTTTTAAGGGTTATAACATGGCCTGGTTCACAGTTTAAGAAACAAAGGATAAAGGCTCAAATTTTATTTGTACCCACCCATTCTTCGTGATGTTCTTCGATCCTAAACTTAGCTAATTATGCATTTAGAACCCTAGTTGAGTTCTGGAATATTGTCCTTGATGTTCCGGTGATGGTTCGGATACTGACAGTTTATTTTGAATAGGAAGTCATTTTTGTTGAGGGTTTGTAGGACCTCTTTCTTTTTTATTTTATTATCCCTGTCTTTTTCCTGAACTGTTTCTTTTTGTTATTACAGTCAGCGGGATGCCCCAATTTTTTCTTAAGTCTCCTTCATAGGTTTTGACTTAATGGGCTTTTATTTCGAGAGATAATGACTGCCTGCTTGGATGATTATGCGGAACCATCACCTTCGTTTGTTTTGGAAGGACGTCTTAGATGCCATTCATTGTGTACGAAGCGGCAGATCGTGACTGAATGCGCCTCTGAATTAACTGAGAAAACTACCATGCCCCAGGTTATAATTAAGGGTTTTAATATGTGTGAAAAGAAAAAACTCCTACTTCTTTGGCTCAAAGGGGTTGACTAGGGATTATCTTCCTTATAACTCAATTGTTTAGGATTTGAAACAACGCCTGTACATCATCAGCAGGGTTCGTTCAAAAGCATATTGTAGAGATCGTGGTATCGTTTTTGTCATCCTCCCTCTAAAGGCTTACAGTTTTTAAATCGAGAGTTAAACATCACAAAAGGAAATAAGAACGCATTTTTTGAAATAGTGAATACGAATGGATTGATTCAAAACAGACATATGCAATGCATTAATGAAATAATAAAGTTTTGACATGACTAAATGTTTGAACAATCAAAAGAAAATTACAAATTGAAAATTCTAATGAACAAAAAGTCTTCTTGTGAGAACTTGTCACTTCAGATGGTATGCCTTGGAGGGATGGCAGAAGAACTCAACCTGACTGTCTTGTGTGAATTTCAATGTTCCTTCATCAATCAGGTCTTGAATTTTGTTTCTCAACGGACAACAGTTGTTGGTGTCATGTCCAGGGCTGTTGGAATGGTATGCACACCTAGCATCAGGATTGTACCTTAGGGAGGCTATGTTGGGATTCTGAGGAGAGTCCCTTAATATGACCAACTTGGCCTTCAACAGGCGTTGCAATGCTTGATCCAATGACATGTTGATTTCGGTGAAGCGCCTTTCAGATGTATTCTTCTTATGACGATTTCCCCGTTGTCGTTGGAGAGGTTGTGGTTGGGCTTGTGATGTAGTAGTAATCATGAAAGGTCTGTTCCCAACCTCTTCTCTCACCGGGGGCTGATTAATGCCTTGATCCACAATCTTAACTGTTTATTTCATGGATCTGCATCCATCTTGGTGAATATTATTGAGGAAGGCTCTTAGCCCTTCTTGTCATTGAGCTCAGTTTTAGATAAGAGCCATCTTCCCCAGGATCTGGATTCTCATTGCTTCTACCTCAGCTTGCAATTGTTCCAGTTGTTCATCCTTGTTGTTGTCTAGACGTTCCTTGGTCAGATTCCCGGCAAAGACTATTTTCAGGTCTTCTTGCCCCTTGGATAGATTCAGGAGAAATTCCTTGAACTGGGCATCTTGAGCTTGGAGATCTTTGTTGTCTTGTTGGAGAGCCATTGCTGAAATAAACAGCGAGAACATGAGAGATCTGCTTTGAAACCTGCTTATGCAATTATATGTATGCAATGTTTTCAAGGATCTCGCGGGGTAAACAAGAAACTGTTAGAATTTGATTGCAACTTGATTGAAGAAACTTTGTGTCGTTGAGAGTCCTTCTTCCAGTCAAGCTCACCATGTCGAGTGGGTCATAGCCCCTGACTCAAGATCCTTTGACAACATTGGCTAGAGGAAAATAAATCCCCTTGTTAGATGTCTGGTTCGCCATGACCTACATCACAGACCCTTGAGATCCTTGAAATGGTTAGTATGATATACCATGTTATGTTATGATGCATGATGTCATGATAAAACACACCACAGGTGACACAGATAGCAAACAAGGTAAGGGAAAACAAGTTACACAATAGCCCTTAAGTTTAGGCTTGCATGGAGTCTAGGTACTACCCTCTTTAAGTTCAGTTGGTTCAACCTGTCCTAATAATAGTAACCGGGTTCTAGAGGTTCTCAATATCACTGACCATCCTCCATCGGTCATATTTTCAGCTCACGCAATCTTTTCTTGCAACCGGAACCATCTCGGGAGTATGGTCTCAATGAGTGTAGCATCTCACTACTTTCTATGGCCAAGTTGGTCAATTATAGGTTCTAAGGTCAGTTGATGCTTAATGACCCATATAGCAGCCCCATATTCTCCTTGTTGCTCCACAAGGGATATCAGTACCAACTAATGTTCCAGATAAACATAGCTACTGCTTCAACCGTATCGGTCTATGCTGTACAGTTCCCTCACAGTCTATTGCTATTTACCTAAAAGGTGTCCCCCAGATCCGGGTTAGGATCTATAGTAACTCCGATACAAAGCCCACAAAGATAAAGCAATCAAATCAAACAATAGAAAACAATATGATGAACTAATCCTAAGGTACACCCCACTTATTAACTCCCCAGCAGAGTCGCCAGTTCTGTGATACGGTGGCAGAACCGACTGTTAATACTGATTTGCATTTTGTATTCGTAAATGTCGCGGTAAGTAAGAGTCGCCACTGACTTTTATTTTATCCAACCGGAAAGGAAAAAAGCACAGAAAAATTCTTTTTTCGAGATATTATGAGTACGGGGGGTAGATTATAGAAAGGGAAGTTATTAGCACCCTTTCTATCCGTAGTTTTCTACGGGCTCTTAGGTACTTGCTCATCATTTTTAAAATTGCTTCTGTGTTCGTGTGATTTGAAAAGTTTTTTGTTTGACTTCGATTTAACTCTTGCTTCTGTCTTCAAGAGTGTTACGAAGTTGTTTTTGAAAACTTTGTTTGAAAGGAGTGTAAGTGTGAAAAAAGTTTGTTTGGATTGAGCAAGTACCTACTAGCATCTACTCGAAAAAGGATTGTTTCTATTCTTGTTTCCTTTAGACAGCGCTATCCTACTATTGAGAAATATGTAGCATTGTCGTTGGAGTTTGTAAGGGTCAATTCGAAAGGGACGTAATGGTCATTGAAGGAAACATGTAAGGATACCTTAGCATTACGAAGGGACTGTCATCATATATTCGTAGGCAACATCGATGGACAAGATCATATACCGTAGGCAACTTCGAGCGACATCGAGGGACCATGATCTTTATGATGATTTTAACCGAGGGTCTTTGCTAAGATATCCCTACGTTCGAGGGACATGACCATTGTTTTCTGAGGCAACCAAGTGAGGCATACCCTAAGAGTGAGCATGTGCATGTGTTTGATTTCAGTTATTTAATCTTTGCACATTAGGTGATCTACCATTTTAATTTTCCAGACATTCTTGCCATACAATCCTATTAACATACATCTAAGCAGTTTATAGTTTGCGAAAATAAAATACGGAAAATAAGCTAAACTATTACAAGGCTTCGGGTATTTACATAGCCAAAAACAAACCCTTAAAAAAACGGTAAATGAAAGTAAAAAGGTCCTAATTAATCTATTACAACTTGTGAGCAATTACATTAATATGGTAAAATAAAATAAAGCGCGCGCGAATAAAGAACGAGAGAGAATTAGGGTTTTGACCCCGTCTAACCTAATCGAAAGAAAAATTATTTTTTTGTTGTTTTTAATTATTTCTAAGAAAAAAGAATTAGGTTTTTTAAAATTAAATACAAAATTAATTAGTAATTAAATTAGTTTTAAAAAAATAACTAAATGGCCTATTTTTGTGTTTTGTTATTTTATGAAAAAAGAAAATATAATTAAGTTAGAAAGAAAATCCTAATTGTTCTAATTAATTTTAATTTATTTACAAAACAATTAAAGTTACCTAAAATTAAATTAAAACCTAAAATTAATTATTCGAGTTTATTATAAAAAATCAAAGGTTTGTGAAAAATGTTAAGTTTTATGAAAAAAGATTTTAAACAGAAAGAGTAAAAATAGGTAAAAGGATAAATAGGAAGGAAGAAAATCAAAACCAATAGGGGTGGTTGTTGAACTCACGCTCTTAACCTTCTTAGGATGTCTGCCTCGCCATGTATTGGTGTCATGTGTTGGCTATTCTGTTTTG
Source organism: Vicia faba (assembly GCA_948472305.1). Lineage (NCBI taxonomy): Eukaryota > Viridiplantae > Streptophyta > Magnoliopsida > Fabales > Fabaceae > Vicia > Vicia faba. Next base: position 710,627,571 of record OX451738.1, read on the forward strand.
GCCATTTGTGTTTTGGCTTCAACGTTCTGTAGGAAGAAAATCAAAACCAATAGGGGTGGTTGTTGAACCCACGCCCTTAACCTTCTCAGGATGTCTGCCTCGCCATGTATTGGTGTGATGTGTTGGCTGTTCTGTTTTGGCCTCAACATTCTGTAATGAACCTGCATGGGATCCTGTCTAAATCTGTAGTGTTGAATCTCATGAACACATTAAATAAATTACTATATATCATGAAATACAAATAAAGTCAATATATGAAAGAAAATTTAACGTTAAAACCGATATGGCATGTATGAATACCCTTACTGGAGAAGTAGTTATATGAATGCTTTTATGCCCTTTTGATCATGGAGATCAAGCCAGCCTTACCCTTACTGGAGAAGTAGTGAGATGTGCGTTTGTAACAGGGATGACTTGTTTGTAGTGAGATGGAAGTTTGTAATAAGGATTTCAAGGTTTTAGGGTTCTTGAAAGAATTTGAGATTCTGACAGCGTTGTGGCAAAAGCTTTTTTTTCTCCCTTGTTGTGTGAAAATAATGAGATTATATAATAGAAATTAGAGAAAAAAATGGGCTTTGAATGTGCAATTGGGCCTCCAATGTTCACTTGAGTTCATCACGTTTCAGGCTAAATCGCAGGAGCTTAAGTGAAAATTTTGAAGTTGAAATGTGAAAAAAAAATGTAGCCGACATCGAGAACTAACTCCTGTCTAAAAATGGGCTCAATCGGATAAACAGTGAATTAGTTATGAATTTTTGAAGTTTCAGCTCAGACAAACTTATTTTGGGCTCCAGTGTTGACTATGGCACGTTCTTCAATAAAAAACTAGTATTGATCGGAGCATAATTCGGTCGCGACTTTTGAAGCAAAGTTGTAGATCTCTGAGTTAGTGACCTTGTGTAAAAATATGGGCCCGATCCGATAAAAATTGACCGAGTTATGAATTTTCGAAGTTTCGACCCAAATAAAATAATATTCAGCATTCAGGATTTTCGGCGCGTCACACGCACTCTGAGCAAAAAAAGAAGGTCTTTTGAATACCGTTCGAACTTGATACCTCCTTTGAAAACGTAGCCAACTCAATTTGTGAAATTTTGGCGCCAGAATCAGGTCGATACGATGAAAATTGACCAAGTTATGATTTTTTGAACATGACACAAATAAACTTTTGTCACAAATTTTCTATACGAAAATACTTGATAAATCCGCTTTTTTGAAGACCTTCTGATTGAAATTGGCTTCTAGCCATGAGAGATGAAAACGTAGATGACGTCAATACAGAATTTTGGCCACCGGAACGGGTTTAAAATGAGCCACGATCTTCAAGTTATGAATTTTTTAACGCGTAAAAACTGCAATTTCAGCACACTTTTTCACCATATTTCTTCGAGAAAACTCACACATTCGGATACCTTCTTTAAAGAATTGACTCTTGAGCCGAACCTGAATTTGAGAATACGTTATCAGAGATATCTTGGCGAAAGAACACCTGAATATGACGCGCCGGGTTGGACTTGTGAATCTTTGAACCCCAAATCGTTGCAAAACAGCGAACCGATCTTCAGCACGAAAAATACTCTGAGAATATTCATTGACGAAATAAACGTCACTTGTAACCTAAAGAAGCTTGATAAATATACCTTTATTCTATAACCATAAAACCAATAATATGCGTGTATGAAAAGAGGGCAAATTTTGGGGTACAACAGTGTCTTCTCAACCTTTTTAGATGAAACACAGTTAAGTGTGTAAGCTGCTGTCAATAGTGCATGTCCCCAAAAGGAGTTTGAAAGATCTACATGAATCATCATGGATTGGACCATGTCTAACAAGGGTCAATTTATTCTCTCAGATACACCATTCCATTATGGTGTTCATGGAGGTGTAAGTTGTGATAGAATCCCACATTCCTTTAGATGGTCATCAAACTCTAGGCTTAAATATTCACCGCCTCAATCTGATCGAAGAACTTTAATATTCTTACCTAGTTGGTTTTATACTTTATTCTTGAATTTTTTTAACTTTTCAAAGGTTTCAGATTTGTGTTTCATTAAATACACATTGTAAGAATAAGAAGTGTTTCTACATCTGACCTTAATATTTTGATGATAACTTTACATGGTATCATAAAGAAAAATTGTATACTATAATGGTTATGTTCTAGTGTGTAGTTGCTGCTGTAATGTTCTAACTTTGGTATCAAGGCGTGTGGCGTCATCAGGTCCTGAATATAAAAACTATCAGAAGAAAACATTTGGTTACATGTTATAGTTGAAGTCAAGATTCTTGCATTCGTCTTATGTAATGGTTCTTAGGAATGTTAGTACAAGATGTTCTGATTGTCACTTTGTGGTTAAGCTTTGGAGGCATTCTAAAGCTTAACTTCTGTGTGTTCCAAGTTCTGAAGATTATGAAGACGAGGTTCTGCTGAACAAGTTCTGATGATCTGAAGAAAAACAAGTTCTTATGACCAAGTGCTGAAGACTTTGAAGACAAGGTTCTGATGGGACAAGTTCTGGAGACTCCAAGACTTAGGTTCTAAGACTTAAGAGTGATTCTTCTACAAAAATCTTTAAACATTCAAACTATCTGAATACTCTGAATATTAGAAGAAGTTCAAAATGGTTAACATGTGATGGTGTACAAAAAGTGCCTGTGACCTTTATCCTATAGGGTTGCGTAAGGACAGTCCTTTCGATCTGTATTGTCAACCACTCTCATTGTGATCGTTGGGAACAAACATATGTTTTCCATATTATATTTTTACCCTTAACGGATCTATGTCTAGAAGCTAAGTAGAAAAATATCTATTGATGATAAGGTTAAAGTTAAACGTTGTAAAGTAAACGACAATAAATAATATCACTCTATACTGTCTAAACTCTTACACCTTATTCCATCCGTTGGGAACTAACCATTGATGTAGGAAAGGATTTTTTAATCCTCACAATGTCTCTCTCTCTCTCTCTCAAGGCTATAAAATAAGATCAAATATTTGAAGTAAAGTGCTCTTGGCCATCAAGATGAAAAGCCGTGGAAGCTGAAGCTATCAAAGATGCAATGCTAAACATGATGAAGACCACTACACAAAAATGAGAGAAAAGAAAAAAAGATAAAGAAGAAGAAATATACAAGATTCTACACAAACTATCATCATATACATCTTGGTAGATTTCAGAAGAAGCAAGGATTTGTTGCTCGTAACTTGCTCAACAAGAAGATGAAGAAGAAGAACACTACAAGATGCTACCCAACTTCTGATCAAATACGTCTTGATCGAACATTGTAATTTACATAAGAGTTATTGCTCATATTGTGTTATATTTCTAATCTCTTCATGTAAATTATTTTAACAAGAGAGTTGTTGCTCGAAATTGTGTTAAACAACATGTGTAAGAGCTGGGTTTGGTATCTGGGGTAGTCATCCCACAGAAGTTTAAGACTCCGGTTTTTGTGAAGTATGATGGGGTGTCTTGTCCCAAGCTTCATCTCCGTTCCTATGTGAGGAAGATTCAACCTCACACTGCTGATAGGAACTTGTAGGTCCATTTCTTTCAAGACAATATGTCCGGGACTCAGCTTAAGTGGTTCTATCAGCTGGAGGGTACCAATGTCCGCAACTGGGAAGATTTGGCAGCTGCTTTTTATAAGCAGTATCAATATAATGCTGACCTTGCCCCTACCCGTACTCAACTCCAGAGTATGTCCATGGGCGCAGGTGAAGGCTTTAAGGACTATGCGCAAAAGTGGAGAGATTTGGAAGGGAGAGTCCAACCCCCTTTGTCTGATAGGGAGTTGGTTGACATGTTTCTTGGGATGCTGTCTGGTCCATTCTTCAATCACTCGATTGGTAGCTCTACAACTGGGTTCATCGAGCTGATATTGACTGGAGAAAGGGTAGAAGCTGGGATCTGGAGCAGCAAGATACAGAAAGATACCTCGTCAAGTTCAGTGAAGAAGCCCTTCACAAGTAAGAAGGAGGTCAATGCCATTTATAACCCAAGAGGTCAGAGCTGAGCTGAGTGCCGTCCAACGGTAGGTGCTGTGATGATACCTAGGCCCGCGGCTACCCCGCAACGAAACAATCAGCAAAGGGTAGAAAGACCGCAAAGGAAGTTCACCCATATTAATATGACATTGACTGAGGTTTTACCCCATATGCTAAGATCCAACTTGGCAACCTTAAAGGAGGCTCCCAAGAATCCTAACACCACATCTCCTCGGTACAATCCAAATGCTCGGTGTGCTTACCATTCTGAGAGTCCTGGCCATGATACAAATGACTGTTGGGCTCTGAGAAATAAGATACAGGATCTAATTGAAGCCAAGGAGATTGAGTTTAATGCTCCAAAGAAGCCTAATGTCATAAGTGCTCCCATGCCCAAGCACAACCGTGGAGTTAATGCCATTGACACTGATCTGTTTGTTACCTCTGTTGATGAAGTTTCCACTCCTCTCATGACTGTCAAGAAGAATTTGTTGCTGGCCGATTTATTTCCGGGTTGTGGTGAAGGTTGCCACGTGTGTTCATCTCTGCCTTCTGGTTGCTATTTGCTGAAAGCAGGTGTTCAACGCCTGATGGACAACAAAGAGATTTTGTTTGAAAAGACTCAGATTCCGACTGTTCCATATGAAGATGTTGCTATCATAACCATTTTCGCCAATCCTTCCAAAGTCTCATATAAAAGACCTTTTAGGATTACACATGCTCCAAGAATTGCTCCGTTGATAATCACTTTTCCAGGCCCTGTACCGTACTCCTCGGACAAAGCTGTTCCTTGGAACTACGGTGATGACATCTACTACCATGGCATCAAACAAGATTTGAATATTGAAGAGGCTAATCCCGATGTCAGTAACATTTTCAGGACTAGCAAAGTTACCCGAAGTGGAAGGATTTTCTCTCCCGAGATCTCCCCAAAGACTGCCATTAAGCCTGTTGTTATTCCGTCTGTTGTTCCTGATGGTACTTCAGCTACTACTCCCGTTCTTATTACAGTTGTTACCCCTGCTAATGAGTCATGGGACTCGAAGCTATAGGTGAGCCTGCCCGAACGGAGGCACCTAGAAAAGTTGTTGTGGAATCCTCTAAGCAAGAAATAGAGGAAATCTTAAAAATAATCAAGAAAACAGACTATAATGTGGTCGAACAGCTGGGGCAGACCCCTTCGAAGATATCGATGATGTCTCTGTTATTATATTTCGAGGCCCATGCAAAGGCTTTGATTTCATTCCTCAATACTGCGCATGTGCCACAAGAAACCTCCACCGACCAATTCAAGGACTGTGTGGCCAGTTTGACTGCTGACAATGGGTTGGGTTTTTCAGATGCCGATCTGACACCAAAGGGGAGAAAGCATAATGATGCTCTGCATGTCTCGATTGAATGCAGGGGCACTACTATGGCTCATGTGCTAGTGGAAACTGGATCTTCACTAAATGTTCTACCTAAGAAGGCTCTTGATTGGCTAGATTGTGAAAGCTTGACCTTAAAGCCCAGTAACATTGTGGTGATGGATTTTGACAAGTCAAAAAGAATGGTGCATGGGGAGGTGGACATCCCAGTCAAAGTGGGTTCTCAGACCTTTGAATCCACCTTATATGTGATGGATATCAGGCCATCATACTCTTGTTTGTTGGGTTTCCCTTGGATCCATAAAACGGGGGCCGTTACTTCTACGCTGCACCAAATGTTGAAGTATCCGGTGAACGGGAAGATTGTCATTGTGCATGGTGAAGAGGAGTATATGGTAAGCCACCTGAACTATTTCAGGTATATGGAGATGGACGGGGAATTCATAGAGACTCCTTGTCAAAACTTTGAAGAGGTTCCCCAGATAATGGCGTCAACCGAGACTATCACCAGCACCAAACCTCGTTTGAAGATGGCTTCTCTCAAGGATGCCAGAGCAGTAGTTAAAGAAGGTGGGTGTACCATTTGGAGACAGCTCCCTGATTTTCCTCATAAAACTGATAAATTTGGTTTGGGCTTTACTTCAGGAGCTCAAAGGGCTGTTTGACGTGCTCGGGCCGGAGGACCTCCCCTACGCATCAGCAATCGTGGGGTCAACGCTATTGAAGACAGTGAGGAAGATTTTGATATTGACATTTGGATCTACCCTACTACCAACGGTGGACCTAGTAACTGGACGACCAGAGATTTTGTGCCAATTTCTTTTGTTCAGTAGTAATTGTCTTACTTGTTTTTCAAATTTGTAATAAACAATTTAAACTCTATGGCCTTGTGTCTTACCCTAGGCACAATGGTTTTAGTTGTGAGGGTTATTATATGTCATTTTCATATGTCATCAATAAAACATTGGACGTTTCTTGCATACAAATTTTGCGCTCTCTGTTTTTCTTTTCTGCTTTTCACTTTATCAATAAAGCTATGCTCTTACACACACTCAGTATCAAACTACAGATCCATATCCACTTTGGATCCCATTGATAACAGTTCAGCTATTGCCAGTTATAACTTCGAAAATCCGATCAACAAAGCTGAGGACGAAGGCGAGGAAGATTGTGAGGTTCCTGGAGAACTTGCTAGACTGTTACAGCAGGAAGAGAGGGCTATACAGCCTCACGAAGAGCCAGTGGAGACGATAAACTTGGGCGCGGAGGTAGACATAAAAGAAGTCAAGATCGGCATAAATCTGGAGAATATTGTGAAACAACGGCTGATACAGATGTTGCACGACTATGTTGAAATCTTCGCCTGGTCATATGAAGACATGCCTGGTTTAGACACTGATATTGTGGTACACCGTCTGCCGACTAAAGAAGATTGTCCTCCGGTTAAGCAAAAGGTCCGTCATATATGCTCTAAAATGTCAGAGAAGATTAAAGCAGAGGTCATGAAACAGTTCAACGCTGGGTTCTTAGATGTTACCTCCTATCCGCAGTGGGTTGCTAACATCGTCCCGATACCTAAGAAGGATGGTAAAGTACAGATGTGTGTGAAATACAGAGACCTGAACAGGGCAAGCCCCAAGGATGACTTCTCGCTTCCCCACATTGATGTTCTGGTTGACAACACTGCACATCACAAAATCTTTTTCTTCATGGATGGTTTCTCTGGCTACAACCAGATCAAGATGGCTCTTGAATACATGGAGAAGACAACCTTCGTCACACAGTGGGGCACCTTCTGTTACAAGGTGATTCCTTTTGGGTTGAAGAGTGCTGGGGAAACTTATCAGCGAACCATGGTCGCCTTGTTCCATGATATGATTCACCATGAGATAGAGGTTTATGTTGATGACATGATAGCCAGATCCCAAACCGAGGAAGAACACCTTGATCATCTGCAAAAGTTGTTTGACAGGTTGAAGACATACAAGCTGAGACTGAATCCGAATAAGTGCACCTTCGGGGTAAGGTTTGGTAAGCTCCTAGGGTTCATCGTCAGTGACAAAGGTATTCAGGTAGACCCTGCGAAGGTAAAGGACATACAAGAGATGTTGGCTCCCCTTACTGAGAAGGAAGTTAGAGGTTTCTTGGGACGCTTAAATTATATCGCCAGGTTCATTTCACATCTGACTTCTACTTGTGAGCCAATTTTCAAGCTCCTGAAGAAAGATCAAGTGGTAAAGTGGAATGACGAATGCCAGACCGCTTTCAAAAGGATCAAGGGATACCTTCAAGAACCACCAATTCGGATGCCCCCGGTTGAAGGAAGACGTTTGATATTGTACTTGACAGTGCTAGACAATTCAATGGGGTGTGTGTTGGGGCAGCATGACGAGTCTAGTCGAAAAGAGCACGCAATATACTACATTAGCAAAAAGTTTACCGACTGTGAGACAAGATAATCACTGCTCGAGAAAACTTGCCGCGCTTTCGCATGGGCTGCTCGCCGACTAAGACAGTATATGCAGACCCACACTACTTTGTTGATATCCAAGATGGATCTAATCAAGTACATCTTCGAGAAACCCGCCCTCTCCGGAAGGATAGCAAGATGGAAGATGATCTTAACTGAATACGATATCCAATATACAACCCAGAAAGAAATCAAGGGAAGTGTATTAGTTGATCATTTGGCACATCAGGCCGTGAATGACTACCAGTCCATGAATTTTAAGTTCCCGGACGAGAATATTATGCTAGTGACTGACTATGAAGAACCTGGACTGGATGAAGGACCTGAAGAAGGATCCTGATGGACCATGGTTTTTGACGGAGCTTCGAACGCACTCGGTAATGGCATTGGCACCGTAACCATATCTCCCGAGGGTTGTCATACTACTTTCACTTCCCGACTATGTTTCAACTACACTAACAACATGGCAGAGTATGAAGCCTGTATCATGGGTCTCAAGGTTGCTATCGAGTTAAGGATCAAGTTCTTGAACGTTTTTGAGGATTCGGCCTTGGTGATAAGCCAAATCAAAGGAGAGTGGGATACGAAGCATCCGAACCCCATCACGTACAAAGAGCACGTGTTGACATTACTCCCACACTTTGAGGAGGTAACCTTTGAACATTTCCCACGAGAGGAGAATCAGTTAGCGGACGTGCTAGCTACTGAAATTCTGGCAGCAAATACTTAATGTCACATTGAATGTTATGACACCATATCTGACACTCTTCAAGACAGTAAATCTAAAAGCAGTAAAGAACACAGTCAATTGTTTACCCAATTTAGTGTGTAACAACACCTACTCTGGGGGCTACCAAGCCACGGAGGAAATTCACTATAAGAGATATTAATTCAGGAATAAACCAACCAGTTTATCTCCTTCACTTAAGACCTACCCAATGCAACTTCAATCTAAGTTCAACTTAAACCTGAGTTCCTACTCACTCCCCCTCAATCACAGCAGTGATACTAAACAATTGACTAATGAAATTATGAAGACACTCTTCAGAACATACACTTGATTTTGCTTCACAGCTTTTAATCAAGTAACACAAACACTCGTGCTTCAAAGCTTTGAGTGATACACAACCCTAACTTGACTTTGCTTCAAAGCTTTAATCAAGTGACACAAATACTCGTGCTTCAAAGCTTTGAGTGATACACAACCCTTACAATCAAATACTACTCCAAGTCACTTATCACAATGATAATTGCTTGGATTACAGTAGTTACAACTATACAGTCCCTTATTGATCTTCTGTCAAAAAGTGTCTTTTACCAACAGTCTTCATGAGGAATATATAGGCAGCTATTCTTCAGTTAGGGCTTCCACGAAAATAGCTAGGGTTAATTAGGGTTAACCTCAAGATTTGGTCATAGGACTTTAACAACCAGATTAGGGTTAAGCAAAGTTAACCTAAGTCCACGTGAGAATCTGATCTGGACGGAATAAACCAGATTCCTGAAAATTCTCAGAAATAATAAATCTGCACAAATGTTAGTTCAGTACAGGATGTCTTAACATTGGTTATGACAACAAGTATCCTGTTTACTGATTTTGGTAGAATGCAATAAATATGATCATTGCATAATGATCAGCTAAACACTCATATTGAGCAGCTCCTGTATGACATTCTTTTTCTGCAGAATGTACCTTGTATCCCAGAATGTTATGACATCAATCATGACATTCACACAACTAGTTTTACCAAAAAACATGCCAACAACCAAACACTTACAAACTCCCCCTTTGGCAAATTTTTGGCTAAAACCCCTAAATAATCAAAGATTAGAAAGCAACAGAATTAATAATATCTACCAAATCTAATTCTACCAAAATTATCACAAAATCTTCTCCCCCCTCTTTAGCCATAAATAGGCCAAAGATAATTGTACTTTTAGGTTATACAGTCATCCAAAAGGAATAATAAAAACACAGAGAGAAAAATATCAAAAGTCATTTGCAGCATCAGGTACCAACATCAAACTTTTCAACTGCACTGATCTTCAAGCACTGTCATCTTCAGAGGAGGCACTATCTTCAGCATTAAGCTGGTCTTCAGCAGCATCCTCTTCCCTTCTTTGTCCTTCAATCTCCTCCTGTTCTAGTCTAGCAATCAAGTCCTCAAGAGTCCTTTTCCTTGTATCAAGCTCTTTGCAGGTTTCCTTTAGCACAGCTATAACATCAGTTTTCTTGGAATGAGACTTGACAGTTGATGTCTCAGCTGATGTCATGACAATGTCAGGAACATGTGTTCCCTGAAATAGCTTATAGTGCAACCCAAGAGCAGGGGCTCTTTTGCATACAGTATCTTTTTCAACTAGAATGTCAGGATACTGAGCAAGGACTATACCACATAGGAGAGAGGGAAAGGCAATAAGGCCTTTAATAGCACAGCTTCCAGCATGTTTTAATGTTTGATCAAAGATATACTTGCCATAGTCAAAGTTTGTCCTAGTTCCAACAGCATAAATAAATCTTCCCAAGCCTATGGAGATGGTTGATTTATGGTTGGTGGGAACCCAGTTAGCTGCACCAATTTTGTGCAGAATGGCAAATTTCATGCTCAGCTTGCTTGCATTCAGCTTCCCTCTTAAGGGCCAGTTCTTAACTTGATTTGCAGTGATGGTTTGGCACACCTGGTTGTCAGTAACCTCTAGCTCAGGGCAAGCATCATCAGGTCTTCCTAGGAATTTGTTTATTTCAGAGGGAGAGAAATTTACCTTCCTTCCTCTCACATATACACAATTAAAATCAGCTGACTTTCCATCAGCACACCCATCAGATAAATTCACTATGAATTCTTTGACAAGAACTTCATAGCAGTTGGTAAACTTTACCACAGTATTTATTAGACCAGCAGTTTTGATTAGATCCATGATCTCCTTACATTCCATGGCACTGTTGTTCAGTTCTCTTTCTAAGGCGATCCTTTTCAAACATACATACTTCCACCTGTTTGCATTCTCAGGATGGTGAAAGGAGATGTTATCAGTGGCGACTTCAGGGACTTTAGGCATTTTGCTTGAAGAGAGTTTCCTTTTGAGAGGAATGTCTTCAAATTCAAATTCTGATTCCTCATCAGATTCAGAGGGTTCAGGTTCCTTCCTTTTCTTTGTTATTGGTTGTCTCAAAGGTTTTGAGAGACTTCCCTTTTTATTTTGACAATCCAGCCTTCACAGTTTCTACTCCAGTCTTGTTCTCAGACCTGGTTTTCTTATGAACAATATCAGCAGTCTTCTCTTTGGAGAGGCTTTTGGCAGCATCCTGCTTTCCTTTTCTGTTCATCATCCTTCTAGCTATGCTAGGGTTGATATTGGCAATTAAGTCATTGTCAGAGTATTCTTCATCAACATCAATAATCGGGGGTTCAACATCCTTCTCAGTAGGGTTCTGGTGATCATCACGATTTTCAGGAGATTTCCTAATGTTGTCATCCGGTGTCTCAACATTCTGAGTGACATCTGGATTCATTTCAACATTTGGACTAGCAGATTCTTGATTCAAAGGTACATAAATGCCAGGTACAGAGTGATTCTCATTTAAAATCCTAGTGACAAGTCTAGCTATAGCTTGATGAACATAAACTGAACCTTCCCTATTTGCTATTTCTGGAGGAACATACGATGATGGTTGAGAGAGTTTACCAAATGAAGAAGCTTGTGACCTTCTTGCATGTCTGGTTCGCAGCTTCTTGACCTTAGTGGGGTCAGCTGCCAGTTCACGAAGAGGAGTTATCTCCAGAACATCAGAATCCATGCAGTTTGTGATTGCCCTAGGTTCTCGATCAGAGGATGCGGAAGAAGCAGTCGCCTTTGAAGAGGATGATGACATGGATAGTTGAGACATTTTGAGTGTTTTAGAAAACAGGTAACAGTAATAGTGAAGTCTTCGTTTCAGAGATTGAAGATTGTTGCAGAAACGCGATAGGAGGGAGATATATGAGTGTTTATTCAACTTCTTAAAAATTTGGAAAGAAATAGAGAAGTAGATGATTAGCCCAATCAGAGTAGACTTAACTAAAATATCTCTCTCATCCCTTGTTTTAAGCAAAATTAATTGCTACATTTCTTCATGTTGGCAAATACCCAGCTTGCCCCTCAAATTTTCAAATTGATTTGCATCAAGTTCCTTGGTAAAAATGTCAGCCAGTTGTAGTTCAGTGGCAACATGTTCCAGTTTAATCGTCTTCTCCTCTACAAGATCTCTGATGAAGTGATGTCTAATGTCAATATGCTTGGTTCTGCTATGCTGAATAGGATTCTTGGAAATGTTGATAGTGCTCATATTGTCACAGTACAATGTCATAACATCTTGTGTGACATTATACTCAGTAAGCATCTGTTTCATCCAGATCATTTGAGAACAGCTACTACCAGCTGCTATGTATTCAGCTTCAGCAGTAGATAGAGACACACAGTTCTATTTCTTGCTGAACCAGGAGACAAGATTATTTCCTAAGAAGAAACATCCTCCAGAGGTGCTCTTTCTATGATCAGTACTTCCAGCCCAATCAGCATCACAGTAACCAGTCTGAGTTGGTTCACATCCATGAGAGTACAGCAAGCCATAGTTGTAGGTTCCACTCACATACTTCAGAATTCTCTTCACTTGGTTGATATGACTTACTTTGGGTTCAGCCTGGTATCTTGCACATACTCCAACTGCAAAAGCAATGTCAGGTCTGCTGGCTGTTAAGTATTGTAGTTGTTTAGGTATTGGCTTGCATTTTTGGTAAAACCCAAGTGTATGTATGAATGTCATGACTGATGTCATAACATTCTAGTTTAGTTTGTACTGATTCATTAGGTACCTTTGTAGAAAAATATTGTCATTCAGGTACTGATGTTTATAAGTGTGTATCTGAGCATTTTGCAAAATGATCACATTTTCCTAAATCAGTAGACAGGTTTCTCAGATGTCATAACAGATGTTAAGACATCCTGTTCTGAACTAACAGGTATGCAGGTTGGTTAATTCTGAGTTTTTTCAGGAAAATAACTCAGTCTTTCCAGAACAGAATCCTGCGTTTTCTGAGGGTTAACCTAGCTCAACCCTAACCTGGTTAATAAAGTCATGTGACCTAGTCTTAAGGTCAAACGGAATTAACCCTAGGTTTTTGTGGAAACCCTAACTGAAGTTGCAGCTGCTATATATTCAACAGAGCTGCTGTTTTGCAAGGAATCCCTTCTTGGTCAGAAGATCATTTGTAAACTGTACATGTTTAATTATTGTACTCCAAGCAATTATCATTGTGATAATTGACTTGGAATAGGTTTTTAATTGTAAGGGTTGTGTAGCACTCAAAGCTTTGAAGCAAGAGTGTTTGAATGTTTCTTGACTAAAGCTGTGAAGCAGAGTCAAGTTAAGTTTGTGTATCACTCAAAGCTGTGAAGCAAGAGTGGTTGTGTTGCTTGATTAAAAAGCTGTGAAGCTTAATCAAGTGTATGTTTTTGAAGAAGTGTCTTCATCAATTCATTAGTCAAATTGTTTTATGTATCACTGCTGTGATTGAGGGGGAGTGAGTAGGAACTCGGGTTTAAGTTGTACTTAGATTGAAATTGCATTGGGTAGGTCTTAAGTGAAGGAGATAAACTGGTTGGTTTATTCCTGAATTAACATCTCTTATAGAGGATTTCCTCCCTGGCTTGGTAGCCCCCAGAGTAGGTGTTATTGCACACTGAACTGGGTAAACAATTGACTGTGTTCTTTATTGTTTTTGTATTTACTGTCATATAGTAAGTCAGATACGGTGTCATAACATTGAACGTGACATTGAGTATCTGCAGCCAGAATTTCAATTGGCATCAGAGCAGGCACCCTGCCTGTATTACTGGGTGAGATCTAGGGATATCACTTTCTGGCACTATGGACAAAGAAGGAGTTTTTGGAAATAGACCACCCATTCTGGATGGAACTAATTATGACTACTGGAAACCTCGTATGATTGCCTTCCTAAAATCTCTGGACAAAAAGGCTTGGAGAGCTGCTGACAAAGGATGGATCCATCCCACCATAACTGAGAAAGATGGGACAATCAGTCTGAAGCCTGAGGAAGATTGGAGTAAAGAAGAAGATGAGTTAGCCCTGGGAAATTCCAAAGCTTTAAATGCCTTGTTCAATGGAATTGATAGAAACATTTTCAGACTAGTACATCAATATGAACTGGCCAAGGAAGTTTGGGACACTCTCAAAACTACTCATGAGGGTACTTCCAAAGTAAAAATGCCAAGGCTTCAGATGTTGACTACCAAGTTTGAGAATCTAAAAATGATGGAAGATGAAACCATTCATGAGTTTCACATGAACATCTTGGAGATTGCCAACACCTCAGGAGCACTGGGAGAAAAGATGTCAGAAGAAAAACTGGTGAGGAAGATTCTCAGATCCTTGCCTAAAAGATTTGCAATGAAGGTAACTGCCATAGAGGAAGCCCAGGACATTAGCAAGTTGAAAGTGGATGAACTTATTGGGTCTCTTCAGACTTTTGAGATGGGGATCACTGATAATGGTGACAAGAAGAACAAAAGCATAACACTTGTATCCAACACTGATGTTGAAAACAAGGAGGATGAAGAAGAGAATATTTCAAAAGCTATTGCCATGCTTGGAAGACAGTTCAACAAGCTCATCAAAATAATGGATCCAAAGTCAAGGTCTAATGTTCATAACATTCCCTCTGACATTGACAGTTCCAGCAGAAGACCAAGGTCAGAAGAAAAGGAAAACCAAGGCAGAGGTATTCAATGCCATGGATGTGAAGGATATGGACATATTCGAGCTGAATGTCCTACCTTTCTTAAGAAACAAAAGAAAGGAATGACTGTTACTTGGTCTGACTATGATTCAGAAAGTAATTCTGAAGAAGAATCTGCCAAACTAGTTACTGCTCTAACTAGTGTTTGTACTTCTGAAAGTGACACTAGTGATGAAGAAGTGACATTTGAAGATCTGGCTGATACCTACAAGAAATTGTGTATCAGAAGTGCTGAAGTCTGTGTACAGAATGAGAAACAATCAAAACTCATTATAAAGCTGGAGGCTGAAAAAAAGGCAGATCTTAAAACTATAAGTCACCTAGAAGGGGAAGTTCAATTACTGAACTCACAACTGAACCAAATGACAAAATCTGTCAAGATGTTGACCAATGGATCAGATAAATTGGAAGAGATCCTTCAAGTTGGACAAAATGTGGGAAACAAATCTGGTCTAGGATTTGTGGAAGCTAAGAAATCTGGTGCAGACAAGAAGATCAGGCATGTTAAACAATTGTCAAAGCAGATGTCTCAACACAACTCTCAACATCAGAAATACATGAAGAAAAAATACCAAAGATGGAGATGTCATCATTGTGGGAGGTATGGACACATAAAGCCCTTCTGCTTCAAATTGCATGGATACCCTAATCAAAACTCAGGTGCTAAACCTAATCCAAAAAGGGTACCACATACTCCTCATTGGAAGAAAAAGGCTACTGCCCTGATAGCCCATACTTCCCTGAGAGTGTCTGCAAAGGAAGGCTGGTACTTTGACAGTGGATGTTCCAGACACATGACTGGAATCAAAAATCTCCTCAATAATGTTAAGCCTCACACCACCAGTTTTGTGACCTTTGGAGATGGTGCTAAAGGTGAAGTCAAAGGAGTTGGTAATTTGGACTGCCCTGGAGTTCCAAGTCTGAATAAAGTACTGCTGGTAAAAGGGTTGACTGCTACTCTCATTAGTATCAGTCAATTATGTGATCTAGGATTCAAGGTCAACTTCTCAAAATCTGAATGTCTAGTAATTAATGAAAAACTAGAAGTTGTAATGAGAGGAATCAGATCCAAAGATAACTGCTACTTGTGGCAGCCTGAGAACACTGATAACTCCACTATGTGTCCAATTACCAAAGAAGAAAAAGAGATGAAACTGTGGCAAGATAAGCTTGGTCATCTTCATCTAAGAAGAATGAAAAGAGCTACCTTTATGGAAGCAGTCAGAAGGACTCCAAAACTATAGGTTGATAATGGCTGTGATGTGGCAAATAAACTTGAAGAAGGATGTGTTGTCAGAACCATAAGTTATCTTGACAAGGATGTTGGAAATAACAAGTCTAATAAATTCTGTTTCCCTGAAGAAATGAGGCTTGAAGTCTCCTCTCCTATAACTCTCCATCAAAATGGACTAGACAAAAAGAAAATCATTCAAGAATCAACCAGAACTATGATTCATATCAAAAGAATGCCTTCCCAACTCTGTGCAGAAATAGTTGTTGCAAGGAATAACTGTTCTCAAAATATCTGGTCAAAACAGATGCTCACTGAGTATAATGTCTCACAAGATGTTGTGACATTGTGTTGTGACAATCTGAATACAATCAATATTTCCTTAAACCCTATTCAGCATAACAGGAACAAGCACATTGACTTTGTAGAGAAGAAGTCATTTAAACTGGAACATGGTATCTTTAAGCTTCAGCTGACTGATTCTTCTACCAAGGCTCTTGTTGGAAATAAACTTGAAAACTTGAGGGGCAGGTTGGGTATTTACCAACATGAGAAATTATAGCAATTAATTTTGCTTAAAACAAGGGTTGAAGGAGTTAATTTTATTAAGTCTATTTTTAGTGGGTTAATCATATGCTTTCCCAATTCTTTCAAAATCCTTAAGAAGTTGAAAAGACTCTCTTTTGCCTCCTACCTCTCTCGTCTTTGCAACCTGTTCCCTCCTCTCAATCAAAGATTTTTCTCAAATTGCCACTGGTACTCAAAGTCAATCAAAATGTCTCAGACATCATCTTCAACCAAGGCGACTTCATCATCCTCATCATCCTCATCATCTGACCAAGACTCTAGAGCAATCACCACATGCATAGAATCTGAAGTTCTTGAGGTCACTCCTCTCAGGGAGATGGTAACTGACCCAGCCAAAGTCAAAAAGCTAAGAACCAAACATGCAGGAAGAGCTCAAGCTGCAGCCTCTGGTAATCCTTCTCATCCTTCTTCTTCTGTTCCAAATAGAGAAGGATCAGTTCAAGTTCATCAAGCTATTGCTAGGCTTGTTACTAGTATACTAAGCGGAAACAAACCTGTACCGGGGATTTCTGTCCCTTTAAATCAATCCGAAAGCCCAAATGTGGACATCTCTGAGAATGTAGATGTCTCTGAGAATGTTGTGACACAAAAAGACAACATTCAGAACTCCTCAGAAAAGATTGCTGATCCACCTATCATTGATGTGGATGAGGATTACTCAGATAATGATCTGATTGCCAATGTAAACCCTAGCATAGCTAGGAGATTGATGAAAAGAAAAGGTAATCAGAATGATAAACCTGTTGTTAAGAAATCTAAGGCTGAAGGCATGGCTGAGAAAAGTATTCAGACAAAAGGGAAGAAGGCCCAGGTGCATACTGCTAGACAACCAATTTCAAAGAAGAGAAAAGAACCTGAATCTTCTGATTCTGATGAGGAATCAGAATTTGAGATTGATGCTGAAGAAATTCCTATCAGAAGGAAGCTCCCCTCCAGCAAAATTGCTAGAGTGCCTGAAGTCCCAACAGACAACATCTCTTTTCATCATCCTGACAATGCAAACAGATGGAAGTATGTTTGCTTAAAGAGAATAGCTTTAGAAAGAGAACTCAACAATGATGCCTTGGAGTGCAAAGACATCATGGACCTGATCAAGAATTCTGGACTGATGAAGACAGTGATAAAATTTAACAAATGTTATGAAAATCTGGTCAAGGAGTTTGTAGTGAACTTGTCTAATGATTGTGCTGATGGAAGGTCAGCTGACTTTGAAAGTGTTTTTGGAAGAAGGGTCAAGTTCTCTCCATCAGAAATTAACAAGTTTCTTGGAAGAACAAATGAGGATTGTCCTGATCTGGAGGCCACTGACAATGAAGTTTGTCAAACCATCACAACCAGGCAAGTGAAGTGCTGGCCCTTGAAAGGCAAGCTGAATGCCAGCAAACTCAGCATGAAATTTGCCATCCTGCATAAGATAGGTGCAGCCAACTGGGTGCCTACAAATCATAAATCAACTATCTCCACAGGATTGGGGAGATTTATTTATGCTGTGGGAACCAGGACTGCTTTTGACTATGGCAGGTACATCTTTGAACAAACTTTAAAGCATGCTGGTAGTTATGCTGTCAAAGGACCAATCGCCTTTCCCTCCCTCCTTTGTGGAATTATCCTTGCATAATACCCTGATATCCTTGTGGCAAGAGATACAACCTGCAAAAGAGCTCCTGCCCTTGGCTTGCACTACAAACTGTTTCAGGGATCTCATGCTCCAGATATTGTCATAACATCAGCTGAGACATCGTCTGTGAAGACCCAGTCCAAGACATCTGATGTCATAGCTGTTTTAAAAGAGACTTGCAAAGAGCTGGATGCTAGGAAAAAGACCCTAGAAATCCTAATTGCCAGGTTAGAAAAGGAGGAAGCTGAAGGAAACAGAAGGGAAGAAGGTGTAGAAGCTGAAGGTCATCTCAACTTTGAAGAAACTAGCTCCTCTGAGTCTGATGACAGTGCTTAAAGGTTGGTTGTTGTTTGGTGGTGTTGCTGGTTGGTGCTGATATCTGGTGGAGTTTAAAAATGTGTTCAGTTTTTTTTCTGCTGCTGCTCTTATTATTTGTTTTGGATAACTGTATAATCTTTATGAACATGTATCTTTGGCCCATTTGTGGCTAAAGAGGGGGAGAATATTTTGGTACTTACTTAATTAGTACTTGCTCAATTAGACATTCTATTTTTCTGCAGTCATTTCTTTCTGCTGCTATCTATCTCTGATTGCTTAGGGTCTTTAGCCAAAAATCTGCCAAAGGGGGAGTTTGTAGTTGTTTAGGTATTGGCTTGCATTTTTGGTAAAACCCAAGTGTATGTATGAATGTCATGACTGATGTCATAACATTCTAGTTTAGTTTGTACTGATTCATTAGGTACCTTTGCAGAAAAATATTGTCATTCAGGTACTGATGTTTATAAGTGTGTATCTGAGCATTTTGCAAAATGATCACATTTTCCTAAATCAGTAGAAAGGTTTCTCAAATGTCATAACAGATGTTAAGACATCCTGTTCTGAACTAACAGGTATGCAGGTTGGTTAATTCTGAGTTTTTTCAGGAAAATAACTCAGTCTTTCCAGAACAGAATCCTGCGTTTTCTGAGGGTTAACCTAGCTCAACCCTAACCTGGTTAATAAAGTCCTGTGACCTAGTCTTAAGGTCAAACGTAATTAACCCTAGGTTTTTGTGGAAACCCTAACTGAAGTTGCAGCTGCTATATATTCAACAGAGCTGCTGTTTTGCAAGGAATCCCTTCTTGGTCAGAAGATCATTTGTAAACTGTACAGGTTTAATTATTGTACTCCAAGCAATTATCATTGTGATAAGAGACTTGGAATAGGTTTTTAATTGTAAGGGTTGTGTAGCACTCAAAGCTTTGAAGCAAGAGTGTTTGAATGTTTCTTGACTAAAGCTGTGAAGCAGAGTCAAGTTAAGTTTGTGTATCACTCAAAGCTGTGAAGCAAGAGTGGTTGTGTTGCTTGATTAAAAAGCTGTGAAGCTTAATCAAGTGTATGTTTTTGAAGAAGTGTCTTCATCAATTCATTAGTCAAATTGTTTTATGTATCACTGCTGTGAT
Organism: Vicia faba; assembly: GCA_948472305.1. Lineage (NCBI taxonomy): Eukaryota > Viridiplantae > Streptophyta > Magnoliopsida > Fabales > Fabaceae > Vicia > Vicia faba. Next base: position 710,647,072 of record OX451738.1, read on the forward strand.
TGAGGGGGAGTGAGTAGGAACTCAGGTTTAAGTTGTACTTAGATTGAAATTGCATTGGGTAGGTCTTAAGTGAAGGAGATAAACTGGTTGGTTTATTCCTGAATTAACATCTCTTATAGTGGATTTCCTCTCTGGCTTGGTAGTCCCCAGAGTAGGTGTTGTTGCACACTGAACTGGGTAAACAATTGACTGTGTTCTTTATTGTTTTTGTATTTACTGTCATATAATAAGTCAGATACGGTGTCATAACATTGAACGTGACATTGAGTATCTGCAGCCAGAATTTCAAGTATAGCAGACTTCATATCATGCTTCTGTACAAGCTTTGGTCCACCTTAACCCCACTTTAATCTTTGGACATCTTTAAGTGAGTAGGTGCAGGAGTCCTTTTGTGACTAGCATTCTCCATCCCAAACTTCTTGACAATGTTCTTTGCATACTTGCTTTGAGATAGAAAAATTGAGTCTTCCATCTGTGTGACTTGCAGTCCAAGAAAGTAGGTCAATTCTCCCATGAGGCTCATTTCAAATTCAGCTTGCATCTGGTCAGCAAAATGTTTAACCATTTTATCTGACATTCCCCCAAACACTATGTCATCAACATAGATTTGAGCTACCATTATCTTTCCTCCTTCATTTTTGACAAAAAGAGTTTTATCCAAGCCTCATTTCCTGTATCCTTTGTCAGAGAGGAATTTTGTCAACCTGTCATACCATGCTCTAGGAGCTTGTTTCAGGCCATATAAAGCTTTCCTCAATTTGTAGACTTGATCAGGGCAGTTTGGATCCACAAATCCTTTAGGTTGTTCCACATAAACTTCCTCATTTAAGTACCTATTTAGGAAGGCACTCTTTACATCCATCTGAAATAACTTGAACTTAAGGAGACAAGGAATTCTCAATAGGAGTATGATTGATTCCATTCTGGCTACAGGAGCAAAAGTCTCATCAAAATCAACCCCTTCAACTTGAGTGTATCCTTGAGCAACAAGTCTTTCCTTATTCCTGGTGACAACTCCTTCAGCATCTGATTTGTTCTTGTAGATCCATTTTGTGCCAATGATGTTTGTTCCTCCTGGTCTAGGAACTAACTCCCATACTTCATGTAGCTTGAATTGGTTCAATTCATCTTGCATTGCTCCAATCCAGTATTCATCAGTTAAAGCCTCCTTAACATTTATTGGTTCAATCTTAGATACAAAGCAAGAGTTTGAGATGATTTCTCTGGATCTTGTAATGATTCCACTGTTAGGATCGCCTATGATGATTTCCTTAGGATGATCTTTCTGAATTCTGATGGAAGGGTCTTTGTTAGCTTCCTTTGATTCAGATTCTGGTGAAGTAGTTTTAGGAATATCATCCTTTTGAGTTGAAGTCTCAAAGAATGTCTCAACATCATATGGGACATTTGTTTCCTCATGGTAATCATCAACTATGACATTTATAGATTCCATCATAACTTTGGTCCTGGAATTGAATACCCTATAAGCTCTGTTGTTGGTAGAGTATCCTAGGAATATTCCTTCATCACTTTTAGGGTCAATCTTTCTCCTTTGTTCACGATCTGTCAGAATATAGCATTTGCTTCCAAATACATGGAAGTACTTCACTGTAGGCTTTCTTCCTTTCCAAAGTTCATAAATGGTGGATGATGTTCCCTTTCTCAAGGTGACCATGTTATGGACATAACAGGCTGTATTCATAGCTTCAGCCCAAAAATGAATAGGAAGTCTTTTGGCATGTATCATTGCTCTGGCAGATTCCTGTATAGTCCTGTTTTTCCTTTCCACAACTCCATTTTGTTGAGGAGTTATGGGTGAAGAGAATTCATGATTAATTCCTTCTGAGGAGCAGAACTCATCAAACTTACTGTTTTCAAATTCCTTGCCATGATCACTTCTGATTCTGACAATTCATCCTTCTTTTTCTCTTTGAATTCTTTTGCACAGTTCCTTAAATACTTCAAATACATCCGACTTTTCTCTAATGAAGTTAATCCAGGTGAATCTGGAAAAATCATCCACAACAACATAGGCATATCTTTTTCCACCAAGACTTTCTACCTGCATTGGTCCCATCAGATCCATATGTAGAAGTTCTAACACCTTAGAGGTGGTCAGATGTCTTGACTTTGGATGTGACATTCTAGTCTGCTTTCCAACCTGACATTCACCACAGACTCTCCCTTCATCAATTTGAAGCCTTGGAATCCCTCTGACTGCTTCCATGGAAATAATCCTTTTCATTCCTCTTAGATGTAAATGACCAAGTTTTTGGTGCCACAGTTTCACTTCTTTTTCTTCTTTGACAATAGAGCACACCGAAGAATAATTAGTGTTCTCAGACTCCCATAAGTAGCAGTTGTCTTTAGATCTGACTCCTCTCATTACAACTTCTTGTTTCTCATTAGTTACAAGACATTCAGACTTGGTGAAGTTGACCTTGAATCCTAGATCACATAATTGACTGATACTTATGAGATTAGCAGTCAAGCCTTTTACCAGCAATACTTCATTTAGGTTTGGAACTCCAGGGCAGTCCATGTTTCCAACTCCTTTGATTTCTCCTCTAGCACCATCTCCAAAAGTCACATAACTAGTAGTGTGAGGTTTAACATTATTGAGAAGATTCTTGATTACAGTCATGTGTTTAGAGCATCCACTGTCAAAGTACCAGTCTTCCTTTGCAGAGACTCTAAGGGAGGTGTGAGCTATCAGGGCAGTAGCCTTTTTCTTCCACTGTTGAGTATATGGTGCCTTGTTAGACTTAGGTTTGACAACTGGGGTCTGATTAGGATATCCATATAATCTGAAGCAGAATGGATTTATGTGACCAAACCTCCCACAATGATGACATCTCCATTTTTGATACTTTTTCTTCATATTTCTCTGTTCTCGATGTTGAGTGCTATGTTGTGACATCTGCTTTGACATTTGTTTATCAGGCCTGATCTTCTTCTTGTCTACAATAGATTTCTTTGCTGCCACAAATCCTAGACCAGACTTGTTTCCCACATTTTGTCCAACCTGAAGGATTTCTTCTAATTTGTCAGTTCCATTTGTCAGCATCTTGACAGATTTGGTCATCTGGTCAAGTTTTGAGTTTAGCATTTGAACTTCCCCTTCTAGATGACTTATGGTATCAATGCCTGCCTTCTTCTCAGCCTCCAACTTTACTATGAGTTTTGTTTGTCTCTCATTTTGCTGATAGACTTCAGCACTTCTGATACATAACTTCTTATAGGAGTCAACCAGTTCTTCAAATGTCACTTCCTCATCACTAGAGTCACTATCAGAGTTACAAATACCAGTTAGCGTAATAACTAGTTTGGAAGATTCTTCTTCAGAATTACTTTCTGAGTCACAGTCAGACCAAGTAACATACATTCCTTTCTTTTGTTTCTTAAGAAAGGTAGGACATTCAGCTCGAATGTGCCCATATCCTTCACATCCATGGCATTGAATTCCTTTGCTTTGATTTCTCTTCTCTTCAGACTTTGGTCTTCTGCTGGAGTCATAGGATCTGTTAATGTCAGAAGGAATGTTCTTAACATTTGACCTTGACTTTGGGTCCATTCTCTTGATGAGTTTGTTGAACTGTCTTCCAAGCATGGCTATAGCTTCTGAAATATTTTCTTCTTCATCCTCTTTGTTTTCATCTTCAGTATTAGATACAAGTGCTATGCTCTTGTTTTTCTTGTCGACATTGTCACTGATCCCCATCTCAAAGGTCTAAAGTGACCCAATGAGTTCATCCACCTTCAAGTTGCAGATATCTTGGGCTTCCTCTATAGCAGTCACCTTCATTGCAAATCTTTTAGGCAAGGATCTGAGAAGCTTTCTCACCAGTTTTTCTTCTGACATCTTTTCTCCCAATGCTCCCGAGGTGTTGGCAATTTCCAATATGTTCATGTGAAACTCATGAATGGTCTCATCTTCCATGATCCTTAGGTTCTCAAATTTGGTAGTCAGCATCTGAAGCCTTGACATTTTTACTTTGGATGTGCCCTCATGGGTAGTTTTAAGAGTGTCCCAAACCTCCTTGGCCAGTTCACATTGATGTACTAGTCTGAATATGTTTCTATCAATTCCATTGAACAAGGCATTTAATGCTTTGGAGTTACCCAGGGCTAACTCATCTTCTTCTTTGCTCCATTCTTCCTCAGGTTTTAGACTGGTCGTCCCATCTTTCCTAGTTATGGTGGGATGGTTCCATCCTTTGTCAGTAGCTCTCCAAGCCTTTTTGTCCAGTGATTTTTAGAAGGCAATCATACGAGGTTTTCAGTAGTCATAATTTGATCCATCCAGAATGGGTGGTCTGTTTCCAAATCCTCCTTCTTTGTCCATAGCGCCAGAAAATAATATCCCTAGATCTCACCCAGTAAGACAGGCAGGGTGCCTGCTCTGATGCCAATTGAAATTCTGGCAGCAGATACTTAATGTCATAGTGAATGTTATGACACCGTATCTGACACTCTTTAAGACAGTAAATCTAAAAGCAGTAAAGAACACAGTCAATTGTTTACCCAGTTCAGTGTGTAACAACACCTACTCTGGGGGCTACCAAGCCACGGAGGAAATTCACTATAAGAGATATTAATTCAGGAATAAACCAACCAGTTTATCTCCTTCACTTAAGATCTACCCAATGCAACTTCAATCTAAGTTCAACTTAAACCTAAGTTCCTACTCACTCCCCCTCAATCACAGCAGTGATACTAAACAATTGACTAATGAAATTATGAAGACACTCTTCAGAACATAGACTTGATTTTACTTCACATCTTTTAATCAAGTAACACAAACACTCGTGCTTCAAAGCTTTGAGTGATACACAACCCTAACTTGACTTTGCTTCAAAGCTTTAATCAAGTGACACAAACACTCGTGCTTCAAAGCTTTGAGCGATACACAACCCTTACAATCAAATACTACTCCAAGTCACTTATCACAATTATAATTGCTTGGATTACAGTAGTTACAACTATACAGTCCCTTATTGATCTTCTGTCAAAAAGTGTCTTTTACCAACAGTCTTCATGAGGAATATATAGGCAGCTATTCTTCAGTTAGGGCTTCCACGAAAATAGCTAGGGTTAATTAGGGTTAACCTTAAGACTTGGTCATAGGACTTTAACAACCAAATTAGGGTTAAGCAAAGTTAACCTAAGTCCACGTGAGAATCCGATCTGAACTGAATAAACCAGATTCCTGAAAATTCTCAGAAATAATAAATCTGCACAAATGTTAGTTCAGTACAGGATGTCTTAACATTGGTTATGACAACAAGTATCCTGTTTACTGATTTTGGTAGAATGCAATAAATATGATCATTGCATAATGATCAGCTAAACATTCATATTGAGCAGCTCCTGTATGACATTCTTTTTCTGCAGAATGTACCTTGTATCCCAGAATGTTATAACATCAGTCATGACATTCACACAACTGGTTTTACCAAAAAACATGCCAAAAACCAAACACTTACAGCTACCATATCTTCTATGTTCAAGGTTGTTGTACCCCGAAATTTTACCTCTCATTTTACTCAATACATGTCCATTGAGATCTTCAATTTGCTCAAGGTTGCCCAAGAATGGACTAGACAAACTCTCTCTTAAGGCAATGTACCTCAAATTAGGGTTTCCATTTTCATCAAGATAGGTGGACTCTAAAGACCAAATATGCTCTCCATGGTCTTAATATGTTCTCAAGACCCTACATGTCAAGTTTCATGCCTTGCACAAGAAGTTTGCTCAGTCAATTGCCCAGATGCTTGAGAATCGACTGTATTAGGTCAAAAGTCAACTGTGACCCACATATAGTCAAACTTAAATATTTTTTGTCAACATTAACATTTTGAAGTGACTTTCATCATTTTATCAAGGTTTGATCATGATTCCTCAAGGAATGCTCCAAATTCATCAAAACCCAAAATTTGCTAAATTAGGGTTTCTTAGTAAAAGTCAACCCAACTTTGACCAAGCATAACTTCCACATGTTTTATCATAAATTTTCCATCCAAAGCTCATTTTGAATAGGATTTAATTCCCTACAATTCATCTTCAGCTCACAAGTTCAAAATGTGCACTCATAAAAAGATATGAATTTCTACATTATGGGTCATTTTGAAAAGTCAACAAAAACACCTTTTGGGTCAGAGCTTATTACATGAACATGGAAGACTCAATTGAGATGAGACAAAAAGGGTTGCTTAGGGGACATCCTAAGCTTTCTAAAAAGTCCAAGAATACCTCTCTAGGGTTAAAATTGGAGGAGATATGCCTTGTCAAAGTTGACCTTTTTTTCAAAATTGCCAAAAGTCAAATGTGATCAAAAATGCATTTTTTGCTAAATGGGCCCAACTTTTTATGCTTGCACCTCACTTATAATGTGGTCCACGACTCAAATATTCACCCACACCTTATTTGCTTCATTTTTCAATTTATTTTGATTTTTTATTAATTAAAAATTGAATTAAATCAAATAATTGATGAATAATAGCAAAGATATGATTTGATTTGGTTTTTGGACAGGTTGGCAATCAAAATATTCTGAATTATCAAGGCCAAAACGAATCAAGCATAATTGGTACAAGAAAGGGAAGATTTGGCTCAAAATAGCAAGTTTACATAAGCTTGAAAATCAAATGCAATCTCTTATAATTGCAAAGATTCAACCCAAATTTGTAACCCTAATTCATTCCTAGATATATAATGGACAAGAACAAAGCATGGAATAAGGGTTAGAAGGCGTGAACAAGAAGAACAAAACTTCAAAATTTGGAAAAAAAGTTGTGACTCGGTTTCAAGCTTGGAGGCCATCTCAAGTCATCCTAACACTGTCAATCAATTGTTGGACATCTCAGGAAGCCATCCCAATCAATTGCAAGCCGCCCCAAGTCCAGAATTATCGTGTAGCAGTCACACAATTTACAAATTTTTTTAGAAACGATTATCATAATTCTTGCATCATTAGCATGTTTAAGTTATATATTTGTGATCCTCATCGTGTTTGCAAGCTAACTGGATGATTTAATTGCATTTTTGAAGCATGTACATGTTTTTGCCATTGTTAGGGTTTGTATGTGCAATTTAGGGGTTTTGTCTACAGGTTAAATTGGCCAGCAAAAGGGGTACCATGATGTTCACAAGATCAAAACAAGTTGATCTATATAATTAGATGCCATTTATCTTGCGTGTTGTGGACTTTTGAGTTTCACAGATTTAGATACCATTTGCCCATTTGAACCAGCGCGCACGGTTTTTTGTTTTTTCCCACTAACACTTTATTTCATATATTATATTGTGTTTGCATTATAATAACAACAAAAGCGCATAGCACAGATGGCAAGCAAGCATAGTGGAAAGGGTATAGGACCTGGGTTAGATCCCAGGTCCCAGCAACGCCTATTTTCCTATTTTCTGAACGCAGATTGCATGCACTTCTTATCAAAGGGTCTACCATACTCCATCAACATCCAACCACTTGATCCAGCATGCCATCAGATCTAACGCTTCATCCATGAGGGACCATGGTACACGTTCAATTCAACGCTACACAGACACCAAAGGTTGACTGGGCTTGAAGTGTTTTTGGGCTTGGGAATTCAGATTGGCACCCACTTTTTGCTAGCATACAGACCCATTCTCTTTCTTTTCTTTCTTTATTTATTTTATTTTAATTATTTTGTTTAATTATTTTTCACCAAATTAATCACCTTTTTTTATTAATCATAAAACCAATAAATCACAAAATACCAAAAAAAAGCATTTTTTTAATAAATTATTTAATTTAATTAGAAATATAGGTTAATTTAATTTCTTTTCTATAATTAAAATCAAATAGAAACTAGGTTTTAATTTTACAATTAAATTTCTTTTCTCAAACAAAAAACCCAAAAATACACAAAATCTTTTTGTACAAAAATATTTTATTTTCTTGAAATTATTTAATTTAGTTTAGATTAGTTTAATTTCAATTTATTTCATAATTAAAAAATAATTAGAATTAGGTTTTCAGTCGTACATAATTTAATCAATTCTTTTCTCAAAAATAAATTAATTATTTTTTAAATTAGATTTTAGGGTTTTCAATTTCTCCTCGTATTTAATTCGCCGCGCATTTAATTATTTCTTTTCCATCATTTTTGTAACTGCCGATGGTTTGTAATAGTAAAATTAGGGTTTTATTTCTTGCTTTAATCCCCGATTCTTTGGTTATGTAATTAATCCCCATCCCTGAAGCCTTGTAATAGCTAGGTTTATTTTCTCGCATTTTTAATTCCTGCAAATATTTAACTGTCTAGATGTATGCTAATAGGATTGTATGGCAAGAATGTCTGGAAAATTAAAACGGTAGATCACCTAATGTGAAAAGATTAAATAACTGAAACAAAATATATGCACATATTTCACTCCTAAGGTTCACCTCACTTCGGTTGCCTTCGGTAAACAATCATTAAGCATAGGAGATTTTAGTGGTTTCCCTCCAGTCTAAAAAGATCAAATTGTCCCATTTGAATGTTGCCTCAGAAAGATCTTAAGACTCTAGGGTTACCATTAAAGTTTTCTAATTATTGCTTTAGTGATTGTACTTGTCCCTTTTGAATGTCCCTTACAACTCCAACGACGGTGCTGCCTACTCCTTAATAGTAGGATAGCGCTGTCTAAAGGAAACGAGAACAAACAATTTTTTTTCGAGTAGGTAGAATCTTAAGTACTTGCTCAATAAAAAAAACTTTTTCACACAAACACCTTTCAAAACAAATTTTCTAAACAAACTTCGTCACATCCTTGACGACTGATACAAGGGTTATCACGAAGTAAAACATTTTCAAGAGAAACACACACAAGCAATTTGAAAAATGAGCAAGTACCTAAGAGCCTGTGGGAAACCACAGATAGAAAGGGTGCTAACACCTTCCCTTTCTATAATCTACCCCCCGTACTCAGAATATCTAGAAAAAAGGTTTTTTCTGTTCTTTTTCCTTTTCCATGATTGGATGAAATAAAAGTAGGTGGCAACTCTTGCTTACCGCGACATTTTGTAAACAAAAAACGCAAAACGCAAACCAGTAAAAACAGTCGGTTCTGCCACCATATCACAGAACTGGCGACTCTGCTGGGGAATAATAAGTGGGGTATACCTTAGGATCTAGGTCATTAAAATTGCTTCTCTTGATTGTCTTGATTGCTTTACTTTTGAGGGTTTGTTTGGGGTTACTATAGATCCTACACCCGGATCTGGGGGAACTCATTAGGTAAACAGTAATAGATCGTGGAGATTATACAGCGTAGAACGATATGGTTTAAGCGGTGGCTGTGTTAGTGTGGCACTTTGGTTGGTACCGGTATCCTTTGTGGGGAAATGAGGAGAATACGGGGTCGTCGCGTGGTGCCGTGAAGCACTAACGGGCCTTAGAACCTTAGTTGAACAAACTTGGCCATTAGAAAGTAGTCAGATAGTCGGCCTCAGTGTAAAGCTGAGGATTGGTTGATACTCGATGCTACACTCATTGAGATCAGACTTTCGGGATATTTCGGCCGCAAGAAAAGATTGATTGAGCTGAAACAATGCCCGATAAAGGATGGTCAGTGATATTGAGATCCTCTAGAACCTGGTTACTTTTTAAGACAGGTATGAAACCAACTAAACTTCAAGAGGGTACTACCTTTAACATCATGCAAGCCTTAAACCTAAGGACTTGGTGTGATTTGACTGTGTGTGCTATACCTGTGTTTGCTATTCCTGTGGTTTATCATGACATCATGCATCATAGCATGGCATCCATTCTTATTTCACTAACCATTTCAAAGACCAGGGGAATTTATCTTTGTTCTATTTTGCAGATCATGGCTTCCGTTCATAGGAACACTATCTGAATCAGTTTTGTGAAGATACCTTCCCAACTCAAAGAGCTAGCATCAAGGGTTTCTGAAACTTCTGCGTTCACTAAGAGACACGGTCAACTTCTCAACCTGGTCACTTCAAACTTTGATGAAAAGATGATGAGTGTACTTTTCAGTTCTTCGATCCCAAGCACCACTGCTTCACCTTTACAGACTATCAGTTGGTACCTACCTTGGAAGAATTCTCTCAACTGTTGGATATACCCATTCTTGAGCAGTTACCCTTCACATGTCTAGAAGAAGTTCCTAAGCCATAAGTTATTGCCTCAGCTTTGCATCTGAAACGGGCCGACGTGGTATCCAATTGGGAAACAAGAAGCAGAGTCAAGGGTTTTCTAGCTAAGTTTCTGATAGACAAGGCCCAACTGTTTTGGGATGATATGGATTTTCAGGCTTTTGAGGAGGTCTTGGCTCTTCTTATCTATGGTTTAGTTCTTTTCCCTAACCCGGACTCATTCATAGATGTGAATGCTATCAAGATCTTCCTCTCCCACAACCCTGTGCCTACATTGCTCGGAGGTATTTTGCACACTCTTCATACTCGTACCATGAAGAGAAGAGGGATTATTATGTGCTGCATGCCATTGCTGTCGAGGTGGTTTGTTTCTCACCTCCCTAAGTCCATACTGAAGAATGAAGAAGGTTTGGGTTGGTCACAAAGGATAATGTCACTCGCTCATATGGATATTCTTTGGTGTTCTCGAGCTATGGAAAACACTGCTATTATTGACCGCTGCGGGGAGTACCCTAATGTCCCATTACTTGGTATCAGAGGGGGGTATAACCTACAATCCTTGTTTAGCTCTACGACAATTTGGTCACACTTAAAGGGATGGTCCCCATGAGTTACTTATCGAGGGCATTGTATTCAACTATGAGGATGATGTTAAAAATATCGTTGGCGGTTCATACGAGCTTGGGGCATGGTAAATAGATCTGACATCAAGGCTTTGGGGCCAAAAACTTCCATTCCTATGGAACCTTACCTCCAATGGGTACGAGCTCGTGCCCAGAAGCTTATGATGCCCTATGTGGCCGTTTTACCAGTGATTGTGGAACCCACTACTGAAGAAGGTATTCCTTACACGGTTCTCTACCCTTACATGCCCACGAATCTTGGAGAGTTACAGAGGTCTTGGATTCAGTTGATGAATGAGCGGGATACTTACATGGATCAGTTCCATGCTCAGGAGAGGAAGGTTTTAGAGCTCACAAAGCAACTGCATGAAGAAAAGGGACTCAATGATTATCTCGGAACAAAGAGGAAGCATCCATGGGACTTTTGATTTTCTTTTCTAGTTTTAGATTTGTTTTTTAATTGTAACGCCTAAAAGGAATTTGAACTTCAGATTCAGCTAATAAAGTTTTAGTTTATTTTGGTTTGCAAATTTAAATTTCCCAAAGTCTTTGAAATCATTGCATGTGCATCCCATTATCATACACATCATTACATGTACCATTACAGGTTTCTCATCTACTTCGCTGTTTATTTCAGCAGAAATGTCTTCCGAACAAACCATCAAGGACCTTCAGGCACAGAACACCCAGTTCCAACAAATGTTCATCAGTCTAGCAAAAGGGCAGGAGGATCTGAAAGCCCTCATCCTGAAAGAGAAGAAGAAAAAGAAGAAAGTTGCTGGTATTCTGAATATGGGCAGAAGGTTTGGAGGGCGTTTGAAGCGACAAGTCGATCTGACCTCTTCATCTAAGGAAGGGGAGAATCAGCAAGAAGAGAAGGACGCCAGTCCTGCAGTTTCTGACAATGATACCGATTACAATGATGAGCAATACCCTCCTGCTGAGGATAGATACAAACAGTCGGAATATCGTCTGAATTCCATGGAAGTTCAGAGGATACCTGGATTGGATTTCAAAGAATTGGGATTAGTGTCGGGAGTGGTCATCCCGCAGAAGTTCAAAGCTCCAGTTTTTGCTAAGTATGATGGGGTGTCCTGCCCAAAACTCCATCTCCTATCTTATGTCAGAAAGATCCGGCCTCGCACCGCTGATAGAAATCAGTGGGTTCATTTCTTTCAAGATAGTCTGTCAGGGACTCAACTTGAATGGTTATCCAAAACTGGGAAGATCTAGCTGCTGCTTTCTACAAGCAGTATCAGTACAATGCCGACCTTGCTTCTACTCGTACTCAACTCCAGAGTATGTCCATGGGTGAAAGTGAATGATATAAATATTATGCACAAAAATGGAGAGACTTGGATGAGAGAGTTCAACCCTATTGTCTCATAGGGAGTTGGTTGATATGTTTCTGGGGACACTATCTGGTCCATCTTTCAATCATTTGATCGGCAGCTCGTCAGCTGGTTTCACCGAGCTGATTCTAATTGGGGAAAGAGTAGAAGATGGGATTCGAAGCGGCAAAATACAGAGGTGTTGTACCCCAAAATTTGCCCTCCCATATTTCTCAATGCATTTCAAGTGAGATCCTCAAATTGCTCAAGGAAGTCCAAGAGTTGACCAGACAAACTCTCTCCTAAGGCAATCTACCTCAAATTAGGGTTTCATGTTGCATCAAGATACTTGATTCCAAGGGATCCCAAATTCTCATCATTGTCCTAATATGTTCTCAAGATCATCCATGTCAAGTTTCAAGCCTTACAGAGGAAGTTTGCTCAGTCAATTGCTCAAAGGCCTGAAAATCGACTGTGCTAGGGCAAAAATCAACTGTGGCCTACATACAGTCAAACTTCAAGATTTTTGGTCAACATACTAATTTTTAAGTATTATTCATCATTTTATAAAGGGTTGATCATGACTCCTCAAGGATTGCTCACAATTCATCAAAACCCAAAATTTGCTAAATTAGGGTTTTGTAGGAAAAGTCAACTCAACTTTGACAAGGCATAACTTTCTCATACTTTATTAGAAATGACCCATCCAAAGATAATTTTGAATAGGATGCAATTCCCTACAATTCATCTTCAGCTCCCAAGTTAAAAATATGCACTCACAAGAAGTTATGAATTTTGACATTATAGGTCATTTTGAAAAGTCAACAAAAACACCTTTTTTGTCAAAGCTTCATACATGAACATGGAAGACTCAATTGAGATGAGACCAAAAAGTTTGCTTATAGGACATCTCAAGATTTCTAAAAAGTCCAAGAACACCTTCATAGAGTCAAAATTGAAGAAGTTGTGCATTGGTGAAGTTGACCTTTTTTGCAAAATTGCCAAAAGTCAAAAGTGCCTCAAATTGCAATTTTTGTCAAATGGGCCCAACTTTTTGTGCTTGTCTTGAGTTTGTAACATGGTCCAAGACCCATGATCCTTCCAACTTTCCTTTATTTTATTTTTTTCATTTATATTTATTTTTATTTCAATTAAATCAAAATAAAATCATGGAAATATCAAAATCATTTAAGCCTAGAGATTTTGTGCATATTTCAGGTCTCTTATACATCTAGCAAGGGAATCAAATCATGCAAGGCATGTTTGTACACAAAAAGATTGATTTTCTCTTGTTTTGGAAAGATTGGATACAAGTGTGAATCAAGGATCAAATCTTCATAATTACAAAGATTGGATGCACATTTGTAAACCAAATTCACTCAATGATATATATATTGGACAAATTTAGATCAAAAGAAAAAAAGGGTTAGAGGCGTGTAGAGTGAAGAACAAACTTGGAAAAACTCAAGAAAAGTGGTGATCTGATTTCATACTTCCAAGGGTTAGGGTTTTCTCGTTCATTTTAGGGATTTCCCATGTAGGTAAATTTGGCCCAAAAGAGGGGTACTATGGTTTTCACAAGGTCAAGACGAATTGCTTTGCACCATTAGTTTTCATTTATTGTGCTTGTATGAGATTTTGGAAATATGCAGGGGCTGTACCTATAGAGAACGTTTGTAGGTAAAAGTTGTTTTACCTAAGACGACAGATGCTGAAGAAGACGATATCGTGTCATAGCCAGACTGGCTGATTCAAATTCTGGCGCGTTATTCTGGCCAGAAACCTGTAGATCTGATATATTGTTTGTTTCTATTATATTAATGAACTAACATCCAGCGCAGTTGGTCATAAGAAGGAAATCAGAAGTTCAGTGTTCTGGGTTCGACCCCCGGCAGGAGCTTTTGGGTATATTTTCCTTTGTTTGCGCCAGAGCCAGCATGTGCATCTTCTGAAGATCACCACCTTCTGGATTCACCGGCCAACAGCAGATCCATTGCATCATCTTTCTGACCCATTAGACAGGATTAAATCTCGTGCATCATCTTCTGGATCCCAGTCAGAACCAGATCTAGCGCGTGCAGGCCATCATCTTCTGGATCCCATTCAGAACTAGATCCAGCATGTCCCCATCTTCTGAGGGACACTATCTTCTGGACCATCATCCTCTGATCAGCGCCGCTGACACCAGGCCCTTTTTCTTTATCCTTCTTATATTTTCCTTTATTTGTTTATTTTGTTTTAATCATTTTCTAACACAAAAATTAACTCTTTTTAAAAAAATAACTCATAAAATCAATTTTCATCAAACTAGATTTAGGTTTATTTTTTATCAAATTCAACTTAATTAGTTTAATTTAATTTTAAGGCAATTTTAACCTCTTGTAAATAAATTAAAATCAATTGGAAAATTAGGTTTTGTTTAAATTAATTTTTATTTTATTTTCTTAAATAACCAAAAATACAAAAATAGGTAAATAATTAATTATTTTTTATTAATTTAATTTAATTAGTAATTAGGTTGGTACATATTTAATTTAAAACCTTATTCTTTCTTAAAATAGTCAAAAAACAACCAAAAAATGACTTTTCTTTTAATTAGGTTTAGACGGGGTTAAAACCCTAATTTTTTCTTGTTCTCGTTTCATCGCGCGCATTTATTTATTTTTACAATATTAATGTAACTGCTCATGGGATGTAATAGTTTAATTAGGATTTTTCTCTTCTTTATCATTTTACGGGTTTTTGGCTATGTAATTAATCCCCCTCCCAGAAGCCTTGTAATAGCGTAGTTTTATTTTCCGCATTTTAATTTTCGCAAATATTTAACTGTTAGATGTATGATAATAGGATTGCATGACAAGACTGTATGTTAATTTTAAAATGGTTAGCAAACCCTAAATGTGCAAAGATAATAACTTGAAATCAAATCACTCACACATGCGCACTCCTAGGGTATACTCTCACTTCTGTTGCCTTCGATAAACGATCATTAAGTATAGGGTATTTTAGTGATCGCTCTCTTGTCTAAACAAAGATCAAAAGTCCCGTTCGGAAATGTTGCCTCGGAAAGGTTGCCTCGGAAATGTTGCCTCGAATATGATATTAAGACATTACGGTTATTACTAAGACGTCCTAACATTGCTTTAGTGATCATACGTCCCTTTCGAATTGACCCTTACAACTCCAACGATGGTGCTACCTACTCACTAATAGTGGGATAGCACTGTCTAAAGGAAACAAGAACATAAACATTCTTTTTTTCGAGTAGGTAGATGCTAGTAGGTACTTGCTCAAAACAAACTTTTTCACACTTACACTCTTTTCAAACAAAGTTTTCAAAACGACTTCGTAACACTCTTGAAGACAGAATCAAGGGTTAAAACAAAGTAAAACAAAAACTTTTCAAACACGGAAGCAATTTTAAAATGATGAGAAAGTACCTAAGAGCCCGTAGAAAACTACAGATAGAAAGGGTGCTAATAACTTCCCTTTCTATAATCTACCCCCGTACTCAAAATCTCGAAAAAGGAATTTTTCTGTGCTTTATTCTTTTCCAGTTGGATAAAATAAAATTCGGTGGCGACTCTTGCTTACCGCGACATTTTGCAAACACGAACGCAAAACGTAAACCAACATTTTCCTAAAATAGTCCGGTTCTGCCACCGTATCACAGAACTGGCGACTATGCTGGGGAAAGAATAAGTGGAGTATACCTTAGGATTATTTCATCATAAATTGCTTCTTTTGTTTGATTTGATTGCTTTACTTTTGAGGGTTTTGTATTGGAGTTACTATAGATCCTAACTCGGATCTGGGGAACACCTTTTAGGTAAGTAGCAATAAACTGTGAGGGAACTGTACGGCGTAGATCAATACGGTTGAAGCAGTAGCTACGTTGATGTGGCACATTGGTTGGTACCGGTATCCCTTGTGGAGAAACGAGGAGAATACGGGGCTACTATATGCATCGTTAAGCATCAACTGACCTTAGAACCCATAATTGACCAGTAGGAAGTAGTGAGATAGCCGACCTCGATGTAAAGCTGAGAACTGGTTGATACTCGATACTACACTCATTGAGACCATACTCTCGAGATAGTTCCGGCCACAAGAAAAGATTGCGTGAGCTGAAACCATGACCGATGGAGGATGGTCAATGATATTGAGAACCTCTAGAACCTGGTTACTATTATTAGGACAGGTTGAAACCAACTGAACTTCAAGAGGGTAGTACCTAGACCCCATGCAAGCCTGAAACTTAAGGGCTCTTGTGTGACTTGTTTGCCTTTACCATGTCTGTTATCTGCTATACCTGTTGTGTGTTTTACCATGACATCATGCATCATAACATAGCTTGCATACTTCATTATACTAACCATTTCAAAAACCGAGGGGATTTATCTTTGTTGCGTTTTGCAGATTATGGCTTCCATGCGAAAAAACACCATCCGAGTTAACTTTGTGCAAATACTTGCTCAACTCAAAGATTTAGCCTCGAGAGTTTCTGATACTTCTTCATTCATTAGAAGACATGGTCAACTTCTTAGCTTGGTTACCTCAAAGTTTGATGAGCAGATGATGAGTGTGCTTTTCCAGTTCTTCGATCGGGTGCATCATTGTTTCACCTTCCCGGATTATCAGCTAGTTCCCACTTTAGAAGAGTTTTCTCACTTATTGGGCATATCCATCCTTGAGCAGATGCCCTTCACAGGTTTGGAAGAGACTCCTAGACCAGAAGACATTGCTTCAGCTTTGCATCTAAAAAGAGCTGATTTAATATCCAACTGGGAGACACGAAGCGGGTTTGAAGGTTTCTTAGCCAAGTTTCTGATAGATCAAGCTCAACTATTCTGGGATAACTTGGGTTTTCAGGCTTTTGACGACATCTTGGCTCTCCTTATCTACGGTTTGGTTCTTTTCCCTAATCCAGATTCCTTCATAGATGTGAATGCAGTTAAGATCTTCCTGTCTCACAATCATGTACCTACTCTCCTAGGTGATATTTTTCATTCCCTCTATACTCGTACCGTGCGAAGAAGAAGGACTTTCATGTGTTGCATGCCGCTGCTGGCGAGGTGGTTTATTTCGCACCTCCCCAAGTCCGTGTTGAAGAATGAGGAAGGTGTAGGATGGTCTTATAGGATAATGTCTCTTGCCCATACAGACATTCTTTGGAGTTCTAAAGCTATGGAAAGCATTGATGTCATTGATCGATGTGGGGGATACCCTAATGTCCCGTTGCTTGTAATTAAAGGGGTAATAACTTATAGTCCTTGCTTGGCTTTATGAAAGTTTGGTCGCGCTCAGAGAGACGGTCCTCATGAGCTACTTCTTACAGATATTGCATTTAACTACAAGGAGGACGTTGACGAGCATCGCCGGAGGTTTATACGAGCTTGGGGCATGGTGAACAGATCTGACCCCCAAGAGCTAAGACCAAAGACTTCTCTCCATATGCAGCCTTATCTCCAGTGGGTACGAGCTCGAGCCCAGAAGCTTGGGATGCCTTATGAAGTTGTGCTGCCAGTGATTGTGGAGCCTACCAATGAAGAGGGTGTGCCTTATACAGTCATTTATCCCTACATGCCTACTGATCTTGGGGCATTGAAGAGATCCTGAATTCAGTTGAAAGAGGAGAGGGATACCTATCGGGAAAAGTACCATGAGCAAGAAAGTAAGATCTTGAAGCTAACCACGCAACTTGAGAATGAAAGGACAATTAATGACTACGTCAGCACGAAGGGGAAACGGCCATGGGATTTCTGACTCTTGCTAGTTTAGATTTGCTTTTCAGTTTTTTCATTTTGTAACGCCTTGAAGGCATTGTTAAACATTTTTACAAGTTTAATCTAATAAAGTTTGTTTATTTCTTGGTTTGCAAATTTAAATCTCCCAAAGTCTTTGAAATCATTACATACGTATCCCATTATCATGCACATCATTACAGGTACCATTACAGGTTTCTCATCTTCTTCGCTGTTTATTTAAGCACGAAATATCTTTTGAAATACCTACCAATCAAGCCATCAAAGCTCTTCAGGCACAGAATGCCCAATTCCAAGAGATGTTCTTGAACTTGGCTAAAGGGCAAGAAGATTTGAAGACTCTCATCCTGAAGGAGAAGAAGAAGAAGGAGAAGAAGGTGGTTCTTCTGAATATGGGTCACAGATTTGGGAATAGGTGGCGACAGGAAGCTGATTTGTCTCTTTCATCCAAAGGAGGAGAGAATCAAGAGGAATAAAAGGGTCCCAGCCCTGTGGTCTCTGATAATGATACTGATTTTGATGATGAACAGTACCCTCCTGCTGAGGATAGGTACAAACAACTTCTTGAAGACCGTCTGAGTGCTATGGAGATTCAGAAGATTCCTGGTTTGGATTTCGGAGATTTGGGACTGACATCGGGGGTGGTGATCCCTCATAAGTTCAAACTCCGGTTTTTGCTAAGTACAATGGAGTATCGTGTCCAAAACTCCATCTCCGCTCGTATGTCCGAAAAATCCAACCTTACACTACTGATAGAAATTTTTGGGTACATTTATTTCAAGATAGTCTGTCAGGGACTCAACTTGAATGGTTTTATCAATTGGAAGGAGCTAATGTCCGAAACTGGGAGGACCTTGCTGCTCCTTTTTACAAGCAGTATCAGTATAACGTCGACCTTGCTCCCACTCGTACTCAGCTTCAGGGTATGTCTATGGGCGCAAGTGAAGGTTTTGAGGACTATGCTCAGAAGTGGAGAGATCTGGCTGGAAGAGTCCAACCCCCTTTGTCTGATAGGGAGTTGGTTGAAATGTTTATGGGGATGTTGTCTGGTCCGTTTTTCAATCATCTGATCGGCAGTTCATCATCTGGGTTTACGGAATTGATTTTGACTGGAGAGAGAGTAGAAGCTGGTATCCCAAGTGGTAAGATATAGAAGGTTACATCGTCAAGTGCAGTAAAGAAGCCTTTCACTGGTAAGAAAGAAGCTAGTGCAGTTTACAACTCGAGGAGCCAAAACCGACCTGAACGCCGACAAGCGGTAAATGCGGTAGTAATATCAAGACCCACCGTTGCCCCACAATGCAACAATCAACAAAGAATGGAGAGACCGCAGAGAAGTACACTCGGCTTAATATGACCTTGTCTCAAATTCTACCATAATTGTTGAAGACCAACCTGGTAACTCTGAGGGAAGCCCCGAAGAATCCCCGCACCATATCTCCACTATATAATCCGAACGTCCGTTGTGCCTATCACTCTGATAGCCCAGGTCATGATACAAATAACTGTTGGGCCTTGAAGAATAAGGTGCAAGATTTGATTGAAGCTAAAGAGATTGAGTTTGACGCTCCGGAGAAACCCAACGTCATAACTGCTCCTATGCCCAAACATGGTCATGGAGTAAATGTTGTGGACGATGATTTATTTGTGACCTCTGTGGAAGACATTTCTACTCTATTGATGACAATTAAGAAGAATCTATTGTTGGCCAATTTATTTCCGGGCTGTAGCGAAGGATGCCACATATGTTCAAATCTGCCTGCTGGATGCCATTTATTGAGATCAGGTGTTCAACGCCTGATGGATAACAAAGAGATCCTGTTTGAAAAGACTTTGATTCCGTTAGTTCCAGTTGAAGATGTTTCCATCATAACCATTTCCGCCAATCCTTCCAAGGCTTCCTCGAGAAAGCCTGTTAGGATTACATTTGTTCCAAGAATCGCTCCGTTAATCATTATTATCCCTGGTACTATCCCATACACTTCAAATAAGGCTGTCTCTTGGCACTATGGGGCCGATGTGTATTACCATGGAGTTAAGCAAGACTTAAAGGTTGAAGAATCTGATGCTGATATCAACAATATTGTCGGGGCTAGCAAGGTCACCCGAAGTGGAAGACTCTTTTCTCCCGAGATTTCCCCTCCGACTGTTCACAAACCTGTTGTTATTCCATCTGCTAGTACATTAGCTACTGTTCCAGTTCTTACTCCAGTTATCACCCCTGTCGCCGAGTCATCTGACACTCGGGGAAAAGAAGTTACAGGTGAGCCTTCCCGGACGGAGGAACCTAAGAAGATCATTGTAGAAACCTCTAAGCAGGAGATAGAGGAAATTTTGAAGATTATCAAGAAGAGCGACTACAACGTAGTAGAGCAGCTGGGGCAGACCCCGTCAAAAATCTCCATGTTATCCTTGTTATTATATTCTGAAGCCCATGCAAAGGATTTAATGCTTTCCTCAAAACTGTGCATGTGCCTCAGGAAACTTCTGCCGATCAATTTAAAGACTGCATAGCTAGTTTGACTATCGATAATGGGCTGGGTTTCTTAGACGCAAATCTGACTTCTAAAGGAAGAAATCACAATGATTCTCTGCACATCTCGATCTAGTGCAGGGGCACTACTCTGGACCATGTACTGGTGGATATTGGGTCCTCATTGAATGTTTTGCCAAAGAAAGCATTAGACCGTCTGGACTGTGAAGGTTTGGTTTTGAAGCCAAGCAATATTGTGGTTAGAGCTTTCGATGGGTCAAAAAGGATGGTGCACGGGGATGTGGACGTCCCTGTTAAAGTTGGCTCTCAGACTTTTGCATCTACCTTTTATGTGATGGATATCCGACCATCTTATTCTTGCTTGTTGGGTCGCCCTTGGATTCATAAGGCTGGGGCAGTGACTACTACGCTCCATCAGATGTTGAAATATCCAGTAAAAGGGAATATTATTATGGTGCGAGGAGAAGAGGAGTATATGGTGAGTCATCTTAACTCCTTTCGCTATGTGGAGATGGATGGGGAGTTCATCAAAACCCCGTGTGAGAACTTTGAAGAGGTCCCCCAGACTTTGGCGTCGACTGAAGTTGCTGCTGACCAACCTCCAATGAAGATGGCTTCCCTCAAGGATGCCAGGGCTGTGATTAAAAAAGGTAGGCGTGCAAATTGGGGTCAACTCCCTGACTTCGCACACAAAACTGACAAGTTTGGTTTGGGCTTTACTGCAGAAGCTCAAAGGGCTGTTCGGCGCGCACGGATTGGAAGACCTCCCCTGCACATCAGTAATCAGGGAGTGAATGCAATTGGGGATGAGGAAGAAGAGTCAGATATCGACAGCTGGATTTACCCGACTACCAATGGTGGATTGAACAACTGGATGGCGAAAGACTTCGTTCCCATTTCTTTTATTACACAATAATTGACTTTTGTTTTGAGATTTGTAACAGACAATTTGAAACTTTACAGCCCAGTGCTTTACCCGAGGCACCTTGGCTTTGTTTGTGAGGGCTTATTATTTTTCATTTTCATATATCATCAATAAAGCATTGGACGTTTCTTGCATTACAAATTTTGTGCTCCTTGTTTTTATTTTCTATATCGCACTTTATCAAAACAGCTATTGTCTTACACACACTCACATATCATAATGCAGATCCACATCCACTCTGGATCCCGTTGATAACGACTCTACTATTGCCGGTTATGACTTCGAAAATCCGATCAACCAAGTCGAGGACGAAGGTGAGGATGATTGTGAGGTACCTGGGGAACTTGCTAGACTGTTACTACAGGAAGAGATGGCCATGCAGCCTCATGAAGAACCAGTAGAATTAGTAAACTTGGGTACAAAGGAAGACAAGAAAAAGGTCAAGATATGTGCAAATCTGGAGCCTAGTGTCAAGCAGCGGTTGATATAGATGCTATGCGACTATGTGGAGATCTTCGCCTGGTCTTATGAAGATATGCCCGGTTTGGACACTGACATTATGGTACACCGCCTGCCGACCAAAGAAGACTGTCCTCCGATAAAGTAGAAGGTTCGTTGTATGCGCCCAGAGATGTCTGAGAAACTCAAAGCTGAGGTTATAAAACAATTTGACGCCGGATTTCTAGCTATTATTTCTTACCCACAGTGGGTTGCAAACGTTGTTTCGGTGCCGAAGAAGGATGGTAAGGTGCGGACGTGTGTGGACTATAGAGATCTGAACAGGGCGAGTCCCAAAGATGATTTCCCACTGCCTCACATCGATGTTCTGGTCGACAACACCGTGCAACATAAGGTTTTCTCCTTTATGGATGGTTTTTCTGGTTACAATCAGATTAAGATGGCTCCCGAGGACATGGAGAAGACAACCTTCGTTACACAGTGGGGCACCTTCTGTTATAAGGTAATGCCTTTCGGATTGAAGAATGCTAGGGAAACGTATCAACGCGCCATGGTTTCCTTGTTCCACGACATGATTCACCATGAGATTGAGGTTTACGTTGATGATATGATTGCGAGGTCCCAGACTGAAGAAGAACACCTTGAACATCTCCAGAAACTGTTCGACATGTTGAAGATGTACAAGTTGAGGTTAAACCCGAACAAGTGCACCTTCGGGGTAAGGTTTGGTAAGCTGTTGGGTTTCGTCTTTAGTGATAAAGGTATTCAAGTGGATCCTGCAAAGTTGAAGGCTATACAAGAGATGCCAGCTCCCCGCACAGAAAAATAAGTCAGAGGCTTTTTGGGACGTCTAAACTACATCGCCTGATTCATTTCACATCTGAATGCTACTTGTGAGCCAATCTTCAAGCTGCTGAAGAAAGATCAAGTAGTAAAATGGAATGATGAATGTCAGGCCGCTTTTGAAAGGATCAAGGAATACCTCCAAGAGCCACCTATTCTGATGCCTCCAGTTGAAGGAATACCTTTGATCTTATACTTGACAGTGCTGGATAATTCAATGGGGTGCGTGCTGGGGCAGCATGACGAGTCTGGCCGAAAAGAGCATGCTATTTACTACCTTAGCAAAAAGTTTACCGACTGTGAGACCCGATAATCACTGCTCAAGAAAACATGATGCGCTTTGGCATGGGCTGCTCGCCGGCTGAGACAATATATGCTAACTCACACTACCCTATTGATATCAAAGATGGACCCAATCAAGTATATCTTCAAAAAACCTGCCTTATCCGGAAGAATAGCAAGATGGCAGATGATCTTAACCGAGTATGATATCCAATACACAACCCAAAAAGAAATCAAGAGAAGTGTGTTGGCGGATCATTTGGCGCATCAGGCCGTGGATGATTACCAATCCATGAATTTCGAGTTCCCGGATGAGAACATCATGTTGGTGACCGACTGTGAAGAACCTGGACCGGATGAAGGACCTGAGGAAGGATCCCAATGGTCTATGTATTTTGACGGAGCCTCGAATGCATTGGGTAATGGCATTGGCGCCATGATCATATCCCCTGAAGGCTGTCATACTCCATTCACCGCCCGATTATGTTTTAACTGCACCAACAATATGGTGGAGTATGAAGCGTGCATCATGGGCCTCCGAGCAGCTATCGACCTAAGGATTAAGTTCTTGAGTGTATTCGGAGATTCCGCTCTAGTGATCAGTCAGATCAAAGGCGAGTGGGATACGAAGCACCCAAATCTCATTCCTTACAAGGAGTATATGTTGATGTTGCTTCCACACTTTGAGGATATAACCTTCGAACACTTCCCCAGAGAGGAGAATCAGTTAGCAGACACGCTAGCTACCATGTCTTCTATGTTCAAGGTCAAGTGGGACAACGAAGCTCCCCAGATTACCATTGAGAGGTTGGACGAGCCCGCACATTGGTGTGATATTGAGACTGAAGAAGTAGCAGATAAACCCTGGTTCCACGAGGTAAAGAGGTATCTTGAGGCTCAAGAGTACCCCGAGAGTGCATCTGTTAATGATAAGAAGTTTCTGAGGAGATTCGCTGCGAAGTTCTTCATCAGTAATGGTATCCTTTACAAGCATAATCATGATTCAACCTTGCTACGATGTGTGGATAAGAACGAGGCAGAAAGGATCATGGCAGAGTTACATGAAGGTACTTTCGGAACTCATTCCAGTGGATACACCATGGCGAAGAAAATCCTACGGGCAGGATATTATTGGTCTACTATGGAAGCCGATTGTTATCAGCATTCTCGAACCTGTCATAAGTGCCAAGTATATGCTGATAAGGTGCACGTACCTCCAGTTCCTCTGAATGTTTTGACAGCTCCTTGGCCTTTTGTAATGCGGGGCATCGATATGATTGGCGAGATCAGACCTACGACGTCTAACGGGCATCATTTCATTTTGGTAGCTATTGATTATTTCACGAAGTGGGTTGAGGCAGATTCCTTTGCTACAGTAACCAAGAACGTCGTAGCGCGGTTCATCCGACACAATCTGATCTATCGATATGGTATACCAGAGAGGATCATTATGGACAATGGTACAAATCTCAACAATACGATGATCATCAAGCTCTGCAAACAATTTAAGATACAACATCACAACTCTTCTCCTTACCGACCGAAGATGAATGGGGTTGTCGAAGCGGCTAATAAGAACATCAAGAAGATTGTGCAGAAGATGACGGTGACATACAAAGATTGGCATGAGATGTTACCATTCGCTCTTCATGGGTATCGTACCTCAGCGCGGACATCAACAGGGGCAACACCCTGCATTTTGGTGTATGGCATGGAGGCAGTCCTGCCCATTGAAGTTCAGATACCCTCTCTTCGGATTATGAAGGATGCAAGTTTGAGCGAGGATGACTGGATCCAGACCCGGCTTGATCAGCTGAACTTAATCGATGAAAAGAGACTCACTGCTATTTTTCATGGTCAGACGTATCAAAAGCGGATGATCAAGGCTTTTAACAAGAAAGTCAGACGACAAGAGTATCAAGTCAGGGATCTGGTAATCAAGCGCATCATACTGCTGCAAGGTGATCCCAGGGGCAAATGGACCCCTACGTACGAAGGGCCATTTGTGGTTAAGAACATTTTCTCAGGAGGGGCTATGATTCTAACCACCATGGATGGTGACGACCTTCCTCACCCCGTCAATGCAGACATAGTGAAAAAATAATACGCATAGTCAAAGACCCACTAGGTTGACTGGCCTAGGCAAAAATAAGGGCTTCCCGGGGAACCAAAAGGGTTCGGGCAAAAGTAAGGGATGAAAATGAAAAAACTGTACACCCGACAAGTCGAAAACCTGAAAAGGCGACTTAGGCAAAAAAAGGGTATCCCGGTGGACTGAAAACCCGAAAGGGCGGTCCAGGCAAAAATTAGGGATCGCAGCGTAACACTATGTCTCATTGGGTCATCTTGCAACCAGACTTCAGTATCGACTATCAAGCTCGGATGGCGCTAATCAATCTGATCTACCTTCAACCAAGTAGCCAAGTGATGAGACGCTCGAAGATATAAAGGCAATAGCAGAGTTGGAACCCAGTAGGATTGTTCACATAGCTGTTTTTCTTTGTTTTTCACAAAATTGTATAAATTTTATCATTCGGCAACATTTTCTTACTAGGACGTCAGCCTCTTGTACAAAACGCCTATTACAGGCCAGCTTCAAAATCAATACAATTCATTTTACAATAAATTTCAAAGTTGCTTTTCTTTTCCTGTTTTGTTTTGCAAGAACGTCCAATGGTTCACTTTTTGATATATGCATTTGACAATAATTGTTGCTCATAAATATTTACATGCGAAACAAAAGACGATTACTCGTAATTTCAGGAACCGGGGCAAACAGAAATGTCCAAACCTTACAGTGGCTCTATCAACCAGGGACGAGGATGGACCCAGCTTGAGAAAATGACTAAAGGTACATTCACTCCCCGCAAAGTAAAAGGTATCTAAAAACATTGATTCTCCCCAAGCAGAGTTTATCTGTCACCAGCACTAGAAGATTATCCCCAGTGGAGTATATTTCTTCCACTAATAGAAACCCAATCCCCGACAGAGTTTGTTATCGCCGGCAATGGTAATTCATCCCCAACCGAGGTTATTTCTCCAAATTAGCAGATCTTCTGGAAGAGTATCTCACTTCCCCACAGAGTCATTCTCTCACCAGTTTATTCTCCAGTAGAATTATTCTCCCGCCAATGTATTCTCAAATCATCTTCGGTCGTTATCCCCAGCGAGCGAAACTCTTTATATTCTCCTGTAGCAGTCCAGGATTTATTTTCCCCAATTAGAGAACATTACGAGAACATTGCACATACATACATCATGACATGCATATACGTATCATACAACACAATCTCATTTATTTTGAGAACATCATTGCTCGATGCATGTCATGCATTACATACGACTAACCCTTTACCTTTCAGGAAAAAAATACAATCAAATTCTCACAAAGTTCAAGCTATGAAGCCCGGATCCGACCGAATAGTATCTTAATTTCCCCATCATATTGTGAAGCCCGGAGAACGACCGGATAACAGTATCAGAATACCGCGAAGCCCGGACTCGACCAGATAGTGGTATCTTTTAAACAAGCTATGAAGCCCAGATTCGACCGAATATTAGTTTAATCCCCAGTAAGTTATCGTGAAGCCTGGATTACGACCAGATAACAACCAAGAATACTATGAAGCCTGGAGTCGACCAGATAGTAGTATATCTTTAATGCAAGTTATGAAGCCCGGGTTTGACCGAATAATATCTTGATTTCTCCAAACACCATGAAGCCTGGATTCGACCAGATAATGGTATGAGACATCGTGAAGCCTGGATTACGACCAGATAGCGGTGAAGAACACTGAAGCTTGGGATTACGACCAGATAACAGTAAGAGACACTGCGAAGCTTGGATTTCGACCAAATAGCCGTCTACTCGGCCAATTACTATGAAGCCCGGAGTCGACCGGATATTAGTAGGCCTTAAAATCAAATGGAAGCCCGGATGCGACTGGATAACCACTTGATTTCTTTTGAAGCCTGGAGAACGACCAGATAAGAAGTAAGGTATTGTGAAGCCTTGAATCGACCAAATAGCGGTAAAAGACAATGAAGCCTGGATTACGACCAGATAACAATATAAGACATTGCGAAGCTTGGATTTCGACCAAATAGCAGTTTACCTGGACAATCACTGAGAAGCCCGGAGTCGACCGACTATTAGTGTGCCCTAAATTCAAGTTGAAGCCCGGATGCGACCGGATAACAACTTAATTCCTTCTGAAGCCTGGATTACGACCAGATAAGAATTGAGAAATTGCAAAGCCTGGATTACGACCAGATAGCAAGGTTAATATCATCACCCCAGTAAGTCACTATGAAGCCTGGATCACGACCAGATAGTAGTTCATTTCCACCTCTTCGACCAAGAAAAGATTCCTCAGTAGAATAACAGACGACCGAAGCTCCTAAAATTTAACTTTTCTCAAAACCAAGAACAACATTCCCCAGCGAAATCTTCCTCAACAATAAGTATACAAGCTCTCGCTAAGGAATCTCTTAGACGATCGACACTTCTTCTGATGGCATCTTTAAGCCCATCTTCCGTCATCAATCTCTAAATGGCATCTATAAGCCCATTTCCAACATCACAAGACAAGTAACACTTCATGCGAGTGCAAATTTCTTGGGCACTCTAGTGTTCAATCATCTTCAACCTTCAGATCACGAAAGGCAAGTAAGCCAATCTACATCCTCAGGTCTAAGAAGATTGAACAGGGGCAGCTGTTGTACCCCAAAATTTTCCCTCCCATATTTCTCAATGCATTTCAAGTGAGATCCTCAAATTGCTCAAGGAAGTCCAAGAGTTGACCAGACAAACTCTCTCCTAAGGCAGTCTACCTCAAATTAGGGTTTCATGTTGCATCAAGATACTTGATTCCAAGGGATCCCAAATGCTCACCATTGTCCTAATATTTTCTCAAGATCATCCATGTCAAGTTTCAAGCCTTACAGAGGAAGTTTGCTCAGTCAATTGCTCAAAGGCCTAAAAATCGACTGTGCTAGGGCAAAAGTCAATTGTGGCCTACATACAATCAAACTTCAAGATTTTTGGTCAACATCCTCATTTTGAAGTATTATTCATCATTTGATAAAGGGTTGATCATGGCTCCTCAAGGATTGCTCACAATTCATCAAAACCCAAAAGTTGCTAAATTAGGGTTTTGCAGGAAAAGTCAACTCAACTTTGACCAAGCATAAATTTCTCATACTTTATTAGAAATGACCCATACAAAGATCATTTTAAGAGTATGCAATGCCCTAAAATTCATCTTCAGCTCCCAAGTTCAAAATATGCACTCATAATAAGTTATGAATTTGGACATTATAGGTCATTTTGAAAAGTCAACAAAAATATCTTTTTTGTCAAAGCTTCATACTTGAACATGGAAGACTAAATTGAGATGATACCAAAAAGGTTGCTTAGAGGACATCTCAAGATTTCTAAAAAGTCCAAGAACACCTTCATAGAGTCAAAATTGAAGAAGTTATGCATTGGTGAAGTTGACCTTTTTTGCAAAATTGCCAAAAGTCAAAAGTGCCTCAAATTGCATTTTTTGTCAAATGGGCCCAACTTTTTGTGCTTGTCTTGAGTTTGTAACATTGTCCACGACCCATGATCCTTCCCACTTGCCTTTATTTTATTTTTGCCATTTATTTTGATTTTTATTTCAATTAAATCAAATTAAATCAAAATAAAATCATGGAAATATCAAAATCATTTAAGCCTTGAGATTTTGTGCATATTTCAGGTCTCTTATACAGCTAGCAAGGGAATCAAATCGTGCAAGGCATGTTTGTACACAAAAAGATTGATTTTCTCTTGTTTTGGAAAGATTGGATACAAGTGTGAATCAAGGATCAAATATTCATAATTACAAAGATTGGATGCACATTTGTAAACCTAATTCACTCAATGATATATATTGGACAAATTCAGATCAAAAGAAAAAAGGGTTAGAGGCGTGTAGTGTGAAGAACAAACTTGGAAAAAAACTCAAGAAAAGTGGTGATCTGATTTCATACTTCCAAGCATTTTCAAGACTCCCAAGCCATCTCATTCGCCTCCTGGGAGAACAAGGAGTCTATACCACTCAAAAGCAAGCGTTTTTGTGCCCAGAAACGCGAGGTAAGTGCTTCATGGCCCCCCTCCCTTTTTGAAATCGAATCTCATTATTTTGGCATTTGTAGCATGAGTTCTTTATATATTCTTGTTCAGTGAAGCATTTGCAAGCTATTGGTAATGATTAATTGCATTTTTACTAACCATATTGAGATCCACCATTGCTAGGGTTTTCTCGTTCTTTATAGGAATTTCCCATGCAGGTAAAGTTGCCCCAAAAGAGGGGTACTATGGTGTTCACAAGGTCAAGACGAATTGATCTGCACCATTAGTTTTCATTTATTGTGCTTGTATGAGATTCTGGAAATATGCAGGGGTTGTTCCTATAGAGAACGTCTGTAGGTAAAAGTTGTTTTACCTAAGACGACGGATGCTGAAGAAGATGATAGCGTGTCATAGCCAGACTGGCTGATTCAAATTCTGGCGCGTTATTCTGGTCAGAAACCTGTAGATCTGATATATTGTTTGTTTCTATTATATTAATGAACTAACATCCAGCGCAGTTGGTCAGAAGAAGGAAATCATAAGTTCAGTGTTCTAGGTTGGACCCCAGGCAGGAGCTTTTGGGTATATTTTTCTTTGTTTGCACCAGAGCCAACATGTGCATCTTCTGAAGATCACCACCTTCTGGATCCACCGGCCAACAACAGATCCAGTGCATCATCTTTCTGACCCATTAGACAGGATCAGATCCCGTGCATCATCTTCTGGATCCCAGTCAGAACCAGATCCAGCGCGTGCAGGCCATCATCTTCTGGATCCCATTCAGAACTAGATCCAGCATGTCCCCATCTTCTGAGGGCCATTATCTTCTGGACCATCATCCTCTGATCAGCGCCGCTGACACCATGCCCTTTTTCTTTATCCTTCTTATATTTTCCTTTATTTAGTTATTTTGTTTTAATCATTTTCTAACACAAAAATTAACTCTTTTTACAAAAAAAACTCATAAAATCAATTTTCATCAAACTAGATTTAGGTTTATTTTTTTTATCAAATTCAACTTAATTAGTTTAATTTAATTTTAGGGCAATTTTAACCTCTTGTAAATAAATTAAAATCAATTGGAAAATTAGGTTTTGTTTAAATTAATTTTTATTTTATTTTCTTAAATAACCAAAAATACAAAAATAGGTAAATAATTAATTATTTTTTATTAATTTAATTTAATTAGTAATTAGGTTGGTACATATTTAATTTAAAACCTTATTCTTTCTTAAAATACTCAAAAAACAACCAAAAAATGACTTTTCTTTTAATTAGGTTTAGACGGGGTTAAAACCCTAATTTTTTCTCGTTCTCGTTTCATCGCGCGCATATATTTATTTTTACAATATTAATGTAACTGCTCATGGGATGTAATAGTTTAATTAGGATTTTTCTCTTCTTTATCGTTTTACGGGTTTTTTGGCTATGTAATTAATCCC
This sequence comes from Vicia faba, assembly GCA_948472305.1. Classification (NCBI taxonomy): domain Eukaryota; kingdom Viridiplantae; phylum Streptophyta; class Magnoliopsida; order Fabales; family Fabaceae; genus Vicia; species Vicia faba. The sequence continues at coordinate 710,677,480 of OX451738.1, forward strand.
CCTCCCCGAAGCCTTGTAATAGCGTAGATTTATTTTCCGCATTTTAATTTTCGCAAATATTTAACTGTTAGATGTATGATAATAGGATTGCATGACAAGACTGTATGTTAATTTTAAAATGGTTAGCAAACCCTAAATGTGCAAAGATAATAACTTGAAATCAAATCACTCGCACATGCGCACTCCTAGGGCATACTCTCACTTCTGTTGCCTTCGGTAAACGATAATTAAGTATAGGGTATTTTAGTGATCGCTCTCTTGTCTAAACAAAGATTAAAAGTCCCGTTCGGAAATGTTGTCTCGGAAAGGTTGCCTCAGAAATGTTGCCTCGAATATGATCTTAAGACATTTTGGTTATTACTAAGATGTCCTAACATTGCTTTAGTGATCGTACGTCCCTTTCAAATTGACCCTTACAACTCCAACGACGGTGCTACCTACTCACTAATAGTAGGATAGCGCTGTCTAAAGGAAACAAGAACAGAAACATTCTTTTTTTTGAGTAGGTAGATGCTAGTAGGTACTTGCTCAAAACAAACTTTTTCACACTTACACTCTTTTCAAACAAAGTTTTCAAAATGACTTCGTAACACTCTTTAAGACAGAAGTAAGGGTTAAAACAAAGTAAAACAAAAACTTTTCAAACACACAAATACAGAAGCAATTTTAAAATGATGAGCAAGTACCTAAGAGCCCGTAGAAAACTACGGATAGAAAGGGTGCTAATACCTTCCCTTTCTATAATCTACCCCCCGTATTCAAAATCTCGAAAAAGGAATTTTTCTGTGCTTTTTTCCTTTCCAGTTGGATAAAATAAAAGTCGGTGGCGACTCTTGCTTACCGCGACATTTTGCGAACACGAATGCAAAATGCAAACCAGCATTTTCCTAAAACAGTCCGGTTCTGCCACCGTATCACAAGAAGGATTCCTCTTCAAGTTCAGGAAAGAAGCCTTTTGCTGGTAAGAAGGAAGCCAATGCTATCTACAGCCCGAGGGGCCAAAACAGGGTTGAACATCGTCAGACAGTAAGTGTCGTGATGATACCTAGACCTGCAGTTTCTCCATAACGCAACAATCAACAAATGGTGGAAAGACCACAACGGCAGTTTATCCGCATCAACATGACATTGGCTGAAGTTCTACCTCATCTGCTGAGATCCAACTTGGCAACTTTGAGAGAGGCTCCCAAGAATCCAAATACTACATCTCCCCGATATAATCCGAATGCTCGGTGTGCTTATCATTCTGAGAGTCCCGACCACGATACAAATGATTTCTTGGCTCTGAGGAATAAAATACAAGACTTGATTGAAGCCAAGGAAATAGATTTTGATGCTCCGGAGAAGCCAAATGTCATAACTGCTCCCATGCCCAAGCACTATCATGGAGTTAATGCTGTTGACACTGGTTTGTTTGTTGCCACTGTTGATGAAGTTTCTACTCTTCTCATGACTGTCAAGAAGAATTTGCCGTTGGCCGATTTATTTTCGGGTTGTGGTGAAGGTTGCCACATGTGTTCGTTTTTACCTTCTAGTTGCCGTTTGCTGAAGTCATGTATTCAACGCCTGATGGATAGCAGAGAGATTTTGTTCGAGAAAACTATGATTCCTATTGTTCCAATTGAAGACGTTGCCATTATAACCATTTCCGCCAATCCTTCCAAGGTTTCCCCGAGAAGACTTATTAGGATTACATCTGCTCCAAGAATTGCTCCGCTGATAATCACTGTTCCCGGTCCTGTCCCGTATGTCTCAAACAAATGTCCCATGGCATTATGGTGTCGATGCGTACTATCATTGTGTGATCGGTGGGAATGAGAACTGACTGTTTTTTAATATGCTAGTTCGCGTTTGCGTTTGTTTTCGCAAAGTGTCGCGGTAAGCAAGAGTCTCCACCGTCTTTTATTTTATCCAACAAGGGAAAGGACAAAAGCACAGAAAAAAAATTCCTTTTAGAGAATGTTTCTCGGGTTCGGGAGGTAGATTATAGAAAGGGAAGGTGTTAGCACCCTTTCTATCCGTGGTTATCCACGGGCTCTTAGGTACTTGCCCACTATGTTTTCAAAAGGTTTGCTTTTATTTGTGATTGTGGGTTTTGAAAAGAGTTTTGTTTTTGATGAAAGTGTAAGTGCGAAAAGTTTTTGTTTTTGTTTTAAAAGAGAGCAAGTACTTAAGAACATTTACCTACTCGAAAAGGAATTAAACTGTGCAACCGTCCTTTAGACAGTGCTATCCCACTATTGAGGAGTAGGTAGCACTGTCGTTGGAGTTTTTCGGGTCAATTCAATTTAAGGGACTTGTGGTCACTAAAGCAACGTTAGGACACTTTAGTGGTAATCCTAATGTCTTAGATCATTTTTATCGAGGCAACCATTTCGAGGCAACTTATGATCTTGGGACAAAAAGGACGACCTATAAAACATCCTATACTTAATGACCATATTTGAGGCAACCAAATGAGGTGTACCCTAGGAGTGGCATGTGCAAGTGTGTCAATTTTCAATTTATATTATCTTTGTATTTTTATGTGTTCTACTATTTTTTTTAGATCTTGTCATACAATCCTAATTAGCATACATCTAAGCAGTTAATATATGTACAGGAATTTAAAGTGCAGAAACTGTAAATACTACACTATTACAAGGCTTCCGGGAGGGGATTATTTACATGTCCAAAATTAGGGGAATAATAAGCAGCTACGATAAAATAAACGCGCATGAAACTTAAAAAAAACCTAGCATATAATCTTTTTGTTGTTTTATTTTATTTTTTTGAGAAAATGTTAAATATTCAGTTAAGTCGAATTTAATTAATTAAAAAAAATACTGATTAAAATTTATTCTAAAACAAACCTAATATTTTTTGTATTTTTATTTATGAAAAAAAAGATTGAATTTGAATAAAACCTAAGTCTACCGATTTTAAAATTGGAGAAAATAAGTTAAAATGATTAATTAAATTAAATCCTAATTCTAAGTTGTTTATTTTTTATGATTTTTAATTAGAACTAAAACTGAAAGGAATAAACGGAAACAAAATAAACAGAGTACAAATGGGCCAGGCAGCAAAATAAGAAGAAAAAAAAAAGTAATTCTGGAGGCCTGGGTCGAAAGAGAGGCAGGCTGTCTTTCGACCCAGTGAAGAGTCTGGATCGAAGGGGCATGAGGGGTTGCACTCTGAGGGGGTTCGATCTGGATATGTCATCTTTCGAACCGGAAGTCCTGGGTCCAGTTCGAAGCTAAACTGTTGAGCTTCGAAGCTCCGAACAAGAAGCTGAGCATGAGGTTCCTGCAAAACGAAACACATATTAAAAGTCCAGGGGGGACTTAACCCCCCTGGTTTGAATCTCCTCTTATTCGCACCTGCTGAATCTGGGTCTGGGTTTGTTTTATCCTGGGATTCAAAGGATAAACTCAGATTGTGCCCAAGCAATGGCACAATCTCAACTCTACATTGTAGCTCACATGAAGCACATTAAATCATTCACAAACAGAAATAAAAATATGAATATGCAATCGAAATGAATTTGAGAGTGAGCTTGAGATTAGATTTTTCTTTTACCAAACAGAAGTGCTTCGACCTGTAGTTCTGAGGGAGGAGGTGTTCGCTGGGTGGCAGCTTTGGCTTTGAAAATTCTAGGCAGCGTCTCTCCAAGTCTTCTATTTTTTTGTGTATTTTTTTCTTGTCTCTTTGCAGCATTTGTGATCTCTTTATATAGAGGGGGTGGAGGGGGCAGGAAGACAAAGGTTTAAATGACCTTGAATATGTGTTTTGACAGCCATGAAGGAGGATTCGTAACGTTAATTGTGTGTTTGAAAGCCATGAATGAGAGCTTGTAACGTTGGCTAAACACATGGGATCCTGTCCCTTTTTGAATTTTGAATGACAAGCAGCTGGCCTTTGAACACTCTTTTGAATGGGCTGATGGCTTCTTTCGAATGCTCCTTTTGAATGGGCTGATAACCTCCTTCGAATGTTCTTTGAAAGCTTCTTCGAATGGAGCCTTTGAATGCTTCTTCGAATGGACCTTTTTGGAATTCCAATCGAAGTACTTGTCCTTAATGCCAATCGAAATGCTTCTTCAGAGTGCCAATCGAAATGCTCCTTCAGAATGCCAATCGAAGGGTCTTTCAGAATGCCAATCGAAGTGCTTCTTCAGAATGCAAATCGAAGCATCACTCAAAAATTTTCCTTTTCCTTAGGCAAGAGTTTGTGATCAACCATGCAAGGGGAAGGCTTTGGGAAACATGAGAAGGCAAATTTTAGGGTGCAACAGGTGCCCCTGTTCAATTTTCTTAAACCTGAGGATATAGATTGGCTTTCGAGCCTTTCGTGATCCGAGGGTGGAAGATAATTGAACACTAGAGTGCCCAGAAATTTGCACTCGCATGATGAAGTATCATCATTGTGATGTTAGAAATGGGCTTACAGATTCCATTTGGAGATTGTTGGTAGGAGGATGGGCTTATAGATGCCATCTGCAGGAGTGTCGATCGCATAAGAGATTCCTTAGCGAAAACTTGCATACCTGTTGTTGTAGAAGATTCCACTGGGGAAGTCTAACTTCGTTGAGATTTAGGAACCTGCTTGTACTTCAACTGGGAGAATGCCTCAGCTGAGTTTTAAGAACTTGTTCATAATTCAATTGGGGGGAAACATCTTCATCAAGATCTAGGAACTGTCTTGTGCTCAAAGGAGTAAACCGCTGAGGTTATAGAACTTGTCCACACTATGACGGAGGAAAACATCAAGATCTAGGAACTGACTCGTGCTCAATGGAGTATACCGTTGAGGTTATAGTACTCGTCCACACTATGACGTAGGGAAACATCTTCATCAAGATCTAGGAACTGTCTCGTGCTCAATGGAGTAAACCGCTGAGGTTATAGAACTTGTCCACACTATGACGGAGGAAAACATCAAGATATAGGAACTGACTCGTGCTCAATGGAGTATACCATTGAGGTTATAGTACTCGTCCATACTATGACGTAGGGAAACATCTTCATCAAGATCTAGGAACTGTCTCGTGCTCAATGGAGTAAACCGCTGAGGTTATAGAACTTGTCCACACTATGACGTAGGGAAACATCTTCATCAAGATCTAGGAACTGACTCGTGCTCAATGGAGTATACCGTTGAGGTTATAGTACTCGTCCACACTATGACGTAGGGAAACATCTTCATCAAGATCTAGGAACTGTCTCGTGCTCAATGGAGTAAACCGTTGAGGTTATAGAACTTGTTCATACTATGACGGAGGAAACTGTCGAGATTGAGAACCTTATCTGAAAATTCAACTGATGATAATTCAATTGAGATTTAAGAACTGCTCAGATCTTCGACTAAGATGAGAACTTAACTGCATTTTTCCTGAAAGGTAAAGGTCAGTCATATGCAATGCATGATATGGATCAGGCAATGATGTTCTCAAAATAAATGAGATTGTATTCGCATGATGCGTATATGTATGTATCATGATGTATGGGAATGTGATGTTTTAGCTGGGGAAAACAAATCCCGGAGCTGCTGGCGAATAGAGTTGAGTTCTTCGTTTCCGCTGGGGATGATGAACGAAGATGATTGTGAGAATAAACCTGCAGGAGAGAAGAACTCTGTTGGGGAATTACTCTGCGGGATAATACTCTGTGGGGAAGAGATACTCTGTTGGGGATTATAACCTCCGCCAGGGACTCCGCTGATAAGCTCTGTTGGGGATTTTGATGATGAACTCCGCTGGGGATTGATTACCATTGCTGGTGATATTGAATTTGTTGAGGATAGAAGTCCTGCTTGGGGAAAGAAAGAACTTCGCTGGGGATGATCTTTCAGTTGCAACTTGCTGAGGATAACCCAGTTAGACCCTTGTGGGGATAGCCTTCTGAATTTGGCTGGGGAGACTTATTTGTGTTTCGCAGGGGATAAGCTTCCAGAGTCTACTAGGGAAGATGATTCAACTCCATTGGGGAAACCCTTTTTAGACTGCGCTGGGGAAATGGCTCCACTGGGGGTACCTTGCATTCTGCCGGGGAACATTCTTATATTCCGTTGAGGAATATTAAGACTGCCAGGGATACTCTTATGCTTGCTGGAGGATATCCTTATACTCCTCCAGGGAATATTAAGACCTTATGGGGGATACCCAACCTTTTTAGCGCCGATGGTGGATGAGCTCTGCTTGGGGAGAGCATTGTTGATTTGTTCATAGTTGCAAGTCCTAGTGGGGAGAACTACCATTACTGTTTTTTATTCTGCGGGGAGTGAAGGTATCTTAGCCATATTCTTCAGCTGAATATACCTCGGTGCCTTGGTGGCCAGAGCAAATAGACAGCTCAGACAAATCTTATTGCCCCTGTTTCTGATATCACCCGTAATTAGTCTTTTGTTTCGTATGTAAATGTTTATGAGCAGCAATTTAATGTCAAATGCATATATAAAAAATGAACATTGGACGTTCTTTGCAAAACAAAACAGATAAAGACAATTTGAAATTTGTTTGAACATGAGTTTGTATTGACTTTGAAGTTTGGCCTGTAAATAGGCGTTTTGTACAAGAGGCTGACGTCCTAGTAAGAGGACGCCGCCGAACAAATAGAATTTATACAATTTGTGAAAAGGAAACAAGACAACTATGTGAACAGTCCCACTGGGTTCCAGCTCCGCTATTGCCTTTATATCTTCAAGCATCTTATCACTTTGTTGCTTAGTTGAAGGTGAATCTGATTGACTGGTGTCGTCCGAGCCTGATAGTTGATACCGAAGTCCAGATGCGAGGTGATCCAATGAGACATAGTATTACGCTTTAATCCCTAACTTTTGCCTGAACCGCCCTTTCGGGTTTTCAGTCCACCGGGATACCAATTTTTTCCCAAGCCGCCTTTTAGGGTTTTCGACTTGCCGGGTGTACAGATTTTTTTAATTTTCATCCCTTATTTTTGCCCGAACCCTTTTGGTTCGCCGGGAAGCCCTTATTTTTTCCTAGGCCAGTCAACCTAGTGGGTCTTTGATTATGCGTAGTATCTTTTTACTATGTCTGCATTGACGGGGTGAGGAAGGTCGTCACCATCCATGGTGGTTAGAATCATCGCTCCTCCTGAGAAGATGTTCTTAACCATAAATGGCCCTTCGTAAGTAGGAGTCCATTTGCCCCTGGGATCACCTTGAGGTAGAATGACGCGCTTGATTACCAGGTCCCCAACTTGATATTCTTGTCGTCTGACTTTCTTGTTGAATGCCTTGATCATCCATTTTTGGTACGTCTGACCATGACAAATAACTGTGAGTCTCTTTTTGTCAATTAGATTCAATTGATCAAGTCGGGTCTGGATCCAGTCGTCTTCGCTCAAACCTTTATCCTTCATGATCCGAAGAGAGGGTATATGAACTTCAATGGGCAAGACTGCCTCCATGCCATAAACCAAGGAATAGGGTGTTGCCCCTGTTGACGTCCGTGCTGAGGTACGGTACCCATGAAGAGCAAATGGTAACATCTCATGCCAGTCTTTGTATGTCACTGTCATCTTCTGCACAATCTTCTTAATGTTCTTATTAGCTTCTTCCACAGCCCCATTCATCTTCTCCCGGTAGGGAGAAGAGTTATGATGCTGTATCTTGAATTGTTCACAGAGCTCAATGATCATCTTGTTGTTAAGATTGGTACCATTGTCCATAATGATCCTCTCTGGTACACCGTATCGACAGATCAGGTTGTGCTGAATGAACCGTGCCACGACGTTCTTGGTGACCGTAGCAAAGGAAGCTGCTTCAACCCACTTCGTAAAGTAATCAATCGCTACCAGGATGAAACGATGCCCGTTGGATGCCGTAGATATGATTTCGCCGATCATATCGATGCCCCACATTGCAAAAGGCCAAGGTGCTGTCAAAACATTTAGAGGAACCGGAGGAATATGCACCTTATCAGCATAGACCTAGCACTTGTGACATGTCCGAGAATGCTAATAACAGTTGGCTTCCATTGTGGACCAGTAATATCCTGCCCGAAGGATTTTCTTTGCCATGGTATATCCACTGGAATGAGTTCCGAAGGCACCTTCATGCAGCTCTGCCATGATCCTTTCTGCTTCAATTTTATCCATGCAACGCAGTAAGGTTGAATCATGGTTACGTTTGTAAAGAATGCCATTGCTAATGAAGAACTTTGCCGCGAACCTTTTCAGAAACTTCTTGTCGTTAACAGATGCACCCTCAGGGTATTCTTGAGTCTCAGGGTACCTCATCACTTCATGATACCAAGGCTTTTCTGTTGCCTCTTCGGTCTCAAGATTACAGCAATGTGCAGATTCATCCAATTTCCAAATAATGATCCGGGGAGCCTCGTTGTCCCACTTGACTTTGAACATAGAAGACATCGTAGCTAACGCGTCTGCCAACTGATTCTCCTCTCTTGGGAAGTGTTCAAAAGTTATCTCCTCGAAGTGGGGAAGCAACGTCAATACATACTCTTTGTAAGGAATAGGATTTGGGTGTTTCGTATCCCACTCTCCTTTGATCTGACTGATCACGAGAGCGGAATATCCGAAGACACTTAGAAACTTAATCCTTAGGTCAATTGCAGCTCGGAGACCCATAATGCATGCTTCATACTCTGCCATGTTGTTGGTGCAGTTGAAACACAGTCGGGCGGTAAACGGAGTATGAGAGCCTTTAGGAGATATGATCACAGCGCCAATGTCGTTACCCAAAGCATTTGAAGCTCCATCAAAGTGCATAGACCATCGGGATCCTTCCTCAGGTCCTTCATCTGGTCCAGGTGTTTCACAATCAGTTATGAACATGATATTCTCGTCCGGAAATTCAAAGTTCATAGACTGGTAATCATCCACTGCCTGATGTGCCAAATGGTCTGCCAATACACTTCCCTTGATTGCTTTTTGAGTCGTGTACTGGATGTCATATTCAGTCAAGATCATCTTCCATCTTGCTATTCTTCCGGATAAGGCAGGCTTTTCGAAGATATACTTGATTGGATCCATTTTTGAAATCAACAGAGTAGTGTGAGTCAACATATACTGTCTCAGCCGGCGAGCAGCCCATGCCAAAGCGCAGCAAGTTTTCTCGAGCAGTGAGTATCGGGTCTCACAGTCGGTAAACTTTTTGCTAAGGTAATAAATGGCATGCTCTTCTCGGCCAGACTCGTCATGCTGCCCCAGCACACACCCCATTGAGTTGTCAAGTACTGTCAAGTATAAGATTAGAGGTCTCCCTTCCACTGGTGGCATAAGAATAGGTGGCTCCTGGAGGTACTCTTTGATTCTTTCGAAAGCGGCTTGGCATTCATCGTTCCAACGTACCACTTGATCTTTCTTCAGCAGTTTGAAGATTGGCTCACAAGTAGCAGTTAGGTGCGAGATGAATCAGGCAATGTAGTTCAGACTTCCTAGAAAGCCTCTGACCTCTTTCTCTGTCTTGGGAGCTGGCATCTCTTGTATGGCTTTCACCTTGGCAGGGTCCACTTGAATACCTTTTTCGCTCACGACGAAACCTAGCAATTTGCCAGACCTTACCCCGAAGGTACATTTGTTTGGGTTCAATCTCAGCTTGTATAACTTCAACCTGTCAAACAGTTAATGTAGATGGTCAAGGTGTTCCTCCTCAGTTTGGGACCTCGCAATCATATCATCGACATATACTTCAATCTCATGATGGATCATGTCATGAAATAAAGCAACCATGGCACGCTGATATGTTGCCCCAGCATTCTTCAACCCAAAAGGCATGACCTTGTAACAAAAGGTACCCCACTGAGTAACAAAAGTGGTCTTCTCCATGTCTTCAGGAGCCATCTTGATCTGATTATAACCGGAGAAGCCGTCCATAAAGGAGAATACCTTGTGCTGAGCAGTATTGTTGACTAGAACGTTGATGTGAGGCAGAGGGAAGTCATCCTTAGGGCTTGCCCTGTTCAAATCTCTGTAATCAACATACATTCTGACCTTACCATCTTTCTTCGGCACTGGAACCACATTGGCGACCCACTGAGGGTAAGAAGTTACTGCTTGAAAACCAGCGTCAAACTGTTTCATAACTTCGGTCTTAATTTTCTCAGACATCTCTGGACGCATACGACGAACCTTCTGTTTTACCGGAGGGCAGTCTTCCTTGGTAGGCAGGCGATGAACCACAATGTCTGTATCCAACCCAAGCATATCTTCGTAAGACCAGGCAAATATTTCCACGTAGTCATGCAGCATCTGAGTCAACCGTTGTTTCACACTAAGCTTCAGATTTGCACCGATCTTGACTTCCTTCTTGTCTGTCTCGGTACCCAGATTCACTGTTTCCACCGGCTCTTCATGTGGCTGAATGGCCCTCTCTTCCTGGAGTAGTAGTCTTGCAAGCTCACCGGGCACTTCGCAATCATCTTCACCTTCGTCTTCGGCTAAGTTGATCGTATTTTCGAAGTCATAACTGGCAGTAGCAGAGTCGTTACCAGTGAGATCCAGAGTGGATTGGGACCTGTACATGTGAGTGTGTGTAAAATAGCTGTTTTGCAATATGTAATAGAGAAAGACAAGGAGCACAAAATTTGAAATTCGAAAACGTCCAATGCTTTTATTAATGATATATGAAAATGGCATACAAAATCCCTCACGAATGAAGCCACGGTGCCTCGGGTAAGACACCGGGGCCATAAAGTTTCAAAACATTGTCTGTTACAAATTCGAAACAAAGAGCTCCATACTGAGTAATAAAAGTAATAGGGATGAAGTCCTTTGCTGTCCAGTTGCTTAGTCCTCCATCAGTAGTAGGATAGATACAACTGTCGAACTCAGACTCTTTAACGTCGTCTTCAATGGCATTCACTCTCGAGTTGCTGATGAACACAGGAGGTCTTCCAATCCTTGCACTTCGAACAACCCTTTGAGCTTCTGCAGTGAAACCCAAACCGAACTTGTTAGTCTTCTGAGTGAAATCAGGAAGTCGGCCCCAGTTTGTATGCTCACCCTTCTCAATAACAGCCCGGGCATCCTTTAAGGAAGCCATCTTCATGGGAGAATCTTCCATCACAGTCTCTGCCGATGCCAATGTCTGAGGAACCTCTTCAAAGTGTTGAAATGGGGTCTCAATGAACTCCCCATCATTCTCTACGTACCGGAACGAGTTGAGGTGGCTGACCATATACTCCTCTTCCCCTTGAACTGTTACAATCTTCCCTCTGACCGGATACTTCAACTTCTGGTGGAGCGTTGAGGTTACGGCTCCAGCTTTGTGGATCCATGGACGAGCCAGTAAACAAGAATAGGACGGCCGAATGTCCATCACGTAAAATGTAGAGTTGAAGACCTGAGAACCAACTTTGATTGGAATATCAACCTCACCATGCACCATCCTCTTAGACCCATCAAAGGCCCAGACAACAATGTTACTCGGCTTTAACTCCAAACCTTCGCAATCCATCCTGTCTAGAGCTTTCTTGGGCAAGACGTTTAACGAGGAACCAGTGTCAACCAACACATGTGCAAGAGTAGTGCCCCTGCATTCAATGGAGACATGCAGGGCATCATTATGGTTCTTCCCTTTAGCAGTCAGATCAACATCGGAGAAACCCAAACCATTATCAACAGTTAAATTGGCCACACAATCGGTAAATTGATCAGCTGGCGTCTCTTGTGGCACGTGGGCCATCTTCAGGAAGGTAATCAGGGCCTTGGCATGGGCCTCTGAACAAAACAACAACGATAACATGGAAATCTTGGATGGGGTTTGCCCCAGTTGCTCAACCACATTATAATCACTCTTCTTAATGATCTTCAGAATCTCTTCCATCTCCTGTTTGGAAGCTTCAACGTTTATTGTCTTTGGCGCCTCCGTCCGGGCAGGTATATCAGTAGCGATCCCTTTGCACCGAGCGCTAGATGACTCGGCGACAGGGGGAAGGATAGGAATTTGATCAGGAACAGCAGTAGGTACACTTGCAGGCTTAATGACAACAGGTCTTCGGAAGGCTGGTGGAGCAATATCAGGTGAGAAAAGTCTACCGCTGCGAGTGACTTTAGCAAGCCCTGTAATGTTGCTGACGCCGGTATCAGCATCAAACTCTTGCTTAATTCCAAGAACATAAACATCTGCCCCATAGTGCCAAGGGACAGCTTAGTCAGAGGTATAGGGGATGGGCCCCGGAACAATGATGATTATGGGTACGGTCTTCGGAACAAATGTAATTCTAACAAGCGTCCTCGAGGGAGCCTTGGAAGAATTGTCGAAAATGGTAATGATGGAAACTTCTTCAGAGTGAACGGGTGGAACAATAGTCTTCTCAAAAAGAATCTCTTTACTATCCATCAGGTTTTGGATACCTGACTTCAAAGATGGACAACCAGTAGGTAAAACAGAACACATAGGGCAACCTTCACCACAACCTGGAAATAAACCGGCTAGTAACAGGTTCTTCTTGATAGTCATTAGAGGGGTAACAACATCATCCATAGAAACTACAAATGAGTCTTCCTCTACAGCATTCACTCCATGCCTGGGCATGGGAGCAGTTACAACATTAGGCCTCTCGTGCGCCTCGAACTCAATCTTCTTTGCATCAATTAAGTCCTGCACCTTGTTCTTCAAAACCCAACAATCGTCTGCATTATGCCCCGGGCTATCAGAGTGAAAAGCGCAGCGGGCATTAGGGTTATACCTTGGTGACATGGTATTTGGATTCTTTAGAGCTTCTTTCAGGGTCACCAGATTGGTCTTCAGCAATTGTGGCAGAATCTGAGACAAGGTCATGCTGAGACGAGTGAATTGCCTTTGAGGTCTCTCGTCCCTTCGTTGGTTGTGATGCTGAGGAGCACCGACAAGTTTTGAGATAACAACCGCATTGACAGCTTGGCGGTGTTCAGGTCTATTCTTCCTTCTCGAACTGTAGACCGCACTGGATTCTTTCTTAAACGGTCTCTTCTCGGTGCTCGAGGAGGCACCCTTCTGTATTTTCCCAGCCTTAATACCAGCTTCAATCCTCTCACCAATCAAGATAAGGTCTGTAAACCCGGCTGAAGAGTTTCCAATCAAATGGTTAAAGAATGGACCAGACAGGGTCCCCAAAAACATATCAACAAGTTCACGATCAGTCAAAGGTGGTTGCACCCTTCCGGCTAGGTCCCTCCATTTTTTAGCATACTCTTTAAATCCTTCGCCCTTCCCTATTGACATACCCTGGAGTTGGGTACGCGTAAGAGCGAGGTCGGAATTATACTGATAATGCTTAAAGAATGCAGCAACCAAATCCTCCCAGCTGCGGATACTGGCTCCATCCAACTGATAGAACCACTCAAGCTGAGTCCCTGAGAGATTGTCCTGAAAGAAATGTATCCATAAATTCTTATCAGTAGTGTATGGTTGGATCTTCCTCACATATGACCGGAGGTGCAGCTTTGGACAGGAAGCTCCGTCATACTTGGAAAAGGCAGGTGCCTTGAACTTGTGGGGAATCACCACCCCAGATGATAAACCTAAATCTCCGAAGTCCAGACCGGGCACCTTCTGTACTTCCATAGCGTTCAAACGGTCCTCCAGCTGTTTGTACTTATCCTCAGCAGGAGGATACTGTTCTTCATCATAGTCCGTCTCGTTGTCGGAGACCTCAGGGCTAGGAGCCCTCCTTTCTTGTGGACTGTCTTTCTCTCTAGACGGGGTGGCTAGATCAATTTCATTCTGCAACCCGTTTCCAAACCTGTGTCCAGTATTGAACAGGACGGTCCTTTTCTTCTTCTTCTTTTTCAGGAGCAGGGTCTTCAGGTCCTGCTGACCCTTAGCTAGATTCATGACCAACTCTTGAAATTGGGCATTCTGGGCCTGGAGGGCCTTGATAGCTTGCTCAGTGGAAGTTTCAGCAGACATGATGATTGCTGAAATAAACAGTGAAGAAGATAAGAGACCTGTAAAAGGGTACCTGTTATGCATATGATGAATGGTATGCTATTTATGTAATGCATTCAAGGGTTCAAAAATTCAAATTTGTTGCAGACAAAACAGAACACACGTCACATTAAGAAGCAATTTGTTAGTACATAAGTGCCCCATGGGCGAAATATTACAAAATTCTTAATGTAGAAAGACATTGCGCATCCTCTTTGGAGCGATGTAAGTGTTAAGGGTCTCCTCCTCGTGAAGTCGGCGGGTAAGCTCCAAAACCTTCTTTTTATTGGCATAGAAGCTGGCTTCAAAAGTATTCCGCTCTTCCTTGAGTTGGATCCAACTCTTTTGCATTTCTTCCCATGATGTTGGCATGTCAGGATGTAGGATGGCGTATGGAACCTCTCCTTCCATAACAGGCTCTTTGATAAAGGGGAGAATGTGAGGATATGGCATCATAAGATTCTGGGAGCGGGTTCGTACCCACTTGAGGTAAGGCTCAAGGGGGATAGAATTCTTGTGCCCCAGTGTCTTACTACCCACTCTATTAGGCATTCTCCAAGCTCTGGTGAACCTTTGTCGAAGTCTTTGCGTATCGTTGTCGAAGTCAAAAACTAGGCCAGGGATCAGCATGTCATAAGGGCCATCCCTCCGAGCATATCCAAATTGTCTCAAATCTAGACAGGGGTTGTAGGTAATGCCTCCCCTAATTCCAAGTAACGGAACATTAGGAAATTCTCCATAACGATCAATGATATTGACATTTTCTCTGGACCGAGAACACCAATGTACATCAGAATGTGTGAGGGTCATAAATCGTTGTGACCACCTTAAACCCTGTTCATTCTTCAAAACTGATTGTGGAAGGTGAGAAATAAACCACCTTGCTAAGAGAGGAGTACAACACATGAGAACACCTCTTTTCCTCATTGTTCGTGTGTAAAATGAGTGGAGGATGTCCCCAAGCAATATAGGTATGGGATTCCTGGATATGAAAATCTTGATAGCATTCACATCTATAAGTTGATCAGGATTTGGGAACAAAACCAAACCATAGATAAGGAGTGCCACAATCTCTTCAAAGGCTTGTAGATCAAGAGAATTCCAGCATTCTCGTGCCTTCTCAAACAGAAACTTTGCCAAGAATCCTTTGATACCACTTTTGGTTTCCCAATGCCCTTTGATGTCGGATGGTTGCAAGCGTAATGCTTGAGCAACATCTTCGAGTTTTGGTTCCTTTTCCGTACCGTTGTAGGGTAGTTGACTAAGAATAGGAATTCTCAGGAGTTGAGAAAATTCCTCTAAAGTAGGCACCAATTGATAATCAGGGAATGTGAAACAGTGGTGTAGGGGGTCAAAGAACTGGAAGAGAACTTTCGTCATGTCTTCTTCAATGTTGGTGTTGACCAAGCTGAGGAGTCTACCATGTCTTTCACTGAAGAGAGAATTCTCGGGAATCCTGGATGTAAGCTCTTTGAGTTGCAGAGGGACCCTTACAAGGTTAACTTGAATTATTTTCCTGCGGAGAGACTCCATGTCCTGCAAAACAAGAACAAAGATGAAGATCTAAACCCTTGAAATGGTTTGCAGATGCATATGATGCTTTATGATGTATGAAAAAACACATGTACAAGCAAGTCACACCAAAAACCCTAGTTTCAGGCTTGCAGGAGGTTTCATAGGCAAGTACCCTCTTGAGTGTAGTTGGCTCAAAAACCTGTCCTATAAATAGTAATTGGGTTCTAAGGAGCTCAATATCATTGGATTATTTTCTATGTTCATTGTTTTGGTTTAGCCACTGAACTAGCGACCAAAATATTCCAAGAAAACAATCCTCAATGAGTGTAGTATCGAGTATCTACCAACTTCGGACTGCACCAAAGTCGGTCATCTCACTACCCCTAAAAAGGCCAAGATGGTCAAGTAAGGTTCTAGGTCATTAGTGCTTAGTGACATCACTCAGCGGCCCCGTATTCTCTTTGATTGACTCAAAGGCTACCGGTACTCACAAATATATCGCACTAATATAGCTATTGCTTCAACCGTGTCGGTATACCCCGCACAGTTTCCACAACGTATTGCTATCTATGAATGTTTCCCAAAATCCGGGTGGAGGATTTATAGATCTCCGATACAAGCCCACAAAATTAAAAGCATACAAAGCAATACAAATGAAAACACAAGTGATCTAGTCCTAAGGTACACCTCACTTAATCAATCCCCAGCAGAGTCGCCAGTTTTGTGATTGGTGGGAACGAGAACTGACTGTTTTTTAATATGCTGGTTCGCGTTTGTGTTTGTTTTTGCAAAGTGTCGCGGTAAGCAAGAGTCGCCACCGTCTTTTATTTTATCCAACAAGGGAAAGGACAAAAGCACAGAAAAAAAATTCCTTTTCGAGAATGTTTCTCGGGTTCAGGAGGTAGATTATAGAAAGGGAAGGTGTTAGCACCCTTTCTATCTGTGGTTATCCACGGGCTCTTAGGTACTTGCTCACTATGTTTTCAAAAGGTTTGCTTTTCTTTGTGATTGTGGGTTTTGAAAAAGAACATTTACCTACTCGAAAAGGAATTAAACTATGCAACCGTCCTTTAGACAGTGCTATCCCACTATTAAGGAGTAGGTAGCACCGTCGTTGGAGTTTTTCGGGTCAATTCGATTTAAGGGACTTGTGGTCACTAAAGCAACGTTAGGACACTTTACTGGTAATCCTAATGTCTTAGATCATTTTTATCGAGGCAACCATTTCGAGGCAACTTATGATCTTGGGACAAAAAGGACGACTTCTAAAACATCCTATACTTAATGACCACATTTGAGGCAACCAAATGAGGTGTACCCTAGGAGTGGCATGTGCAAGTGTGTCAATTTTCAGTTTATATTATCTTTGTATTTTTAGGTGTTCTACTTTTTTTTTAGATCTTGTCATACAATCCTAATTAGCATACATCTAAGCAGTTAATATATGTACAGGAATTTAAAGTGCAGAAACTGTAAATACTACACTATTACAAGGCTTCGGGGAGGGGATTATTTACATGTCCAAAATTGGGGGAATAATAAGCAGCTACGATAAAATAAACGCGCATGAAACTTAAAAAAAACCTAGCATATAATCTTTTTGTTGTTTTATTTTTTTTTTTGAGAAAATGTTAAATATTCAGTTAAGTCGAATTTAATTAATTAAAAAAAATACTGATTAAAATTTATTCTAAAACAAACCTAATATTTTTTGTATTTTTGTTTATGAAAAAAAAGATTGAATTTGAATAAAACCTAAGTCTACCGATTTTAAAATTGGAGAAAATAAGTTAAAATGATTAATTAAATTAAATCCTAATTCTAAGTTGTTTATTTTTTATGATTTTTAATTAGAACTAAAACTGAAAGGAATAAACGGAAACAAAATAAACAGAGTACAAATGGGCCAGGCAGCAAAATAAGAAGAAAAAAAAAGTAATTATGGAGGCCTGGGTCGAAAGAGAGGCAGGCTGTCTTTCGACCCAGTGAAGAGTCTAGATCGAAGGGGCATGAGGGGCTGCACTCTGAGGGGGTTTGATCTGGACATGTCATCTTTCGAACTGGAAGTCCTGGGTCCAGTTCGAAGCTAAACGGTTGAGCTTCGAAGCTCTGAACAAGAAGCTGAGCATGAGGTTCCTGCAAAACGAAACACATATTAAAAGTCCAGGGGGGACTTAACCCCCCCTGGTTCGAATCTTCTGTTATTCGCACCTGCTGAATATGGGTCTGGGTTTGTTTTATCCTGGGATTCGAAGGATAAACTCAGATTGTGCCCAAGCAATGGCACAATCTCAATTCTGCACTGTAGCTCACATGAAGCACATTAAATCATTCACAAACAGAAATAAAAATATAAATATGCAATCGAAATGAATTTTAGAGTGAGCTTGAGATTAGATTTTTCTTTTACCAAACAGAAGTGCTTCGACCTGTAGTTCTGAGGGAGGAGGTGTTCGCTGGGTGGCAGCTTTGGCTTGGAAAATTCTGGGCAGCGTCTCTCCAAGTCTTCTATTTTTCTTTATATTTTTTTCTTGTCTCTTTGAAGCATTTGTGATCTCTTTATATAGAGGGGGTGGAGGGGGCAGGAAGACAAAGGTTTAAATGACCTCAAATATGTGTTTTGACAGCCATGAAGGAGGATTCGTAATGCTAATTGTGTGTTTGAAAGCCATGAATGAGAGCTTGTAACGTTGGCTAAACACATGGGATCCTGTCCCTTTTTGAATTTTGAATGACAAGTAGCTGGCCTTCGAACACTCCCTTTCGAATGGGCTGATGGCTTCTTTCGAATGCTCCTTTTGAATGGGCTGATAACCTCCTTCGAATGTTCTTCAAAAGCTTCTTCGAATGGACCCTTTGAATGCTTCTTCGAATGGACCTTTTTGGAATTCCAATCGAAGTACTTTTCCTTAATGCCAATCGAAATGCTTCTTCAGAGTTCCAATCGAAATGCTCCTTCAGAATGCCAATCGAAGGGTCTTTCAGAATGCCAATCGAAGTGCTTCTTCAGAATGCAAATCGAAGCATCACTCAAAAATTTTCCTTTTCTTTAGGCAAGAGTTTGTGATCAACCATGCAAGGGGAAGGCTTTGGGAAACATGAGAGGGCAAATTTTGGGGTGCAACACATGGCATCAAACAAGATCTGAAATATGAAGAGGCTGATCCCGATATTGATAACATTGTCGGAACCAGCAAAATCACCTGAAGTGGAAGGGTCTTCTCTCCCGAGATTTCCCCTAAGACTGTCAACAAGCCATGTCATTCCATCTGTTGTTCCTGCTAGTACATCCACTACAGTTCCTGTTCTTACTCTAGTTATTACCCCTGTCGGAGAATCGTCTGATACCCGCGAAAAAGAGGTTGTAGGTGACCCTGCCCGGACGGAGGCGCCTAATAAAATTGTTGTGGAAGCCTCTAAGCAAGAAATAGAGGAAATACTAAAAATCATTAAGAAGAGTGACTATAATGTGGTCGAGAAGCTGAGGCAGACCCCATCAAAGATATCCATGTTGTCCCTGCTATTGTGTTCTGAAGCCCATGCGAAGGCTTTGATTGCATTTCTCAAGACTGCGCATGTGCCGCAGGAAACTTCAGCTGATCAGTTCAAAGATTGTGTGGCCAGCCTGACCGCTGATAATGGGATGGGTTTTCAGATGTAGACTTAACACCTAAGGGAAGTGTTGTACCCCAAAATTTTCCCTCCCATATTTCTCAATACACTGCAAGAAGAATCTCCAAGTGGATCAAGATTACTCAAGAGTTGGACAGTCAAGCTATCTCCTAAGGAAATCAATCTCAAATTAGGGTTTTGTGTTGCATCAAGGTCCTTGCATCCAAATGACCTAAAGTTCTCCCCAATGTCCTAATATGCTCTCAAGATCATCCATGTCAAATTTCAAGCCTTGCAGAGGAAGTTTGGCCAGTCAATTGCTCAAGAGGTCCAAAAATCGACTGTGCTAGGGCAAAAGTCAACTGTGACCTACAAATAGTCAAACTTCAAGATTTTTTGTAAACATTCTCATTTTGAATGATATTTAATCATTTTATCAAGGGTTGATCATGATTCATCAAGGATTGCTCAAAATTCATCAAGAATCAAAAGTTGCTAAATTAGGGTTTTGCAGGAAAAGTCAACTCAACTTTGACCAAGCATAACTTTCTCATAATTTATGAGAAATGACCTATCCAAAGCTCATTTTTAAGAATATGAAATTTCCTATAATCCATCTTCACACCCCAAGATCATAAAATGCACTCACAAGAAGTTACAAATTTGGACATTATAGGTCATTTTTGAAAGTCAACAAAAACACCTTTTTTTCCAAAGCTTATAACTTTATAATGGAATATTAAAATGAGATGGGACCAAAAGGGTTGGTTATAGGACATCTCAAGGTTTCTAAAAAGTCCAAGAACACCTACAAAAGTTCAAAATTGAAGAAGTTATTCATTGTTGAAGTTGTGCATTTTTCCAAAATTGCCAAAAGTCAACTATCCCCAAAACTTCAAATTTTGTCAATTGGGCCCACCTTTTCTACTTGATTTGATCTGGTCACACTACACACATGTCCTATCTTTAGTCTTGTGTCCACTCATTAATGTTTCTATTTTATTTGATTTTTATTGAATTAATTCATTTTAAATCAATTTAAATCCAAATAAAATCCAAATATTAATCACTTGGTATCTTTTTTATTGATACAGGCCTTAATTGTCATCATGGACATGATCAAACTCGTATCTCACCATATCATGAACAAAAAGTTGTATTTTTGGAAAATTTGGAAGCTTTTTCATGGAGGATCAAATCAAATCCTAAATCATCAATGCATAAGGATTCAAAGCCCAAAACTTGACCTAATTCACTCCATGTTACATATACAATGCAAAGAGGCACGAATTAGAACCTAGAGGCTGCATAAACATCAAAACCAAACTTGAAAAAAACTTTAAAAAGCTTGAAACTGAAATCACCCTTAGAGTCCAATTCAAGGCCAAAACTAAACGTGATTCTCTTGCTGGATATCCACTGAGTCTATAGCAATCAAAAGCAAGGCCATTCACCTCCTAAAACGCACTGTAAGTCTCCCTGAAAGTCTCCCTGTACTCGAAATCACATACTCATATTCCTGCGTTTTCTTGGCAAAATCGTTACACAATCATGCTTATCGTTCCATTTAGAAGCTTTTTGCATTATTGAATTGCATTTTCATGGTCTGAAACCCCCTAGCCGATTCTAGGGTTCTTGTTTCTTGTTTTTGGGCATTTTAATTGCAGGAAAAATTGATGCTAATAATGGACATGGACATAATCAGTGGAAGAAGACGAGTACAATCATGTACTTGGAAGTGATTTTCGTGGCCTAGAACTAGTTTTAGGAGACGCCTATGGATTTAGCTGCGGATAAAAATCCGCAGGTAAATAACCAGGTTTCCAACGAAGAAGACGCTGACGCGTCTCCCTCCCATTGGTTGTTTCAAACATTCGCGCTTTTTATTTTTTTAATTCTGGCATTTTATTTGTTTCCCATATAATAATTGTTATCTAATCCACTAACGATTGAAAGGCAGTGGTGTAGTGGTAAGCGCGTTATTCAGTGGCTCATAGGACCTAGGTTCGAATCCCAGGTCCCCAGTATCTTTGTTGCTATTTTCTTTCAGGTTATCCAGTGCCTTGCCCAACGCGTGATGTACCATATGCCCTCATACAAACAGTTGCCAGATGGCCCCAGGCCAGATCTGGTGGCCAGGATTGAAAGTCCACCATATGCTCTAGTCAACGCGCTCACGTGTCAGAAAAAGTCATGCAGGCCAACGTTAATGGGCCACCAAAAACTGCTAACCTCACCTCTGATTTGGGCCCAAACCCCCTTTGAGTATTTCTAATTCTTTTTTTTTATTTATTTATTTATATTGTTTTATTAATTATTTTTATTATCACTAACCAATTAAATTATTTTCCTCATAAAAATCAAAAACCAAAAAATATTTTATTTATTAAAATTAAATTCATCATTTTGTTTTTTTTGTAAATAAATTAATTCAATTAATTTAGTTTAATTAGGTTTAACTTTTAATATTTTTTTGCAATATTTAAAATCAATGTAGATAATTAGGTTTTTACTAACTTTAAATCAAATTTATTTTATTTCCTTAAATACTCAAAAATCCAAAAATATCTTTTTTTTAATTAATTTAATTTAATTTAATTTAATTGTTAACTTAATTTCATTTCTTTTAATTCAAAAATAACCCAAAAAATGTTTTCTTTCAAAAAATGGTCAAAACCCTAAAAATGCATTCGATTTAATTTTTCGCGCGATCCATTTTACCATTGATGTAATTGTTTCCCGGAATGTAATAGATTTTAATTAGGACTTTATTTTATTGCTTTATTTTATTTTCCGCATTTTAAATTCAAGGGTTGCTTTTGGCGATGTAAATACCCGACGCCTTGTAATAGTTAGATTTAATTTCCGCAATTTAATTTCTGCAACTTATAAACTGTTTAGATGTTTGATAATAGGGAATGCATGACAAGATCGAATGTATGAACTTAAAATCAACATATATAACCCATTAACATGTACAAATAAAAATAAACTGAAAACAACACACTCGCACATGCGCACTCTTAGGGTACACCTCACTTGGTTGCCTTCGAACGTGGTCATTAAGTATAGGAAGTTTTAGAGGTCGCCCTCTTGTCCAAAGATCATAGTTGCCTCGAAGCGGTTCTGCCGAAGAAGGCGTTGGACCGGTTGGATTACGAGGGTTTAACTCTAAAGCCTAGTAACATTGTGGTAAGGGCTTTTGACGGATCAAAGAGAACGGTGCACAGGGAGGTGGACATCCCTGTCAAAGTAGGTTCTCATACTTCTGGGTCCACCTTTTATGTGATGGACATCAGGCCGTCGTATTCTTGTTTGTTGGGTCGTCCTTGGATCCACGAGGCTGGGGCAGTTACTTCCACACTCCACCAAATGCTGAAGTACCTGGTGAAAGGAAAGATTATCACGGTACGGGGTGAAGAAGAATATATGGTGAGCCACCTCAATTCCTTCCGGTATGTAGAGATGGACGGGGAATTCATAGAAACTCCTTGTCAGAATTTTGAAGAGGTCCCTCAGATCTTGGCATCGACGAAAACTACTACCAACAAACCTCCTTTGAAGATGGCTTCCCTCAAGGATGCCAAGGCCGTGGTTAAAGAAGGTGGGTGTGCCAATTGGGTCAAATCCATGATTTCACTAAAAAAACTGACAAATTTGGTTTGGGCTTTACTACAGGGGCTCAAAGGGCTGTTAGACGCGCTCGGGCTGGAAGACCTCCCCTACACATCAGCAATCGGGGAATTAATGCCATTGAAGACAACAAGGAAGAGTCATAAATCGACAGCTGGATCTACCTAACTACCTATGGTGGATTGAGTAACTAGACGACTAGGGACTTTGTACCTGTTTCTTTTATTCCGCAGTAATTGACTTACTTGTTTTAAGATTTGTAATAAACAATTTGAAACTTTTCGGTCGGGTTCCTTACCCGAGGCACCTTGGCTTTGCTTGTGAGGGCTATTATTTGTCATTTCATATATCATTAATAAAGCATTGGACGTTTCTTGCATACAAATTTTGTGCTCTCTGTTTTTCATTCCTGCTTTCACTTTATCAAAATAACTATTCTCTTACACACACTCACGTATCATAATGCAGATCCATATCCACTTTGGATCCCATTGATAACAGCTCTGCTATTGCCAGTTATAACTTCAAAAATCCGATCAACCAAGCCGAGGACGAAGGTGAGGATGATTGTGAGGTGCCTGGAGAACTTGCTAGACTATTACAGAAGGAAGAAATGGCCATACGGCCTCATGAAGAGCCGGTTGAGACAGTGAACTTGGGTACTGAGGAAGACATAAAAGAGGTTAAAATAGGTGCGAATCTGGGGCTTAGCGTCAAACAGAGGTTGATACAGATGTTGCACAACTATGTTGAGATCTTCGCTTGGTCCTATGAAGACATGCCTAGTTTGGACACTGATATTGTTGTACATCGCTTGCCGACTAAGGAAGACTGTCCACCGATTAAACAGAAGGTCTGCCGTATGCGTCCTGAAATGTCAGAGAAGATCAGGGCAGAGGTCATGAAATAGTTTGATGCATAATTCTTGGCTGTCACTTCTTATCCGCAGTGGGTTGCCAACATCGTTCCGGTACCTAAAAAGGACGGTAAGGTACAGATGTGTGTGGATTACAGAGATATGAATAGGGCAAGCCCCAAGGATGATTTCCCTCTTCCTCACATTGATGTTCTTGTTGACAACACTGCGCAATAAAATCTTCTTCTTCATGGACGAATTCTCTGGCTACAACAAAATCAATATGACTACTGAAGACATGGAGAAGACAACCTTCATTACAGTGGGGCACCTTCTGCTACAATGTAATGCCTTTTTGGTTGAAGAACGCTGGGGCAACCTATCAGCGCGCCATGGTCGCTTTGTTCCATGATAAGATTCACCACGAGATCGAAGTTTATGTTGATGACATGATAGCCATGTCTCAGACTGAGGAAGAGCACCTTGATTATCTCCTAAAATTATTTGACAGGTTGAAGACATACAAGCTGAGGTTGAATCCGAACAAGTGTACCTTCGGGGTAAGATCTGGTAAGCTTCTGGGTTTTGTCATCAGCGATAAGGGTATTCAGGTAGACCCTGCGAAGGTAAAGGCCATACACGAGATGCTGGTTCCCCGCACAGAGAAGGAAGTTAGAGGCTTCTTGGGACGTCTGAATTACATCGCCAGGTTCATTTCACATCTAACTGCTACTTGTGAGCCAATCTTCAAGCTTCTGAAGAAAGATCAAGTGGTAAAGTGGAATGATAAATGCCAGACCGCTTTCGAAAGAATCAAACAATACCTTCAAGAACCACCAATTCTGATGCCTCCGGTAGAAGGAAGACCTTTAGTATTATACTTGACTGTGCTAGACAATTCAATGGGGTGTGTGTTGGGGCAGCATGACGAGTCTGGTCGAAAAAAGAACGCAATTTATTACCTTAGCAAAAGGTTTACCGACTGTGAGACATGATACTCATTGCTCGAGAAAACTTGTTGTGCTTTGGCATAGGCTGCTCGCCGACTGAGATAGTATATGCTGACTCACACTACCTTGTTGATATCGAAGATTGATCCGATCAAGTATATTTTCGAGAAGCCCGCTCTCTCCGAAAGGATAGAAAGATGGCAAATGATCTTAACCGAGTACGACATACAATATACAACCCAAAAAGAAATCAAGGGGAGTGTATTGGCCAATCATTTGGCTCATCGGGCCGTGGATGACTACCAGTCCATGAATTTTGAGTTCCCGGATGAGATATTATATTGGTGATTGACTATGAAGAACCTGGACCGGATGAAGGACCCGAGGAGGGATCCCGATGGTCTATGTATTTTGATGGAGCCTCGAACATGCTGGGTAAAGGCATTGGCCCTGTAATCATATCTCCCGAGGGCTGTCATACTCCGTTCACCACCCGATTATGTTTCAATTGCACCAACAACATGGCAGAGTATGAAGTGTGCATCACGGGCCTTCGAGCTTCTATTGACCTAAGGATCAAGTTCTTGAATGTATTCGGGGATTCCACTTTGGTGATAAGTCAGATCAAAGGCGAGTGGGATACGAAGCACCCGAATCTCATCCCGTACAAAGAGTATGTACTGACATTGCTCCCACACTTTGAGGAGGTAATCTTCGAACATTTCCCACGAGAGGAGAACCAGTTAGCGGATGCGCTAGCTACCATGTCTTCTATGTTCAAGGTTAGGTGGGACAATGAAGCTCCTCAAATTACCATTGAGAGGTTGGATGAACCAGTACACTGCTGTGAAATTGATACCGAAGAAGTGGCAGACAAACCCTGGTTTCACGAAGTCAAAAGGTATCTCGAGGCTCAAGAGTATCCCAAAGGGGCATCTGTCAATGATAAGAAGTTTCTGAGAAGGTTCGCTACCAAGTTCTTCCTCAGTAATGGAATCCTCTATAAACGCAACCATGACTCCACACTACTACGATGTGTAGACAAGGATGAAGCAGAGAGGATCATGATAGATCTACATGAAGGCACCTTCGGAACCCATTCTAGTGGACATACCATGGCTAAGAAGATCCTACGGGAAGGATATTACTGGTCCACTATGGAAGCTGATTGTTATCAGCACTCTCGAACCTGTCATAAGTGCCAAATCTACGCTGATAAGGTGCATGTGCCTCCGGTCCCCTTAAACGTCTTGATAGCTCCTTGGCCCTTTGCGATGTGGGGTATCGACATGATCGGCGAGATCAGACCTACTGCGTCTAACGAGCATCATTTCATTCTGGTAGCCATTGATTACTTCACGAAGTGGGTTGAGGCAACTTCCTTTGCTACAATTACTAAGAACGTCGTGGCGCGGTTTACCCGACACAATCTGATCTGTCGATATGGTGTACCAGAGAGGATTAGTACGAACAATGGTACGAATCTCAACAACACAATGATCACCGAGCTCTGTAAACAGTTCAAGATACAACACCATAATTCTTCCCCCTACCGGGCGAAGATGAATGGCGCTATTGAAGCAGCTAACAAGAATATCAAGAAGATTTTGCAGAAGATGACAGTGACATATAAAGACTGGCATGAGATGTTACCATTCTCTCTTCATGGGTACCGTACCTCAGCACAGACGTCGAAAGGGGAAACACCCTACTCTCTGGTATATGGCATGGAGGCAGTCATACCCATCAAAGTCCAGATACCTTCTCTCAGGATTATGAAGGATGCGGGTTTGAACGAAGACGACTGGATCCAAACCCGACTTGATTAGTTAAATCTAATCGATGAAAAGAGACTTACTGCTATCTGCCATGGTCAAACATATCAAAAGCGAATGATCAAGGCTTTTAACAAGAAAGTCAATCGTCAAGAATATCAAGTTGGGGATCTAGTGATCAAACGCATCATGCTGTCGCAAGGTGATCCCAGGGGCAAATGGACCCCCACATACGAAGGGCCATTTGTGGTTAAGAAAATTTTCTCGGGAGGAGCTATGATTCTAACCACCATGGATGGTGACGACCTTCCTCAGCCTGTCAATGCAGACATAGTGAAAAGATACTACACATAATCAAAGACCCGCTAGGTCGACTGGCCTAGGCAAAAATAAGGGCTTCTCGATTAACCAAAAGGGTTCGGGCAAAAGTAAGCGATGAAAATGAAAAAAATCTGTACACCCGGCAAGTTGAAAACCCGAAAGGGAGGCTTGGGCAAAAAAGGGTATCCCGGTGGACTGAAAACCCGAAAGGGCGGTCCAGGAAAAAGTTAGGGGTTGAAGCGTATCACTATGTCTCATTGGATAATCTTGCGACCAGACTTCGGTATCGACTATCAAGCTCGGACGGTGCCAACCAATCTGATCAGCCTTCGGCCAAGTAGCAAAGTGATGAGACGCTTGAAGATATAAAGGCAATAGCAGAGTTGGAACCCAATGGGATTATTTCACATAGTTGTTTTTCTTTCTTTTACCCAAATTTTAATTTCTTTCGGCGGTGTTCTCTTACTAGAGCATCAGCCTCTTTGTACAAAACGCCTATTACAGGCCGACTAAAAAAATCAATATAAGTCATTTTCACAAAAAACTTCAATTCGTTTTTCTTTTTCTGTTTTGTTTTGCAAGAACGTCCAATGACTTAGTTTTTATATATGCATTTGAAAATGATTGCTGCTCATAAATATTTACATAAGAAACAAAGGCAATTATTCGTAATTCCAGAAACAGGGAAAAAACAAGTGCCAAACCCGACAGTTACTTTTCCCAACAGGTACTGGGATAGAGCCAGCTTGGGAACGTAATTATTGGTATGTACACTCCCCACAAAGTAAAAGAATCCAAAGGCATTGATGTCAACTTTCCCGAAATAGGACAAAACTCTCCCCAGTCGAGGTTCATAATCGCGAGTGAGTCAGTAAATTTCATCCCCCAAGCGGAGTTTATTTCTATGAATACAGAAGCTCAATCTCCAATAGAGCTCATTATCTCCAACAACGGAATTTCATCCCCAACTAAGTTTATTCCTCCAGATCAGTAGGTCTACCAACATATTATCTCTTTGCCCTAAGTCTAGTCCCCGTAGAGTTATTCTCCAGCATCTCTTCCCGACAAAATATTTATCTCCAGCGAACGTCAGAGATTTATTTTCCCAGACACGAGCATACCCCGATAGCATTTCATGAACATACATCATGACATACACATGCATATCATATACAACATAATCTCATTTATTTTGAGAACATCATCTCACCCTACATTTCATGCATCACATATAACTAACACTGATATCTTTTCAAGAAAAGAGGAATAACTTCAACAAATTCAGAAGTTATGCAAGTTACATCTGCAGACGACTAATGGAAACTCAATTCCCGAAACCAAACGGGTTAACGAATCTACACTATCACTTTGAAGTAACCTTACTATCCAGGTTCCTTCTCATAAGCCCTACTATCCAAGCTTTCATATCGAAGTAACCCTACTATCCAGGTTCCTTCTCACAGCCCTACTACCCAGGCTTTCATATCGAAGTAACCTTACGACCCAGGTTCCTTCTCACATCCCTACTATCTAGGATTTCATATCGAAGTAACCCTACTATCCAGGTTCCTTCTCATAGCCCTACTATCCAGGCTTTCATATCGAAGTAACCCTACTATCCAGGTTCCTTCTCACAAGCCCTACTATCCAGGCTTTCATATCGAAGTAACCCTACTATCCAGGTTCCTTCTCAAAGACCTACTACCCAGGATTTCATATCAAAGTAACCCTACTATCCAGGTTCCTTCTCACATCCCTACTATCCAGGATTTCATATCGAAGTAACCCTACTATCCAGGTTCCTTCTCATATCCCTACTATCCAGGATTTCATATCGAAGTAACCCTACTATCCAGGTTCCTTCTCACAAGCCCTACTATCCAGGCTTTCATATTGAAGTAACCCTACTATCCAGGTTCCTTCACACAGCCCTACTACCCAGGATTTCATATCGAAGTAACCCTACCATCCAGGTTCCTTCTCACAGCCCTACTATCCAGGCTTTCATATCGAAGTAACCCTACTATCCAGGTTCCTTCTCACAGTCCTACTACCCAGGCTTTCATATCTAAGTAACCTTACTATCCAGGTTCCTTCTCATAGCCCTACTATCCAGGCTTTCATATCGAAGTAACCCTACCATCCAGGTTCCTTCTCACAACCCTACTATCCAGGCTTTCATATCGAAGTAACCCTACTATCTGGGTTCCTTCTCACAGCCCTACTATCCATGCTTTCATATCGAAGTAACCCTACTATCCAGGTTCCTTCTCACAACCCTACTATCCAGGCTTTCATATCGAAGTAACCCTACTATCCAGGTTCCTTCTCACAACCCTACTATCTAGGATTTCATATCGAAGTAACCCTACTATCCAGGTTCCTTCTCACAACCCTACTATCTAGGCTTTCATATCGAAGTAACCCTACTATCCAGGTTCCTTCTCACAACCCTACTGTCCAGGTTCCTTCTCACAGCCCTACTATCCAGGCTTTCATATCAAAGTAACCCTACTATCCAGGTTCTTTATCACAACCCTACTATCCAGGTTTCTTCTCACTGACCTACTATCTAGGCTTTCATATCGAAGTAACCCTACTATCCAGGTTCCTTCTCACAACCCTACTATCCAGGCTTTCATATCGAAGTAACCCTACCATCCAGGTTCCTTCTCACAGCCCTATTATCCATACTTTCATATCGAAGTAACCCTACTATCTGGGTTCCTTCTCACAGCCCTACTATCCAGGCTTGCATATCGAAGTAACCCTACTATCCGGGTTCCTTCTCACAGCCCTACTATCCAGGATTTCATATCGAAGTAACCCTACTATCCAGGTTCCTTCTCACAGCTCTACTATCCAGGCTTTCATATCGAAGTAACCCTACTATCCAGGTTCCTTCTCACAGCCCTACTATCCAGGCTTTCATATCGAAGTAACCCTACTATCCAGGTTCCTTCTCACAACCCTACTATCCAGGTTCCTTCTCACAGCCCTACTATCAAGGCTTTCGTATCGAAGTAACCCTACTATCCAGGTTCCTTCTCATAACCTTACTATCCAGGTTCCTTCTCTGTTATCTCCGGACAACAGTTCACAACACTGTAAGACCGGGACCCAATCAAACACGATTGGTTTGGCATCTCCCTAGTAAGTCGCGGTGCAGCATATACCCTGACCAGATATGCAGTTCACTCCCGCTTCCTCAAGTCGGAGTTATTTCCCCAATAGAGTAACAGACAACTGAAGCTCCTAAAATTCTATTTCTCCCAAGACAGATACTAACATTCCTTAGTAGATTCCTCAACGACAGGAGCAGGGACTCTCATCGAAGAAATATTTCAGGAAATCAACATCCTCTAGATGGAATCTTGAGGAATCATGATCAACCCTTGATAAAATGATGGATATCACTTCAAAATGTTGATGTTGACAAAAAATCTTGAAGTTTGACTGTTCATGGGCCACATTTGACTTTTGACCTAGCATAGTTGATTTTCCAATACTTGAACAATTGACTGAGCAAACTTATTGTGCAAGGTATGAAATTTGGCATGGATAATCTTTAAGACATATTAGGACCATGGGAAGCATTTGAGACCATTAGAGCTCAACCATCTTGATAAAAATTGAAACCCTAGTTGGGGGTTCATTTCCTTAGGAGGAGAATTTGTCGGGTCAATTCTTGGTTAACCTTGAGCAATTGAGAACC
The DNA here is from genome assembly GCA_948472305.1 of Vicia faba. Lineage (NCBI taxonomy): Eukaryota > Viridiplantae > Streptophyta > Magnoliopsida > Fabales > Fabaceae > Vicia > Vicia faba. The sequence goes on from OX451738.1 coordinate 710,707,732, forward strand.
TCTAGAAGTATGTCTTGAGTTAAAATGGGAGGCAAAATTTTGGGGTGCAGAAGCTGCCCCTGTTCAATCTTCTTAAACCTGAAGATTTAGATTGGCTTGTTTGCCTTTCGTGATCTGAAGGTGGAAGATGATTGAACACTAGAGTGCCCAAAAATTTGCACTCGTCCGAAATGAGACTATTGGTGAATAATATCGGGAATGGGCTTACAGATGCCATTTGGAGAAGATGACAAGAAACTGTCGGAGATGGGCTTAAAGATGCCATCCAAGGGGTATGACGGAGAGTCGTCGGAGATGGGATTAAAGATGCCATCCAAAATAGATGTTGACTTCATAAGAAGTCTCTTTGTGGGGATTCGTGTTCCTGCTGTCCGAGGAAGAGTCCACTAGGGAATGTTTTTTAGGGGGATAGAGTCTAGGAGCTTCAGTTGTCCATTACTCTACTGGGGAGTCATCTGTTGACCGAAGAGATGGAAGTGAACTGCTATCTGGTCAGGATCCAGGCTTCATAGTGATTTGTTGAGGATAATAAAGCTGACTGCTATCTGGTCGTATTCCAGGCTTCACATCTATTTACTGGGGAAATGAGATTAAACTGTTATCGGGTTGTACCCCAGACTTTGCAGTTTCTTTAACAGAAAAGAATCAGTAACAAATCAATGGTCGATTCGAACTGAACCAGAAGAGGTCTTGGTTTATCTTTGACTGGATAAGAATCAGAAAAATATTAGTGTTGATTTAACTGAACGAGAAAAAAGTATTGCATCATCTTCAACTAGAATAGGAATCAGAGAGATCTTAGTGTTGATCTGAGTGAACCAGAGAAGGTCTTGGATTAACTTTGACTGGAATAGAAATCAAAAGAATCTTAGGATCAATTCAACTGAACCAGACAAAATTCTTGGGTCATCTTCAACTGGAATAGGAATCAGAGAGATCTTAGTGTCGATCTGACTGAACCAGAGAAGGTCTTTAATTAACTTTGAATGGATAAGAATCAGAAAAATCTTAGTGTCGATTTAACTGAACCAGACGAAAGTCTTGGAATATCTTCAACTAGAATAGAAATCAGAGAGATCTTAGTGTCGATCTAACTGAACCAGAGAAGGTCTTTAATTAACTTTGACTGGATAAGAATCAGAAAAATCTTAGTGTCGATTTAACTGAACCAGACGAAAGTCTTGGAATATCTTCAAATGGAATAGAAATCAGAGAGATCTTAGTGTTGATTTGACTGAACCAGAAAAGGTCTTGTGAGGACATCTTTCTGAGGAATTTGCTGAAACAGCCCTTCATCAAACGTAGCTTTTAAGAAGACTACCAGGTCACATAAGTAGTCAACAGTGTTTGTTGATTTGATCTTTTCCTGAAAAAGGTAAAGAGTTAGTCATATGCAATGTCATGATGTATGAAATGCATTGTGATGATGTTCTCAAAATAAATGAGATTATACTGTATGCGGTGTGTATGCGCATGCCATGATGTATGAATATGGGATGTTATTGCTATGTTTCTCAGTCTGGGAAAATAAATCCTGGACTATTGCTGGAGAGTATTGGGAAGCTGAATCCTTCATTTATGCTGGGGATGATGAATGGATATGATTTTCTAGGGATTTCCTCTTTCTGTTTGAGGATATTCTGTCAGGGATTAACTCTGCTTGAGAATAACTTTGTGGAGGAAGGATGCTCTGTTGGAAGGTTTTGCCGATGTAGAGAAATAAACTATGTTAGGGAATGAGCTTCCGCAGTTTCAGGAATAAACTCTACTCGAGAGGAGTTTTTATAAACTGTTTAAGATTATAAAGCTCGGTTGGGGAATACAGAATTTAGTTCTCTGAAGGAACATCGCTGGAGGAGGTAATTCCTACTTGGGGAAGGAGAGATAAAAAATATGGTTGTTTCTACTCTGTGGGGAACATAGACATCGTAGGGTCGCATGTAATGGTGACTTTGTCTCAAACTGTCCCTGCCCCTGTACCATGCTGGAAGGAGTAACTGTTGGGACTACAAATAGTTTTTTAGACTTTGCCATGTTTCTTAAAGCCATTAGTAACTGTCTTTCTGTTTCTTATGCAAGTATTTGTGAACAGTGATCATATTTAAACGCATATGTCAAAAATAAGTTATTGGACATTTTTTCCAAAACAAAACAGAAAAAGAAAAACAAATAGCTTTCGTACTTTCAAGGAATGATTTGTATTGATTTTTTTTTGAAGTTCTCCAATAACAGGAATTTTATACAAAGAGACTGACGTTCTAGTAGGAGAACACCGTCGTGAAAATGAAAATTATACAAAATAGTGTACAAAGAGAAAACAACTACGTGTAATAATCCCATTGAGTTTCAATTCTGCTATTGCCCCTATGTCTTTGAGCGTCTCATCACTTTGCTGCTTGTCCGAAGCTGACCGGATTGATTGGTACCGTTTGAGCTTGATAGTTGATATTGATCGCAAGGTGATCCAATGGGACATAGTTATACGCTTAAAATCCCTAACCTTTTCCTGGACCGCCCTTTCGGGTTTTCAGTCTATCGGGATACCCTTTTTGCCCAAGCCGCCTTTGCAGGTTTTCGACTTGCCGGGTGTACAAATTTTTTTTGTATGTATATCCCTAATTTTTGCCCGAACCCTTTTGGTTCGCCATGATTCCCTTTTTTTGCCTAGGCCAGTCAACCTAGCGGGTCTTTATTTACGCACAATATATTTTCACTATGTCCATATTAACAGGGTGAGGAAGGTCGTCACCATCCATGGTGGTTAGAATCATGGCTCCAGCGGAAAATATGCTTTTGATTACAAATGGCCCTTCGTACGTCGGAGTCCATTTTCCCCTGGGATCACCTTGTGGAAGTATGACGCGCTTGATTACCAGATCACCCACTTGATATACTTGACGTCTGACCTTTTTCTTGAAAGCCTTGATCATCAGTTTTTGATACATTTAACCATGACAGACAATAGTAAGCCTTTTCTCATCAATCAGATTTAGTTGATCAAGTCGAGTCTAGATCCAATCATCCTCGTTTAAACCCGCATCTTTCACGATCCTCAAAGAAGGGATTTGGACTTCAATAGGCAGGACACTCTTCATACCGTATACCAGAGAGTAAGGTGTTGCCCCTGTCGACGTTCGTGCTGAGGTGAGATAACCATGAAGAGCAAATGGTAACATCTCATGCTAGTCTTTGTATGTCATCATCATCTTCTGTATGATTTTCTTAATATTCTTATTAGCAGCCTCCACAGTGTCATTCATCTTCGGCCGGTAAGGGGGAAAATTATGATGCTGGATCTTGAATTGTTTACAGAGTTCAGTGATCATTGTATTATTGAAATTCGTACCATTGTTTGTGATGATTCTCTCTGGCACACTATACCGACAAATCACGTTATGCTTGATAAACCTCACCACAACATTCTTGGTAATAGTAGCGAAAGAGGCAGCCTCGACCCACTTTGTGAAGTAATCAATATCCACTAGGATGAAGCGATGCCCATTGGAAGCGGTAGGTCGAATCTCTCTGATCATGTCAATGCTCCACATTGCAAAGGGCCATGGAGCCGTCAAGACGTTCAAAGGAACCAGAGGTACATGTACTTTATCAGCATAGATTTGGCATTTGTGACAAGTTTGGGAATACTGATAACAATATGTTTCCATAGTGGACCAATAGTATCCTGCCTGTAGGATCTTTTTAGCCATGGTATGTCCACTAGAATGGGTGCCAAAGGTACCTTCGTGTAGATATTCCATAATCCTCTCTACTTCGCTCTTATCTACGCACCGAAGTAAAGTAGAGTCATGGTTGCGCTTGTAGAGGATTCCATTACTGAGGAAGAACTTTGCGGAGAACCTTCTTAGAAACTTCTTATCATTGACAAACGCTCCCTTGGGATATTCTTGAGCCTCAAGATACCTTTTGACTTCGTGAAACCAAGGTTTGTCTGCTACCTCTTCAATGTCAATCTCATAGTAGTATGTTGGTTCATCAAACCTCTCAATAGTGATCCGAGGAGCTTCGTTGTCCCACTTGACCTTGAATATAGCCGACATAGTAGCTAGCGCGTCCGCTAACTGATTCTCTTCTCGTGGGAAATGTTCAAAGGTGACCTCTTCAAAGGGATGAGGTTCGGGTGCTTCGTGTCCCGTTCACCTTTGATTTGACTTATTACCAAGGCTGAATCCACAAAAATGCTCAAGAACTTGATCCTCAGATCAATAGTAGCTTTGAGACCCATGATGCATGCTTCATACTCCGCCATATTGTTGGTACAATTGAAACATAATTTGGCGGTGAAGGGAGTATGACAACCCTCAGGAGATATGATTATGGCATCGATGCCATTGCCGAGTGTGTTGAAAGCTCTGTCAAAAACCAAAGTCCATCGGGATCCTTCCTCAGGTCCTTCATCTGATCCAGGTTCTTCATAGTTTGTCACTAACATAATGTTCTCATCCGGGAATTCAAAGTTCATGGATTGGTAGTCATCCATAGCCCGATGAGCCAAATGATCACCTAGTACACATCCCTTGATTTCTTTCTGGGTCATGTATTGGATATCGTATTTGGTCAAGATCATTTGCCATCTTGCTATTCTTTCGGAGAGAGTGGGCTTTTCGAAGATGTACTTGATCAGATCCATCTTAGATATCAACAAAGTAGTGTCGGTCAACATATACTATCTCAGTCGGCGAGCATCCCATGCCAAAGCACATCAAGTTTTCTCGAGCAGTGAGTATCTTGTTTCACAGTCGGTAAACTTTTTGCTAAGGTAGTATATTGGATGCTCTTTTCGAACGGACTCGTCATGCTTCCCCAACACACACCCCATGGAATTATCTAACACTGTTAAGTATATTATCAAAGGTCTTCCTTCAATCGGAGGCATAAGTATTGGAGGCTCTTGAAGGTATTCCTTGATTCTCTCGAAGGCGGTCTGACATTCGTCATTCCACTTTACCACTTGATCTTTCTTTAGGAGTTTGAAGATAGGCTCACAAGTAGCAGTTAAATGGGAAATGAACCTGACAATGTAATTTAGGCCTCCTAAGAAGCCTCTGACCTCCTTCTCAGTGCGAGGAGCCAGCATCTCTTGTATAGCCTTCACTTTTGCAGGGTCTACCTGAATGCCCTTGTCACTGACAATGAAACCTAGCAGTTTACCAGACCTTACCCCGAAGGTGCACTTGTTCGGATTCAACCTCGGCTTGTACGTCTTCAACCTGTCAAACAGCTTTTGTAGATGATTAAGGTGTTTTTCCTCACTTTGAGACATGGCTATCATGTCATCAACATAAACCTCTATCTCATGGTGAATCATGTCATGAAACAAAGCTACCATGGGTCGCTGATAGGTTGCCCCGGTGTTCTTCAACCCAAACGGAATCACTTTTTAGTAGAAAGTGCCCCATTGTATGACGAAGGTTGTCTTCTCCATGTCTTCGGGTGTCATCTTGATTTGATTGTAACCATAGAAATCGTCCATGAAGGAAAAGATCTTGTGTTGCGTGGTGTTGTCAACCAGAACGTCAATGTGGGGGAGCAGAAAGTCATCCTTGGGGCTTTCCTTGTTCAAATCTCGGTAGTCCACACACATCCGCACCTTGCCGTCTTTTTAGGCACCGGGACTACGTTAGCAACCCATTGGAGATAAGAGGTGACAACTAATAACCCAGCGTTGAACTATTTCATAACCTCTACTTTGATCTTCTCTGACATTTTAGGGCGCATACGAAGGACCTTATGCTTTACAGGAGGGAAATCTTTTTTAGTTGGCAGACGATGAACCACAATATATGTGTCTAGTCCTGGCATGTCTTCATATGACCAGGAAAAGATCTTAACATAATCATGCAACATATGAATCAAACGTTGTTTGACACGAAGCTCCAAATTTGCACCTATCTTGACTTCTTTTTTGTTCTCTTCTATTCCCAAATTCACTGTCTCAACTAGATCTTCATGAGGCTGTATAGCCCTTTCTTACTACTGTAACAGTCTGGCAAGTTCTCCAGGTACCTCACAATCTTCCTCACCTTCGTCCTCGGCTTGGTTGATCGGATTTTCAAAGTCATAACCGGCAATAGCAGAACTGTTATCAATGGGATCCATAGTGGATATGGATATGCGTTTTGATACGTGAGTGTGTGTAAGAGCATAGTTGTATAGACAAAGTAAAAAGTAGAAAAGAAAAAACAGAGAGCACAAAATTTGTATGCAATAAATGTCCAATGCTTTATTAATGCCATATGAGATTAGAACATGATAACCCTCACAAATAAACCATTATGCCCCGGGTAAGACACAAGGTCATAGAGTTTATATTGTTTATTACATATCCAAAAACAAGAAAGACAATTACTTCTGAATAAAAGTAATTGGTACAAAGTCTTTTTCTATCTAGTTACTGAGTCCACCGTTGGTAGTCGGGAAGATCCAGATATCCATATCATCGTCACCATCACTATCTTCTACAACATTGACCCCATGATTGTTGATGCGTAGGGGAGGTCTTCCAGCACGAGCACGACGGACAGCCCTTTGAGCCCCTGAAGAGAAACCCAAACCAAACTTATCATACTTGTATGGAATATCAGGGAGTTGGCCCCAGAAGGTAGACCTACCTTCTTCAATAACTACTTTTGAATCCTTGAGATAAGCCATCTCCAAGGGAGGTCTGGTGATCTGAGGTATCTTTTCGAAGTTTTGACACGTAGTCTCGATAACTCGCCATCCATTTCCACATACCTAAAGGAGTTCATGTGACTGGCCATGTATTCTTCTTCACCGTGTACCATGACAATATTTCCTCTTATCGAGTATTTCATCATCTGATGCAGAGTAGACGTGACAGCTCCCGCCCCATGGATCCAAGGGCGACCCAACAAACAAGAATAAGATGGTCTAATATCCATCATGTAGAAGGTGGAGTCAAAGGTCTGAGAACCAACTTTGATGGGGATGTCCACCTCCCCGTGCACCATTCTCTTCGAACCGTCGAAAGCTCTCATTACTATGTTTCTGGGCTTCAAGGTCAAAACTTCACAGTCTAGTCTATCCAGAGCCTTCTTGGGCAGCACATTCAATGATGAACAATATCTACTAGAACATGGGCCAAAGTAGTTCCCCTGCACTCGACGGAAACATGCAGTGCATCATTGTGTTTCCTCCCTCTGGGTGTTAGATCAACATCAGAAAAACCCAAACCGTTATCAGTCATCAAGCTGACCATACAATCTTCAAATTGGTCAGCGGACGTTTCTTGTGGCACATGGGCCATCTTAAGGAACTTCACCAAAGCCTTTGCATGAGCTTCAGAGCACAATAGTAAGGCCTTTGAAGGGGTCTGCCCCAGTTGATCGACCACATTGTAGTCGCTCTTCTTTATAATCTTCAAAATTTCTTCCATTTCTTTCTTGGAAGCCTTTGGGATAGATACTAATTGCGCCTTCGTCTAGACAGGCTCAATCAATATGTCTTTGCCCCGAGTCTCGGTCGACTAGGTGATAGGGGTGTCAGTGGGGGTAATCACAGGAATTGCAGTAGTGGTATCAGCAGGAACAAAAGTAGGAATGATCACAAGACCAGTAACAACTTTTGGAGGAGAAATCTCGGGGGAGAACACTCTTCCACTTCTTTTTTATTTTGTTGGTTCCAACAATGTTGCCAATGTCGGGATCAGAATTTTCAGAAACCTGGTCTTTAACAGCTAGCAGGTCATGCTTGACACTGTGGTAATAGACATCACCCCCATAGTTCCAGGGAAAAGTTTTGTCCGAGGAGTACGGGATTGGCCCTGGCATGGTGATAATCAGAGGAGGCAACTTCGGAGCAGATGTAATCCTGACGGGTGTTTTGGTGGAGACTTGGGAGGATCGGCGAAAATGGTTATTATTGAAACATCCTTGCAGGAAATAGTTGGAATGAGAGTCTTTTCAAACAAAATCTCTCTATCATCCATCAGGCGCTGAACACCTACCTTCAACAAATGACAACCAGCCGATAGAGATAAACATGAGTGGCAACCTTCGCCACAGCCCGGAAATAAACCGGCCTTCAATAAGTTCCACTTGACGGTCAGGAGATGTGTAACAAGTTCCTCAACATAAGTAACAAACAAATCATCTTCAACAGCGCTAACACCAAGACCGTGCTTGGGCATATGAGCAGTGATAACATTGGGGATCCCAGGGGCGTCAAATTCAATTTCCTTCGCCTCGAAAAGGTATTGCACCTTGTTTTTAAAATCCCAATAGTCGTTGGTATCATGGCTTGGACTTTTTGAATGGTAAGCGCAACGAGCATTAGGGTTGTAGCGGGGAGAGGCAGTGTTGGGATTCTTTGGAGCTTCTCGTAAGGTTATCAGATTAGATTTCAACAAATGTGGCAAGACTTGAGACAACGTCATGTTTATCTGGGTAAACTGTCTTACCGACCTTTCCGTTCTAGGCTGATTATTTCTTTGTTGAATAAGTGCAAGCTTAGAGATCATAACAGCCCCTACCGCTGGATGGAGTTCAGTTCTGTCCTGATTCCTTTGACTGTACACAACACTAACCTCTTTTTCCCCATAAAATGGCTTCCTTTCTACACTGAAGGATGCATCCTTCTGGATCTTACCACTCTTAATTCTAGCTTCCACTCTTTCTCCCGTCAAGATCAATTCAGTGAAGCCGGCTGAGGAGCTTTCAATCAGGTGATTGAAAAACGGACCAGACAGGGTACCCAGAAACATATCCACTAGCTCCCTATCAGACAGGGGGGTTGGACTCTTCCTGCTAAATCCCTACACTTTTGAGCATATTCTTTAAAGCCCTCGCTCGAACCCATAGATATACTTTGGAGTTGTGTACGGGTGGGAGCAAGGTCTTCATTACACTGATACTGCTTGTAGAAAGCAGCAGCCAGGTCTTCCCAATTACGGATGTTGGCCCTTTCCAGCTGGTAGAACCATTCTAGTTAAGTTCCGGACAGACTATCCTGAAAGAAGTAGACCCATAAGTCCTTGTCAGCAGTGTAAGGCTGTATCTTCCTCACATAAGATCGGAGGTGCATCTTGGGACACGAAACCCCATCATATTTGGCGAATATCGAAACCTTGAACTTTTGAGGGATGACAAACCCAGAGACCAAACCCAGCTCTTCAAAATCCAGACCCGGTACCTTCCGGACCTCCATTGCATTCAAACGATCCTCCAGCTGTTTGTATTTTTCATCAGCAGGAGGATATTATTCCTCATCATAGTCAGATTCATCATTGGATTCTTTTGGACTGGAGTCTTCCTCTCTTGTTTCCTCCTCTTGATTGTTTCCTTCCTTTGATGAAGTTATCAGTTTAGAGGCTCGCTTCACTGGTCCTCTGATCCTTCTTCCCAGATTCACTAACCCAGTTAGCTTCCTTGGCTTCTTCTTTTCTTTAACAAGCAGGGCTTTCAGTTCTTCTTGCCCCTTGGTCAGAGCCATGATCATCTGTTGAAACTGGGAATTCTGAGTCTATAGATCCTTCACTGTTTGTTCTAGAGCCATTGTTGAAATAAACAGTAAAGAGGATGAGAAACCTGCTTTGAAACCTGCTTATGCAATGATATGTATGATATATGTATGCAATGTTTTCAAGGATTTCTAAGACTCAAATTTGCTTAAACAGAAAGAGAAAAAACTTAATTGTATTAAGATATTTTATTGATAACAATAATGCCTCTTGGGCTCACAAAGGGAACAAAGCAACAATAAAATTTCCAAGCAAAAATGAAGACTTCAAGTTTCCCACAGGCGTATCCTCTTTGGTGCAATGTGGGAATTTACATTCCTCTCCTTATGAAGTAATCAGGTGAGCTCTAAAACCTTCTTCTCTCTGGCATAGAATTGGGTTTCAAAGGTATCCCGTTCTTCTTTGAGTTGGATCCAGGATTTCCATAGCTCTTCAAAATCAGTTGGCATATCAGGATGAAGAATAACGTAAGGAGTGTCTCCTTCGGAAATTGGCTCCATAATCATAGGTAAGATGGCAGGGTAAGACATCATAAGACATTGAGCACGAGCTCGCACCCATTTGAGGTAAGGCTCAAGAGGGATGGAAATCTTGTGCCCCAGTGTCTTGCTATCAACCCTGTTTATCATGCCACAAGCTCGAATGAACCTCTTGCGATAACCCTAAACATCATTCTCATAGTCAAATGTGATTCCTTGGATGAGCATGTCGTGAGCACCATCCCTTCTAGCATAACTAATTTGTCGCAACACCAAACAAGGATTATAAGTTATTCCTCCCCTAATGCCTAAGAGAGGGACATTAGGGAATTCCCCATAGCGATCAATGATGGTAACATTCTCCGAGGATCGCGAACACCAATGAATATCTGAATGTGTGAGGGACATCAGCCTATGAGACCATCTCATACCCTGCTCATTTCTCAGAATAGACCAGGGTAGGTACGAAATAAACCACCTAGCCAATAGAGGAATGCAACACAGAAGGGTCCCTCTTCTTTTTAGAGTACGAGTATGCAGAGAGTGTAGAATATCCCCAAGTAAGGTAGGCACTGGATTATGCGACAGAAAAATCTTAACCGCATTCACATCTATGAGTTGGTCCGTGTTAGGGAATAGTACCATCCCATAGATGAGTAGGGCCAACACTTATTCAAAAGCTTGTAAATCCAGGCTATCCTAAAAATAGTGAGCTTTCTCAAATAGAAACTTAACTGGAAATCCTTGGACAGCTTTTCTGGTTTCCCAGTTTACCACTACATCAGACCGTTGTAAAGATAGAGCTTGAGAAATCTCTTCAGGCTTTGGGTCTCTTTCCGTACCGTTTAATGGTAGCTGATTAAGGATAGGTACCCCCAATAACTGAGAAAACTCCTCCATAGTAGGAACTAACTGGTAATTGTAGCAGTAGAAATGTTCAAGACTAAGCCATTGGATTGACTAGACTTTATACAAATCAAAATCAAAATCGCCACCGCGCTTTATTATTTCCAAAGGAATGGGAAAAGAGAGAATAACCCAAAAAAAAGGGGGAAAGATTCAAGGTAAGGGGGTTGGTTATGCAAAGGGAAGGTATTAGCACCCTAAACATCTATGGTACTCCGCAGGAACCTCTTTGAAAAATCTGTATATTTTGGCTATAAAAATGTGTTGTATATAAAATGGATGGTGGAGGTGAGAAAAGAAGTATTTTTTTATGGTTTTTGCACCCGCCGCGGTTGCGAACCTTTAGTGCCTACGTACCACCTTTTATGCAATAGGGGATCAGGGTACACGTAGTTCCTCTTTTAAAAATTTGAAACACAAGTGTGTTGGTTAATTTTATGAGATAAGACATCATCGTCATTGTCCGTGTGGAAAACATACTTACTACCCACAATCATGAGAAAGGAGAATTTGCATCATCTCAAAGTGGAGGATATGGCTTGGATTTTAAAATCAACAATGCCTCACTCAACACCCAAGTGGAAAATATCTCTCTTTATAACATATTGTAGAAGTATAGTTGTTTGCATCACTACAAGGATTGACAAGAGTATAATCTTTTAAGAAAAGTTTTAAAATAAAAAGCCAAAGTGGAAAAAATGGTTTGAAATGAGATTGATTGACTTTTAGTCTTCTCATAAAAATGTCAAGGTATTATTAAATTGATTGGAATTTATTTATGAAAATGTTTTGAAAATGCATGGACCTAAGTCCAAGTTTATTATGAAAGTGTTTCAAGTTTAGAAATAAGAAGAGTTTTTAAAAGGAGGGAGAAGATTTTTGAAATTAAAGAATATGGGAGGAGAAGAAGAGGCTATCCTAAAGCATAAGGTAAAAGCTAGGTGTTGTACCCCAAAATTTGCCCTCCCATATTCTCCAAGAAATTGCCAAGTCAAGTCACAAAATTCCCCAAGGGTTGTGCAGTTCAACTGTCTCCTATACAGTCAAAACTAGGGTTTGTGTTCTGATCAAGAAAATGAAGTTTTCAAAGGCCCAATCAAGTCTCATATGCCTACAAATATGGTCAAGCATCTTCATATCAAGTTTCAAGGCATTCAGCTCAAAATTGCACAGTCAAAACCCTAAATTGCACTACAGTCAACTGTAGGGGCAAAATGGTCATTTGACAGTCAAAAGTTCAAATTTTTGGTCAACATATCATTTTGAAGCCACAAACATCATTTGATCAATGCTTGATCATGATTCTCAAAATTTGGCTCAGAAATCACCAAAGATGCAAAAGTTACTATGTTTGGACAGCTGAAAAAGTCAACTGAAATTGACCAGAGCATAACTTTCACATGGATTATCAGAAAAATTCCATCCAAAGCTCATTTTGAAGAGAAAGACATTTCCTACAACTCATCTTCATACTTCAAGTCCAAGAAATGCTCTCACAAAAAGTTATCAATTTCAACATTATAGGTCATTTTCAAAAGTCAACAAAAAGGGACTTTAAGTCAAAGGCCATAACTTGAGATTGATAAATCAAAATGACATGGAACCAAAGGCATTGGTTAAAGGACTCAAAGACCTTTCCAAAATGTCCAAGAACATGTGAAAAGCTTAAAAATTGAGCAAGTTATGCCTTGTGAAAGTTGGGAAATGTTTGGATATTTTGAAAAGTCAACTTTGATCCAAATGACCTAAAAATGCTAATGGGCCCATTTTTCTTCCAAGATTCAACATTCCAAGCATGTGCACGACCACTTGGCCCAAAGGGAAGTATTTTCTCATTTTTTATTTATTTATTTGAATTTTTATTCATATTAATTCAATTAAATCAATTAAATATGTGGAAAATATCTAAATGAACCAAATGAATCTTTTTATACATGTTTAGACTTGATATTTCGTGCTTAGCCAATTAGGGAAAGTTTTGGCAAGATTTGGTATCAAATTGCATAGAAAAAGATTGAAAACATAATGGAAGAAAATCAAATATTCAATCCATAATTGCAAGAGATTTCTATGAACTTTGTTGACCTAATTGCCTCAGTACATAACCTAGAACACAAACCTAATGGCATTAGACTGAAAGCTGCGCTCAAGAATACCATACAAACTTGAAAAATTGTCCAAAAAACTCAAATCTGATTTCAAGGTTACAGGACGATTCAAGCCCTAATCTTGATCCCAATAGCTTCCTGAAACCTCCCTGAACGCATTCCAATCAAAATCGTCCATCCAAACGCAAAGAATCGGTAACGAGGACCTTCCCTGTACAGAGAAAATTTGATAATCGTATATCATCTTTTAAGCATTTTTTCAGCATTCTATTCATGGAATCATGTTTGTTATGAGCTTTCGAAACTAACCATTGTGTTTGATTGAATTCTTGCACGCCATACGCGATTCTACCATGCTTAAATTTTAGGGTTTACAGGTTGTTCAAAGAGGGCTTTTGCAATAAGGCAAAATTGGAGGTTAAGGCATAGACCATGAGAACAAGCATGATGAGACGAATGAGAATCAACCCTCGCGCTCAATTTATGAGCGCTTGAGGGCTATTCGCTATTTTTCCATAGCCAGCCTAACACCACACCTGGAAAACCGTTGCCTCATATTTGTGTTTTCAGGAAAGTTGAAGAAGATGACCTCGTGTCCAACGGCCAGTGGTTCTTTTGAATCTCGCGCGTTTTTAACCCACTAACATTATGTTTTATTTATTATATTTATATGTTATTATATGTTAAATTAAAAACGCTTGGTTCAGTGGTGCACGTGGTGGTTTGCAACGTGAATGACCTGGGTTCGATCCCAGGTCTTCATCCTTTCCCTTTATTTTTTTTCAATTAATAATCATACGCAGGTGGGGTGGTGTTGTTCCATGGTACACCTCATAATCCAAGCAGCCACGCGTCCTGGCAGGTCCATCAAAGGGCTCAGATTCAAGACATAGGGTAGACGCTGGTCAACGCGCTAGCACACAAACTAAAAAGGTCAAACGGATCAAAGCTAAGTGGGCCAAATACTGGATCAACACCTCCATCTGGGGCCTGAACCCCCCCTGGTTTGCTTCTCTATATTTTTTTATTTTTATTTTTCAATTATGATTTTATTTTTGCTTTATTGTTTAATCAAATTAATTAATTCTTTTTTATATAAAATACAAAAACATCATGAAAATCAGAAAAGGCAAAAATATAATATTTATTTATTTAATTATTTTTATGAATAAATGCATGTAAATAAACTTAGTTTTAATTAGGTTGTAATTTTAATCCTTTTAATGACTAAAAATCCAAAAATATGTAGAAATAGGTTTTATTAATTTTGATTCCTTTTAATTTCCCTTTTTACAATAATAATGTTTATTTTATTTATTTTCTATAATTAAAATTTGCATGTAAATGAACTTAGATTTAATTTAGGTTAAATTTTAATATTTTCTTAATAACTTAAAAAATAATTAGAACTAGGTTTAACGTTCAATTTTAGTTTTTATTAATTCTTTTTCCATTAAATCATAAAAAACACAAAAATACCAAAAACATTTAATTTTCATTTTTTATTTTAATTCCTTATTAATTTAATATTTTGCAAAAGGGTCCAACGCCCTCGTTCGTAACTTACTTCATTCGCGTATTTATTTTCTTTCGCTTGATCAATTATGTAATTCTCCCAAAGCGTTGTAACAACTTAAATTTCTCGCACTTTTACTTCGCTTTATTTATTTTCCGTCAAATCGGGTTCGGTTTAATTTTGGCGATGTGGACCCGCGCCATTTGTAATAGTTAGATTTATTTTCCCGCAAATATTTTAACTGTTAACAAAAGGCATGAAAGAATGAATGGCCCTAATTAAAATCAAGCGTAGATCACGATGAACATGACAAGACAAATATCAATGAAAATGACACACGAATCGCACACACCACCCCTAGGGTACGCCTCACTGTTGCCTTTCGAAAGGTGATCGTCGAGTAGAGGATGTCTTAGTAAGTCCTCATGATCCGGGAACCTGGCATGAGGGTAGCTTCTAAGGTGTCTTGCCATTGCTCCGGTGATCACCATGTCCCTAAAACTCGAATTGACCCGAACACCTCCAACAGTGGTGCTACCTACCTCTCAATGGTGGGATGGCACTACTTTAAAGGACATTTACACAGACGAATTCCTTAGGGTAGGTATGTTCTCGTAGATACTTGCTCTCTTCAAAAACAAACAAAAATCTTTTCACACCGACACATTTTCAAAAGCTTTCAAAGCAATTTTTTCAAACACTCTGACGTACGAGTCGAACTGAAATTTTTCAAAGAAACTTTTTAAAACCCACATTGAAAAGCAAACAAACCTTTTTGAAAACACTATGAGCAAGTATCTAAGAGCCCATGGATAACCATGGATAGAAAGGGTGCTGACACCTTCCCTTTCTATAACCTACCTCCCGAACCGAGAGCAATCTCTTTAAGGAATTTTTCTGTGCTTTTGTCCTTTCCATTTGGAGAAAATAAAAGACGATGGCGACTCTTGCTTCCGCGACATTTCGCGAACCAGCGTTAAACAGTCAGTTCCAGATCCACCGATCACAGAACTGGCGACTCTGCTGGGGATAATAACTTAAAGTGAGGTGTACCTTAGGGCTAGGTCATAACTGTGTTTTCACTTGTATTGTTTTGCTTGCTTTACTATTGTGGGTTGCATCGGAGATACATAGATCCTAACCCGGATCTGGGGATACCCTGTTTAGGTAGCATAAGCTGTGAGGGACCTGTCCGGCGTAGACCGACACAGGTGAAGCAGTGGCTACGTTGGTGTGGCACCTTAGTCTGTACCGATATCCCTTGTGTCGCAACGAGGAGAATATGGGTCTTCTAAGGAGTCATTAAGCACCAACAACCTT
Organism: Vicia faba; assembly: GCA_948472305.1. NCBI lineage: Eukaryota > Viridiplantae > Streptophyta > Magnoliopsida > Fabales > Fabaceae > Vicia > Vicia faba. The sequence continues at coordinate 710,723,557 of OX451738.1, forward strand.
AGAACCTTAATTGACACAACTTGGCCTTTAGAATTGTAGCAGTATGCTACGCCCATTGAGGCTAAACTCTCGTGATGGTTATGGCTGCAAGAAAAGATTGCGATGCTGGAGTTATGACCGATTGAGGGTAGTCAATGATATTGGGATCCTCTAAGAACCCGGTTACTTTTGATTAGGACAGGTATGAACCAACAAACTGAAAGAGGGTAGTACCTAGACCTCATGCTGGCCTAAACTTTAGGGGCTTGCCTTGTGTGACTTGTGTGCCTTACCATGTTTGCCTTTGTATCTGTATGTGGTGTGCTTTATCATAACATCATAGCATCATGAGCATTGCATGCATCCTGCATAAGGACTGACCATTTCAAAGACAAGAGGGTTTCATCTTTGCTCTGTTTTGTAGGACATTATGATGCCTGTGCGAAGGAATACTATCCGGTTCAACTTTGTTCGTTCACCTGAGTTGCTTGATGAGTTGGTTAGCAGAATTCCAAATACCACTTCCTTCATTCAGAGGCATGGTTCCCTTCTCAGTCTAGTCACGGCAAAGCGGGATTAACAATTGATGAGTGTTCTGACCCAGTTCTATGACCCTCTGTACCAGTGCTTCACCTTTCAAGACTTCCAGCTGGTCCCTACCCTGGAAGAGTTCTCTAATCTGCTTGGTATCCCTATCTTGGATCAGACTCCCTTTACTGGTTGGGAAAAGACCCTCAGGCTTGAGGATGTGGCTGCAGCTCTTCCCTTGACCCATCAAGAGGTAACAGACAACTGGGTGACTAGAAGCGTAGTTAAGGGTTTCTTGGCTAAGTTTCTAATGGGTAAAGCTAACAATTTCTGGAATGACCTGGACTTTAGGGCATACGAAGACATCTTGGCTCTCCTGATCTATGGGTTAGTCCTGTTTCCTAATCCTGACAACTTCATCAATGTCACTGCCATAAGGATCTTTATGTCTCAGAATCCAGTGCCCACTCTCTTGGGTGACATCTTGCAACAACTTCATGCCCGTACTACCCGAAGACGAGGAACCCTACGGTGTTGTATCCCTTTGTTGGTGAGGTGGTTTATTTCGCACCTCCCTAAGTTCGTACTGAAGAACCAAGAAGGAAGAGGTTGGGCTCATAGGTTAATGTCTCTCACCGATAAAGACATCATTTGGACTTGCAGAGGTTTGGATGAGATAGCTATTATTGATCGATGCGGGGAATACCCTAATGTTCCTCTGATTGGTACTCAAGGAGGGATCTCTTACAATCCATGTCTAGCGCTCCGTCAGTTTGGAAGAGCAAGAAGAGCAGGCCCCCATGAGATATTGGTGCCTCACCTCAGTTTCGAGTTTCAGGTGGATAGTGACGAGCTACGTCGCAGGTTCATCAAGGCTTGGGACAAAGTTCATAAGGCTGACCCACAAGAGCTAGGGCCAAAGACTTCTTTACCTATGGAAGCCTACTACAAATGGGTCCGCATCCGTGCTCAGAAGTTAGGTATGCCGTATGAAGCTGTCAGACCCGTCATTCTTGAGTGTCCTGATAAAGATGGTGTTCCTCCAACTGTCCTTCCTCCTCAGATACCTACTGATTATGAGACATTGAAGAGATCCTGGTCGCAGCTGCAAGAAGAGCGGGATTCTTACCGGGAAAAATTCAACGAGCAGGAATCAAAGATCCAGAAGCTGACAAAGCAGTTGGAGAATGAGAGAGCTCTGAATGCATACATCCGTACTGAGAAGAGGAGACCGTGGGATCAATAGGGAGCTCCAGATGTGCCTTTACAGTCTTATTTCCTTTCCAGTATTTCCTTTCATGTAACGCCTAAGGGCAACTTGTTGAATAATTTCAGTTACAAAGTTGAATCTAATGAAGTGTGTTCTCTTTTTGTTTACGAAGTTGATTCCCGATTGTCTTTGAAAACATAATCCATACGCATTTCATACATCATATGCATAGCAGGTTTTTCCCCTTTTCAGGTTGCTTACAGTTCTTCGCTGTTTATTTCAGCATCATGAATCCCGAATCTGCATCAACCGAGACATCAATCAAGGCTCTTCAGGTGCAGAATGCACAATTCCAGGAACTAATCAAGAGTCTGGCTAAAGGCCAAGAAGAACTAAAGGCTATGCTCCTGAAGAAGGAGAAGAAGAAGAAGAGAAGAACTGTCTTGTTCAACTAGGGCCGAAGGTTTGGCAACACTCTGCAACATGAAGAGGCTGGTTCTTCTATTGGCAAGAGTCCTTCTCAGGCAGAAGTAAAGGTTCCTAGTCCGGTCGTCTCCGACAACGAGACAGATTTTGATGAAGAGCAGTACCCTCCTGCAGATAACAGATACAAGCAACTGGAGGACAGGTTGAAGGCTATGGAGGTGCAACAGGCACCTGGGCTGGATTTCGGAGATCTGGGTTTGTCGACTGGTGTGATTATCCCGCATAAATTCAAAGCACCATCCTTCTCAAAATATGACGGGGCGTCTTGCCCCAAGCTGCACTTAAGGTCCTATGTTCGGAAAATTCAGCCGTACTCTGCGGACAAGAATTTATGGATCCACTTCTTCCAGGAGAGTCTTTCAGGGACTCATCTCGAATGGTTCTATCAGCTGGATGGGACCAAAGTTCGTAACTGGGAGGAGTTGGCTACTGCTTTCTACAAGCAGTATCAATATAATGCCGACCTTGCCCCCACACGTACCCAACTCCAGGGTATGGCGTTAGGTGCAAGCGAAGGTTTTAAGGAGTACGCTCAGAAGTGGAGAGACCTGGCTGGCAGGGTGCAGCCACCATTGACTGATCGGGAGCTGGTTGACATGTTCTTGGGGACCCTATCTGGGCCATTTTTCAACCATCTCATTGGGAATTCTTCCGCTGGTTTCACTGATTTGATCTTGACTGGAGAGAGGATTGAAGCTGGGTTGAAGTCTGGGAAGATTGCGAAGGGTGCATCATCTAGTTCGGAAAAGAAACCTTTCAAGAAGGAGTCTAGTGCCGTGTATGGTTCTAGGAAATCAGAGAGACCTGAGCACCGCCAATCTGTCAGCGCGGTGATGATTGCTAAGCCTGCTGCCGCTCCCCGGCCAAACAATTCTCAAAGGGCTGAAAGACCCCGGCGAGAGTTTACCCGGTTAAACATGACCCTATCACAGATTCTGCCACAGTTGCTAGCCACCAACTTAGTGACTGTCAGGGAGGCTCCGAAGTTCCCCAATACAACATCTCCCAAGTACAACCCGAATGCTCGTTGTGCTTACCATTCAGAAAGCCCGGGGCACTCTACCGATGACTGTTGGGCACTAAAGAACAAGCTGCAGGACCTCATTGACGCTAAGGAGGTACAGTTTGAGGCATCTGACAAGCCTAATGTGGTGACAGCTCCCCTGCCTGCTCATGGAGTTAATGCTATCGGGGACGAAGAGGAAGTTGATGAAGCTGAGTTTGATAGCTGGATCTACCCGGCAACCGACGGCGGACTTAACAATTGGAGCGCAAAGGACAATCTCCCTGTTTCTTTTGTTACTAAGTAATGAATTCCTATGTTTTGTTAGTTTGTAATAAACAATGATAAACTCTATGGCCCGGTGTCTTACCCGAGGCACCGTGGTTCTATTTGTGAGGGCATACAAACTGTCATTTCATATATCATGAATGAAAATCTTGGACGTATTTTTCGCATTGCAAATATTGTGTTCCTTTTCTGTCTTTCTTTTCCTTTACATAATTTTCAAAACAGCTGTATTTACACACACACTCACTCATACAGGTTCCAATCCACTCTGGATCTCACTGATAACAACTCTGATACTGCCAATTATGACTTCGAAAATCCGATCAACTTAGCCGAAGACGAAGGTGAAGATGATTGCGAAGTGCCTGGCGAGCTTGCAAGACTGTTACTTCAGGAAGAGAGGGCAATTCAACCCCATGAAGAGCCAGTGGAAACCATAAACCTGGGTACTGAAGCAGACAGGAAAGAGGTAAAGATTGGTGCCAACCTAGAGCTCAGCGCGAAGCAACGGTTAACCAAGATGTTACATGACTATGTGGAGATCTTTGCCTGGTCCTACGAAGACATGCCCGGGTTGGATACCGATATTGTCGTCCATCATTTGCCGACTAAGGAAGACTGCCCTCCAGTTAAACAAAAGGTCCGTCGGATGCGTCCAGAGATGTCCGAGAAGATTAAAGCCGAGGTTATGAAACAATTCGATGTTGGGTTCCTTGCAGTGACTTCTTACCCTCAGTGGGTTGCTAATGTGGTGCCGGTACCAAAGAAGGACGGTAAGGTCAGAATGTGTGTCGACTATAGGGATCTGAACAGGGCTAGCCCCAAAGACGATTTCCCCTTACCTCACATTGATGTCCTTGTTGATAATACGGCTCAGCACAAAGTATTCTCTTTCATGGATGGCTTTTCAGGTTACAATCAGATCAAGATGGCACCTGAAGACATGGAAAAGACTACATTTGTTACTCAGTGGGGCACCTTCTGTTACAAGGTCATGCCGTTCGGATTAAAGAATGCTGGGGCAACCTACCAACGTGCCATGGTTGCCTTATTTCATGACATGATCCATCATGAAATAGAAGTGTATGTGGACGACATGATCGCTAGGTCCCAGACTGAGGAAGAGCATCTGGATCATCTGCAGAAATTGTTTGACCGGTTGAAACTGTACAAGCTGAGATTGAACCCGAACAAGTGCACCTTCGGGGTAAGATCTGGGAAATTGCTAGGCTTCTTGGTCAGTGATAAAGGTATTCAAGTGGACCCTGCTAAGGTCAAAGCTATTCAAGAGATGCCAGTTCCCAAGACAGAGAAGGAAGTCAGAGGCTTTTTAGGACGCCTGAATTACATCGCTCGATTCATCTCACATCTGACTGCTACCTGTGAGCCAATCTTCAAGCTGCTGAAGAAAGATCAGGTAGTGCGTTGGAACGATGAATGTCAGGCCGCTTTTGACAAAATCAAGGAGTATCTCCAAGAACCACCTATCCTTATGCCACCTGTTGAAGGGAGACCTCTGATCCTATATCTGACAGTGCTGGATAACTCAATGGGGTGTGTGCTGGGGCAGCATGACGAGTCTGGCCGAAAAGAGCATGCCATTTATTACCTTAGCAAAAAGTTTACCGACTGTGAGACCCGATACTCACTGCTTGAGAAAACTTGCTGCGCTTTGGTATGGGCTGCTCGCCGGCTGAGACAGTATATGCTGACTCACACTACCTTGTTGATCTCGAAAATGGATCCTATAAAGTACATATTCGAAAAGCCTGCTCTGTCTGGGAGAATTGCAAGATGGCAAATGATCTTGACGGAATACGACATTCAGTACACAACCCAGAAAGCCATCAAGGGGAGTGTATTGGCAGACCACTTAGCCCATCAAGCTGTAGATGATTATCAATCAATGAACTTCGAGTTTCCGGATGAAAGCATCATGATAGTAACAGATTGTGAAGTACCTGGACCGGATGAAGGACCTGAGCCAGGATCCCGATGGTCTATGCACTTTGACGGAGCTTCCAATGCTTTGGGAAATGGTATCGGCGCTATAATCATATCCCCTCAAGGTACTCATACTCCACTCACTGCCCGGCTGTGTTTCAACTGTACCAACAACATGGCAGAGTATGAGGCGTGTATCATGGGTCTTCAAGCTGCGATCGACCTAAGGATCAAATTTCTAAGTGTCTTCGGAGATTCCGCTCTTGTAATCAACCAGATTAAAGGAGAGTGGGATACGAAACATCCAAACTTGATTCCTTACAGAGAATGTGTGTTGACCCTGATCCCCCACTTCACCGAGATAACCTTCGAGCACTTTCCAAGAGAAGAGAATCAGTTAGCGGACGCGTTAGCTACAATGTCTTCAATGTTCAAGGTTAAATGGGATAATGAGGCTCCCCGGATCATCATCTGGAAATTGGACGAACCGGCATACTGTTGTGATCTCGAAACTAAATTGGTAACTGAGAAGCCTTGGTACCACGAAGTGAAGAGATATCTGGAAGTTCAGGAATACCCTGAAGGTGCCTCTGTCAATGATAAGAAATTCCTGAGAAGGTTCGCAGCCAAGTTCTTCCTAAGCAACGGCATCTTGTACAAGCGAAACCATGATTCAACCTTACTGCGTTGTGTGGACAAAATTGAAGCAGAACGGATCATGGAAGATCTACATGAAGGGACCTTTGGTACACATTCCAATGGACATACTATGGCTAAGAAAATCCTACGGGCAGGATATTACTGGCCCACAATGGAAGCTGACTGCTACCAACATTCCAGGACATGCCACAAGTGCCAGATTTATGCAGACAAGGTGCATGTTCCTCCGGTTCCCCTGAATGTTCTGACTGCGCCTTGGCCGTTTGCAATGTGGGGTATAGACATGATCGGCGAGATCAAACCTACGGCATCCAACGGACATCGCTTCATCCTAGTGGCGATTGATTATTTTACAAAGTGGGTTGAGGCAGCATCCTATGCTACGGTAACCAAGACTATTGTGGCACGGTTCATTCGGCACAACCTGATCTGTCGGTACGGCGTCCCTGAGCGAATTATTACAGACAACGGTACCAATCTGAATAACAAGATGATCGCTGAGCTCTACGAACAGTTCAAGATACAGCACCACAATTCTTCTCCTTACAGACCAAAGATGAATGGGGCTGTAGAAGCAGCAAATAAAAACATCAAGAAGATCGTGCAGAAAATGACAGTGACTTACAAAGATTGGCACAAGATGTTACCGTTCGCTCTGCATGGGTACCGTACCTCAGCTAGGACGTCAACCGGGGAAACTCCTTTCTCCCTGGTTTATGGCATGGAGGCAGTCTTGCCAATCGAAGTACAGATTCCCTCTCTCTGGATAATGAAGGATGCAAATCTGAACGAAGATGATTGGATCCAGACACGACTTGATCAACTCAACCTCATTGACGAAAAGAGACTTGCTGCTATCTGCCACGGTCAGACGTATCAGAAACGGATGATCAGGGCATTTAACAAAAAGGTCAGACCACAGGAATATCAAGTTGGGGATCTGGTAATCAAGAGAATCATCCTTCCTCAGAGTGATCCAAGGGGCAAATGGACCCCTACATACGAAGGGCCATTTTGTGTTAAGCATGTGTTCTCAGGAGGGGCAATGATATTAACCAATATGGATGGTGACGACCTTCCTCACCCCGCCAATGCAGACATAGTTAAAAAATACTACGCATGAAAAAAGACCCGCTAGGCTGACATGCCTAGGCAAAAATTAGGGCTTCCCGTCGAACCAAAAGGGTTCGGGCAAAATGAAGGGATGAAAATGAAAAATCTGTACACCCGGCAAGTCGAAAACCTGAAAAGGCGGCTTGGGCAAAAAAGGGTATCCCGGTGGACTGAAAACCCGAAAGGGCGGTCCAGGCAAAAATTAGGGATAAAGCGTAATACTATGTCTCATTGGATCACTTTGCATCCAGAATCCGGTATCTGCATCAAGCTCAAACGGAATCGATCAGTCAGCTTCACCTTCAACCAAGGTCATCAAGTGATGAGACGCTCAGAATTATAAAGGCAATAGCAGAGTTGAAACCCAGTGGATCATTCATATTTCACACAGCCGTTTTACTTTCTTTTGTACAAAACTTGTATAAATTCTTTTGCTCGGCGACGTTCCTCTTACTAGGACGTCAGCCTCTTGTACACAAAACGCCTATTCACAAGCCATTCAAAATCAATACAAATATATTTTCAGTTAAACGTGCCAAGTGTTTTTCTTTTTCTGTTTTGTTTTGCGAAGAACGTCCAAGGTTCAATTTGTGATATATGCATTGACAATAATTTGCTAACTCATAAATATTTGCATACGAAACAAAGGAATTAATTGCAGGTAACACTGGAAACAGGGGCAATAAAAGAGTTGTCTAAACAATCCAATTGTTCTATCCTCCAAGGTACCAAGGTAGGTTCGGCTAAAGAACATAACCAGATACCTTAAACTCCCCAGAGAGTGGTTCAGCAAAACAGTGCACTCTTCTCCAAGCAAATTATCAAATATCAAGGAAATTGAGTATCCTCCCGTGGATCTCAATGCTTTCCCAGCAGCAATACATATATTCTTAACAAGCATCCCCGGCAGTCTCGGCCTAAAGATTGTTCCCCGGCGGTATCTCAGTATCCAAAGGAATCACTTCCCTGCAGTTCAAACCTCCCCAGAAGAGTCAAATCCAGTTTCCCCAGGAAATTTGGAATTCATATCTCCCCAAGCAGTAAGCTTATCCCCAGTAAATTCTGGAAGCTTATCCTCGCAGAGCACGAACACGTCGCCCGACTTTATTTAAAGAGTTATTTCCTCAACAGGATATAACTGGGTTTATCCTCAGCCGAAAGCCACGGAAAGAGTGCCCTCGACGAAGTCTTCTTACCCCAGCGAAGTCTATCAACACTTCCAACAACAAGACATCCACAGCAAGTTACTACTGACAATTCAACAAAATATCTCTTTCCCACAGAGTATTGCTTCCCAGCATGGTCGTCAGAGTATCTTTTCTCCCCGCAGAATTATTCATTCGCCAAGTTTATCCCGCAACGGAGTAATCTTCTCCTACCGGTATACTTGCAACTATCATCCCCAGCGGAAGTAAAAGCTTTCTTCCACAGCAGCCCAGGATATTAACTTCCCGGCGCCCGTCAAGGATTTACTTTCCTAGACAAAAACATACATTCATAAAACGTCACATACATACATCCTTATAGCATGCATAGGCGCATCATATCATACAAATCTCATTTATATTGAGGACATCATTGCTTGACCCATATCATACATTGCATATGACTGACCTTTACCTTTCAGGAAAGACGCAGTTAAATTCTCAAAACGTATTTCAAGGCCTTCTCTAGTCCAGCTAAATCGACTCCCAACAGATTTTTATGATAAAGACTCAGCAGAAGTTATGGTCCCCTCTCCAACGGTGTGTGAGGTGGTAATTCCTTCTTCAGATGTTTCCCTCTCCGACGATGAGTGTGAGGTGATAGTCTCCTATGGTCCCCTCTCCGACAAGTGCGTGAGGTGGTAATTCCTTTTTCAAGATGTTTCCCTCTCCGACGATGAGTGTGAGGTGATAGTCTCTTATGGTCCCCTCTCCGACAAGTGCGTGAGGTGGTAATTCCTTCTTCAGATGTTTCCCTCTCCGACGATGAGCGTGAGGTGATAGTCTCCTATGGTCCCCTCTCCGACAAGTGCGTGAGGTGGTAATTCCTTCTTCAGATATTTCCCTCTCCGACGATGAGCGTGAGGTGATAGTCTCCTATGGTCCCCTCTCCGGCAAGTGCGTGAGGTGGTAATTCCTTTTTCAAGATGTTTCCCTCTCTGACGATGAGTGTGAGGTGATAATCTCTTATGGTCCCCTCTCCGGCAAGTGCGTGAGGTGGTAATTCCTTTTTCAAGATGTTTCCCTCTCCGACGATGAGTGTGAGGTGATAATCTCTTATGGTCCCCTCTCCGGCAAGTGCGTGAGGTGGTAATTCCTTTTTCAAGATGTTTCCCTCTCCGACGATGAGTGTGAGGTGATAGTCTTCTATGGTCCCCTCTCCGGCAAGTGCGTGAGGTGGTAATTCCTTTTTAGATGTTTCCCTCTCCGACGATGAGTGTGAGGTGATAGTCTCTGATGGTTCCCTCTCCGACGGTGTGTGAGGTGACAATTCCTTTTCCTATGATTCCCCTCTCCGACGGCGAGTGAGGTGATTCCCTTTCAGATTATAATTGCTTATGGCTCTCTTCCCGATCCTGCGAAGATGGTATTTCCCACCAAGATTTTCTCAACGAGCGTTGTTGAAGTTAAAATCGCCCAAGGTTCTCTTACCATTCATGCTAAGGCAGTAACCATCTCTGGTTCATTCATCAGCATTTGAAACTCCAGACTCAGCTCCTGTAACCAGTCAGGACACATCTATACCAAGCATCTAAAATCAGCTCCTGCAACGTGTCAGGTACTCATTTTTCTTTTGCAGGTTCTCGCTAAGGAATCTCTTACGCGATCAACATCCCGATGGCATCTATAAGCCCATCATCCTATTCATCAATCTCCAAATGGCATCTGTAAGCCCATTCCCTCATCACTGTTACCATGTGAGCGCAAATTTCTGGGCACTCTAGTGTCCAATCATCTTCTACCCTCGGATTACGAAAGGCACGCCAGCCAATCTGCATCCTCAGGTCTAAGAAGATTGAACAGGGGCAACTGTTGTACCCCAAAATTTTCCCTCCCATATTCTCCAAGAAATTTCCAAGTCAAGTCACAAAATTCCCCAAGGGTTGTGCAGTTCAACTGTCTCCTATACAGTCAAAACTAGGGTTTGTGTTCTGATCAAGAAAATGAAGTTTTCAAAGGCCCAATCAAGTCTCATATGCCTACAAATATGGTCAAGCATCTTCATATCAAGTTTCAAGGCATTCAGCTCAAAATTGCACAGTCAAAACCCTAAATTGCACTACAGTCAACTGTAGGGGCAAAATGGTCATTTGACAGTCAAAAGTTCAAATTTTTGGTCAACATATCATTTTGAAGCCACAAACATCATTTGATCAATGCTTGATCATGATTCTCAAAATTTGGCTCAGAAATCACCAAAGATGCAAAAGTTACTATGTTTGGACAGCTGAAAAAGTCAACTGAAATTGACCAGAGCATAACTTTCACATGGATTATCAGAAAAATTCCATCCAAAGCTCATTTTGAAGAGAAAGACATTTCCTACAACTCATCTTCATACTTAAAGTCCAAGAAATGCTCTCACAAAAAGTTATCAATTTCAACATTATAGGTCATTTTCAAAAGTCAACAAAAAGGGACTTTAAGTCAAAGGCCATAACTTGAGATTGATAAATCAAAATGACATGGGACCAAAGGCATTGGTTAAAGGACTCAAAGACCTTTCCAAAATGTCCACGAACATGTGAAAAGCTTAAAAATTGAGCAAGTTATGCCTTGTGAAAGTTGGGAAATTTTTGGATATTTTGAAAAGTCAACTTTGATCCAAATGACCTAAAAATGCTAATGGGCCCATTTTTCTTCCAAGATTCAACATTCCAAGCATGTGCACGACCACTTGGCCCAAAGGGAAGTATTTTCTCATTTTTTATTTATTTATTTGAATTTTTATTCATATTAATTCAATTAAATCAATTAAATATGTGGAAAATATCTAAATGAACCAAATGAATCTTTTTATACATGTTTAGACTTGATATTTCGTGCTTAGCCAATTAGGGAAAGTTTTGGCAAGATTTGGTATCAAATTGCATAGAAAAAGATTGAAAACATAATGGAAGAAAATCAAATATTCAATCCATAATTGCAAGAGATTTCTATGAACTTTGTTGACCTAATTGCCTCAGTACATAACCTAGAACACAAACCTAATGGCATTAGACTGAAAGTTGCGCTCAAGAATACCATACAAACTTGAAAAATTGTCCAAAAAACTCAAATCTGATTTCAAGGTTACAGGACGATTCAAGCCCTAATCTTGATCCCAATAGCTTCCTGAAACCTCCCTGAACGCATTCCAATCAAAATCGTCCATCCAAACGCAAAGAATCGGTAACGAGGACCTTCCCTGTACAGAGAAAATTTGATAATCGTATATCATCTTTTAAGCATTTTTCAGCATTCTATTCATGGAATCATGTTTGTTATGAGCTTTCGAAACTAACCATTGTGTTTGATTGAATTCTTGCACGCCATACGCGATTCTACCATGCTTAAATTTTAGGGTTTACAGGTTGTTCAAAGAGGGCTTTTGCAATAAGGCAAAATTGGAGGTTAAGGCATAGACCATGAGAACAAGCATGATGAGACGAATGAGAATCAACCCTCGCGCTCAATTTATGAGCGCTTGAGGGCTATTCGCTATTTTTCCATAGCCAGCCTAACACCACACCTGGAAAACCGTTGCCTCATATTTGTGTTTTCAGGAAAGTTGAAGAAGATCACCTCGTGTCCAACGGCCAGTGGTTCTTTTGAATCTCGCGCGTTTTTAACCCACTAACATTATGTTTTATTTATTATATTTATATGTTATTATATGTTAAATTAAAAACGCTTGGTTCAGTGGTGCACGTGGTGGTTTGCAACGTGAATGACCTGGGTTCGATCCCAGGTCTTCATCCTTTCCCTTTATTTTTTTTCAATTAATAATCATACGCAGGTGGGGTGGTGTTGTTCCATGGTACACCTCATAATCCAAGCAGCCACGCGTCCTGGCAGGTCCATCAAAGGGCTCAGATTCAAGACATAGGGTAGACGCTGGTCAACGCGCTAGCACACAAACTAAAAAGGTCAAACGGATCAAAGCTAAGTGGGCCAAATTACTGGATCAACACCTCCATCTGGGGCCTGAACCCCCCCTGGTTTGCTTCTCTATATTTTTTTATTTTTATTTTTCAATTATGATTTTATTTTTGCTTTATTGTTTAATCAAATTAATTAATTCTTTTTTATATAAAATACAAAAACATCATGAAAATCAGAAAAGGCAAAAATATAATATTTATTTATTTAATTATTTTTATGAATAAATGCATGTAAATAAACTTAGTTTTAATTAGGTTGTAATTTTAATCCTTTTAATGACTAAAAATCCAAAAATATGTAGAAATAGGTTTTATTAATTTTGATTCCTTTTAATTTCCCTTTTTACAATAATAATGTTTATTTTATTTATTTTCTATAATTAAAATTTGCATGTAAATGAACTTAGATTTAATTTAGGTTAAATTTTAATATTTTCTTAATAACTTAAAAAATAATTAGAACTAGGTTTAACGTTCAATTTTAGTTTTTATTAATTCTTTTTCCATTAAATCATAAAAAACACAAAAATACCAAAAACATTTAATTTTCATTTTTTATTTTAATTCCTTATTAATTTAATATTTTGCAAAAGGGTCCAACGCCCTCGTTCGTAACTTACTTCATTCGCGTATTTATTTTCTTTCGCTTGATCAATTATGTAATTCTCCCAAAGCGTTGTAACAACTTAAATTTCTCACACTTTTACTTCGCTTTATTTATTTTCCGTCAAATCGGGTTCGGTTTAATTTTGGCGATGTGGACCCGCGCCATTTGTAATAGTTAGATTTATTTTCCCGCAAATATTTTAACTGTTAACAAAAGGCATGAAAGAATGAATGGCCCTAATTAAAATCAAGCGTAGATCACGATGAACATGACAAGACAAATATCAATGAAAATGACACACGAATCGCACACACCACCCCTAGGGTACGCCTCACTGTTGCCTTTCGAAAGGTGATCGTCGAGTAGAGGATGTCTTAGTAAGTCCTCATGATCCGGGAACCTGGCATGAGGGTAGCTTCTAAGGTGTCTTCCCATTGCTCTAGTGATCACCATGTCCCTAAAACTCGAATTGACCCGAACACCTCCAACAGTGGTGCTACCTACCTCTCAATGGTGGGATGGCACTACTTTAAAGGACATTTACACAGACGAATTCCTTAGGGTAGGTATGTTCTCGTAGATACTTGCTCTCTTCAAAAACAAACAAAAATCTTTTCACACCGACACATTTTCAAAAGCTTTCAAAGCAATTTTTTCAAACACTCTGACGTACGAGTCGAACTGAAATTTTTCAAAGAAACTTTTTAAAACCCACATTGAAAAGCAAACAAACCTTTTTGAAAACACTATGAGCAAGTATCTAAGAGCCCATGGATAACCATGGATAGAAAGGGTGCTGACACCTTCCCTTTCTATAACCTACCTCCCGAACCGAGAGCAATCTCTTTAAGGAATTTTTCTGTGCTTTTGTCCTTTCCATTTGGAGAAAATAAAAGACGGTGGCGACTCTTGCTTCCGCGACATTTCGCGAACCAGCGTTAAACAGTCAGTTCCAGATCCACCGATCACACTAGGGATAAGAACCATCTAACCAACAAGAAGCCAATACTTGACATTATGAGTCAATATAGAATTCCCATTCTTCGGATTGAAACCATGCAAGCAAAGATACTAGACCTCTTGAGAGAACCAAACTTCAAGTGTTTTAAGTCTTCGCAAAAATTGGGCAGAGTAACGACTGTATACGGGTGAATTCCAGATTACAAACAAAGTATGTAATCACAATAAGCTGCACACAAAACAAACGAACAACCCAATGTCTTGAGGTAAACATCAAGAACTTCAGACAAAATATCAAATAAAGTCACAAAGTCTCCAAGATAGGCCAAGGTCTCTAATCCTAAGTCCAAGAAGTCCAATGCTCCATAATGCCAAGTGTGATACGGTGGGAGAGAACTTACTACTTTTTGGAATGTTGGTTTGCGTTTTGTGTTTGTATTCGCAAAATGTTACGGTAAGCAAGAGTCGCCACCGTCTTTTATTTTATCCAACAAGGAAAGGAAAAAAGCACAGAAAAATTCCTTTTTCGAGATGTTTCTCGGGTTCGGGGGGAAGATTATAGAAAGGGAAGGTGTTAGCACCCTTTCTATCCGTGGTTATCCACGGGCTCTTAGGTACTTTCTCAAAGTGTTTTCAAAATTTGCTTTTCTTTGTGTTTGTAGGTTTGAAAAGAGTTTTTCTGTTTGAAAGGTGTAAGTGTGAAAAAGGTTTTGTTTTTGTTTTGAAAGAGAAAGTACTTAAGAACCATCTACCTACTCGAAAAAGGAATCAATCTGTGCTAATGTCCTTTAGACAATGCTATCCCACTATTGATGAGTAGGTAACATCGTCGTTGGAGTTTAAGGGTCAATTCAATTAATGGACGTGCGGTCACTAAAGCAATGTTAGGACGCCTTAGCGGTAACCCTAATGTCTTAGATCATTTTTCCGAGGCAACCGTTTCGAGGCAACTATGATATTTGGACAAGAGGGTGACCTCTAAAACTTCCTATACTCAATGACCGCGTTACGAAGGAAACCAAGTGAGGTGTACCCTAAGAGTGCGCATGTGCGAGTGTGTCGTTTTCAGTTAATTTTTGTCTTTGTACATGTTAATGGTGATTTAAGTTGATTTTAGGTTAAACATTTATTCTTGTGATGCATCCCTATTATCAAACATCTAACAGTCTATAAGTTGCGGAAATTAAATTGCGGAAATTAAACTAACTATTACAAGGCGTCGGGTATTTACATCGCCAAAAGCAACCCTTGAAATTAAAATGCGGAAAATAAATAAAGTGATAAAAATATTTAAAGTCCTATTAAGCTATTACATCCTAGGAAACTGATACAATATTGAGACAAAATAGATCGCGTGCGAGAAATTAAATCGAGCGCAAGTTCTAGGGTTTTAACCCTTTGTTATTCAAGAAAAGATTGTTTGGTTTATTTTTGAATTAAGAAAGAAATTAAACTAAATTAAGCATTAAATTAATTAATTAATTAATTAATTAATTAATAAAAATAATATTTTTGGAGTTTTTGATGTTTAAAGAAATAAAAATAATTTTGGTCAATGTTAATAAAAACCTAATTGTCTAAGTTAATTTTAATTATTGCAAAATATATTAAAAGTTATTCCTAATTAAAACTAAATTAATTAAGTTAATTTATTAACAAAAATAAAATGCTGAAATTTAATTTTAACAAAGAAAATGTTTTTTGGTTTTTAATTTTATTAAGAAAAAAAGTTTTGATTGGTTAGTTAAATTATAAAAATAATAACAACAAATAATTAAAAGAAAATAATAAAAGAAAAGAGAGAGTTTAGGAGGTTTGGGCCTGTTCTTGGGGTGAGAATGGCAATTTTATGGCCCATTAACATGCAGGCCTGGCTGACTTTTGGAATCCAGCGAGGCACTTTGACTATGGCGTATGGTGGACATCACATCTGGACCACCAGATCTGGCCTGGGGCCATCTGGCAGGGGATTGAATGAGGGAGCATGGTAGGCTACGCGCTTGAGTTCACACTGGATGACCTGTTGAAAAATAATAACAAATGCATGGGGGACCTGGGATTCGAACCCAGGTCCTGTTGATCATTGAACACACGCCTCTACCACTGCACCACTATGCGTTAGTTGTTAACTAAATACAAACAAAACATAATATATAAAACGCGTTAAAATTCCAAAAAAATAAAAAAACAAAGCGCGCGAATTATGAATCATCCACTGGGGGAGGGCCACATCTTCACCCCTAACCTCCAGCCCTGTACATTTTCCTGCGGATTCATATCCGCAGCTGAATTCATAGGTTAACCCTAAAATCCACTCTAGGCCATGAAAACGACCCCCAAGACCATGGTTATGCTCGTCTAGGCTTCCTGAACAAACCTACATCCCTCTTGAGTCTTGATTTCTCCTGTAAAAGAAATGCCCAAAAACACAAACCACGAACCCTAGATTCGGCTATGGGGTTACAGGCCAGATAAATGCAATTGGCTAATGCAGAATGCTTTTAAATTGGACGATAATCATGAATATGCAAAGATTTTGTAAGAAAAGTGCAAGAATTAGGAACTACGAATTCAAACAAAAAGCATTTTTTGAGACACTTACAGAGCTTTTGTGCGTGTATGGAGATTGGCTTTGGGTTGGTTATGCTTCAGGGATTGTCCAGCAATTGATTAGTGTGGAGTTTTGCTTCTGAATTGGCCTCCAAGGACGATTTCAGTTTTGCACTTTTTAGTCAATTTTTCAAGTTTGGTTCTTGATCCTCTTGCAGCCTCTAGGTCTGGTCTCGTATGCTTTTACTTGTATATGTATGCTGCAATGTATTAGGTCAACAAATTGGTCTTGAATCCTTGTACATTAATGCCTTGAGATTGGATTTGATCCTCCATTGAAAACTTGCTTAATTTGCCAAAAATCAAATCTTTTTGCACATGGAATGCTTGATACGAATTTGATCATGACATTGATGATGATTAGGTCCTGAAAATAGAAAAAGATCTCATGTAATCAAGTTTTGTGATTTTATTTGATTTAAATTGATTTAAAATGAAATAATTTATTAAAAAATAAAATAAAATAATAAAATTGATAAATGGACTCAAGGCTGAGGCTATGACACGTGTGTAGTGTGACAAGATCAAATCAAGTGGAAAAGAATGGGCCCATTTGACAAAATTTGAAGTTTTGGGGATAGTTGACTTTTGGCAATTTTGCAAAAATGCCCAACTTCAACAATGCATAACTTCTTCAATTTTGAACTTTTGGAAGTTTTCTTGGACTTTTTAGAAATATTGAGATGTCCTCTAACCAACCCTTTTGGTATCATCTCATTTTGATATTCCATGCTCAAGTTATATTCTTTGGCAAAAAAGGTGTTTTTGTTGACTTTCAAAAATGACCTATAATGTCCAAATTTGTAACTTCTTGTGAGTGCATTTCTTGATCTTAGGGTATGAAGATGGATTGTAGTAAATTTCATCCTATTCAAAATGAGCTTTGGATGGGTCATTTCTCATAAAGTATGAGAAAGTTATGCTTGGTCAAAGTTGAGTTGACTTTTCCTACAAAACCCTAATTTAGCAACTTTTAAGTCTTGATGAATTTTGAGCAATCCTTGATGAATCATGATCAACCCTTGATCAAATGATGAAATATACTTAAAAATGAGAATTTTGACAAAAAATATTGAAGTTTGACTGTTTGTAGGTCACAGTTGACTTTTGCCCTAGCACAATCGATTTTTGGACCCTTTGAGCAATTGACTGAGCAAACTTCCTCTGCAAGGCTTGAAATTTGACATGGATGATCTTGAGAGCATATTAGTACATTGGTAAGAACTTGAGATCATTTGTATGCAAGGACCTTGATGCAACACAAAACCCTAATTTGAGATTGACTGCTTTAGGAGATAGCTTGACTGTCCAACTCTTGAGCAATCTTGAGTCACTTGGAGATTTTTTCTTGCAATGTTTTGAGAAATATGAGAGGGAAAATTTTGGGGTACAAAACCAAGGATAGTAACCAAATAGTCCAAGTATCATTAAATATTTTTATGGTTCATGTTGATTATTAGGTGTCTTTAAAAGGAAAAGAAAAGCTCAAGTGAGCAAAATAAAAATGACATAAAAGTAAATGCTCAAGTGAGCAAAAATAAAAATGGCATGAAATGTAAATGCTTAAACTAAATGGTACATGAAGCATAAAAATAAAAGCATAAAGTAAAGTCAATTTTTAGAAATTAGTGGTTAGTTGGATGACCATCTTGAAACTTGCATTTGGAACTCATTAGAGGATTGGTAGAACCAAAGCCTCCACACAACAAGTTACATTTGCTTTTTGTCAAGTATATCATCCATTTTGGAATCCTCAAAAGTAACATTTAATGATCAACGATGTTTAAGTGATCCGCGTTGACCAAATGTGTTGTAGATCCATTAGAGGATTGGTAGAACCAAATCCTCCACACAATGAATCTCAAGGTTATTGGATCAAAGAGATCAAATTAACATACTTGGGCTTGCAATCATAAGTTTGGGCCACGAATGATCATTTATTCGAATCGGGACAAAATTTAGCGCTATGTTAAGCAATCGTAAGTGGACTTATGTAAAAGTCGCACCTATTTTGAGGTCGGTCAATAGCAATTTATGTACTTCATGTTTGGATAAATGATATAGGGATCACCATCCTTTAACATGTAGCACAATTAAAAAAAAGAAAGGGATAAGATGAAGAGGGGGGGGGGGGGAATGATAAGCTAATTTGGATCACCGTTTCAAAATTCTTTCATCTTAAAATTCAACCACTACTCTAGATGGATTAAAGCACTAAACATTCAAATAATGCAGAAAAATTGGAGCCAAAAAGATGACAGATTTGAAATTGCTGTTCTTTTTCAAAAAAACACGTGTGTTTTGCTGCTATGAGTCGATACAAGAGTCGTATGCATCGACACATGCTAGTTATATAACACAACATGAGTCGACGCAAGCTTCTATGTATCGATACAAGCTGCTATCTCAACATAATACAGAATCAAACAATTTGCATGAGTCGATACATAACACGCATGTGTTGACACATGCTAGTTATACAAAGCAGGACGATTCGATACATAACATGTATGTGTTGACACATGCTAGTTATACAAAGCAGGATGAGTCGATACATACCTTTATGAGTCGATGCATGCTGCCTTTCGACACAATACATAATCAAATTGCATGAGTTCGACACAAGCCTCTGTGGATTGATACAAGCTGCCTTTCGACATAATACAAAATCAAATTGCATGAGTTTGACACAAGCCTCTGTGGATTGATACAAGCTGTCTTCCGACACAATACAAAATCAATCAATTTGAATGATTTCGACACAAGCCTTTGTGGATTGATACAAGCTGCCTTTTGACACAATACAAAATCAAATTGCATGAGTTCGACACAAGCCTCTGTGGATTGATACAAGCTTCCTTTCGACACAATACAGAATCAATCAATTTGCATGAGTTCGACACAAGCCTCTATGGATTGATACAAGATGCCTTTCGACACAATACAGAATCAAATCAACTTGAAAACCTTATTTGTTGGATGCTTCGACTTGGTACCTACAAAACACAATTTTGCAAAGACAAAGACAAATATATTTTTGTATTTTGGTTAGAGGTTAATTATCAACGCATATACAAAATACACAACTAAGGTGCTTGGAGATTTCTCAAGAGCAAACTTAAAGATAGGAGATAGAAAAAAGAGGAAGAACCAACCCTAATGTGATTTTGTTATGATCAAGTTGACATGATATGATAGGGGAATCTTAGGGGCAAAAATTGGGGTACAACAGCTGCCCTTATTTAAGTGTCTTCTATCCGGAGATACGAAGGTTAAAAATCTTCGTGTCGACGCGATTGAAGATACTTAAATATAAAATAAGCCCTATTTTTGTCTCTAAGATGCCATGCAATGCTTATGATTATGAATGCATATGAACAGAACAAAAGAGATGCAAAGTATCACTAGGGATGCCACAAAAATGAAGAAACAAAGGAGCAACCACACCAGGAAAATAAATCACTGGTGAACAAAAGACATGACTCTATTGGTGTAAAACCCAAAGAAGAGATAAGGTAGAATCAGCTCAAATATTGAGGAAAAAGTAAAGAATGATAACGATTGACAGATAACTGTGAACTACCAACTCAATGGATGAAGGTAGAAAAGTAATAAGATACCGGCTCACAGATGACCGTGAAATACCAACTCAATAGTTGAAGGTAGAAGATAAAGATATACCGACTCACAGATGACGGTAAACTACCAACTCAATAGTTGAAGGTAGAAGAAAATATATCATACCACCGCCGTTCACTGACGATGAACTATCAACGTTCACTGAAGATAGCAAAAAGATAAGAAACACCGACGTTCACTACCGATGTACTACCAACATTCACTGAAGGTAGATTTGAATATCATACCATCGCCGTTCACTGACGATGAACTATCAACATTCACTGAAGATAGAAAAAAGATAAGAAACACTGACGTTCACTGTTGATGTACTACCAACATTCACTGAAGGTAGACAGAGAATATATCATACCACCGCCGTTCACTGACGATGAACTGTCAACATTCACTGAAGATAGCAAACAGATAAGAAACACCGACGTTCACTGCCGATGTACTGCCAACATTCACTGAAGGTAGATTTGAATATCATACCACCGCCGTTCACTGACGATGAACTATCAACGTTCACTGAAGATAGCAAAAAGATAAGAAACACCGACGTTCACTTCCGATGTACTACCAACGTTCACTGAAGGTAGGTTTAAATATCATACCACTGCTGTTCACTGACGATGTACTATCAACGTTCACTGAAGATAGAAAAAAGATAAGAAACACTGACGTTCACTGCCGATGTACTACCAACGTTCACTGAAGGTAGAAAGAAAATATATCATACCATCTCTGTTCACTGACGATGAACTATTAACGTTCACTGATGATAGCAAAAAGATAACAAACACCGACGTTCACTGCCGATGTCCTACCAATGTTCACTGAAGGTAGAAAGAAAATATCATACCATCGTCGTTCACTGACGATGAACTATCAACATTCACTGAAGATAGCAAAAATATAAGAAACACCGACGTTCACTGCCGATGTACTACCAACATTCACTGAAGGTAGAGAGAGAATATATCATACCACCGTTGTTCACTGACGATGAACTATCAACGTTCGTTGAATATAGCAAAAAGATAAGAAACACCGACGTTCACTTCCGATGTACTACCAACGTTCACTGAAGGTAGATTTGAATATCATACCACCGCCGTTCACTGACGATGAACTATCAACGTTCACTGAAGATAGCAAAAAGATAAGAAACACCGACGTTCACTGCCGATGTACTACCAATGTTCACTGAAGGTAGAGAGAAAATATCATACAACCTTCGTTCACTAACGATGAACTATCAACGTTCACTGAAGATAGCAAAAAGATAAGAAACATCGACGTTCACTGCCGATGTACTACCAACGTTCACTGAAGGTAGAAGGAGAATATATCAAGTTTTCCCCAAAAATTCTGGTGTTTCACCTAGAACGGGTCTAAACTTCTTATTTAACTAAGGCACTCTGCCTAGAAAGGGTAATATGTAAGCTTATATCAAATAAAGAGACTTCCACTCATTGTCAAGGGGAATTGCAAAGAGAAATGACTTTTTGAAGATAGAAATATGGCTTTTTGGGGAAAGAGATATGACTTCTTGGGGAAAGAGATATGACTTCCTGGGGAAATAGATATGACTTCCTGGGGAAATGCCACGTTATTCCTGCTGAGGAGATAAAGTCTTCTCGTGCAAAATAAATGCACAAACCAAAACTCAAAGTTCTCAGAAATCCAAAGTAAATAATATCGTCCTGCAACCACGAATCCAATTAGAAACAAAATGGAGCAAGACGGCCAACGAAGATACACCTTGTGAGAAATAAACTCAAGAGGGAAAACCAAATCCACCTAAGCAAGGAGCGCTGCAGGAAGGTTAGAACACAATGTTAATAAAAAAATGATTTGTAGCAATGCATGATGCATGTATGAATGTATGAGAAATATCGTGCATATGCTGGTAAAAGGATACATAATCAGTACAAACAAACAAAACCGCCTCAGGTACCAACAACATTGGGCTAAACTTCAACCAGAAAGATCAATCCAAGAAAGGTAAAAGCAACTGCGGAAACCAAACCTATTGCTTGCCTTAACTTCACTGAGAAGAAACATAATCCGGATGTAGCCAAATCAAATAGATACCGGGATAAAACATCCTTCTTCCGGCTTCATCAGAAAAACCAGTTTTCCAAAAGCAACATACCTACTGGAGATTTGCAAGACCAGCCTCAAATAAAGCAGACTGACGCCGAGACAATCAAAACTCATTGGGGGATTTAGACCCACTTTGAAGGAGGAAAAACATACAAACTTAACTAAGGGAGACAATGCTTCATCATCGAGACATCTACTGGGGACTTCATGCTGACTTCATTGGGGAGGTCAAAACCACATCATCGAGGGGAAACCAAGATACGTTCTTCATTGGGGAAATCGGAGATACGTGTTCTTCGAGAGTAACTATTGCACCAACTTCTTTAGGGAGAAATGACTTCTATCAAATAAATGAGGCCTTCACTGGAGAATATTGGATTGAGTCTTCATATCATACAAACCTATTCCAACAAAAGATGCCCTGGTATAGCCTTCCTTTCATCATATGAGGGAAAACTTCGTTGGGGAGTTTGGGATGGAGGCCTCTGACCATGCAAACCCAAAATCAAAAGCAAACCAAGACTTGGCCGGGGATAATGGGACCACAAACCCAAAATTGTACCTTGCACCCACTGGTATTGTCTTTAATTATCTGAGAAACACACAAATATTGCACATATACCAACAAGATGACCTGAGAAAAACTTTCATGAAGGAAGTAAATCTTCTTAAAGCAATCAGAGTGTGTTCATTCCTGGGATCGCCATTTTTGTTGTCATTGTTTCATCACAAATCCCAAAGTAAATTGAATTGTGAAGATCTCCCTTTTTTTTGAAAAGTCAATTTTACTTTAAAAATTATTATCAGTAATAAATGGAGTCTTTGCAAGATAAATAAAAATAAGAACACGAAGAATTGGGCAAAAGCTCGAATTTCATTAATAGAATGGTAGTCTGCGAATGGAGAGACTCCATGGATGATTACAAAGTTTAGGAAATGGTAATATATAATGGAAAAGATACATTGAGATACAATGACCACTATTCCCCCTAACAACTTTTGGAATCCTAAGCAGCAGCTTTTGTTGAAGTATGGTGAGGATCCGAGAAGATTGTTGCTTCAATGATCAAGTCTTGTCTGACGTAGTTACTTACCAAGAAAAAATCCCTAACTTTTTCCTAAGCTGCCCTTGCGGGTTTTCAACTTAGCGGGAAATTTATTCTGTTTAAGTCTCTAATTTTTTCCTAGACCGCCCTTTCGGGTTTTCAGCCTACCGAGACACTCCTTTTTGCCTAAGCCGCCCTTTCGGGTTTTCAACTTAGCGAGCTGTTCTTTTATTTCTTTAGGCGAAGTATTTCTTGACTGCGTCAGCATTCATGTGACGTGGGAACTCCTCACCATCCATAGTTTCAAGAATTAATGCACCACCAGAGAAGGCTTTCTTGACAACGTACGGGCCTTCAAAATTGGGAGTCCACTTGCCCCTAGAATCAGTGTTAAAAGACATGATCTTCTTGAGCACCAGGTCGCCTTCTCTGAATTCACGAGGTTTGACCTTTTTATCAAATGCTTTCTTCATTATTTTCTGATATAACTTCCCATGACACAAAGCTATCATTCTCTTCTCTTCAATCAAATTTAATTGGTCAAACCTGTTATGGACCCATTCAGCCTCTGTCAACTTGGCTTCCATTATCACACGCAACGAGGGAATCTCTACCTCAACAGGGAGTACAACTTCCATTCCATATACCAGGGAGAACAGGGTTGCTCCTGTTGAAGTGCAGACAGATGTCCGATATCCATGCAGAGCAAAAGGGATCATTTCATGCCAATCCTTATAAGTAACAACCATTTTCTGGATAATTCTCTTGATATTCTTATTAGCAGCCTCAATAGCCCCATTCATCTTTGGCCTGTATGGAGACGAATTGTGATGGATAATCTTGAATTCTGCACACAGTTCTGTCATCATCTTGTTGTTCAAATTCGAGCATTGTCAGTGATGATTCTACTCGGCACACCATACCGGCATATAAGATTGTTTTGGATGAAACGCACAACCACCTGTTTGGTAACATTGGCATAAGAAGCAGCCTCTACCCATTTGGTAAAGTAGTCAATTGCTACCAAGATGAAACGGTGTCCATTCGAAGCTTTGGGTTCTATCATCCCGATCATGTCTATACACCACATAGAGAAAGGCCATGGGGAGGAAATCACATGGAGAAGTTTCGGAGGCACATGGACCTTGTCTGCATAATTTTGGCATTTATGGCACTTCTTTGCAAACTTGTAACAATCAGATTCCATTGTCAACCAATAATAACCTGCCCTTAGCATCTTTTTAGCCATCGAATGTCCATTAGCGTGAGTGCCAAATGAACCTTCATGAATCTCATGCATCAACATGTCTGCTTCGTGTCTATCCATGCATCTGAGCAAGACCATGTCATAATTTCTCTTGTATAACACATTTTCACTGAGGAAGAAACTGCCTGCCAATCTTCTCAGTGTCTTTATATCTTTCCTCGACGCATCAATCGGGTATTCCTGAGTCTTAAGAAAATGCTGGATGTCATAATACCAAGGTTTTTCATCTACTACCTCCTCTGTCGTAAACACATGAGCGGGCCTATCCATCCGTTGAACCGTAATACGGGGTATATCATTCCAAGTATTCACTTTGTACATGGAATCCAGAGTTGCCAGAGCATCCGCCATTTGATTTTCATCTCTAGGAATGTGATGGAATTCAACTTTATTGAAGAAGGGTAGTAATCTTCGAGCATAATCTTTGTAAGGGATCAAACCAGGGTGACGAGTATCCCATTCTCCTTTAATCTGATTTATTACCAATGCTGAATCGCCATACACATCTAGAATTTTGATTCTGAGATCAATAGCTTCTTCAAGACCCATGATGCAAGCCTCATATTCCGCCATATTATTAGTGCAATCAAATGTTAACCTTGTAGTAAAAGGAATGTGCGATCCATGAGGAGTAACGATCACATCACCAATTCCTTTACCATAAGCATTCACAGCTCCATCAAATACCATACTCCAACGAGATTCAGGGTCGGGGCCTTCCTCAGGCAATGGTTCATCACAATCTTTCACTTTCAGGAACATCACATCCTCATCGGGGAATTCATATTCTGCAAACTGATGATCTTCCACCGGCTGGTGAGCAAGGTAATCTTCCAACACACAACTTTTGATAGCTTTCTGAGTGCGGTACTCAATATCATATTCAGATAACAACATCTTCCATCGGGCAATTCTCCCAGTAAGAGCAGGCTTCTCAAAAATATACTTGATTGGATCCATTTTGGAGATCAACCAAGTGATATGATTCAACATATACTGCCGCAAACGCTTTTCCGCCAAGGCCAAAGCACAACACGTTTTATCTAGTGTGGAATACCGCGACTCACAATCAGTGAACTTTTTGCTGAGATGATAAATGGTGAACTCTTTCTTCCCTGTTTCATCCTGTTGTCCCAGAATACAACCCATGGATTTATCCAACACTGTTAGATACATAATCAACGGTCTTCCTTCTACAGGAGGGAGCAAGATAGGAGGTTCAAGCAGATACTCTTTAATACTCTCAAATTCCCTTTGGCAGTCATCCGTCACACACAACCTTGATCTTTCTTTAACAACTTAAAGATCGGTTCACACTTTGCAGTCATGTGGGAAATGAATCTGGAAATATAATTCAAACGCCCGAGGAAACCCCTGACTTGCTTTTTAGTTCTTGGTGATGGCATTTCTTGAATTTCTTTGACTTTATCAGGGTCAACTTCAATTCCTTTCTGGCTAACGATAAAACCCAACAATTTCCCCGATCTAACTCCGAAGGTGTATTTATTTGGATTTAAGCGGAGACGATACTTCCTCAAACACTGAAACAACATCAACAAATCTTTTATATGCCCTTATTCATTTTTGGATTTTGAAATCATATTGTTGTACCCCAAAATTTGCCTTCCCATTTCATCAACATTTCTCATTACAAGACTCTTGGAACTCAAGGTCAAGCTAGGGTTTGCGCTGCTCAAGACACCTCCTTGCACTGTTGACTAAAATTAGGGTTTGAGTTTGCACAGGGATGTTTTGACCCACAATGCCCAAAGTGACTTTCATACTCCATGTTGGACTCACAAGTTTGTCCATACCAAGTTACAAGCCTTGAATCAAATTTTTGCTCAGTCAATTGGACAGTTGACCTATAAATCAGTTGTATTGGGGAAAAAGTTAACTGTGGCTAATTGAGAGTCAAATCTCATGAATTTTGACCCACATCAACATTATGAACTCATATGAACCATTTGATCAAGTTTGGATCACAATTCCACAAGAAATTTGATCAGAACACCAAAAGGGCAAAATGGTCATTTTTAGGGTTTTGACTGTACAAAGGCAATTTTTGACTGTTTGACCTAGCCAATGGCAAATCAAGCTCAACCATGGACTCAAGGACTCAATGAAATTGTCTTGACCCATTCAACAAGTTCAAAAGGTCTCAAATGCATAGGATTGACAAATGAATTTTTCAGTCAACTGATCAAAATTTGACTGTACACTGAAAAGTCAAACTTTGACTTTTTGGTCAAAATCAAGTGCCAAGAGTCATTTTCCATCAAAACATGTCAAATTATGAAACTTGTTCATCAATTTTCTTATTTTTTCCTAACTTTGTCCCACATTTTCACCAATATGCAAATGTATTCAAGCAAAACTTACAACATGAAAGTTGTAGTACATCACAAAGTCTACAACTTTGATTCACAAAGTTTTCTCAAAATAAGCTTGGATATCAAGTTATGATTTTTGGAACAAGGGTACCTAAAACTTTTAACTTAGAGAAATTTTGTCCTAGTTTAGGAAGGATTTTGACCTATCTTCTTGGCCATTTTTCACATAGTTCCACTTGGAGTCTTAAGTTGCATTTCAAAGATGGATTATAGTACATGTTTCAAGCTTTCCAAATTGTCCAAGAACTCCTCAAACACCTTTGTGGTTAGGGAGAATCGAATGCTTGAAGTTGGAAAAAACTCACTTTGTAACCATGGCTAATACATGTTCATACCACTTGCCAAATCTGACCAAGCTAGCTTAGTACACAATTACAGGCCTATAAACCAATTTGTACTCAATAACTAAATGCAAATCCATTGGTCTAAGGTTTTGTTTTGGACATTAGAGGATTATACACTAGATTAATCCTTAAATAGAAAAAGCAACATTGTCATTTTTGCTTGAATTTTGCTTTATGTCAAAACAACATCCTAGAGCCTTGAACTAGATCTTATGCTGCAAAACAAATCCACAAACTTGGGGCCAAGCTTACACAATGTATGCAGGGTTAGAGCTAGCCTGTACAGGCCTGCTCTTTGTCACTTCCCATTTGGCTTCATAACCAAGAAACTTGTCCAACACAAGATAACTCACACATCTGATAAAACCAACTCAAGCAAAGTTTTGAAACAAGTTTCTCACACCCTTGCAAGTCAGAAGCACGAGCATTTGACCTCTAAAACTTCCTCATACTCAAAAACCCCATTTTCTTGCAAAACAGGGCAAGTTCTGCATATTGCAAGCCACAATCAAATCCCCTCGTGCGTTTTGTCCAAATTCACTTCAAACACATTCCAAATTGTTGTACCCCAAAATTTGCCCTCCCATATTCTTCAAAGTTTTGACAAGCATCATCTCAAGTCTACTCAAGGGCTGCACAGTCAAACCATCCTCCTAAGCCAGTCAAGATTAGGGTTTTGGTTCCTGCAAGGAAGTTGAGGTTTTCAAGGGCTCAATCAAGTCCCATATGCTCATATACATTGTCAAGCACCTACATGTCAAGTTTCAAGGATCACAAGGTCAAGTTGCACAGTCAAAAACCCTAATTTCCTCACAATCAATTGTAGGGGCAAAATGGTTATTTGGCAGTCAAAAGTCAAAATTTTTGGTCAACATCTTATTTTGAAGCCACAATCATCATTGGATCAAATCTTGATCATGATTCCACAAGAATGGCTCAAAAATCATCAAGATGCAAAAGTTTCCATTTTTGGACAGCTGAAAAGTCAACTGTAACATGACCAAGGCATAACTTTTTCATGGTTCATCAGAAAAATCCCATCCAATGCTCATTTTGAAGGGGAGGACATTTCCTACAACTCATCTTCACATTCCAAGTCCAAGAAATTCTCTCACAAAAAGTTATCAATTTCAACATTATAGGTCATTTTTAAAAGTCAACAAAAAGGCATTTTAAGTCAAAGACCATAACTTGATATTGGTAAATCAAAATGACATGGGACCAAAGGCATTGGTTATAGGACTTCAATACCTTTCCAAAATTTCCAAGAACATGTTCATATGATCAAAATTGAGCAAGATATGCATTGGAGAAGTTGGGAAATTTTTGTGAAATGGCAAAAGTCAACTATCCTTGAAACTTCAATTTTTGACAAAAGGGCCCACTTTTTTCCACTTGATTCAGCCTTGTCATGCCACCCACGTGTCCCATGATTAATTTCAAGATTAAACATTAATTTTTCTATTTTATTTAATTTTTATTAATTTAATCCATTTTAAATCCATAAAATTCAAATAAAATCAAAAAAATTAATTAAAGGGGATCTTTGTGGTTTGAATGACCTTTATATGCCATTTACTAGCTTCCAAATTCGTGCAAGCTATTTTTTGTACACAAAATTTTGAATTTGTGCCAAGATGTCCAGATACATGTAAGCATGGAAAGGGAAAGTTTTGCAAATTTTGGAAGCTTTTTAATTTGTTGGATTTTGGTTTGAAAGCATGGCTTTATGGCTTGGATTCTTGCCTTATTTCTTTGTCCCCTCCATCTCCTCTATAAATACAAGCCATGAGAAAGCATTACGGAAAAATACACACAGCCTAGAGAACGCTCCAAAATTGCAAAAATTTCCTTGAAGTTGTCAAGCTCGAAAGACCTGATCTAGCCAGATTCAACTACTTCCAAGCACTCCATCAACATCCCAGGTCCCCCAAATGCTTATTTATATTTTTCCATAACATGTTCCTGTGCAGGTTTCACAAAGGCTTTCCACCATGTGCATCAAACGATCATGCGCCAAGTGGCCTCAAAGATCAATCCAGGGGCTATGAGATGCTGGATACCATGCTCCAAGTCAAAGCACGTGCATGCAATTCCTAAAGTCAACAAAGGCTTAAGCTTATTGGGCCATATTGCTTCCTCAAACCTCCATACC
This sequence comes from Vicia faba, assembly GCA_948472305.1. Lineage (NCBI taxonomy): Eukaryota > Viridiplantae > Streptophyta > Magnoliopsida > Fabales > Fabaceae > Vicia > Vicia faba. Next base: position 710,753,008 of record OX451738.1, read on the forward strand.
TGGGCCAACACCCCCATGGTTCTTTCATATTTTCTTTTGTTTTCTTTTCCTTTTTTATTTTCTTTTAACTAATTATTATTATTAACTATTATTATTATTATTTAATTCATAGATAATTATTTTCATAAACAAAAAAATCAAAAAAAACTAATATTTTTATTATTCTTATTTATTAGTTTCACTTTAATTCGTTGTTTTGTAATTAAATTATAATTAATTAATTAGTTTAATTAGGCAATTTTAATCTTTTTTTTAATAACTAAAATAAATTTAGAATTAGATTTTATTAACTTTTAATTTTAATTCCTTTTTATTTTATTTCATTAAAAACATAAAAACACAAAAATATCATTTTCTTAATTAATTAATTAATTATTAGTTTTAATTTCATTAATTACAAAAAAAGACAAAAAATTCATTTCTTTTCTTAAAAGGGTCAAAACCCTTAAGGCATTCCCGATTAATTTTTATTCGCGCGCATTTATTTTATTTTGATTATTATGTAACTGCGTCAAGAATGTAATAGTAATTAGGTTTATTGTTTTCTTTACTTTTCGCACTTTATCAAAACGGGTCTTTGTATTTTTGGCGATGTATAAACCCGCGCCTTGTAATAGCGTAGCTTTACATTCCCGCACTTTAATTTTCCGCACCCCTAACTGTTAAATGCATGAAAGAATGTATGTAAATAAAACCAATCCGTATCTCACAAAATAACATATACAAGACAAACATTAACTGAAAAACAACACACAAAGCACATGCCACTCCTAGGGTACGCTTCACTCGTTGCCTCGAAACGTGGTCATCAAGTATATGGTGTCTTAGAGGTCGCCCTTCTGTCCAAAAGATCCAGTTGCCTCGAAACGGTTGCCTCGGATAAAAGGATCTAGGATATTAGGGTTACTTCTAAGGTGTCCTACCATTGCTTCGGTGATCACACTGTCCCGATAATCGAATTGACCCGAACAACTCCAACGATGGTGCTACCTACCTCTCAATGGTGGGATAGCACTATCTAAAGGACTCTTACACAGCTTAATTCCTTAAGGTAGGTAGATGACTCATGGGTACTTGCTCTTTTCAAAACAAAACAAAAACAACTTTTCGCACTCACACTTTCAAAAGTTTTCAAACAAATTTTTCATACACTCTTGAGGACTGATACAAGAGTTACTTAGAAATTTTTCAAACGAAACTTTTTCAAAACCCACACACATTTGAAAAGCAAACAAATTTTGAAAACATAAGAGCAAGTACCTAAGAGCCCGTGGATAACCACGGATAGAAAGGGTGCTAACACCTTCCCTTTCTATAAATCTACCTCCCGAACCGAGAAACATTCTCAAAGAAGGAATTTTGCTGTGCTTTATTTTTTTTTTGGTGTTCAACTCTCAATTAATATTTCTAAGCCTCTTGAGGGAGGATGACGAAAACGATACCACAATCTACAGTATGCTTTTGAACAGACCCTGCTAATGAGGTACAGGCATTGTTTCAATTCCTAAACACTGGAGTTATAAGGATGATAATCCCTCGTCAACTCCTTTGAGCCAAAGAAGTAGGAGTTTTCTTTTCAAAAATTAAAACCCTTAATCATAACCTGGAGCAGGGTAGTTCTCTCAGTTGGTCCAGGTGCACAATGAACAGCATCAAAGGAATCCTTTCAAAACAAAATACAGTGATGGTTCCGAATAATTAAAGAGAGGCAGTCATTATCTCTCAAAATGAAAGCCCATATAAGTCAAAACCTATGAAGGAGACTTACAAAAACTGGGGCATCCCGCTGACTGTAATATAAAAAGAAACAGTTCAGGCAAAAACTAGGGATAACGAAATAAAAAAAAGAGAAAGAGGTCCTACAAACCCTCAACACAAAAGGAAATGACTGCCTATTCAAAATAAATTGTCAATATCCGAACCATCACCGGAATGTCAGAGCAAAGACTCAAACAAGGTCTAACGTACGATCAGCTGAGTTTAGGTTTGAAGAACATCACGAAGAGCGGGTGGGTACAAATACTTTGAGCCTTTATCCTTTGTTTCTTAAACCGTGAACCAGGCCAAGATATAACCCTCAAAAAGTCCTAGCTGAAGCATGGGTTAGTTCGAAAGCATACTGTTACGAAAGGTATCCTGACTCCTTAAGGTTTGCGGTAAAATAACGAATTGACATCACAGTTTACAAAAAATTCACTTGTTTTTATGAAAAAATGCATTTCCAAAAACTTCAAGACAGACATGAGCTTTGCATTTTAATATAATATTGCTTGCATATGACTATTTGTTTGAACAACATAGAAGTTCGCACGACGAATGTCTAATGAACAGAAGCACCTCCAATCAAGGGGCATGGCATGATCATTGTCCATCATCTGGGGCAGTTAAGTCAAGATTCGGAGAATCTCTCATAAGGCCAACCAGCTTGGGGCAAATCTCCATCTGGATCACTTGGGGAATTGGACGACCAAACGAAGATCTTCTGGTGGCATGGTAACACAATGCTACTAACTGGGGCATCTCCCTACATTCTGAGAGCACAGACATAGTCGGAAAAAAAATACGCAAAATCAAAGACCCGCTAGGTTGACACACCTAGGCAAAAATAAGGGCTTCCCGGCGAACCAAAAGGGTTCGGGCAAAAACAAGGGATGAAAATGAAAAAATCTGTACACCCGGCAAGTCGAAAACCTGAAAAGGCGGCTCGGGAAAAAATGGGTATCCCGGTGGACTGAAAACCCGAAAGGGCGGTCCAGGAAAAAGTTAGGGATTAAAGCGTGCGACTATGTCCCGTCACCTTGTCACTTGCCTACAAGAAGAAGATTTGTCAGTCGGTAGTCATCAAGCACCTCCACGGGTATCTTCTCCCGCAGAAACTGGGGCAATAAGAATTGTCTAAGCGATCTGGTTGCTCTGTCCACCGAGGTACCAAGGCAAGTTCAACTGAAGAACATGACCAAGTTACCTCCACTCCCCGCAGAGTAAGACAGGAGTCAACAATACTCTTCCCCGAACAGAGTTTGGTCTCCCAATCAGCCCTGAAAAGGCACAACATCGCCAGCAAGTCAGCAACACTCTCCCCAAGCAGAGTTAGTCTACGGTCAGCCTTAAGGAAGTTGGGTATCTCCAGAAAATCTCAATATTCCCCAGCGGAGTATACAGATTATTCCTCAGCAAGCATCCCCGGCAGTCTTAACATAAGATTGTTCCCCGGCGGAATACAGACATCCAGTGGGGCCATTCCCCAGTACAGTCCAAAAGTCTCCCCAGGAAAGTTGAATCAATCCTCCCAGTAGATTCTTGAAGCTTATCCCCAGTAGATTCTGGAAGCTAATCCCCTGCAGAGCGCAAAAGCATCTCCTCGGCTTTATTCAAAGGTCATTCTCCACCAGGGCCTATAACTGGGTTATCCTCAGCTAATTACCACAGAAAGATCATCCTCGACGAAGTTCTTCCTATCCCCAGCGGAGTTCATCAAATTCCTCAACATAACTTCTCAATGGAATCCCCAGCGAAGTTATCACCAAATCTCAGCGAAGTATCTCTTCCCGCAGAGTAATTCCCTGCAGAGTAATCTCTTCAACAAGTTTATTCCCCAACGGAGTCGTCTTCTCCTACCGGTTTATTCTTGTAATCATCATCCCCAGCGAAAACGAAGAACTCTGTTCTTCAACATCATCCCAGGATTCAACTTCCCGGCATGCGTCAAGGATTTACTTTCCCAGGCGAAGATACATTCATAAACATCACATCATGCATATGCGCATCATGTCATACAATCTCATTTATGTCAAGAACATCATTGCTTGATCCATATCATGCATCGCATATGACTGACCTTTACCTTTCAGGAAGGATACAGTTAAATAATCAGCTATGTCAAAGTAGATAAATACAGTCAAAAGAGACCAATCCAGTCAAAGAAGACAAATCCAGTCAAAGAAGACAAGTCCAGTTAAATCCCAAAGGTTTTTCTAATGCTCATCCAGTCAAAGAAGACAGGTCCAGTTAAATTACTTCCTAAAGTCAAAGAAGATAATTCGTCATTATAGACACCCGTTGTTATAGACACCCGTCATTATAGATAACTCGTCATTTAAGACAACTCGTCATTGAAGACAACTCGTCATTGAAGACAACTCGTCATTGAAGACAACTCGTCATTGAAGACAACTCGTCATTGAAGACAACTCGTCATTTAAGACAACTCTTCATTGAAGACAACTCGTCATTGAAGACAACTCGTCATTGAAGACAACTCGTCATTTAAGACAACTCGTCATTGAAGACAACTCGTCATTGAAGACAACTCGTCATTGAAGACAACTCGTCATTGAAGAAAACTCGTCACTTAAGACAACTCGTCATTGAAGACAACTCGTCATTGAAGACAACCCGTCATTATAGACAACTCGTCATTTAAGACAACTTGTCATTGAAGACAACTCGTCATGTAAGACAACTCGTCATTGAAGACAACTCATCATTTAAGACAACTCGTCATTTAAGACAACTCGTCATTTAAGACAACTCGTCATTGAAAACAACCCGTCATTATAGACAACTCGTCATTTAAGACAACTCGTCATTTAAGACAACTCGTCATTTAAGACAATTCGTCATTGAAGACAACTCGTCATTTAAGACAACTCGTCATTGAAGACAACCCGTCATTATAGACAACTCGTCATTTAAGACAACACGTCAGTATAGACACCTGTCATTGAAGACATCTCGTCATTGGAGACTACTCGTCATTGAAGACAACCCGTCATTGAAGACAACTCGTCATTGAAGACAACTCGTCATTAAAGACAACTCGTCATTTAAGACAACCCGTCAGTATAGACACCCGTCATTGAAGACATCTCGTCATTGAAGACAACTCGTAATTTAAGACAACTCGTCATTGAAGATAACTCGTCATTGAAGACAACTTGTCATTTAAGACAACTCGTTATTGAAGACAACTCGTCATTTAAGACAACTCGTCATTGAAGAAAACTCGTCATTGAAGACAACCCGTCCATGAAGACAACTCGTCGAAAGAGACAACTCGTCAAGAAAGACAAAACCTCCTCTGGTTCAGTTAAATCCTAAAGATTTTTCTGAGATAACCTGTCAGTAGAGACAACCCATCAACCTTTTGAAGTTCCAGATTCGATACCTGTATCTAGCCAGGGCATGTCTGTGAGCGACTGAGGGAAGATCAACACCTGTAACAGGCCAGGAAACCATCTTCCTTTCTCAAAGTACGCAAGTTCTCGCTAAGGAATCTCTTACGCGATCGACGCCTAGATGGCATCTATAAACCCATCCACATACCAACAATCTCCAAATGGCATCTATAAGCCCATTCCCGACAAGATTCTGTCACATCTCCAGATGGCATCTATAAGACCATCCTCCTATCCACCATCTCTCCAAATGGCATATGTAAGCCCATTCCCGACATCACACTGTTGATACTCTACTATGTGAGTGCAAATTTCTGGGCACTCTAGTGTTCAATCATCTTCCACCCTCGGATCACGAAAGGCACACAAGCCAATCTACATTCTAAGGTCTAAGAAGATTGAACAGGGGAAACTATTGTACCCTAAAATTTGCCCTCCCATATTCTTCAAAGTTTTGACAAGCATCATCTCAAGTCTACTCAAGGGCTGCACAGTCAAACCATCCTCCTAAGCCAGTCAAGATTAGGGTTTTGGTTCCTGCAAGGAAGTTGAGGTTTTCAAGGGCTCAATCAAGTCCCATATGCTCATATACATTGTCAAGCACCTACATGTCAAGTTTCAAGGATCACAAGGTCAAGTTGCACAGTCAAAAACCCTAATTGCCTCACAATCAACTGCAGGGGCAAAATGGTCATTTGGCAGTCAAAAGTCAAAAAATTTGGTCAACATCTTATTTTGAAGCCACAGTCATCATTGGATCAAATCTTGATCATGATTCCACAAGAATGGCTCAAAAATCATCAAGATGCAAAAGTTTCCATTTTTGGACAGTTGAAAAGTCAACTGTAACTTGACCAAGGCATAACTTTTTCATGGTTCATCAGAAAAATCCCATCCAATGCTCATTTTTAAGGGGAGGACATTTCCTACAACTCATCTTCACATTCCAAGTCCAAGTAATGCTCTCACAAAAAGTTATCAATTTCAACATTATAGGTCATTTTTAAAAGTCAACAAAAAGGCATTTTAAGTCAAAGACCATAACTTGATATTGGTAAATCAAAATGACATGGGACCAAAGGCATTGGTTATAGGACTTCAAGACCTTTCCAAAATTTCCAAGAACATGTTCATATAATCAAAATTGAGCAAGATATGCATTGGAGAAGTTGGGAAATTTTTGTGAAATGGCAAAAGTCAACTATCCTTGAAACTTCAATTTTTGACAAAAGGGCCCACTTTTTTCCACTTGATTCAGCCTTGTCATGCCACCCACGTGTCCCATGATTAATTTCAAGATTAAACATTAATTTTTCTATTTTGTTTAATTTTTATTGATTTAATCCATTTTAAATCCATAAAATTCAAATAAAATCAAAAAAATTAATTAAAGGGGATCTTTGTGGTTTGAATGACCTTTATATGCCATTTACTAGCTTCCAAATTCGTGCAAGCTATTTTTTGTACACAAAATTTTGAATTTGTGCCAAGATGTCCAGATACATGTAAGCATGGAAAGGGAAAGTTTTGCAAATTTTGGAAGCTTTTTAATTTGTTGGATTTTGGTTTGAAAGCATGGCTTTATGGCTTGGATTCTTGCCTTATTTCTTTGTCCCCTCCATCTCCTCTATAAATACAAGCCATGAGAAAGCATTACGGAAAAATACACACAGCCTAGAGAACGCTCCAAAATTGCAAAAATTTCCTTGAAGTTGTCAAGCTCGAAAGACCTGATCTAGCCAGATTCAACTACTTCCAAGCACTCCATCAACATCCCAGGTCCCCCAAATGCTTATTTATATTTTTCCATAACATGTTCCTGTGCAGGTTTCACAAAGGCTTTCCACCATGTGCATCAAACGATCATGCGCCAAGTGGCCTCAAAGATCAATCCAGGGGCTATGAGATGCTGGATACCATGCTCCAAGTCAAAGCACGTGCATGCAATTCCTAAAGTCAACAAAGGCTTAAGCTTATTGGGTCATATTGCTTCCTCAAACCTCCATGCCTGGGCCAACACCCCCATGGTTCTTTCATATTTTCTTTTGTTTTCTTTTCCTTTTTTATTTTCTTTTAACTAATTATTATTATTAACTATTATTATTATTATTTAATTCATAGATAATTATTTTCATAAACAAAAAAATCAAAAAAAACTAATATTTTTATTATTCTTATTTATTAGTTTCACTTTAATTCGTTGTTTTGTAATTAAATTATAATTAATTAATTAGTTTAATTAGGCAATTTTAATCTTTTTTTTAATAACTAAAATAAATTTAGAATTAGATTTTATTAACTTTTAATTTTAATTCCTTTTAATTTTATTTCATTAAAAACATAAAAACACAAAAATATCATTTTTTTAATTAATTAATTAATTAATTATTAGTTTTAATTTCATTAATTACAAAAAAAGACAAAAAATTCATTTCTTTTCTTAAAAGGGTCAAAACCCTTAAGGCATTCCCGATTAATTTTTATTCGCGCGCATTTATTTTATTTTGATTATTATGTAACTGCGTCAAGAATGTAATAGTAATTTGGTTTATTGTTTTCTTTACTTTTCGCACTTTATCAAAACGGGTCTTTGTATTTTTGGCGATGTATAGACCCGCGCCTTGTAATAGCGTAGCTTTACATTCCTGCACTTTAATTTTCCACACCCCTAACTGTTAAATGCATGAAAGAATGTATGTAAATAAAACCAATCCGTATCTCACAAAATAACATATACAAGACAAACATTAACTGAAAAACAACACACAAAGCACATGCCACTCCTAGGGTACGCTTCACTCGTTGCCTCGAAACGTGGTCATCAAGTATATGGTGTCTTAGAGGTCGCCCTTCTGTCCAAAAGATCCAGTTGCCTCGAAACGGTTGCCTCGGATAAAAGGATCTAGGATATTAGGGTTACTTCTAAGGTGTCCTACCATTGCTTCGGTGATCACACTGTCCCGATAATCGAATTGACCCGAACAACTCCAACGATGGTGCTACCTACCTCTCAATGGTGGGATAGCACTATCTAAAGGACTCTTACACAACTTAATTCCTTAGGGTAGGTAGATGACTCATGGGTACTTGCTCTTTTCAAAACAAAACAAAAACAACTTTTCGCACTCACACTTTCAAAAGTTTTCAAACAAATTTTTCATACACTCTTGAGGACTGATACAAGAGTTACTTAGAAATTTTTCAAACGAAACTTTTTCAAAACCCACCACACATTTGAAAAGCAAACAAATTTTGAAAACATAAGAGCAAGTACCTAAGAGCCCGTGGATAACCACAGATAGAAAGGGTGCTAACACCTTCTCTTTCTATAAATCTACCTCCCGAACCGAGAAACATTCTCAAACAAACCATATACCTAAGCTATCCAAACCATTCACAAGTTGTTGTAACTCCATTAACACGCATCACCATTTTTGTTTGGAAGCTTTGCAGGTTGAGTTCTGTAGCACGATTCAGGTCACTTCAAAACAAACTAAGCATTGGGAAAGGTTCAGGGGACATCAAGCAAGCTCAAAAGAAGCTCAGGCCCCATTGAAAGTTGTTGCATTGTCCAGCTAGAACTCAACTGAAACAGGTATTTCATGAACTTCTATCTCTCTATTTAGGAACATTTAGACTTAGGTTTGTGAATGAAAGATGTTGTGTTCATTGCCCTAAAACCATACATGTGCTTAGTTTTCATTTATATTAATCGTGCTAGGAGAATTTCATCCATGAACTTTCTGAAAAAACTAGGTTAGAAATTAGGGCCAGAGAAATTCTCTCTGGTCTTTGAGAGTTGGCTTAAGTTTTTTATATGGTTAGATTCGTGATTTGATGCTCTATAAGTTTCATGTTTTGAGTTTTGTCAAAAGATCACAAATACAGGAGATACAAGTTTGTGTAGCAAGCGCGCGTTTTTTCAAACTTCTGGAGGTTGAAGATGAAGTCTGGGCTGGGCCTGGATTTCTTTGCTTTTGACACCTCCCAACTCACTTTCAGCACCCCCTGGCCCATTTATTTGTATTTTCATCATTTTTACATTTTTATTTCTTTTTTGACTTTAATATTTTATTTTCAAATATAAAAAATACTCCAAAAATATTTTCATCATTTTTTTCATTTATTAGATATTTTATTTTTATTTTTCCTAATATAAACAACAATTTAAATATATATATTATTTTGTTAAACTTGAAAATAATGCAAAGAAATACTCTTATTTTCATTTCTATTTTTTTGTTTACACTAAAAATATTTTCTTGAAATATATACATTTTTGTAAATAATTTATTTTATTTTTTACACACTTAACACACACACACACACATATATATATATATATATATATATATATATATATATATATATATATATATATATATATATATATATATATATATATATATATATATATATATATATATATATATATATATATATATATATATATATATATATATATATATATATATATATATATATATATATATATATATATATATATATATATATACTTTATTTTATTAAATATTTAGAAATAAAACACAAAAATATTTTATTTTATTTTTATTATTTTTTATACTAAAAAAATACCTTTTTTTAGATATATTTCATTTTATACATGTTAATATATTTTTGTACATAAATAATACATTATATTTATTTTCTTAAAAAATTAGGGTTTTTGCCCTAAAAACAAATGAAAATATTCTTTATTTATTTCTTTGTACCTTTTACATTAAAAATACTTTTGGCATACATAAATAAATAAAAAAACCTTTTTTTGCATAATACATTTTGTCTAATATTTATTTATTGTATTTTATTTATTGTACATTTAAATATTATGCCTTGCAAATTCAATTTGGTTGTAATAATTTAGGGTTTAATTTCTTGCAAAATAATCCCATATTCAAATTTGTACCCCCCTCCCTATATCATGTTGTAATAGTGTAGAATTTAAATTCTCGCACCTTTACGCTTTCAATTATGCCATGATTAGAGAATTAGGGTTTGTATGAAAAGTCAAATCAACAAATAGCTTGACCTAATCAAAGACAAAAATGCATGAAAAAACAAACACAATGCACACTTGCACCCCTAGGGTTTCAATCCACTTGTTGCCTTCAAAAATGGGCCATGGTATGCATGTCAAGTACTTTGGCAAAACAAAAACAAAACAAAAGATCATAGTCCCTCGATGACGCTATCTGAGTTGCCTAAACAAAATGATCAAGTCCCTCAAGAAAATTGCCAAAAATACTTGACACTATTGCTATCATGGTCTATACGATGACCTGCGCCTGTCCCGTTTAACATCCTAACACAAGGTTGTTCATCAAATACAATGGTGAAGCAACACTGTTAAAAGGGTTAAAAACATAAGAAAGATCTTTGAGTAAAATAGGATAGACAACTCTTAGTTACTTGATCAAAAGCTTGCAAAACATCCTTGCTATCTTCAAAACACACTTCACCACACAATTTCAAAACCCTACTTTCAAACATTGGAAACTTTTCAAAAGACAAAAACACCTTTGTATACATTCATATAAGAATCATTACAAAGGTTTCCACAACGATGGCCTCTTTTCAAAACATCTTTCAAAATCACACACAAAGCACCATTTCAAACAATTGAAGAGCACCATTTCAAACAATTGAAAAGCAAAGCAAGTGATCTAAACAAGTAACTAAGAGCCCATGGATAACCATGGATAGAAAGGGTGCTAATACCTTCCCTTTCTATAATCTACTCCCCGAACCCAAGAAAACATCTCAAAGGTCTTTCCTGTGCTTTTTGACCTTTCCTTAGGATAAAATAAAAAGTTGGTGGCGACTCTTGCTAAACCGGAACATTTGCAAACACAAACGCAAAATCTGAAGTCAGTTCTCCCACCGTATCACATAACTGGTGACTCTGCTGGGGAAAACTTTAAAAGTGGAGTAACCTTAGGGCTTAGATCACCCTTTGCATGATTATATTGTTTGCTTTGATTGCTTTACATTTGGTTCTATTGTTTGGGATTAAAATCCTCTACCCGGATTTGGGAAACATTCATAGGTAAATAGCAATACGTTGTGGAAATTGTGCGAGGTATACCGACATGGTTGAAGCAATAGCTATATTAGTGCGACATATTTGTGAGTATCGGTAGCCTTTGAGTCAATCAAAGAGAAAACGGGGCCGCTGAGTGATGTCATAAAGCACTAATGAACTCTTAGAACCTTACTTGACCATCTTGGCCTTTTATTAGGGGTAGTGAGATGACCGACTTTGGTGCAGTCCGAAGTTGGTAGATACTCGATACTACACTCATTGAGGGTTGTTTTCTTGGAATATTTTGGTCGCTAGTTAAGTGGCTAAACCAAAACAATGAACATAGAAAACAATCAAGTGATATTGAGCTCCTTAGAACCCGGTTACTATTTATAGGATAGGTTTGAGCCAACTAAACTCAAGAGGGTATTTACCTATGAAACCTCATGCAAGCTTGAAACTAGGGTTTTTGTGTGACTTGCTTGTACATGTGTTGTGCATACATCATGAACATCATAAAGCATCATATGCATCCACTAACCATTTCAAGGATTTGGATCTTCATCTTTGTTCTTGTTTTGTAGGTCATGGAATCTCTTCGCAGGAAAACAATTCAAGTCAACCTTGTGAGAATCCCTCCTCAACTCAAGGAAATCACTTCCAGGATTCCAGAGAATTCTCTCTTCAGTGAAAGACACGGTAGACTTCTCAACTTGGTCAACTCCAACATTGAAGAAGACATGGTGAAAGTTCTCTTCCAGTTCTTTGACCCCCTACACCACTGTTTCACATTCCATGATTACCAACTAGTACCGACTTTGGAGGAATTTTCTCAACTCCTGAGAATTCCTATTCTTCATCAACTACCCTACAACGGTACGGAAAAAGAACCAAAGCCTGAAGATGTTGCTCAAGCATTACACTTGCAACCATCTGACATCAAGGGACATTGGGAAACCAGGAGTGGTGTCAAGGGTTTCTTGGCAAAGTTTCTATTTGAAAAGGCACAAGACTGCTGGAATTCTCTTGATCTACAAGCCTTTGAAGAGATTATGGCACTCCTCATCTATGGGTTGGTCTTGTTCCCAAATCCTGATCAGCTTATAGATGTGAATGCTGTCAAGATTTTCATATCCCGGAATCCTGTACCTACATTGCTTGGGGACATCCTACACTCATTTTACACACAAACAATGAGGAAAAGGGGTGTTCTCATGTGTTGTACTCCTCTCCTAGAAAGGTGGTTTATTTCTCACCTTCCACGATCAGTTTTGAAGAATGAGCAGGGTTTAAGGTGGTCACAATGATTGATGACCCTCACACATTCTAATGTACATTGGTGTTCTCGGTCTAGAGAAAATGTCATCATCATTGATTGTTGTGGGGAATTCCCTAATGTCCCGCTACTTGGCATTAGGGTGGGCATTACCTACAACCCCTGTTTAGCTCTAAGACAGTTTGGATATGCTCGGAGAGATGGCCCTCATGACATGCTGATTCATGACCTAGTTTTTGACTTCGACAACGATGCGCAAGGACTTCGACAAAGGTTCATCAGAGCTTGGAGGATGCCCAACAAAGTGGATAGTAAGACACTGGGGCACAAGAATTCCATCCCCCTTGAGCCTTACCTCAAGTGGGTACGAACCCGCGCCTAGAATGTTATGATGCCATATCCTCACATTCTCCCCTTGATCAAAAAGCCAGTTATAGAAGGAGAGGTTCCATACACCCTCCTACATCCTGACATGCCAACATCATGGGAAGAAATGCAAAAGAGTTGGATCCAACTCAAGGAAGAACATAATACTTTTTAAGCCAACTTCTATGCCAGTGAGAAGAAGGTTTTGGAGCTTACCCACCGACTTCATGAGGAGGAAACTCTCAACACTTACATCGCACCAAAGAGGATGCGCAATGTCTTTTTACATTAAGAATTTTGTAATATTTTTCCCATGGGGCACTTATGTACTAACAATTTCTCCTTAAATATGACGTGTGTTCCTTTTTGTTTGCAACGAATTTGAATTTCTAAATCCTTGAATGCATTACATGAATAACATACCATTCATCATATGCATAAACAGGTCTTCACACCAGGTTTCCTCATTTTTCTGCTGTTTATTTCAGCAAGATGGATTTGGAGCAGACGGTTAAGGATCTGCAAGCACAGAATTCTCAATTCCAGCAACTCCTCATGACCTTAGCAAAGGGTCAAGAGGACCTCAAAGCACTGTTGGAGAAAAATAAATAGAAAAAGAAGAAGAGGCCTAGAGTAGCCACTTTTGGAAGAAGGTTTGAAAGCAATGCTGGAAAAGTTCTCGAGTTCCCCTCAACGTCTGGTGAAGGGGCTGGTAAAGGAAAATGAGCCGCGGTACCTTCTGAATCTGAAGTTGAAGAGGAAGAAGAGGAAGAAGACGAAGACTAATCCGAACAGCAATATCCCCCGGCGGATGATAAATATAAAAATCTTGAGGATAGATTGGCAGCCATGGAGTTGCAAAGGGTACTTGGTTTAGATTTTGAAGAAATAGGGTTGGTCGCTGGGATCGTCATTCCTCCCAAGTTCAAAGTGCCAACATTTGCTAAGTATGACGGTCTGTCATGTCCAAAGATGCATCTGAGATCCTATGTCAGAAAGATCCAACCCCACTCATCTGATAAAGACCTCTGGGTACACTTTTTCCAAGACAGTTTGTCAGGCACACAATTAGACTGGTTCTATCAACTTGAGAGGTCTGAGGTTCATAACTGGGAAGAATTAGCTACTGCTTTTTACCGTCAATACCAATATAATGTTGATTTGGCGCCCACTCGTACTCAACTATAGAGTATGGGTATGGCTTCCAATGAAGGATTTAAAGAGTATGCCCAGAAGTGGCATGATCTGGCTGGAAGGGTGCAGCCACCATTATCGGATAGGGAGATAGTTGACATGTTTTTAGGGACCCTGTCTGGCCATTTCTTCAATCATTTAATCAGGAGTTCCTCCGCAGGATTCACCGAACTAATTTTGACCGGCGAAAGGGTCGAGGCCGGTATTAAAAGTGGTAAGATTCATAAAGATACTTCCGCGTCCACTGCTGTTAAGAAAGCCTTCCCAACTAAGAAGGAAGCCTCTGCTGTTTATTTTCAGAAAAGTCAAGAAAGAACCGAGCGTCGACCAACTGTAGGGGTTGTGATGATTCAAAACTCTTCAAATGATTAACCTCGCGGCAATCAGTCAAGACCTAATCAACAACGGGTAGAAAGGCCACAATGGCAGTTCACCCGAATTAACATGACGCCAGCTCAAGTACTCCCTCACTTGCTAAAGTTGAATCTTACCAGTTTGAAGGAAGCGCCAAAGAACCCTAATACTTCCTCTCCATACTATCACTCCAATGCCAAGTGTGCTTACCACTCTGACAGTGTTAGGAATGATACCAATAATTGTTGGGCGCTTAAGAACAAAATCCAAGACCTGATAGACGCTAAGGAAGTAGAATTTGATGCTCCTGAGAAGCCCAATGTGATTTCTGCTCTGATTCCCAAGCACGGGCATAATGTTTATGTCGTTATGGAAGACCATCATGTTACCGATGTTGCTGACCTTTTGACTCCCTTACTAGTGATTAAAGAGAATTTAATGAGAGCCGGGATATTCCCAGGCTGCGGAAAAGACTGCTACTTTTGATTAAACATACGAGCTGATTGCCCAATGTTGAAGTCAGGCATCCAACGCCTGATGGATATCCAAGAGATACTCTTCCAAAAGACCCCTATTGATACCTTCACAACTGTTACTCCTGCTACTTTTACTACTTCAACCAACGATATTGCAATAATAACCATTTCCACCAATCTTCCCAAGGCTTGCAAAAGGCCTGTCAAGATTACACCTGATCCTGAATTTGTACCTTTAAAAATCACCATGTCGGGGCCTGTCTCGTATCAATCTAGCAAGACGATACCATGGAACTACGGAGGAGAAATCTTCTATCATGGCATCAAACAGATTGAATCAGTCCAAGAGAATTCTGAAGAGGAAGTCCCTGATATAGGGAACATCGCAGGAACAAGCAAGATAACCCGCAACGGCTGGATTTTTCTCCGGAGATTGCTCCCCCTCGAGCAGTTTTCGGACCCTCGAAAGCTTCTGTACCTGTTAGGCCATCTGTGCAAGACCCGATAATTGAATAATTGGATACTCTTGAAGTAAGACCATCTATTGATACTACCGACAAGGGTAAGGGGATACTAGAAGCGCCTGTCAGGACGAAGGCTCATGTTGTGGTTATCCCCGAAACCACCCAGAAAGAAATGGATGAAATCTTGAAAATAATCAGAAAGAGTGACTACGACGTCGTGGAACAGCTAGGGCAGACCCCTTCTAAAATTTCAATGTTAGCTCTTCTACTCTGATCTGAGGCCCATGCTAAGGCCTTAATCAAATTCTTAAAGACGGCACACGTGCCCCAGGAAACTTCGGCCGACCAGTTTCAAGAGTGCGTGGCCAGTCTTGCTGCTGATAATGGTCTGGGCTTTTCAGATG
This sequence comes from Vicia faba, assembly GCA_948472305.1. NCBI lineage: Eukaryota > Viridiplantae > Streptophyta > Magnoliopsida > Fabales > Fabaceae > Vicia > Vicia faba. Next base: position 710,768,762 of record OX451738.1, read on the forward strand.
CTGATCTGACTCCCAAGGGAAGGAAACACAACGATGTGCTACACGTCTCAGTTGAATGCAGGGGAACCACCCTCACCCATATCTTAGTTGATACTGGTTCTTCCTTGAATGTGCTGCCGAAGAAAGCGTTGGACCGTTTGGACTGCGAAGGATTGACCCTCAAACCTAGTAACATCGTTGTTAGGGCTTTTGATGGGTCCAAAAGAATGGTTCATGGATAGGTTGATATTCCATTCAAAGTAGGCTCAAAAGTTTTCAACTCCACCTTTTATGTGATGGAAATCCGTCCTTCATACTCGTGTTTGTTGGGAAGACCGTGGATCCATTATGCCGGGGCAGTTACCTCCTCTTTGCACCAAATGCTGAAGTATCTTGTTAAGGGTAAGATTATAACGGTGCACGGCGAGGAAGAGTACATGATAAGTCATCTCAATTCCTTCCTCTATGTGGAGTTGGATGGCGAGTTCATCGAAACACCTTTCCAACATTTTGAGGAAGTTTCTCCTGAGGTCGCGGTTGCGAAGACAATGGTTGAGGTGCCTATCATTCCCAAGCATGTATCTAGGATGGCATCTCTCAAGGACGCAAAGGCTGTAGTTAGAGAAGGAAAGAGCACAGTGTGGGGGCAACTTCCCGATTTTCCCCATAAGACGGACAAGTTTAGATTAAGGTTTACTATTGCAGGACAAAAGGTTATGCGTCACTCCAAGGCTGGAGGACCACCCGTCAAAATTTCTCACCATGGAATCAATGTTGTAGAAGATGAGGATGAAGGGAACCACTTTGAAGATTGGATCTTTCCAACCGTCGAAGGGGGTTTAAGCAATTGGGAAGCAAAGGATTTTATTCCCATCACCTTCATCAACCAGTAAATTTATCTTTGAACAATTTCTTATTTCGGTCTGTAATAACTAAAACAATTCGTACACTATTTTCACCTTATGCCTTGCCCGGGGCATATAGGTCCATTTGTAAGGGCTTGATTTTCTTCATTATCATATGCCATGTTTTAATGAATCATTGGACACTTTCATCTACAAACTGTTGTGTTCATTTTCTTTCCTTTTGCATTTTTGTTTTGTTTACGGATGGATATCCCTTACACACACCCACACTCACAAATGCAGGTACCCATCCACTCCGGATTCCATGGGTGACTATTCTGCTTTAGCCTTCGATAACTCTGAAGACTTGGTCAATCATGCTGAGTACGAAGTTGACGAAGATTGTCAAGTGTCGGGAGAGTTAGCCAGACTTTTGCAACAAGAAGAGAGCGTTATTCTGCCTCATGAGGAGTTGCTAGAAACCATCAACTTGGGAACAGAGGAAGACGGGAAAGAGGTAAAAATAGGTGCCAATCTGGAACCAAGTGTCAAAGAGCGCTTAGTGCAGTTGTTGAACGAATATGTTGAGATCTTTGCCTGGTCCTATGAAGACATGCCAGGATTGGACACAAATATCGTGGTTCACCGTCTGCCTACGAGAGAAGACTGTCCACCGATCAAGCAAAAGATCCGCCGAATGAGGCCTGACATGTCTGAGAAGATCAAAGCTGAGGTAATGAACCAATTCAATGCTGGCTTTCTGGCTGTTACTTCCTATCCATAATGGGTTGCTAACATTGTGCCCGTGCCTAAGAAGGACGGCAAAGTCAGAATGTGTGTGGACTATCGATAATTAAATAGGGCTCGCCCTAAGGATGATTTTCCACTGCCATACATCGACATCTTGGTTGACAACACAGCTCAACATAAGGTTTTTTCCTTCATGGATGGATTCTCGGGATACAACCAGATCAAAATGGCCCCCGAGGACATGGAGAAAACTACTTTTGTCACGCAATGGGGTACCTTCTTCTACAAAGTGATGCCATTCGGACTGAAGAATGCAGGGGCAACCTATCAACGCGCCATGGTAGCTTTGTTTCATGATATGATACATCATGAGATCGAAGTTTACGTAGACGACATGATAGCTCGATCACAGACAGAAGAAGAACACCTTGATCATTTGCAAAAGCTGTTTGCCAGGTTGAAGGAGTATAAGCTCAGACTGAACCCAAGCAAGTGTACTTTTGGAGTTAGATCTGGTAAACTTTTGGGATTTATTGTCAGCAACAAAGGCATTGAGGTTGATCCAGCTAAAGTAAAGTCTATACAAGAAATGCCGGCTCCCCGCACTGAAAAGGAGGTTAGAGGATTCTTGGGACGCTTAAACTATATTGCGAGGTTCATCTCTCACCTGACATCTACCTGTGAGCCAATCTTCAAGCTGTTGAAGAAAGATCAGGTAGTTGAATGGAACAAGGATTGTCAAGTTGCTTTTGATAAGATCAAGGAGTATTTACTGGAACCTCCTATTTTGATGCCACCCGTCGAAGGAAAGCCGCTAATCATGTATCTGACTGTTTTGGATAACTTAATGGGGTGCGTACTGGGCCAACATGACGAGTCTGGCCGAAAAGAGCATGCCATTTATTACCTTAGCAAAAAGTTTACCGACTGTGAGACTCGTTACTCACTACTCGAGAAAACTTGTTGCGCTTTGGTATGGGCTGCTCGCCGGTTAAGACAGTATATGCTGACTCATACCACTTTGTTGATTTCCAAGATGGATCCGATTAAGTATATCTTCGAGAATCCTGCTTTATCTGGAAGAATTTCTAGATGGCAGATGATCCTGACTGAGTATGACATCCAGTATACTACCCAAAAATCTATAAAGGGGAGTGTACTAACTGACCATCTAGCTCATCAAGCCGTCGAAGATTACCAATCTATGAGATTCGACTTCCCTGACGAGGACATCATGACGTTGGACAACATTGAAGGTAACGGACCGTATGACGGACCTGAACAAGGATCTCGATGGACCCTGTACGTTGATGGTGCTTCAAATGCACTTGGCAACGGTATCGGTGCGGTGCTCATTTCTCCGGAAGGTTTCCATACACCCTTCACTGCCCGACTTTGCTTAAGTTGTACCAACAACATGGCTGAATATGAAGCTTGCATCTTTGGTCTCAAGGCTGCTATAGACTTGGTGTTGTACCCCAAAATTTGCCCTCCTCTTTTTCACAAGAAACCACAGCTCCGGGCTTTCCCTGATTTTTCAGATTAGCTCAAGAATCGGTCAAATAGACTTTTCTTATCAGTCTACCTGAAATTAGGGTTTCCATTTATTTTGAATCAGTCCAAACAGATTATTAGGGTTTCTATTGATTTGGTTGAGTTTGGCTCAGGGTTTGATCAAGCAGACGTTTCTTTGACAGTAAATCCAAAATTAGGGTTTGCACACGCATTCTCAAAAGAAATTGAATCCACAGCTCTTTTCAATTGACTGTCACATTGTTTTGACGCTTGTTCAAGATTGTTGTTTGTTTCTCAAAGCCTAAGCATCTGGGATAGTAGCTGAGGCTTCTGATTGAAAGTTTGAAGCTTTAGTTTGATCAGTGAGGTAAAAGGCGTATGGACGTTTGTTTGTTTAACTGTGCAAAGCGTGTGATTAATTGGAATGTCGGGCGTATTGCTGGTTAATGCGAGGTTGTGAGACTACAACGTTTATTAATTATTTATTTTATCTAAGTTAAAATAATTGGGATGCATTTCCAGTCATTTTAATTCAAGAGATTTAAATAAATAAATAAACAGTGTAAAAGAAAGGTTGAAATATCATGCAAAAGATTTTTATTTATTTTTAATTATTGTTACAAATGTTATTGGGATACTGTAAATTTATTTACAATATTTACAATGATGTTTATTACAAATAATTGAAAAGAAAATAAATTTATATTCTAAGTCTCTTGAAGTCTTCATCTTCTACTGCTGCTTCCCTTGCCCCAACTGGTATTTACCTGCAAAGACAGAAAAAAGAAGTCAATACAGTTAATTTGAAAAGCAATCTCAGACAAATAATTAAAAAAAACCATCATTAAAGATTGTTCGTCGGAATCAGTTTGTTTTGGTTTTCATCGTATTTTGCTCGTCCTCTTTGCAAATCGCAAGAAGATTTCTCTTCTTGGTTCACAAAGAGGAAAAGTAAAATTAATTGTTGCAAGCATATAAATTAATTAAAAAGAAGGCACAAGGCTGCATATTTTGCAAGGGACAAGAAGGCACAAGTTGCAATGGCAAACCAAGTTGCACAAGCTGCATAAGTTCAAACTGAACAAACTAAGTCACAAGTTCAAACTAGGCAAACCAAGTTGCACAACCAAGCTGTCAACAAACTGCCTACAAGCTATCAAAGTTGTCAATGCAGAAAATAAGAAAGTACAGAATGCAGAAGAAAACCAAATTGCAAGCAAGCAATATTGTCAAAACATTTTCATCATTTCCCTGGCCAACAACTTTTCAGAAAAAGATATATTAAGCAATAAAATATGCTTTTTAAAGGGAGAGAGAAAGAGAGAGAGAAGTAGGCTTTGCAGTTTGGCAGGCTATAGAGAGCAGGAAGAAAGAAAATAAATATAACATTGTTCTAACAGTTCAAAGGGAACAGTTCACAAAAAGAAGAAAACTGTAAACAGAAAGCCTCAAGCCTGCTTCCTCCAAACAACAAATCTAGAACTGCATCCACTTGCCTAACACCAGAATATCAAACCTGTGTTACATAACAAGCCTTGAGGCCTGCATAACTTGTAACCTGCCTTCAAGCAAGCCCAACAAGCCTGCCTTCCTAAAAACTCAATACACAAATCCAAAACAGAGGAACCTGTCCAAAACACAACTCAAACCTGTAACCTGCAGAAAATCACAAACAAAATAGCCTGATTGTAACAAACAAGCAAGCTTTCAAGCTTGCAGTAACCTGCCTTCAAGCAAACCCAGCAAACCTATTTCAAAACACAAAATGCTCAACAAGCCTGCTTCCCCAAAACTACCATAAAAACTTGCATAGCAAAAGCCAAGTCTGCAAGTTGTCAAACTTGCCAGAAAACCTGTCAAACTTGCAAAACTCAAACAAATCCAAACACTCTCAGAATAAAGTTCATCATAGATTCAACATAATCAAACAACCAAACAACAACAATAACAATGTCTCAGAATTCATCATCATCAACCTAATCATCAAAATAAATTTAGCCTCAACTCAAATCAGAACAACAAGCAAGTTTCAGATTTGACAAACATTAAAGAGGAGGAAGAACTCAGAAGCGTACAATCATCAGAAATAATATCATCATCAAAAGCCAATGTAACAAAGAAGAGAAATCAACAACCTTCAGAATCAAAGTTCATCATCAGAATCAACAAGATATCCAACATTCAGAAGAAGAAGAGAAGAACTCAGAAGCAAAATAACACAGCATTTTTAGAAACATTATCATCACAAAACGAAGCTAAAGATACAAATACCATGAAGCAAACTCTTGCCATCACGTGCCTCCCACCTCCGGCCACCCTAGAGCGCCTCCATCCCAAACTCCCTCTCCATCACTTCCCCAAAGACGAAGTTACCAAGGTATCCTCTCCCTCTTTCTTTTTCTACATCTCACACCAAAACATCCATGGTTAAAACACTGTGAAAAAATAACATGCAAGGTTAAAATCTAAACCTAAAACGCGTCCAGAATAGAAGAAAATAATACCTTTTTGAATCATCGGATTGTACAATCGCGGGGAGGAGAGATTGGAGGTGGCGTCTGGTGGCCTAAGGCGAGTGGAGGGGGCATCAGTGGCTCTGTTGAGAGCGATGAAGAGGCGAAGAAGATGAGAGGAGAGCGGTGTCGTTTCAAACTGCAAGCCTAGTTCTGAGCAAAGCAACGATAACCCTAACAAAACTTTGTCAATTGTCATTTGGGCCTGTCCCAACAAACCATCATTGAGCCCATTAAATTCTGGCGCCACACCCCCCCTCTTGGTCTTTTTCTTTTTGCTTTTAGGCCCAAACCCATTCAAAACTTCAAAAAATCTTTTTTATTAACTTATTATTTTTTTGCTAATTAACCTTAATTAGTTTTTCTTTCCCTTTTTTAAAACAATACTAATTAATTTTTGTTCATCCTTTTTTAGAGATAATTATCTTTTTTAATCTTGTTTCCCTTTAATAACACCAAAATACATAAATAATATAATTTATTAAATCAAATAATTATTTCTTTAAAAAAAACCTTTTGTTTATATATAATTAACAAAAATACAAAAATAATAATACTTAATTTGAATTAGGTTAACATTTTGATCATTTGTAAATAACCATATGCATCATACAATGCTTTTGATCCTCTTTTATTCTTATACCTTGTTATATTTTTACATTGAGAATGCGATGATTCGATTTGGTTGTAAATAATATTTGGACTTTACTATTCTGATAAGACTCATCCCCATTTGTAAACATTTGTACCCCCATCCCAGGATACTTATTTGTAATAGCTTAGACTTTAAATTCCCGCAATTTATCACTTTCCATATACTGTATAGTAATTAGGGTTTGTATGCGAAGATTCAAAATCAACCGCTAGATAACCTAATACGAAATAAATGCATGAAAATCAATACACAATTCACACTTGCACCTCTAGGGTAACCTCGCCTGTTGCCTCGGAAAATGCAATCATGTCCCTCGAGTATGAGACACTCTAGAAAACGTCCCTTTGATAAACAAAGATCGTAGTCTCTCGATGACCCTCGATGTTGCCTTCGATAAAACGATCTTGTCCCTTACAAAAATTGCTAGAGCATCTCGCAAGTTGCCTTCAATGATTGTATACGATGACCCGCGCCCGTCCCGTTCAAACATCCTAACGCAAGGTTGTTCACTAAATACAATGGTGAAACAACACTGTTAAAAGGGTTAAAACATGAGAAAGATCTTTGAGTAAAATAGGGTAGACAACTCTTAGTTACTTGATCAAACTTGCAAAACATCCTTGCCATTTTTCAAACACACATCACCACACAATTTCAAAACAAACTTTCAAAAAACATTGAAACATATTTTCAAAAAGACAAACACCTTTGTAAAACATTCAAACAAGAATTGTTACAAAGGTTGCCTAGACAAGGCATCTTTTTCAAAACATTTTCAAAAACCACACACACAAAGCACCATTTCAAACAATTGAAAAGCAAAGGCAAGTGATCTAAAACAAGTAACTAAGAGCCCACGGATAACCATGTGTTGTACCCCAAAATTTGCCCTCCCATATTCTTCAAGATTTGCCAAGATCAAGCTTCAAAATCTCTCAAGGGTTGCACAGTCCAAATGCCTCCTAACACAGTCAAAATTAGGGTTTTGGTTATGGCAAAGAAATTGAGGTTTCCAAGGGTCCAATCAAGTCCCACACGCCTATAAACATTGTCAAGCATTCATATGTCAAGTTTCAAGACTCACAGCATCAAACTGCACAGTCAAAAACCCTAATTGCTCCACAGTCAATTGCAGGGGCAAAATGGTCATTTGGCAGTCAAAAGTCAGAATTTTTGATCAACATCTTATTTTGAAGCCACAAACATAATTTGATCAATTCTTGATCATGATTCTCAAAGCATGGCTCAAAAGGTCTCAAGATGCAAAAGTTTTTATTTTTGGACATGTGAAAAAGTCAACTGTAACTTGACCAAGGCATAACTTTTTCATGGTTCATCAGAAAAATCCCATCCAATGCTCATCTTTAAGGGGAAGACATTTCCTACAACTCATCTTCACATTCCAAGTCCAAGAAATGCTCTCACAAAAAGTTATCAATTTCAACATTATAGGTCATTTTCAAAAGTCAACAAAAGGGAACTTTAAGTCAAAGACCATAACTTGAGATTGGTAAATCAAAATGACATGGGACCAAAGGCATTGGTTAGAGGACTTCAAGACCTTTCCAAAATGTCCAAGAACATATTCATAGCTTCAAAATTGAGCAAGATATGCATTGGAGAAGTTGGGAAATTTTTGTGAAATGGCCAAAATCAATTATCCTTGAAACTTCATTTTTGACAAAAGGGGCCCACTTTTTCCACTTGTTTCAGCTTGGCCATGCTTCCCACGTGTCCCACAAATTATTTCAAGTTTTAAAATTAATTTTTCCATTTTTATTTAATTTTATTTGATTTAATTCATTTTAAATCTTTTAAAATCAAATAAAAATCAAGAAAATTAATTAAAGGGTATATTTTGTATTGAAATGATTTGATACACCATCATGACCATTCCAAATTCGTGCAAAGAGCTAAATCAAGCAAGAATTCAAATTTTGGCACAAAAATGGAAAGTGTTTTAATGGAGTTCATAGCAAATCTCAAACATGAATGCATTGTGTTATTGTCCTTAATTCTGATTGAAACACATTACATAACCTATATGCAAGCTATCACAATGGAATTCACGACCTAAAAAGCTGAGAAACGGCCAAACACATTTTCAAATTTTCAAGAAAAAAAGCAAATCTGTAATCATAGTTGCAGCGCATTTCAAGCATCCATTTCAATCAAAACACATTCCTTGCATTGCTAGGAATCTCTAGCGATCAAAATCAAGCCCAAACGCGCAAAGAATCATCCTCACGATACCCCACGGTTTGTCCAATATGTGAAAATCAAAACTCCATTTCCATGCGCTTTTAACATTCTTTTTGAATTGATTTATACTCATTTTAACATTATGAAGCTATTGGTAGCATTTGATTGAACTAATGATGCGTGTATCAGGATCCACCATTGTCAAAAGCTAGGTTTTTCAGAGCTCCAAATTGGGGCTTTCCCCATATGGAAAAATTGGACAACCAAACGTATACCATTGAAATCGTGACATCCAAACGAACACAACCATGACCTCGCGCTCAATTTATGTTCAAGCATGAGCTATTCGCTATTTTTTGCAGGTTGTGTTTAGTGGGGGTTTAAAACCCCCGCCATTTGCTTATGTTACAGGTACACGATGAAGAAGAAGGTTGGCGTGGCAAGACCTGACTGGGGCATTCAAAATTCCAGCGCGTTTTTTTTATTTCATGTCATTAACGTTGGCTTTGTTTTATAATATTTGTTATCTATTACACTACAAACGCGCGCAAACAGCTCACTTGGTCAAGGCATTCGCTGGTAGGCATTGGGACCTGGGTTCGATTCCCAGGTCCCCCAACATATTTCATATTTTTTCTCTTAACATATTCACATGCAGATCCTCAAAAACAGGCACACCATGAGCTTCAGGCAATCAAGCGCCAACTGGCCATGATCATAGATCCAATGGCCAGGAGATGATATCCACCATGCTTCCAGTCAACAAGCGCCCTGGGTGATCACAATGGTCAACGTGGCTAAGCAAGCAAATGGGCCTGAATTCCAGCATTTCACCCCCATTTCTGGCCCAGCACCCCCTCCATTTGGTTCATTATTTTTTTCATTTTATTTTTTCAATTTAACTTCTAACTCTTTTTTTTTTATTTTTTTTATTATTAGTAATTAATTCAACTAACATTTTTTCATAAAAAACCAAAAAAATTGAACTGACATTATTTTTATTATTATTATTTTTGTAAATAAACCATAATTGAATTAGTTTTTAATTAGTCCATTTTAACATTCTTTTTAATAATTAAAATAGATTTAGATTTAGGTTAACCTAGAATTTTATTTCTTTTTCTATTTTATCTCATTTTCATAAAAATACAAAAATATTTTCTTTTAATTAAAATAATTAATTAGTTATTAATTAGTTTCCATTTCATTTTAATTATAAAAAAGACCAAAAAAATTAATTTCCTTTTCTTAAAAGGGTCAACACCCTTGGACTTTCCCGATTAATTTATTCGCGCGCATTTAATTTGTTCGATTATTATGTAATTGCTCCGGACATGTAATAGTAATTAGGACTTTACTGTTTTCATTTACTTTCCGTATTCATTTACTAAAAAACGGGTCTTTGTAATTTTTGGCGATGTATAGACCCGCGCCTTGTAATAGCGTAGGATTTACGTTTCCGCAATTTACTTTCCGCACCCCCTTTAACTGTTAACTTGTATGAAAGAATGCATGCCAATTAAAAACAAGCGTAGCTCACCGTGCCATGATCAAAGATAAAACATAACTGAAAATAACACACGAATTCACACACCACTTCTAGGGTACGCCTCACTGTTGCCTTGCCTTCGAAACGTGGTCGTCGAGTATAGGACATTTTAGTAAGTCCTTATGTCCATGACATGATCCAGTTGCCTCGAAACGGTTGCCTCGGAATTAAAAAGGATCAATGGCATAAGGGTAGCTTCTAAGGTGTCCTACTGTTACTCTGGTGACCACACTGCCCCTACAAACGAATTGATCCGAACACCTCCAACGGTGGTGCTACCTACCTCTCAATGGTGGGATGGCACTACCTAAAGGACACTTACACAGCTTAATTCCTTAGGGTAGGTAGATGACTCATGGATACTTGCTCTTTTCAAAACAAACAAAATACTTTTCACACCTCACACTTTCAAAAAGCTTTCAAAATAATTTTTCAAACACTCTTGAGGACTGATACAAGAGTTATTCAGAAAATTTTCAAAGAAACTTTTTCAAACCCACTCACAATTGAAAAGCAATCAAATTTTGAAAACACAATGAGCAAGTATCTAAGAGCCCATGGATAACCATGGATAGAAAGGGTGCTAACACCTTCCCTTTCTATAAATCTACCTCCCGAACCGAGAACTATTCTCATAAGGAATTTTGCTGTGCTTTTGTCCTTTCCATGTTGGAGAACATAAAAGACGGTGGCGACTCTTGCTTCCGCGACATTTCGCGAACCAGCGTTAAACAGTCAGTTCCAGATCCACCGATCACAGAACTGGCGACTCTGCTGGGGATAATACTCTTAAAGTGAGGTGTACCTTAGGACTAAGATCACTTGTGTTTTCAATTGTTGTGTTTGTTTGCTTTATTATTATGGGCTGCATCGGAGTTACATAGATCCTAACCCGGATCTGGGGATACCCTGTTAGGTAGCATAAGCTGTGAGGGACCTGTCCGGTGTAGACCGACATGGGTGAAGCAGTGGCTACGTTGGTGTGACACCTTGGTCTGTACCGATATCCCTTGTGTTGCAACGAGGAGAATATGGGTCTTCTGAGGAGTCATTAAGCACCAACCGACCTTAGAACCTTAAATGACCCAACTTGGCCAATAGAACAGTAGTAGTATGCTACACCCATTGAGGCTAAACTCTCGCGATGGTTCTGGCCGCAAGAAAAGATTGCGATGCTGGAGTTATGACCGATTGAGGGTAGTCAGTGATATTGGGATCCTCTAGAACCCGGTTACTTTTGGTAGGACAGGTCTTAACCAACAAACGGAAAGAGGGTAATACCTAGACCCCATGCTGGCCTAAACTCTAAGGGCTTGTCTTGTGTGACTTGTGTGCCTTATCATGTTTGCCTTTGTGAATATTTGTGGTGTGCTTTATCATAACATCATGCCATCATAAACAATGCATGCATCCTGCATAAGGACTGACCATTTCAAAGACAAGAGGGTTTCACCTTTGCTCTGTTTTGTAGGACATCATGATGCCTATGCGAAGGAATACTATCCGGTTCAATTTTGTTCACCCACCTGAGTTGCTTGAAGAGTTGGTTAGCAGAATTCCAAATACTACTTCCTTCATCCAGAGGCATGGTTCTCTTCTCAGTTTAGTCACGGCAAAGTGGGACCAACAACTGATGAGTGTCTTGACACAGTTCTATGACCCTCTGTACCAGTGCTTCACCTTTCAAGACTTCCAGCTGGTCCCTACCCTGGAAGAGTTCTCTGATTTTCTTGGTATCCCTATCTTGGATCAGACTCCCTACACTGGTTGGGAAAAGACTCTTAGGCTTTTGGAGATTGCTGCAGCTCTGCCCTTGACCCACAAGGAGGTAATGGACAACTGGGTGACTAGAAGCAAAGTTAAAGGTTTCTTGGCCAAGTTTCTGATTGGTAAGGATAACAGTTTCTGGAATGACCTAGACTTTAGGGCGTATGAAGACATCCTGGCTCTCTTAATCTATGGTCTAGTCTTGTTTCCTAATCCTGGTAATTTCATTAACGTCACTGCCATAAGGATCTTCATGTCTCGGAACCCTGTGCCCACTCTCTTGGGTGATATCCTGCAACAACTTTTTGCTCGTACTGCCCGAAGACGAGGAACTCTGTGGTGTTGCATTCCTTTGTTAGTGAGGTGGTTTATTTCGCACCTCCCTAAGTTCGTGCTGAAGAACAAAGAAGGAAGAGGTTGGGCTCATAGGTTAATGTCTCTCACTGATAAAGACATCATTTGGACTCTCAGAGGTTTAGATGAGGTGGCTGTTATTGATCGCTGCGGAGAATATCCTAATGTTCCATTGATTGGCACTCAGGGCGGAATCTCTTATAATCCATGTTTAGCTCTCCGCCAGTTTGGAAGAGCCAGAAGAGCAGGGCCTCATGAGATGCTGGTGCCTCACATCAGTTTTGAGTTTCAGAAAGATAGTGACGAACTGCGCTGTAGATTCATCAAAGCTTGGGACAGAATTCACAAAGCTGACCCATAAGAGCTGGGACCGAAGACTTCTCTACCTATGGAGGCCTACTACAAATGGGTCCGCATCCGTGCTCAGAATTTAGGTATGCCATATGAAGCTGTCAGACCCATCATTCTTGAGTATCCTGATAGAGATGGGGCTCCTCCAACTGTTCTCCCTCCTCAGATACCCACTGATGTTGATACCCTAAAGAGGTCTTGGGCGCAACTACAGGAAGAGAGGGATTATTATCGGGAAAAGTTCAATGAACAGGAACAGAAGATCCAGAAGCTGACCAAGCAATTGGAGAACGAGCGAGCCCTGAATGACTATATCCGTACTGAGAAGAGGAGGCCATGGGAGAACTGATTGGCTTTGGATGTTTCTTTTACAGCTTTATTTCCTTTTCAATATTTTCATTCTTGTAACGCCTAAAGGCAGATTGTTGAACAATTTAAAGTTTGAATCTAATAAAGTGTGTTCCTTTTGTTTACAAAGTTGATTCCCGATTGTCTTTGAAAACATAATTCATACGCATTTCATTCATCATATGCATTACAGGTACCCTTTTCCTACAGGTTGCTTAATCTTCTTCACTGTTTATTTCAGCACTCAAGCATCATGAATCCTGAACTCACTACCGAGCAAGCTATCAAGGCCCTCCAGGCCCAGAATGCCCAATTTCAGGAGATGGTCATGAACTTGGCCCAGGGACAACAAGAGCTGAAGGCTTTGCTCTTGAAGAAGAATAAGAAGAAGAAGAGGACTGTGCTATTCAACACTGGGCGCAGACTCAGGAACACATTGCAGAATGAAGCGGAAAGGACTACTCCATCTGTGGGGGAAGGTAGTCACCAAGGGAGAGAGGTCCCTAGTCCTGTGGTCTCTGACACTGAGACAGACTTCAATGACGAACAGTACCCTCTTGCTGAGGACCGGTACAAGCAACTGGAGGACAGGTTAAATGCTATGGAGATTCAACGTGTGCCTGGGTTGGATTTCGGAGACTTGGGTTTATCTTCTGGGGTGGTGATCCCACACAAGTTCAAGGCGCCTGCCTTTGTGAAGTATGACGGGGCTTCCTGTCCCAAGATGCACCTCCGTTCTTATGTAAGGAAGATCCAACCTTACACAGCAGACAAGAACTTATGGATCCACTTCTTCCAGGAGAGTCTTTCAGGGACTCAACTCGAATGGTTCTATCAGCTGGATGGAACCAACATTCGTAACTGGGAGGATTTGGCCACTGCTTTTTATAAGCAGTATCAATATAATTCCGACCTCGCTCCTACGCGTACCCAACTCCAGGGTATGTCGCTAGGATCGGGAGAAGGTTTTAAGGAGTACGCACAGAAATGGAGGGATCTGGCTGACAGGGTGCAGCCACCATTGACAGATCGTGAGCTAGTAGACATGTTCTTGGGGACCCTATCTGGTCCATTCTTCAACCATCTCATTGGTAATTCCTCTGCTGGGTTTACTGATCTGATCCTGACTGGTGAGAGGATCGAAGCTGGTATAAAATCGGGGAAGATACAGAAGGTTGCCTCCTCAAATGCTGAAAAGAAGCCCTTCAAGAAGGAGGCCAGTGCTGTGTATGGTCCCAGGAGACAGAATAAACCAGAACGCCGCCAAGCTGTCAACACGGTGGTTATTTCTAAGCCTGTTGCTGCTCCACAACAGTACAACCAACCCAGAGCTGAGAGGCCCAAACGGCAGTATACTCGGCTCAGCATGACTCTCTCAGATCCTGCCGCAATTACTGTCAACTAGCCTAGTAACTGTCAAATAGGCTCCGAAGATGGTAAACACAGCATCTCCGAAATACAACCCCAACGCCCGTTGTGCGTATCACTCTGATAGCCCGGGACATTCTATTGATGATTGCTGGGCCCTGAGGAATAAGGTTCAGGACCTTATTGATGCCAAGGAGATACAGTTCGAGGCGCCCGAGAGGCCAAATGTTGTGACCGCTCCCATGCCCCAGCATGGAGTGAATGTTGTTGAGGAGGATTTGTATGTAGCTTCTGTGGATGATGTTGCTACTCCGCTGCTGACCGTCAAGAGGAACCTGTTGCTAGCCGGTTTATTTCCGAGATGTAGCAAAGGTTGCCCTTTATGTGCTGATTCCCCTGCTGGTTGTTCTTTGTTGAAATCAGGCGTCCAAAACCTGATGGATAGTAAAGAGATCTTGTTCAAGAAGACTGCCGTTCCTGCTGCCCCTGTTGAAGAAGTTTCAATTGTTACCATTTTCAATAACCCTTCCAAGGCTCCTTCAAAGAAGCCTGTCCAAATTTTGCATGTTCCCAAGATTGCTCCCATCACCATTACTGTTCCGGGGCCCATCCCCTACAAGTCTGATAAAGCTGTCCCATGGCACTATGGGGCAGATGTTTATGTTCTGGGAGTGAAACAAGAGTTCAACGCTGGTACCAGTGTCACCAACATCATTGGGCCTGCTAAGGTCACCCGTAGTGGAAGATTGTTCTCACCAGACATCGCTCCTCCAGCAATTCAAAGGCCTCTGGTCATCACACCTGCCAGTGTGCCTGTTTCCCCCCCTAATCAAGTGTCCACCCCTGCTGCCGAGTCATCTGACGCTCGGGGCAAGGGGATTGCTGCAGATATGCCTGCCCGGACGAAGGCACCAAAGACCATTGTTGAGGCTTCCAAGCAAGAGATGGAAGAGATCCTCAAGATTATAAAGAAAAGTGATTTCAACGTCGTTGAACAGCTGGGGCACACCCCCTCCAAAATCTCTATGTTATCACTGTTGTTGTGTTCAGAGGCCCATGCCAAGGCCCTGATTGCTTTCCTGAAGACGGCCCACGTGCCTCAAGAAACGTCTGCTGATCAATTCACCGACTGTGTGGCCAACTTAACCGCTGATAATGGCCTGGGTTTCTCTGATGCTGATCTGACGGCCAAGGGGAAGAACCATAATGATGCCCTGCATGTCTCCATTGAATGCAGGGGCACTACTCTTGCTCACGTGCTGGTTGACACGGGTTCTTCACTGAATGTGCTACCCAAGAAAGCTCTAGACAGGCTAGACTGTGAGGGTTTAGAGCTCAAACCAAGTAACATTGTTGTTCGGGCCTTTGACGGGTCCAAAAGGATGGTACATGGTGAGGTTGACATCCCGATCAGGGTCGGTTCGCAGGTGTTTGATTCAAAATTCTATGTGATGGACATCCGTCCATCCTATTCTTGTTTGCTGGGACGCCCGTGGATCCACAAGGCTGGAGCTGTGACTTCAACTTTACATCAGAAGCTCAAATACCCGGTCAGGGGGAAGATTGTAACAGTGCAAGGGGAAGAGGAATACATGGTCAGCCACCTCAACTCCTTCAGGTACGTAGAAATGGATGGGGAGTTCATTGAGACCCCCTTTCAACATTTTGAAGAGGTGCCACAAACATTGGCAGCAGCAGAAACAGTGACTGAAGAGGTTTCTCCTTTGAAGATGGCTTCCTTGAAGGATGCCCGGGCTGTGGTTGAAAAAGGTGAATGCGCAAACTGGGGCAGGCTTCCTGATTTTACTCCAAAGACTGACAAATTTGGCTTGGGTTTCACTGCAGAAGCTCAGAAGGCTGTGCGCAAGGCAAGGATTGGAAGACCTCCTGTGCTCATCACCAATCCAGGAGTGAATGCTATTGGGGATGAAGACGAAGTGGAAGAATCCGAGTTTGACAGCTGGATCTACCCAACGACTAACGGTGGACCTAGCAACTGGACCGCAAAAGACTTTACACCCATTACTTTTGTCACGCAGTAATGAACTTCTTTGTTTTAAAGTTGTAATAAACAATAATTTGAAACTTTATGGCCCGGTGTCTTACCCGGGGCACCGTGGTTTTATTTGTGAGGGCTTTTGTGTGTCATTTCCATATATCATGAATAAAAGCATTGGACGTTTTTCACATTTCAAATCTTGCGCTCCCTTTCTTTCTTTATATATTGCAAAACAGCTGTATTTACACACACTCACTCGTACAGGTTTCAATCCACTCTGGATCTCACTGGTAACGACTCTGCTACTGCCAGTTATGACTTCGAAAATCCGATCAACTTAGACGAAGACGAAGGTGAAGATGATTGCGAAGTGCCTGGTGAGCTTGCAAGACTGTTACTCCAGAAAGAGAGGGCCATTCAACCACATGAAGAGCCAGTGGAAACGGTAAATCTGGGTACTGAGACAGACAGAAAAGAAGTCAAGATTGGTGCTAATCTAGAGCTCAGTGTGAAACAACGGTTGATTCAGATGTTGCATGATTATGTGGAGATCTTTTCCTGGTCTTACGAAGACATGCCTGGGTTGGATATCGACATCGTGGTTCATCACCTGCCTACCAAGGAAGACTGCCCGCCGGTAAAATAAAAGGTCCGCCGTATGCGTCTAGAGATGTCCGAGAAGATCAAAGCTGAGGTTATGAAGCAATTTGACGCCGGTTTTCTTGCAGTGACTTCTTACCCTCAATGGGTTGCCAACGTGGTTCCAGTGCCAAAGAAGGATGGTAAGGTCAGAATATGTGTCGATTACAGGGATCTGAACCAGGCCATCCCCAAAGATGACTTCCCCCTACCGCACATAGACGTTCTGGTTGACAATACTGCGCAGCACAGGGTGTTCTCCTTCATGGATGGCTTTTCAGGGTATAATCAGATCAAGATGGCTCCTGAAGATATGGAAAAGACAACCTTTGTTACTCAGTGGGGCACCTTCTGCTACAAGGTCATGCCTTTTAGACTGAAAAACACTGGGGAAACCTACCAACGTGCCATGGTTGCTTTATTTCATGACATGATCCACCATGAGATTGAAGTGTATGTCGAAGATATGATTGCAAGGTCCCAAACTGAGGAGGAACACCTTGACCATCTGCAAAAGCTGTTTGACCGTCTGAAGTTATACAAGCTGAGGTTAAATCCAAATAAGTGCACATTTGGGGTAAGATCTGGAAGGTTGCTAGGCTTCGTCGTAAGTGACAAAGGTATTCAAGTGGACCCTGCCAAGGTTAAAGCCATACAAGAGATGCCAGCTCCCAAGATAGAGAAAGAAGTCAGAGGCTTTTTAGGACGGCTGAATTACATTGCTCGATTCATCTCGCACCTAACTGCTACCTGTGAACCAATCTTCAAGCTGCTGAAGAAAGATCAGGTAGTACGTTGGAATGATGAATGTCAGGCCGCGTTCGACAGAATCAAAGAGTATCTCCAAGAACCACCCATTCTTATGCCACCGGTTGAAGGGAGACCTCTAATACTATACTTGACCGTACTTGACAGCTCAATGGGGTGTGTGCTGGGGCAGCATGACGAGTCTGGCCGAAAAGAGCACGCCATTTATTACCTTAGCAAAAAGTTCACCGACTGTGAGACCCGATACTCACTGCTCGAGAAAACTTGCTGCGCTTTGGTATGGGCTGCTCGCCGGCTGAGACAGTATATGCTGACTCACACTACTCTATTGATATCAAAAATGGATCCAATAAAGTACATATTCGAAAAGCCTGCTCTGTCTGGAAGAATAGCAAGATGGCAAATGATCTTGACAGAATACGACATCCAATATACCACTCAGAAAGCTATCAAAGGAAGTGTATTGGCAGACCACTTGGCACACCAGGCAGTAGATGACTACCAGTCAATGAACTTCGAGTTTCCAGATGAGAGCATCATGATAGTGACTGATTGCGAAGTACCTGGACCGAATGAAGGATCTGAGGAAGGATCCCGATGGTCTATGCACTTTGACGGAGCCTCCAACGCTTTGGGTAACGGTATCGGCGATGTGATCATATCCCCTCAAGGCACTCATACTCCACTCACTGCCCGACTATGTTTCAACTGCACCAACAACATGGCGGAGTATGAGGCATGCATCATGGGTCTTCAAGCTGCGATTGACTTAAGGATCAAGTTTCTGAGTGTCTTCGGAGACTCCGCTCTCGTGATCAATCAGATCAAAGGCGAGTGGGATACGAAACACCCAAACCTTATTCCTTATAAAGAATGTGTGTTGACATTGATCCCCCATTTCACAGAGATAACTTTTGAACACTTCCCAAGAGAGGAGAATCAGTTGGCGGACGCGTTGGCTACGATGTCTTCTATGTTCAAAGTCAAATGGGACAATGAGGCTCCCCGGATCATCATTTGGAAACTGGACGAACCGGCATACTGTTGTGATCTTGAGGCTGAGGTGGTAACTGAAAAACCCTGGTATCATGAGGTGAAAAGGTACTTGGAAGCTCAAGAATACCCTGAAGGCGCATCCATCAATGATAAAAAGTTTCTGAGAAGGTTCGCTGCAAAGTTCTTCCTTAGCAACGGCATTCTGTACAAGCGAAACCATGATTCGACCTTACTGCGTTGTGTGGATAAGACGGAAGCAGAAAAGATCATGGCAGAGCTGCATGAAGGTACCTTCGGAACACATTCCAGTGGACACACCATGGCAAAGAAGATCCTTCGGGCAGGATATTTCTGGTCCACAATGGAAGCCGACTGTTACCAACATTCTCGGACATGTCACAAATGCCAGATTTATGCAGATAAGGTGCACGTTCCTCCAGTTCCTCTGAATGTCTTGACAACACCTTGGCCTTTTGCAATGTGGGGAATTGATATGATCGGCGAGATCAGACCTACGGCATGCAACGAGCATCGCTTCATCCTGGTAGCGATTGATTACTTCACGAAGTGGGTTGAAGCGGCTTCCTATGCTACAGTAACCAAGAATGTCGTGGCACGGTTCATTCGGCATAACCTGATCTGTCGATACGGCGTCCCGGAAAGGATCATTACAGAGAATGGTACCAATCTTAACAACAAAATGATCACTGAGCTCTGCGAGCAATTCAAGATACAACACCACAACTCTTCTCCCTACCGGCCGAAGATGAATGGGGTTGTCGAAGCAGCTAATAAGAATATTAAAAAGATTGTGCAGAAGATGACAATGACCTATAAAGATTGGCACGAGATGTTACCGTTCGCTCTTCATGGGTACCGTACCTCAGCAAGAACGTCAACCGGGGCAACTCCTTTTTCCTTGGTCTACGGCATGGAGGCAGTCTTGCCGATTGAAATCCAGATACCCTCTCTCCGGATAATGAAGGATGCAGATCTGAGCGAAGATGACTGGATCCAGACTCGACTTGATCAGTTAAACCTAATTGACGAAAAGAGACTCACTGCTATTTGTCATGGTCAAACATACCAAAAATGGATGATCAGGGCATTTAACAAGAAAGTCAGACCACAAGAGTATCAAGTTGGGGACCTGGTAATCAAACGTATCATTCTTCCTCAAAGTGATCCTAGGGGCAAATGGACCCCTACGTACGAAGGGCCATTTGTGGTTAAACATGTGTTCTCAGGAGGAGCCATGATTCTAACCACCATGGATGGTGACGACCTTCCTCACCCCGCTAATGCAGACATAGTAAAAAGATACTACGCATGATAAAAGACCCGCTAGGTTGACATACCTAGGCAAAAATTAGGGCTTCCCGGCGAACCAAAAGGGTTCGGGCAAAATGAGGGATGAAATGAAAAAAATCTGTACACCCGACAAGTCGAAAACCTGAAAAGGAGGCTTGGGCAAAAATGGGTATCCCGGTGGACTGAAAACCCGAAAGGGCGGTCCAGGAAAAAGTTAGGGATTAAAGCGTAATACTATGTCTCATTGGATCACCTTGCATCCAGAATCCGGTATCAACCTCAAGTTCAAACGGCATCGATCAATCAGCTTCATCGTCAACGGAGCAGCAAAGTGATGAGACGCTCGAAGATATAAAGGCGATAGCAGAGTTGGAACCCAGTGGGATTGTCCTTCTCACATAGCTGTTTTGTTTCCCCTTTGTACAAAATTGTATAAACTCTGTTGTTCAGCGGCGTTCTCTTACTAGGACGTCAGCCTCTTGTACATAAACGCCTATTCACAGGCAAATTCAAAAATCAATACAAATTCACAGTTCAGACCAATTGCCAATTGTTTTTCCCTTTTTTGTTTTGTTTTGCGAAGAACGTCCAATGTTCAATTTTTGATATATGCATTTGACACTAATTGCTAACTCATAAATATTTGCATGCAAAACAAAGGACTAATTACATGTGACATTAGAAACAGGGGCAATAATGAGTTGTCTAAGCGATCTAATTGCTATGTCCACCCAGGTACCAAGGTAAGTTCGGCTGAAGAATGTAACCAAGATATCTTAATTCCCCAGAGAGTGAGCCAGCAAGTCAGCAACACTCTCCCCAAGCAGAGTTAGTCTACTCTATCAGCCTTAAGGAAGTTGGGTATCCCCAACAGATCTCAACATTCCTCAGCGGAGTCTACAAACATTCTTAACAAGCATCCCCGACAGTCTTGATCTAAGATTGTTCCCCGGCGGTTCACCAGACATTCAATGGAGCCATTTCCCCAGTATATTCAAAAATTTCCCCAGGAGAGTCTAGTCCGAAGTTTCCCCCAGGAGAGTTCAATCAATCTCCCCAGTAGTAAGCTTATCCCCAGTAGATTCTGGAAGCTTATCCCCTACAAAACATGAACGCGTCTCCCGACTTTATTCAAAGGTTATTCCCCCACCAGGATATAACTGGGTTATCCTCAGCCAATTGCCACGGAAAGATCGTCCCCGACGAAGTCTTCCTATCCCCCAGTGGAGTTCATCAATTCCTTCAACATGACACATCAATGGTATCCCCAGCGGAGTTATCATTAACCTCAGCAACGTATCTCTTTCTCCCCACAGAGTTCACTCCCCGCAGAGTAATCTATTCGCCAAGTTTATTCCCCAACAGAGTCATCTTCTCCTACCGGTATTCTTGCAACCATCACTCCCCAGCGGAAACAAGAAGCACTATTATTCAGCATCAGCCCAGGATTTAACTTCCCGGCACCCGTCAAGGATTTACTTTCCTAGACAAAAACATACATTCATAAACATCGCATCATCATATATTATAGCATGCATATACGCATCATGAACATACAATATCACTTATTCTGAGAACGTTTCGCATGTCATACATCATGACATTACACACAACTAATGTTTTGTCTTTTCAGGACAAAGGTTAATACAAAAGATAATTGCTATCAACGGTCGCAACTAAAGATCCGATTCTTGTATCTCGCCAGGGTGTATCTGTTGACGACTAGCATTACCAGACTCGATTCCTGTATCTTGCCAGGGCACGTCTGAAGAGTTTGAGGATCCGATTCCTGTATCTCGCCAGGGTGTATCTGTTGACGACTAACATTACCAGACTCGATTCCTATATCTTGCCAGGGCACGTCTGAAGAGTTTGAGGATCCGATTCCTGTATCTTGCCAGGGTGTATCTGTTGACGACTAACATTACCAGACTCGATTACTGTATCTCGCCAGGGCACGTCTGAAGAGTTTGAGGATCCGATTCCTGTATCTTGCCAGGGTGTATCTGTTGACGACTAACATTACCAGACTCGATTCCTGTATCTTGCCAGGGCACGTCTGAAGAGTTTGAGGATCCGATTCCTGTATCTTGCCAGGGTGTATCTGTTGACGACTAACATTACCAGACTCGATTCCTGTATCTTGCCAGGGCACGTCTGAAGAGTTTGAGGATCTGATTCCTGTATCTTGCCAGGGTGTATCTGTTGACGACTAACATTACCAGACTCGATTCCTGTATCTTGCCAGGGCACGTCTGAAGAGTTTGAGGATCCGATTCCTGTATCTTGCCAGGGTGTATCTGTTGACGACTAACATTACCAGACTCGATTCCTCCATCTTGCCAGGGCACGTCTGAAGAGTTTGAGGATCCGATTCCTGTATCTTGCCAGGGTGTATCCGTTGACGACTAACATTACCAGACTCGATCCCTGTATCCTGCCAGGGTACGTCTGAAGAGTTCGAAGATCCGATTCTTGTATCTCGCCAGGGTGTATCTGTTGACGACTATATTCTCCGGACTCGATTCCTGTATCTCGCCAGGGCACGTCTGAAGAGTTTAAAGATTCGACTCCTGTATCCAGCCAGGGCACATCTACATAAAGAGTTTAAAGATCAATTCCTGTAACAGGCCAGGTAATTATTTTTCTTTCTCAAGTACGCAAGTTCTCGCTAAGGAATCTCTTACGCGATCGACAACCTCCCGATGGAATCTATAAGCCCATCCTCCTATCCATCATCTCTCAACATGGCATCTGTAAGCCCATTCTCGCCATCACATTGTTGATACTTCACTATGTGAGTGCAAATTTCTGGGCACTCTAGTGTTCAATCATCTTCCACCTTCGGATTACGAAAGGCACGACAGCCAATCTACACCCTCAGGTCTAAGAAGATTGAACAGGGGCAACTGTTGTACCCCAAAATTTGCCCTCCCATATTCTTCAAGATTTTCCAAGATCAAGCTTCAAAATCTCTCAAGGGTTACACAGTCCAAATGCCTCCTAACACAGTCAAAATTAGGGTTTTGGTTCTGGCAAAGAAATTGAGGTTTCCAAGGGTCCAATCAAGTCCCACATGCCTATAAACATTGTCAAGCATTCATATGTCAAGTTTCAAGACTCACAGCATCAAACTGCACAATCAAAAACCCTAAATGCTCCACAGTCAACTACAGGGGCAAATGGTCATTTGGCAGTCAAAAGTCAGAATTTTTGGTCAACATCTTATTTTGAAGCCACAAACATCATTTGATCAATTCTTGATCATGATTCTCAAAGCATGGCTCAAAAGGTCTCAAGATGCAAAAGTTTCTATTTTTGGACAGTTGAAAAAGTCAACTGTAACTTGACCAAGGCATAACTTTTTCATGGTTCATCATAAAAATCCCATCCAATGCTCATCTTGAAGTGGAAGAAATTTCCTACAACTCATCTTCACATTCCAAGTCCAAGAAATGCTCTCACAAAAAGTTATCAATTTCAACATTATAGGTCATTTTCAAAAGTCAACAAAAGGGCACTTTAAGTCAAAGACCATAACTTGAGATTGGTAAATCAAAATGACATGGGACCAAAGGCATTCGTTAGAGGACTTCAAGACCTTTCCAAAATGTCCAAGAACATGTTCATAGCTTCAAAATTGAGCAAGATATGCATCGGAGAAGTTGGGAAATTTTTGTGAAATGGCCAAAATCAATTATCCTTGAAACTTCATTTTTGACAAAAGGGGCCCACTTTTTCCACTTGTTTCAGCTTGGCCATGCTTCCCACGTGTCCCACAAATTATTTCAAGTTTTAAAATTAATTTTTCCATTTTTATTTAATTTTATTTGATTTAATTCATTTTAAATCTTTTAAAATCAAATAAAAATAAAGAAAATTAATTAAAGGGTATATTTTGTATTGAAATGCTTTGATACACCATCATGACCATTCCAAATTCGTGCAAAGGGCTAAATCAAGCAAGAATTCAAAATTTGGCACAAAAATGGAAAGTGTTTTAATGGAGTTCATAGCAAATCTCAAACATGAATGCATTGTGTTATTGGCCTTAATTCTGATTGAAACACATTACATAACCTATATGCAAGCTATCACAATGGAATTCACGACCTAAAAAGCTGAGAAACGGCCAAACACATTTTCAAATTTTCAAGAAAAAAAGCAAATCTGTAATCATAGTTGCAGCGCATTTCAAGCCTCCATTTCAATCAAAACACATTCCTTGCATTGCTAGGAATCTCCAGCGATCAAAATCAAGCCCAAACACGCAAAGAATCATCCTCACGATACCCCACGGTTTGTCCAATATGTGAAAATCAAAACTCCATTTCCATGCGCTTTTAACATTCTTTTTGAATTGATTTATACTCATTTTAACATTCTGAAGCTATTGGTAGCATTTGATTGAACTAATGATGCGTGTATCAGGATCCACCATTGTCAAAAGCTAGGTTTTTCAGAGCTCCAAATTGGGGCTTTCCCCATATGGAAAAATTGGACAACCAAACGTATACCATTGAAATCGTGACATCCAAACGAACACAACCATGACCTCGCGCTCAATTTATGTTCAAGCATGAGCTATTCGCTATTTTTTGCAGGTTGTGTTTAGTGGGGGTTTAAAACCCCCGCTATTTGCTTATGTTACAGGTACACGATGAAGAAGAAGGCTGGCGTGGCAAGACCTGACTGGGGCATTCAAAATTCCAGCGCGTTTTTTTTATTTCATGTCATTAACGTTGGCTTTGTTTTATAATATTTGTTATCTATTACACTACAAACGTGTGCAAACAGCTCACTTGGTCAAGGCATTCGCTGGTAAGCATTGGGACCTGGGTTCGATTCCCAGGTCGCCCAACATATTTCATATTTTTTCTCTTAACATATTCACATGCAGATCCTCAAAAACAGGCACACCATGAGCTTCAGGCAATCAAGCGTCAACTGGCCATGATCATAGATCCAATGGCCAGGAGATGATATCCACCATGCTTCCAGTCAACAAGCGCCCTGGGTGATCACAATGGTCAACGTGGCTAAGCAAGCAAATGGGCCTGAATTCCAACATTTCACCCCCATTTCTGGCCCAGCACCCCCTCCATTTGGTTCATTATTTTTTTCATTTTATTTTTTCAATTTAATTTCTAACTCTTTTATTTTATTTTATTTATTATTAGTAATTAACTCAACTAACATTTTTTCATAAAAAACCAAAAAAATTGAACTGACATTATTTTTATTATTATTATTTTTGTAAATAAACCATAATTGAATTAGTTTTTAATTAGGCCATTTTAACATTGTTTTTAATAATTAAAATAGATTTAGATTTAGGTTAACCTAGAATTTTATTTCTTTTTCTATTTTATCTCATTTTCATAAAAATACAAAAATATTTTCTTTTAATTAAAATAATTAATTAGTTATTAATTAGTTTCCATTTCATTTTAATTATAAAAAAGACCAAAAAAATTAATTTCCTTTTCTTAAAAGGGTCAACACCCTTGGACTTTCCCGATTAATTTATTCGCGCGCATTTAATTTGTTCGATTATTATGTAATTGCTCCGGACATGTAATAGTAATTAGGACTTTACTGTTTTCATTTACTTTCCGTATTCATTTACTAAAAAATGGGTCTTTGTAATTTTTGGCGATGTATAGACCCGCGCCTTGTAATAGCGTAGGATTTACGTTTCCGCAATTTACTTTCCGCACCCCCTTTAACTGTTAACTTGTATGAAAGAATGCATGCCAATTAAAAACAAGCGTAGCTCACCGTGCCATGATCAAAGATAAAACATAACTGAAAATAACACACGAATTCACACACCACTTCTAGGGTACGCCTCACTGTTGCCTTGCCTTCGAAACGTGGTCGTCGAGTATAGGACGTTTTAGTAAGTCCTTATGTCCATGACATGATCCAGTTGCCTCGAAACGGTTGCCTCGGAATTAAAAAGGATCAATGGCATAAGGGTAGCTTCTAAGGTGTCCTACTGTTACTCTGGTGACCACACTGCCCCTACAAACGAATTGACCCGAACACCTCCAACGGTGGTGCTACCTACCTCTCAATGGTGGGATGGCACTACCTAAAGGACACTTACACAGCTTAATTCCTTAGGGTAGGTAGATGACTCATGGATACTTGCTCTTTTCAAAACAAACAAAATACTTTTCACACCTCACACTTTCAAAAAGCTTTCAAAACAATTTTTCAAACACTCTTGAGGACTGATACAAGAGTTATTCAGAAAATTTTCAAAGAAACTTTTTCAAACCCACTCACAATTGAAAAGCAATCAATTTTTGAAAACACAATGAGCAAGTATCTAAGAGCCCATGGATAACCATGGATAGAAAGGGTGCTAACACCTTCCCTTTCTATAAATCTACCTCCCGAACCGAGAACTATTCTCATAAGGAATTTTGCTGTGCTTTTGTCCTTTCCATGTTGGAGAACATAAAAGACGGTGGTGACTCTTGCTTCCGCGACATTTCGCGAACCAGCGTTAAACAGTCAGTTCCAGATCCACCGATCACACCATGGATGAAAAGGGTGCTAGCACCTTCCCTTTTCATAATCTACCCCCCGAACCCATGAAAACATCTCAAAGGTCTTTCCTGTGCTTTTTGACCTTTCCTTAGGATAAAATAAAAAGTCGGTGGCGACTCTTGCTAAACCGAACAAGTGTGAAAACAAACGCAAAACCTCAAGTCAGTTCTCCCACCGTATCACAGAACTGGCGACTCTGCTGAGGAGATTTCTAAAAGTGGGGTTACCTTAGGGTTTTAGATCACATATACATGCTTGCTTTGATTGCTTTACTTTTTGGGTCCTTGTTTGGGTTTGTTGTAAATCCTGCACCCAGATTTGGGGGCACCTTTTTAGGTAAATAGCAATAAACTGTGAGGGAACTGTGCGGGGTATACCGACATGGTTGAAGCAGTAGCTATATTAGTGCGACATATTTGTGGGTACCGGTAGCCCTTGAGTAGTCAAGGAGAATACGGGGCCGCTGAGCGATGTCATGAAGCACTAACGAACTCTTAGAACCTTACTTGACCATCTTGGCTTTTTTAGGGGTAGTGAGGTGACCGACTTTGGTGCAGTCCGAAGTTGGTAGATACTCGATACTACACTCATTGAGGATTGTTTTCTTGGAATATTTTGGTCGCCAGTTAAGTGGCTAAACCAAAACAATGAACATAGAAAATAATCCAGTGATATTGAGCTATTTAGAACCCAGTTTCTATTTTAGGACAGGTTGAGCCAACTAACTTCAAGAGGGTACTTACCTACAAACCCCATACAAGCCTAAACCTAAGGACTTGTCTGCTTTGTGTGAATATGACTGTCTGTATATACACTTGCTTACTTTTGCATACATGTACATAACATCATAACATCATACCATAGCATTTTTTCAATAACCATTTCAAGGATCTCGAGGGTCTTTTGATGCAGGGTCACGTTGAACCAGACGTCTACCAAAGGGCAAGAGGGTTTTCCTCTGAACAAACGCCGTCAAAGATCAAGTACAACAACTTGAATCAGGGGCTATGACCCACTCGACATGGTGAGCTTGATTCTCGTGGAGAAACATCCACCGATACAAAGCTCTCCAATCGAAAATGTTGATCGAAGTTCAATCCCTAACATTTCTCTTGTGTTTACCCCGAGGGATTCTTGAAAACATGCATCCACATATCATGCATTGTATCATAACAGGTTTTCCTTTTCAGGTTTCCTTATTCTCCTACTGTTTATTTCAGTAGAGATGGCTCTAGAAAGGACTGTCAAAGATATCCAGGATCAAAATGCTCAACTTCAAGAAATGTTCTAGGGAATTCAAGTAGTGTCAGGAATGATCAGTTGGAGGAACTGCAGTTTGAGCTGGCAACAATGAAGATCCAGATGATGGGACAACTGGTGGGCCAGATGGCTCTCATTCAAGACTTGGCTCAAAGACAAGAGGAGCTCAGGGTCCTCGTCAGCAAACTACTTCGAGACAACCAAGTGGGGGAAACATCTAAGGTTGAAAATCAAGCCATCATTCAACCCCCTTTGAGACAAGAAGACAAGGGAAAGGCTCCTCAACTTGCTTCAGGGTCACAAGCCCAACCACAACCTCGACAACGCCAACGGGGTAATCAGCGTAAGCAAAATACGTCTGGAAGATAGTTCACTGAGACTGACATACCATCATCTCTAATACTGGAACGCTTGTTGGAGGTCAATCTGACTGCTTTAAAGGATCCTATTCGGAAGCCTAATATCTCTGCTCCTAGCTATCACCCTGACGCATTTTGTGTATACCACTCCTATAGTCCTGGACATGACACCGATGACTGCTGGGCTTTGAAAAACAAGATCCAAGACTTGATTGGCAACAGGGTGTTGAAATTCATGCCAGATGGCAAGATGAAAATCTTCCGTTAAGGGTTTCTCCACCTGAAATGACAAAGCTCGAACTGA
This sequence comes from Vicia faba, assembly GCA_948472305.1. Classification (NCBI taxonomy): domain Eukaryota; kingdom Viridiplantae; phylum Streptophyta; class Magnoliopsida; order Fabales; family Fabaceae; genus Vicia; species Vicia faba. Next base: position 710,797,155 of record OX451738.1, read on the forward strand.
GAGGCTTTTGTTCCATTTGAATTTTCAAGTTGTAATTTCTTTTGTTATTCAAACAATTATCTGTTGATGTCAAACTCTGTTTCATTAATGCATTGCATATGTTTGTTTTGAATTCATCCATTCGTTTTCACTATTCTTATGCTTTCTTTATGATATTTAACTCTTGATAAAAAGCTACAAGCCTTTAGAGGGAGGATGACGAAATAATACTGTGATCAGTGGAAATGGAACTGACTGTTTTTTAATGCTGGTTCGCGAAATGTCGCGGTAAGCAAGAGTCGCCACCGTCTTTTATTTTCTCCAACAAGGAAAGGACAAAAGCACAGCAAAATTCCTTTTCGAGATGTTTCTCGGTTCGGGAGGTAGATTATAGAAAGGGAAGGTGTTAGCACCCTTTCTATCCGTGGTTATCCACGGGCTCTTAGGTACTTGCTCACTATGTTTTCAAAAATGTTCGCTTTTCTTGTGTTTGTGGTTTTTGAAAAAGTTTGTTTGAAAACTTCGTCTTAACTCTTGTATCAGTCCTCAAGAGTGTATGAAGTGTTTGTTTGAAAACTTTTGTTTGAAAGTGTAAGTGCGAAAAGTTGTTTTTGTTTTGAAAGAGCAAGTACCCAGGAGAAATCTACCTACTCTAAGGAATTAAGTTGTGTAAATGTCCTTTAGACAGTACTATCCCACTATTGAGAAGTAGGTAGCACCGTCGTTGGAGTTATTCGGGTCAATTCGATTATAGGGACATGTGTGGTCACCAAAGCAATAGTAGGACGCCTTAGAGGTAACCCTAATGTCCTAGATCCTTTTTATCCGAGGAAACCGTTTCGAGGCAACTAGATCTTTAGACAGGAGGGCAACCTCTAAAACACCCTATACTCAATGACCACGTCGAGGCAACCAAGTGAGGCGTACCCTAGGAGTGGCATGTGCGAGTGTGTCAGGATTCAGTTAAGTTATCTTTGCACATATATTATGGTGAGCTACATTTTGATTTTAATTTTCAGGCAAGTCTTGTCATGCATAGTTAACAGTTAATAATTTGCGGAAAGAAAATTGCGGAAAGTAAATTGCGGAAAGTAAATCTACGCTATTACAAGGCGTCGGGTATTTACATCGCCAAAAACAACCCTTGAAAAGTAAATGCGAGAAAAAAAAGAAAGCGATAAAAGGGTCCTAATTATCTATTACATTCTCGGAGCAGTTACATAAATATAATCAAAATAATGAATCAAAAATAAATATGCGCGCGAAAGAATTGAATCGGAGAAGTCCTTAGGGTTTTGACCCTTTTTGAGAAAAGAATGAGTTTTGGTCCTTTTTGCATTTAATTAAACCTAATTCTAATTAATTAAATAAAAGAAATATTTTTTAAGTTTTTTATGTTTTTAATAAAAATAAAAATAAAAGAAATTAAAAGTTGTCAAAACCCTAATTCTATGTTAATTTTATTTATGGTGAAAAAGATTAAAGTTAACCTAATTTAAAAGACTAAATCAATTTTGTTAGTATTTATTTACAAAATAATAATTAATAGTGAAATTAATAAATAATAAAAATAAATAATATTTTAGGTTTCTGAATTTATTATGAAAAATAATTATGTGAGTTAATTAAATAATAATAATAATAGTTATTAGTAAAAACAATTAAATTAAAACTAAAATGTAAAAGAAAAAGAATAAAGAAACCAGGGGGTGTGTTGGCCCATTAGGAGGTGAAGAAGTAATTCTGGCCCATTAACACACAAGCCTGTTTGACTTTGGGGAATTATCCACGCGCAGGGTTGACCAGGAGCACCATGGTCATCATCTCATGGCCATCAGATCTGTGAGGGTGGCCACTTGGCGCTTTGATGATTGAGGTACATGGTAGGCACTTTTTGGCAACCTGTATGTGAACACATAAGGAAAAAATAGAAACAATTATTTGGGGGACCTGGGATTCGAACCCAAGTCCCAATGATTCCATGCCAGCACGTCCTCCACTACACCAACTTGCACGCCTTGTTAGTAAGATAACAAGTAATTAATATATTAAGAAACACATCACTAATGCTGTAAAACAAATAAAGCGCGCGTGGTTTTGAATGGTCCAACCACGTATCACCACCTCATCATCGTCTTCACTGAACCTGCAAAATACATGTTAGATAGCGGGGGTTTTTAACCCCCACAAAACAGGATGACCAAAAATAGCGAATAGAGTTGTGCTCTATATATATTTCGCGATGGTCCAGTTACATTCGTCTGAGTCTCCTGAATTCAACCATGGGTCTTATAAGGTTCAATTTTTCCTGGATAATAAAACCCCAAAATCAAAGCTTAGGAACCCTAGAATTTGTCAATGGTATCTTTTGATTTAGGGCGCTATAATTCAATTAAGCTATACCATCAGCTTTATACAGTTCCTAGCAACACAAAACAATGATTAGAACATGTTAATTATGCATGAAATATGAGTTACGATTCTGAAAAAATCAAGCAAACCGTGAGACTGTTCTTGAGGATTTCTTGAGCTTTAGCACGCGAATTTGATTGCTACACGTTCCTCACCCTTCCAGTAATGTGTTAGAAACAACCAAAGTCCTTGAATTAGCCTGGAAGATTGAAAACAGTTTTCACTTTTCTTTGAATTTTCTTGAATGTGGTTATGGCTTTTCTGCAGCAAATTCACGTGTGCATGAGTAGGATTAGCTTGTGTACTTATAGGAGAATGAAACTAGGTTAAATCTTTGCCAAGAAGTCCATGGAATTGATGTTTGTATATTTGATTTGCAATCATATATTTTTGAATCTTTTTGATTGGAAAAACTTGCCAAACTTGGAGATTCTTGTCCCTTTGATTTGCACATGAATTGCCAGCATATCTTGAACTTGTTTGCTTCAAAAAAGATTGAAAAATCAAATTTTGGTATTTCCTACATTTTAAATTAATTAAATGAATTAAAATCAATTAAAAATCCAATTAATTAATAAAAAATAAGAAAATAAATTCAAATAATCTCAATGGGTCGTGCATAAGCTTTGAATAAAGTTTCAAGAAGGAATTTGAGGCCCATTAGCAAAAACAAGGTGTTTTGGGCAAAGTTGACTTTTGCAAATTCATAAAAATTTCCCAACTTCTCCAATGCATATCTTGCTCAATTTTGATCATATGAACATGTTCTTGGACATTTTGGAAAGGTATTGAAGTCCTCTAACCAATGCCTTTGGTCCCATGTCATTTGGATTTACCAATCTCAAGTTATGGCCTTTGACTTAAAGTGCATTTTTGTTGACTTTTGAATTTGACCTATAATGTAGAAATTGATAACTTTTTGTGAGAGAATTTCTTGGACTTGGAATGTGAAGATGGATTGTAGTAAATGTCATCCCCTTCAAAATGAGCATTGAATGGGATTTTTCTGATGAACCATGAAAAAGTTATGCCTTGGTCAAGATATAGTTGACTTTTCTGCTGTCCAAAAATAGTAACTTTTTGCATATTGATGATTTTTTATCTATCCTTGTGGAATCATGATCAAGACTTGATCAAATGATGATTGTGTGCTCAAAATAAGATGTTGACCAAAAATTCTGACTTTTGACTGCAAAATGACCATTTTACCCCTACAGTTGATTGTGAAGCAAATAGAGCTTTTGACTGTGCAATTTGGCACTGCGAGTCTTGAGACTTGGCATGTAGATGCTTGAGAATGTATATGAGCCTTGTAGAATTGATTGAACCATTTAAAACCTCAGATTCCTTGAAAGGAACAAAACCCTAATTTTGACTGGCTTAGGAGGCAGTTGGACTGTGCAATCCTTGAGCAAATTTTGAACCAATTGGAGATGATTATTGATAAACCTTGAAGAATATGGGAGGGAAAATTTTGGGGTACAACAGTTGCCCCTGTTCAATCTTCTTAAACCTGAGGATGTAGATTGGCTTGCGTGCCTTTCGTGATCCGAAGGTGGAAGACGATTGAACACTAGAGTGCCCAGAAATTTGCACTCGGATGGTGTAGTATCAGCAATGTGATGTCGAGAATGGGCTTACAGATGCCATTTGGAGATATGATGGATAGGAGGATGGGCTTATAGGTGCCATCTGGAGATGTGACAGAATCTTGTCGGGGATGGGCTTATAGATGCCATCTGGAAATGTAATGGATTGTAACTTGGTAGGTTGAAAGGAGGAACCTGTGTAGGGTTGCCTGATGACGAGTCCATGTAAAACTGCATCTTGGAGGAGAAGGAACCGGTATAGGGTTGCTTCATGATGGGTTTGAGAGAGTGACAGAATGACATCCGAATCTGGATCGTATCTAGACTGTATTTGAAATTGAGATCTGTATGAGTAGCAGAATGACTTCCGTGTCTGGAGTATATCTGTACTTGAAGTTGATAGTTGAATCTGAATAAGAAATAGAATGGATTCCGTGTCTGGAACATATATAGTCTGTATCTAATTGCTGACGTCTGAATGAGTAGTAGAATGGCCGCCGTGTCTGGGGTATATCCATACTATATCTGAATGAGTGACAGAATGACATCCGAATCTGGATCGTATCTGGACTGTATTTGAATGAATCTTGAATGAATATCAAAATGTCGCCATGCTTGGGTCGCATCTGAACTATCTCCGGAAGGAATCTGGAATAAGCAATAGAATAGCATCCGGGTCTGGAGCATCTCTAAGCTGTCTCTGGAAGTTGGAATCTGAATAAGCAATAGAATAGCATCCGGGTCTGGAGCATCTCTAAGCTATCTCTGAAAGGAAATCTGAATAAGCGATAGAATAACATCCGGATCTGGAGCATTTCTAAGCTATTTCTGGAAAGAAATCTGAATAAGCGATAGAATAGCATCCGAATCTGGAGCATCTCTAAGTTGTCTCTGAAAGGAAATCTGGAATAAGTATCGGAATGTCGCCATATCTGGGTCACATCTGAACTATCTCTAGAAGGAGTCTGGAATAAGTATCAGAATGTCGCCAAATCTGGGTCACATCTGAACTATCTCTAGAAGGAGTCTGGAATAAGTATCGGAATGTCGCCAAATCTGGGTCACATCCGAACTATCTCTAGAAGGAAATCTGGAATAAGTATCGGAATGTCGCCATGCCTGGGTCACATCTGAACTATCTCTAGAAGGAGATCTGGAATAAGCAATAGAATAGCATTCGTGGTTGGAGCATCTCTAAGCTGTCTCTGAAGGAAATCTGGAATAAGTAACAGAATGTCGCCATGCCTGGGTCGCATATGAACTATCTCTAGAAGGAATCTTGAATAAGAAATAGAATAGCATCCGTGGTTGGAGCATCTCTAAGCTGTCTCTGAAGGAAAATCTGGAATAAGTATCAGAATGTCGCCATGCCTGGGTCGCATCTGAACTATCTCTAGAAGGAATCTGGAATAAGCAATAGAATAGCATCCGTGGTTGGAGCATCTCTAAGCTGTCTCTGAAGGAAATCTGGAATAAGTATCAGAATGTCGCCAAATCTGGGTCGCATCTGAACTATCTCTAGAAGGAATGATGATCTTTGTCTGTTGATTGATCTTTCCTGAAAAGGTAAAGAGTTAGTCATATGCAATGCATGATATGGATCAAGCAATGATGTTCTCAACATAAATGAGATCGTATGATATGATGCGTATATGCATGTATCATGATGTATGAAAACGTGATGTTTTAGCTGGGGAAATAAATCCAGGAGCTGCTGGAGAATGATGTTGAATTCTTCGTTTCTGCTGGGGATGATGACGAAGATGATTGCAAGAATAAACTTGTAGGAGAAGATAACTCCGTTGGGGAATAAACTTGATGGAGAGATTACTCTGTGGGGAATACCCTGTGGGAAGAGATGCTTTGCTGAGATTTTAACGATAACTCCGCTGGGGATTCCGTGGATAAGCTCTGTTAGAGATTTTGATGAACTCCGCTGGGGGATAGAAAGAACTTCGCCGAGGACGATCTTTCCGTTGCAATTTGCTGAGGATAACCCAGTTAGACTCTGGTGGGGAGAGATATTTGTACTCTGCATGGGATAAGCTTCCAGAATCTACTGGGGAGATGGTTCAACTCTCCTGGGGAAACTTTGGACTACACTGGGGAAATGGCTCCACTGGGGTGTCTGTATTCCGCCGGGGAACAATCTTATATTTCTGCCGAGGAATATTAAGACTGCCGGGGATGCTTGCTGAGGGATATCTGTATACTCCGTTGGAGAATATTAAGATCTTCTGGGGATACCCAACTTGATGGTAGACTAACTCTGCTCGGGGGAGAGTATTGCTGACTTGCTGGGGATACTGTGCCTTTTTAGGGCTGATGGCAGACCAACTCTGTTTGGGGAGAGTATTGTTGAATCTTGTCTTACTCTTCGGAGAGTGAAGGTATCTTGGTCATATTCTTCAGTTGAATCTACCTTGTACCTGGAGGACAGCGCAGCTTGTACAGTTCGGACAATTCTTATTGCCCCAGTTTCTGCGGGAGAAGAAGGCCTATGAGGAGCTTGATAACTGTCGACAAATCTTCTTCTGGTAGGCAAGTGACGAGATGACGGGACATAGTCGTACGCTTTGATCCCTAACTTTTTCCTGGACCGCCCTTTCGGGTTTTCAGTCCACCGGGATACCCATTTTTGCCCAAGCCGCCTTTTCAGGTTTTCGACTTGTCGAGTGTACAGATTTTTTCATTTTCATCCCTTATTTTTTCCCGAACCCTTTTGGTTCGTCGGGAAGCCCTTATTTTTGCCTAGGCCAGTCGACCTAGCGGGTCTTTGATTATGCGTAGTATTTTTCCGACTATGTCCACGTTCTCAGAGTGCAGGGAGTTGTCACCGTCAGTAGTATTGTGTTGCCATACTGCCAGAAGATGTTTGATCGTGAGAGATTCGTCGCTGGAATTCATCTCCCATGCCCCAAGTGACTCGGGCGGAGATTTGCCCCTGGCTATTTGGCATTTTGAGAGATTCCTTGAATCTTGACTTGACTGCCCCAGATGATGGACAATGCTCATGTCGGCCCCTTGGTTGGAGTTGTTTTTCCATTTGATGTGATCCTCTTTGTTGAGAAGGTTTTTGTTCACTGGATATTCGTCGTGCGAATTTCTCTGTTGTTCGAACAAATAGTCATATGCAAACAATGTTATTTTAAGAATGCAAAGCTTATGTCTGTCTTGATGTTTTTGAAAATGCAGTTTTCCATAAAACAAGTGAATTTTTGTAAAATGTGATGTCAACTCAAGATTTTACAGCAAGCCCTATAGGAGTCAGGATACCTTTCGTAACAGTATGCTTTCGAACTAACCCATGCTTCAGCTAGGACTTTTAAGGGTTATAACGTGGCCTGGTTCACGGTTTAAGAAACAAAGGATAAAGGCTCAAATTTTATTTGTACCCACCCGTTCTTCGTGATGTTCTTCGATCCTAAACTCAGCTAATCGTGCATTTAGATCTTGTTTGAATCTTTGCTCTGATATTCTGGTGATGGTTCAGATATTGACAATTTATTTTGAACAGGCAGTCATTTCTTTTTTTGTTGAGTGTTTGTAGGACCTCTTTCTTTTCGATTTTATTATCCCTGTGTTTTTGCCTGAACTGTTTCTTTTGTGATTACAGTCAGCGGGATGCCCCATTTTTTTAGGTCTCCTTCATAGGTTTTGACTTATTGGGCTTTTATTTTGAGAGATAGTGACTGCCTGTCCTTACGATTATAGGGAACCATCATTGTCTCTTGTTTCGGAAAGACTTCTTTGATGCCATTCATTGTGCACCGGGATTAACTGAGAGAACTACCCTGCCCCAGGTTTTGATTAAGGGTTTTAATTTTTGTGAAAAGAAAAACTCCAACTTCTTTGACTCAAAGGGGTTGACGAGGGATTATCTTCCTTATTACTCCACTATTTAGGATTTGAAACAATGCATGTACCTCATCAGCGGGGTCTGTTCAAAAGCATACTGTAAAGATCGTGGTATCGTTTTTGTCATCCTCCCTTAAAAGGCTTAGAATTTTTTAATCGAGAGTTGAACGTCAAAAAATGAAAGCAATTTGAATATAGTGAATACGAATGGATTGATTCAAAACAGACATATGTAATGCATTAATGAAATAACAAAGTTTGACATGAATAAATGTTTGAATAAGCAAAGAAAAATACAACTTGAGAATTCAAATGAACAAAAGTCTCTTAGTTTGAACTAGTCATCTCAGGTGGAGAAGGCTCAGCGGAAGATTTTCATCTCACCACCCGGCATGAACTCCAGCACCCTCCCGTCAATCAAGTCTTGGATCTTGTTCTTCAGAGTCCAACAGTTGTCGGTGTCATGTCCTGGACCGTCAGAGTGGTATGCACACCTTTCATAGGGATGATAGGTAGGAGCGGAAGTATTTGGGTTCTGGGGAGGATCCTTTAATGTAATCAGCCCTGTCTTCAACATGTGTTGTAGCGCTTGAGTTGGTGACATGTTGATCTTGGTAAATTGCCTCCCGGGCTTGTTTGGCTTGCTCTGATCAACCTGTTGTTTTTGGTGAGGTTGTTGTTGAAATAAACAGCGAGAACGTGAGAAACCTGTAAAGGGTGACCTGTTATGCAATGATATGCATGTATGCATGCAATGTTTTCAAGGATCTCGCAGGGTAAACAGAGAAACTTGTTAGAATTTGAATCTGGTAGCTTGATTGAAGGAACTTCATGTTGTTAAGAGTCCTTCTTCAAGAGTCAAAGCTCACCATATCCAGTGGGTCATAGCCCCTGACTCAAGTTATCATGTTTTGATCTCCGAACAACCTTGACTAGAGGAAAATAAATCCTCTTTGCCCCTTGCTGGACAGTTGGTTCATCTTGACCTGCATCACAAACCCTTGAGATCCTTGAAATGGATTAGTCCTTATGCAGGATGTATGCGATGTTATGATGTTATGATGTCATGCTATGCGTGGAGTGATGTAAGTAAATCCTGTTATAAGCCCAGATTAAGGATTGTAAACAAAACCTGCAAGGAACTCATGTTGTCAGATAACAAGAATGTGCAAGTAGTTCAAGTTTGTAGGCACACAAGTCACAGAAAAGAGCCCTTAGATTTCAGGCCAGCATGAAGTTTAGGTACTACCCTCTTGAAGTTGGTTGGCTCAAAACCTGTCCTATGAATAGTAACCGGGTTCTAGAGGATCTCAATATCACTGACTACCCTCAATCGGTCATAACTCCAGCTTTGCAATCTTTTCTTGCGGCCAGAACCATCGCGAGAGTTTAGCCTCAATGAGTGTAGCATACTGCTACTGTTCTATGGCCAAGTTGGGTCAATTTAAGGTTCTAAGGTCGGTTGGTGCTTAATGACTCCTCAAAAGACCCATATTCTCCTCGTTCCAACACAAGGGATATCGGTACAGACCAAGGTATCACACCAACGTAGCTACTGCTTCACCCGTGTCGGTCTATGTCGGACAGTTCCCTCACAGTTTATTGCTACCTAAAGGGTATTCCCCAGATCCGGGTTAGGATCTATGAAACTCCAATACAAGCCCACAAATATAAATCAAACAAAGCATGCAATTGAAAACAAAGAATGATCTAATCCTAAGGTACACCTCACTTATTATTAGTCCCTAGCAGAGTCGCCAGTTCTGTGATCGGTGGAAATAGAACTGACTGTTTTTTAATGTTGGTTCGCGAAATGTCGCGGTAAGCAAGAGTCGCCACCGTATTTTATTTTCTCCAACAAGGAAAGGACAAAAGCACAACAAAATTCCTTTTCGAGATGTTTCTCGGTTCGTGAGGTAGATTATAGAAAAGGAAGGTGTTAGCACCCTTTCTATCCGTGGTTATCCACGGGCTCTTAGGTACTTGCTCACTATGTTTTCAAAAATGTTCGCTTTTCTTGTGTTTGTGGTTTTTTGAAAAAGTTTGTTTGAAAACTTCGTCTTAACTCTTGTATCAGTCCTCAAGAGTGTATGAAGTGTTTGTTTGAAAACTTTTGTTTGAAAGTGTAAGTGCGAAAAGTTGTTTTTGTTTTGAAAGAGCAAGTACCCAGGAGAAATCTACCTACTCTAAGGAATTAAGCTGTGTAAATATCCTTTAGATAGTACTATCCCACTATTGAGAAGTAGGTAGCACCGTCGTTGGAGTTATTCGGGTCAATTCGATTATAGGGACATGTGTGGTCACCAAAGCAATAGTAGGACGCCTTAGCGGTAACCCTAATGTCCTAGATCCTTTTTATCCGAGGCAATCGTTTCGAGGCAACTGGATCTTTAGACAGGAGGGCGACCTCTAAAACACCATATACTCAATGACCACGTCGAGGCAACCAAGTGAGGCGTACCCTAGGAGTGGCATGTGCGAGTGTGTCAGGATTCAGTTAAGTTATCTTTGCACATATATTATGGTGAGCTACATTTTGATTTTAATTTTCAGGCAAGTCTTGTCATGCATAGTTAACAGTTAATAATTTGCGGAAAGAAAATTGCGGAAAGTAAATCTACGCTATTACAAGGCGTCAGGTATTTACATCGCCAAAAACAACCCTTGAAAAGTAAATGCGAGAAAATAAAGAAAGCGATAAAAGGGTCCTAATTATCTATTAAATTCTCGGAGCAGTTACATAAATATAATCAAAATAATGAATCAAAAATAAATATGCGCGCGAAAGAATTGAATCGGAGAAGTTCTTAGGGTTTTGACCCTTTTTGAGAAAAGAATGAGTTTTGGTCCTTTTTGCATTTAATTAAACCTAATTCTAATTAATTAAATAAAAGAAATATTTTTTAAGTTTTTTATGTTTTTAATAAAAATAAAAATAAAAGAAATTAAAAGTTGTCAAAACCCTAATTCTATGTTAATTTTATTTATGGTGAAAAAGATTAAAGTTAACCTAATTTAAAAGACTAAATCAATTTTGTTAGTATTTATTTACAAAATAATAATTAATAGTGAAATTAATAAATAATAAAAATAAATAATATTTTAGGTTTCTGAATTTATTATGAAAAATAATTATGTGAGTTAATTAAATAATAATAATAATAGTTATTAGTAAAAACAATTAAATAAAAACTAAAATGTAAAAGAAAAAGAATAAAGAAACCAGGGGGTGTGTTGGCCCATTAGGAGGTGAAGAAGTAATTCTGGCCCATTAACACACAAGCCTGTTTGACTTTGGGGAATTATCCATGCACAGGCTTGACCAGGAGCACCATGGTCATCATCTCATGGCCATCAGATCTGTGAGGGTGGCCACTTGGCGCTTTGATGATTGAGGTACATGGTAGGCACTTTTTGGCAACCTGTATGTGAACACATAAGGAAAAAATAGAAACAATTATTTGGGGGACCTGGGATTCGAACCCAGGTCCCAATGATTCCATGCCAGCACGTCCTCCACTACACCAACTTGCACGCCTTGTTAGTAAGATAACAAGTAATTAATATATTAAGAAACACATCATTAATGCTGTAAAACAAATAAAGCGCGCGTGGTTTTGAATGGTCCAACCACGTATCACCACCTCATCATCGTCTTCACTGAACCTGCAAAATACATGTTAGATAGCGGGGGTTTTTAACCCCCACAAAACAGGATGACCAAAAATAGCGAATAGAGTTGTGCTCTATATAAATATTTCGCGATGGTCCAGTTACATTCGTCTGAGTCTCCTGAATTCAACCATGGGTCTTATAAGGTTCAATTTTTCCTGGATAATAAAACCCCAAAATCAAAGCTTAGGAACCCTAGAATTTGTCAATGGTATCTTTTGATTTAGGGCGCTATAATTCAATTAAGCTATACCATCAGCTTTATACAGTTCCTAGCAACACAAAACAATGATTAGAACATGTTAATTATGCATGAAATATGAGTTACGATTCTGAAAAAATCAAGCAAACCGTGAGACTGTTCTTGAGGATTTCTTGAGCTTTAGCACGCGAATTTGATTGCTACACGTTCCTCACCCTTCCAGTAATGTGTTAGAAACAACCAAAGTCCTTGAATTGGCCTGGAAGATTGAAAACAATTTTCACTTTTATTTGAATTTTCTTGAATGTGGTTATGGCTTTTCTGCAACAAATTCACGTGTGCATGAGTAGGATTAGCTTGTGTACTTATAGGAGAATGAAACTAGGTTAAATCTTTGCCAAGAAGTCCATGGAATTGATGTTTGTATATTTGATTTGCAATCATATATTTTTGAATCTTTTTGATTGGAAAAACTTTACAAACTTAGAGATTCTTGTCCCTTTTATTTGCACACAAATTGCCAGCATATCTTGAACTTGTTTGCTTCAAAAAAGATTGAAAAATCAAATCTTGGTATTTCCTACATTTTAAATTAATTAAATGAATTAAAATCAATTAAAAATCAAATTAATTAATAAAAAATAAGAAAATAAATTCAAATAATCTCAATGGGTCGTGCATAAGCTTTGAATAAAGTTTCAAGAAGGAATTTGAGGCCCATTAGCAAAAACAAGGTGTTTTGGGCAAAGTTGACTTTTGCAAATTCATAAAACTTTCCCAACTTCTCCAATGCATATATTGCTCAATTTTGATCATATGAACATGTTCATGGACATTTTGGAAAAGTATTGAAGTCCTCTAACCAATGCCTTTGGTCCCATGTCATTTGGATTTACCAATCTCAAGTTATGCCCATTGACTTAAAGTGCATTTTTGTTGACTTTTGAATTTGACCTATAATGTAGAAATTGATAACTTTTTGTGAGAGAATTTCTTGGACTTGGAATGTGAATATGGATTGTAGGAAATGTCATCCCCTTCAAAATGAGCATTGGATGGGATTTTTATGATGAACCATGAAAAAGTTATGCCTTGGTCAAGATACAGTTGACTTTTCTACTGTCCAAAAATAGTAACTTTTTGCATATTGATGATTTTTGATCTATCCTTGTGGAATCATGATCAAGACTTGATCAAATGATGATTGTGTGCTCAAAATAAGATGTTGACCAAAAATTCTGACTTTTGACTGCAAAATGACCATTTTACCCCTGCAGTTGATTGTGAAGCAAATAGAGCTTTTGACTGTGCAATTTGGCACTGTGAGTCTTGAGACTTGGCATGTAGATGCTTGAGAATGTATATGGGCCTATGAGACTTGATTGAACCATTGAAAACCTCAGATTCCTTGAAAGGAACAAAACCCTAATTTTGACTGGCTTAGGAGGCAGTTGGACTGTGCAATCCTTGAGCAAATCTTGAACGAATTGGAGATGATTCTTGATAAACCTTGAAGAATATGGGAGGGCAAATTTTGGGGTACAACAAATATTGTAATCTCATACAGTATGTTTTTGAACAGACCTTGCTGATGATATACAGGCATTTCTTTCAAATCCTAAACACTGGAGTTATAAGGAAGACAATCCCTAGTCAACCCCTTCAAGCCAAAGAAGTAGGAGTTTTCTGTTTTTAAACAAATTGAAACCTTTGATTCAAACCTGGGGCAGGGTAGTCTCTCAGTTAATTCAAACACGCTTTAAAGCTGCAAACTCTCACTTCGTAACACAACGAATAACATCAAAAACATTCATCTGGAACCAAAGGACAGTGATGGTTCTTTATCTCATAGGCAGTCATTATCTCTCAAAAGAGAAAAGCCCACTGAGCCAAAACCTATAAAGGAGGCTTAAGAAAGCTGGGGCATCCCGCTTACTGTAATCTCGAAAACAAGAACAGTCAGGCAAAAGTTAGGGATAACAAATCAAAAGAAAGAGGTCATTATAAATCCTCAATAACATGAAAAATGTTGCAAAAATGATGACTGCCTTCCATAAAATTCAACTGGTGTGAGCCATCACCAAAAAGTCGTTCCAAACTTGAATAGAGTTCGACGCACAATTAACTGAGTTTAGGACTGAAGGACATCACGAAGAGCGGGTGGGAACAAATATACTTTGAGCCTTTATCCTTTGTTTCTTAAACCGTGAACCAAGCCACGTTACAACCCTTCAAAAGTCCTAATTGAAGCATGGGTTAGTTCGAAAGCATACTGTTACAAAAGGTACCCTGACTCCTGTAAGGCTTTGCCCTAAAATCTTGTGTTGAATTTGTCTTACAAAAAGTTTTCTGCTAAAAAATGCATTTTTCAAAACTTCGAGACAAGCATAAACTTTGCATTATTTGAATATCGTTGTTTGCACATGGTTTACTTGTTTAACAGTGAAGAAATTCATACAGTGAATGTTCGGAGGAACGAAAGCTCTCTCGGTGAGTAAAATCACTTCAAGTGGGATGATACTCCCGTTACAAAAATCTCCTATCAACAAAAGGGGATTTGATATGGTATTGTCCAGTTAACCTGGGGCAGTCCAGTCAAGATTTCAACAAATCTTTCAAAGATAACCTAGGGCAGTCCAGTCAAGATTTCAACAAATCTTTCAAAAGAACCTGGGCCAGTCCAGTCAAGATTTCAAGAAATCACTCAATTGCAGGATAACTTGGGGCAAGTCTCCCTCATCATCACTTGGGGCATTTGAATGTCAATCTCAAGGTTACGAACAGTATAAGTTTCCTGACAAGGCCACAAGCATCTGATACTAGGGGCAGGGATGAACCTCTCCGAAATCTTTCTGAAAAGAAATTCAAGCGTCCTCGAGAAGTTTATCATCTCTCTAAACAGACCAGTTATCATGGGTTTATTTCCCCAACATTTGTCAAGGATTTATTCTCCAAAACAAATTTCATTTCAAGTTGAAAGGTCGTTCAAAATTTCCTTCATCACCTGCTGGAAGTTACGATCAATATCAAAAATTCCTTCATCACCTGTTGGAACTCAAGGTCGTTCAAAATTTCCTTCATCACCTGCTGGAAGTTACGATCAACATCAAAAATTCCTTCATCACCTGTTGGAAGATACAGTCCAGATACGCTCCAGACACGGTTGCCATTCTGTCACTCATTCAGATCTCAGTTACAGTTTCAGATACACTCCAGACACGGAAGTCATTCTGCTACTCATACAGATCTCAAACTTCAAATACAGTCCAGATACGCTCCAGACACGGTTGCCATTCTGTCACTCATTCAGATCCCAGTTACAGTTTCAGATACACTCTAGACACGGAAGTCATTCTGCTACTCATACAGATCTCAAACTTCAGATACAGTCCAGATACGCTCCAGACACGGTTGCCATTCTGTCACTCATTCAGATCCCAGTTACAGTTTCAGATACACTCCAGATACGGAAGTCATTCTGCTACTCATACAGATCTCAACTCCAAGATACAGTCCAGATATACTCCAGACACGGTTGCCATTCTGTCACTCATTCAAATCCAAGTTACAGTTTCAGATACACTCCAGACACAGAAGTCATTCTGCTGCTCATACAGATCTCAACTTCAGATACAGTCCAGATACGCTCCAGACACGGTATCCATTATGTCACTCATTCAGATCCCAGTTACAGTTTCAGATACACTCCAGATAAGAAAGTCATTCTGCTACTCATACAGATCTCAACTCCAAGATACAGTCCAGATATGCTCCAGACACGGTTGCCATTCCGTCACTCATTCAAATCCAAGTTACAGTTTCAGATACACTCCAGACACGGAAGTCATTATGATACTCATACAAATCTCAACTTCAAATACAGTCCAGATATGCTCCAGACACGGTTTCCATTATGTCACTCATTCAGAATTTATCCTTAGTCCAGATACGCTCCAGACACGGTTGCCATTCTGTCACTCATTCAGAATTTATCCTCAGCCCAGAGATGCTCCAAACGCATATACCTTCCTGCTTCTCAACATACAATTCAACTTCCTGATATCCCCAACAGAGTGAAGTTTCTCATTCTTAAAGCGGCGTACAACCTAAACCTAAACTTCTTCTAGACAGGAATAAGCTTTTCCTAGAGTCCTGAGTTTTTACTCTCCAATAGGATAGCCACTCTGCAACAGTATGGCTATTCCCCACAAAAATTCTTATTCCCCGAGCAGAACGAAGACTCTCATTCTCAGTTCCTCATAGGGTATTCCCCAGTGAAGATCTCCTTAAAACAGGAATCCCCAATAGATTGGCATACAACCCAAACTCCCGATTCCCCAACAGCGGTCCCAGGACTTCTCATTTTCAATGATCAAAGGATTTTTCATCCCCTGCAGCAGTCAAGGATTCACTTTCCCCGGCAGCAGCCAAAGAATCCATTATCTCCAGCTATCCGGATTTTATCTTCCTCAGCAAGATAGCTACTCAGCTTACCAAAAGGATTAACACCTGTAACAAACCAGGACAACTATCTACTTGATCATCATGAAGAAACCCTACACCGGTTCCATCTCAAATTCAGATGCAGTTTTACACGGACTCATCATTAGGCAACCCTACACCGGTTCCTTCTCAATTCCAGACTCAACTTTTGAAAATAGTTTACGGACGCTTCCCAACATGGATGCTGATCTATTGCTTATTCAACTTCAAGACTTCTGAAAACAGTTTACGGATTCTCCTGACATGGATGCTGATCTATTGCTTATTCAACTCCAAGACTTTTGAAAACAGTTTACGGATGCTTCCCAACATGGATGCTGATCTATTGCTTATTCAACTCCAAGACTTTTGAAAACAGTTTACGGATGCATCCAAATACGGATGTCAATCTATTGCTTATTCAGACCCCCTGTTCATAGATGTTCCAAACATGGACACCTTTCTGATACTCATTTCTTTCACCTACAACATACATTCCAGATGGCATCTCTAAGCCCATCCCCCGACAAGATTCTGTCACATCTCCAGATGGCATCTTTAAGCCCATCTCCAAATGGCATCTTTAAGCCCATTCCTTCAAACTACGCTTTGACGAGTGCAAATTTTTTGGGCACTCTAGTGTCCAATCTCCTTTTACCTTCGAGTCGCGAACGACAAACTTGCCAATCTAACTCTTCAAGTTCAAGAAGATTGAACAGGGGTAACTGTTGTACCCCAAAATTTGCCCTCCTCTTTTTCACAAGAAATCACAGCTTCGGGCTTTCCCTGATTTTTCAGATTAGCTCAAGAATCGGTCAAATAGACTTTTCTTATCAGTCTACCCGAAATTAGGGTTTCCATTGATTTTGAATCAGTCCAAACAGATTATTAGGGTTTCTATTGATTTGGTTGAGTTTGGCTCAGGGTTTGATTAAGCAGGCATTTCTTTGACAGTAAATCCAAAATTAGGGTTTGCACACGCATTCTCAAAAGAAATTGAATCCACAGCTCTTTTCAATTGACAATTACATTGTTTTGACGCTTGTTCAAGATTGCTGTTTGTTTCTCAAAGCCTAAGCATATGGGATAGTAGCTGAGGCTTCTGATTGAAATTTTGAAGCTTTAGTTTGATCAGTGAGGTAAAAGGCGTATGGACGTTTGTTTGTTTAACTGTGCAAAGCGTGTGATTAATTGGAATGTCGGGCGTATTGCTGGTTAATGCGAGGTTGTGAGACTACAACGTTTATTAATTATTTATTTTATCTAAGTTAAAATAATTGGGATGCATTTCCAGTCATTTTAATTCAAGAGATTTAAATAAATAAATAAAAAATGTAAAAGAAAGGTTGAAATATCGGGCAAAAGATTTTTATTTATTTTTAATTATTGTTACAAATGTTATTGGGATACTGTAAATTTATTTACAATATTTACAATGATGTTTATTACAAATAATTGAAAAGAAAATAAATTTATATTCTAAGTCTCTTAAAGTCTTCATCTTCTACTGCTGCTTCCCTTTCCCCAACTGGTATTTACCTGCAAAGACAGAAAAAAGAAGTCAATACAGTTAATTTGAAAAGCATTCTCAGACAGATAATTAAAAAAAACCATCATTAAAGATTGTTGGCCGGAATCAGTTTGTTTTGGTTTTCATCGTATTTTGCTCGTCCTCTTTGCAAATCGCAAGAAGATTTCTCTTCTTGGTTCACAAAGAGGAAAAGTAAAATTAATTGTTGCAAGAATATAAATTAATTAAAAAGAAGGCACAAGGCTGCATATTTTGCAAGGGACAAGAAGGCACAAGTTGCAATGGTAAACCAAGTTGCACAAGCTGCATAAGTTCAAACTGAACAAACTAAGTCACAAGTTCAAACTAGGCAAACCAAGTTGCACAACCAAGCTGTCAACAAACTGCCTACAAGCTATCAAAGCTGTCAATGCAAAAAATAAGAAAGTACATAATGTAGAAGAAAACCAAATTGCAAGCAAGCAATATTGTCAAAACATTTTCATCATTTCCCTGGCCAACAACTTTTCAGAAATAGATATATTAAGAAGTAAAATATGCTTTTTAAAGGGAGAGAGAAAGAGAGAGAGAAGTAGGCTTTGCAGTTTGGCAGGCTATAGAGAGCAGGAAGAAAGAAAATAAATATAACATTGTTCTAACAGTTCAAAGGGAACAGTTCACAAAAAGAAGAAAACTGTAAACAGAAAGCCTCAAGCCTGCTTCCTCCAAACAACAAATCTAGAACTGCATCCACCTGCCTAACACCAGAATATCAAACCTGTGTTACACAACAAGCCTTGAGGCCTGCATAACCTGTAACCTGCCTTCAAGCAAGCCCAACAAGCCTGCCTTCCTAATAACTCAATACACAAATCCAAAACAGAGGAACCTGTCCAAAACACAACTCAAACCTGTAACCTGCAGAAAATCACAAACAAAATAGCCTGATTGTAACAAACAAGCAAGCTTTCAAGCTTGCAGTAACCTGCCTTCAAGCAAACCCAACAAACCTATTTCAAAACACAAAATGCTCAACAAGCCTGCTTCCCCAAAACTACCATAAAAACTTGCATAGCAAAAGCCAAGTCTGCAAGTTGTCAAACTTGCCAGAAAACCTGTCAAACTTGCAAAACTCAAACAAATCTAAACACTCTCAGAACAAAGTTCATCATAGATTCAACATAATCAAACAACCAAACAACAACAATAACAATGTCTCAGAATTCATCATCATCAACCTAATCATCAAAATAAATTTAGCCTCAACTCAAATCAGAACAACAAGCAAGTTTTAGATTTGACAAACATTAAAGAGGAGGAAGAACTCAGAAGCGTACAATCATCAGAAATAATATCATCATCAAAAGCCAATGTAACAAAGAAGAGAAATCAACAACCTTTAGAATCAAAGTTCATCATCAGAATCAACAAGATATCCAACATTCATAAGAAGAAGAGAAGAACTCAGAAGCAAAATAACACAACATTTTCAGAAACATTATCATCACAAAACAAAGCTAAAGATACCAATACCAGGAAGCAAACTCTTGCCATCACGTGCCTTCCACCTCCGGCCACCTTAGAGCGCCTCCATCCTAAACTCCCTCTCCATCACTTCCCCAAAGACGAAGTTACCAAGGTATCCTCTCCCTCTTTTTTTATCTACATCTCACACCAAAACATCCATGGTTAAAACACTGTGAAACAATAACATGCAAGGTTAAAATCTAAACCTAAAACGCATCCAGAATAGAAGAAAATAATACCTTTTTGAATCATCGCATTGTACAATCGCGGGGAGGAGAGATTGGAGGTGGCGTCTGGTGGCCTAAGATGAGAGGAGAGCGGCGCCGTTTCAAACTGCAAGCCTAGTTCTGAGCAAAGCAACGAAAACCCTAACAAAACTTTGTCAAGTGTCATTTGGGCCTGTCCCAGCAAACCATCACTGAGCCCATTAAATTCTGGCGCCACACCCCCCCTCTTGGTCTTTTTCTTTTTGCTTTTAGGCCCAAACCCATTCAAAAACTTCAAAAAATATTTTTTATTAACTTATTAATTTTTTGCTAATTAACCTTAATTAGTTTTTCTTTCCCTTTTTTAAAACAATACTAATTAATTTTTGTTCATCCTTTTTTAGAGATAATTATCTTTTTTAATCTTATTTCCCTTTAATAACACCAAAATACATAAATAATAGAATTTATTAAATCAAAAAATTATTTCTTTAAAAAAACCTTTTGTTTATATATAATTAACAAAAATACAAAAATAATAATACTTAATTTGCATTAGGTTAACATTTTGATCATTTGTAAATAACCATATGCATCATACAATGCTTTTGATCCTCTTTGATTCTTATACCTTGTTATATTTTTACATTGAGAATGCGACGATTCGATTTGGTTGTAAATAATATTTGGACTTTACTATTCTGATAAGACTCATCCCCATTTGTAAACATTTGTACCCCCATCCCCGGATACTTATTTGTAATAGCTTAGACTTTAAATTCCCGCAATTTATAGCTTTCCATATACTGTATAGTAATTAGGGTTTGTATGCGAAGATTCAAAATCAACGGCTAGATAACCTAATACGAGATAAATGCATGAAAATCAACACACAATTCACACTTGCACCTCTAGGGTAACCTCGCCTGTTGCCTCGGAAAATGCAATCATGTCCCTCGAGTATGAGACACTCTAGCAAACGTCCCTTCGATAAACAAAGATCGTAGTCCCTCGAAGACCCTCGATGTTGCCTTCGATAAAACGATCTTGTCCCTTACAAAAATTGCTAGAGCGTCTCGCAAGTTGCCTTCAATGATTATATACGATGACCCGCGCCCATCCCATTCAAACATCCTAACGCAAGGTTGTTCACCAAATACAATGGTGAAACAACACTGTTAAAAGGGTTAAAACATGAGAAAGATCTTTGAGTAAAATAGGGTAGACAACTCTTAGTTACTTGATCAAACTTGCAAAACATCCTTGCCATTTTTCAAACACACATCACCACACAATTTCAAAACAAACTTTCAAAAAACATTGAAACATCTTTTCAAAAAGACAAACACCTTTGTAAAACATTCAAACAAGAATTGTTACAAAGGTTGCCTAGACAAGGCATCTTTTTCAAAACATTTTCAAAAACCACACACACAAAGCGCCATTTCAAACAATTGAAAAGCAAAGGCAAGTGATCTAAATCAAGTAACTAAGAGCCCATGGATAACCATGGATGAAAAGGGTGCTAGCACCTTCCCTTTTCATAATCTACCCCCCGAACCCACGAAAACATCTCAAAGGTCTTTCCTGTGCTTTTTGACCTTTCCTTAGGATAAAATAAAAAGTCGGTGGCGACTCTTGCTAAACCGAACAAGTGCGAAAACAAACGCAAAACCTCAAGTCAGTTCTCCCACCGTATCACACTTGGGAATCAAATCTTTGGTCATATTTGGGGACTCGGCTTTGGTTATCAGTCAAGTCACAGGAGAGTGGGACACTAAACATCCTAATCTTATCCCATACAAAGAACATGTCTTGACATTGTTGCCTCATTTCGAACAGATTACCTTCGAGCATTTCCCGCGAGAAGAAAATCAGCTAGCAGATGCTCTGGCTACAATGTCTTCCATGTTTAAACTCAATTGGGATAACGAGGCTCCCCAAATCACCATCGAGCGAATGGACGAAACTGCACACTGTCATGAGATTAATACCGAAGAAGTAGTGGAACAACCCTGGTTTCAGGAAATCAAAAGGTATCTCCAGACTAGAGAATACCCTGAAGGAGCTTCTGTCAATGACAAAAAGTTCTTAAGGAGATTTGCTGCCAAGTTCTTCCTAAGCAATGGCATCCTTTATAAGCGCAACCATGATTGTGTTCTACTTCGTTGTGTGGACAAAGTTGAAGCAGAGTTAATCATGACTGATATACATAGTGGCACATTTGGCACCCACTTGAGCGGATATACGATGGCTAAGAAGATTCTAAGGCCAGGCTACTACTGGTCTACCATGGAAGCTAATTGTCATCAACATTCCCGTACCTGCCACAAAAGCCAAGTCTATGCCGACAAGGTACATATTCCTCCTATTCCTCTCAACATTCTGACAGCTCCTTGGCCATTCGCAATGTGGGGCATTGACATGATTGGAGAGATCAAGCCTACGACATCCAATGGACATCGCTTTATCTTGGTTGCTATTGATTATTTTACCAAGTGGGTCGAAGTAGCTTCCTACGCCTCATTTACAAAGAATGTGGTTGCCCGCTTCATCAAGCAGAACCTCATATGTCGGTATAGTATCCCCGACAGGATTATCACGGACAATGGTACAAATTTGAACAACACTATGATCACCGCTCTATGCGAACAGTTCAAGATTTATCATCACAATTCATCTCCCAACCGGCCGAAGATGAACGGTGCTATTGAAGCCGCGAACAAAAATATCAAGAAGATCATTCAAAAAATGACAGTCACCTACAAGGACTGGCATGAGATGTTACCGTTTGCTCTGCATGGATATCGTACCATGGCACGTACTTCAATAGGGGCAACCCCATTTTCTTTGGTATATGGCATGGAAGCTGTTCTACCCATGGAAGTTCAGATTCCTTCCTTAAGGATTATGAAGGATGTCGGTTTGAGTGAAGACGATTGGATTCAGACCCGGCTTGACCAACTTAATTTGATCGACGAGAAGCAGCTTACTGCTGTTTGTCACGGTCAGACATATCAAAAATGGATGATCAAGGCTTTCAACAAGAAAGTCAGGCGTCAGGTATATCAAGTCGGAGATCTTGTAATCAAGCAGATCATCTTGTCGCAAAGTGATCCCAGGGGCAAGTGGACTCCTACCTACGAAGGACCATTTGTGATCAAGAGCATCTTTTCTGGTGGGGAAATGATTCTGACCACCATGGACGGCGACAACTTGCCACACCCTGCGAATGCAGACATAGTCAAAAGATACTATGCATAAAATAACCCGACAAGTTGAAAACCCGAAAGGGCGACTTGGGCAAAAATGGGCACCCCGGTGAATCAAAAACCCGAAAGGGCGGTTCAGGCAAAAATTAGGGATAAATAAAAAATTTGTACACCCGGAAAGTTGAAAACCCGAAAGGGCGACTTGGGCAAAAAATGGTTTCCCGGTGGATCGAAAACCCGAAAGGGCAGTCCAGGCAAAAGTTAGGGAATTAAAGCGTATGACTATGTCTCGTCGGATCACTTTAAGGACAAGCTCTTCACCAATAAGTTCCAAGCTACTGATCAATCCAATCATCGGTGGATGAAGCAGCGAATGAACAAGATACTCAAAGTTGTGAAGGCTATAGCAGAATGGGAATCCCATGGAATTGTTACACGTCGCCATCTTTCTTTTGTATAAAAATTTTCAATTTTTACGACAACATTCTCTTACTAGGATGTCTGTCTTCTTTGTACAAAGATACTCACAAAAGTTAATACAAAGATACTTCAAAGTGCAGAAATTTGCTTGCCTTTCTTTCCTTTTTACACTTATGTTTTTATTTGAAAACGTCCAAAGTTTTGTTAAATAGGCATATGCATTTGAATATAATCATTGCTTACAAATAAAACGAATTGAGAAACGATAATCACTGATAGGTTGAAGGTGTAGGAAGATATCTTTGTGCCATTCCAAAAGAAATCCCTTACAATACGTCATTCAAATCCTCAACAAAGCTAAAAATTTGGAGTATGTGTCCCCAACGGAGTTAAACTTCAAGATCCCCAGTGGAGCCCGAAAACCCTGAAATACCTATCCCCAGCGGAACTAGAATATTCTAAGCCTTCTTCCCCAGTGAAGTCAAATTTCCAACCACCAACCCCCGGTGGGAACTGTTCAACTTCCCCCAACTTCCCCAGCAGGCTATCTTAAAAGTCTGAGAACCAAGCAAATATCAGTTAACTTCTTGGCTTACCCCCAACTAGGATGATTCCCCAATAGATTGGCGTACAACCCAAAACTCCTGATTTCATCGGTCGAGTAAACATTCTCCCCACAGAGTTATCTCCCAGCAAGATCGAAGATTCTCGGTCTCATTTCTCCAAGAAAAAGATTCCCAGGTTTTAATTCCCCAGTAGAGATTTTCAGAGTTTTTCCTATTTCCCAGGAAAGTAATGAAGGATTCTCATTCCCTACAGAAGTTGTCAAAGGCCTTGTTAATCCCCACAAATCTCCAAGGATTTTCAATCTCCAGCATTGGTCCCAGGATTTCTCATCCCCACAAGTCGTCAAAGATTTCTCATTCTTCAACAATCAAAGATTTTGAATCCTTAACATCGATCAAGAATTTAGTTTCTCTGGCAGCAGTCTAAGATTTCATTATTTCCGGCTATCAAGGATTTATTTTTCCTCATCGAGACAGCTACTCAGCTTACATGCATAACAATTACATTCATATATCATAAACATTGATGAAACGCAGTTCATTGCATCATACATATCATGCAACATAACTTTGTGTTTTAGCTAACATTCTACCCTTTTCAGGATAAGATTAAAAGGCTGTCGTTAACAATTATTCAGATACAGTATGGATACACCCCATACACGGCGATCATTTTATTACTCATTCAAAAGTTCAAGCCAGATACAGTGTGGATACACCCCCAGACACGGCGATCATTCTACTACTCATTCAGACTTCAGCAATCCAATACAGACTAGATACGCTCCAGACACGGCAGCCATTCTATCTCTCATTCAGATTCAACTATCAACTACAAGATCAGATACGCTCCATACACGGATGCCATTCTGGCCCTTACACCAGAAGTTTGATTCTCCCCAGTGCAGTCGCCACAGAAGTCATTTTGTCACTTATTCAGATCCCAGTTACAGTCTCAGATACACTCCAGACACGGAAGTCATTCTGCTACTCATACAGATCTCAACTTCAGATACAATACAGATACACTCCAGACACGGAAGTCATTCTGATATTCATACAAAGTTCAAATACAGTTACAGCTCATATACGCTCCAGACACGGGCGCCATTCTTTTGCTCATACAAACTCAGTCTCCAGATACAGTTCAAATGCATTCCAGACACGGATACCATTTTGATGATCATTCTTCTGACCTACAACATTGCAATTCAACAAACATTCTTGGATGGCATCTTTAAGCCCATCTCCAGCAAGATTCCACCATCTCCAAATGGCATCTTTAAGCCCATTTCCTCAGCTATATTTTGACGAGTGCAAATTTACGGGCACTCTAGTGTCCAATCCTCTTTTACCTTCGAGTCGCGAAAGGCAAACTTGCCAATCTAACTCTTCAGGTTCAAGAAGATTGAACAGGGGCAGCTGTTGTACCCCAAAATTTTCCTTCCCATTTCATCAACATTTCTCATCACAAGACTCTTGGAACTCAAGGTCAAGCTAGGGTTTGCTCTGCTCAAGACACCTTTTTGCATTGTTGACTTAAATTAGGGTTTGAGTTTGCACAGGGATGTTTTGACCCACAGTTCCCAAAGTTACTTTCATACTCCTTGTTGGACTCATAAGTTTGTCCATACCAAGTTACAAGCCTTGAATCAAATTTTTGCCCAGTCAATTGGACAGTTGACCTAGAAATCAGCTGTATTGGGGAAAATGTCAATTGTGGCTAATTGAGAGTCAAATCTCATGAATTTTGACCCACATCAAAATTATGAACTCATATGAACCATTTGATCAAGTTTGGATCACAATTCCACAAGAAATTTGATCAGAACACCAAAAGGGCAAAATGGTCATTTTTAGGGTTTTGACTGTACAAAGGCAATTTTTGACAGTTTGACCTAGCCAATGGCAAATCAAGATCAACCATGGACTCAAGGACTCAATGACATTTTCTTGACCCATTCAACAAGTTCAAAAGGTCTCAAATGCATAGGATTGACAGATGAATTTTTCAGTCAACTGATCAAAATTTAACTGTACACTGAAAAGTCAAACTTTGACTTTTTGGTCAAAATCAAGTGCCAAGAGTCATTTTCCATCAAAACATGTCAAATTATGAAACTTGTTCATCAAGAAACCGAAAATTGCAAATTAGGGTTTAAAATGGAAAATTTTCATAACTTAGAAATTTTCTAAGTTATGAAATTTTCTTATTTTGTTCCTAACTTTGTCCCACATTTTCACCAAGATGCAAATGGATTCAAGCAAAACTTACAACATGAAAGTTGTATTCCATCACAAATTCTACAGCTTTGATTCACAAAGTTTTCTCAAAAGAAGCTTGTATCTCAAGTTATGATTTTTGGAACAAGGGTACCTAAAACTTTTAATTTAGAGAAATTTTGTCCTAGTTTAGGCAGGATTTTGACCCATCTTCTTGGCCATTTTTCACATAGTTACACTTGGAGTATTAAGTTTCATTTCAAAGATGGATTATAGTACATGTTGCAAGCTTTCCAAATTGTCTAATAACTCCTCAAACACCTTTGTGGTTAGGGAGAATCGAATGCTTGAAGTTGGCAAAAACTCACTTTGTAACCATGGCCAATACATGTTCATACCACTTGCCAAATCTGACCAAGCTAGATTAGTACACAATTACAGGCCTCTAAACCAATTTGTACTTAATAATTAAATGCAAATCCATTGGTCTAAGGTTTTGTTTTGGACATTAGAGGATTATACACTAGATTAATCCTTAAATAGAAAAAGCAACATTGCCATTTTTGCTTGAATTTTGCTTTATGTCAAAACAGCATCCTAGAGCCTTGAACCAGATCTTATGCTGCAAACCAAATCCACAAACTTGGGGCCAAGCTTACACAATGTATGCAGGGTTAGAGCTAGCCTGTACAGGCCTTCTCTTTGTCACTTCCCATTTGGCTTCATAACCAAGAAACTTGTCCAACACAAGATAACTCACACATCTGATAAAACCAACTCAAGCAAAGTTTTGAAACAAGTTTCTCACACCCTTGCAAGTCAGAAGCACGAGCATTTGACCTCTAAAACCTCCTCATACTCAAAAACCCCATTTTCTTGCAAAACAGGGCCAGTTCTGCATATTGCAAGCCACAATCAAATCCCCTCGTGCGTTTTGTCCAAATTCACTTCAAACACATTCCAAACCATATACCTAAGCTATCCAGACCATTCACAAGTTGTTGTAACTCCATTAACATGCATCACCATTTTTGTTTGGAAGCTTTGCAGGTTGAGTTATGTAGCACGATTCAGATCACTTCAAAACAAACTAAGCATTGGGAAAGGTTCAGGGGACATCAAGCAAGCTCAAAAGAAGCTCAGGCCCCATTGAAAGTTGCTGCATTGTCCAACTCGAACTCAACTGAAACAGGTATTTCATGAACTTCTATCTCTCTATTTAGGAACATTTAGACTTAGGTTTGTGAATGAAAGATGTTGTGTTCATTGCCCTGAAACCATACATGTGCTTAGTTTTCATTTATATTAATCGTGCTAGGAGAATTTCATCCATGAACTTTTTGAAAAAACTAGGTTAGAAATTAGGGCCAGAGAAAATCTCTCTGGTCTTTGAGAGTTAGCTTAAGTTTTTTATATGGTTAGATTCGTGATTTGATGCTCTACAAGTTTCATATTTTGAGTTTTGTCAAAAGATCACAAATATAGGAGATACATGTTTGTGTAGCAAGCGCGCGTTTTTTCAAACTTCTGGAGGTTGAAGATGAAGTCTGGGCTGGGCCTGGATTTCTTTGCTTTTGACACCTCCCAACTCACTTTCAGCACCCCCTGGCCCATTTCTTTGTATTTTCAGCATTTTTGCTTTTTTATTTCTTTTCTGACTTTAATATTTTATTTTCAAATATAAAAAATACTCCAAAAATATTTTCATCATTTTTTTCATTTATTAGATTTTTTATTTTTATTTTTCCTAATATAAACAACAATTTAAATATATATATTATTTTGTTAAACTTGAAAATAATGCAAAGAAATACTCTTATTTTCATTTCTATTTTTTTGTTTACACTAAAAATATTTTCTTGAAATATATACATTTTTGTAAATAATTTATTTTATTTTTTACACACTTAATATATATATATATATATATATATATATATATATATATATATATATATATATATATATATATATATATATATATATATATATATATATATATATATATATATATATATATATATATATATATATATATATATATATATATATATATATATATATATATATATATATATATACTTTATTTTATTAAATATTTAGAAATAAAACACAAAAATATTTTATTTTATTTTAATTAATTTTTATACTAAAAAAATACCTTTTTTTGGATATATTTCATTTTATACATGTTAATATATTTTTGTACATAAATAATACATTATATTTATTTTCTTAAAGAATTAGGGTTTTTGCCCAAAAAACAAATAAAAATATTCTTTATTTATTTCTTTGTACCTTTTACATTAAAAATACTTTTGGCATACATAAATAAATAAAAAAAAAACCTTTTTTGCATAATACATTTTGTCTAATATTTATTTATTGTATTTTATTTATTGTACATTTAAATATTATGCCTTGCAAATTCAATTTGGTTGTAATAATTTAGGGTTTAATTTCTTGCAAAATAATCCCATATTCAAATTTGTACCCCCCTCCCTATATCATGTTGTAATAGTGTAGAATTTAAATTCTCGCACCTTTACGCTTTCAATTATGCCATGATTAAAGAATTAGGTTTGTATGCAAAGTCAAATCAACAAATAACTTGACCTAATCAAAGACAAAAATGCATGAAAAAACAAACACAATGCACACTTGCACCCCTAGGGTTTCAATCCACCTGTTGCCTTCAAAAATGGGCCATGGTATGCATGTCAAGTACTTTGGCAAAACAAAAACAAAACAAAAGATCATAGTCCCTCGATGACGCTATCTAAGTTGCCTAAACAAAATGATCAAGTCCCTCAAGAAAATTGCCAAAAATACTTGACACTATTGCTATCATGGTCTATACGATGACCCGCGCATGTCCCGTTTAACATCCTAACACAAGGTTGTTCATCAAATACATTGGTGAAGCAACACTGTTAAAAGAGTTAAAAACATAAGAAAGATCTTTGAGTAAAATAGGGTAGACAACTCTTAGTTACTTGATCAAAAGCTTGCAAAACATCCTTGCTATCTTCAAAACATACTTCACAACACAATTTCAAAACCCTACTTTCAAATATTGGAAACTTTTCTAAAGACAAAAACACCTTTGTATACATTCATATAAGAATCATTACAAAGGTTGCCACAACGATGGCCTCTTTTCAAAACATCTTTCAAAATCACACACAAAGCACCATTTCAAACAATTGAAGAGCACCATTTAAAACAATTGAAAAGCAAAGCAAGTGATCTAAACAAGTAACTAAGAGCCCATGGATAACCATGGATAGAAAGGGTGCTAATACCTTCCCTTTCTATAATCTACTCCCCGAACCCAAGAAAACATCTCAAAGGTCTTTCCTGTGCTTTTTGACCTTTCCTTAGGATAAAATAAAAAGTCGGTGGTGACTCTTGCTAAACCGAAACATTTGCGAACACAAACGCAAAATCCCAAGTCAGTTCTCCCACCGTATCACACATATCATCAACATATACTTCAATTTCCTTATGCATCAGATCATGGAATAGGGTTGCCATAGCCCTCTGGTACATTCCACCAGCGTTCTTCAACCCGAAGAGCATCACTATGTAACAGAATGTTCCCCAGGGTATGATAAACTTTGTTTTTTCCATGTCCTCTGGAGCCGTTCTTATTTGATTATACCCGGAAAATCCGTCCATGAACGAGAATACCTTAAATTTTGTTGTGCTGTTCACTAACATGTCAATGTGAGGCAATGGGAAATCATCTTTTGGACTAGCTTTATTTAGATCTTTGTAATCTATGCACATGCGGACTTTTCCGTCTTTTTTCGGTACTGGGACAATATTGGAAATCCATTGAGGATACACTGACGTCACAAGAAAACCAGCATTAATCTGTTTTAGGACCTCATCTTTGATCTTTACTGCCATATCTGGGTGGGTTCTTCTCAACTTTTATTTAACTGGCGGACACTCTGGCTTCAACGGCAAATGATGCTCGACAATGTCTGTATCTAGACCAGGCATATCTTGATAAGACCAAGCAAAAATATCCACATACTCTTTCAACAGCTCAACCAACCCGCTTTTCACATCAGGATGCAACGATGCTCCAATCTTAATTTCCTTCGGATCTTCTTCTGAACCCACATTAATCACTTCCAAAGGCTCCTTATATGGCTGAATGGTATTTTCCTCGTGCTCAAGCAACTATGAGACCTCTTCTGGAATCTCATCATAATCTTCTTCTTCAGCCCCAAACACGAGACAATCAAAGTTGGGAGAGGGTGAAGGGTCATTGTATTCAACGGGTTTTTTAATTAAACTGCACATGTGATTTATGATTGATTTTAGAAACTGACACATATAACAAGTGATCATGAAGATTAATTTTCAGTTATTATTTATTTTGAAAAGGTTTTTTTTTTCTAATTACCATTTCCCAAGAAAAATGCAGAAAATAAAAGATATAATTTTGGAAGCAAAGATAACTTTTATTAATGATCTTAAATATCAAAGCAAACAGATAAGCCCATACAATACTTTCACCTTGGACAGAGTGAAAGCTTTTCAAAAGAAAGAAACAGATTAACAAAACAAATTACTTCGAAATATGTATGCAAGAAGGAACATTAATGGTGACCCAGTTCTGAACTCGGACTCCATGCGTCACATAATTCGGTACTTCCTGCTCTGCTTCATCCTCTTCAACAACATTAATTCCAGAACCAATTGGATGGAGGTAGCCTCCGCTGCGGAAAACATCATGATAACTGTTCATAGGATACTTTGACTTCAAACTTTCGCCTTTGCCATTCTTCGAAGAGAAACCCAAACCAGCTCTGTTTTTGTTCACGGGTGGATCCACAAGTTATCCCCAAACTGCATTATGACCATTACGCACAACCTGCTGCGCGTCCTTCAGCGAAACCATGGAATTCTCATTCCTCCTTATGTTGTCAAT
Source organism: Vicia faba (assembly GCA_948472305.1). Taxonomy (NCBI): domain Eukaryota; kingdom Viridiplantae; phylum Streptophyta; class Magnoliopsida; order Fabales; family Fabaceae; genus Vicia; species Vicia faba. The sequence goes on from OX451738.1 coordinate 710,827,961, forward strand.
AGATAGGGCTTGGAACTGGGTTCCAACAGCAGCCTCATCCGCTTCTACAATACTGAAATAGGATAGATGGGATATCAACAACGCCTGCTCCCCATTTATGATCACTACCTTCCCTTTGCGCACAAACTTTAACTTCTGATGCAGAGTTGAAGTGACAGCCCCTGCTTCGTGTATCCATGGTCGTCCTAGCAAACAACTATATGCGGGAATAATGTCCATGACCTGGAAGGTTATCAAGAACAAATGTGGTCCTATATGGATGGGCAAGTCTACTTCACCGATAATATATTTCCTCGACCCATCAAAAGCCTTCACAGTGATGCCACTCGGGCGCATAGGTGCTCCTTGATACTTTAACTTCATGAGGGTACTCCTCGGTATAACATTCAACGCGGATCCGTTATCAATTATCACAATGGACAGCGAATCATTCTTGCAGTTCATAGATATGTGGAGGGCCAGGTTATGATTCCTCCCTTCATCTGGTAACTCATCATCGCAGAAACTGAAATTGTTACAGGACGTAATGTTTCTAATTACGCTGCTGAATTGATCTAATGGCATGTCATTCTCTACGAAAGCTTGGTCTAGTACTCTCATCAGTGATTCTCTATGAGCAGAGGAATTCATTAATAAAGCTAGAATATATATCTTTGAAGGAGTCTGCAATAGCTGATCTACAATTTTGTAGTCGCTCATCTTAATTATCTTCAAAATATCATCCACTTCTTTATCTAATGTAGCTCCACTAGTCTCTCCTGTAGCCTTCTTAGGCTCATCGTTCTCAGCAATTTTCTTTCAAGCAACAACATCTCTTCGAATAACTGGCGCAAACACACGACCGCTACGGGTCACCCTGCTATCATCATTTATATTTCCAACATCTGGCATTGGCTGAATGGGAATCTCCACCCAATCTTCTAAGATTGTAGCAATGTATTTGTAAGGCACAACCTTGTCTGATTTATAGGGAACAGGACCTGGCAGACTAATTACCAATGGGGTAGCAACTGGTTTGCTATGGTACTCCACCTTAAGACGAGCGGGTGCACCAAAACAAGGTACAATGACATTTACACCTTCCTCAACACAATCAGCCATCAAAAAGTCATTTCAGGCAAACAAATCTTCGTCTGAAGAGAAATACTCATCTACGGAGGCATACTCTACCTATGACTCTTCTTCCATCAAACAAACTTCAACCATATCAATCTCGTGATAATCATCTCTCTGACCTGTGATCTTGATAGTTCCATTGTATAACAGAAATTGAACACCTTCCCTCACAATTGAACACCCTCGGTGATCTCGACAACAAACTATGCAAGATCCATATTGGTGTTCCACCTGACCAGCAGTACGACAGAAGGTAGCATGCAACTGTACGAGATCCTCATTCAAATGATCCACATCAAAAATTATGAATTCACCTGGACATCTAGAAACCATATTCACTTCCTCTTCATATTCCACCCTAGGCCTAATTATATGGATTAAACCTTCATCCATCATCTACTGCAAACCAGCCTTTATCTTCTCGCAACCCTGTATATTTGTACTGCAAATAGCACAACCGGCATGGTCATGCGTATAATAACTGAATTCACAGAGGTCTGCGTGCATCTTCACCAAATCTCCTCTAACCAGATTAATGTCAAAAATTCGAAAGTCGCCTGGACAACCGGCCACCATATTTACAGCATTAATTCCCCCGTGCTTGGGTAGAGGATTGTCTTTCACATTAGGTCCCACATATTTGAAAGATAAAATTCCAGATTTCACCAACCTTTGCACTTCAGTCCTCAAAGGATAACAATTCTCAACACTATGCCCTGGTGCTCCCTGATGAAAGGCACACGTCTGGTCTACTTTGTAATACCAAGGCAATGGTGATGGTATGGCGGGAGGTGGTCGTGTATGGACCAACTTCTTCTGAATCAATGCTGGTAGTAGCTCTGCATAGCTCATGGGAATAGGATCATAGTTCTCCCTTCTCTGATTTTACCCTTGATTCCCCTGCTGGGATGGTCTCTGATAAGCAACGGTAGTCAGAGCGGCATTCATAATAGAAGTAACTGAGGCGACTTTTTGATGACGCTGATAATTCTTTCTAGGAGCGTTTACCCTTCTCTCTTGCATAACAACATTCATATCCCCCTCTTTATTCTTTGTAAACCTATAAGCTGGCTTTTTTACCCCTCCGGATCCTTCACCCTTTGTCAAACGGCCTTCTCTTACTGCACCTTCTAGGCGGACACCCACTCCTACTGTTGTACCCCAAAATTTTCCCTCCCATATTCTTCAAGATTTGTCAAGATCAATCTCTAGATGATTCAAAATCCCTCAAGGGTTGCACAGTCCAATTGCCTCCTAACACAGTCAAAATTAGGGTTTTGGTTCTGGAAAAGAAATTGAAGTTTCCAAGGGTCCAATCAAGTCCCATATGCTCATATACATTGTCAAGCATCCATAGGCCAAGTTTCAAGACTCACATCACCAAATTGCACAGTCAAAAAACACTAAATGCTTCAGAGTCAACTGCAAGGGCAAAATGGTCATTTGGCAGTCAAAAGTCAAAATTTTTGGTAAACATCTTATTTTGAAGCCACAAACATCATTTGATCAATTCTTGATCATGATTTCACAAGCATGGATAAAAAATTCTCAAGATGCAAAAGTTTCTATTTTTGGACAACTGAAAAAGTCAACTACAAATTGACCAAGGCATAACTTCTTCATGCTTTATCAGAAAAATCCCATCCAAAGCTCATTTTGAAGAGGATGACATTTCCTACAACTCATTTTCACACTTCAAGTCCAAGAAATGCTCTCACAAAAAGTTATCAATTTCAACATTATAGGTCATTTTCAAAAGTCAACAAAAAGGCACTTTAAGTCAAAGATCATAACTTGAGATTGGTAAATCAAAATGACATGGGACCAAAGGAATTGGTTAGAGGACTTCAAGACCTTTCCAAAATGTCCAAGAACATGATCATAGCTTCAAATTTGAGCAAGATATGCCTTGTAGAAGTTGGGAAATTTTTGGGAATTTTGAAAAGTCAACTTTGCTTCAAAAGCTTCAAAAATGCTAATGGGCCTCAATTTCTTTCATGAATCATTACCCAAAGGGTATGCACGACCCATTGACCTCAAAGGGATTTATTTTCTTATTTTTGATTAATTATTTGAATTTTTATTATTATTTATTCATTTAATTAGTTTTAAATATGAAAAAATATCAAATCATGGTTTTAAATCTTTTTTGTGCAGCAAATATATTCATGATATGCAAAAGATCTCGTGCACCATCTCAAGGGGACAAAATCATCCATATTTGGCATGATTGGCATGGGAAAAGATTGAAAAAAGATGTGGAAAAATCAAAGATTGAAATCATTAATTCAATGGATTATGGGCTTGTTTCTTGACCTAATTCCATTCACCTACAAAGGCATAACATAACCTAATGCTCATACACACGAAAAGGCTGCTAAGAACTCAGAACCAAAGTGCAAAATATATACAAAAAGTTGAAAACTGAAAACATAGTTACAAGGCGTTTCAAAGCACAACAAGCCTTCCAATACATTCCTGACATTGCTAGGAACGTGTTGCAATCAAGAACCAGTCTCCAGACCTCAAGAATTGGTAGAACAGAGTCTCACTTTTCATAAATGTGTTCATCATTGTTTTTCAATTTCCATGCATTATTCATGATTTTTAACTGTTGATTTATACTAACAATGATATTCTGAAGTTGTTGGTACCATTCAATTGAATTATGGCTGCCTAAATAAGAATCCACCATTGTTGAAACCTAGGGTTTCAGAAGCTCCAAAATAGGGCTTTCTGTATATGGAAAAATTGGATCCTAAAACCTATGCCATTGAAATCGTGACATCCAAACGAAACGAACCATGACCTCGCGCCCTTTTTATATTACAGCATGGGCTATTCGCTATTTTTACAGGTCTTGTTTAGTGGGGGTTTAAAACCCCCGCTACTTGTTTTGTGTTTTTGCAGAAAGATGAAGAAGAAGCCTATGTGTCCAAGCGTGAGTGGAGGATTCAAATACTGGCGCGCAATTTTTTGTTTACACCACTAACCAACATTGTTTGTATATTATATTTTCCATGCGTTATGTTGACAAAGAAACTCAATGGCTCAGTTGGTGGATGAGTTGTCCTGCAGGCATTGGGACCTGGGTTCGATTCCCAGGTCCCCCTCATATGCTTAATATTTTTTGTGGTAACGTGTTCATGTGCAGCATGCTCTCCACGTCCTACCATGCACACACACGCTTAGGCTTGCCATGTGTCTCTGATGATCGATCCAATGGCCATAACGTGAATTCCATGATACACACTCAGTCAACCACATGCATTCAAACTGGAAAAGTCAACAAGGCCTTGGATTATGATGGGCCAAAATGCTTCAATAAACCTCCTAAATGGGCCAGACACCCCCTATGGTTTGCATCATTTTTATTTTTATTTGATTTTCCTTTTTATTCTTTTAATTGTTTTTAATTATTTTCTTTAATTTCATAAATTAATTTTCATAATATAAAATACAGAAAAAATAAAAAATGTTTATTTTATTAATATTAATTTCACCATTATTATTTTTGTAAATAAACTTTAAACAATTAATTAGATTAATTTAGGTTTCAAAACTTTAATATTTTTCTTAATAAATTAAAATATGTAGAAATTAGGGTTTTTAACTTTTTCATCATTTTTTTAATAAATAATTTTCTCATCATTATTATTATTATTAATTACTAAATAATTTGTAAATAAACATGCAATTCAATTAATTAGCATAAATTAGGACGACTTTAATATTTTCTTAATAATTAAAATAGACTTAGAATTAGGGTTTCCTTTTAATTTTAATCTTCTTTATTTCATAAAATACAAAAACCTAAAAAATATTCCTTTTCTTAATTAAATAATTAATTAGCTTTTAATTTCATTTATTTTCTCAAAAGGGTCAAAACCCTCGGACATTCGATTCTAATTTCCTTTCGCACATTTATTCCTATTTTTCTTTTTGAATATTATGTAATTGCTCAAGCCATGTAATAGTAACTAGCTTTTACTTTTCGAATTTTTATTCAAACGGGTCTTTGTAATTTGGCGATGTATAGACCCGCGCCTTGTAATAGCGTAGGATTTTACTTTCCGCATTTAAATTTCCGCACTTTTAAATTCTAATTGCATGAAAGAATGTATGGCCTAAATTAAAAACAAGCGTAGATCACCATGATGCATGTACAAGATAAAACATAACATGAAAATAACACACAAGTTCACACACCACTCTTAGGGTACGCCTCACTGTTGCCTTACCTTCGAAACGTGGTCGTCGAGTATAGGACGTCTTAGTAAGTCCTTATGTCCATTGATCTAGTGGCCTCGAAAACAAGTTGCCTCGAAACGGTTGCCTCGAAATAGTTGCCTCGAAACGGTTGCCTCGGATTTAAAAAGGATCAATGGCATAAGGGTAGCTTCTAAGGTGTCCTACTATTGCTCTGGTGACCACACTGTCCCTACAAACGAATTGACCCGAACACTTCCAATGGTGGTGCTACCTACCTCTCAATGGTGGGATGGCACTACCTTAAGGACATTTACACAGCCTAATTCCTTAGGGTAGGTAGATGACTCATAGATACTTGCTCTAAAAAACAAATCAAAACTCTTTTCACACCGACACTTTCAAAAAGCTTTCAAAATAATTTTTCAAACACTCTTGAGGACTGATACAAGAGTCGATCTGAAATCTTTAAACGAAACTTTTTCAAAACCCACTCACAATTGAAAAGCAAACATCTTTTGAAAACACAATGAGCAAGTATCTAAGAGCCCATGGATAACCATGGATAGAAAGGGTGCTAACACCTTCCCTTTCTATAAATCTACCTCCCGAACCGAGAAACTATCTCATAAGGAATTTTTCGGTGCTTTTGTCCTGTCTATGTTGGAGAAAATAAAAGACGGTGGCGACTCTTGCTTCCGCGACATTTCGCGAACCAGCGTTAAACAGTCAGTTCCAGATCCACCGATCACAGAACTGGCGACTCTGCTGGGGATACTTTAAAAGTGAAGTGTACCTTAGGACTAAGATCACTTGTGTTTTCAATTGTCTGAATTGCTTGCTTTATTATTGTGGGACTGTCTTGGGAGTTCTATAGATCCTAACCCGGATCTGGGGGATACCTTCTTAGAAAGTAGCAACAAGGTTGTGAGGGAACTGTGCGGGGTATACCAACATGGTTGAAGCAGTCTGCTACGTTGATGTGGCACTTTAGTGTGTACCGGTAACCCTTGAGTTAAGTCAAGGAGAGTACGGGGCCGCCGCGTGGTGTCGTGAAGCATCAACTGACCTTAGGAACCTTAATTGAACCATCTTGGCCTCTTTAGGGTAGTGAGATAACTGACTTTGGTGCAGTCCGAGGTTGGTTGATACTCGATACTACACTCAATTGAGGGTTGTTTTCTTGGAATATTTCGGTCGCCAGTTCAGTGGCTAAATCGAAACGATGAACAATGAAAGCAATCTAATGATATTGGGACCCTTAGAACCCGGTTACTTCTGATAGGACAGGTTGAGCCCACCAACTTCAAGAGGGTAATACCTAAACCCCATGCTGGCCTAAACTCTAAGGGTTGTGGTGTGACTTGTGTGCCTTATCATGTTTGCTTCTTGTGAATATTTGTGGTGTGCTTTATCATAGCATCATGACATCATACAGCATCATATGCATTGACTAACCATTTCAGGGGTTCGAATCTTCATCTTTGTTCTTGTTTTGTAGGACATGGAAACTATCCGCAGAAAGACAATTCAGATCAGCCTTGTAAGGATCCCTTCTCAGCTTAAGGAACTTATATCCAAGATTCTCGAGAGCTCTTCTTTCAGTGAGAGGCATGGAAGACTCATCATCTTGGTCAACACCAACATTGAGGAGGATATGATAAAGGTCCTCTTCCAGTTCTTTGACCCTCTGCATCACTGTTTTACTTTCCTGGATTATCAACTGGTGCCTACATTGGAAGAGTTCTCCCGGCTTCTGAAGATCCCTATCCTTAGTCAACTACCCTACAACGGTACGGAAAAGGAACCCAAACTTGAAGATATTACTAAAGCATTACGCCTACAACCGTCTGACATCAAGGGACATTGGGAAGTTAGAAGTGGTATCAAAGGGTTCTTAGCCAGGTTTCTGTTTGAGAAGGCCCAAGAATGTTGGAACTCCCTTGACCTATAAGCCTTTGAAGAAGTTGTGGCCCTCCTTGTCTATGGATTGGTCTTGTTCCCGAATCCCGACCAGCTTATAGATATCAATGCTGTCCAGATCTTCATGTCCAGGAATCCTATACCTACGTTGCTTGGGGACATCCTTCACTCATGTTACACTCGAACCATGAGAAAAAGAGGTGTTCTTATGTGCTGCACTCCTCTCCTGGGAAGGTGGTTTATTTCGCACATTCCACAATCAGTTCTGAAGAATGAGCGGGGTCTGAGATGGTCACAACGATTGATGACTCTTACGCATGCTGATATACATTGGTGCTCTCGGTCCAGAGAGGATATCACTATCATTGATCGTTGCGGGGAGTACCCTAATGTTCCTTTACTTGGAATCAGAGGAGGTATTACTTACAATCCATGTCTGGCTTGGAGACAGTTTGGTTATGCTCGGAGGGATGGTCCTCATGACATGTTAATTCCTGACATAGTTTTTGACTTCGACAATGATGGACAAGGACTTCGCCAGATATTTATCAGAGCTTGGAGGATGCCCATCAAGATAGACAGCAAGACACTAGGGCACAGGAATTCCATCCCATTGGAGCCTTATCTCAAGTGGGTACGAGCCCGCTCCCAGAAGTTAGTGATGCCTTATCCTCATGTTCTCCCTGTGATCAAAGAGCCAGTTTTGGAAGGTGAGGTGTCCTACACCATTCAACATCCTGATATGACTACATCCTGGGAAGAAATGCAGAAGAGCTGGATCCAACTTAAGGAAGAACGGAATTCTCTTGAGTCCAGTCTACATGCTAGTGAGAAGAAGGTCTTGGAGCTCACTCGCCTACTGCACGAGGAAAGGAATCTCAACACTTACATAGCTCCAAAGAGGATGCGTAGTGTCTTTTGGGATTGATTTGCTTTGTAATGTTTGCCCATGAGGCCTTGATGTACTAAACAATTATTTCTTAATGATAACGTGTGTTCCCTTTTGTCTACAACAAATTTGAACTTTCGAACCCTTGAATGCATTGCATAAACACATATCATGCATCATGTGCATCACAGGTACTCTTCTTTTCAGGTTGCTTAATGATCTTCGCTGTTTATTTCAGCATCATGAACCCTGAATCATCTACCGAGCAGTCCATCAAGGCCCTTCAGGCTCAGAACGCCCAATTTCAAGAGCTGATCATGAGTTTGGCCCAAGGTCAAGAGGAGTTGAAGGCTCTGCTGGTTAAGAAGAAGAAAAAGAAGAGAATTGTTCTATTCAACACTGGCCGGAGGTTTGGTAACGCGCTGCAAAATGAGGTTGATCAAGCTGGTTCTTCTGTAGGGAAAAGCAGTCCCTAGGGGGGAAGGGCTCCTAGTCCGGTGGTCTCTGACAACGAGACTGATTTTAATGAGGAGCAATATCCTCCAGTTGAAGACAGATATAAGCAGTTGGAAGATCGTCTGAATGCCATGGAAATTCAACAAGTGCCTGGTTTGGATTTCGGAGACTTGGGTCTATCTTCTGGTGTGGTCATCCCACACAAGTTCAAAGCACCATCTTTCGCAAAGTATGACGGGGTGTCTTGCCCTAAGCTACATCTCAGATCTTATGTGCGGAAGATCCAGCCGTATACTGTGGACAAGAACTTGTGGATCCACTTCTTCCAGGAGAGTCTTTCAGGGACTCATCTCGAATGGTTCTATCAGCTGGATGGAACCAAGGTTCGTAACTTGGAGGAGTTGGCTACTGCTTTTCACAAGCAGTATCAATATAATGTCGACCTCGCTCCTACACGTACCAAACTCCAGGGTATGTCGCTAGGATCGGGAGAAGGTTTTAAAGAGTATGCGCAGAAGTGGAGGGACCTGGCTGGCAGGGTGCAGCCACCGTTAACAGACCGTGAATTAGTGGACATGTTCTTGGGGACCCTATCCGGGCCGTTCTTCAATCATCTTATTGGCAATTCATCTGCAGGGTTTACAGATCTCATTCTGACTGGGGAAAGGATCGAGGCTGGTATGAAATCAGGTAAAATTCAGAAGGGTGCGTCCTCAAGTTCTGAGAAGAAACCTTTAAAAAAGGAGGCCAGTGTTGTGTATGGGCCTAGAAGGCAAGATAGACCAGAACGCCGCCAAGCTGTCAACGCGGTGGTTATTGCAAAGCCTATTGCCGCTCCTCGGCAACCTAATCAACCAAGGGGTGAGAGACCCAGAAGAGAGTATACCCGGCTGAGTATGACCTTGTCACAGATCTTGCCGCAACTGCTATCGACCAACTTGGTGACCGTCAGAGAGGCTCCAAAGGTGGTGAACACGACCTCTCCGAAGTATAATCCCAATGCCCGCTGTGCTTATCACTCTGATAGCCCGGGGCATTCTACTGATGATTGCTGGGCCCTGAGAAATAAGGTCCAGGACCTTATTGATGCGAAGGAAATACAGTTTGAGGCGCCCGAGAGGCCAAATGTTGTGACCGCTCCTATGCCCCAGCATGGAATAAATGATGTTGACGAAGACTTGTATGCAGTTTCTGTGGATGATGTTGCTACCCCTCAATTGACTGTTAAGAGGAACCTGTTGCTAGCCGGTTTATTTCCGGGTTGTAGCGAGGGTTGCCTTCTGTGCGCTGTTTCCCCTACTGGCTGTCCGTTGCTGAAATCAGGCATCCAAAGCCTGATGGATAGCAAAGAAATTTTGTTCAAGAAGACCGCTGTTCCTTTTGTTCCTGTTGAAGAAGTATCGGTTGTCACAATTTTCAACAATCCTACCAAGGCTCCCCCGAGGAAGCCAGTCAAAATCATGTCTGTTGCACCTATCATTATTACTGTTCCGGGGCCCCTCCCCTATGAATCTGACAAGGCTGTCCCATGGCACTATGGGGAAGATGTGTATGTACTTGGAGTGAAGCAGGAGTTCAACACTGGTACCGGTATCAGTAACATCACTGGCCCAGCTAAAGTAACTCGCAGTGGCAGGCTCTTCTCGCCTGACATTGCGCCACCAGTTATCCGAAGACCTCTTATAATTACGCCTGCAAGCGCGCCTGTTTCCACTTCTGATCCAGTTTCTACCCCTGCTGCCGAGTCATCTGACACTCGGGGCAAAGGGATTGATGATGTGCCTGCCCGGATGGAGGCACCGAAGACTGTGAATGTTAAAGCCTCCCAGCAAGAGATGGAGGAAATTCTTAAGATAATCAAGAAGAGCGACTTCAACGTCGTTGAACAGCTGGGGCATACCCCCTCCAAGATCTCCATGCTATCATTGCTGCTGTGCTCAGAGGCCCATGCCAAGGCCCTGATTTCATTTCTGAAGACGGCCCACGTGCCACAAGAGACATCTGCAGATCAATTCACTGACTGTGTGGCTAATTTGACAGCTGACAATGGTTTGGGTTTCTCGGATGCTGACCTTACCGCCAAGGGAAGAAACCACAATGATGCCCTGCATGTCTCCATTGAATGCAGGGGCACTACTCTCGCACACGTGTTGGTGGACACCGGTTCTTCCCTGAATGTGTTGCCCAAGAAGGCCTTAGATAGATTGGATTGTGAGGGTCTGGAGTTGAAGCCTAGTAATATCATTGTCCGAGCCTTTGACGGATCGAAGAGGATGGTACATGGTGAAGTAGATATTCCGATTCGTGTTGGTTCCCAAGTCTTTGATTCAACATTCTATGTGATGGACATTCGTCCATCTTATTCCTGTTTGCTGGGTCGACCTTGGATTCACAAAGCTGGGGCAGTGACCTCCACTCTACACCAGAAGCTCAAATACCCTGTCAGAGGGAAGATCGTTACTGTGCAGAGGGAGGAAGAATACATGGTTAGTCATCTGAATTCCTTCCGGTATATTGAGATGGACGGGGAGTTTATTGAAACCCCCTTTCAACATTTTGAGGAGGTGCCTCCAACATTGGCGTCAGCTGAGACGGTAATTGAAGAAGACTTTCCTTTGAAGATGGCCTCCTTAAAGGACGCCCGGGCTGTAATTGAGAAAGGTGAATGTGCTAACTGGGGCAGGCTCCCTGATTTTACTCCTAAAACTGACAAGTTTGGACTGGGTTTTACTGCAGAGGCTCAGAGGGCTGTACGCAAAGCTAGGATCAGAAGACCTCCCGTGCTCATCACCAACCCGGGAGTAAATGCTATAGAAGACGAAGTGGAAGAATCTGAGTTTGATAGCTGGATTTACCCGACGATTGACGGTGGACTGAACAATTGGACCGCAAAAGACCACATACCTGTTACTTTTGTTACGCAGTAATGAATTCCTTTGTTTTTTAATTTGTAATAAACAATAAATTGAGACTTTATGGCCCGGTGTCTTACCCGGGGCACCGTGGCTTCATTTGTGAGGGCATTACTTGTAATTTCCATATATCATGAATAAAGACATTGGATGTTTTTCGCATCTCAAATCTTGTGCTCCCTTTCTTTCTTTCTTTCTTTATATATTACAAAACAGCTGTATTTACACACACTCACCTATACAGGTTTCAATCCACTCTGGATCTCACTGGTAACGACTCTGCTACTGCCAGTTATGACTTCGAAAATCCGATCAACTTAGCCGAAGACGAAGGTGAAGATGATTGCGAAGTGCCTGGCGAGCTTGCAAGACTTCTACTCCAGGAAGAGAGAGCCATTCAACCACATGAAGAGCCAGTGGAAACGGTAAATCTGGGTACTGAGACAGACAAAAGGGAAGTTAAGATTGGTGCCAATCTGGAGCTCAGTGTGAAACAACGGTTGCCTCAGATGTTGCATGATTATGTGGAGATCTTTGCCTGGTCCTACGAAGACATGCCTGGGTTGGATACCGACATTGTGGTCCATCACTTGCCTACCAAGGAAGACTGCCCTCCGGTAAAGCAAAAGGTCCGCCGTATGCGTCCAGAGATGTCCGAGAAGATCAAAGCTGAGGTTATGAAGCAATTTGATGCCGGGTTTCTTGCAGTAACTTCTTACCCTCAGTGGGTTGCCAACGTGGTTCCAGTGCCGAAGAAAGATGGTAAGGTCAGAATGTGTGTTGATTATAGGGATCTGAACAGGGCAAGCCCCAAGGATGACTTCCCCCTACCTCACATTGACGTTCTGGTTGATAATACTGCTCAGCACAAGGTGTTCTCCTTCATGGATGGTTTTTCAGGTTATAATCAGATCAAGATGGCTCCTGAAGACATGGAGAAGACTACCTTTGTTACTCAGTGGGGCACCTTCTGCTACAAGGTCATGCCATTCGGACTGAAAAATGCTGGGGCAACCTACCAGCGTGCCATGGTTGCTTTATTTCATGACATGATCCACCATGAGATTGAAGTATACGTTGATGATATGATTGCAAGGTCCCAAACTGAGGAGGAACACCTTGATCATCTACATAAGTTGTTTGACCGTCTGAAGTTGTACAAGCTGAGATTGAACCCGAACAAGTGCACCTTTGGGGTGAGATCTGGAAAGTTGCTAGGCTTCGTCGTAAGTGACAAGGGTATTCAAGTGGACCCTGCCAAGGTTAAAGCCATTCAAGAGATGCCAGTACCCAAGACAGAGAAAGAAGTCAGAGGCTTTCTAGGACGTCTGAATTACATTGCTCGGTTCATCTCGCACCTAACTGCTACCTGTGAGCCAATCTTCAAGCTGCTGAAGAAAGATCGGGTAGTACGTTGGAACGATGAATGTCAGGCCGCTTTTGACAGAATCAAAGAGTATCTCCAAGAGCCACCCATCTTTATGCCACCGATTGATGGGAGACCTCTAATACTATACCTGACAGTACTTGACAGCTCAATGGGGTGTGTGCTGGGGCAGCATGACGAGTCTGGGTGAAAAGAGCACGCCATTTATTACCTTAGCAAAAAGTTTACCGACTGTGAGACCCAATACTCACTGCTCGAGAAAACTTGCTGCGCTTTGGTATGGGCTGCTCGCCGGCTAAGACATTATATGCTGACTCACACTACTCTGTTGATTTCAAAGATGGATCCAATAAAGTACATATTCGAGAAGCCTGCTCTGTCTGGAAGAATAGCAAGATGGCAAATGATCTTGACAGAATACGACATCCAGTACACAACTCATAAAGCTATCAAAGGAAGTGTATTGGTGGACCACTTGGCACACTAGGCAGTAGATGACTACCAATCAATGAACTTTGAATTTCCCGACGAAAGCATCATGGTAGTGACTGATTGTGAAGTACCTGGACCGGATGAAGGACCTGAGGAAGGATCCCGATGGTCTATGCACTTTGACGGAGCCTCCAACGCTTTGGGTAACGGTATCGGCGCCGTGATCATATCCCCTCAAGGCACTCATACTCCCCTTACTGCCCGGCTATGTTTCAACTGCACCAACAACATGGCGGAGTATGAGGCATGCATCATGGGTCTTCAAGATGCGATCGACTTAAGGATCAAGTTTCCGAGTGTCTTCGGAGATTCCTCTCTCGTGATCAATCAGATCAATGGCGAGTGGGATACGAAACATCTGAATCTTATTCCTTACAGAGAATGTGTGTTGACATTGATCCCCCATTTCACAGAGATAACATTTGAACATTTCCCAAGAGAGGAGAATCAGTTGGCGGACGCGTTGGCTACGATGTCTTCCATGTTCAAAGTCAAATGGGACAATGAGGCTCCCCGGATCATTATCTGGAAACTGGACGAACCTGCATACTGTTGTGATCTTGAAGCTGAGGTAGTAACTGAAAAACCCTGGTACCATGAGGTGAAAAGGTACTTGGAAGCTCAAGAATACCCTGAAGGTGCATCTGTCAATGACAAGAAGTTTCTGAGAAGGTTCGCAGCGAAGTTCTTCCTCAGCAATGGCATTCTATACAAACGAAACCATGATTCAACCTTACTGCGTTGTGTGGATAAGACTGAAGTAGAAAGAATCATGGCAGAGCTACATGAAGGTACCTTTGGAACACATTCCAGTGGACACACTGTTGTACCCCAAAATTTGCCCTCCCATATTCTTCAAGGTTTGCAAAGAACATGCTTCAAAATCCTCCCAAGGGTTGCACAGTTCAAGGGTCTCCTAACAGTCAAAAACTAGGGTTTTGATTCTGACAAAGAAGTTGAGGTTTCCAAGGGTCCAAACAAGTCTCATATGCCTATAAACATTTTCAAGTATCCTCATGTCAAGTTTCAAGACTCACAGCACAAAATTGCACAGTCAAAAACCCTAATTGCTCAACAGTCAACTGTAGGGGCAAAATGGTCATTTGACAGTCAAAAGTTCAAATTTTTGGTCAACATCTTATTTTGAAGCCACAAACATCATTTGATCAATTCTTGATCATGATTCTCAAGGCATGGCTCAAAAAGTCTCAAGATGCAAAAGTTTCCATATTTGGACAGTTGAAAAAGTCAACTGTAACTTGACCAAGGCATAACTTCCACATGGTTTATCAGAAAAATTCCATCCAAAGCTCATTTTGAATAGAAAGACATTTCCTACAACTCCTCTTCACACTTCAAGTCCAAGAAATGCTCTCACAAAAAGTTATCAATTTCAACATTATAGGTCATTTTCAAAAGTCAACAAAAAGGCACTTTACGTCAAAGACCATAACTTGAGATTGGTAAATCAAAATGACATGAGACCAAAGGCATTGGTTAGAGGACTTCAAGACCTTTCCAAAATGTCCAAGAAAATGATCAAAGCCTAAAAATTGAGAAAGATATGCCTTGTGGAAGTTGGGAAGTTTTTGGGAATTTTGAAAAGTCAACTTTGCTTCAAATGCCTCAAAATTGCTAATGGGCCACATTTTCTTCCAAGAATCATTATTCAAAGCATATGCACGACCCATTAAGCCCAAAGGGATTTACTTTCTTATTTTTTATTAATTAATTGAATTTTTATTATTATTTATTCATTTAATTAGTTTTAAATATAAGAAAAATATCAAATCATTGGTTTTAAATCTTTTTGTGCAGAAAATAGGTCTATCACATGCTCATTATTTCGTGTGCCAATCAACAAGAGCAAAATCTTCCAAACTTGGCATGTTCTTCATGAAAAATATTTGAAAAGATGCCATTAAAAATCAAATATTGGATTCATGATTACAAGGGTTTTTGGACTGGATTTGCAACCCTAATTCATCCCATACATAAGTCAGAATAAAAACCTAATGCCTAGAACCTGGAAGCTGCGCCCAAACCTAAGAACACACTTTGCAATTTTTGGTGAAAAAGTCAAAACTGAAAACTGCATTAGAGGACGATTCAAAGCTTCTAACCAATTTCAATAGCTTGCCAAGGCTTCAAGGAACCTACCTGCATCCTTTTCCAGTCCCCACGCATCAAGAAGTGGTAGAACAGACTCAGACTTTCTCAAACATTTTTCCTATTCGTATTTTAATATGTATGCCATATTCATGCATTCTAATAATCGTTTTGCACTAATATGTACTCCCTGAAGCTAATGGTGTATTTCAATTGAGTTTTCATAGCCTATATGCAAAGTTGCCATTGATGCTTTTTAGGTTTTCAGAGATGTGAATTTGGGGTTTCCTTATTCTGGAAAAATTGAGACACGAGACCAGGGCCACTAGAACCAGAAGCTTCACACGAACTCAATCCACAGGTCGCGCTTAATTTATGAGCAACCAGGGCCTATTTGCTATTTTCACGTTTTCCACTTAGTGGGGGTTTAAAACCCCCGCTATCTCTTTTTATTTTGCAGGCAGCATGAGGAAGATGGAGGACGTGTCCATGGCTTACAGGCGCGTTTGAATTTCGCGCGAAATACACCACTAACCATTGTTTTGCATTATGTTGTTTATTTGTCATATTATGTTACAAACGCGCAAATGGCACAGTTGGTGGACAAAGCACTTGGTAAGTATTGGGACCTGGGTTCGAACCCCAGGTCCCCCTACTTTATTTCATATTTTTCTTCCTAACGTGGTTCTGTGTAGCTTGCTTCCTGAGGCCTACCATGCAGCCTCATATCTTGGCTTGCCACACGTCCCATAGCATCAGTTCAGTGGTCCAGATCCAAAGCCTATGGAATGCTTCAGTCAACGCATACGCACATGATCACTGAGAAGTCAGAAAGGGCCAAGCTTCTTGGGCCTAATTGCTCACAACATAGCCTCCAGATTGGGGTCAACACCCCCCTTTGGTTTGCATTTCATTTTTATTCTTTTTATTCTTTTTTCTATTTTTACTTGTTTTATTTAGTTTTATTTCAATTCTTTAAATTAATATTTTCATAACATAAAATTACCAAAAAAAGTCAGAAACTATAAAAATAAAAAAATATATTTTATTTAAATGTCCTGATAAATAAATTCTATTAATTAATTTAGTATTTAATTCTAGGTTCAATTTTAATGTTTTTTTCTAATAAACTAAAAAATGTAGAATTAGGGTTTTAAATACTTTTATCTTTTTTTCTTTTCTTTTACCATTATTAATAATTAATTATTTATTTTGTAAATAAAAAGCCATGTAAATAATTAGGTTAAAATTAGGGTACAAACTTAAACATTTTTTTTATAACTTAAAAATAGTTTAGAATTAGGTTTTAATTCCATTAATTCTCATTAAAATCCCTAAATACAAAAAAACTCAAAAATAATTTCCTTTTTCATTTAACTTAATTAATTTATTGATTCCAATTTAATTTCCTTAAAAGGGTCCAACACCCTCGCATTCGATCGTAATTCTATGTCGCGCGCTTATCTTATTTCCTTTTTTATAAATTTCATGTAATTATCCCAAAGTCATGTAATAGATTAATTAGGATATTTATTTTTTCGCACTTTATTTTTCAAATCGGGTCTTGGATTTGTTTGGCGATGTAGACCCGCGCCTTTGTAATAGCGTAGGACTTTTTAAATTCCGCACTTTTTAACTGTAAATAAATTGCATGAAAGAATGAATGCCAACAAATAAAAACAAAGCGTAGATCACCAATACATGAACAAGATAAATACAATCGAAAACGACACACAAATCACACACCACCCCTAGGGTACGCCTCACTGTTGCCTTGCCCCTCGAAACGTGGTCGTCGAGTAGAGGATGTTTTAGTAAGTCCTCATGTCCATGAACATGGCATGAGGGTAGCTTCTAAGGTGTCTTCATATTGCTCCGGTGGCCACACTGTTGCCTTGTCCCTCGAAACGTGGTCGTCGACTATAGGACGTCTTAGTGAGTCCTTATGTCCCATTGATCTGGTTGCCTCAAAATAAGCTGCCTCGGAATAGTTGCCTCGGAATAAAAGATCAATGGCATAGGGGTAGCTTCTAAGGTATCTTACCGTTGCTCGATGACCATACTGTCCCAAAACTCGAATTGACCCGAACACCTCCAATGGTGGTGCTACCTACCTCTCAATGGTGGGATGGCACTACTTTAAGGACATTTACACAGACGAATTCCTTAGGGTAGGTAGAGAACTCGTAGATACTTGCTCTAATTTCAAAACAAATCAAAAATACTTTTCACACCGACACTTTTCAAAAAGCTTTCGAAAGCAACTTTTCAAACACTCTTGAGGACTGATACAAGAGTCGAACTGAAATTTTCAAAGAAACTTTTAAACCCACAGTTGAAAAGCAAACAAACCATTTTGAAAACACAAATGAGCAAGTATCTAAGAGCCCATGGATAACCATGGATAGAAAGGGTGCTAACACCTTCCCTTTCTATAAATCTACCTCCCGAACCGAGAGCAATCTCTATAAGGAATTTTTCTGTGCTTTTGTCCTTTCCATTTGGAGAAAATAAAAGACGGTGGCGACTCTTGCTTCCGCGACATTTCGCGAACCAGCGTTAAACAGTCAGTTCCAGATCCACCGATCACACACACCATGGCAAAGAAAATCCTTCGGGCAGGATATTTCTAGTCCACAATGGAAGGCGACTGCTACCAACATTCTCGGACATGTCATTAGTGCCAGATATATGCAGATAAGGTGCACGTTCCTCCAGTTCCTCTGAATGTCTTGACAGCGCCTTGGCCTTTTGCAATGTGGGGCATTGATATGATCGGTGAGATTAAACCTACGGCTTCCAACGGGCATCGCTTCATCCTGGTAGCGATTGATTACTTTACAAAATAGGTTGAAGCAGCTTCCTACGCTACAGTAACCAAGAACGTCGTGGCACGGTTCATTCGGCACAACCTGATATGTCGATACGGTGTACCTGAAAGGATCATTACAGACAACAGTACCAATCTCAACAACAAGATGATCACTGAGCTCTGTGAGAAATTCAAGATACAGCACCACAACTCTTCTCCTTACCGATCGAAGATGAATGGGGCTGTAGAAGCAGCGAATAAGAATATTAAAAAGATTGTGCAGAAGATGACAGTGACCTATAAAGATTGGCACGAGATGTTACCGTTTGCTCTTCATGGGTACCGTACCTCAGCAAGGACGTCAATCGGGGCAACTCCTTTTTCTTTGGTCTATGGCATGGAGGCAGTCTTGCCGATTGAAGTCCAGATACCCTCTCTCCGGATAATGAAGGATGCAGATCTGAGCGAAGATGACTGGATCCAGACTCGACTTGATCAATTAAATCTAATTGACGAAAAGAGACTCGCTGCTATTTGTCATGGTCAAACGTATCAAAAACGGATGATCAGGGCATTTAACAAGAAAGTCAGACCACAAGAGTATCAAGTTGGGGACCTGGTAATCAAACGCATCATTCTTCCTCAGAGTGATCCCAGGGGCAAATGGACCCCCACATACGAAGGGCCATTTGTGGTTAAACATGTGTTCTCAGGAGGAGCCATGATTCTAACCACCATGGATGGTGACGACCTTCCTCACCCCGCCAATGCAGACATAGTAAAAAGATACTACGCATGATAAAAGACCCGCTAGGTTGACATACCTAGGCAAAAATTAGGGCTTCCCGGCAAACCAAAAGGGTTCGGGCAAAATGAGGGATGAAATTAAAAAAAAAAATCTGTACACCCGGCAAGTCGAAAACCTGAAAAGGCGGCTTGGGCAAAAATGGGTATCCCGGTGGACTGAAAAACCCGAAAGGGCGGTCCAGGCAAAAGTTAGGGATTAAAACGTAATACTATGTCTCATTGGATCACCTCGCATCCAAAATCCGGTATCAACATCAGGTTCAAACGGCATCGATCAATCAGCTTCATCATCAACTGAGCAGCAAAGTGATGAGACACTCGAAGATATAAAGACGATAGCAGAGTTGGAACCCAGTGGGATTATCTTTTTCACATAGCTGTTTTGTTTTCCCCTTTTTTTGTACAAATTGTATAAACTCTGTTGTTCGGCGGCATTCTCTTACTAGGACGTCAGCCTCTTGTACATAAACGCCTATTTACAGGCAAATTCAAAAATAAATACAAATTCACGTTTCAGCTAAATTGCCAATTGTTTTTTCCTTTTTCTGTTTTGTTTTGCGAAGAACGTCCAATGTTCAATTTGTGATATATGCATTTGACACTAATTGCTAAATCATAAATATTTGCATGCGAAACAAAGGATTAATTACAGGTAACATTAGAAACAGGGGCAATAATGAGTTGTCTAAGCGATCTAATTGCTCTGTCCACCAAGGTACCAAGGTAAGTTCGGCTGAAGAACGCAACCAAGATATCTTAATTCCCCAGAGAGTGAGCCAGCAAATCAACACTCTCCCCAAGCAAAGTTAATCCACTGTCAGCCTTATGGAAATTGGGTATCCCCAGCAAATCTCAATACTCCCCAACAGTATACAAACATTCCTAACAAGCATCCCCGACAATCTTAATCTAAGATTGATCCCCGGAGGTATACCAGACATTCAGTAGAGCCACTTCCCCAGTACATCTCAAAAAAAGTTTCCCCAGGAGAGTCCAGTCCAAAAGTTTCCCCAGGAAAGTGGAATCAAACTCCCCAGCAGGAAGCTTACCCCAGTAGATTCTGGAAGCTTCTCCCCTGCAAAGCACGAACGCGTCCCCCGGCTTTATTCAAAGGTTATTTCCCCACCAGGATATAACTGGGTTATCCTCAGCCAATTGTCACGGAAAGATCGTCCCCGACGAAGTCTTCCTATCCCCAGCGGAGTTCATCAAATCTTCCATAACATATCAACAATGATATCCCCAGCGGGGTTATCATCAACCTCAGCAAAGCATCTCTCTCTCCCCACATAGTTCACTCCCCGCAGAGCAACCTATTCGCCAAGTTTATTCCCCACCGAAGTCATCTTCTCCTACCGGTATTCTTGCAACTATCATCCCCAACGGAAGCGAGAGACTCTACTTTCGACATCAGCCCAGGAGTTAACTTCCCGGCACCCGTCAAGGATTTACTTTCCTAGACGACAATACAATTATAAACATCACATTTTCATACATTATGGCATGCACATACGCATCATGAACATACAGTTTCATTCATTAAACATCACGCATGGCATACATCATGACGTCGCATGCAACTAACGTTTTGTCTTTTCAGGACAAAGGTTAATACAAAGATAATTGCTATCAACTGTCGCAACTAAAGATCTGATTCCTGTATCTCGCCAGGTTGTATCTGTTGACGACTAACATTACCAGACTCGATTCCTGTATCTTTCCAGGGCACGTCTGAAGAGTTTGAAGATCTGATTCCTGTATCTTGCCAGGGTGTATCTGTTGACGACTAACATTACCAGATTCGATTCATGTATCTTGCCAGGGCACGTCTGAAGAGTTTGAAGATCCGATTCCTGTATCTCGCCAGGGTGTATCTGTTGACGACTAACATTACCAGACTCGATTCCTGTATCCTGCCAGGGCACGTCTGAAGAGTTCGAATATCTGATTCCTGTATCTTGCCAGGGTGTATCTGTTGACGACTAACATTACCAGACTCGATTCTTGTATCTTGCCAGGGCACGTCTGAAGAGTTTGAAGATCCGATTCCTGTATCTTGCCAGGGTGTATCTGTTGACGACTAACATTACCAGACTCGATTCCTGTATCTTGCCAGGGCACGTCTGAAGAGTTTGAGGATCTGATTCCTGTATCTTGCCAGGGTGTATCTGTTGACGACTAACATTACCAGACTCGATTCCTATATCCTGCCAGGGCACGTCTGAAGAGTTCGAAGATCTGATTCATGTATCTGGCCAGGGTGTATCTGTTGACGACTAACATTACCAGACTCGATTCCTGTATCCTGCCAGGGCACGTCTGAAGAGTTTGAAGATCTGATTCCTGTATCTTGCCAGGGTGTATCTGTTGACGACTATTCTCCAGACTCGATTCCTGTATCTTGCCAGGGCACGTATGAAGAGCTTAAAGATTCGATTCCTGTATCCATCCAGGGCACATCTACATAAAGAGTTTGAAGATCAACTCCTGTAACAGGCCAGGTAATTATTTTTTTTCTCAGGTACGCAAGTTCTCGCTAAGGAACCTCTTACGCGATCGACGACTCCCCGATGGCATCTATAAGCCCATCTCCTCCTATCCATCAGTCTCCAAATGGCATCTATAAGCCCATTCCCGCTATCACACTGCTGATACTCTACTATGTGAGTGCAAATTTCTGGGCACTCTAGTGTTCAATCATCTTCCACCTTCGGATTACGAAAGGCACGCCAGCCAATCTACATCCTCAGGTTTAAGAAGATTGAACAGGGGAAACTGTTGTACCCCAAAATTTTCCCTCCCATATTCTTCAAGATTTGTCAAGATCAATCTCCAGATGATTCAAAATCCCTCAAGGGTTGCACAGTCCAATTGCCTCCTAACACAGTCAAAATTAGGGTTTTGGTTCTGGCAAAGAAATTGAAGTTTCCAAGGGTCCAATCAAGTCCCATATGCTCATATACATTGTCAAGCATCCATAGGCCAAGTTTCAAGACTCACAGCACCAAATTGCACAGTCAAAAAACCCTAAATGCTTCACAGTCAACTGCAGGGGCAAAATGGTCATTTGGCAGTCAAAAGTCATAATTTTTGGTCAACATCTTATTTTGAAGCCACAAACATCATTTGATCAATTCTTGATCATGATTTCACAAGCATGGCTCAAAAAGTCTCAAGATGCAAAAGTTTCTATTTTTGGACAATTGAAAAAGTCAACTACAAATTGACCAAGGAATAACTTCTTCATGGTTTATCAGAAAAATCTCATCCAAAGCTCATTTTGAAGAGGATGACATTTTCTACAACTCATTTTCACACTTCAAGTCCAAGAAATGCTCTCACAAAAAGTTATCAATTTCAACATTATAGGTCATTTTCAAAAGTCAACAAAAAGGCACTTTAAGTCAAAGACCATAACTTGAGATTGGTAAATCAAAATGACATGGGACCAAAGGCATTAGTTAGAGGACTTCAAGACCTTTCCAAAATGTCAAAGAACATGATCATAGCTTCAAAATTGAGCAAGATATGCCTTGTAGAAGTTGGGAAATTTTTGGGAATTTTGAAAAGTCAACTTTGCTTCAAAAGCTTCAAAAATGCTAATGGGCCTCAATTTCTTTCATGAATCATTACCCAAAGGCTATGCACGACCCATTGACCTCAAAGGGATTTATTTTCTTATTTTTGATTAATTATTTGAATTTTTATTATTATTTATTCATTTAATTAGTTTTAAATATGAAAAAATATCAAATCATGGTTTTAAATCTTTTTTGTACAGCAAATATATTCATGATATGCAAAAGATCTCGTGCACCATCTCAAGGGGACAAAATCATCCATATTTGGCATGATTGGCATGGGAAAAGATTGAAAAAAGATGTGGAAAAAAGATTGAAATCATTAATTCAATGGATTATGGGCTTGTTTCTTCACCTAATTCCATTCACCTACAAAGGCATAACATAACCTAATGCTCATACACACGAAAAGGCTGCTAAGAACTCAGAACCAAAGTGCAAAGTATATACAAAAAGTTGAAAACTGAAAACATAGTTACAAGGCGTTTCAAAGCACAACAAGCCTTCCAATACATTCCTGACATTGCTAGGAACGTGTTGCAATCAAGAACCAGTCTCCAGACCTCAAGAATTGGTAGAACAAAGTCTCACTTTTCATAAATGTGTTCATCATCGTTTTTCAATTTCCATGCATTATTCATGATTTTTAACTGTTGATTTATACTAACAATGATATTCTGAAGTTGTTGGTACCGTTCAATTGAATTATGGCTGCCTAAATAAGAATCCACCATTGTTGAAACCTAGGGTTTCAGAAGCTCCAAAATAGGGCTTTCTGTATATGGAAAAATTGGATCCTAAAACCTATGCCATTGAAATCGTGACATCCAAACGAAACGAACCATGACCTCGCGCCCTTTTTATATTACAGCATGGGCTATTCGCTATTTTTACAGGTCTTGTTTAGTGGGGGTTTAAAACCCCCGCTACTTGTTTTGTGTTTTTGCAGAAAGATGAAGAAGAAGCCTATGTGTCCAAGCGTGAGTGGAGGATTCAAATACTGGCGCGCAATTTTTTGTTTACACCACTAACCAACATTGTTTGTATATTATATTTTCCATGCGTTATGTTGACAAAGAAACTCAATGGCTCAGTTGGTGGATGAGCTGTCCTGCAGGCATTGGGACCTGGGTTCGATTCCCAGGTCCCCCTCATATGCTTAATATTTTTTGTGGTAACGTGTTCATGTGCAGCATGCTCTCCACGTCCTACCATGCATACACACGCTTAGGCTTGCCATGTGTCTCTGATGATCGATCCAATGGCCATAACGTGAATTCCATGATACACACTCAGTCAACCACATGCATTCAAACTGGAAAAGTCAACAAGGCCTTGGATTCTGATGGGCCAAAATGCTTCAATAAACCTCCTAAATGGGCCAGACACCCCCTATGGTTTGCATCATTTTTATTTTTATTTGATTTTCCTTTTTATTCTTTTAATTATTTTTAATTGTTTTCTTTAATTTCATAAATTAATTTTCATAATATAAAATACAGAAAAAATCAAAAATGTTTATTTTATTAATATTAATTTCACCATTATTATTTTTGTAAATAAACTTTAAACAATTAATTAGATTAATTTAGGTTTCAAAACTTTAATATTTTTCTTAATAAATTAAAATATGTAGAAATTAGGGTTTTTAACTTTTTCATCATTTTTTTTAATAAATAATTTTCTCATCATTATTATTATTATTAATTACTAAATATTTTGTAAATAAACATGCAATTCAATTAATTAGCATAAATTAGGACGACTTTAATATTTTCTTAATAATTAAAATAGACTTAGAATTAGGGTTTCCTTTTAATTTTAATCTTCTTTATTTCATAAAATACAAAAACCTAAAAAATATTCCTTTTCTTAATTAAATAATTAATTAGCTTTTAATTTCATTTAATTTCTCAAAAGGGTCAAAACCCTCGGACATTCGATTCTAATTTCCTTTCGCGCATTTATTCCTATTTTTCTTTTTGAATATTATGTAATTGCTCAAGCCATGTAATAGTAACTAGGTTTTACTTTTCGCATTTTTATTCAAACGGGTCTTTGTAATTTGACGATGTATAGACCCGCGCCTTGTAATAGCGTAGGATTTTACTTTCCGCATTTAAATTTCCGCACTTTTAAATTCTAATTGCATGAAAGAATGTATGGCCTAAATTAAAAACAAGCGTAGATCACCATGATGCATGTACAAGATAAAACATAACATGAAAATAACACACAAGTTCACACACCACTCTTAGGGTACGCTTCACTGTTGCCTTACCTTCGAAACATGGTCGTCGAGTATAGGACGTCTTAGTAAGTCCTTATGTCCATTGATCTAGTTGCCTCGAAAACAAGTTGCCTCGAAACGGTTGCCTCGAAATAGTTGCCTCGAAACGGTTGCCTCGGATTTAAAAAGGATCAATGGCATAAGGGTAGCTTCTAAGGTGTCCTACTGTTGCTCTGGTGACCACACTGTCCCTACAAACGAATTGACCTGAACACTTCCAACGGTGGTGCTACCTACCTCTCAATGGTGGGATGACACTACCTTAAGGACATTTACACAGCCTAATTCCTTAGGGTAGGTAGATGACTCATAGATACTTGCTCTAAAAAACAAATCAAAACTCTTTTTACACTGGCACTTTCAAAAAGCTTTCAAAACAATTTTTCAAACACTCTTGA
This sequence comes from Vicia faba, assembly GCA_948472305.1. Lineage (NCBI taxonomy): Eukaryota > Viridiplantae > Streptophyta > Magnoliopsida > Fabales > Fabaceae > Vicia > Vicia faba. The sequence goes on from OX451738.1 coordinate 710,853,342, forward strand.
GGACTGATACAAGAGTCGATCTGAAATCTTTAAACGAAACTTTTTCAAAACCCACTCACAATTGAAAAGCAAACATCTTTTGAAAACACAATGAGCAAGTATCTAAGAGCCTATGGATAACCATGGATAGAAAGGGTGCTAACACCTTCCCTTTCTATAAATCTACCTCCCGAACTGAGAAACTATCTCATAAGGAATTTTTCTGTGCTTTTGTCCTGTCCATGTTGGAGAAAATAAAAGACGGTGGCGACTCTTGCTTCCGCGACATTTCGCGAACCAGCGTTAAACAGTCAGTTCCAGATCCACCGATCACACCTACCATCTCTATAAAATCACTTGGGGCACTTGCTACCATTCTTTCGTAGTAGAAAGCGCCTAGCATCTTCAGAAAAATCTTAGTCATTTCTTTCTCTTCCATGGGAGGAATCACTTGTGCAGCCACTTCGCGCCATCTCTGTGCATACTCTTTGAACGATTCTCTGTATTTCTGAACCATGGCTCTAAGATGGTCACAGTCAGGCTCCATGTCCACATTGTACTTGTATTGTTTAATGAATGCTTCTCCCAAATCATTAAAAGTATGGATGTTGGCGTTGTCTAAGCTCATGTACCATTTTAACACTGCGCCGATCAGCCTATCTTGGAAAAATTGAATCAGCAGACGTTGATCATCAGTGTGGGTAGACATTCTTCTTACATACATCACCAAATGAGCACGAGGGCAAGTGTTGCCCTTGTACTTCTCAAATTTAGGGACCTTGAACTTAGCAGGCACTTTAACATTCGGGACCAAACACAGCTCATTCACATTCTTCCCAAATAACACTTTTGCCCTAAGAGCCTTCATCTCTCTTTGCATTCTATCAAACTACTCTTGGAAATCATCCATTCTGTCATAAAGACCCAAGTCTTCACTCGGCGGAGGGAAAGGACGACACATATCTTCATTAACGAACGAAACCAAATTCACCGAAGGAGGTGCAGCAGGAACAGTATGCACCACAAGAGGTGCAGGAGTAACAGCATTTTGAACCACTAGAGCCTCTTGAGGGCCAAGATTGAAACCTTCAGGTGCAAAATTCTCTGGCATTCCCCACGGATAACCCTGAGGCATACGGTTTTGAACAACAGCCGGAGTAACGGATACAGGAACAGTAGGAACTTCAGCATTTGCCCTTGTTGTTTGAGGTTGAACATTCGGTGGTTGATTCTGAGCAACCACCAGAGCTTCCATCAGAGTAGTCAAGTTGGCCAAGCCAGCCTTCAAAGCGGAAACTTCTTCGCGCAGCTCGCAATTCTCCTGCTCTAAGTTGTCCATCTTCTTTTTGAAATTAGCCCGAGTGTTGTAGTGATGAGTCAACTTGCTGAGTGAAGCAAAGAAGCTGGGTAAGACAACTGGATATGCATAACAAATGCAAGAAATATGTGCAATATGATGCATGATATGCAATGCATATGATTATTTTTACTTTATCATTTAATAATTCAAGGGATTTATGGTTTATAGACATATTGCAAACATCAAAATAATAACGCATTTGAAATACTGAAAACTTTTATTATAATAGCTTCAAAATGGGTTACAAGTTTCAATGATCCCAAGTACAAGATGAAAATACAATCTAAAATCCTGAGAAGAAGAACTAATGGAGATCAATCTGTACGCTGGCGCTTCCCTATGAGCCTGACAATCTGAGCCCTCAACCTCTGATTTTCTTCCACATGTCTGATGGTAACCTCCTTCCAATCATATGAAGCAGGAAGTGAGTAATCAACACCTGTTTGAGGCTTACGAGAAAATAAATCCCCTTGCCTCTCCATAGACTCCACTGCTCGACTCTCAAGGATCTTGATCAAATCATCTTTCTCCTTCAGGTCTGCTCTGTAGGAACTCTCTGAAGTCTGGAACTTATTCTTCAAACCATCCCTTTCCTGTTGCATCCTAACCAAAGCAAGTTGCAGCTCTTCTAGATCATCTAATAAGGGAGGAGTGGTCTTCGCAAACAAATCAGGCATGGGTGTCTCCCGAGTATACGGCATCTTTAATTGAATGGCTCTCGATCGGGCCCACTTAAGATATGGCTCCAAAGAAAGAGCACCTCTAGGTCCCAAATCCTTCCTACTCTTCTTATGAATGTGATTCCAGGCCTTCGCAATTTGCTCCCTAGCTTCCCTGTGGTATTCTCCTTCCTTCAGAAAGAAACTACTCAAATGAATACTATTCGGTTTATCCCTCATCGGGTAACCAAGCTTTCGCCGTGCAAGAACAGGGTTATAGTTAATTCCTCCATTTGTACCAAGAAGAGGCACATTGGGGAAACTACCACAATTGTCAATAACCTCCACATCCTGGTAAGCTCGATGATACCAATCAATATCCGAGTGAGTAAGTGCCATGATCTTAGGAGCCCAACGGGGTTCCTTCTTGACATCTCAAAAAGCATCAGACTGAGGCATATGAGAGATAAACCACCGGTACAACAAAGGTGTGCAGCAGATAATCATTCCCCCATGATAGGAACTCCGAAGATGAACAGAGTAATAAGCATCACCCAACAGTGTAGGAACCGGGTTTCCAATCATGAAAATCCTGATAGCGTTAATGTCGACAAACTTGTCCATATTAGGAAATAAGAACAATCCATAGGTGAGTAAAGAAAAAATGGCCTCAAAAGCAACCGTACTCTTCATCCTGGAAAAGTAACGAGCTTTCTCCAATAAGAACTGAGCTGGTAATCCTCTAATCCCTCCTTTGGTAGTCATATGGGCTTCCACCTCAGACTTCCCCAGATGAATCAAAGCAGCAATCTCATGTGGTTTTGGCTAACCCTTCAAACTAGTAAAAGGAACACGATCTGTAACAGGTAAATCCAATAGATAGGAATACTCTTCCAGTGTAGGAATCAACTGATAATCGGGAAAAGTAAAGCAGTGATACACCGGATCATAGAACTGGACCAAAGTCGAGAGAATACCCTCCTTCATCTTCAGCTTCATGAGAGGAATAATGGATCCATACTTCTTCCGAAAGTCTGCAGGACACTCGATCTCTGGAATTAGACTGATTAACTCATCTATCTTGGGATCCTTGAACTGTATTTCCCAGTCTTTCTCTTTCCAGAATCCATGGTTAACAGTACCTAAGATATTCACAAATAGTCAACCTTTAAATCCCTTGAAATATTGTTTTCTTTAAAAGATGCTTATGAGTGCATGGATGCATGATGCAACAATCACACACAAGATCACACATATAGGGTTCATAGGTTCAACGTCACGAGCATGAGGTCGAAGGTACTACCCATAAGGTATTGGTCTAAAAAGTTATCACCTGCCGAACAAGGTTCTAAGAGGTTCCCAGAGTCTACATCCCTCCTTCGGATATTACCAACTTCCCGATTAACTCGGTAATTAGTAATATTCTCAAGAAAGACTCGTCCGAGTGTAGTATCGCGTGACAACTATTTCTGGATTACTCCGTCATAGCTTCCACACTACACCTAAAAGGCCAAGATGGGTTAGGTAATCTACGGTCCTCAGCTTCAGCAGGCTCCCAGGTCAAAAGCAGTACGTCTTTCCGATTACTCGGTAAACGACACTACAGTCAAAGGGGCCTCCACTGAATGGGAAATCTTATGCCTCCTTTTTTGGGATTACTCTCTCAAAGTTAACATGAATATACCTCCCGCCCAATCTTAAAGTTTGCCCAAGTCCGGGTATAGGACTTATGAGTAATCACCAAGCACCTTGTAAACCAGGAAAATCCAGACAAACATATATACAAAATATAACACATAAACACAATAACACATATACATATATAAACAAAGACAGGCTCAACCCACTTAGGGATGGACCAGCAAGAGGTCAATCTTTCCCCAGTGAAGTCGCCATTTTTCTGTAGCGGTAGAAATGTTCAAGACTAAGCCATTGGATTGACTAGACTTTTACAAATTAAAATAAAAATCGCCACCGCACTTTATTGTTTCCAAAGGAATGGGAAAAGAGAGAATAACCCAAAAAAAGGGTAAAGATTCAAGGTAAGGGGGTTGGTTATGCAAAGGGTGAAGGTGTGAAAAACACAAGAAGGGGGGTTGAATTGTAAAACTTAAAATAATTGCTTAGACAACACAGTATTTTTATCCTGGTTCGTTTAATCTCAAACTACTCCAGTCCACCCGTCAAGGTGATTTCGCCTCTCTCCAACGAGGTCTTAATCCACTATATTCAAAGGATTACAACAGCTAGGGGTGTTCAAAACCAAACCGGCCCAATAGAAAACTGCAAAACCGAACCGAACCAAACCAAAACCGCAAAAAATCACATTTGGTTCGGATGCGTTTGGGTCATTTTCTCGCAGAACCGCACGGTTCAGTTTGGTTTGCGGTTTGTATTTTACAAACCGAACCAAACCAAACAAAATCGCATTATGTTATAAAATCTTACTAACCAATATATATTTCTTTAATTCTTTAGAGAAATAAACATGTATTATGTGTATATTTTATCATACCTTGTATTATATTCATTTTAATTTACAAATCATAAAAAAAAAATATTATTCATTTATAAATACTATTTCCACAAACTATATTTTATCGTATTCTTTGTATAATATTTATTTAAGAATGCAATCTTGTTTATATCATTCTTTAGATTTAGATAAAATTATAATACACAATTTTATGTATCAAATTATAAACTTATTTTGACAATTATAATTTTTTTTATGGTAATGTACGAACAATTAAACACAAAATTATATTTTCCTCTATATTTGTTTGTATGACTTAATAATTTTTTTTGTAAAAAACCGAACCAACCGAACCAATCCAAACCGCATTAGTTTGGTTTGGTTTGGTTCGGATTTATTTTTAAAAGCCAACCGAACCAAACCGAACCGCGTATTTTTTTCTCTTGCGGTTCGGATGATTTTTTGCTTCAAAACCGCCCAAACCGCACCGCGAACACCCCTAACAACGGCTACTTTAACAACTGTTAAAGCCTTCTTAAGTATAACCACAAACCGGTTTATCTCAAGGAAATCTTTTACAAATAATATGAACAATGATGTGTTAACTTTTTCTAATAAAACAATATATCACAACTGTGATAATTACACAACTTAAGCTTGGAGTAAAACTGAATTTGCTAAAGCGTTTGAGTAAGCGTGGTTTTGAAAGCTTGGCAAATTATGTGAGTGCATGCGTGCGTCTTTTCTCAAGCAGATTTGTTTATATAGACAAGGCAGAGATACGTTGTCCATAAAGCCATTTTAATGATAATAACGCACTTTCCTTTTTGAGAAGATCTTGTCTTGAAGAGAGCCGTTAGCATTTAATTCTGTCTTGAATACTTAGTAATGCTTTAGAGTCTTCTTTGCTTATGATAACGCTTCAGAGTGTTCTTTTCTTTAACTTATGATAACGCTTCACAGTTCTGATGACTTAGAAAAGATCTTTGATCAGAGTCAGAGTGTATATGTTTATGCGCAGATTCTGGTCATCAAGCTTCAGCGTATGATCTGGTAGCTTCAGCGTGTAGCACATGTTACTGATCTTCTGATGCTGATTCCATCAGAACTTTTGTATATACAAAACATAATTTTAAGAAGCATATTTGTCTTATATATAAATCTTACAATTTATTTATTCTTTGTATTTTGTTATCATCAAAACTCTAATTAAGGGTTGTAGAATCAAACTATGTTCTAACAATCTCCCCCTTTTTGATGATGACAAAAACCAGATTTTTCAATTAAAAATAAAGAATAAAAAGTATAGAATTAAGAAGAGAAAACTCCCCCTGAGATGATTACTTCCCTTTAATTTCATGAGTCTTTGAGAATTAGAACCTTACTGTATCTTTCCTCAGAGTTTTGTACCTGTTCAAGCTTTTCAGAAGAGAAAAAATTTAAATAGATCAAAATGTTTGAGACTTATGTCTCAGTAATCCGTTATTGAAAATATCATTCTTTCTCCCCCTTTTTGTCAGTTATCAAAAAGAACAAATAATCAGAGCCAAAATGCATTTATATTAAAAACCAGAAGCAATGATAAGTTCAGAACAATGTAAAAATATTACAGATAAACAAGTTTTAAAGACAGGGAAATTCTAAGAGGGAGGAGGAAGACGTGTGAACAAAGCTTCCAACATGCTCTTGATCTGGGTGTTGGTTTCCTGTTGTTGGGTTAACATGCTCGTGATTGCATCAATTTTGTCGTCCTGTTTATCCATTCTTTCCTTCATCAAAATATCATATCTTTTCAGGTCTTCTAGAGTCTGCCTATCAAAGGAGGAAGCTTGAGAATCTTCAGTAACAGGATGCTTCTCAGAGCTTTCTGCAATATCCTCTTTTTGACCCAATGCTTCAGCAGGAATCATTTGCTCTGGAGTATCAGTCAGATTGAGATCTTCTGACCAGGGAGCAATGTCCAGAGGGAGAACTTCTTCCTTAAGCAGCTTGCTTAGAACTGGACCTTCAATTTCTTTCAGCAGATTGCTGAAGTTCTGTTGAGCTTGTCCGTGGCTCTGTTCTTGCAACTTATGAATTTCAAAACATACCCATCTTCTGAACTTTGACCAAAGGTATTCTGATGCAGCAGGATCAACCAGCTCAAGACTAGCTTGCTTCAGAGAAGTGATCCACTTCTGTACTTCTGTTTCAAATGTCAATAAGCTGGTACCAACATATGGAGAGGGTTTAGATGGTTTTGGTTTTGGGATAGCTGTTTTGTGGGTTATGGCAGCAAGACGTTCAAAAACCGTTAAATCAATGACAGTCTTGCTGTGGTCATCTGGATTGTTCTTTGGTGAGGGAGTGAGAGAGTCAAGAATTATTATTGGACTGGTTAGGGAGTTTGGTGGAGTTGATTCTAGTGAGGAGGGAATTTTGCGAATATTCATAATGGTTAGGGGCATACGAATTGCCAGAGGTTCTGTGATTCCAGGAATGGGAATGGTATCAGAATCAACGGTTTGGTTTGATTGATCGTTATGAGGTTCTGGTTCACAGGATTCAGAAGGTTGAGTCTCAGAAGTTTGAACTTCTGGTTGAGATAGTTCAGGTTGTGGAGAAGGTGGATGAATTTCTGGTTGAGGAGATGGAGGTAGTGGGATTTCTGGTTGTGGAGAGAGGGGAATTTCTGGTTGTGGTGAGAGGGGAATTTCTGGTTGTGCTTCTGTGGTGGTTTCAGGGTTTGGATTTTCTAGCATGGGAGCATAAGTATGTTGGTCAAAGGTATCTATATCAGATAGAACTTTTGCAAGTTCTTGTTGGGTTGCATCAATATTTGGATTTGGAGGTTGGAAGCGAGATCTTCTAAGAGTTAAGGATTCAGAGGGGTCAAATTCAATGTCAAAGTCATCAAATGTTTGTGGTGTGGGGTTTTCTGATTGAGTGGGAATTGGGATAGATGTTGATACAGAAATTAAATTTAAAACAATTACAGAAGAAGGATTACCTCTCTTTTTAGGAGTCTGCTGGGATGATCCTTCTGCTACAGCTTTCCTTTTCTTGGTTTTCTTTAGCACAACTTCTGGAGCCTTCTGCTGCAGATCCTGAATGTTCAAATTTGGTGTTGTACCATCCGCCTTGCAAGCATTCATATATCTGACTATTATATCAGGTTTAGAATCAATCTCTGAGAACAGAGGAAAGTTATCCAGAGGGACTCTTCTGCTGGAGATTGCTGCAAAATGAGTGACGTTGGGTTCCTTCTTGATGTTCTCAATCAACTTCATTTTCTTCAGATTCTTTGCATTCAGCTGTTTGCCAACAGTAGCTTCCAAAGAGCTGATTTCCTGAGCTTCTGTAAGATGATCAATCAGCTTATTCTCTGTTAGAATATCTGATATAAGTATTCCTAGGGGTATCCAGTCCCTTTTTGTGCGCTCCTCTTCTCTGGTTTCCTTAACACTAGTCTTTAGATGGTTAAACAGCAGATGAGCCAGATTTACCTTGATCTTCTGGGAGATGAAGTAGATCATAAATTGCTGATCAATATTGATGTAGTCAGGAGAGCTGGTAGGCTTCCTGTGGTTTATGCACCCCAGAATGATTTTGGCCCATATTCTGTGATGGTCTTTAAAATCCCTTATCTTGCTGGAGGGAAGACCCAGAGTGAAGATTTCTCTAGCAATTAGGGCAACATCAGCGCATCTTTCAGCCATGTCAATGCAACGTACACCACCACCACTGTAGCCTATTAATCTTGCAATAAGGTCCTCAGTAATAACAATCTTCTTCCCCATTATGTATGAAGTAACTTGATGGTTGGAAGATGAAGCATGAATCCAAAATTCCTTTACCAGAATTGGGAATGTTGGACCCACCAGACGGTCAAAATATCTTTCCCAGCCTTGAGCCTTAACCTCTTCAGAGAGATTAAACCCATTCTCTTGAAGACTGTTGAAATCCACGATCAATTATGAAAGAACATCTAGATTTTTGATGGGTGTAAGAAGAGTTCTGTAGGGTTCTTCATATTGTTCGGAGGAATCTGTTTTCTGAGAACTGGAAGTAGGAATGCTGGAGGAAGCCATGTTCACACTGAAGGTTTTATGAAGAAATTGAAAGGGATTTGAGAAAGGATGCAAACTGAAAACAATAAGTTTGTAGAGAAAATGAAAGTGAAGGTAAAAAAGTGTAAATGGTGAGAAGTGTGTTTAAATAGATTTCTAAAAAATTTTGAAAACATAAACGGTAAGAGAGAGAAATTAAATATAATGATTATGAGCATTTAATGATAGCTGATTTTGGGGGATTCAGAAAGATATTGGAACGGTTACCCATGACATGTGTCCCAATGCATCCAATCAGCGCTTTTGACCTTTCAGAAATGTGAACGCGTGTTCAGCCTCAGAAAGTAGCTGATGACTGGATGACACTTGTTTGCTTGAGTGAACTGCACATTTCTAACCTTGATTCTGTTACAATCTGTACTTCTAAAGATCTGAAGAAAGATTGATCAGTAGTTCACGAAAAAGTAGACAAAGTTCTGAAGGTTAAGATATGGAATCAAAACAGTTTTATTCTGGGCAGAGCTTCATGCTGAGATGTTTCAGAATGAAGTTGAACCTATCTTCAGAAAGAGGTTTTGTAAAGATATCAGCCCATTGATGGTATGTGTTAATAAATTTAAAATTTAAAATCCCTTTCTGAATATAGTCCCTAATAAAATGATGTTTTATTTCTATATGCTTAGCCCTAGAATGCAAAATAGGATTTTTACTGAGACAAATAGCAGAAGTATTGTCACAGAGGATAGGAATGTTACTCTCAAATATTTGGAAGTCCTCAAGTTGACTTTTCATCCAGAGCATTTGTGTGCTGCACCCAACTACTGCTATGTATTCAGCTTCAGTCGTTGATAGAGCTATTGTGGATTGTCTTTTGCTGGACCATGAGATCAGATTTTCTCCCAGAAACTGGCAGCTTCCAGAAGTGCTTTTATGTTCTACTCTGTCTCCAGCGAAATCAGCATCACAGTATCCTATTAAGCTGTAATTACTTGATTTTCTATAAAACAAACCCAGATTAGTAGTACCTTTCAGATACTTGAAAATTCGCTTAACTGCTGTTAAGTGAGATTCTCTAGGATCTGATTGGAATCTAGCACAAATGCAAACACTGAATAGAATGTCAGGCCTTGAAGCCGTCAGATAGAGAAGAGAACCAATCATACCTCTGTAGACCTTTTGTTCTACCTTTTTACTTACCTCTTCTCTTTCCAGAATGCACGTGGGATGCATTGGAATCTTTGATGGCTTACATTCTGAGAGATCAAATTTCTTCAGAAGTTCTCTAACATATTTGCTCTGATGAATGTAAGTTCCTTCTAGGGTTTGATTAATCTGAATGCCCAGAAAGAATTTTAGTTCCCCCATTAGGCTCATCTCAAATTCTGCCTGCATACATTTAGCAAACTTTCTTCCCAGAGAGGGTTTAGTGGATCCAAATATGATGTCATCAACATAAATCTGACATACTAAAATGTCATTCTTAACTGTCTTACAGAACAAGTTTGTGTCCACTTTCCCTCTGGTGAATTCCTTTTCTAACAGGAAGTTACTTAGTCTTTCATACCAAGCTCTGGGAGCTTGTTTCAGACCATAAATTGACTTCTTTAGTTTGAAAACATATTCTGGATTTTTGGAACTTTCAAAACCAGGGGGTTGGTGCACATATACCTCTTCTTATATATAGCCATTTAAGAATGCACTTTTAACATCCATCTGATACAGAGTGATGCCTTTATTAACAGCAAATGAAATTAAGAGTCTGATGGATTCTAACCTGGCGACTGGAGCAAAGGTTTCTGTATAGTCTATCCCCTCTTGCTGACTATAACCTTGTGCTACCAGTCGTGCTTTGTTTCTGATCACTTCACCTTGTTCGTTCAGTTTGTTTCTGAACACCCATTTTGTACCAATGACGTTGAATCCTTTTGGTTTGGGAACTAGATCCCATACGTCATTTCTTGTGAATTGATTTAGCTCCTCTTGCATTGCTAGAATCCAGTCATTGTCCAAAAGTGCTTCATCAATTGTTGTTGGTTCAATTAGAGAGACCAGTCCCATGAGGGATTCTTCAGAGTTTCTGAAGCTAGATCTTGTTCTGATTGGATCTTCCTTTCTTCCTAAGATTATTTCTTCTGGGTGATCCATGCTGCTTCTAGATGGTCTTTTCTGGAGTTGATCAACAGAAGGTGCTGGATTGCTTGGAGTTCCTCTTTCTGATGTTGAGGGAGTGTCTTTGTTGAGAGCTTCTGATGATTTGTCTTCAGTACCTGTGAGTTCAACTTCCATACCTGAAAGGAATTCATTCTGCTTTGACTTTTGAGAGTCAAGCTTATCATCAAAACGAACACTGATTGACTCTTCTACAATCTGTGTTTCTGTATTGTATACTCTGTACCCTCTTGAGCGTTCAGAATATCCTAACATAATACACTTTTATGCTTTAGAGTCAAACTTGTTTAAATAATTTTTTTGTGTTCAGAATAAAACATGTACATCCAAATGGGTGAAAGTAGGAAATGTTGGGCTTTCTGTTCTTCCACAATTCATATGGAGTCTTTTCCAGAATAGGTCTTATGGAGATTCTATTCTGAATGTAACACGCTGTGTTTATTACCTCTGCCCAGAAGATCTTAGCAACGTTAGTCTCGTTGATCATGGTTCTGGCCATTTCTTGCAATGTTCTGTTCTTTCGTTCTACAACTCCATTTTGCTGGGGAGTTCTAGGACAAGAGAAATCATGCAGAATGCCTTTGTCATTAAAGAATAACTCAAAATCTTTGTTTTCAAATTCTCCACCATGATCACTTCTGACTTTGACGATTCTAAGATCCTTTTCATTCTGAACTTGGTTGCAGAAGGTAACAAACACAGAGTGTGACTCGTCCTTGTGCCTTAAGAACTTTACCCATGTCCATCTGCTATAGTCATCTACGATTACTAACCCATACTTCTTGCCACTGACTGAAGCAGTTTTAACTGGTCCAAATAAGTCAATGTGCAGAAGTTCTAATGGCTTGGAGGTGGAAACAACGTTTTTGGATTTGAAAGCTGGTTTTGCAAACTTGCCTTTTTGACATGCTTCACACAGAGCATCTGAATTGAACTTTAGGTTAGGAAGTCCTCTGACCAGATTGAATTTGTTAATCTGAGATATTCTTCTCATACTAACATGTCCCAATCTTCTGTGCCAGATCCATTGCTCGTTGTTAACAGACAGTAGACATTTTACATTCTTACTTTTTAGTTCAGAAAGTTTTATTTTATAAATGTTGTTTTTCCTCTTTCCATTAAATAGGATAGTCCCATCTTTCTGACTAACAGCTTTGCATGAATTTTGATTGAAGATTATATCATAAATGTTATCACTTAATTGAATTATGGATAACAGATTATGCATTAATTCATAAACTAGTAAAACATTACTTATAGAGGGAAGAATTCCATTACCTACTGTTCCAGAGCCAATGATCTTTCCTCTCTGATTGCCTCCAAAACCTAAGTGGCCTCCAGGCTTAAGTTCCAGGCTTTGGAACATATGCCTTCTTCCCGTCATGTGTCGTGAGCAGCCAGAGTCCAGGTACCATGATTGGTGTTTTTGCTTTGCTGCTAAAGATATCTGCCACATGTATTATTTTATCCTTAGGTACCCACATTTTCTTGGGTCCTGATTTGTTAGTTTTACCAAAACTCTGGTTGAATTTTGGTTTGACAGAGTAATCACTACTTGTATATTTTATGTCATGTGTGTGCCCATATATAAAGTGTGAATCAAGTGGAGTACGTTTTATAACTAAATCCATGGCATTTTTTGGTGTAGGTACCTTACCTTGATATCCTATCCCTTTTCTGCCATTTCTGCTAACTCCATAGATCATTGAAGCCATTTTGCTTCTGTCTATGTTTTTAGCTAGAAACTTCTGAAAGTTGTGATCATACTCGATGATCTCATTAGCATTGCTGGGAGTTTCAGGGATTGTTTCCTTCTGAGAGTTTTGCAATTGGTTTTCTAATTTTGAAATTTTATCTTTTAACTCAGAATTCTCCAATTTGAGACTCTCAGTCTTATCAGAGTCAGAAGCAAGATTCCTTTTCAGGTTTCTGAATTTGACTCTGATCTGCTGATATCTTTCCATAATTTCATTAAGGCTTTCAGCTAGTTCAGCCTTAGTAAAGTTTATAGTAAAGTCAGGGAATACCTCTTATGTATCTTATTCAGATTCTGACTCAGAAGCTTCACTGTCTTCTGTTATGTTTGCCATGAGAGCTATGTTTGCTCTTTCATCATCTGATTCTGAGTCAGCTTCAGATGTGTCAGAATCATCCCATGTAGCCATGAGACTTTTCTTCTTTTCCTTGCCAAACTTCTTTTTGGGCTTTTCCTTCTGAAGCTTTGGGGAATCACTTTTGTAGTGCCCTTACTCGTTACATTCATAGCAGATGATGTCTTTGTTGTTTGGCTTTCTATTTCCTGAAGAACCTTCAGATCTTCTGTGTTCAGAGGAGGATTCTGACCTTCTGTATCTGGAGAAAGATTCATTCTGATTTTCTGATCTTCTGGGATTCCTGAACTTCCTTTGCCTCTACTTCCACAATTGGTTCACCCTTCTGGAGAGGAGAGATAGTTCATCTTCTTCTGATGAGGACCCATCAGAGGTTTCTTCCACAGCCTGCAAAACTTTGGAGTCAGATTTTCTGTTAGATTTTAAAGCTAATGGCTTACCTTACTTTTGAGGTTCATCTGCTTCTAGCTCTATCTCGTGACTTCTGAGGGAGCTGACAAGTTCCTCCAGAGAGATTTTGTTGAGATCCTTGGCTAGCTTAAGCGCTGTGACCATTGGCCTCCATTGTTTTGGCAAGCTTCTGATGATCTTCTTAACGTGATCAGCAGTAGAATACCCTTTGTCAAGAACTTTTAGACCAGCAACAAGAATTTGAAATCTTGAAAACATAGTTTCTATTGATTCACTCTCTTCCATCTTGAATTCCTCATACTTCTGAATGAGTGCAAGGGCTTTGGTTTCTTTGACTTGAATGTTGCCTTCATGCGTCATTCTCAGAGAGTCAAACATATTCTTTGCAGTGTCTCTGTTTGATATCTTTTCATATTCTGAATAAGAGATGGCGCTGAGAAGAATTGTTCTGGCCTTGTGATGGTTTTTGAACTCACGCTTTTGCTGATCAGACATTATTTTCCTATCAATCTTCTGACCACTTCCACCCACTGGGTGCGTGTATCCATCAGTCACCATGTCCCACAGATCAGCATCATGGGCCAGAAAGAAACTTTCAATTATGTCTTTCCAGTAGTCAAAGTTCTCTCCATCAAAGACTGGAGGTTTACCACTGAATCTGTCTCTTTCTTCATTGTTGTCATTGCTGATGTTTTGATTTGGTCCTGCCATTGTGTTTTTCTGACGCTGGATCTTATACTGACACGGTTAAGTGTTATAAGCTCAGAACCAGGCGCTCTGATGCCAATTGAAGGTATGAAAAACACAAGAAGGGGGGTTGAATTGTAAAACTTAAAACAATTGCTTAGACAACACAGTATTTTTATCCTGGTTCGTTTGATCTCAAACTACTCCAGTCCACCCGTCAAGGTGATTTCGCCTCTCTCCAACGAGGTCTTAATCCACTATATTCAAAGGATTACAACAGCTACTTTAACAATTGTTAAAGCCTTCTTGAGTATAACCACAAACCGGTTTATCTCAAGGAAATCTTTTACAAATAATATGAACAATGATGTGTTAACGTTTTCTAATAAAACAATATATCACAACTGTGATAATTACACAACTTAAGCTTGGAGTAAAACTGAATTTGCTAAAGCGTTTGAGTAAGCGTGGTTTTGAAAGCTTGTCAAATTATGTGAGTGCATGCGTGCGACTTTTCTCAAGCAGATTTGTTTATATAGACAAGGCAGAGATACGTTGTCCATAAAGCCATTTTAATGATAATAACGCACTTTCCTTTTTGAGAAGATCTTGTCTTGAAGAGAGCCGTTAACATTTAATTATGTCTTGAATACTTAGTAACGCTTCAGAGTCTTCTTTGCTTATGATAATGCTTCAGAGTGTTCTTTGCTTTAACTTATGATAACGCTTCAGAGTGCTGATGACTTGGAAAATATCTTTGATCAGAGTCAGAGTGTATATGTTTATGCGCAAATTCTGGTCATCAAGCTTCAGCGTATGATCTGGTAGCTTTAGTGTGTAGTACATGTTACTGATCTTCTGATGTTGATTCCATCATAACTTCTGTATATACAAAACATAATTTTAAGAAGCATATTTGTCTTATATATAAATCTTAAAATTTATTTATTATTTGTATTTTATTATCATCAAAACTCTAATTAAGGGTTGTAGAATCAAACTATGTTCTAACAAAGGGAAGGTATTAGCACCCTAAACATCTACGGTACTCTGCAGGAACCTCTTTGAAAAATCTGTATATTTTGGCTATAAAAATGTGTTGTATATAAAATGGATGGTGGAGGTGAGAAAAGAAGTATTTTTTTATGATTTTTGCACCCACCACGGTTGCGAACCTTTAGTGCCTATGTACCACCTTTCATGCAATAGGGGATAAGGGTACACATAGTTCCTCTTTTAAAAATTTGAAACACAAGTGTGTTGGTTAATTTTATGAGATAAGACATCATCGTCATTGTCCGTGTGGAAAACATACATACTATCCACAATCATGAGAAAGGAGAATTTTCATCATCTCAAAGTGGAGGATATGGCTTGGATTTTAAAATCAACAATGCCTCACTCAACACCCAAGTGGAAAATATCTCTCTTTACAACATATTGTAGAATTATAGTTGTTTTCATCACTACAAGGATTGACAAGAGTATAATCTTTTAAGAAAAGTTTTAACATAAAAAGCCAAAGTGGAAAAAATGGTTTGAAATGAGATTGATTGACTTTTAGTCTTCTCACAAAAATGTCAAGGTATTATTAAATTTATTGGAATTTATTTATGAAAATGTTTTGAAAATGCATGGACCTAAGTCCAAGTTTATTATGAAAGTGTTTCAAGTTTAGAAATAAGAAGAGTTTTTAAAAGGAGGGAGAATATTTTTGAAATTAAAGAAGATGGGAGGAGAAGAAGAGCCTATCCTAAAGCATAAGGTAAAAGCTAGGGATAAGAACCATCTAACCAACAAGAAGCCAATACTTGACATTATGAGTCAATATATAATTCCCATTCTTCGGATTGAAACCATGCAACAAAGATACTAGACCTCTTGAGAGAACCAAACTTCAAGTGTTTTAAGTCTTCACAAAAATTGGGCAGAGTAACGACTGTATACGGGTGAATTCTAGATTACAAACAAAGTATGTAATCACAATAAGCTGCACACAAAACAAATGAACAACCCAATGTCTTGAGGTAACCCTCAAGAACTTCAGACAAAATATCAAATAAAGTCACAAAGTCTCCAAGATAGGCCAAGGTCTCTAATCCTAAGTCTAAGAAGTCCAATGCTCCATAATGCCAAGGATAGTAACCAAATAGTCCAAGTATCATTAAATATTTTTATGGCTCATGTTGATTATTAGGTGTCTTTAAAAGGAAAAGAAAAGCTCAAGTGAGCAAAATAAAAATGACATAAAAGTAAATGCTCAAGTGAGCAAAAATAAAAATGGCATGAAATGGAAATGCTTAAACTAAATGGTACATAAAGCATAAAAATAAAAGCATAAAGTACAGTCAATTGTTAGAAATTAGTGGTTAGTTGGATGACCATCTTGAAACTTGCATTTGGAACTCATTATAGGATTGGTAGAACCAAAGCCTCCACACAACAAGTTACATTTGCTTTTTGTCAAGTATATCATCCATTTTGGAATCCTCAAAGTAACATTTAATGATCAACGATGTTTAAGTGATCCGCGTTGACCAAAGGTGTTGTAGATCCATTAGAGGATTGGTAGAACCAAATCTTCCACATAATGAATCTCAAGGTTATTGGATCAAAGAGATCAAATTAACATACTTGGGTTTTCAATCATAAGTTTGGGCCACGAATGATCATTTATTCGAATCGGGACAAAATTTAGCACTATGTTAAGCAATCGTAAGTGGACTTATGTAGAAGTCACACCTATTTTGAGGCCGGTCAATAGCAATTTATGTACTTCATGTTTGGATAAATGATATAGGGATCACCATCCTTTAACATGTAGCACAATTAAAAAAAAGAAAGGGATAAGATGAAGAGGGAGGGGAATGATAAGCTAATTTGGATCACCATTTCAAAATTCTTTCATCTTTAAATTCAACCACTCCTCTAGATGGATTAAAGAACTAAACATATCATTAATCCAAAGCACCAAAAATGAATTAAATAATTCACTCTTAGGTAGATTTGAATTGATGAACATTTATCCAACTTCATCTACATCACAAAGTCCATTGAGTTTAAAGATAAATTGGACATTTAAAATTGCAATCCAAACCAACAATCAAAGAAGTGAGTAGAAAAATATTTGAGTCGAACCAGCCCCAAAATAAAGCAGAAAAAGTATTTTCGACACTATTACAATCAATTATGCTTCGACGGCTACTAATTGCATCAGTGCAGTTTTTTTCAAATCAATTTTCTGTGACAAACAATTGCAGTGTTACAACAATTGATTGCAACCTGTTAAAATCAGTCGAAAACAGCATCTCAAGGATCAAATTCTTGTTCCAACTTTTCATCAAACACCTTACGATCATGGATCCAATTGAGCATGAAAATTCCAGCAAATTATGAGAAAATAGCACTAATGGAATCATAAAATAATGCTCAATGAATCGAAACCAGAAATCCACAAGAGATCACATTGTGAAAGATGATGATCCAACTTACCAAAGGTAAAATTAGAGAATTATCAAACAACTTCCAGAATTTGCTTCAATTCAACAACAAAAATCAATTACCAAAGCTTGGATGTAGAGAATTGATGAAGAAAAAGTGTTTGGATGAAGTTTTAGCTCAAAGATTAGTAAGCTTCAATGCAAAGCTTACTAACTTTTTGAAAATGGAGCTTTGAGTGAATTTGGTAGATGGAGAGAATTGAGAGATTTTTTAGCAAGATGAGTTTGGCTATCAAAAGCTTGTGATTTGAATGAAATGAGGTCTCTATTTATAGATTTTAGGATTGGGATTAGTTGTAATTTGGTAATTGATTCTTGGAGCCAAAAAATTGAATTAATGATATAATTTTCAAATAATGCAGAAAAATTGGAGCCAAAAAGATGCCAAATTTGAAATTGCTGGTTTTTTTCAAAAAAAAACACGTGTGTTTTGCTGCTATAAGTCGATACAAGAGTTGTATGCGTCGATACATGTTAGTTGTATAACATAGCATGAGTTGACGCAAGCTTCTATGTATCGATACAAGCTGCTATCTCAACACAATACAGAATCAAACAATTTGCATGAGTCGATACATAACACGCATGTGTCGACACATGCTAGTTATACAAAGTAGGATGAGTCGATACATAACATGTATGTGTCGACACATGCTAGTTATACAAAGCAGGATGAGTCGATACATACCTTTATGAGTCGATGCATGCTGCCTTTCGACACAATACAGAATCAAATTGCATGAGTTCGACACAAGCCTCTGTGGATTGATATAAGCTGCCTTTCGACACAATACAAAATCAATCAATTTGCATGAGTTCGACACAAGCCTCTGTGGATTGATACAAGCTGCCTTTCGACACAATACAGAATCAAATTGCATGAGTTCGACACAAGCCTCTGTGGATTGATACAAGCTGCCTTTCGACACAATACAGAATCAATCAATTTGCATGAGTTCGACACAAGCCTCTGTGGATTGATACAAGCCGCCTTTCGACACAATACATAATCAAATTGCATGACTTCGACACAAGCCTCTGTAGATTGATACAATATGTCTTTCGACACAATACAGAATCAATCAATTTGCATGAGTTCGACACAAGCCTCTATGGATTGATACAAGATGCCTTTCGACACAATACAGAATCAAATCAACTTGAAAACCTTATTTGTTGGATGCTTCGACTTGGTACCTACAAAACACAATTTTGCAAAGACAAAGACAAATATTTTTTTATATTTTGGTTAGAGGTTAATTATCAACGCATATACAAAATACACAACTAAGGTGCTTGGAGATTCCTCAAGAGAAAACTTAAAGATAGGAGATAGAAAAAAGAGGAAGAACCAACCCTAATTTGATTTTGTTATGATCAAGTTGACATGATATGATAGGGGAATCTTAGAGGCAAAAATTGGGATACAACAGCTGCCCTAATTTAAGTGTCTTCTATCCGGAGATACGAAGGTTAAAAATCTTCGTGTCGACGCGATTGAAGATACTTAAATATAAAACAAGCCTTATTTTTGTCTCTAAGATGCCATGCAATGCTTATGATTATGAATGCATATGAACAGAACAAAAGAGACGCAAAGTATCACTGGGGATGCCACAAAAATGAAGAAACAAAGGAGCAACCCCACCAGGAAAATAAATCACTGGTGAACAAAAGACATGACTCTATTGGTGTAAAACCCAAATAAGAGATAAGGTAGCATCAGCTCAAATATTGAGGAAAAAGTAAAGAATGATAATGATCGACAGATAACTGTGAACTACCAACTCAATGGATGAAGGTAGAAAAGTAATAAGATATCGGCTCACAGATGACGGTGAAATACCAAATCAATAGTTGAAGGTAGAAGATAAAGATATACCGACTCATAGATGACGGTAAACTACCAACTCAATAGTTGAAGGTAGAAGAAAATATATCATACCACCGCCGTTCACTGATGATGAACTATCAACGTTCACTGAAGATAGCAAAAAGATAATAAACATTGATGTTCACTACCGATGTACTACCAACATTCACTGAAGGTAGATTTGAATATCATACCACCGCCGTTCACTGACGATGAACTATCGACGTTCACTGAAGATAGCAAAAAGATAAGAAACACCGACGTTCACTACCGATGTACTACCAACGTTCACTGAAGGTAGAGAGAGAATATATCATACCACTGCCGTTCACTGACGATGAACTATCAACGTTCACTGAAGATAGCAAAAAGATAAGAAACACCAACGTTCACTGCCGATGTACTACCAACATTCACTGAAGGTAGATTTGAATATCATACCACCGCTGTTCACTGACGATGAACTATCAACATTCACTGAAGATAGAAAAAAGATAATAAACACCAACGTTCACTGCCGATGTACTACCAACGTTCATTGAAGGTAGATTTGAATATCATACCACCACCATTCACTGACGATGAACTATCAACGTTCACTGAAGATAGCAAAAAGATAAGAAACACCGACGTTCACTGCCGATGTACTACCAACGTTCACTGAAGGTAGAAAGAAAATATATCATACCATCTTCGTTCACTGACGATGAACTATCAACATTCACTGATGATAGCAAAAATATAACAAACACCGACGTTCACTGCCGATGTCCTACCAATGTTCACTGAAGGTAGAAAGAAAATATCATACCATCGCCGTTCACTGACGATGAACTATCAACGTTCACTGAAGATAGAAAAAAGATAAGAAACACTGACGTTCACTGCCGATGTACTACCAACGTTCACTGAAGGTAGAGAGAAAATATCATACCATCGTCGTTCACTGACGATGAACTATCAACGTTCACTGAAGATAGCAAAAAGATAAGAAACACCGACGTTCACTGTCGATGTACTACCAACGTTCACTGAAGGTAGAGAGAAAATATCATACCACCGCCGTTCATTGACGATGAACTATCAACGTTCACTGAAGATAGCAAAAAGATAAGAAACACCGACGTTCATTGCCGATGTACTACCAACATTCACTGAAGGTAGAAGGAGAATATATCAAGTTTTCCCCAAAAATTCTGGTGTTTCACCTAGAACGGGTCTAAACTTCTTCTTTAACTAAGGCACTCTGCCTGGAAAGGATAATATGTAAGCTTATCTCAAATAAAGAGACTTCCACTCATTGTCAAGGGGAATTGCAAAGAGAAATGACTTTCTGGGGATAGAAATATGTCTTCCTGGGGAAAGAGATATGACTTTCTGGGGAAAGAGATATGACTTCCTGGGGAAATGCCACGTTATTCCTGCTGAGGAGATAAAGTGTTCTCGTGCAAAATAAATGCACAAACCAAAACTCAAAGTTCTCAGAAATCCAAAGTAAATAATATCGTCCTGCAACCATGAATCCAATTAGAAACAAACTGGAGCAAGACGGCCAACAAAGATACATATTTTGAGAAATAAACTCAAGAGGGAAAACCAAATCCACCTAAGCAAGGAGCGCTGCAGGAAGGTTAGAACACAATGTCAATAAAAAAATGATTTGTAGCAATGCATGATGCATGTATGAATGTATGAGAGATATCGTGCATATGCTAGTAAAAGGATACATAATCAGTACAAACAAACAAAACTGCCTTAGGTACCAACAACATTGGGCTAAACTTCAACCAGAAAGATCAATCCAAGAAAGGTAAAAGCAACTGCGGGAACCAAACCTATTGCTTGCCTTAACTTCACTGAGAAGAAACATAATCCGGATGTAGCCAAATCAAATAGATACCGGGAGATAACATCCTTCTTCCGGCTTCATCAGAAAAACCAGTTTTCCAAAAGCAACATACCTACTGGAGATTTGCAAGACCAGACTCAAATAAAGCAGACTGACGCCGAGACAATCAAAACTCATTGGGGGATTCAGACCCACTTTGAAGGAGGAAAAACATACAAACTTCAATAAGGGAGACAATGCTTCATCATCGAGACATCTACTGGGGACTTCATGCTGACTTCATTGGGGAGGTCAAAACCACATCATCGAGGGGAAACCAAGATACATTCTTCACTGGGGAAACCGGAGATACGTGTTCTTCGAGAGTGTTGTACCCCAAAATTTTCCCTCCCATATTCTTCAAAGTTTTTCCAAGCATCACCTCAAATGGTTCAAGGTCTACTCAAGGGCTACACAGTCAACCACCCTCCTAAGGTAGGCAAAATTAGGGTTTTGGTTCTTGCAAGGAAGTTGAGGTTTTCAAGGGCTCAGTCAAATCCCATATGCTCATACACATTGTCAAGCACCTACATGTCAAGTTTCAAGGCTCACAAGGTCAAGTTGCACAGTCAAAAACCCTAATTGCTCAACAGTCAACTGTAGGGGCAAAATGGTCATTTGGCAGTCAAAAGTCAAAAAATTTGGTCAACATCTTATTTTGAAGCCACAATCATCATTTGGTCAAGTCTTGACCATGATTTCACAAGAATGGCTCAAAAATCATCAAGGTGTCAAAAGTTTCTATTTTTGGACAACTGAAAAGTCAACTGTAACTTGACCAAGGCATAACTTTTTCATGGTTCATCATAAAAATCCCATCCAATGCTCATCTTGAAGGGGAAGACATTTCCTACAACTCATCTTCACATTCCAAGTCCAAGAAATGCTCTCACAAAAAGTTATCAATTTCAACATTATAGGTCATTTTCAAAAGTCAACAAAAGGGCACTTTAAGTCAAAGACCATAACTTGAGATTGGTAAATCAAAATGACATGGGACCAAAGGAATTGGTTAGAGGACTTCAAGACCTTTCCAAAATGTCCAAGAACATGTTCATAGCTTCAAAATTGAGCAAGATATGCATTGGAGAAGTTGGGAAATTGTTGTGAAATGGCCAAAGTCAATTATCCTTGAAATTTCATTTTTGACAAAAGGGGCCCACTTTTTCCACTTGATTCAGCTTGGCCATGCTTCCCACGTGTCCCACAATTTATTTCAAGATTTAAAATTAATTTTTCCATTTTTATTTAATTTTATTTGATTTAATTCATTTTAAATCTTTAAAATTCAAATAAAAATCAAAGAAATTAATTGAGGGATATATTTTGTGTTGATTAGCTTTGATACACCTTGAAATACCTTCCAAATTCGTGCAAGGCCTATTCCAAGCAAGAAAATTCAAATTTTCACAAATATGGCAAATGGTTCAATGTTGGTTATGGAGGAAATCAAGAACATAATTGCATAAGCTTAATGACCATTATTCTTATTGATACACTTTACATTACTATATATACAAGCCTTCCCAACCTCATTCAAAAAAGAGAGTGTGTGCAGAAACGGACAAGAGCAAAACCAAAAATTATTCAAAAAGTGAGAGTTCTAAAACATAGTTGCGAGCATCTTCAGATCAAAACAAGCACGTGGTTCTATTCCTTGCCACACCCTGAAGCTAAAGCAACATTTGCCAAGTCCTGAGGCTCATACCGCGCTGTAAGTTTTCCCAGGTCCCCTATAATTTCCATATCATTTTTTTTCATTGCTTTCATGTGCAGATTCTCAAAGGAGGAACACCATAAACCTAATATCCTAGCGCTCCAAGTGTTCACCAGCACAGATCCAAAGGTCCAAAAGGCTAGCACACCATGCTCTGGAGTCAAGCGTGCTGCAGAAAATCATGAAAGTCAAATGTGTCTTAGATTTCAGTGGGCCTAAATTGCTTCAATACACCCTCCATTTCAGCACACACCCCCCTTGGTTTTTACTTCTTTTTTATTTTTGTTTTGTCATTTTTTTCTTATTTTTAATTGCTAACCTTTTAATTATTTTTATTATTAACAATTAACTTAATTAACATATTTTCATAAAAATAAAAAAAAATAGAATTACATCATTATTATTATTATTATTATTTTATTTTGTAAATAAACATTAACAAAAATAGTTTAATTAGGCCATTTTAATTCCTTTTCTTAAATAATTAAAATAGATCTAGAATCAGGTAAAGTTCACTTTTAATCTTATTTCATTTCTTTTATTTCATAAAAACATTAAAAAAAAACAAAAAATATTTTCTTTTAATTAAATTAATTAATTAGCTTTAATTTCACTTTAATTACAAAAAGACCAAAAAAAATTAATTTCTTTTCTTAAAAGGGTCAACACCCTTAGAACATTCCGATTCAATTTCTTTCTTTCGCGCACATTTAGTTTTAATTCCTTATTTTTTTTATTATTATGTAACTGTTTTCCAGATGTAATAGTAATTAGGACTTTACTGTTTTTACTTTCCGTACTTATTTACCAAAAACGGGTCTTTGTAATTTTTGGCGATGTATAGACCCGCGCCTTGTAATAGCGTAGGATTTAGAATTTTTTTTATTAATAACCATGTATTAAAAAAATATTTCGCAAATAACCGGGTTTCGGAAAAAATTACGCAAATAACCATGTTTCAGATGGCTCCACAAAGGAGGAGCCATCTCAATTGGCGCATGCACCTAGGGTTTTGCCCTAGGCGCCATCTCACTTGGTGCCTCCCTTGTCTTTTAGTCAAGTGAGATGGCGCATGCTCCTTAAAAATGAGAGGAGGCGCCATCTCACTTGGCGCCTAGGGCAAAACTAGGGTTTTTTGCTGTTTTATAAATAATTCGTCTGTTTCTTTGAAATTTCTCACACTTTCTCGCACTGTATTTTTATTTTGTACTCCGTTATTTACGTAATGACGTCGCCTATGATTTTTAATAGAGATGGTTACGTTATATTCTCCGCCACGAAACCTGCGATGAAAATGAAATTCTGGCACATTCACTCCATGGAGCGTCTGAAGCGGGAGTTGATGCGGTGGCTAGATGGAGACATCGCGGAGGGGGAAAAAATTCGAAGGATCCAGCGAAAACGAACAACAACCTCGCATGCGACAGGAAGACCTAATGTGTGGTTGGAGGAAGTCAAAACAGACAGTGATGTAATGCTGATGATGCATGGGTCAGATGAAATTGTGTTAACAGTTGTAATTTCCTATATTGAATATCGTTAATCATTGTTGTACGCGAAAACCCTAATGTAATTTCCTATATTTAATTTCTTAAATTGTGTTAACAGTTTTATTAACGGAAAACCCTAATGTTTACAACACAAATATTGAAAAGATTTATTGTATTACAAAATTTATGTGGTCGAGCCAGACGCCCGATTCGGACAGTTTTTGCGATTGTGTCCGACCTGACGGCATAAACCACACTTTCTTTCCAACCTGTCAAGATCGTCCATTTCTGTTGTGATGCGCCTGCTTTTGGGACGACCCTTCTTATTCCTTCGCATTTGGTCATTGTGCCAAACTATATCGCCGTTGTATTCAGGCCAATAGTCCGGTTTTGCCACCAAAGGAAAGTTGTTGTTGTAAACAGTGAGCAACGTTTCAGATTTATAAACGTTTAAGAGCA
Source organism: Vicia faba (assembly GCA_948472305.1). Taxonomy (NCBI): domain Eukaryota; kingdom Viridiplantae; phylum Streptophyta; class Magnoliopsida; order Fabales; family Fabaceae; genus Vicia; species Vicia faba. Next base: position 710,878,170 of record OX451738.1, read on the forward strand.
ATTGAAGCGCGTCTTGATGGGTATGAGCACAAGCGGCAATGACATGAGAGCAAGGCATACAAAATGCTTGAAACCTGCCACAATCGCACCATTGAGAAGGTAAAATGACCCTGTATTCTTGTCTTTCCAGGCCTTCATTATGGTCGATTGTCTCTTTCACAATGAAGTTGTGGCTGTGTCGGTCAAACCGTGTAACCATGTGAGTGTTGGCTTTAGCACTTTCAGCCTTAATGTATTTCATACAGCTTTCACTCCATAGTTGTCCCGATTGCAAGACCGCATACCACATTTCACCTCTTTTGGCAAATAACGCAGCCATCCTAAAATATGTGGATTTCACCAAGGCAGTGATTGGGAGGTTTCGTATGCCCTTGAATACCCCATTCATTGATTCAATAAGATTTGTAGTCATATGCCCCCATCTTTGGCCATTGTCGTATGACCTAGTCCACTTTTCGACCGGTATGTTGTCGATCCACGTACCGGCTTCTGGGTTAGACAAACGGATCTCGTTGCGGTAATATTTGAATGTGGGTTGTGTCAGTGCGTATCCCGCATTCATCACCGCTTTCCTCAATGTTTTTTCCTTGACCTCCCTCGAGAAATTCTGGACGATATGCCTGACGCAATAGACATGCGTAGAAGGAGGGTCATGCCAACCATTTGCTGGATTATTATAGGCACTTTCAATTGAGGCATGTTTGTCCGAGATCAAACAGAGATCTGGTTGAGGAGCCACGTGTGTACGAAGATTTTTCAGGAAAAAGCTCCAAGCACCACCGGTCTCCCCCTCGACAAGCGCAAACGCAACGGGGAAAATGTTATTGTTGCCATCTTGTGCAACTGCCATCAATAGCGTGCCTTTGTACTTCCCATACAACCAAGTCCCGTCAATTTGTAGAATTGGTTTGCATGATGCAAACCCTGTGATGCATGGTTGAAATGCCCAAAACACGCGACTGAATATTTCGTTGCCATGCAGTAGACTACCATCTTGGGCGTACGCTGGCAATGTTTCCAGAACATAAACACTACCTGGAGAATATGTCTTGAGTGCATTTAGGTAGCGGGGAAGTTCTCGGTATGACTCCTCCCAGTTTTCGTACACCCTTTCAATCGCCTTAGTCTTTGCTAACCATGCCTTACGGTAAGACGAGCGTAGTTAAAAACCGTGGTGATGTGGGAGATGATTGTTTTCACCTTCAAAGAAGGGTCGTTGCTGACCAGGGGTAGGATTTCTTGACAGATTAGATCATGGTTGAGTTTTCGATGGTCTTGTGATTGAGTGGAACTTACACAAGTATGGGTAGTCATGGAACCTATGACCCAGCAGTCACCCCTTAGTCTGTATGATGCGGTCAGCTTGAACATACAGTCAGGGTGGACACACTTGATCTTGTACCTTTCCGGGTTTACACGATCCACCTTATAATCAACCGAGTTGAGCATGTGAAATTTTTTGATGGCCCTTATGGATTCCTCTCTGTTACGAAACCTGTCCTTCTCTTTTAAATTTTCATCCGACTGCATATACGGTTGGAAAAACAAGTCAGTAGAAGGTTCATCTCCGCCCATGTTGAAGTTTGTCATGTGCGTAGGTGGTGTGTAGATTTTGTCAGTAGGAATACTTGGGATGCCATCATCGTCAGAATCGTTGTTCACCATTTCATCAAACTCTAACTCGTTATCTTCTTCTTCATCATCAACTGCATCCACCTCATCTTGTTCATTCTCCAAAGGATCAACCTCCTGTGTCACCGGAGGCTCTACCTCCCGTGTCACCGGAGGCTCTTGAAGAAAAACGTACAACTCAATAGAGTCGTTTCCAGAATAGACATGGCTGGAAATCATGTTCTGGAGATCCTCGTCATCTTGAACTTCAACCTTATAAAAAATAACTTGGTTGTTTCCAAAAAAGACTAGACTCTGATAAAATATCTGGGATACCGGGCCTCGTTCAAGTTTGGCCTCCAATCTTTTCTTAAAGTACGAGAAATTTGCTTTCCCGTTTAAAAGAAATTGAACGTTGTCGGTGTTTCTAAACAAAAACCCAACTGTGGGACACATGTATGTCTCACCGTTGAAATGTGCTTTGACAACAAATTATGGTGAAGAGGCCATTGTGTAGAATTGTTTTAAGGTTTGAAGGTTGGAATGTTTGAGGTTTATTGATTGTATGAAGGTATGAATGTTGGAATGTTTGAAGGTTTGATGACTGATGCGAAGGTTGGAAGATTTTACAGATTATGTGAATGAATGTTATGTTCAACGTAAGGCAAAAAATTTCAATTAAGTAAGGGATGCAACCCCCCAAGGCTGCCAATAATATTACATGCAATAATGAAACCCCATAGCCTGCCACCTATCCTGGCCCTATTCTGCATGCAACAAAGAATGGAATCCCAAAGGCTATCACGTAGCCTGAGCCTATGCTGTAAGAAGTGACACCTCTTATTCTCCAAATGGGGTGGCGACACCATTCATTTTTGTACTCTTTCGCCAAGTGAGATGGCGCCTCCCTTACTGTCCAATCGTGATACATGCATGGGCTTATGAAGCCACATAGCCTGCCACCTATCCTGGCCCTATTCTGCACACATAAATGTTTTGTGTAAGACTCCACCCATCAACTCCAATGGCCTTGCATGCAACAAAGAATGGAATCCCAAAGGCTGTCACGTAGCCTGAGCCAATGCTGTAACAAATGACACCTCTTATTCGCTAAATGGGGTGGCGACACCATTCATTTTTGTACTCTTTCGCCAAGTGAGATGGCGCCTCCCTTACTGTCCAATCGTGATACATGCATGGGCTTATGAAGCCACCTAGCCTGCCACCTATCCTGGCCCTATTCTGCACACATAAATGTTTTGTGTAAGACTCCACCCATCAACTCCAATGGCCTTGCATGCAACAAAGAAAGGAATCCCAAAGGCTGTCACGTAGCCTGAGCCAATGCTGTAACAAATGACACCTCTTATTCGCCAAATGGGGTGGCGACACCATTCATTTTTGTACTCTTTCGCCAAGTGAGATGGCGCCTCCCTTACTGTCCAATCGTGATACATGCATGGGCTGCCACCTAGCCTGCAAGAGTGACACCTTACATTTTTTGTAAATGCATGCATGCATATGTGTAACACCCTAAGCATGCAAATGTGACACTTCGCAGGCATGCAAGCACAAGGGAAAACTACATCAAACTTATTTGCCTATAAATACATACCTTATGAAACATCTCTCACACCCACACAACTCTCACTCTCTGCTACGAAATATTTCTTAAGTCTATCATACTCTCTATTTCTTCCTAAGTCTTTCATACTCTCAAGCATTCTGAACAATGGCTCTTCTAACAATGGGCGATACTCACAGAGGCACAAGGGAAAACATTGCTGCATTTGTAAGTCTCTTCTTTGGTTATACATTTTTCATACTTCAAATAACGTGTTGTTCATCTTAATTAATCTTACACTTGTTTAATTATGATCTCAGGATACAAAAAGATTCAGAATCCGTTCGCACAACTACCTGGCTCCCGACCCATTTATCGTCCCTTATCTGGAATATGCAGGTTTTGGACATGTAATAAAGATCTCCAACTGCACCATTGACTCAAAATTCATTCTTGCAATGTTGGAGAGGTGGAGACCGGAGACCCATACATTTCACCTACCAATAGGTGAATGTACCATCACTCTCGAGGATGTGTACATGCTACTGGGCCTCCCTATCGACGGTAAGGCGGTGAACGGGTCGGTTCAACAACCCAACTCACAGTGTGAAGAACTGTTGGGTAGGGATATGGTAGAAGGTGGTGGAGCAAGAGGGCAGGGAATACTACTCACTGACCTGAAACGGCATTATGCAAGTATGGAATTAAATGAAAATTCCTCAGAGAATGACCGAGTAGTAAAAGCCAGAACGTATCTTATGATACTTTTTGGTACATTTTTATTTCCCGAAAGTACAGGAAATAGTGTAAATTTCATGTACTTACATTTACTAACAAATTTTGAAAAAACTAGAAAATATAGTTGGGGTTCTGCAGTATTAACCCACCTGTACAGTTCCTTGTGCAAAAACGCAGTCAAGGAAAAATGTACATTTTATGGGTGCGCATTTTTACTACAAGCCTGGGGTTGGTGGAGGATGGAGTCCTTAAACCCCATCAACAACAACACTTTTGGTTTCCTGTACGCAACAAAGTAAGTCATTAAGTTATAGCATTTATAACTATTCTGCTCTTTCCAAAATATATGCTAAAAATAACATGTTTCTCATTTCCTTTAGGTACTGCGTGAGGGGTATGGATTATGGCAAGAATCCAAGATTCAATGTCGCACTCTACCGGAATCTGTTGGATCACTTAGGCCCAGATGACGTACGTCGTAGCTTTTCACTTTTGTTCATTTTAATTATTTATACATTACTTTTGCGCTAACCTGATTTAAATTTTATCGCAGTTCGTCTAGAGACCATATTTGGGTTTGGGCCATTCTCCAAACCCAGAGGATGCAGCAACTTGGACTGCAAAGACTGCACTCATTCGGATCAACATTGTGGAGATGCACCACAGCGACCGTGTGAAGATGCAGTTCGGAATGCATCAAGAGATACCAAGTGATCCAACAGATTTGTCCCCCTGGCATCTAAAAAGGGTCGACACCCAGTGGGGTCTTACCAACTGGAAAGACTTTGCTCCGGAATGGTGTAAAATGTGGCAAAGGCGTCACCGCTACATCTTGCAATCCCCGGTTTTCCTTACTCAAGGTAACATGCGACACACTGATCAATATATGTCGTGGTACAGGTCGGTTAGTAACCCAAAAATGCACATGTCTCATCCGAGGTACTTGGTTGACCCACGCACACAATGGGCACAACCCTCGATTCCCCATCAACAAACCCAAAATCCATCAACCTTAAACCAACCCCCAAGAAGAAACAGACCAACAAACACACAACCACATTCCCCACCACAACACAACTACAATCAAATGCCGTACTACCAACCACAATCACCACCAAACTACCAATACCCGGATATGCCTCAAACCCAACCACAATACCAACCCCAATACCAGCACACCCACATACCCCAGACACAATTTCAGTCTTCCACATATCCCAATATAGCGCCCTCAACATCCAGCCTTAGCCCTGATATGGGAATGTCAGAAGATTATGACCAAGCCGACCAAACCTACCATCAACCACCATATCACCAAACAACTCAACATCCACAATACCAAACACCCCAAGATCCATTTCCTTTCTACCCCCCATACTCAGACGACCAATGCTACCGACCAACCATGGAACCCCACCCACCACCAACACGACCAAACTTTGAGGGTATGGGTAACCGACTGTACCAGAGCGGGTCTTCGAGATATGGAGATCTTACTGATTTTATGGATTCGGATCGCATTGACTTTGCTGGGCCATCGACCTTGCCGTAGCAGGAAACGCGACGGCACCCAACAAGAGAAAGGCGAGGACGGGGATGCGGAACCGGGGGTCATTACCGGGTTCCGGGGGATCACTGATGTATCTTTTTTTTTCCCGGTATTTTTTGTATCCATTTTTTTTACTGTTCTTTTAATGTAAAACAGTTGAATGTAATTTTTTTTTTTTAATAAAAAATCCATTTTGTTGATCTCTGTCTAATAGGCAACGCACAGGAAAGAAAATTAAAAAAAAAAAATTTTGCCCTAATTTTGTACATAGGCGCCATCTCACTTGGCTTAGGGCATGCCCTAAGCACTTAGGCGCCAAGTGAGATGGCGCCTCCCTTAAAAAAGGAGGTGCATGCGCCAATTGAGATGGCTCCTCCTTTGTGGAGCCATCTCAAACATGGTTATTTGCGTAATTTTTTCCGACACTCGGTTATTTACGAAATATTTTTTTAAAACATGGTTATTAATAAAAAAAAATTTAGGATTTATGTTTCCGCAATTTACTTTTCCGTACCCCCTAACTGCTAAACTTGCATGAAAGAATGTATGTAAATAAAAACAACTCGTAGCTCACTAATTACAAAGACAAACGTTAACTGAATATAACACACAATACACACGCCACTTCTAGGGTAAGCCTCACTTGTTGCCTTCGAAACGTGTTCGTCAAGTATAGGACGTCTTAGCGGTCCTTATGTCCATGATCCAGTTGCCTCGAAACAGTTGCCTCGAAATAGTTGCCTCGAAACAGTTGCCTCGAAACGGTTGCCTCAGATTAAAAAAGGATCAAGGACATAAGGGTAGCTTCTAAGGTGTCCTACTGTTGCTTCAGTGACCACACTGTCCCTAAAATCGAATTGACCCGAACACCTCCAACGATGGTGCTACCTACCTCTCAATGGTGGGATAGCACTATCTAAAGGACACTTACACAACTTAATTCCTTAGGGTAGGTAGATGACTCATAGATACTTGCTCTTTTCAAAAACAAACAAAAATACTTTTCACACCCTACACTTTCAAAACAAATTTTTCAAACACTCTTGAGGACAGATACAAGAGTTATTCATAAATCTTTCAAAGAAACTTTTTCAAACCCACTCACATTTTGAAAAGCAAACATTTTGAAAACATAAGAGCAAGTATCTAAGAGCCCATGGATAACCATGGATAGAAAGGGTGCTAACACCTTCCCTTTCTATAAATCTACCTCCCGAACCGAGAGACAATCTCATAAGGAATTTTGCTGTGCTTTTGTCCTGTCCATGTTGGATAAAATAAAAGACGGTGGCGACTCTTGCTTACCGCGACATTTCGCGAAACCAGCTAAAAACAGTCAGTTCTATTTCCACCGATCACAGAACTGGCGACTCTGCTGGGGAAACTTAAAGTGAGGTGTACCTTAGGATAGCTCATACTTGTGTTTTCAATTGCTTTGTTTTGCTTGCTTTAATATTATTGGGCCTGTCTTGGGAGTTCTATAGATCCTAACCCGGATCTGGGGGATACCTTCTTAGAAAGTAGAAACAAGGCTGTGAGGGAACTGTGCGGGGTATACCGACACGGTTGAAGCAGTCTGCTACGTTGATGTGGCACTTTGGTGAGTACCGGTAACCCTTGAGTCAAGTCAAGGAGAGTACGGGGCCGCCGTGTGGTGTCGTGAAGCATTAACTGACCTTAGGAACCTTAATTAAACCATCCTGGCCTCTTTAGGGTAGTGAGATAACTGACTATGGTGCATTCCGAAGTTGGTTGATACTCGATGCTACACTCAGTTGAGGGTTGTTTTCTTGGGATATTTTGATCGCCAGTTCAGTGGCTAAATCGAAACGATGAACACAGAAAACAATCCAATGATATTGAGCTCCTTAGAACCCGGTTACTTTGATAGGACAGGTTTGAGCCCACCAACTTCAAGAGGGTAGTACCCCAAACTCCATGCTGGCCTGAACTCTAAGGGCTCTTTGTGTGACTTGTGTGCCTTCAAACTTGAGTACTTGCATGCTTGTTATCTGACACATGAGTTCCTTGCAGGTTTTGTTTACAGTCCTTAATCTGGACTCATAACAGGGTTTACCTACATCACTCCATGCATAGCATAACATCATACCATTGCATACATCCTGCATAAGGACTAATCCATTTCAAGGATCTCAAGGGTCTGTGATGCAGGTCATGATGAACCAACTGTCCAGCAAGGGGCAAAGGGGATTTATTTTCCTCTATCCAAGGTTAATGACTTGAGTCGGGGGCTATGACCCACTGGATATGGTGAGCCTTGACTCTTGAAGAAGGACTCGCAATAATATGAAGTTCCTTCCATCAAGATACCAAATTCAAATTCTAACAAGTTTCTCTGTTTACCCCGCGAGATCCTTGAAAACATCGCATGCATACATACATATCATTGCATTATAGGTACTCTGTTCTACAGGTTGCTTAATCTTCTTCGCTGTTTATTTCAGCCATCATCATGAATCCTGAATCATCCAATGGACAAGCTATCAAGGCCCTCCAGGCCCAGAACGCCCAGTTCCAGGAGCTAGTCATGAGCTTAGCCCAGGGACAACAGGAATTGAAGACTCTGCTTTTGAAGAAAAAGAAGAAGAGGACTGTTTTGTTCAACCCTAGCCGCAGATCTGGGAATACACTGCAGAATGAAGCTGAGCGGACTACTCCATTTGTTGGGGAAGGCAGTCACCAAGAGGGAAGGGTTCCTAGTCCAGTGGTCTCCGACACCGAGACGGATTACAATGATGAGCAGTACCCTCAAGCTGAGGACAGGTATAAGCAACTAGAGGACCGTCTAAATGCCATGGAGATTCAACAGGTGCCCGGGTTGGACTTCGGAGACCTAGGCTTATCTTCTAGGGTGGTGATCCCTCACAAGTTCAAGGCACCTGCCTTTGCAAAATACGACGGGGCCTCTTGTCCTAAGTTGCACCTCCGTTTATACGCAAGGAAGATCCAGCCCTACACGGCAGACAAGAATCTATGGATCCATTTCTTCCAGGAGAGTCTTTCAGGGACTCAGCTCGAATGGTTCTATCAGCTGGATGGAACCAGTATTCGTAACTGGGAGGACTTGGCAACTGCTTTTTATAAGCAGTATCAGTATAATGCCGACCTCGCTCCTACGCGTACCCAACTCCAGGGTATGTCACTGGGAACGGGTGAAGGTTTTAAGGAGTACGCCCAAAAATGGAGAGACCTTGCTGGAAGGGTACAACCACCTCTGACTGACCGTGAGCTCGTTGACATGTTCTTGGGGACTTTGTCTGGTCCATTCTACAACCATCTGATTGGGAATTCTTCTACTGGGTTCACAGATCTTATCTTGACTGGGGAGAGAATTGAAGCTGGTATCAAGTCGGGGAAGATTCAAGAAACCGCACCTGTTGATGCTCAGAAAAAGCCCCACAGTGGGAAGAAGGAGTCCAATGCTATACATGGTAAAAAGGGTTGTCATGATGTAGGGGCAATCCAGATCTCTGATCCCACGCCCGTTCAACTAAGAAAGAGCAATAGGCGTAGGATAAAGTATCAAGATAGGAAGTATACTGACATCAACATGTCTTTGTCTCAGGCATTACAACAATTGCTGAAGGCAAAACTGATCACACTAAAGGATCCTCCTCAAAATCCTGATACTTCCTCTTCCAAGTACAACCCGGGTGTGAGATGTGCCTACCATTCTGACAGTCTTGGACATGACACCGACGACTGTTGGACCTTGAAGAACAAGATCCAAGACTTGATTGATGCCAAGGAGGTCAAGTTTGAACACTGATCCTACACCAAATCATCGAGAATGTCTTTTGTTCATTAGAATTTTCAATTTGTAATTTTCTTTTGATTGTTCAAACATTTATTCATGTTAAACTTTATTATTTCATTAATGCATTAGACGTGTCTGTTTTGAAGTAATTGTGTTTACTATGCTTAAAATTGCTTTTATTGATGCTCAACTCTCAATTAATAATTCTAAGCCTCTTGAGGGAGGATGACGAAAACGATACCACGATCTTTACAGTATGCTTTTGAACAGACCCTGCTGATGAGGTACAGGCATTGTTTCAATTCCTAAACACTGGAGTTATAAGGAAGATAATCCCTAGTCAATCCCTCTGAGCCCAAAGAAGTAGGAGTTTTTTCTTTTCGAAAATTAAAACCCTTAATCATAACCTGGGGCAGGGTAGTTCGCTCAGTTGATCCAAGTGCACAACGAATGGCACCAAAGAGGTCCTTACAAAACAAAAGACAATGATGGTTCCGAATAATCATAAAGACAGGCAGTCATTATCCCTCAAAATAAACGCCCATTAAGTCAAAACCTATGAAGGAGACTTACAAAACTGGGGCATCCCGCTGACTGTAATCACAAAAGAAACAGTTCAGGCAAAAAACATGGATAACGAAATCAAAAAGAAAAGAGGACCTGCAAACCCTCAACAAGGAAATGACTGCTTATTCAAAATAAACTGTCAGCATCCGAACCATCATTGGAATATCAGGACAAAGACTCGAACAAGGTCTAACGCACGATCAACTGAGTTTAGGGTCGAAGAACATCACGAAGAGCGGGTGGGTACAAATAAAATTGAGCCTTTATCCTTTGTTTCTTAAACCGTGAACCAGGCCACATTATAACCCTTAAAAGTCCTAGCTGAAGCATGGGTTAGTTCGAAAGCGTACTGTTACGAAAGGTATCCTGACTCCTTAAGGCTTACTGTAAAATACTGAGTTGACATCATATTTTTACAAAACTCACTTGCGTTTACAAAAATGCATTTTTCAAAATTTCAAGACAGACATAAGCTTTTGCATTCTCAAAATAACATTGTTTACATATGACTAGTTATTTGAACAGCAGAGAAATTCGCACGACGAATATCTTATGAACAAAAGTCTTCCCAACAAAAGAGTCACCTCCAGTGGAAGAAACACTTCCAATCAAGGGGCATGGCATGATCAGTGTCCATCATCTGGGGCAGTCCAGTCAAGATTCGGAGAATCTCTCAAAAGGCCAACCAGCTTGGGGCAAATCTCCATCTGGATCACCTGGGGCATTCCGACAACGAATCTTGCCTGATCAGGCATCTTCTAGTGGTACGGCGACACAGCACTACTAACAGTGACAACTCCATGCTCTCTGAGAACGCGGACATAGTCGAAAAAATACTACGCCTAATCAAAGACCCGCTAGGTTGACACACCTAGGCAAAAATAAGGGCTTCCCGGCGAACCAAAAGGGTTCGGGCAAAAGTAAGGGATGAAATGAAAAAATATGTACACCCGACAAGTTGAAAACCTGAAAAGGCGGCTTGGGCAAAAAAGGGTTATCCCGGTGGACTGAAAACCCGAAAGGGCGGTCCAGGCAAAAGTTAGGGATCACAACGTACGACTATGTCCCGGCATCTCATCACTTGCCTTCCAGAAGAAGATTTGTCAAGTCGACAGTCATCAAGCACCTCTACAGGTACCTTCTTCTCCCGCAGAAACTGGGGCAATGGGAATTGTCCGAACGGTACAAGCTGCTCTGTCCACCGAGGTACCAAGGTAAGTTCAGCTGAAGAACATGACCAAGTTACCTCCACTCCCCCACAGAGTAAGACAGGTTTCAGCAATACTCTCCCCGAGCAGAGTTGGTCTCCCATCAGCCCTGAAAAGGCACAGTATCTCCAGCAAGTCATCAACACTCTCCCCAAGCAGCGTTAATCTACTGTCAGCCTTAAGGAAGTTGGGTATCCCCAAAAAATCTCAACATTCCCCAGCGGAGTACAGATATTCCTCAGCAAGCATCCCCGGCAGTCTTAATATAAGATTGTTCCCCGGTGGAATACCAGACACCCCAGTGGAGCCATTCCCCAGTACAGTCTCAAAAGTCTCCCCAGGAGAGTTGAACCGTCTCCCCAGTAGATTATTGAAGCTTATCCCCAGTAGATTCTGGAAGCTTATCCCCTGCCGAGCGAACGCGTCTCCCCGGCTTTATTCATAAGGTTACTCATCACCAGAGCTTATAACTGGGTTATCCTCAGCTAATTACCACGGAAAGATCGTCCTCGGAGAAATTCTTCCTATCCCTAGCGGAGTTCATCAAAACTTCCAACAAAGCTTATCAACGGTATCCCCAGCGGAGTTATCCTCAACATCTCAGCAAAGTATCTCTTCCTACAGAGTAGATTCCCCGCAGAGTAATCTCTCCAACAAGTTTATTCCCCGACGGAGTCATCTTCTCCTACCGGTTTATTCTTACAACCATTATCCCCAGCTAAAACAAAGAACGCTACTCTTCCAACATCAGCCCAGGATTCAGCTCCCGGCATTCGTCAAGGATTTATTTTCCTAGACGAAAATACATTCATAAACATCACATTGTCATACATTATGATACATGCATACACGCATCATATCACCCCAATCTCATTTATTTTTGAGAACATCATGACATCATGCATGTCATACATTATGACATTGCATACAACTAACTCGTTACTTTTTCAGGAAAGAACGATCAACAAATAAAAGTCTTTACCTTTTGAGGTAGAAGACGTCCAAGATTCCTTCATCATTCTGCTGAGGTTGTAGTCGCCTAAGATTCTCTCATCGTCCCGTTGAGGTAGTAATAATCCAAGGTTCTCTCATCGTCCTGTTGAGGTAGTAATCGCCCAAGGTTCTCTCATGGTCCCGTTGAGGTAGTAATCGTCCCGTTGAGGTAGTAATCGTCCAAGGTTCTCTCATCGTCCCGTTGAGGTACTAATCGTCCAAGGTTCTCTCATCATCCCGTTGAGGTAGTAATCGTCCAAGGTTCTCTCATCGTCCCGTTGAGGTAGAAATCGTTCAAGGTTCTCTCATCGTCCCGTTGAGGTAGTAACCGTCCCTGATTCATTCATCAAAAACCTTTTGAAGTTCCAGATCTGATTCCTGTATCCAGCCAGGGCGTATCTGTTGACGACTATTTCCAGACTCGATTCCTGTATCCTGCCATGGCACGTCTAAAGAGTTTGAAGATCTGATTCCTGTATCCAGCCAGGGCGTATCTGTTGACGACTATTTCCAAACTCGATTCCTGTATCTTGCCAGGGCACGTCTGAAGAGTTTGAAGATCCGATTCCTGTATCCTGCCAGGGTGTATCTGTTGACGACTATTTTCCAGACTCGATTCTTGTATCTTGCCAGGGCACATCTGAAGAGTTTGAAGATCCGATTCCTGTATCCTGCCAGGGTGTATCTGTTGACGACTATTTTCCGGACTCGATTCCTGTATCCTGCCAGGGCACGTCTGAAGAGTTTGAAGATCCGATTCCTGTATCCAGCCAGGGCGTATCTGTTGACGACTATTTCCAGACTCGATTCCTGTATTTTGCCAGGGCACGTCTGAAGAGTTTGAAGATCTGATTCCTGTATCCTGCCAGGGCGTATCTGTTGACGACTATTTCCAGATTCGATTCCGGTAACCAGCCAGGGCACGTCTGAAGAGATTGTAGATTCGATACCTGTATCCAGCCAGGGCACGTCTGCATGAAAAGTTTGAAGATCAACACCTGTAACAGGCCAGGTAATTATCTTTCTTTCTCAGGTACGCAAGTTCTCGCTAAGGAATCTCTTACGCGATCGACACCTAGATGGCATCTATAAGCCCATCCTCCCATTACAGTTCCAAATGGCATCTATAAGCCCATTCCCGACAAGGTTCTGTCACATCTCCAGATGGCATCTATAAGCCCATCCTCCTACCCATCATCTCTCCAAATGGCATCTGTAAGCCCATTCCCTACACCGTACTGCTGATACTCAACTATGTGAGTTCAAATTTCTGGGCACTCTAGTGTTCAATCATCTTCCACCTTCGGATCACGAAAGGCACGCACGCCAATCTACATCCTCAGGTCTAAGAAGATTGAACAGGGGCAACTGTTGTACCCCAAAATTTGCCCTCCCATATTCTTCAAAGTTTTTCCAAGCATCACCTCAAATGGTTCAAGGTCTACTCAAGGGCTACACAGTCAACCACCCTCCTAAGGCAGGCAAAATTAGGGTTTTGGTTCTTGCAAGGAAGTTGAGGTTTTCAAGGGCTCAATCAAATCCCATATGCTCATACACATTGTCAAGCACCTACATGTCAAGTTTCAAGGCTCACAAGGTCAAGTTGCACAGTCAAAAACCTTAATTGCTCAATAGTCAATTGTAGGGGCAAAATGGTCATTTGGCAGTCAAAAGTCAAAATTTTTGGTCAACATCTTATTTTGAAGCCACAATCATCATTTGGTCAAGTCTTGACCATGATTTCACAAGAATGGCTCAAAACTCATCAAGGTGTCAAAAGTTTCTATTTTTGGACAGTTGAAAAGTCAACTGTAACTTGACCAAGGCATAACTTTTTCATGGTTCATCAGAAAAATCCCATCCAATGCTCATCTTGAAGGGGAAGACATTTCCTACAACTCATCTTCACATTCCAAGTCCAAGAAATGCTCTCACAAAAAGTTATCAATTTTAACATTATAGGTCATTTTCAAAAGTCAACAAAAGGGCACTTTAAGTCAAAGACCATAACTTGAGATTGGTAAATCAAAATGACATGGGACCAAAGGCATTGGTTAGAGGACTTCAAGACCTTTCCAAAATGTCCAAGAACATGTTCATAGCTTCAAAATTGAGCAAGATATGTATTGGAGAAGTTGGGAAATTTTTGTGAAATGGCCAAAGTCAATTATCCTTGAAATTTCATTTTTGACAAAAGGGCCCCACTTTTTCCACTTGATTCAGCTTGGCCATGCTTCCCACGTGTCCCATAATTTATTTCAAGATTTAAAATTAATTTTTCCATTTTTATTTAATTTTATTTGATTTAATTCATTTTAAATCTTTAAAATTCAAATAAAAATCAAAGAAATTAATGGAGGGATATATTTTGTGTTGATTAGCTTTGATACACCTTGAAATACCTTCCAAATTCGTGCAAGGCCTATTCCAAGCAAGAAAATTCAAATTTTCACAAATATGGCAAATGGTTCAATGTTGGTTATGGAGGAAATCAAGAACATAATTGCATAAGCTTAATGACCATTATTCTTAATGATACACTTTACATTACTATATATACAAGCCTTCCAAACCTCATTCAAAAAAGAGAGTGTGTGCAGAAACGGCCAAGAGCAAAACCAAAAATTATTCAAAAAGTGAGAGTTCTAAAACATAGTTGCGAGCATCTGCAGATCAAAACAAGCACGTGGTTCTATTCCTTGCCACACCCTGAAGCTAAAGCAACCTTTGCCAAGTCCTGAGGCTCATACCGCGCTGTAAGTTCTTCCCAGGTCCCCTATAATTTCCATATCATTTTTTTCATTGCTTTCATGTGCAGATTCTCAAAGGAGGAACACCATAAACCTCATATCCCAGCGCTCCAAGTGTTCACCAGCACAAATCCAAAGGTCCAAAAGGCTAGCACACCATGCTCTGGAGTCAAGCGTGCTGCAGGCAATCATGAAAGTCAAATGTGGCTTAGATTTCAGTGGGCCTAAATTGCTTCAATACACCCTCCATTTCAGCACACACACCCCTTGGTTTTTACTTCTTTTTTATTTTTGTTTTGTCATTTTTTTCTTATTTTTAATTGCTAACCTTTTAATTATTTTTATTATTAACAATTAACTTAATTATCATATTTTCATAAAAATCAAAAAAATAGAATTACATCATTATTATTATTATTATTTTATTTTGTAAATAAACATTAACAAAAATAGTTTAATTAGGCCATTTTAATTCCTTTTCTTAAATAATTAAAATAGATCTAGAATCAGGTAAAGTTCACTTTTAATCTTATTTCATTTCTTTTATTTCATAAAAACATAAAAAAAACAAAAAATATTTTCTTTTAATTAAATTAATTAATTAGTCATTAATTAGCTTTAATTTCACTTTAATTACAAAAAGACAAAAAAAAATTAATTTCTTTTCTTAAAAGGGTCAACACCCTTAGAACATTCCGATTCAATTTCTTTCTTTCGCGCACATTTAGTTTTAATTCCTTATTTTTTTGATTATTATGTAACTGTTTTCCGGATGTAATAGTAATTAGGACTTTACTGTTTTTACTTTCCGTACTTATTTACCAAAAACGGGTCTTTGTAATTTTTGGCGATGTATAGACCCGCGCCTTGTAATAGCGTATGATTTATGTTTCCGCAATTTACTTTTCCGTACCCCCTAACTGCTAAACTTGCATGAAAGAATGTATGTAAATAAAAACAACTCGTAGCTCACTAATTACAAAGACAAACATTAACTGAATATAACACACAATACACACACCACTTCTAGGGTATGCCTCACTTGTTTCCTTCGAAACGTGGTCGTCAAGTATAGGACGTCTTAGCAGTCCTTATGTCCATGATCTAGTTGCCTCGAAACAGTTGCCTCGAAACAGTTGCCTCGAAATAGTTGCCTCGAAACAGTTGCCTCGAAACGGTTGCCTAGGATTAAAAAAGGATCAAGGACATAAGGGTAGCTTCTAAGGTGTCCTACTGTTGCTTCGGTGACCACACTGTCCCTAAAATCGAATTGACCCGAACACCTCTAACGATGGTGCTACCTACCTCTCAATGGTGGGATAGCACTATCTAAAGGACACTTACACAGCTTAATTCCTTAGGGTAGGTAGATGACTCATAGATACTTGCTCTTTTCAAAAACAAACAAAAATACTTTTCACACCCTACACTTTCAAAAAAAACTTTCAAAACAAAATTTTCAAACACTCTTGAGGACAGATACAAGAGTTATTCAGAAATATTTCAAAGAAACTTTTTCAAACCCACTCACATTTTGAAAAGCAAACATTTTGAAAACATAAGAGAAAGTATCTAAGAGCCCATGGATAACCATGGATAGAAAGGGTGCTAACACCTTCCCTTTCTATAAATCTACCTCCCGAACCGAGAGACAATCTCATAAGGAATTTTGCTGTGCTTTTGTCCTGTCCATGTTGGAGAAAATAAAAGACGGTGGCGACTCTTGCTTACCGCGACATTTCGCGAAACCAGCTAAAAAACAGTCAGTTCTATTTCCACCGATCACAGAGAGTAACTATTGCACCAACTTATTTGGGGAGAAATGACTTCTATCAAATAAATGAGGCCTTCACTGGAGAATATTGGATTGAGTCTTCATATCATACAAACCTATTCCAATAAAAGATGCCCTGGTATAGCCTTCCTTTCATCATATGAGGGAAAACTTCGCTGGGGAGTTTGGGACGGAGGCCTCTGACCATGTAAACCTAAAATCAAAAGCGAACCAAGACTTGGCCGGGGATAATGGGACCACAAACCCAAAACTGTACCTTGCACCCACTGGTATCGTCTTTAACTATCTGAGAAACACACAAAGATTGCGCACATACCAACAAGATGACCTGAGAAAAACTTTCATGAAGGAAGTAAATCTTCTTAAAACAACCGGAGTTTGTTCATTCCTGGGATCGCCGTTTTTGTTGTCATTGTTTCATCATAAATCCCATAGTAAATTGAATTGTGAAGATCTCCCTTTTTTTTTGAAAAGTCAATTTTGCTTTAAAAAATATTATCAGTAATAAATGGAGTCTTTCCAAGCTAAATAAAAATAAGAACACAAAGAATTGGGCAAAAGCTCGAATTTCATTAATAGAATGGTAGTTTGCGAATGGCGAGACTCCATGGATGATTACAAAGTTTGGGAAATGGTAATATATAGGAAAAGATACATTGAGATACAATGACCACTATTCCCCCTAACAACTTTTGAAATCCTGAGCAGCAACTTTTTTTGAAGTATGGTGAGTGTGATCGGTGGAAATAGAACTGACTGTTTTTTAAGTTGGTTCGCGAAATGTCGCGGTAAGCAAGAGTCGCCACCGTCTTTTATGTTCTCCAACATGGAAAGGACAAAAACACAGCAAAATTCCTTTTTCGAGATGTCTCTCGGTTCGGGAGGTAGATTTATAGAAAGGGAAGGTGTTAGCACCCTTTCTATCCGTGGTTATCCACGGGCTCTTAGGTACTTGCTCTTATGTTTTCAAAAATTGTTTGCTTTTCAAGTGTATGTGGGTTTTGAAAAAGTTTCGTTTTAAAAACTTCTAGGTAACTCTTGTATCAGTCCTCAAGAGTGTATGAAGTATTTGTTTGAAAACTTTTTGAAAGTGTAGGTGCGAAAAGTTGTTTTTGTTTTTTGAAAGAGCAAGTACCCAGAAGAAATCTACCTACTCTAAAGGAATTAGGCTGTGTAAGAGTCCTTTAGACAGTGCTATCCCACTATTGAGAAGTAGGAAGCACCGTCGTTGGAGTTTAAGGGTCAATTCGATTATTAGGGACATGTGTGGTCACCAAAGCAATGGTAGGACGCCTTAGCGGTAACCCTAATGTCCTAGATCCTTTTTATCCGAGGCAACCGTTTCGAAGCAACTGGATCTTTAGACAGGAGGGCGACCTCTAAAACACCCTATACTTGATGACCACGTCGAGGCAACCAAGTGAGGCGTACCCTAGGAGTGGCATGTGCATGTGTGTCAGGTTTCAGTTTATGTTTATCTTTGAACATGCATCATTTGTGAGCTACGAGTTGGTTTTATTTTCATACAAGTCTTGCAGGCATATTAACAGTTAAGAGTGCGGAAAATAAATTGCGGAAAGTTGAATCTACGCTATTACAAGGCGCGGGTCTATACATCGCCAAAAACAAAACCCGTTTGGAAAATAAATGCGAGAAAAGTAAATAAAGCGATAAAAGCCTAATTAACTATTACATTTCTGGAGCAGATACATAAATATAATGAATTAAAATAAACACGCGCACGAAATATTAAATCGGGACGTCCTTAGGGTTTTGACCCTTTTCGAAAAAAGAATTGAAATTGGTCCTTTTTTTGCAATTAAATTAAATATTAAACCTAATTCTAATTAATTAATTAATTAAAAGAAAAAAATGTTTTTTATGTTTTTTAATGTTTTAATGAAAATAAAGAGAAAATTAAAAGAAATTAAAAGTTAGTAAAAACCTAATTCTAAATTGATTTTATTTATTATGAAAAAGATTAAAGTTGACCTAATTAACCTAAATTAATTAATTTACATTTATTTACAAAATAATTAAATTAATAGTGAAATTAATAAATAATATGTTAAGTTTCTGATTTTATTAGGAAAATGTTAATTAATTTGATGGTTAGCAATTAATTAAAAAAACAATAAAAATAAATAAAGCAATTAAATGAAAGAAAATAAAAAAAATAAAATGCAAACCCAGGGGGGGGTTTGTGGACCCATTAGGAGGTTTGAAGAAGCAATTTTGGCCCATTAAGAATCAAGCCTGCTTTGACTTTCTGGATGGTCTACGCTGGCTTTGACTGGGGAACATGATGGTCAACCATCCCTGGCTTTTGGATTCACCTTTGTGGCCACTTGGCATGCTGATCTGTGAGGTGTATGATGGACCCTCTTTGGAAACCTGCACACAAGCGTGTAAAGAAAAATAATATGGAATTTTGGATGGACCTGGGGATCGAACCCAGGTCCCAATGATTCACAGCCAGATCACCAACCATTGAGCCAACCTGCACGCGTTTGTATGTATAATGCTAAACAAATATATTATTAATAATCAATCAACATGTTGGAATTTATGAAAGCGCGCGTTATATTTGAATTATCCAATCACGTGCTTACACCTATTGTCTTCTTCCTTATGCATGCAAAAAGAACAAATGGATAGCGGGGGTTTTTAACCCCCACAAAATAGCATGACCAAAAATAGCGATTAGGCGTAGAAGCTATATAAATAGGGCGTGAGGGTTGGGTTTGATTCGTCTGGCCTTGACGAATTCAACCATAGGCGTGAGAAGGTCTAATTTTTCCTGTGCTGGAAATCCCCAATTTGGAAATGGAAGAACCTTAAAATTCGTTAATGGCAAATCACAATCCTGTGCATTATAATCCAATTAGTCAATACTAATAGCTTTGTATGGATACAAGTAATATAAAACAAGCCATAAATCACATCAAATGTTCATAAATCGTGAGTTTCGATTCTGAAAAAAGTGGACAAACCGTGATTTTGTTTGGAGCGATTTCTCAAGCTTTAGCACTTGATTTTGATTCCAAAAGATCCCTAAGAGTTCCTGCAAGGTGTTAGAAACAAGAAAAGGCTTTGAATTACGTTGGAAGGTGGATTTCAGTTTTTACTTTTCTTTGATTTTTTTCAATGTTCTTATGGCCGTTTTAGCAATGTCTAGGTCCTGAATGCTGTTGGTATTGCTTGTTTATGTATGTGAGAACAAAATTAGGTCAGCAGCTGGGCCTTAATCTTGGTGTGTTGAAGTTTTGAGATTTTGTTGACCACCATTAAAGAACTTTCCATATTTGGAGAAAATCCAAGATTTTATGCACAAAAACCCCTAGCACGAATTTGTGAGTTGGCACATGACATATAAAAGCTATTCAAATCACAAAGATGTTATTCCATTAATTTTTAGATTTTATTTGAATTATTATGGATTTAAAATGAATTAAATCAATAAAAATTAAATAAAATGGAAAAATAAATGTTTGATATTGAAATTAATCATGGGACACGTGTGTGGCATGACAAGGCTGAATCAAGTGGAAGAAAGTGGGCCCTTTTGTCAAAAATTGAAGTTTCAAGGATAGTTGACTTTTGAAATTGACCTATAATGTAGAAATTGGTAACTTTTTGTGAGAGCTTTTCTTGGACTTGGAATGTGAAGATGGATTGTAGGAAATGTCATCCCCTTCAAAATGAGCATTGGATGGGATTTTTCTGATGAACCATGAAAAAGTTATGCCCTGGTCAAGTTACAGTTGACTTTTCAGCTGTCCAAAAATAGCAACTTTTGCATCTTTGATGATTTTTGAGCCATTCTTGTGGAATCATGATCAAGACTTGATCAAATGATGATTGTGGCCTCAAAATAATATGTTGACCAAAAATTTTGACTTTTGCCTGCAAAATGACCATTTTACCCCTACAGTTGATTGTGAACCAAATGAAGCTTTTGACTGTGGAATTTGACCCTGTGAGTCTTGAAACTTGACATGTAGATGCTTAACAATGTATATGGGCACATGAGACTTGTTTGAGCCATAGAAAACCTCAAATTCCTTTCAAGAAACAAAACCCTAATTTCAGTTGGCTTATGAGGCAGTTGGACTGTGCAATCCTTGAGTAGTCTTGAATCATTTGAAGATGATTCTTGACAAACCTTGAAGAGTATGGGAGGGAAAATTTTGGGGTACAACAGTTGCCCCTGTTCAATCTTCTTAGACCTGAGGATGTAGATTGGCTTGCGTGCCTTTCGTGATCCGAAGGTGGAAGATGATTGAACACTAGAGTGCCCAGAAATTTGCACTCGCATAGTGGAGTATCAGCAATGTGATGTCGGGAATGGGCTTATAGATGCCATTTGGAGAGATGGTGGATAGGAGGATGGGCTTATAGATGCCATTTGGAGATGTGACAGAGTCTTGTCGGGAATGGGCTTATAGATGCCATTTGGAGACTATTGGTAGGTGATTTTGTCTTTGTTGACGGGTTGTCTCTATTGACTGAATTTGACGATTGTCTGAATTGTAACTTGGTAGGTTGAAAGAAGGAACCTGTGTAGGGTTGCCTGATGATGAGTTCGTGTAAAACTGCATCTGAAAGAGAAGGAACCGGTGTAGGGTTGCCTGATGATAAGTCCGTGTAAAACTGCATCTGAAAGAGAAGGAACCGGTGTAGGGTTGCCTGATGATGAGTCCGTGTAAAACTGCATCTGAAAGAGAAGGAACCGGTGTAGGGTTTCCTGATGATGAGTCAGTGTAAAACTGCATCTGGAGTTGAGAAGGAAACCTGTGTAGGGTTTCTTGATGACGAGTCCGTGTAAAACTGCATCTTTGGAAAGAGAGAACCTGTGTAGGGTTTCTTGATGACGAGTCCGTGTAAAACTACATCTGGAGTTGAGAGGGAACCGGTGTAAGGTTACTTGATGATGAGTCTGTGTAAAACTGCATCTTTGGAAAGAGAGAACTTGTGTAGGGTTTCTTGATGACGAGTCCGTGTAAAACTGCATCTTTGGAAAGAGAGAACCTGTGTAGGGTTTCTTGATGACGAGTCCGTGTAAAACTACATCTGGAAAGAGAGAACCTGTGTAGGGTTTCTTGATGACGAGTCCGTGTAAAACTACGTCTGGAGTTAAGAGAACCTGTGTAGGGTTTCTTGATGACGAGTCCGTGTAAAACTACGTCTGGAGATAGAGAACCTGTGTAGGGTTTCTTGATGATGAGTCCGTGTAAAACTACATCTTCGGAAAGAGAGAACCTGTGTAGGGTTTCTTCGGGATAAGTTCGTGTAAAACTTCTTGAGGAACCGGGGTAAGGTTACCTTGGGATAAATCCGTGTAAGACTTTGGGAGGAACCGGTGTAGGGTTACCTTGAGATAAGTTTGCGTAAAACTTCTTGAGGAACCGGGGTAAGGTTACCTTGGGATAAATTCGTGTAAAACTTTGGGAGGAACCGGTGTAGGGTTACCTTGAGATAAGTCCGTGTAAGACTTCTGGAGGAACCGGGGTAAGGTTACTGCAGGATAAGTTCGTGTAAAACTTCTGGATGAACCGGGGTAAGGTTACTTTGGAATAAGTCCGTGTAAGACTTCTGGAGGAACCGGGGTAAGGTTACTGCAGGATAAGTTCGTGTAAAACTTCTTGAGGAACCGGGGTAAGGTTACCTTGAGGTAAGTTCGTGTAAAACTTTAGGAGGAACCGGGGTAAGGTTACCTTGAGGTAGGTCCGTGTAAGACTTTTTCTGAAAGAAAAGGAACCGGTGTAGGGTTACTTATGGAGGGTGAGTCCGTGTAAGACTTCGTCTGAAAATTGAGAAGGAACCGGTGTAGGGTTGCCTGATGATGAGTTCGTGTAAAACTTCATCTGAGATTGAGAAGGAACCGGTGTAGGGTTGCCTGATGATGAGTCCGTGTAAAACTTCATCTTGGAATTGAGAAGGAACCGGTGTAGGGTTGCCTCATGATGATCAAGTAGATAATTGTCCTGTCTGGTTTCAGGTATTAACCCATGATCAGTCATCCACAGAATTTTCCTGGCTTGTTACAGGTGTTGATCTGGAACTGCAAAGGTAGATGGTAATCATCTTTTGATTGACCTTTTCCTGAAAAGGCAAAACGTTAGATGTATGCAATGTCATGATGCATGAACTGCATGATATCAAGATGTTCTCAAGAATAAATGAGATTTGTGTTGTATGATGCGTATGCATGTCATGATGTATGAAGATGTGATGTTTTTAGCTGGGGAAAATAAATCCCGGAGCTGCTGGAGAATGATGTTGAATTCTTTGTTGCCGCTGGGGATGATGAACGAAGATGGTTGCAAGAATAAACTTGTAGGAGAAGATAACTCCGTTGGGGAATAAACTTGATGAAGAGATTATTCTACGGGGAATACTCTGTGGGAAGAGATGCTTTGCTGAGATTTTAACGATAACTCCGCTGGGGATTCCGTTGATAAGCTTTGTTGGGGATTTTGATGAACTCCGCTGGGGGATAGGAAGAACTTCGCCGAGGACGATCTTTCCGTGGTAATTAGCTGAGGATAACCCAGTTAGACCCTGATGGGGAATAACCTTCTGAATATGGCCGGGGAGAGATGCATGTACTCTTCCGGGGACAAGCTTCCAGAATCTACTGGGGATATGGTTCAACTCTTCTGGGGAAACTTTCTGGATTGCACTGGGGAGGTGGCTCCACTGGGGTGTCTGTATTCCGCCGGGGAACAATCTTATATTTCCGTCGAGGAATATTAAGGCTGCCGGGGATGCTTGCTAAGGATATCTGTATACTCTGTTGGAGAATGTTGAGATTTTCTGGGGATATCCAACTTCCTTAAGGCTGACAGTAGACTAACTCTGCTTGGGGAGAGTATTGATGACTTGCTGGAGATACTGTGCCTTTTCGGGGCTGATGGGAGACCAAACTCTGCTAGGGGAGAGTATTGCTGGGTCTTGTCCTACTCTTAGGAGAGTGAAGGTATCTTGGTCATGTTCTTCAGCTGAATTTACCTTGTACCTGGAGGACAGAGCAGCTTGTACCGTTCGGACAATCCTGATTGCCCCAGCTTCTGTGGGAGAAGGTACCTGTAGAGGTGCTTGATGACTACCGATTGACAAATCCTCTTCTGGTAGGCAAGTGACGAGATGACAGGACATAGTCGTGCGCTTTGATCCCTAATTTTGCCTGGACCGCCCTTTCGGGTTTTCAGTCCACCGGGATACCCATTTTTCCCAAGCCGCCTTTTCAGGTTTTCGACTTGCCAGGTGTACAGATTTTTTTTCATTTTCATCCCTTATTTTTGCCCGAACCCTTTTGCTTCGCCGGGAAGCCCTTATTTTTGCCTAGGTGTGTCAACCTAGCGGGTCTTTGATTATGCATAGTATTTTTTCGACTATGTCCATGCTCCCAGGATGTAGGGAGGTGCCCCTGTCAGTAGTGTTGCGTTGTCATACCACCAGAAGATCTTCGTTTGATCTTCCAATGCCCCAAGTGATCCAGATGGAGATTTGCCCCAAGTTGGTTGACCTTTTGAGAGATTCTTCGAATCTTGACTTAACTGCCCCAGATGATGGACAATGATCATGCCATGCCCCTTGATTGGAGGTGCTTTTGTTCATTAGACCTTCGTCGTGCGAACTTCTATGTTGTTCAAGCAAATAGTCATATGCAAGCAATGTTATATTAAAAATGCAAAGCTTATGTCTGTCTTGAAGTTTTTGAAAATGCATTTTTTTTTCATAAAAACAAGTGAATTTTTTGTAAACTGTGATGTCAACTCGTTATTTTACCGCAAGCTTTAAGGAGTCAGGATACCTTTCGTAACAGTATGCTTTCGAACTAACCCATGCTTCAGCTAGGACTTTTTGAGGGTTGTAACGTGGCCTGGTTCATGGTTTAAGAAACAAAGGATAAAGGCTCAAATTTTTATTTGTACCCACCCGCTCTTCGTGATGTTCTTCAATCCTAAACTCAGCTAATCGTGCGTCAGACCTTGTTTGAGTCTTTGCTCTGATATTCCGGTGATGGTTCGGATGTTGATAGTTTATTTTGAATAGGCAGTCATCTTTTGTTGAGGGTTTGTAGGACCTCTTTCTTTTTGATTTTGTTATCCTTGTTTCTTGCCTGAACTGTTTTTTTTGTGATTACAGTTAGCGGGATGCCCCAGTTTTGTAAGTCTCCTTTGTAGGTTTTGACTTATTGGGCTTTTATTTTGGGAGATAATGACTGCCTGTCTTTATGATTATTCGGAACCATCACTGTCTTTTTGTCTCGGAAGGACTTCCTTGGTGCCATTCGTTGTGCACTTGGATCAACTGAGAGAACTACCCTGCCCCAGGTTATGATTAAGGGTTTTAATTTTCAAAAAGAAAAAAAACTCCAACTTCTTTGGCTCAAGGGGTTGGCGAGGATTATCTTCCTTATAACTCCAGTGTTTAGGAATTGAAACAATGCTTGTACCTCATCAGCGGGGTCTTGTTCAAAAGCATACTGTAAAGATCGTGGTATCGTTTTCGTCATCCTCCCTCAAGAGGCTTAGAATTTTAAATCGAGAGTTGAACATCAAAAATAAAATCAATTTTAAGCATAGTAAACACAATTACTTCAAAACAGACACGTGTAATGCATTAATGAAATCACAACGTTTGACATGAATAAAATGTTTGAACAATCAAAGAAAAATACAACTTGAACATTCGAATGAACAAATTTTTTTTCAATCCTAGCCATGTTTTGGCAAGGGAGCAGTGATCACATTAGGAGTCTCAGCAGGCTCGAATTCGATCTCCTTAGCATCGATCATATTCTGGACCTTGTATTTCAGCGCCCAACAATCCTCAGTATCATGCCCCGGGATACCGAAATGATAAGCACACCTCGCATCTGGGTTGTAATTTGGAGAAGAAGTCTTAGGATTTGCAGGAGGGTTGATCATCGCAATCAGATTCATCTTCAACATGTGCTGCAATGCTTGTGACAATGGCATGTTGATGTTGGTGAACTGTCTTTTAGGCTCGTCTGGCCTTCGCTGATTTCCCTTTTGTGGTTGTCGGCGTGACGCAGAACCAGAGATCATGACTGCCCCTGCATGTTGGTCACGACGACCCTTCTGACTGTACGCAGCATTGGACTCTTTCTTCCCCGTGTGAGGCTTTTTCTGAGTGTCAGAAGGTGTAGCTTCTTGAATCTTCCCAGCCTTGATACCAGCTTCTATCCTCTCACCAGTTAGGATCAGATCCGTGAACCCAGCAGAAGAATTACCAATCAGGTGGTTGAAGAACGGACCAGACAGGGTCCCTAAGAACATGTCCACAAGCTCACGGTCAGTTAAGGGTGGCTGCACCCTTCCAGCCAAGTCTCTCCACTTTTGTGCGTATTCCTTGAATCCTTCACCCGTCCCTAGTGACATACCCTGGAGTTGGGTACGCGTAGGAGCGAGGTCGGAATTGTACTGATACTGCTTGTAGAATGCAGTAGCCAAGTCCTCCCAGTTACGAATACTGGCTCCATCCAGCTGATAGAACCATTCGAGTTGAGTCCCTGAAAGACTCTCCTGGAAGAAATGGATCCATAGATTCTTGTCAGCTGTGTAAGGTTGGATCTTCCTTACATAGGATCTGAGATGCAGCTTAGGACAGGAAGCCCCATCGTACTTTGCAAAAGTAGGTGCCTTGAACTTGTGTGGGATCACCACCCCAGAGGATAGACCTAGATCTTCGAAGTCTAGGCCGGGCACTTTCTGTATCTCCATTGCACTTAGACGGTCCTCTAGCTGTTTGTACCTGTCCTCAGCAGGAGGGTACTGCTCATCATTGTAATCTGTCTCGTTGTCGGAGACCACGGGACTAGGAACCTCTCTCCCTTGTGGGCTGTCTTTCCCAGTAGATGAGGTAGTCAGCTCAGCCTCATTTTGTGATCCATTCCCAGATCTGCGTCTAGGGTTGAACAAAACAGTCCTCTTCTTCTTCTTTTTCAAAAGCAGAGTCTTCAACTCCTGTTGACCCTGGGCTAAGCTCATGACCAGCTCTTGAAACTGGGCGTTTTGGGCCTGGAGGGCCTTGATAGCTTGTTCAGTAGTAGGTTCAGGATTCATGATGATTGCTGAAATAAACAGCGAAGAAGATTAAGCAACATGTAGGAAAAGGGTACCTGTTACTCATATGATGAATGGAATGCATATGATTTATGCATGCAATGTTTTCAAGGATCTCGCGGGGTAAACAGAGAAACTTATTAGAAGTTGAATACGGTAGCTTGATTGAAGGAACTTCATGTTATTGAGAGTCCTTCTTCAAGAGTCAAGGCTCACCATATCGAGTGGGTTATAGCCCCTGACTCAAGTTATCAACCTTGGCTATAGGAAAATAAATCCCCTTTTGCCCCTTGCTAGATATTTTGATTCCTCATGACCTGCATCACAGACCCTTGAGATCCTTGAAATGGGTTAGTCCTTATGCAGGATGCATGCAATCGTATGATGTTATGCTATGCATGGAGGGATGTAAGTAGGCCATGTAATGAGTCCCGATTAAGGACTGTAAACAAAACCTGCAAGGAACTCGTGTTGTTAGATAATAAGTATGCAAGTAGTTGAAGTATGAAGGCACACAAGTCACACCAGACAGCCCTTAGAGTTTAGGCCAGCATGAAGTTTGGGGTACTACCCTCTTGAAGTTGGTTGGCTCAAAACCTGTCCTATTCAGAAGTAACCGAGTTCTAAGGAGCTCAATATCATTGGGTTGTTTTCTATGTTCATTGTTTTGATTTAGCCACTGAACTGGCGATCAAAATATTCCAAGAAAACAACCCTCAATGAGTGTAGTATCGAGTATCTACCAACTTTGGACTGCACCAAAGTCGGTCATCTCACTACCCCTAAAGAGGCCAGGATGGTCAAGTAAGGTTCTAGGTCAGTTGATGCTTCACGACACCACGCGGCGGCCCCGTACTCTCCTTGACTTGACTTAAGGGTTACCGGTACTCACCAAAGTGCCACATCAATGTAGCAACTGCTTCAACCGTGTCGGTATACCCCGCACAGTTCCCTCACAGTTTGTTGCTGCTTCTAAAAGGTATCCCCCAGATCCGGGTTAGGATCTATGAAACTCCAAGACAAGCCCACAATATTAGAGCAAACAAAGCAAGCAATTGAAAACATAAGAGTGGTCTAATCCTAAGGTACGCCTCACTTATAAGAGTCCCCAGCAGAGTCGCCAGTTCTGTGATCGGTGGAAATAGAACTGACTGTTTTTTAAGCTGGTTCGCAAAATGTCGCGGTAAGCAAGAGTCGCCACCATCTTTTATGTTCTCCAACATGGAAAGGACAAAAGCACATCAAAATTCCTTTTTCGAGATGTCTCTCGGTTCGGGAGGTAGATTTATAGAAAGGGAAGGTGTTAGCACCCTTTCTATCCGTGGTTATCCACTGGCTCTTAGGTACTTGCTCTTATGTTTTCAAAAATTGTTTGCTTTTCAAGTGTATGTGGGTTTTGAAAAAGTTTCGTTTTGAAAACTTCTAGGTAACTCTTGTATCAGTCCTCAAGAGTGTATGAAGTATTTGTTTGAAAACTTTTTGAAAGTGTAGGTGCGAAAAGTTGTTTTTGTTTTTTGAAAGAGAAAGTACCCAGGAGCAATCTACCTACTCTAAAGGAATTAGGTTGTGTAAGAGTCCTTTAGACAGTGCTATCCCACTATTGAGAAGTAGGAAGCACCGTCGTTGGAGTTTAAGGGTCAATTCGATTATTAGGGACATGTGTGGTCACCAAAGCAATGGTAGGACGCCTTAGCGGTAACCCTAATGTCCTAGATCCTTTTTATCCGAGGCAACCGTTTTGAGGCAACTGGATCTTTAGACAGGAGGGCGACCTCTAAAACACCCTATACTTGATGACCACGTCGAGGCAACCAAGTGAGGCGTACCCTAGGAGTGGCATGTGCATGTGTGTCAGGTTTCAGTTTATGTTTATCTTTGAACATGCATCATTTGTGAGCTACGAGTTGATTTTATTTTCATACAAGTCTTGCAGGCATATTAACAGTTAAGAGTGCGGAAAATAAATTGCGGAAAGTTGAATCTACGCTATTACAAGGCGCGGGTCTATACATCGCCAAAAACAAAACCCGTTTGGAAAATAAATGCGAGAAAAGTAAATAAAGCGATAAAAGCCTAATTAACTATTACATTTCTGGAGCAGATACATAAATATAATGAATTAAAATAAACACGCGCACGAAATATTAAATCGGGACGTCCTTAGGGTTTTGACCCTTTTCGAAAAAAGAATTGAAATTGGTCCTTTTTTTGCAATTAAATTAAATATTAAACCTAATTCTAATTAATTAATTAATTAAAAGAAAAAAAATGTTTTTTATGTTTTTTAATGTTTTAATGAAAATAAAGAGAAAATTAAAAGAAATTAAAAGTTAGTAAAAACCTAATTCTAAATTGATTTTATTTATTATGAAAAAGATTAAAGTTGACCTAATTAACCTAAATTAATTAATTTACATTTATTTACAAAATAATTAAATTAATAGTGAAATTAATAAATAATATGTTAAGTTTCTGATTTTATTAGGAAAATGTTAATTAATTTGATGGTTAGCAATTAAATAAAAAAACAATAAAAATAAATAAAGCAATTAAATGAAAGAAAATAAAAAAAATAAAATGCAAACCCAGGGGGGGTTTGTGGACCCATTAGGAGGTTTGAAGAAGCAATTTGGGCCCATTAAGAATCAAGCCTGCTTTGACTTTCTGGATGGTCTACGCTGGCTTTGACTGGGGAACATGATGGTCAACCATCCCTGGCCTTTGGATTCACCTTTGTGGCCACTTGGCATGCTGATCTGTGAGGTGTATGATGGACCCTCTTTGGAAACCTGCACACAAGCGTGTAAAGAAAAATAATATGGAATTTTGGGTGGACCTGGGGATCGAACCCAGGTCCCAATGATTCACAGCCAGATCACCAACCACTGAGCCAACCTGCATGCGTTTGCATGTATAATGCTAAACAAATATATTATTAATAATCAATCAACATGCTGGAATTTATGAAAGCGCGCGTTATATTTGAATTATCCAATCACGTGCTTACACCTATTGTCTTCTTCCTTATGCCTGCAAAAAGAACAAATGGATAGCGGGGGTTTTTAACCCCCACAAAATAGCATGACCAAAAATAGAGATTAGGCGTAGAAGCTATATAAATAGGGCGCGAGGGTTGGGTTTGATTCGTCTGGCCTTGACGAATTCAACCATAAGCGTGAGAAGGTCTAATTTTTCCTGTGCTGGAAATCCCCAATTTGGAAATGGAAGAACCCTAAAATTCGTTAATGGCAAATCACAATCCTGTGCATTATAATCCAATTAGTCAATACCAATAGCTTTGTATGGATGCAAGCAATATAAAACAAGCCATAAATCACATCAAATGTTCATAAATCGTGAGTTTCGATTCTGAAAAAAGTGGACAAACCGTGATTTTGTTTGGAGCGATTTCTCAAGCTTCAGCACTTGATTTTGATTCCAAAAGATCCCTAAGAGTTCCTGCAAGGTGTTAGAAACAAGAAAAGGCTTTGAATTACGTTGGAAGGTGGATTTCAGTTTTTACTTTTCTTTGATTTTTTTCAATGTTCTTATGGCCGTTTTAGCAATGTCTAGGTCCTGAATGCTGTTGGTACTGCTTGCTTATGTATGTGAGAACAAAATTAGGTCAGCAGCTGGGCCTTAATCTTGGTGTATTGAAGTTTTGAGATTTTGTTGACCACCATTAAAGAACTTTCCATATTTGGAGCAAATCCAAGATTTTATGCACAAAAACCCCTAGCACGAATTTGTGAGTTGGCACATGACATATAAAAGCTATTCAAATCACAAAGATGCTATTCCATTAATTTTTAGATATTATTTGAATTATTATGGATTTAAAATGAATTAAATCAATAAAAATTAAATAAAATGGAAAAATAAATGTTTGATCTTGAAATTAATCATGGGACACGTGTGTGGCACGACAAAGCTGAATCAAGTGGAAGAAAGTGGGCCCTTTTGTCAAAAATTGAAGTTTCAAGGATAGTTGACTTTTGAAATTGACCTATAATGTAGAAATTGATAACTTTTTGTGAGAGCATTTCTTGGACTTGGAATGGGAAGATGGATTGTAGGAAATGTCATCCCCTTCAAAATGAGCATTGGATGGGATTTTTCTGATGAACCATGAAAAAGTTATGCCCTGGTCAAGTTACAGTTGACTTTTCAACTGTCCAAAAATAGCAACTTTTGCATCTTTGATGATTTTTGAGCCATTCTTGTGGAATCATGATCAAGACTTGATCAAATGATGATTGTGGCCTCAAAATAATATGTTGACCAAAAATTTTGACTTTTGCCTGCAAAATGACCATTTTACCCCTGCAGTTGATTGTGAACCAAATGAAGCTTTTGACTGTGGAATTTGACCCTGTGAGTCTTGAAACTTGACATGTAGATGCTTGACAATGTATATAGGCACATGAGACTTGTTTGAGCCATAGAAAACCTCAAATTCCTTGCAAGAAACAAAACCCTAATTTCAGCTGGCTTAGGAGGCAGTTGGACTGTGCAATCCTTGAGTAGTCTTGAATCATTTGAAGATGATTCTTGACAAACCTTGAAGAGTATGGGAGGGCAAATTTTAGGGTAGAACAGTGAGGATCCGAGAAGATTGTTGTTTCAACGATCAAGTCTTGTCTGAAGTAGTTACTTGCCAAGAAAAAATCCCTAACTTTTGCCTAAGCTGCCCTTGCGGGTTTTCAACTTAGCGGGAAATTTATTCTGTTTATGTCTCTAATTTTTGCCTAGACCGCCCTTTCGGGTTTTCAGCCTACCGAGACGCTCCTTTTTTCCTAAGCCGCCCTTTCGGGTTTTCAACTTAGCGAGCTGTTCTTTTATTTCTTTAGGCGAAGTATTTCTTGACTGCGTCAGCATTCATGGGACGTGGGAACTCCTCGCCATCCATAGTTTCAAGAATTAATGCACCACCAGAGAAGGCTTTCTTGACAACATACGGGCCTTCAAAATTGGGAGTCCACTTGCCCCTAGAATCAGTGTTAAAAGACATGATCTTCCTGAGCACGAGGTCGCCTTCTCTGAATTCACGAGGTTTGACCTTTTTATCAAATGCTTTCTTCATTCTTTTTTGATATAACTGCCCATGACACAAAGCTGTCATTCTCTTCTCTTCAATAAAATTTAATTTGTCAAACCTGTTTTGGACCCATTCATCCTCTGTCAACTTGGCTTCCATTATCACACGCAACGAGGGAATCTCTACCTCAACAGGGAGTACAACTTCCATTCCATATACCAGGGAGAACGGGGTTGCTCGTGTTGAAGTGCGGACAGATGTCCGATATCCATGCAGAGCAAAAGGGATCATTTCATGCCAATCCTTATAAGTAACAACCATTTTCTGGATAAATATCTTGATATTCTTATTACCAGCCTCAACAGCCCCATTCATCTTTGGCTTGTATGGAGATGAATTGTGATGGACAATCTTGAATTCTACACACAGTTCTGTCATCATCTTGTTGTTCAAATTCGAGCCATTGTCAGTGATGATTCTACTCGGCACACCATACCGGCATATAAGATTGTTTTTGATGAAACGCACAACCACCTGTTTGGTAACATTGTCATAAGAAGCAGCCTCTACCCATTTGGTAAAGTAGTCAATTGCTACCAAGATGAAACAGTGTCCATTTGAAGCTTTGGGTTCTATCATCCCGATCATGTTTATACCCCACATAGAGAAAGGCCATGAAGAGGAAATCACATGGAGAAGTGTCGGAGGCACATGGACCTTGTCTGCATAAATCTGGCATTTATGGCACTTCTTTGCAAACTTGTAACAATCAGATTCCATTGTCAACCAATAATAACCTGCCCTTAGCATCTTTTTAGCCATCGAATGTCCATTAGCGTGAGTGCCAAATGAACCTTCATGAATCTCATGCATCAACATATCTGCTTCGTGTCTATCCACGCATCTGAGCAAGACCATGTCATAATTTCTCTAGTAAAACACATTTTCACTGAGGAAGAAACTGCTTGCCAATCTTCTCAGTGTCTTTCTATCTTTCCTCGACGCACCAATCGGGTATTCCTGAGTCTGAAGAAAATGCTGGATGTCATAATACCAAGGTTTTTCATCTACTACCTCCTCTGTCGTAAACACATGAGCGGGCCTATCCAGTCGTCGAACCGTAATACGGGGTATATCATTCCAAGTATTCACTTGGTACATGGAAGCCAGAGTTGCCAGAGCATCCTCCATTTGATTTTCATCTCTAGGAATGTGATGGAATTCAACTTTATTGAAGAAGGGTAGTAATCTTCGAGCATAATCTTTGTAAGGGATCAAACCAGGGTGACGAGTATCCCATTCTCCTTTAATCTGATTTATTACCAATGCTGAATCGCCATACACATCTAGAATTTTGATTCTGAGATCAATAGCTTCTTCAAGACCCATGATGCAAGCCTCATATTCCTCAATATTATTAGTGCAATCAAATGTTAACCTTGCAGTAAAAGGAATGTGCGATCCATGAGGAGTGACGATCACAGCACCAATTCCTTTACCATAAGCATTCACAGCTCCGTTAAATACCATACTCCAACGAGATTCAGGGTCGGGGCCTTCCTCAGGCAATGGTTCATCACAATATTTCACTTTTAGGAACATCACATCCTCATCGGGGAATTCATATTCTGCAAACTGATGATCTTCCACCGGCTGGTGAGCAAGGTAATCTGCCAACACACTACTTTTGATAGCTTTCTGAGTGAGGTACTCAATATCATATTCAGATAACAACATTTGCCAGCGGGAAATTCTCCCAGTAAGAGCAGGCTTCTCAAAAATATACTTGATTGGATCCATTTTGGAGATCAACCAAGTGATATGATTCAACATATACTGCCGCAAATGCTTTGCCGCCCAGGCCAAAGCACAACACGTTTTTTATAGCATGGAATACCACGACTCACAATCAGTGAACTTTTTGCTGAGATAATAAATGGTGAACTCTTTCTTCCCTGTTTCATCCTGTTGTCCCAGAATACAACCCATGGATTTATCTAACACTGTTAGATACATAATCAACGGTCTTCCTTCTACGGGAGGGATCAAGATAGGAGGTTCAAGCAGATACTCTTTAATACTCTCAAATGCCCTTTGGCAGTCATCCGTCCACACACAACCTTGATCTTTCTTTAACAACTTAAAGATCGGTTCACACTTTGCAGTCATGTGGGAAATGAATCTGGAAATATAATTCAAACGCCCGAGGAAACCCCTGACTTGCTTTTCAGTTCTTGGTGCTAGCATTTCTTGAATTTCTTTGACTTTATCAGGGTCAACTTCAATTCCTTTCTGGCTAACTATAAAACCCAACAATTTCCCCGATCTAACTCCGAAGGTGCATTTATTTAGATTTAAGCGGAGACGATACTTCCTCAAACGCTGAAACAACTTCAACAAATATTTTATATGCCCTTCTTCAGTTTGGGATTTTGCAATCATATTGTTGTTCCCCAAAATTTTCCCTCTCATGTTTTTAAAGGTCTTCCCTTACATGGTTGGTCACAAACACTTGCCTAACGAAAATAAAGTTTTTTTGAAGATGAACAAAGTGTCTTTCGATTGGCATCTGGGAAAAGTCTTCGATTGGGTATCCAAAATCCTTCGATACAGGCTTAACTCACCAGTCTTCGATTGGGCATTTGGCACTCTTCGATCAGACTTTGATTAGTAAGCTTCGATTAGGTGTTTGGAACCCTTCGATCAAGCTTTAGTTCACAAGTCTTCGATTGAGCACTGGACCCCCTTCGATCAAGTCAATTTCACAATGCTTCGACTATGCATTAACTACTTCAGGCTTACCTTCGACTCACGAGGCAAGAATCTCCTACAAGTTTGTTTCGATTCACAAAGGAAAAGGCCTCTCAACTTGCCAGCACACCAGGCAAGAGGCTCATTCAAAGCACATGTAAATGACTCATTCGAAGAACATGTAAAGGTCCATTTGAAGAAGCATTCAAAGGGTCAATTCGAAGAACATTCAAAAGGTCCATTTGAAGAAGCATTTAGAAGGCCCATTCGAAGGGCACATAAGAAGCCCATTCGAAGGGAACATAAGAAGTCCATTCGAAGGAGGCAACTCAAGACCAATCGAAGAGCATGGCCTGGAGGCATTCGAAAATCAAAGGTGTCCAGGTTCATTCAAGATTCCAAAGAGACATGAATATTTTAAAAAAGGAAATCTTTTAATATGTCTGATTCTTGTCTCATGGCTTTAAAGGCCTGTTTAATTGGTTGTCTCTTGCCGTTACTAGACCATCATACTCCTATAAATACAAGGGCCAGCATACAGTGCTGGGAGGAACGAAAAACGAAAAAGGAAAAAGGAGAAAAAGAAAAGAAAACGGAGGATTTAGAGATACGCTGCCCACAAACCCACCAAAGGTTATCAGCATTTTCATAAGTAATCCAAGCCAAAGCAGCCATTCAACAAACATCTCCACACCCAGAGCCACGGATCATACATCTTTAATTGGTAAGGGTTTGCAAAACCAAAATTGCACCTTCATGACATTTAAATACACATTGCATATGTATTCTTGTTATTACTGATTATGTTGCATGTAAGCTAAAGCGCAAAGATGAGATCATGCCATTGCTTGGGCACGATCTAAGTTTCTCCTTCAAATCTCAGGATAAAACAAACCCAGACCCAGATTCAGCAGATTCAA
Source organism: Vicia faba (assembly GCA_948472305.1). Classification (NCBI taxonomy): domain Eukaryota; kingdom Viridiplantae; phylum Streptophyta; class Magnoliopsida; order Fabales; family Fabaceae; genus Vicia; species Vicia faba. The sequence goes on from OX451738.1 coordinate 710,913,529, forward strand.
ATTGAGGAAGGATTCGAATTGGGAGGAGATTCGAATCAGGGGGGTGAAGTCCCCCCTGGATCTTTAACATTTGTCTCGTTTTGCAGGAAATATCTTCTCAGAATCTTGTTCAGAGCTTCGAAGCTTAGCAGCTTAGCTTTGAACTGGATCCAGGGTTCCTAGATCGAAGGATGACATATCCAGATCGAACACCCCCAAAATGCAGCCCCTCATGCACCTTCGATCCAGCCTCTTCACTGGATCGAAAGACAGCCTACACCTCTTTCGATCCAGGCCTCAAGAATTATACCTTTCTTGATTTACTGCCTGTTCCTTCGATTTCATCTTTGTTTTGACTATTTTATTTCTTTTTTTTAATCAACATAAAATCAATTAAAAAAAACCACAAAAACATTAGGCTAGTTTTTCTATTAAATTAACTTTGTTAATTAATCATTTAATTATCTTAACATTTTCTCAAAACTAAAATTAAGAAGATTTAGATCATTTTCCCAAAATAAAATAAAACAACAAAAAGATTTTATTCTTAGGATTTTTAGAGGTTATTTTCAGATTCGCGCGCGTTTATTTTATTGTAACTGCCTACTGGTTTGTAATAGCTTAACTAAGACTTTTACACTTTACTGCTTTATTCCCCCAATTTTGGACATGTAAATAATCCCCCTCCCCGAGGCCTTGTAATAGCGTAGGATTTACAATTCCCGAACTTTAAATTCCTATACATATATTAACTGTTTAGATGTATGCTAACTAGGATTGCATGACAAGATCTGAAAACAAATGGTAGAACACCTAAATATACAAAGATAATATAACTGAAAAACAATACACTCGCACATGTCACTCTTAGGGTACACCCACTTGGTTGCCTCGAACGTGGTCATTGAGTATAGGATGTTTTAGAGGTCGCCCTCTTGTCCAAAGATCATAAGTTGCCTCGAAACAGTTGCCTCGGATAAAATGATCTAAGACATTAGGGTTACCACTAAGGCATCCTAACATTGCTTTAGTGACCATACGTCCCGTAATCGAATTGACCCGAAAAATCCAACGACGATGCTGCCTACTCCTCAATAGTGGGATGGCATTGTCTAAAGGACACTTGCACAGTCTAATTCCTTTTTGAGTAGGTAGATGTTCTTAAGTACTTGCTCCTTTTAAAAACAAAACAAAACTTTTCGCACTTACACCCCTTTTAAAACAAAAAACTCTTTTCAAACCCACAAACACAAAGAAAAGCAAACTTTTTGAAAACATAGTGAGCAAGTACCTAAGAGCCCGTGGATAACCATGGATAGAAAGGGTGCTAACACCTTCCCTTTCTATAATCTACCTCCCGAACCCGAGAAACGTCTCGAAAAGGAATTTTTCTGTGCTTTTGTCTTTTCCTTGTTGGATAAAATAAAAGACGATGGCGACTCTTGCTTACCGCGACATTTTGCGAAAACAAACGCAAACGCGAACCAGCATTCCAAAACAGTCAGTTCTCATTCCCACCGATCACAGAACTGGAGACTCTGTTGAGGATATCCCTTTAAAAGTGGGGTTACCTTAGGGTTTAGATCACCTTTACTTGCTTACCTTGATTGCTTTGTTTGCTTTACACTTGGTTCTATTGTTTGGGTTTGAAATCCTCCACCCGGATTTGGGAAACATTCATAGATAGCAATACATTGTGGAAACTGTGCGGGGTATATCGACACGGTTGAAGCAATAGCTATATTAGTGCGACATATTTGTGAGTACCGGTAGCCTTTGAGTCAATCAAAGAGAATACGGGGCCGCTGAGTGATGTCACTAAGAACTAATGAACTAGAACCTTACTTGACCATCTTGGCCTTTTTTAGGGGTAGTGAGATGACCGACTTTGGTGCAGTCCGAAGTTGGTAGATACTCGATACTACACTCTTTGAGGATTGTTTTCTTGGAATATTTTGGTCGCTAGTTAAGTGGCTAAACCAAAACGATGAACATAGAAAACAATCCAATGATATTGAGCTCCTTAGAACTCGGTTACTATTTATAGGACAGGTTTTGAACCAACTGAAACTGAAAGAGGGTAATGCCTAAACTCCATGTCAGCCTAATCTTAAGGTTGTTTGTGTGACTTGTGTGCCTTCAAACTTGAACTACTTGCACATTCTTGTTATCTGACAACATGAGTTCCTTACAGGTTTTGTTTACAGTCCTTATCCAATAATTTAGATTTATCGCAGGGTTTACTTACAGCACCTCACGCTTTTGCTTAAACGCATAGCATACACATCATAAAATCATGCCTTAACATTTACTTAACCATTTCAAGGATCTCAAGGGTCTGTGATACAGGTTATGGTACATCAGATGTCTAGCAAGGGGCAAAGGGGATTTATTTTCCTCTAGCCAAGGTTGTCTAGAAATCAAAACATGATAACTTGAGTCAGGGGCTATGACCCACTCGATATGGTGAGCTTGACTCTTGAAGAAGGACTCTTAATGACATGAAGTTCCTTCAATCAAAGCTACAAGATTCAAATTCTAACAGTTTCTTGTTTACCCCGCGAGATCCTTGAAAACATTGCATACATATATCATACATATCATTGCATAACATGTCTCCCAATACAGGTCTCTCATGTTCTCGCTGTTTATTTCAGTAATGGCTTTCCAACCAGACAATCAAGATCTTCAAACTCGAGAGACTCAGTTCAGGGAAATCTTCCTAAACCTATCCAAGGGGCAGGAAGAGTTGAAAACACTCCTCGTTGGGGACTTGGTCAAGAAAAGTCCTGAAGACAATAAGGACGAACGGCTGGAACAACTACAAGCTGAGTTCAGTGCCATGAAAACCCAGATGCTGGGGCAGATGGCTCTTATCCAAGGCCTAACCCGGGAACAAGAAGAGCTGAGAACCATTATCAGCCAGCTTCATCAAGACAGATACAACAACATGAAGCAAATAGTCAAGGCCGGGGACCAAGTCATTAATCAACTTCCGAGAAGTCAAAGGTTTGGTTTGATGAAGAATAGACCTCTCCAAGTTGCTACTACCTCAAGGGTCCAACAACAACCTTGCCATAAACAACGGGTTGATCAGAGTAAGCCAAATATGCCCAAGAGGCAATTTACCAAGCTCAACATGTCGCTGTCTCAGGCTTTACAACACCTGTTGATATTGAATCTAGTGACGTTAAGGGACCCTCCTAAGAATCCCAACATAGCCTCCCCAAGGTACAATCCTGATGCAAGGTGTGCATATCACTCCAACATCCCGGGGCATGATACTAACATCTGTTGGGCGTTGAGCAACAAAATTCAAGACCTGATTGAGGAAGGAGCATTGGAACTCACACAAGAAGGTCAGATTGAATTCTTTTTCCATCCCCCCAAGGTTCCCCATTTGAAGTGACAAGTACTGAGACGAGAAGACTTTTTGTTCATTAGAATTTTCAAGTTGTAATTTTCTTTTGATTGTTCGAACATTTATTCATGTCAAACTTTGTTACTTTATCAATGCATTGCATATGTCTGTTTTGAATCAATCCATTCGTATTCACTATATTCAAATTGCTTTTATTTTTTGTGATGATCAACTCTCGATTAAAAAATTCTAAGACTTTAGAGGGAGGATGACGAAACAATACCATAATCTCATACAGTATGCTTTTAGACAGACCTTGCTGGCGATGTACATGCGTTTCTTTCAAATCCTAAACACTGGAGTTATAAGGAAGATAATCCCTAGTCAACCCCTTCGAGCCAAAGAAGTAGGAGTTTTCTGTTTTAAACACAAATTGAAACCTTTAATTTAAACCTGGGGCAGGGTAGTCTCTCAGTTAATTCAAAAGATGCGCATTGAAGTCGCAAAACTCTCAGTTCATAATACAACGAACGACATCAAAACCATTCCTCTGGAATCAAAAGACAGTGGTGGTTCCTTATCTCATAGGCAGTCAATCTCTCAAAAGAGAAAAGCCCACTGAGCCAAAACCTATAAAGGAGGCTTAAGAAAGTTGGGGCATCCCGCCGACTGTAATCTCGAAAACAGAAACAGGCAGGCAAAAGTTAGGGATAACAAATCAAAAGAACGAGGTCGCTACAACATGAAAAATGTTGCAAAAATAACTGCCTTCCAACAAATTCAACTTGTGTGAACCATCACCAAAAACGTCGTTCCAGACTCATTAGGAGTTCAAATGCACAATTAACTGAGTTTAGGATTGAAGAACATCAAGGAGAATGGGATGGGCTAAATTAATTTTGAGCCTTATATCTTTTGTTTCTTAAACCACGAACCATGGCCACGTTATAACCCTTAAAAAGTCCTAGCTGAAGCATGGGTTAGTCTGAAAGCATACTGTTACAAAAGGTATCCTGAATCCTGTAGGGCTTGCTGTAAATCCTGAGTTGACGTCACATTTTACAAAATTTTCCTATCTTACTGAAAAAATGCATTTTCAAAAACTTCAAGACAGACATAAGCTTTGCATTCTTAAAATAACATTGTTTGCATATGACTATTTGTTCAAATAGCAGAGAAATTCGCACGACGAATATCTAGTGAACAAAAACCTTTTCAATAAAAAAGGATCACCTCAAGTGGAAAAACACTTCCAATCAAGGGGCACGGCATGATCATTGTCCATCATCTGGGGCAGTCAAGTCAAGATTCAAGGAATCTCTCAAAATGCCAAATAGCCAAGGCAGATCTCCATCTGAATCAATTGGGGCATTGGACATGAATTCTGGAAACGAATCTTGCATGATCAAACGAAGATCTTCTGGTAGTATGCCAACACAACACTACCGACAGTGACACCTCTCTACATCCTGAGGGAATGGACATAGTCACAAAAAAAAATACCGCGCGTGAATCAAAGACCCGCTAGGTTGACTGGCCTAGGCAAAAATAAGGGATTCCCGGCGAACCAAAAGGGTTCGGGAAAAAATAAGGGATGAAAATGAAAAAGTCTGTACACCCGGCAAGTCGAAAACCTGAAAAGGCGGCTTGGGCAAAAAAGGGTATCCCGATGGACTGAAAACCCGAAAGGGCGGTCCAGGCAAAAATTAGGGATCAAAGCGTACGATTATGTCCCGTCATCTCGTCACTGGCCTACCGGAAGAAGACTTGTCATTTTGACCGAAATATACCAAGCACCTCATAGGTGGGGATAATACTCGATCCACAAGGCCTCCACAGGCACCTTCTCCCGCAAAAAAACAGGGGCAAATAAGAATTGTCTGAACTGTACGAGTTGCTCTGTCTACCAGGTACCAAGGTATATATTCAGCTGAAGAATATGGCTAAGATACTTTCACTCCCCGCAGAATAAGACAGTAATGGTAGCTCTCCCCATTGAGACTTGCAGCTATGTACGAATCAACAAAACTCTCCCCAAGCAAAGTTAATCTACCATCAGCCCTGAAAAGGTTGGGTATCCCCAGAAGGTCTTAATATTCCTCAGTGGAGTATAAAGACATTCCCCAGCAAGTATAAAAACAGCCCCGACAGTCTTAATATTCCTCAACAGAATATAAGAATGTTCTCCGGAGGAATACAAGATACCCCAATAGAACCATTTCCCCAGCGCAGTCTAAAAAGGCTTCCCCGCCAAGGTTGAATCATCTCACCCAGTAGACTCTGGTTGCTTATCCCCTGCAGAGCGCAAATAAATCTCCCCATCCAAATTCAGAAGGTTATCCTCACAAGAGTCTAACTGGGTTATCCTCAGCAAGTTGCGACTGGAAGATCATCCCTAGCAAAGTTCTTTCTATTCCCAACGGAGTTCATCATTGGAATCCCCAACAGAGCTTATCAACGAGATCCTCAGCGGAGTTTATCGTTAAAATCCTCAGCAGAACATCTCTTCCCCACAGAGTAATTCCCCTCAGAGTAATCTCTTCATCAAGTTTATTCCCCCAACGGAGTTCTTTTCTCCTGCAGGTTTATTCTCACAATCATCTTTGTTCATCATCCCCAGCGGAAACGAAGAACTCAACTCTATTCTCCAGCAGCTCCGGGATTTATTTTCCCAGCTAAAACATCACACTTCCATACATCATAATACATGCATGTACGCATCATATGGATACAATCTCATTTATTTTGAGAACATCATTGCTTGACCCATATCATGCATTGCATATGACTGACCATTACCTTTCAGGAAAAATGCAGTTAAGTTCTCAGCTTAGTCGAAGATCTGACCAGTCCTTAAATCTCAATTGAATTATCATCGGTTGAATTTCAGATAAGGCTCTCAATCTCGACAGTTTCCTTTATCATAGTGTGGACGAGTTCTATAACCTCAAAGGTATACTCCATTGAGCACGATTCAGTTCCTAGATCTTGATGTTCTCCTCCGTCATAGTGTGGACAAGTTCTATAACCTCAGCGGTATACTCCATTGAGCACGAGACAGTTCCTAGATCTTGATGAAGATGGTTCCCTATGTCATAGTGTGGACGAGTACTATAACCTCAACGGTATACTCCATTGAGCACGAGTCAGTTCCTAGATATTGATGTTCTCCTCCGTCATAGTATGGACAAGTTCTATAACCTCAGCGGTATACTCCATTGAGCACGAGACAGTTCCTAGATCTTGATGAAGATGTTTCCCTATGTCACAGTATGGACGAGTACTATAACCTCAACGGTATACTCCATTGAGCACGAGTCAGTTCCTAGATCTTGATGTTCTCCTCCATCATAGTGTGGACAAGTTCTATAACCTCGGCGGTATACTCCATTGAGCACGAGACAGTTCCTAGATCTTGATGTTCTCCTCCGTCATAGTGTGGAAAAGTTCTATAACCTCAGTGGTATACTCCATTGAGCACGAGACAGTTCCTAGATCTTGATGAATATGTTTCCCTACGTCATAGTGTGGACGAGTACTATAACCTCAACGGTATACTCCATTGAGCACGAGTCAGTTCCTAGATCTTGATGTTCTCCTCCGTCATAGTGTGGACAAGTTCTATAACCTCAGCGGTATACTCCATTGAGCACGAGACAGTTCCTAGATCTTGATGAAGATGTTTCCCTACGTCATAGTGTGGACGAGTACTATAACCTCAATGGTATACTCCATTGAGCACGAGTCAGTTCCTAAATCTTGATTATCTCCTCCGTCATAGTGTGGACAAGTTCTATAACCTCGGCGGTATACTCCATTGAGCACGAGACAGTTCCTAGATCTTGATCTTCTCCTCCGTCATAGTGTGGAAAAGTTCTATAACCTCAGCGGTATACTCCATTGAGCACGAGACAGTTCCTAGATCTTGATGAAGATGTTTCCCTACATCATAGTGTGGACGAGTACTATAACCTCAACGGTATACTCCATTGAGCACGAGTCAGTTCCTAGATCTTGATGTTCTCCTCCGTCATAGTGTGGACAAGTTATATAACCTCAGCGGTATACTCCATTGAGCACGAGACTGTTCCTAGATCTTGATGTTCTCCTCCGTCATAGTATGGACAAGTTCTATAACCTCAACGGTATACTCCCGGTGGGCACGAGACAGTTCCTAGATCTTGATGAAGATGTTTCCCTACGTCATAGTGTGGACGAGTACTATAATCTCAACGGTATACTCCATTGAGCACGAGTCAGTTCCTAGATCTTGATGTTCTCCTCCGTCATAGTGTGGACAAGTTCTATAACCTCAGCGGTATACTCCATTGAGCACGAGACAGTTCCTAGATCTTGATGAAGATGTTTCCCCATGTCATAGTGTGGACGAGTACTATAACCTCAACGGTATACTCCATTGAGCACGAGTCAGTTCCTAGATCTTGATGTTCTCCTCCGTCATAGTGTGGACAAGTTCTATAACCTCAGCGGTATACTCCATTGAGCACGAGACAGTTCCTAGATCTTAATGAAGATGTTTCCCTACATCATAGTATGGACGAGTACTATAACCTCAGCGGTATACTCCATTGAGCACGAGTCAGTTCCTAGATCTTGATGTTCTCCTCCGTCATAGTGTGGACAAGTTCTATAACCTCAGTGGTATACTCCATTGAGCACGAGACAGTTCCTAGATCTTGATGAAGATGTTTCCCTACGTCATAGTATGGACGAGTACTATAACCTCAACGGTATACTCCATTGAGCACGAGTCAGTTCCTAGATATTGATGTTCTCCTCCGTCATAGTGTGGACAAGTTCTATAACCTCAACGGTATACTCCATTGAGCACGAGACAGTTCCTAGATCTTGATGAAGATGTTTCCCTACGTCATAGTGTGGACGAGTACTATAACCTCAACGGTATACTCCATTGAGCACGAATCAGTTCCTAGATCTTGATGTTCTCCTCCATCATAGTGTGGACAAGTTCTATAACCTCGACGGTATACTCCATTGAGCACGAGACAGTTCCTAGATCTTGATGTTCTCCTCCGTCATAGTGTGGACAAGTTCTATAACCTCAGTGGTATACTCCATTGAGCACGAGACAATTCCTAGATCTTGATGAATATGTTTCCCTACGTCATAGTGTGGACGAGTACTATAACCTCAACGGTATACTCCATTGAGCACGAGTAAGTTCCTAGATCTTGATGTTCTCCTCCGTCATAGTGTGGACAAGTTCTATAACCTCAGCGGTATACTCCATTGAGCACGAGACAGTTCCTAGATCTTGATGAAGATGTTTCCCTACGTCATAGTGTGGACGAGTACTATAACCTCAATGGTATACTCCATTGAGCACGAGTCAGTTCCTAAATCTTGATTATCTCCTCCGTCATAGTCTGGACAAGTTCTATAACCTCGGCGGTATACTCCATTGAGCACGAGACAGTTCCTAGATCTTGATGTTCTCCTCCGTCATAGTGTGGACAAGTTCTATAACCTCAGCGGTATACTCCATTGAGCACGAGACAGTTCCTAGATCTTGATAAAGATGTTTCCCTACATCATAGTGTGGATGAGTACTATAACCTCAACGGTATACTCCATTGAGCACGAGTCAGTTCCTAGATCTTGATGTTCTCCTCCGTCATAGTGTGGACAAGTTCTATAACCTCAGCGGTATACTCCATTGAGCACGAGACTGTTCCTAGATCTTGATGTTCTCCTCCGTCATAGTGTGGACAAGTTCTATAACCTCAACGGTATACTCCCAGTGGGCACGAGACAGTTCCTAGATCTTGATGAAGATGTTTCCCTACGTCATAGTGTGGACGAGTACTATAATCTCAACGGTATACTCCATTGAGCAGGAGTCAGTTCCTAGATCTTGATGTTCTCCTCCGTCATAGTGTGGACAAGTTCTATAACCTCAGCGGTATACTCCATTGAGCACGAGACAGTTCCTAGATCTTGATGAAGATGTTTCCCCATGTCATAGTGTGGACGAGTACTATAATCTCAACGGTATACTCCATTGAGCACGAGTCATTTCCTAGATCTTGATGTTCTCCTCCGTCATAGTGTGGACAAGTTCTATAACCTCAGCGGTATACTCCATTGAGCACGAGACAGTTCCTAGATCTTAATGAAGATGTTTACCTACGTCATAGTATGGACGAGTACTATAACCTCAGCGGTATACTCCATTGAGCACGAGTCAGTTCCTAGATCTTGATGTTCTCCTCCGTCATAGTGTGGACAAGTTCTATAACCCCAGCGGTATACTCCATTGAGCACGAGACAGTTCCTAGATCTTTATGAAGATGTTTCCCTACGTCATAGTGTGGACGAGTACTATAACATCAACGGTATACTCCATTGAGCACGAGTCAGTTCCTAGATCTTGATGTTCTCCTCCGTCATAGTGTGGACAAGTTCTATAACCTCAACGGTATACTCCATTGAGCACGAGACAGTTCCTAGATCTTGATGAATATGTTTCCCTACGTCATAGTGTGGACAAGTACTATAACCTCAACGGTATACTCCATTGAGCACGAGTCAGTTCCTAGATCTTGATGTTCTCCTCCGTCATAGTGTGGACAAGTTCTATAACCTCAGCGGTATACTCCATTGAGCACGAGACAGTTCCTAGATCTTGATGAATATGTTTCCCTACGTCATAGTGTGGACGAGTACTATAACCTCAACGGTATACTCCATTGAGCACGAGTCAGTTCCTAGATCTTGATGTTCTCCTCCGTCATAGTGTGGACAAGTTCTATAACCTCAGCGGTATACTCCATTGAGCACGAGACAGTTCCTAGATCTTGATGAAGATGTTTCCCTACGTCATAGTGTGGACGAGTACTATAACCTCAGTGGTATACTCCATTGAGCACGAGTCAGTTCCTAGATCTTGATGTTCTCCTCCGTCATAGTGTGGACAAGTTCTATAACCTCAGTGGTATACTCCATTGAGCACGAGACAGTTCCTAGATCTTGATGAAGATGTTTCCCTACGTCATAGTGTGGACGAGTACTATAACCTCAACGGTATACTCCATTGAGCACGAGTCAGTTCCTAGATCTTGATGTTTTCCTCTGTCATAGTGTGGGAAAGTTCTATAACCTTAGCGGTATACTCCCGGTGGGCACGAGACAGTTCCTAGATCTTGATGAAGATGTTTCCCCCCAATTGAATTATGAATAGGTTCTTAAAACTCAATTGAAACATTCTCTCAGTTGAAGTACATGCAGGTTCCTAAATCTCAACAAAGTTAGACTTCCCCAGCGGAATCTTCTACAACAACAGGTATGCAAGTTCTCACTAAGGAATCTCTTATGCGATCGACACTCCTGCAGATGGCATCTATAAGCCCATCCTCCTACCAACAATCTCCAAATGGCATCTGTAAGCCCATTCCCGATGTCACAATGCTGATACTACACCATGCGAGTGCAAATTTCTGGGCACTCTAGTGTTCAATTATCTTCCACCTTCGGATCACGAAAGGCTCGAAAGCCAATCTATATCCTCAGGTTTAAGAAAATTGAACAGGGACAACTGTTGTACCCCAAAATTTTCCCTCTCATGTTTTCAAAGGTCTTCCCTTACATGGTTGGTCACAAACACTTGCCTAACGAAAATAAAGTTTTTTTGAAGATGGACAAAGTGTCTTTCGATTGGCATCTGGGAAAAGTCTTCGATTGGGTATCCAAAATCCTTCGATACATGCTTAGCTCACCAGTCTTCGATTGGGCATTTGGCACTCTTCGATCAGGCTTTGATTAGTAAGCTTCGATTAGGTGTTTGGAACCCTTCGATCAAGCTTTGGTTCGCAAGTCTTCGATTGAGCGCTGGACCCCCTTCGATCAAGTCAATTTCACAATGCTTCGACTATGCATTAACTACTTCAGGCTTACCTTCGACTCACGAGGCAAGAATCTCCTACAAGTTTGTTTCGATTCACAAAGGAAAAGGCCTCTCAACTTGCCAGCACACCAGGAAAGAGGCTCATTCGAAGCACATGTAAATGACTCATTCGAAGAACATGTAAAGGTCCATTTGAAGAAGCATTCAAAGGGTCAATTCGAAGAACATTCAAAAGGTCCATTTGAAGAAGCATTTAGAAGGCCCATTCGAAGAGCACATAAGAAGCCCATTCGAAGGGAACATAAGAAGTCCATTCGAAGGAGGCAACTCAAGACCAATCGAAGAGCATGGCCTGGAGGCATTCGAAAATCAAAGGTGTCCAGGTTCATTCAAGATTCCAAAGAGACATGAATATTTCAAAAAAGGAAATCTTTTAATATGTCTGATTCTTGTCTCATGGCTTTAAAGGCCTGTTTAATTGGTTGTCTCTTGCCGTTACTAGACCATCATACTCCTATAAATACAAGGGCCAGCATACAGTGCTGGGAGGAACGAAAAACGAAAAAGGAAAAAGGAGAAAAAGAAAAGAAAACGAAGGATTTGGAGATACGCTGCCCACAAACCCACCAAAGGTTATCAGCATTTTCATAAGTAATCCAAGCCAAAGCAGCCATTCAGCAAACATCTCCACACCCAGAGCCACAGATCATACATCTTTAATTGGTAAGGGTTTGCAAAACCAAAATTGCACCTTCATGACATTTAAATACACATTGCATATGTATTCTTGTTATTACTGATTATGTTGCATGTAAGCTAAAGCGCAAAGATGAGATCGTGCCATTGCTTGGGCACGATCTAAGTTTCTCCTTCAAATCTCATGATAAAACAAACCCAGACCCAGATTCAGCAGATTCAAATTGAGGAAGGATTCGAATTGGGAGGAGATTCGAATCAGGGGGGTGAAGTCCCCCCTGGATCTTTAACATTTGTCTCGTTTTGCAGGAAATATCTTCTCAGAATCTTGTTCAGAGCTTCGAAGCTTAGCAGCTTAGCTTCGAACTGGATCCAGGGTTCCCAGATCGAAGGATGACATATCCAGATCGAACACCCCCAAAATGCATCCCGTCATGCACCTTCAATCAAGCCTCTTCACTGGATCGAAAGACAGCCCACACCTCTTTCGATCCAGGCCTCCAGAATTATACCTTTCTTGATTTACTGCATGTTCCTTCGATTTCATCTTTGTTTTGACTATTTTATTTCTTTTTTTTAATCAACATAAAATCAATTAAAAAAAACCACAAAAACATTAGGCTAGTTTTTCTATTAAATTAACTTTGTTAATTAATCATTTAATTATCTTAACATTTTCTCAAAACTAAAATTAAGAAGATTTAGATCATTTTCCCAAAATAAAATAAAACAACAAAAAGATTTTATTCTTAGGATTTTTAGAGGTTATTTTCAGATTCGCGCGCGTTTATTTTATTGTAACTGCCTACTGGTTTGTAATAGCTTAACTAAGACTTTTACACTTTACTGCTTTATTCCCCCAATTTTGGACATGTAAATAATCCCCCTCCCCGAGGCCTTGTAATAGCGTAGGATTTACAATTCCTGCACTTTAAATTCCTATACATATATTAACTGTTTAGATGTATGCTAACTAGGATTGCATGACAGGATCTGAAAACAAACGGTAGAACACCTAAATATACAAAGATAATATAACTGAAAAACAATACACTCGCACATGTCACTCTTAGGGTACACCCACTTGGTTGCCTCGAACGTGGTCATTGAGTATAGGATGTTTTAGAGGTCGCCCTCTTGTCCAAAGATCATAAGTTGCCTCGGATAAAATGATCTAAGACATTAGGGTTACCACTAAGGCATCCTAACATTGCTTTAGTGACCACACGTCCCGTAATCGAATTGACCCGAAAACTCCAACGACGATCCTACCTACTCCTCAATAGTGGGATGGCATTGTCTAAAGGACACTTGCACAGTCTAATTCCTTTTTGAGTAGGTAGATGTTCTTAAGTGCGTGCTCCTTTTAAAAACAAAACAAAACTTTTCGCACTTACACCCCTTTTAAAACAAAAAACTCTTTTCAAACCCACAAACACAAAGAAAAGCAAACTTTTTGAAAACATAGTGAACAAGTACCTAAGAGCCCGTGGATAACCACTGATAGAAAGGGTGCTAACACCTTCCCTTTCTATAATCTACCTCCCGAACCCGAGAAACGTCTCGAAAAGGAATTTTTCTATGCTTTTGTCCTTTCCTTGTTGGATAAAATAAAAGACGGTGGCGACTCTTGCTTACCGCGACATTTTGCAAAAACAAACGCAAACGCGAACCAGCATTCCAAAACAGTCAGTTCTCATTCCCACCGATCACACATATCATCAACATATACTTCAATTTCCTTGTGCATCAGATCATGGAATAAGATTGTCATAGCCCTCTGGTACGTTGCACCAGCGTTCTTCAACCCAAAGGGCATCACTCTGTAACAGAATGTTCCTCAGGGTGTGATTAACGTTGTTTTTTCCATGTCCTCTGGAGCCATTCTTATTTGATTATACCCGGAAAATCCGTCCATGAACGAGAATACCTTGAATTTTGTTGTGTTGTCCACTAACATGTCAATGTAAGGCAATGGGAAATCATCTTTTGGACTAGATTTATTTAGATCTCTGTAATCTACGCACATGCGGACTTTTCCTTCTTTTTTCGGTACTGGGACAATATTGGAAATCCATTGAGGATACACTGACGTCACAAGAAAACCAGCATTAATCTGTTTTAGGACCTCATCTTTGATCTTTACTGCCATATCTGGGTGGGTTCTTCTCAACTTTTGTTTAACTGACGGACACTCTGGCTTCAACGGAAAATGATGCTCGATAATGTCTGTATCTAGACCAGGCATATCTTGATAAGACCAAGAAAAACTATCCACATACTCTTTCAATAGCTCAATCAACCCGCTTTTCACATCAGGATGCAACGATGCTCCAATCTTAATTTCCTTTAGATCTTCTTCTGAACCCACATTAATCACTTCCAAAGGCTCCTTATATGGCTGAATGGTATTTTCCTCGTGCTCAAGCAACCGTGAGACCTCTTCAGGAATCTCATCATAATCTTCTTCTTCAGCCTCAAACACGGGACAATCAAAGTTGGGAGAGGGTGCAGGGTCATTGTATTCAACGGGTTTTTTAATTAATCTGCACATGTGATTTATGATTGCTTTTAGAAACTGACACATATAATAAGTGATCATGCAGATTAATTTTCAGTTATTATTTATTTTGAAAAGGTTTTTTTTTCTTCTGATTACCATTTCCCAAGAAAAATGCAGAAAATAAAAGATATAATTTTGGAAGCAAAGACAACTTTTATTAATGATCTTAAAAATCAAAGCAAACAGATAAGCCCATACAATACTTTCAGCTTGGGCAGAGTGAAAGCTTTTCAAAAGAAATAAACAGATTAACAAAACAAATTACTTTGAAATATGTATGCAAGAAGGAACATCAATGGTGACCCAGTTCTGAACTCGGACTTCATGCGTCACATAATTCGGTACTTCCTGCTCTGCTTCATCCTCTTTAACAACATTAATTCCAGAACCAATTGGATGGAGGTAGCCTCCGCTGCGGAAAACATCATGATAACTGTTCACAGGAGACTTTGACTTCAAACTTTCGCCTTTTCCATTCTTCGAAGAGAAACCCAAACCAGCTTTGTTTTTGTTCACGGGTGGATCCACAAGTTGTCCCCAAACTGCATTATGACCATTACGCACAACCTGCTGCACGTCCTTCAGCGAAACCATGGAATTCTCATTCCTCATTATGTTGTCAATAGATAGGGCTTGGAACTGGGTTCCAACAGCAGCCTCATCCGCTTCTACAATACTGAAAGAGGATAGATGGGATATCAACAACGCCTTCTCCCCATTTATGATCACTACCTTCCATTCACGCACAAACTTTAACTTCTGATGCAGAGTTGAAGTGACAGCCCCTGCTTCGTGTATCCATGGCCGTTCTAGCAAACAACTATATGCGGGAATATTGTCTATGACCTGGAAGGTTATCAAGAACAAATGTGGTCCTATATGGATGGGCAAGTCTACTTCACCGATAACAGATTTCCTCGACCCATCAAAAGCCTTCACAATGATGCCACTCGGGCGCATAGGTGCTCCTTGATACTTTAACTTCATGAGGGTACTCCTCGGTATAACATTCAACGCGGATCCGTTATTAATTAACACATTGGACAGCAAATCATTCTTGCAGTTCATAATATATGGAGGGCCAGGTTGTGATTCCTCCCTTCATCTGGTAACTCATCATCGCAGAAACTCAAATTGTTACATGATGTAATGTTTCCAATTACGCTGCTGAATTGATCTAATGGCATGTCATCCTCTACGAAAGCTTGGTCTAGTACTCTCATAAGTGATTCTCTATGAGCAGAGGAATTCATCAATAAAGCTAGAATAGATATCTTTGAAGGAATCTACAATAGCTGATCTACAATTTTGTAGTCGCTCATCTTAATTATCTTCAAAATATCATCCACTTCCTTCTCTAATGTAGCTCCACTAGTCTCTCCTGTAGCCTTCTTAGGCTCATCGTTCTCAGCAATTTTCTTTCTAGCAACAACATCTCTTCGAATAACCGGCGCAAACACACGACCGCTACGGGTCACCCTGCTATCATCAGCTATATTTCCAACATCTAGCATTGGCTGGATGGGAATCTCCACCCCATCTTCTAAGATTGTAGCGTTGTATGTGTAAGGCGCAACCTTGTCTGATTCATAGGGAACAGGACCTCGCAGACTAATTACCAATGGGGTAACAGCTGGTTTGCTATGGTACTCCACCTCAAGACGAGCGGGTGCACCAAAACAAGGTACAATGACATTTACACCTTCCTCAACACAATCAGCCATCAAAAGTCATTTCCGGCAAACAAATCTTCGTCTAAAGAGAAATACTCATCTATGGAGGCATACTCTTCCTCTGACTCTTCTTCCATCAAACAAACTTCAACCATATCAATCTCGTGATAATCATCTCTCTGACCTGTGATCTTGATAGTTCCATTGTCTAACAGCAACTGAACACCTTCCCTCACAATTGAACATCCTCGGGGATCTCGACAACAAACTATGCAAGATCCATATTGGTGTTCCACCTGACCAGCAGTACGACAGAAGGTAGCATGCAACTGTACGAGATCCTCATTCAAATGATCTACATCAAAAATTATGAATTCACCTGGACATCCAGAAACCATATTCACTTCCTCTTCATATTCCGCCCTAGGCCTAATTATATGGATTAAACCTTATTCATCATCTCCTGCAAATCAGCCTTTATCTTCTTGAAACCCTGTATATATGTACTGCAAATAGCACAACCGGTGTGGTCATGCGTATAATAACTGAATTCACAGAGGTCTGCGTGCATCTTCACCAAATCTCCTCTAACCAGATTAATGTCAAAAATTCAAAAGTCGCTTGGACAACCGGCCACCATATTTACAGCATTCATTCCCCCGTGCTTGGGTAGAGGATTGTCTTTCACATTAGTTCCCACGTATTTGAAAGATAAAATTCCATATTTCACCAACCTTTGCACTTCAGTCCTTAAAGGATAACAATTCTCAACACTATGCCCTGGTGCTCCCTGATGAAAGGCACACGTCTGGTCTTCTTTGTAATACCAAGGAAATGGTGATGGTATGGCGGGAGGTGGTCATGTCTGGACCAACTTCTTCTGAATCAATGCTGGTAGTGGCTCTGCATAGCTCATGGGAATAGGATCATAGTTCTCCTTTCTCTGATTTTACCCTTGATTCCTCTGCTGGGACGGTCTCTGATAAGCAACGGTAGTCGGAGCGGCATTCATAACAGGAGTAACTGAGGTGACTTGCTAATGATGCTGATAATTCTTTCTAGGAGCGTTTACCCTTCTCTATTGCATAACAAAATTTGTATCCCCCTCTTTTTTCTTTGTAAACCCATAAGCTGGCTTTTTCACCCCTCCAGATCCTTCACCCTTTGTCAAACGGCCTTCTCTTACTGCCTCTTCTAGGCGGACACCCATTCCTACCATCTCTATAAAATCACTTGGGACACTTGCTACCATTATTTCGTAGTAGAAAGCGCCTAGCGTCTTTAGAAAAATCTTAGTCATTTCTTTCTCTTCCATGGGAGGAATCACTTGTGCAACCACTTCGCGCCATCTCTGTGCATACTCTTTAAATGATTCTCTGTCTTTCTTAACCATGGCTCTAAGCTGGTCACGGTCAGGCGCCATGTCCACATTGTACTTTTATTGTTTAATGAATGCTTCTCCCAAATCATTAAAAGTATGGATGTTGGCGCTGTCTAAGCTCATGTACCATTTCAACGCTGCGCCGGTCAGCCTATCCTGGAAAAAGTGAATCAGCAGATGTTGATCATCGATGTGGATAGACATTCTTCTTACATACATCACCAAATGAGCACGAGGTCAAGTGTTGCCCTTGTACTTCTCAAATTCCGGGACCTCGAACTTAGCAGGCACTTTAACATTCGGGACTAAACACAGCTCATTCACATTCTTCCCAAATAACTCTTTTCCCCTAAGAGCCTTCATCTCTCTTTGCATTCTATCAAACTGCTCTTGGAAATCACCCATTCTGTCATAAAGACCCAAGTCTTCACTCGGCGGAGGGAAAGGACGACACATATCTTCATTAACAAACGAAACCAAATTCACCGAAGGAGGTGCAGCAGGAACAATATGCACCATAGGAGGTGCCGGAGTAACAGCATTTTGAACCATTGGAGCCTCTTGAGGGCCAAGATTGAAACCTTCAGGTGCAAAATTCTCTGGCATTCCCCACGGATAACCCTAAGGCATACGGTTTTGAACAACAGCCAGAGTAACGGATACAGGAACAGTATGAACTTCAGCATTTACCCTTGTTGGTTGAGGTTGAACACTCGGTGGCTGATTCTGAGCAACCACCAGAGCTTCCATCAGAGTAGTCAAGTTGGCCAAGCCAGCCTTCAAAGCGGAAACTTCTTCGCGTAGATCGCGATTCTCCTGCTCTAAGTTGTCCATCTTCTTTTTGAAATTAGCCTGAGTGTTGTAGTGATGAGTCAGCTTGCTGAGTGAAGCAAAGAAGCTGGGTAAGACACCTGGATATGCATAACAAATGCAAGAAATATGTGCAATATGATGCATGATATGCAATTCATATGATTATTTTTACTTTATCATTTAATATTTCAAGGGATTTATGGTTTATAGACATATTACAAACATCAAAATAATAACGCATTTGAAATACTGAAAACTTTTATTATAATAGCTTCAAAACGGGTTACAAGTTTCAATGATCCCTAGTACAAGATGAAAATACAATCTAAAATCCTGAGAAGAGGAACTAATGGAGATCAATTTGTACGCTGGCGCTTCCCTGTTAGCCAGACAACCTGAGCCCTCAACCTCTGGTTTTCTTCCACATGTCTGATGGTAACCTCCTTCCAATCATATGAAGCAGGAAGTGAGTAATCACACCTGTTTGAGGCTTAGGAGAAAATAAATCCCCTTGCCTCTCCATAGACTCCACTGCTCGACTCTCAAGGATCCCGATCAAATAATCTTTCTCCTTCAGGTCTGCTCTGTAGGAACTCTCTAAAGTCTGGAACTTGTTCTTCCAAGCATCCCTTTCCTGTTGCATCCTAACCAAAGCAAGCTGCAGCTCTTCTAGATCATCTAATAAGGGAGGAGTGGTCTTCGCAAACAAATCAGGCATGGGTGTCTCCCGAGTATACGATATCTTCAACTGAATGGCTCTCGATCGGATCCACTGAAGATATGGCTCCAAAGAAACAGCACCTCTAGGTCCCAAATCCTTCCTACTCTTCTTATGAATGTGACACCAGGCCTTCGCAATCTGCTCCCTAGCTTCCCTGTGGTCTTCTCCTTCCTTCATAAAGAAACTACTCAAATGAATACTATTCGGTTTATCCCTCATCGGGTAACCAAGTTGTCGCCGTGCAAGAACAGGGTTATAGTTAATTCCTCCCTTTGTACCAAGAAGAGGCACATTGGGGAAACTACCACAACTGTCAATAACCTCCACATCCTGGTAAGCTCGATGATACCAATCAATATCTGAGTGAGTAAGTGCCATGATCTTAGGAGCCCAACGGGGTTCCTTCTTGACATTCCAAAAAGCATCAGACTGAGGCATATGAGAGATAAACCACTGGTATAATAAAGGCGTGCAGCAGATAATCATTCCCCCATGATAGGAACTCCGAAGATGAAAAAAGTAATAAGCATCGCCCAACAGTGTAGGAACTGGGTTTCCAATCATGAAAATCCTAATAGCGTTAATGTCGACAAACTTGTCCATATTAGGAAATAAGAACAATCCATAGGCGAGTAAAGCAAAAATGGCCTCAAAAGCAATCGTACTCTTCATCCTGGCAAAGTAACTAGCTTTATCCAATAAGAACTGAGCTGGTAATCCTCTAATCCCTCCTTTGGTAGTCGTATGGGCTTCCACCTCAGACTTCCCCAGATGAATCAAAGCAGCAATCTCATGTGGTTTTGGCTCACCCTCTAAACTAGTAAAAGGAACACGATCGGTAATAGGTAAATCCAATAGATAGGAATACTCTTCCAGTGTAGGCATCAACTGATAATCGGGAAAAGTAAAGCAGTGATACACCGGATCATAGAACTGGACCAAAGTTGAGAGAATACCGTCCTTCATCTTCAGCTTCATGAGAGGAATAATGGATCCATACTTCTTCCGAAAGTCTGCAGGACACTCGATCTCTGGAATTAGACTGATCAACTCATCTATCTTGGGATCCTTGAAACTATATTTCCCGGTCTTTCTCTTTCCAGAACCCATGGTTAACAGTGCCTGAGATATTCACAAATAGTCAACCTTTAAAAGCCTTGAAATATTGTTTTCTTCAAAAGATGCTTATGAGTGCATGGATGCATGATGCAACAATCACACACAAGATCACACATATAGGGTTCATAGGTTCAACGTCACGAGTATGAGGTCGAAGGTACTACCCATAAGGTATTGTTCTAAAAAGTTATCACCTGTCAAACAAGGTTCTAAGAGGTTCCCAGAGTCTACATCCTTCCTTCGGATATTACCAACTTCCCGATTAACTCGGTAATTAGTAATATTCTCAAGAAAGACTCGTCCGAGTGTAGTATCGCGTGACAACTATTTCCGGATTACTCCGTCATAGCTTCCACACTACACCTAAAAGGCCAAGATGGGTTAGGTAATCTACGGTCCTCAGCTTCAGCAGGCTCCCAGGTTGAAAGCAGTACGTCTTCCCGATTACTCGGTAAACGACACTACAGTCAAAGGGGCCTCCATTGAGTGGGGGATCTCATGCCTCCTTTTTTGGGATTACTCCCTCAAAGTTAACATGACTATATCGCTCGTCATATCTTAAAGTTTGCCCAAGTCTGGGTATAGGACTATGAGTAATCACCAAGCACCATGTAAACCAGGAAAATCCAGACAAACATATATACAAAATATAACACATAAACACAATAACACATATACAAATATAAACAAAGATAGGCTCAACCCACTTAGGGATGGAACAACAAGAGGTTAATCTTTCCCCAGTGAAGTTGCCATTTTTCTGTAGCGGTAGAAATGTTCAAGACTAAGCCATTGGATTGACTAGACTTTATACAAATCAAAATAAATATTGCCACCGCGCTTTATTGTTTCCAAAGGAATGGGAAAAGAGCGAATAACCCAAAAAAATGGGGGAAAGATTCAAGGTAAGGGGGTTAGTTATGCAAAGGGAATGTGTTGTACCCCAAAATTTGCCCTCTCATTTCATCAACATCACAAGACTCTTGGAACTCAAGACACCTCTTTGCACTGTTGACCTAAATTAAGGTTTGAGTTTGCACAGGGATACTTTGACCTACAATGCCCAAAGTGACTTTCATACTTCATGTTGGACTCACTAGTTTGTCCATACCAAGTTTCAAGCCTTGATTCAAATTTTTGCCCAGTCAATTGGACAGTTGACCTATAAATCAGCTGTATTGGGGAAAAAGTCAACTGTGGTCAATTGACAGTCAAACCTCATGAATTTTGACCCACATCAACATTATGAACTCATATGAACCATTTGATCAAGTTTGGATCACCATTCCACAAGAAATTTGATCAGATCACCAAAAGGGCAAAATGGTCATTTTTAGGGTTTTGATTGCATAAAGGAAATTTTTGACTGTCTGACCTGGCCAATGGCAAATTAAGCTCACACATTGACTCAAGGACTCAATTACATTGTCTTGACCCATTCAACAAGTTCAAAAGATCTCAAATGCATAGGATTGACAGATGAATTTTTCAGTCAACTGATCAAAATTTGACTGTACACTGAAAAGTCAAACTTTGACTTTTTGGTCAAAATCAAGTGTCAAGAGTCATTTTCCACCAAGACATGTCAAATTATGAAACTTGTTCACCAAGAAACCCAAAAATGCAAATTAGGGTTTAAAATGGAAAAATTTCATAACTTAGAAATTTTCTAAGTTATGAAATTTTCTTATTTTACCTAACTTTGTTCCATTTTTTCACCAAGATGCAAATGGATTCAAACAAAACTTGCTACATTAAAGTTGTATTCCATCACAAAGTCTACAACTTTGATTCATAAAGTTTTCTCAAAAGAAGCTTTTATCTCAAGTTATGATTTTTGGAACAAGGGTACCTAAAACTTTTAACTTAGAGAAATTTTGCCCTAGTTTAGGCAGGATTTTGACCCATCTTCTTGGCCATTTTTCACATAGTTCCACTTGGAGTTTCAAGTTTCATTTCAAAGATGGACTATAGTACATGTTCCAAGCTTTCCAAATTGTCCAAGAACTCCTAAAACACCCTTGTGGTTAGAGAGAATCGAATGCTTGAAGTTGGCAAAAACTCACTCTTGTCCATGACCAATACATGTTCATACAAACTTGCATTTTCAAATCAGCATGCTTGGTACTAGCTTGCAGGCCTCAAAACCAGTTTATACTCCATAATTTAATGCATAACCATTGAGCTAAGGTATTATCTTGTTCATTTGGACATTGCATACAAGACTAATCCCTATTTGGAAAAAGGTAAAATGCCATTTTTGTAAAGTTGCACTTTATGTCAAAACAAGATCCTTGAGGCATGGGGCCATATCCCTGAAGCAAGATTCAATCTACCAATTCCAAGAACCAAGGGAAAAGTGTGCAGCATAATAGAGGGCTTGTACAGGTTTGTAGAGAGAACACACACACTCTTGCTTCAAGTAGAAGAAACTTGCAAAATACAAGCCATCTCTCACATCTGTTAAAAACAACTTACACAAACATTGTAAACAAGTTTCATACCTCCCAACAAGCCAGAAACACGACCCATTTGCCTCTCAAACTCCCTTGTACACAGAATCACTATTTTTCTGCAAAACAGGGCAAGCCCTGCAGAACCATCTCCATCTCCATATTCCATCATGTGTTTTGCCCAAAGATACTTCAAACACCTTCCAACCAACCTACCTGAACTATCTAGATCATCCACAAGTTGCTGTAACACCATTAAAACACATTGCCATTTTTGTTTCAAAGCTTTGCAGGTTGAGTTCTGTGGCACGATTCAAGCTGTTTCAAAACAAACCAAGCATTGGAAAAGCTTCCTTGGACCTCAGGCAAGCTCAAAAGAAGCTCAAGCACCCTTGAAAGTTGCTGCATTGTCCAGCTCGAAGTCAACTGAAACAGGTATTTCATGAACTTCTATCTCTCTATTTAGGAATATTTAGGCTTAGGTTTGTGAATGAAATATGTTGTACTCATAACCCTGAAGCCATACATATGCTTAGTTTTCATTTACATTAATCGTGCTAGGAGAATTTCACCCATGAACTTTCTGAAAAAATTAGGTTAGAAATTAGGGCCAGAGAAATTCTCTCTAGTCTTTGAGAGTTAGCTTAAGTTTTTTATATGGTTGGATTCGTTGTTTGATGCTCTACAAGTTTCATGTTATGAATTTTGTTAAAAAATCAAAGAATCAGGAGATAGCCATTGATGTACAAAACGGGCGTTTTGGTGAACAAAGGAGGAAGATGAAGTCAGACTGGGCTGGGCCTGTTTGTTTTTACTTCTAACACCCCATTATTCAGCTTACACCCCCCTGGCTCATTTATTTGAATATTTGTCATTTTGATATTTTTATTTTTTATTCTGACTTTATTATTTTTTGTCCAAATATAAAAAATGCCAAAAAAAATTATCTTATATTTTTCATATTTATTTCATATTTATTTTTTATTTTACTAGCATAAATATGTAAATAGTTTATTTTCTTTTATTAAAACTCAAAGAATAATGTAAAAAATATTTTCATTTTTATTTATTATTCTATTTATATTTAAAAATATTTTCTTGAATATACACATTTTTTGTAAATAATTAATTTTTATATATTTAATATGTTTAATATATATATATATATATATATATATATATATATATATATATATATATATATATATATATATATATATATATATATATATATATATATATATATATATATATATATATATATATATATATATATATATATATATATATATATATATATATATATATATATATATATATATATATATATATATATATATATATATATATATATATATATATATATATATATATATATATATATATATATATATATATATATATATATATATATATATATATATATATATATATATATATATATATATATATATATATATATATATATATATATATATATATATATATATATATATATATATATATATATATACTTATATATTTTATTTTATTAAATGATTAGGAAAAAAAATACAAAAATAATACTTTTTTTTCATTTTTTTTTATTATTAATATTTTGCACTAAAAATATCTTTTTACAATATATTTTTATTTTTTGTATAGATTAATATATTATTGTATATAATTAATGAATATTACTATTTATTTAAGAATTAGGGTTTTTGCCCTAAATAATAAAACAATTAAAATTGACCCTTTTTATTATTATTTACACTTCACATTTAAAAATACTTTTTACATACATAAAAATCTTTTTGCATAACATATTTCATCTAAAATTTATTTATTGTATTTAATTATGATACATTTAAATATTGTATCTTGTACATTCAATTTGGTTGTAATAGTAATTTAGGGTTAATTTCTTGCAAATAATCCCCGATTCAAATTTATACCCCCCCTCCCTATATCATGTTGTAATAGTGTAGGATTTAAATTCTCGCACTTTTAAATGCTTTCAATTATGCCATGATTAGACCTAGGGTTTGTATGCAAAATCAAATCAACAAATAGTTTGACCTAATCAAAGACAAAAATTGCATGAAAAACAAACACAATGCACACTTGCACCCCTAAGGGTTCCAATCCACTTGTTGCCTTCAAAAATGGGCCATGGTTGCATGTCAAGTACTTTGGCAAAACAAAAACAAAACAAAAGATCATAGTCCCTCGATGACACTATCTGAGTTGCCTAAACAATATGATCAAGTCCCTCAAGAAAGTTGCCAAAATACTTGACACAATTGCAATCATGGTCTATACGATGACCCGCGCCTGTCCCATTTAACATCCTAACACAAGGTTGTTCACCAAATACAATGGTGAAGCAACACTGTTAAAAGGGTTAAAAACATAAGGAAAATCTTTGAGTAAAATAGGGTAGATAGCTCTTAGTTACTTGATCAAGCTTGTAAAAACATCCTTGCTATTTTTTCAAAATACAACTCACAACACAATTTCAAAACCCTACTTTCAAACATTGAAAACCTTTCAAAAGACAAAAACACCTTTGTATACATTCAAATAAGAATCATTACAAAGGTTGCCACAACGATGGCCTCTTTTCAAAACATCTTTCCAAATCACACAC
The DNA here is from genome assembly GCA_948472305.1 of Vicia faba. Classification (NCBI taxonomy): domain Eukaryota; kingdom Viridiplantae; phylum Streptophyta; class Magnoliopsida; order Fabales; family Fabaceae; genus Vicia; species Vicia faba. The sequence goes on from OX451738.1 coordinate 710,938,805, forward strand.
AAAGCACCATTTCAAACAATTGAAAAGCAAAGCAAGTGATCTAAACAAGTAACTAAGAGCCCATGGATAACCATGTATAGAAAGGGTGCTAATACCTTCCCTTTCTATAATCTACTCCCTGAACCCAAGAAAACATCTCAAAGGTCTTTCCTGTGCTTTTTTGACCTTTCCTTAGGATAAAATAAAAAGTCTGTGGTGACTCTTGCTAAACCGAAACATTTGCGAACACAAACGCAAAATACCAAGTCAGTTCTCCCACCGTATCACAGAAGGTATTAGCACCCTAAACATCTACGTTACTCCGCATGAACCTCTTTGAAAAATCTGTATATTTTGGCTATAAAATGTGTTGTATATAAAATGGATAGTGGAGGTGAGAAAAGAAGTATTTTTTTATGATTTTTGCACCCGCCGCGGTTGTGAACCTTTAGTGCCTATGTACCATCTTTCGTGCAATAGGGGATCAGGGTACACTTAGTTCCTCTTTTAAAAATTTGAAACACAAGTGTGTTGGTTAATTTTATGAGATAAGACATCATCGTCATTGTCCGTGTGGAAAACATACTTACTATCCATAATCATGAGAAAGGAGAATTTGCATCATCTCAAAGTGGAGGATATGGCTTGGATTTTAAAATCAACAATTCCTCACTCAACACCCAAGTGGAAAATATCTCTCTTTACAACATATTGTAGAAGTATAGTTGTTTGCATCACTACAAAGATTGACAAGAGTATAATCTTTTAAGAAAAGTTTTAAAATAAAAAGCCAAAGTGGTAAAAATGGTTTGAAATGAGATTTATTGACTTTTAGTCTTCTCACAAAAATGTCAAGGTATTATTAAATTGATTAGAATTTATTTATGAATATGTTTTTAAAATGCATGGACCTAAGTCCAAGTTTATTATGAAAGTGTTTCAAGTTTAGAAATAAGAAGAGTTTTTAAAAGGAGGGAGAAGATTTTTGAAATTAAAGAAGATGGGAGGAGAAGAAGAGGCTATCCTAAAGCATAAGGTAAAAACTAGTGATAAGAACCATCTAACCAACAAGAAGTTAATACTTGACATTATGAGTCAATATAGAATTCCCATTCTTCGGATTGAAACCATGCAAGCAAAGATACTAGACCTCTTGAGAGAACCAAACTTCAAGTGTTTTAAGTCTTCGCAAAAATTGAACAGAGTAACGGCTGTATATGGGTGAATTCCAGATTACAAACAAAGTATGTAATCACAATAACCTGCACACAAAACAAACGAACAACCCAATGTCTTGAGGTAAACCTCAAGAATTTCAGACAAAATATCAAATAAAGTCACAAAGTCTCCAAGATAGGCCAAGGTCTCTAATCCTAAGTCCAAGAAGTCCAATGCTCCATAATGCCAAGGATAGTAACCAAATAGTCCAAGTATCATTAAAGATTTTTATGGTTCATGTTGATTATTAGGTGTCTTTAAAAGGAAAAGAAAAGCTCAAGTGAGTAAAATAAAAATGACATAAAAGTAAATGCTCAAGTGAGCAAAAATAAAAATGGCATGAAATGTAAATGCTTAAACTAAATGGTACATAAAGCATAAAAATAAAAGCATAAAGTAAAGTCAATTGTTAGAAATTAGTGGTTAGTTGGATGACCATCTTGAAACTTGCATTTGGAACTCATTAGAGAATTGGTAGAACCAAAGCCTCCACACAACAAGTTACATTTGCTTTTTGTCAAGTATATCATCCATTTTGGAATCCTCAAAAGTAACATTTAATGATCAACGATGTTTAAGTGATCCGCGTTGACCAAAGGTGTTATAGATCCATTAGAGGATTGGTAGAACCAAAGCCTCCACACAATGAATCTCAAGGTTATTGGATCAAAGAGATCAAATTAACATACTTGGGCTTGCAATCATAAGTTTGGGCCACGAATGATCATTTATTCATGATCATTTATTCGAATCGGGACAAATTTTAGCGCTATGTTAAGCAATCGTAAGTGGACTTATGTAGAAGTCGCACCTATTTTGAGGCCGGTCAATAGCAATTTATGTACTTCATGTATGGATAAATGATATAGGGATCACCATCCTTTAACATGTAGCATAATTAAAAAAAAGAAAGGGATAAGATGAAGAGGGAGGGGAATGATAAGCTAATTTGGATCACCATTTCAAAATTCTTTCATCTTTAAATTCAACCACTCCTCTAGATGGATTAAAGCACTAAACATATCATTAATCCAAAGCACCAAAAATGAAATTCACTCTTAGGTAGATTTGAATTGATGAACATTTATCCAACTTCATCTACATCACAAAGTCCATTGAGTTTAAAGACAAATTGGACATTTAAAATTGCAATCCAAACCAACAATCAAAGAAGTGAGTAGAAAAATATTTGAGTCGAAACAACCCCAAAATAAGGCAGAAAAAGTATTTTCGACACTGTTACAATCAATTATGCTTCGACAGCTACTAATTGCATCAGTGCAGTTTTTTTCAAATCAATTTTCTGTGACAAACAATTGCAATGTTACAACAATTGATTGCAACCTGTTAAAATCAGTCGAAAACATCATCTCAAGGATCAAATTCTTGTTCCAACTTTTCATCAAACACCTTATGATCATGGATCCAATTGAGCATGAAAATTCCAGCAAATTATGAGAAAATAGCACTAATGGAATCATAAAACAGTGCTCAATGAATCAAAACCATAAATCCACAAGAGATCACATTGTGAAAGATGATGATCCAACTTACCAAAGGTAGAATTAGAGAATTATCAAACAACTTCCAGAATTTGCTTCAATTCAGCAACAAGAATCAATTACCAAAGCTTGGATGTAGAGAATTGATGAATAAAAAGTGTTTGGATGAAGTTTTAGCTCAAAGATTAGTAAGCTTCAATGCAAAGCTTACTAACTTTTTGAAAATGGAGCTTTGAGTGAATTTGGTAGATGGAGAGAATTGAGAGATTTTTTAGCAAGATGAGTTTGGCTATCAAAAGCTTGTGATTTGAATGAAATGAGGTCTCTATTTATAGAGTTTAGGATTGGGATTAGTGGTAATTTGTTAATTGATTCTTGGAGCCAAAAAATTGAATTAATGATATAATTTTCAAATTATGCAGAAAAATTGGAGCAAAAAAGATGACAGATTTGAAATTGCTGGTTTTTTTTCAAAAAACACGTGTGTTTTGCTGCTATGAGTCGATACAAGAGTCGTATGCATCGACACATTTTAGTTGTATAACATAGCATGAGTCAACGCAAGCTTCTATGTATTGATACAAGCTGCTATCTCAACACAATACAGAATCAAACAATTTGCATGAGTCGATACATAACACGCATGTGTCGACACATGCTAGTTATACAAAGCAGGATGAGTCAATACATAACATGTATGTGTCGACACATGCTAGTTATACAAAGCAGGAAGTCGATACATACCTTTATGAGTCGATGCATGTTGCCTTTCGACACTACAGAATCAAATTGCATGAGTTCGACACAAGCCTCTATAGATTGATACAAGCTGCCTTTCGACACAATACAAAATCAATCAATTTGCATGAGTTCGACACAAGCCTCTATGAATTGATACAAGCTGCCTTTCGATACAATACATAATCAAATTTCATGAGTTCGACACAAGCCTCTGTGGATTGATACAAGCTGCCTTTCTACACAATACAAAATCAATCAATTTGCATGAGTTCGACACAAGCCTCTGTGGATTGATACAAGCTTCCTTTCGACACAATACAGAATCAAATTGCATGAGTTCGACACAAGCCTCTGTGGATTGATACAAGCTACCTTTCGAAACAATACAAAATCAATCAATTTGCATGAGTTCGACACAAGCCTCTATGGATTGATACAAGTTGCCTTTCGACACAATACAGAATCAAATCAACTTGAAAACCTTATTTGTTGGATGCTTCGACTTGGTACCTATAAAACACAATTTTGCAAAGACAAAGACAGATATTTTTTTGTATTTTGGTTAGAGGTTAATTATCAACGCATATACAAAATACACAACTAAGGTGCTTGGAGATTCCTCAAGCGAAAACTTAAAGATAGGAGATAGAAAAAAGAGGAAGAACCAACCCTAATGTGATTTTGTTATGATCAAGTTGACATGATATGATAGGGGAATCTTAGGGGCAAAAATTAGGGTACAACAGTATTCAGGAAAAGTGAAGCAGTGGCGCAACGGGTCAAAGAACTAAAAGAGCACCTTTAACATTTCTTCATCAGGGTTAAAGTGACCAAGTTGAGAAGTCGACCATGTTTTTCAGTGAAGGGAGAGCTTTCAAGAATCCTTGATGCTAAGTCCTTGAGTTGAGGATGCATTTTCATAAGGTTGATTTGGATAGTGTTCCTGCAAGCGGATGTCATGTCCTATAAAACAAGACAAAGATAAGCCCTAGAAAACCCTTGAAATGGTTAGTATGATATGCCATGTTATGATGTCATGATTATGCTAAGAAATTACAGATATAGCCAGCACAAGCAAATCACACCAAGACCTTAGGTTTAAGGCTTGCATGGGTTTTAAGGTAATACCCTCTTGAAGTTGGATTGGTTTAACCTGTCCTATAAATAGTAATCGGGTTCTAAGGGATCTCAATATCATTGACCTTTCCCACAAGATTCATTCGATAGGCGACTGACTCGCAACCAAACAAAACTCAGGAGTCAAGTCTCAATGAGTGTAGTATCGAGTATCTGCCGACTTTGGGAATACACCAAAGACGGCCATCTCGATACGTCCTAATGGCCAAGTTGTTCATTTAAAGGTTCTAAGGTCAGTTAACGCTTTATGACACCACGTAGCGGCCCCGTATTCTCCTTGATTAACTCAAGGGCTACTGGTACCAAGCAAAGGGTCGCATCAATGTAGCCATCGCTTCAATTGTGTCGGTATACCCTGCACAGTTTCCATGATCTATTGCTACTTACCTAACAGGTTTCCCTAGATCCAGGTGTAGGATATATAGTAACCTAAAAAATCCCTTAAAAGTAAAGAAAACAAACAAGCAAACAATTTAGAAATGATCTAGACCCTAAGGTAAACCCCACTTTTATAATTTTCCCAAGCAGAGTCGCCAGTTCTGTGATACGGTGGCAGAACCAACTGTTTAATACTGGTTTTGCATTTTTTGTTCGCAAATGTCGCGGTAAGCAAGAGTCTCCACCGACTTTTCTTTTATCCAACAAAGGAAAGGGTGAAAAGAACAGAAAAAGACCTTTTTCAAGATTTTCTGAGTAAGGGGGGTAGATTATGGAAAGGGAAGGTGTTAGCACCCTTTCCACCAGTGGTTTTCCATGGGCTCTTAGGTACTTGCTCATTTTTGGAAACTGTTTTTGTTTGTATGCTTTGAAAGATTTTTGTTTGCACGTGAGACCATTGGAGCTTAACCATCTTGATGAAAATTGAAACCCTAGTTGGGGGTTCATTGCCTTAGGAGGAGAATTTGTCTGGTCAATTCTTGGTCAACCTTGAGAATATGAGAACCTCTAGGAGTATGTCTTGAGTTAAAATGGGAGGGAAAATTTTGGGATACAACAAATGTCTACTGGGAAGGCCATGGATACATGAAGCAGGGGCTGTCACCTCAACTCTACACCAAAAGCTAATGTTCGTGCGCGAAGGCAAAGTGGTTATTATAAATGGAGAGCAAGAATTGTTGATTTCTCATCTGTCATCTTTCAGTGTTGTAGAAGCAGATGAAGCTGTTGTTAGAATGTGGTTCCAAGCTTTGTCTATTGGTAACATAAGACATAATGAGAATTATATGGCTTCATTCAAAGATGCTCAGCAGGTTGTGCGCAATGGCCTTAGTAAAGTATGGAGGCAAATTGTTGATTTGCCAGTGAACAAGAACAAGGCTGGTTTAGGATTCTCAGTGAAGAATGGCAAAGTTGAGAGCATGAAGCCGAAGTATACTTTGAGCAGCTATCAGGATATTTTCCACATCGGAGGATACCTTCACCCAACCTTTTTCAAGGATCAATGTTATTACAGAGGATGAAGAAGAACAAGAGATGTCGAATTATGTGAAGAGCAGGTTGACTGAACTGTTGAAAAAGTATGTGGACATCTTTGCTGGGTCTTACCAAGATATGCCTGGTCTAGATACTGATATTGTGGAGCATCATTTTCCGTTGAAGCCTGAGTGCCTGCCAGTCAAGCAGAAATTGCAAAGAACTCACCCTGATATGGCAGTGAAAATTAAAGAAGAGGTCTTAAAGCAAATTAATGTCAGTTTTCTTGTGAAGTCAATGTACCCTCAGTGGATTGCCAATATTGTGCCAGTACCAAAGAAAGACACAAAATTTCCCATGTGCGTTGATTATAGAGATTTAAACAGAGCTAGTCTAAAAGATGATTTTCCATTACCACATATTGATATGTTGGTTGATAGTACAGCAAAATTCAAAGTATTCTCGTTCATGGACAGATTTTCCGAATATAATCAAATCAGAATGGCTCCTGAGGACATGGAAAAAACAATGTTTATCACACCCTGGGGAACATTCTGTTACAGAGTGATTCCCTTCGGGTTGAAGAACGCTGGTGCAACGTACCAGAGGGCTATGACAACCTTATTCCATGATCTGATGCACAAAGAAATTGAGGTATATGTTGATGACATGATTTCCAAATCACAAACTAAATAAGGGCATATAGAAGATTTTTTGAAATTTTTTCAGCGTTTGAGGAAGTATCGTCTCCGCTTAAATCCAAACAAATGCACCTTCGGTGTCTGATCAAGGAAATTGCTAGGTTTCATTGTCAGCCAAAAAGGAATTGAAGTTGACCCTGATAAAGTCAAAGCAATTCAAGAAATTCCTGCGCCAAGGACTGAAAAGCGAGTTAGAGGCTTCCTTGGGCGGTTAAATTACATTTCCATATTCATTTCCCACATGACTGCAACGTGTGAACCGATCTTTAAGTTGTTAAAGAAAGACCAGGGTTGTGTGTGGACGTATGATTGCCAAAGGGCATTTTAAAGTATCAAAGAATATCTGCTTGAACCTCCTATCTTGCTCCCTCCCATTGAAGGGAGACCATTAATCATGTATCTGACAGTGTTGGATAATTCTATGGACTGTATTTTGGGACAACAAGATGAAATAGGAAAGAAAGAATATGCCATCTACTTTCTCAGTAAGAAATTTACTGACTGTGAGTCGAGGTATTCTATGTTGGAAAAGACATGTTGTGCTCTGGCCTAGGCGGAAAAACGGTTGCGGCAATATATGTTGAATTATACTACTTGGTTGATTTCCAAAATGGATCCAATTAAGTACATCTTTGAAAAGCCTACTCTTACTGGGAGAATTTCCCATTGGCAGATGTTACTTTCTGAATATGATATTGAATATCGCACTCAAAAGGCAATAAAAAGTAGTGTGTTGGCGGATTATCTTACTCACCAACCGATAGATGACTATCAATCTGTCAAGTTTGATTTCCCTGATGAGGATGTGATGTTCCTGAAAGCAAAAGATTGTGATGAACCTTTGCCCGGGGAAGGTCCTGATCCTGAATCCCGTTGGGGTATGGTATTTGATGGAGCTGTGAATGCTTATGGAAAAGGAATCAGTGTTGTGATTATCACTCCACATGGATCACACATTCCTTTTACTGCAAGGCTGACATTTGATTGTACCAATAATATGGTGGAGTATGAGGCTTGTATCATGGGTCTCGAGGAAGCCATTGATCTCAGAATCAAAGTTTTAGATGTATATGGTGATTCAGCTTTGGTAGTTAACTAGATTAAAGGAGAATGAGATACTCGTCACCCTGGCTTGATCCCTTACAAAGATTATGCTAGAAGATTATTACCCTTCTTTAACAAAGTTGAATTCCATCATATTCCCATAGATGAAAATCAGATGGCGGATGCTTTGTCAACTCTGGCTTCTATGTATCAAGTGAATACTTGGAATGATGTGCCTCGTATCATAGTGTGACATTTGGATAGACCGGCTCATGTGTTTGTGGCAGAAGAATCAGTAGATGAAAAGCCTTGGTATTATGATATCAAGCATTTTCTCCAGACTCAGGAATACCCGGCTGGTGCATCGAATAAACATAGAAAGACATTGAGAAGGTTGGCAAGTAGCTTTTTCCTCAATGAAGATGTGTTGTATAAAATAAATTATGACATGGTCTTGCTCAGATGCGTGGATAGACATGAAGCAGAAATGTTGATGCATGAAGTCCATGAAGTTCCTTTGGTACTCATGCCAATGGACATTCGATGGAAAAAAAATGCTTAGAGCAGGTTATTATTGGCTAGAAATGGAATTTTATTGTTACAAATTTGGAAAGAAGTTCCATAAATGCCAGATTTATGTTGACAAAATCCATGTGCCTCTAACACTTCTCAATGTTATTTCTTCCCCATGGGCCTTCTCTATGTGGGGTATTAACATGATTAGAATGATCGAACCCAAGGCGTCCAATGGACATCGTTTCATCTTGGTGGCAATTGACTACTTCACTAAGTGGGTGGAAGCAACTTCATATGCTAATGTCACTAAACAGGTGGTAGTGCGTTTTATCAAGAATAATCTGATATATCGATATGGTGTGCCAAGCAGGATCACCATCGACAACGACTCAAATCTGAATAAAAAGATGATGACTGAGCTTTGTGAAGAGTTCAAAATTGTCCACCATAATTCATCTCCTTATAGGCGAAAGATGAATGGGACTGTTGAAGCTGCTAATAAGAACATCAAGAAGATCATCTAGAAAATGGTTGTCACTTATAAATATTGGCATGAGATGCTCCCTTTTGCTTTTCATGGATATCGAACATCTGTCTGCACTTCAATAGGGGCAACCCCTTTCTCTCTTATGTATGGCATGGAAGCACTGCTCCCCATTGAAGTTGAGATTCCCGCTTTACGCGTGATAATGGAAACCAGGTTATCAGAGGCTGAATGGGTCTAGAACAAGTTTGACCAGTTGAATTTGATTGAAGAGAAAATAATGGCGACCTTGTGTCATGGTCAGTGATACCAGAAAATAACGAAGAAAGCTTTTGACAAGAAGGTCAAGCCTCATGAATTTAGAGAAGGCGACCTAGTGCTTAGGAAGATCATGTCTTTTAACGCTGGTTCTAGGGGAAAGTGGACTCCCAATTTTGAAGGCCCATAGGTTGTCAAGAAATCCTTCTCTGGCGTAGCATTGATTCTTGAAACTATGGATAGCGAGGAGTTTCCACGTCCTGTGAATGTTGATGCGGTCAAGAAATACTTCGCCTAAAGAAATAACAGAATAGCTCGCTAAGTCGGAAACCCGAAAGGGCGGCTTAGGCAAAAAGGAGCGTCTCGGTAGGTTGAAAATCCAAAAGAGCGGTCTAGGAAAAAATTTGAGACATAAATAGAATAAATTTTCCTGGTAGGTTTAAAAACCACAAGAGAAATCTAGGAAAAAGTTAGGGATTTCTTGGCAAGTATCTGCATTAGACAAGACTTGATCATTGAAGTAACAATTTTCTTCAATTCTCACCACTCTTCAACTGAAGTCGCTGCTCAGGAATTCAAAGTTGTTAGGGAGAATAGTGGTCATTGTATTTCAATGTATCTTTTCCAATATATATTACCATTTTCCAAACTTTGTAATCATTTATGGAATCTCGCCATTCGCAGACTACCATTCTATTAATAAAGTTTGAGCTTTTGTCCAATTCTTTGCAATTCTTATTCTGTTCATCTTATAAAGACTTCATTTATTATTGATAGTAATTTTCAAAGCAAACAGATTAAATAACAAAAATTGTTCTTTTTGAAAAGAATTTACAAATTACTTCTTGCTTTAGATTTTGTGATTCAAGGAGAACAAAAATAGTGACTCCAAGGATGGACGAGCTTTGAAATTTTGGAAGTATGAATCCCTCAGGAAAGGCTCTCCGAGGTCACTTTTTCCGGTTCGAGTACGATTTTTGTGTGGTTCACAAATAATTAAAGATGATACAAGTTGACGTATGGTGCGGTATTGGGTTTGTAACCCCATTTCCCCAGTCAAGTCTCGGTTCATTTTGATTTTAGGTTTGCATGGTATGAAGTCTCTACCCCAGATTCCCTAGTAAGGTATTCACTCGCATGAAGAAAGTCTCTTCCCTCATGGTGTCCTGAGATAGAACCATTTGCAAAACATCACCCTTTGCAGTGCTAGCATTTTTTGTTGTTGTTTGTTTTCCCGACAACCAGACAAGGGTAATGTCTTTTCTAAGAAATGATGAAACAATTATCAACTCTTTGGGTTTTCTCCCGCCAAGTGCTAAATTTGATTTAAAATCCCCAAAAGTTTGATTTCTTTTTGTGACATTTGATTTCTTAAATCCCTGGGTAAGGCTATCCCCGTGAAGTTTCATAATTTCTCCCCAGAGAAGTTGGTGCAATCATCACCCTCAGTATTGAAGAATGTATCTTGGTGCCCCCTCGACGATGTGTTGTTATCCTCCCTGATGAAGACAGTACAATATCCCTAGCTAATGTCTCAGCAATATGGTTTTGTGTTTCCTAGTAAAGTCAGTATGGCAATCTCCAATAGAAGTACAAACTGTGAAACATTTGCTTCTTCCCCTTTGAAGTCTGATATATTCCCCAGTGAAGCATGGAGGAAGTTTTTATATCCCTATGTTTGTATTGATTTACTATTATGATCTTGTTCTTTCCCAATAGAGTTAAGACGCGAAATAGGAATTTGTTTCCTCAGTTGGTGCTTACTTTCTCATGAAATTTTCATCTTGGATGTGATTTAGACGAGTATTGGTTGTACCCAAGTTGGTTTTGTCTGGTTGTCCCCAGTGTTATACAATTGTTTTGTCAGCATATACATGATGACATTCATACATCATACATACATTGTGCATAGTTAAATTTTAGCAAAGCATTGCTCATGTGCATCCATTAACATTTTGTTGGCATATTACCCTATTTTATAGAGTTGTGTTATCCTCTCTCCAATACAGTGTCATCCTTAAGCAGAAAGTGTATATCCTTTCAATTTTCCCACTGAGCTATCCCTCATGGAAGAATTTTTCTTTAGCCTTCCTTTTAGCTCATTGTCTGGAAAGAACGTGGTTCCCTCTTGAGTTTATTTCTCATGAGATGTTATTCCGGTTTACTGTTTCACTCCTATTTATTTCTGGTTTGAATGGGTGGTCCCCAACATTGTTATTATTTTGATTTCTGCAAGTTTCGAGCCTTGGTTTGAGAATGATCATTTTATTTTTCACGTGAAGATTCTATCTCCTCAACAGGAATACATTGGAATTTCCCCAAGAAATCATTATTTGAAATTCCTCCTCATAGCAACAAGTGGCAGGTCTCTTTATTTGAGCAACATGTACTTCCCCAATAAGTCAGACAATTCCCAGAGAAGATTTAGATTTGTTACTCCAATGAATGGTATCTTTTTTATTATGGAAGGTAGTTCGTTGTTGAGATTCATTACTCCAATGAATGGTAGCCTTGTCATTATGGAAGGTAGTTTGTTGTTGAGATTTGTTACTCCAATGAATGGTATCCTTGTCATTGTGAAAGGTAGTTCTTCGTTGAGATTCTATTTCTCTGAAGAAGTTCATTTGTTCCCTGTCATGAGTAATGGTGTTGATTATCATTACCACCCTGATATTGGTATTTGCTGGTTTTATCTTACCACTTCTTTCCCCGATGGGTCGATGTTACCTTTTTATTATCTCCTCGGTGAGCGAATAGTTCACAGTCATCTGTCGATCACTTTTATCCTTTACTTTATCTCCTTAATCTTTGAGTTGATGATTCTTTATCTCCTCTTTGGGCTTTACCCCAATAGAGTCGGGTCTCTAGTTCACCATTGATTTATTTTCCTGTTCGGGTCTTCCTTTTGATCATGTTTTATTTTCTACATCCCCAGTGGGGTCTTGCGTCCTTTTTAGATTTGTTCATTTGCATTCATAATCATAAGCATTGCATGGCATCTTAGGGCCAAAAATAGCGCTTGTTTTATAATTAAGTATCTTTAATCGCGTGGACATGAAGATTTTTAACCTTCGCATCTCCGGATAGAAGACACTTAAATAAGGGCAGCTGTTGTACCCCAATTTTTTCCCCTAAGATTCCTCTATCATATCATATCAACTCACACACTATGGTTTGACTCTTCTCCTTATTTTTAGCATTGCCCATGGGGAATCACCAAGCATATTTATTTGTATCTTGTTGTCATCTATGTTTTGATAAATACAATGTATGTTTGCCCTAATTGTTGATATCATAGGTGAAAGCACAACACATTCTAGCAAGTTGATCCATAGGTTCATGAGTTTATTTCCATGCCTTTTTCAACAAATCGTCATTAAGATTCAAGCTTCACTATTGAAGATATTTTGAAGTAATATCATGACGAAGTCTATTATGATTCATCATGCCTTAAGTTGTCAAAAATAGTTCAAAGGTACAAGGGTTGATTGAAGAAGTTTGACCTAATTGGACAAGTTCTTGATTCATTGATCACAAGTGCATATTTCCCTCAATTCTCAATATTTGGAAGTGGTTATGGTTTCTATGGTTCCTCATTATCATCCTCAACAACTTCTATTTTTATGACAAAAGTATTTGTGCAAGAAAGTTGATCAAAGTTGAAAAAGGATTTCTAAGGTATCTTGTTGCTCTAGGAGCTAGGGTTTTGAACTTCAAAGGGGTATATATTGCTAATCTTTTGGTATTTTTGAGTGTTTCCAAAGGCATCCTTGTCTTTAAAGGGTTGTCAACAAATAACTTCAAAAGTTTCAAGGAAATTTTGTGTGGAAGGTACCTAATGATGAAGAAAGATTACAAGTCTTCTAGATGAATCATAAAATTCCCTTATGTGACTTCAAAAGATCATAACTTGGTCAATTTTTATCTCCTTGAGCCCATTCCTTTTCCATAATGATCTTAAAGATATGGACTTCAACCATTATTTTAAGTTCAAAGTGTGAAAATGGATGGACGATGCCCTAATGATGCAAAAGATTATAGGTCATTTCATGAATTTTTGCCAACTTCAACAAGTCACAACTCTCACAATTTTTTGATTTTTTAAATGGTTCAAGTCTCAAAGTTCCATTTAAGAGATCTACTTCATGCCATATTTTTTGGTCAAGAGTAAATTTCAAGTGGAAGGCCATGTTTGGATGCAAGACATCATAAGTCATTTTTTGATGAAAAAACTTAGAAATTTTCTAAGAATAGAAAGTCAACCTCTTTTTCTCAACTTTGACTCATTACAATTTTCAGCTCAAGCATCCATTTGATGCCATTCTTTGCACATTGTAAACCTTGTGATCTCATCTTTCTAAAGCTTCAAGAATCATGTCCTAAGACTCCTTGAGCTGAGAATGCCATTGATTTGAATTTGGTAACTTGAAACTGAAGTTTCTTCATAAGTCAGAATTTGAAATTCATGTTTTGGCTTCTAAACATCAAATTAGCACGCGTTTTTGATCTAAACATGTTTAACCAAGTTGCCAAAGTGGATTAGAGCCTTAAAACACAAGGATTGGATGAGTTTTGATGCAAAACAGATTACACATTACTCGTGTATCAAGTTCACATGATTTTCCTCCAAACTTCATCATTTCACACGCTTGAACATTCAATCAGCTTCCCTATAAATAGAGGGTCATACCTCATTGATTTTCTCAAGCTTAGAGAGCCAGAATTACCCTACCAAACTTCCTCTTGAACTAAATTTCCTGCAACTTCGAATTTTCTCTTACAACCTTTCTCAATCATTTTTCTTTGTCAATTCACCTTCCTTGAACATTACTGAAGCTAACAGAAGAATAATTAAACTCTAAGACTTCCTAAATCGTGCTAGCTAAGTCCAGTTTCAGAGCTCTGCAACTTAACTTCAATAGGTAGATTCCTTCACCAATTCTCTCAAACTTTGATACTGTTATGAAGATCTCATCATCCTAATTCTAGTCGCAACATTTGTTTTCAACTGGAAGTACGTTTTGATCATGAATTTTCAAATCCCTTTTCAGAAATTATTTTCAAAAACGACTGAGCTACATTTTATATAAATTTTTCGTGAAGGTACCATTGGAATCGCCTTGAAGAGACGAAGCGAATGGTACCCGTCTCGTGTCCTAATTTTACAGTTTATGGAACCTGCAGATTCGTTGGCTAGAGGTTGAAGATGACCAATGTGTAATCTATCAACCAATGAAGGTGTGCCACACAATTTTTCAAAATCTGATTTAAATAATTGATTCCATGCTTTATTCACTAATGTCCATGATATGCACAACGCGCTAGATCCCTTGGATTTGATTACTAACATGTTTTGACATTGATCCAATGGTCTACATCTTTTTGGTTTTTATTTTATTTTTTGATTTTATATTTTTATTTATTTTAAACTTCAAAAATCCATACAAAATTCATTTTAACTTTAAAAAATCTGAAAAAAATAATGAAAAATACTTTTGATTTTTCTCTTTCTGATTTTTATTTTTTCACAATTTTATTTTGTGCTTTGATATTTTTTATAATTTTTTATTTTATTTGAATTATTTTAAATGTTTAAAAATATTTTTCTTTATTTTTAAATTCTAAAAAAATTAGGAAATATTCAATGACCTTTTGACAAATATTAGTGACCTCATTTTATTTTTACTTCTGACTTTACTATTTTTCATCATTTTTTTTGGTTTATTTTTCCTATTTCTTTTAATTTTAAAAATAGTCTCTGACTTTAAAAAATTACCAAAATTTTTATATAAATATTTGAGCTCATTTTTGAGTTTTCTATGGTCTTGTTTAATTTTTCTTGATTGTTTTGAGTATAATTGCTATTTTCCCCTTTTATTTCAATTTTAAAATCATTTTAAAATCTTTTTCTTTACTTTAAATACAAACATTATTTTTTTGTATATATTTTGGCTGATCTTGGACTATGAATTTTTGATCATGAATTTTATTAACATCATTGAATCCATGGTGTTGAGTCTACTCTATAAAAATGGATGAATGATTTTAATAATAGTTTGCTTAAATTTTTGGTTCAAATGTGGTTTATTCCTTACCCTATCCCTCTTCATCTTATCTCATTCTTATTGTACTAAATGTTATTGGAGAATGATTTCTATATCATTTCTCAAAACATATGGTATATATATTGCTATTGATCGACCTCAAAATAGGTGCGACTTCTATATAAGTCCACTTACGATTGCTTAAGATAGCGCTAAATTTTGTCCTGATTTGAGAAAATAATCATTCGTGGCCCAAACTTATGTTTGCAAGCCCAAGTATGTTAATTTGAATCCTTTGATCCAATAACCTTGGGATTTATTGTTAGGAGGCTTTGGTCTTATCAATCCTCTAATAAATTTTCATAAGCTTTGGTCAAAGTGAATCACTTAAACATCGTTGACAATTTATTGTTGTCTTGAGATATTTAAATGAATGATATACCTGACAAAAAGAAAATGAAACTTGTTGCTGAGAGGCTTTGATTTTATAAATATTCTAATGAGTTTCAAATGCAAGTTTCAAGATGGTCATTAAACTAACCACTAATTTCTAACAATTGACTTTATTTTGTGCTTTTACTTTAAGCACGTTTATTTTGGTATTTACATTTCATGCTATTTTCATCTTTTCTCATTTGAGCATTTACTTTTATGTCATTTTTATTTTTCTCATTTGAGCTTTCATTTTCTTTTTTTGAAGAAACCTAATAATCAACTTGAACCATAAAAAACTTTAATGTTACTTGGACTACTTGGTTACTATCCTTTGCATTATGGAGATTGTGGATTTCTTGGACTTAGGATTAGAGACTTTGACCTACCTTGAGACCTTGTGACTTTTATTGTTATTTTGTCTGGAGTTCTTGGGGTTTACCCAAAGACATTGGGTTGTTTGTTTTCTTTGTATGCGGATTATTCTGATTATATGCTTTGTCTACAATTAGGAATTCATCTGTATACAGCCGTTACTCTGCCCAATTTATGTGAAGACTTAATGCATTTGAAGTCTGGTATTCTTAAAAGGTTTATTATCTTTTCTTGTTTGGTTTCAAATCCAAAGGATGTGAATTCTACATTGACTCATTGTGTCGAGTGTTGGCTTCTTGTTGGATAGACGGTTCTATTCCCTAGCTTTTACCTTATGCTTTAGGATAGTCCCTTCATCTCCTCTTATCTTCTTTAATTTGAAAAATCTTCTCCCTCTTTTTGAAAACTCTTCTTGTTTTAAAACTTGAACCGCTTTCACAATAAACTTGGACTTAGGTCCATTCATTTGCAAAAATATTTTCTTAATAAAACTTTAAATAATTTGACAATACTTTGACATTTTTGTGAGAAGACTAAAATTAAATCAATCTCATTCAAACCATTTTGCCACTTTGGCTTTTTACCTTAAAAAATTTCTCAAAATATTAGACTCTTGTCAATCCTTGTAGTGATGCAAACAACTATACTTCTACAATATGTAGTAAAGTGAGATATTTTCAATTTGGGTGTTGAGTGAGGCTTTTTTTATTTTAAAACCCAAGCTATATCCTCCACTTTGAGATGACACAAATTCTCCTTTCTCATAATTGTGGGTAGTAATTATGTTTTCCACTTGGACAGCGACGATGATGTCTCATCTCTTAAAATTAAACCAACACACTTGTATTTTAAAATTTTTAAAGGTGAACTGCGTGTACCCTGATCCCCTATTGCACAGAAGGTGGTACGTAGGCACTAAAGGTTCACAACTGCGACGAGTGCAAAAATCATAAAAAATATTTCTTTTCTCATCTCTACAATCCAATTTTTATACAACATTTATAACCAAAATACATAGATTTTCAAAGAGGTTCCTGCAGAGTACCATAGATTTTTAGGATGCTAATACCTTCCCTTTGCATAACCAACCCCCAAACTTAGATTCTATCCCCTTCTTTTTGGGTTATTCGCTCTTTTCCCATTCATTTGGAAACAATAAAGTGTGGTGGCGATTTTTATTTTGATCTATGCGAGTCGAGTCAATCCAATGGCTTAGTCTCAACATTTCTACCGCTACAAAATTAATGCATAAGTGTTGTTTCCTGGAATTAAAGAATGCACCATTGTTGAAAAACTTGGAGGTAGTGTTCACCATTGGTTTTTAGCATAATTTTGGAAATATAAAACTTGATTTTGGTTTAGTTTTGGTGCATATTTTTGTTGAATAATGTTACGTGCACATTCTTTTTTGATTAGATTTTAGTGCAACATTATGAGTTGATGTTGGTTGACACCAATTGTTAAATAATTCAATTCTTTTCCACACATAAAACTCCAATTTGGTGTTAATTACGTCAACACATAATTGTTGATTTTTTGCCCGATTTCAAAGCAACTCTTACATTCTCTTGCTTACTACTTGTGCATAATTTTTAATTGTTAATACTTGATCCTTTGAGCACATTTGATTACCTTTTTCTCATGTTTGAATAAAATTTCCGTTAAATCGCACAAAAATACAAGTTGCTGCCCCTTGCATGAAAGTAGAACTTCCACTTAGATTTAATTCGAGCCATATTGTTTTTTGAGTCCGTTGGCACGTTTGGAAGCAACCGTGTGATTTTCGTTCAATTCTGTGACAGTGAGTTTTGCGCCTAATTTTAGAATATAATTCTTTTTAGCCATAAATAGTTTGAATTTTGAGTTTTTGCTTTCACTTGATGCATGTTTATGCTTTAGTACTTGTTTGTGAATAATTGTGATCAAGCTTGCTCGCTTCCGTTACATTTTTCGGTTTGATTTATGTTTTAACCGTGTGGCTGCCCGATTTTCTTTCTTGTACTTCCAATGTGTATTTGATTCCCATTTTCTCATGATTTAGCCTTATTTTCAATTGTGATAGTGATGTTTGCTTCCGATAACGCTTCCTTGTTATTTCTAACACCTTTTTTCCACTTGTGCAAGGTACTTTGAGGTAGTTTTTGATCATGTAATTATTGCTTGATTATGCGATCGAAAAACATGCTTGTGTTGCCAATTTGTGGTACATACTTGCGTTTGATAAGCATAATGTATTCTCTTTTCTTTGATTTGTTTGTTACTTGCATGAGTTGTATTTTGTGCAGGTACTCTATTATTATACGAATGTGTCCGACACGTATTCAGTGTAATTGTGTGATTCATTAATTGCATGAACTGTATTTTGTGCAGGTACACTATGTTGTTGTATGGATATGTCTGACACATTCCATATAATTTTGTATTTTGTGTTACTTGTATGGATTGATATCTTGTGCAGGTACATTGTTTTGTTATACGGATGTGTTCAACACATATTCCATTTGTTTTTCCGTATCACTTATCTGGATTGATATCTCGTGTAGGTGTTCTGTTTGTTACTCGAATATGTTCGATACACATTCCGTTTTGCTTACTTGCTTGGATTGATATCTGGTGCAAGTACTCTATTTGGTATGCATATGTGTATCGACACACATTCCTCATTATACATCTTGTATACTATTATTGCTTGCTCGAATGGTTATCTTATGCAGGTTCATTGATTGATATTAGTATGTGTCTGACACACATTCTGATCTTGCTTATTGATGTTTCGACGCATATTCTGACTACTTTGTTGATTGATGACAGTTGCTCGCGAAGTTCTCAGGTTTTTGTTTTTATTGCTTAGTTTACGAATTGATATTCGTTTGGTATACTTCTTATCTGTTTTATTTCCGCACTCTTTTAAAGCTTTCTAGATATCATGAGAAGTAGGAAATAAAGAGCGTGTGCTTGAAGTCGCTGTTTAATGTCCTGTAACAGGAATTTCACACTTATTTGTTATGTGTGTTTGTGATTATGTTTGCCTTCATCTGTTGATGATTGATTATGTCACACAATTAGAATTGAGAAAATGACTTCGATCTTTGTATGCTCCCCATAGGATTTCACAGCTTTATTCTTTTGTTGATGATCAATGATGTCACTCAATTAGAATTGAGAAAACGACTTCGATCTTTGTATGCTTCCCTTAGGATTTTATTGTTTTACTTTGTTGATGATCAATGATGTTACTCAATTATAATTGAGATAACAACTTTGATCTTTGCATGTTCCCTATAGGATATTTATCCTCGCCCTTAAGTTTTGGTATGCTAGCATAGTTAGGATTTCCCTTTCATCCTCAACCTTAGAATCAATATCACATGATAACATTAGGTTAGAAACTAGTTATTCAACCTTAGCATCTTCATTCTCTTTTACATATGCATTAAAATAAAAACCTTCACTTTTTCTTTTAAAACTTCAAAACACTCTAAAACTACAAAAAACCTTTTTCAAGATAAAATCAACCAAACCAATCCAAACTTTTTTCGCCTTCGGGCCTTTCATCGAAATTCTCAAAAGAATGTGTTAATTCCTCTTCAGGCAATACAATGCATAATTCCCCAAATATCGGGTTGTATTATGTCAACTTGCTGGAAGTTACAAACATAGCATTGTCCATCTTCGGGCACTTTTCTTTTGAAAATACCGGGTTAGGTAAAGCATGTTAGTTCTTTTCTACTCCAGATGTGTGAGTCTCCAAAGGTCGAGTTGCACGTAGAATGTGAAACTTAACATTGTTCAATAAAAAATACAAAACAAACCAAAACATGCGAGCCTAACTACGACGCTCTGATTCCTTAAAAATGATACGTAGGCATCAGGTCACGGGACTCAGCCGATCAAAACTTTGTAAATATTTTCTTCTTTTCCCTGTGTTTTCTTTTGCATTCATTCCCTCTTTTTATTTTCTCTTTATCTCGTAAGCTTTAGACATGAACACACCATTTGATTAGAACAACAAGAGTAGATACTGTAGATTACTACGAGTATGTGGGGTGCTAATACCTTCTCCTTGCATATCACACTCTCTTACCCGATATTTCATTCGTTTTTCTGTGATTTCACCATTCAGGTTTACTCGATGTTTACCTTTCCCTTCGGCGGGGTAAAAAACATTCGATGGCGACTTTATTGTTTATTTCGATGATTTGTCCAGGTACTTCACATGGCTTTGAGGACCTCATTTTCAATCAAGGGTTATTCAAGGTTCTATTTCATCAATCATGGTTTTCATTTCTTTCAGGAGTATCAAGATCTTTAAGGCTTTTCTATGGCTTCAAGGATTTCATTCCGTTCAAGATTTTTTTGAATTAGAGGTTGGTTTCTCTTTAATAACTTAAGTCACTCTTTCTTCAAGAGTTTCCAGGCAATATTTCTTGGGTTTCATCGCTTCTTACTTTGAGATAGGGTTTTCATGTCAAGAGTATTCTTATTTTATTCAAAGGAGTTTCTCTAGGGCATTAGTTTTGTGTTGAGGTCATTGGTTTGCAAGCTAAGTTGTTTTGTGGTTTTAATTGCTAAAACTTTGGGCCATGGCACAAAATATTGAACTTATGGTTTTTGTTGATAAAAAAAATTTGCAAAGTTACTTGTTGCTTGAGAGTTAAGATGAGGTCATTTGAGAGTTAAAAGTGCAAACCATAGCTTAAGATATGAACTTATGAATTCATTTGGATCAAGGCTATTTTTGGTTCTCAGCATTATTACTTGTTGCTTGCAATACATGTTGGCTTGGAATTGAGATTGAATTGGAATAATTGATATAGATTTATTGAATGGTTATTATTCGTTCAAGTTTCCTAATGGATTCAATGTGATCAAAATTCTCAAGATTCAAGGCATAGTGTGATATTATTCAAACATTATGTCAAGTGTCATTCATGATTCAAGGTTCTTTCAACATCACTATTCAAATTTCCAACAAGTTCAAAGGAAATTTGCAAGATTTATGTGAACAAATCATGGAGTTTTGAATTTTGGAAACAAGGAGATAAGTTCATTCAAGTTCAAACATTCATTCAAGTTTCAATGACCAAACTTACTTCCAATATATACACGAGTTTCATTTTAATCGTGGTGAATCATACAAGCATAAAGAAAGATTTGGACTTTTGAATCTTAAAAGAGGGAAAAACTTCAAGTTGCTTGTGTTACAAGTAATATTCAAGTTACATTCAAGGTTAATCGGTCAATTACATATCAAGATATCAAGAGTGCGTTACAATCATATTACAAAATTCAAAAAGTACATGGAAAAATACACACTTTTGCTAACAGTTGACCATGTACATTGACCCTGACCTAAGACTCCTATAAGGCCATCCTAAAACTTTTTCTCCATTTTCCTTCATTAGTGTACCAACCTGCAAAATCAGAATTTACACCAGTCCACATCGGGTTCCTCAAAATCCACATATACAAGTCTCATAAATTCATTAACACGTTCAAGCATACAGAAAAAATCAATGAAGACATAACATACAATTCAAAGCAGTTCATACAAATATCCCTGTAAGATAGAAACATCACTTCAAAACCCTTCCAAAATCATGCTTTAATTTTCAGAAAACCTATCAGGCCTGCACCAAAAATCAGTTCAGCATATCATGTCAGAAATCAGAAATTAGAGGAAAATACAAAGGGAATTAAATCAGAAGATACAATAGGAAAGGGGGAAAACCGTTACAAAATTGCCAGCTCATCATAAAGCAAAACCAATGCCCTGTGTTCAGAAATATCAGAAGAAAAAAACTGTGAGAATTTTAAGTCAGAAAGAAAATTAACAGCTCAGAAAAACTTTGAGAACAAGTTTCATCTCAGATTCAAATCCCACCCTTCATTTCATAACAAATTTCTTCGATCCTAGGGCTACAAATCCATAATCTGTGACAAGTTTTCTACATAACTACCTCATTCTTTATCCACGATTCCGGCACAATCATAGAGAAAAAGCATACGCAAACAATCTCAAAGCAAAAGAGAAGAAAACTTCAAAACTCTCTCTCTCTCTCTCTATTCTTCAATCACACATGAAGATTCACGATCAAAAAATTCATACACAGAAAAAAGTTCAAAGAAAACTCAGAAACACGATTCATATTCAAAAATTCATTAAAAAAAAGATTCAGAAATTCACAGAGAAATACCACAAAACTCATCAACTGAGTTTCTCTGCATCTTCTTCAAGATTCTTGAGCCTACAACAACAAACGCTCAGCAATTTCTCAAAACTCATATACTCTCTGCGTCACTCTTTAATCATCATCAATTTTAACTGCTTCTGATCCATCGCACTTCAATCTGCAAAACAACAATAAAGTCATCATTATTGTTTTTACTCCGCATCAACAGCAGAAATATACAATGCATAGAAGAAGAAATTGAAGGAGACGAAGAAGAATCGAAAACGAAATGCTTACCTGAATTCACATCTTTAGATTTCTGGTATCGCTATTGCAGTTGAAACATAGTTGGAGCGACTCCGACAGGTAAACTATTTATTTTTCGGTTTTACTCCATTTATCTGGCTAGTATGATAGTTAGGTTATACGAATAAGGTGTGCTCGTTTTGATTCTTACGCGTTATTTTGTTTTAGAAATTAATTAAGATTTCTCTTTTTTCTTTCTTAATCTTTTGAAGTTAATTTTGTAAATAATTGTGGATATTCTTTTGTTTGCAATTCATAATAAATAATGCTGGAGATAATTTTGTGGTTGATATTTGTTAATTTCTTGTGTGATTACCATGTACCTTTGGGATTGTTAATTCGATTTTAATCTTTTTGTTAAATTGAATTAATTAGACCTTAGGATGTAATCCAAACATGATAACTCTTAGGTAGTTTCCCTTTCATTCTAACTTTAGGATCACCATTGCATGACAACATTAGGAGTAGAATTTCTCTTAGACTTTTTCATTCCCCTTTTGCATCTTTAAAACTAAAATCTTTTTCTTAATCAAAAATGTCAAAACACTTAACAATTAAGAGACGAACCACGTGTCACGAGCCTTAAGTATTGGGAGGAGTATGAGGGGGTGCATTCTTTAACCTTGTGCTTTCTTCCAATCATTAGTATTTAATGTGGTTCAAATCACCAATTCCTTTTTCAAAGTAGAAAAAACTAAACCAATTCAAACATTTTGCCTTCGGGCTTTTCTTCGAAACCCTTTCACAAAAAGGATGTGTTATTTTCACTCTGCACAATATGACTCGTAAGTCCCCAAAGATCGGGTTGCAATATCTCAACTGCTAGAGTGTGAATGTAACATTATCCGCCTAAAAAAATAAAAAACAAACCAAAACACCTTTTTAGGTGAACTACAAGTGTCGTGATCCCCTATTGCACGAAAAGTGGTACGTAGGCACAAAAGTTCGCAACTGCGGCAGGCACAACTAATAAAAACTTTTTTTGTGTATATACTTTGTATTCATGCATTTTTCCCTTAGCATTAAGCTTTAGATTTTTACACGCGCTTTAATTATAACAAACTTGAGTGGATCCTGTGGAGTACCACAAACCTGAGGGGTGCTAATACCTTCTCCTTGCGTAATCAACTTCCTTACTCGTTCTTTTGGTTGTAAGATCTTAATTTCTCCTTTCTCTGGTTTTCTTCGATGTTTTCCTTTACCTTCCGTGGAATAAATAAATATTCGATGGTGACTTTATTGTTTGATTATTTTTCTCCTAGTTGCTTCAGGTATCTAGCAACACATCACTACTACACAAGTCACGAAAATATCATGTGATCTGAAAAAACCTTTCTGTGATAATATTTGTGTGTATAATTATCCTTTTTCTCTTATATCTATATTAAAAACAAGGCATAGACGGTGTCACCCTTGTCTAGTTCAATATTGGGCCCTTAGAAATTTATCCTGTTATGAAGGATGGACAAATTCCATATAGGTCACTCATGTCCCTCATTATGCTTTGTGAAGTACTCATCCACTATCTTTATGGTCATTCAGTTACAGATAACGTTTGATCAATAATAATGTACTTAACTCTACATCTAAGGTCCATAGTGGTTTCATATTGAAGGGTGGTATACACCATTATCACCATGAGAATAACTTATGACACCTTGCATAATATTTTGTGTAGTATTATCATTGCGGGTCAATCCAGTATAAATATTACTCCTACTTTTCATACCTATATCAAGACTTGATAATGAAGGTGTGATGAAAATGCAAGAAATGGGGGGGTTTGAATTGGGTTTTCCTTTCTTGAATAACTTTTACTTCTAAGCATTATTCGTTGAACAATGCTTCTAAGTGTTACTTCTAAGTAATTCTTCTTATTAAGGTATGAAAACATAAACTCTTAAAGCATAAGAAAAAGTAAAGAACACGCGATATATCCTGGTTCACTTGAGAAATCTCCAAGCTAGTCCAGTCCACCCTTCCAAGGTGATTTCACCTTGAACTCAAGGACTTAATCCACTATAATCAATCTGATTACAATTGCACGGGCAACCGCCAGTGACTAACATTCAATGACGCGTTCAGGGATTCAAACCAGATATAACTTTCATTGACCCAATAGAATCTGATTCTTCAGAATCTCCTATCAGGATTTCCTTCCAATGATATCCATCAGTGATGTTAGAAGGTTGACCTTCACTCAGTCTCCTTTGAGATATGACTACCATTTACCCAATAGAATCCACTACCAGGATTTCATCTATGATGACCGCGGCCAAAGTCTTCTTGAGAATCCTGACTCAACTGAGTCTCTCAAGGAACCATCAAACAACTGTTTGATTTATATTTGTTTACAATAATAATGCTTCTACGTAAGCTGAATGTAAACATAATTAAGTACACCAGAAGAACCTAATTCACACTAAAAGATATTACATTTTATTGTAGCTTCAATGTGTGGTCTTCTTTTCTTCAAGTAGCTTCTTCATGAACAACAATCCAAAGCACTTAAATCGCTGAAGTCTTCTTTTTCATAAGCTTCTGAAAGCTTTGTTGATCTTGATGTAGTAAAGAGAAGAACTTCTTCATCTTGATTCACTTTAGAACATTATGGACAACAACCCTTATTCCATTTTCTTCTCTGATCATTTTAGAGCACAACATTTGTGTTGTGGATTTGTAACTGGAGCTTTCATGATTATATTCATTATCTTCTGCAGCTTAGTAAGCTTTGTACAGCATGTGAAATTAAGCACGTTGTGAATCAATGATTTCATTGTAATCAGTATCAACATGATTGAAGAATCATTTTGATAACAGTTGTTCTGATTGTTGATATAGTGGTTAATAGATTTTTGGTTGTGTTCCAATAATGACGACTTTCATTTTAACATTGAACACCAACAACTTACGACTTGCAACTTGCAGCTATTAGCAACCAGCAATGATTAAACATACGATTCTTTTCTTATATAGCCAAGCAAAATAGAGTCGTTGGCTATTTGAAAAAGAGTCGTTACAAATAGTACTACTACGTCCTTATCTCTTCCACAATTCAAGCGGGATAGTGGAAAAAAGTTTTTCTATACTGTATACTATTATATATGTTACTGTTATTTTATATTTTTATTAAATAACTATTATGTTCTATTTTAAAACAAACATATCACAAACATATGACATATACTATAAATATATTACAAACATATAACATATTACATACAATTTTGTTTTTAACTAAATATAAAATATACATATAACATATAAAACAAACATATTACAAACATATAACATATACTATAATACATATAATAGTCATATATTCTATTTTAAAAAAAATTATTATTCTCTTAATAAACATATATTATAGCTATTACACATTATTCTGTTTTTAAATAAATATAAAATATACATATAACATATATTACATATATATAATAACCATATACTCTTTTTACAAAAAATGTTATTATGTTTTAAAAATAACTAATTTATTTTTAATCAATATATCATTATATTTATATACATATAATATAACTACTACATTAAAAATAATATATGAACATACATTATAAATACTATATTAATATCAATATACTATATAAACATTTATTATTATATTTTCTGTTTTTATTAGAAATGAAAATAATTTATTCTATATTCTATTTTTATAATTTATTCTTTATTCTGTTTTCTGTTTTTAGTCAATCTATATTCGTTTTTTTATTATAAAAAATTCTGTTTCCAATAAATATTTTGTTTAAAATATATATAATTCTGTTTTTAAAATAATTATCATATATTCTATTTTCAAACATATTTTGTTTATATATATATATATATATATATATATATATATATATATATATATATATATATATATATATATATATATATATATATATATATATATATATATATATATATATATATATATATATATATATATATATATATATATATATATATATATATATATATATATATATATATATATATATATATATATATATATATATATATATATATATATATATATATATATATATATATATATATATATATATTAAAAATAAAAGGTCCTAAGTTATTACAACACAATATATGGGATGGGGGGTACAAATGTTCAAATGGGGATATTTTAGCAAGAAATTAAAATCTAACTATTACATCCAAATTGAATTATACAAATTAATTAATTGCACAATACTTAAATAAAAATGAAATAAATATGTAAGATGTAAAAATGATTTTCATATGCATGTAAAAAAAGTATTTTTCATGTGTCAAATAAACAAAAATAAAATGAATTAATTTTTGGTATTTTTATGTATTTAGGGCAAAACCCTAATTTTGCAAATAAAAATGTATTAATTATATAATATATGCAATATTTATTAATTATGTACAAAAAATAAATAAAAAGGAAGTATATTGTCAAAAAGTGATTTTTTAAGTTGAATATTAATAAAAATAAAATGTATTATTTTTTATGTTTTTAACCTAAATATACTAATAAATATATAAGTATTTACATTATTTATTAAATATATATTATATGTACAAAAATAAAATATTTAATATTATTAAAAAAAAGTATATTTTTTATAAAATGTTTTCAAAGGTAAAATAAAATAAAAATCAGAAAATAAAAAGTGTTTGTATTATTTTTAGCTATTTTTAAATAAAAGTATATTTATGATTATTTATGTACAAAACTAAATAAAACCAAATAAATATCAAATAAAATGCAAAAAATATGGGGAAAATAATTTTAATATTTTTTCATGCTTAAATAAAAATATAGAAACAAAATCAAAAGGAAAAAATAAAAAATGACAAGTATATCTCAAAATGGGCCAGGGGGGTGCATGTGAAAAATGAAAGTGCAAAAAGGAAAAACATCTCAGGCCCAGCCAAAGAGAGGTTGTCTTCAACCTCCAGACAATTCAAACAACAAAAACGCGTGTTTTGTCTTATCCCTGCTATCTCCTGATTCCTTGATTTTCAGCACAAACTCATAACATGAAAAATGTCACGCATCAAACCACGAATCCATACATATAAAAAATTTAACTTAACTCTCAGAAATGAGAGAGAATTTCTCCATCCCTAATTCTTAACCTAAGTTTTTATCAATGTTCAGGTCTTAAATTCTCTCAGCATATGCAATATAAATGGAAAGTGAGGATATGTATAGCTTCAGGGCCATGAGTAGAACATTTTTCATTCATAAACTTAAAGCTAACTCTTCCTAGATTGAGAGATAGAAGTCCATGAACTTACCTGTTCAGCTTGGATCGTGTCTGGCAATGGAGTCACTTTCAAGGCAAGGTGAGGATTGATACAACTTGCTTGAAGTCCAGGGATGTTATTCCAACCTTTAGCTTACTTTGAAACCAAGTGAATCAAGCTATGGCAATCAACCTGCAAAACAGAAAAAGTGAAAATGGTGAAGTTGGTTAGAGGTGTTACAGGTCGTGTCCAATGCTTGGGATAGCTTGCATATGTGGTATGGAGTGTGTATGAACTGGTTTTAGAAAGAATGCACGAGTGGATTGAGTTATGGAAGTCCAACTGCAGAGGTGACTCTGTTTTCTGCAGTATGATGGTGTTTTGATGAATGGTGAGGTTTGGAGGGTGTTTTGGTCGTGCCTTAGCTCAGTTATGTTGTTTGGGATGTGTCTAACAAGTTTGTCTAAGCTAGTTCTTGCAGCAATGAGAGTTGGATATCAATATGCCAAGTTTCTTCTAACTTAAGCAAAAAATGTCAACTTGGTTTCTAGACTTGTGCAGGCCCCTCAAGTATGCTGCACACTTGAGTCTTGATCAGTGTGATATCTCCATGAATCTTGTGTCCAAAGATATGCATTGTACCACTTGGATTGCAAATTTGACATAAAGTGCAACTTTTCAAAAATGGATATATTGCTTTTTCCATTTATGGCTCAATCTTGTATGTAATGTTTAAACACACAAGATAAGGCTTAAACACAAAGGATTGGAATTAAATTTATGAGTGTAAATGAGATTAGAGGCCTGTAATGTAGCTTGCATATGCTGAGTTTGAAAATGCACAAGTTATGAACATGGAAATGGTTCATGAACAAAGTGAGTTTTGCCCATATTGCCAAATTCGATTCTCCCTAACCACAAGGTTGTTTGATGAGTTCTTGGATATTTTGGAAAGCTTGGAATGTTTACTACAATCCATATTTGTAATGCAAATTGAAATTCCAAGTGGAAGCATGTGAAAAGTAGCCATGAAGTTAGGCAAAAATCCTGCCTAGAATAGGTCAAAAATTTTCTAAGTTAAGAATGTTTTGCACCCTTGTTCCAAAAATCATAACTTGAGCTACAAGCTTCTTTTGAGGAAACTTTGTGAATCAAAGTTGTAGATTTTGCAATGGACTATAACTTTCATGTTTTGACTTTTGTTTGAATCCAAGTTCATCTTGATGAAAAATGGGACAAAGTTAGGAAAAAATTAGGGATTTTCATAACTTAGAAAATTTCTAAGTTATGAAAATTCTTCATTTTAAACCCTAATTTGCAATTCTTGATTTCTTGATGAACAAGTTTCATAATTGGACATGTTTTTATGAAAAATGAATCTTGACACTTGATTTTGACCAAAAAATCAAAGTTTGACTTTTCAGTATGTAATAAAAAATTGATCAATTGACTGGAAAATTCATCTGTCAATCTTGTGCATTTGGGATCTTTTGAACTTGTTGAACATGTCAAGACAATTCCATGGGATCCTTGAGTCCATATGTGAGCTTGGTTTGCCATTGGTTAGGTCAAACAGTCAAAAATTGCCTCTGTGCAGTCAAAACCCTAAAAATGACCATTTTGCCCTTTTGGTGATCTGATCAAATTTCTTGTGGAATTGTGATCCAAACTTGATCAAATGGTTCAAATGAGTTCATAATGTTGATGTGGGTCAAAAATCATGAGGTTTGACTGTCAATTGACCACAGTTGACTTTTTCCCCAATACAGCTGATTTCTAGGTCAACTGTCCAATTGACTGGGCAAAGATTGGAATCAAGGCTTGAAACTTGGTATGAGTAAACTTGAGAGTCCAAAATGAAGCATGAAAGTCATTTTGGGCACTTTAGGTCAAAAAATATTTGTGCAAACACAAACCCTAATTTGGGTCAACAATGCAAGGAGGAGTCTTGAGCAGAGCAAACCCTAACTTGATCTTGAGCTCCAAGGATCTTGTGGTGAGAAAATACTGATGAAAATGGGAGGGAAAATTTTGGGGTACAACAGGTGGGTTAGGTTTCGGTGAATGTGGGGTGATAGGGTCATCGGAGGTGTGGGTTAGACGAAGGTGGTGACAGAGGAGGCGATTTTGGGGAGGAATGGATAGGAGAATATATCTAGGGTTTTAATGGGTGAAAAGGAGAAGACAATTTAGAACAAAGAATCACCACGAAGATGAAGAAAAATCAACACGAGATGGGAGAAGAACCACCACTAAGAAGGAGGAAAAAAACCCAAATAAATTGAGTAAACTGAAACCACCACAACCCCTTTGTTAGAGGTGGGTTAACGTGACAAAATTTACATATATCTATATTGAGGAGATTGATAAATTTTAGGAAATAAACTCAAATATTATGTCAGGTCAAAATTTGAAATTCACTTTTAATTTTTGAAGAGTGTTACATGAGACTTTTGGCACCAAACTAAAATTGAATTATGCTTATCATTATCACATCACACATATGGATAAATAGATAAGGCTATTCAAACTTTATTCAAACTTTAGAGCGTTTAAGGTTTGTGTGTCGGACAATCGAAGAAGTTAGGATGATTTGACATATCTTATCGAATTTATCTACAATAATAATTATTGGAATGGTAGATTAGAATACTTTATATGATCCTAAGTGTCAAACTCTTTTAGGTTAATATCAAAATATCAAAATGGTGACACTGTTATTGTATGACCGGAAATGAGGAAGCACTTGACAAACAAGACCATAATAATATAAGATAAAATGAAGACAACTCAAAGCAAGTCAAAGAGTTTTGAAAATTTATAGGGAAAAAATTATACGAATAAATTCATACATTCACAACATTTAAAATCCACCAAAATAATTAAAAAAATTTAAGAAAAATGAAATCCCATTGTAAAAGTATTAAACTTATTCCCTATTTGAATGATATGTCTTACTCATTCAAAAAAGAAAAGAACAAACCTTCCTAATGAAATAAAATCTCATAATTAAGAGTATGTATAAGTTAAAAAAAAAATTTACAAGCTCGTGTATTATTATTGTAAACATTGTTCACATTCAAGTTGAATCATCTTAATATGCCAAGTCTCTTAAATTGGGATGCTCCTGCATCAATTAGCCAAGAAGATAGTGTTAGAAAACAACAAAATTCATGTTGAAGAACAGTTGAAAATACAATAGTTTTTTAATATAATCATTAATAATAATAAAAATTTAAAACTACCAAAGATATGACTATGGCTATGGCTTCTACAAATTTTAAACTCAAGGGAAATTCTAATAAATCTACCAAAGATATACTAGTTATGGGGTTTACAGGGCAGTTAAAAGGATGTTTGAATAATCTCCTTGGTCCTGAAGATAAGACCAAAATTTACTTAGCTGTTAAAACATAATCCAATGAAGTCATATGTGTCACAACTCTCTTGTATTCTATTACCAAGTTCTTTATAGTAGAGCCTTTAAAGCTCCAACAAAGAGCCTCAGATCAATTACTAAATATTTATTGTCCAACCATGTCCGATTATAGGTGGTATAGAGATATGTATCTTTCTAAACTCTGCCTTAGGTCAGATGGTTCTGCTGGATATTGAAAAGAAAGATTTATTAGTGGTTTACCTAGACTGTTTGCAGAGAAGGTTAAGACAAATATTAAACAAAATTTTAATGGAATTATTCCTTACCAGCCTTTACTATGGGAGAATTATCCAATTATCTTATTGAAATTGGTATACAAATTTGCACTGGTTACAAACTTCAAAGTAAGATTAACAATGAAAAAGTAAATAATAGGCGCGAAATGGGATCATTTGCGAGCAATATGGAGCTACTCCTTTAAGAGCTCCTAGTAACTATAATAATAAAAAGAATGTTTTAGTAAAGGTAAAAAAAAAATTCGTTACAGTAAAAAAAAACTACCTTACAAAGATAACTCTGAATTTTACAAAACCCCTTATAAAAAAAATTATGATAAGAAACCTTACAAAAAACCCTATTCCAAATCTAAAAATAAAAACAAAGATGTCAAATGTTTTAAATATGGTCGTTTTGGCCATTATGCTAATAAGTGTAAGATTCAGGAGAAAATTAATCAATTAGGAAATTTAGATATTTCAGAGGAGTTAAAAGAAAGCTTGATATTTATGTTAAAAAACATATTTCTAAATGCAGAAGAAGAAGAAGAAGAAGAAGAAGATAGTTCTTCATCTTACGGAGAATCTTCTTATGAAGAAATTCATTAAATTAATAATTCTGAAGAGTCATATTCTGATTCTGATGAATGTTTAGGAATAGATTTTTGTAAATGTGATAGTTGTAATAAAAGAATTAATGTTCTCACTAATCATCAAGGTAATACCCTAATAGGAATATTAGATAAGATGGAAGATTCTGAGAGTAAGAATGCTTTCATGAGATAAATCAAAAACATTATTGAGGAAAATGATATTTGCAAAAAGCATGTTAGCAAAGTAGAACTTAAAGATACTATGAACTTATTTAAAAAAACTCGTTGAGAAAACTGTTTCTATTAACGACTTACAAGAAAAAATTAAGAGTTTAAAAAATGAAATACAAACTCTAAAAACCCAGGATAATGAAAAATAGAACTAAAGCTTTTAGAACTTCAAGGTCACATGATTATTCAAAATCAACGTATGTTAGCCTCATCCAATAAAAACCATGAGGAAACTAATGAAGAACTTATTGTTTATGCCAATGAAGATCCCTATATCAATAAAATAGAAAAGATGATATCTCATAAATGGTATAATAAAATAAATCTCATTATTAAAGATAATTTTTTTGAACTAATTGTTTTAATAGACTCTAGGGCAGATTTAAACTGCATTAAAGAGGGGTTAATTCCAACTTAATATTACAAAAAGAACAAAGAATCCTTACGAGGAGCCAATGGTAACAGATTACACGTGTCTTATAAACTATTTAATGCTAAGATCTACAAAGATCAAATATGTTATAATTTTTTTCTTTCTTTTAGTTAAAAATATTCGAGAGGCTATTATTCTAGGAACCCCTTTTCTAGCTTTACTCTATCCTTTCATCATTGGTGACTTAGCTATAACCACTAATGCTTTAGGTCATGAAGTTAAATTTGAATTTTTAGACCAACCTAAGATTAGAGATCTTAACTCTTTCCAAAGTCAAGTTATATCTTTTATTAATCTTATTAATAATAAAAGAAAACAGATTAATTTCATTAACAAAGAAATACATTTTAAAAGAATACAAGAACAATTACGGTCTTCATGTGTTCAAGAAAAAAATTAAAATTATGCATTTACTAAAGATCTTTGTTCAGAACGGCCTAATGCCTTCTAGAAAAGAAAAATACACACTATTTCTTTACCTTATGAGCCTAACTTTAAAGAAAAAGATATTCTGACTAAAGCTAGGCCTATACAGATGAATAAGCCGCCTTTAGATTATTGTAAAAAAGAAATACAAGATTATTTAGAAAAGGGTTTGATTAGGCCGAATAAGTCTCCCTAGAGCTGCTATGCATTTTATGTTGTTAATGCTGCTGAATTAGAAAGAGGTAGTCCCTGATTAGTAATAAACTATAAACCTTTAAACAAAGATTTGCAATGGATTAGGTATCATATGCCTAATAAAAAATATTTAATTAACAGATTACACCATAAAGGTATATTTTCTAAATTTGACCCTAAATCTGGATACTATCAAATTCAATTAGAAGAAACAGATAAATACAAAATTGCTTTTGTAGTGCCGTTTGGACACTATGAATGGAACATTTTGCCATTAGGGCTTAAAAACGCCTCCTCGGAATTTCAAAATATAATGAATTATATTTTTAATAATTACTCCAACTTGACTATAGTCTACTCAGATGATATTCTAGTTTCCTCAGATTCTATTAATCAACATTTAGAACACCTTAATCAGTTCTATGAAATAATTAAAGATAATGGTTTAGTATTATCTGAAAAGAAATTAAATTTATTTGAAAGTAAAGTAAGATTTTTAGATTTTGATATTAGTCAAGGCATGTACACCCCTATTAGTAGGTCACTAGAATTTGTTAGTAAATTCCCCGACGTATTAAAAGATAAAAGTCAGTTACAAATGTTTTTAGGTTATCTTAACTATGTGTCAAACTTTATCTCTAATCTTAGAACTATCTGTCTTCCTTTATTTAAAAAATACTTAGAAAGGATCCCCCATCTTGGGACGATTCCATGACCAAAAGTATCAACCATTTAAAACAGATAGTTAAGAGATTACCTTGCCTAAGAATCCCTGATCTATAGGCTAATCTTATTGTTGAAACAAATGTAACTACTACAAAACGCGCAAACAACAACGCCAAAGTCACCACGGTTCACCCCAAAATCGTAGTGACACTTTTAAACTATTGCGTCAACAATTTTTTATTTTTTAATTGAAAATTTAAGATTATAGTTACGGTTAATTCCATAACCATGATGATAGAGTTCAGCTTTCCTGAGTTCGATCCTCAGCTCCCTCAAATAGTTTATCCCTTTTACGTTAATACACACCTTTTCAATTATATTTATATATAATTAGAAAATAGTAGGGATATAACTACGAATCTTTTGTAAAGCCGTTGTTACACACTGACGATTCTTTATATATACTTCCTCCGTTTCAAAATGAGTGTGTTTAAGGTTTTTGCACACAAATTAAGAAATATAATAATATTGTCATGAGATATTGCACTTTTACTAAATTAGCCTTATTAATGTATTGGAAGTAGTGTACAAACTAATAATTAAAGGACACAATTGAAAAAATTGCAATTATTACTACATTGAAAAGTGAGAATGATATTCACTTTGAAATAATTTTTTTTCTTTAAAACGACATTCATTTTGAAACGGATGGAGTATTAAACATTAAGTACCCATTCTTTCACTTATAAAAGAAACAACTCTAACACCAACACCTTCGACATCGTCTGGAAACAACCCTAGCACTCATTGTTGTTGTCCAGTTTCGTCTCAATGTCGCATTTGAAGAGTAACTCATCCGAAGGTGTAAAATCTCGATCTGAAAATTTATGTGATTGTGACAGTCGTATGGTTTCGTATCAATGTAAGAGGGGTCAAAATAAATGAATACTTTTTTAGAGATGTCCACATTAGTGGAGTGGTGAAATATGTAATTTGTTCATATGGAATGATGAACAAAAGTTGGAAGATGAGAGTAATATGATGTCAGAGTTGGAATCTCTTGAATATTTAAAGATTATGTATACAGATTCAAAAAAGAAGAATAAGAATTTGAAGAACAAACTGAAGTCAGGGAGATTTTATAGAAATTTGGAGATGTTATGTTTTCTTATCTCCTTTATATTTAATATTTACTTTGTTATAAAATGTAATAGTTGAATTAAGGTTTAAAATTTGAAAATATTATGTTTTCTTATATCCTTTATGTTTAATATTTACTTTGTTATGAAATGTAAAAGATGAAGATGCAGGAATATACAACTATCAGAAGGTTTCTTACGAGTAAGTTCATTGCAATAATTTTCATTATGTGTTTTATATATTTTGTAGTTTAAGCTGATAAGTTAAGTTGAATGTTTAAGTTGATAACCTTAAGAGAGCTAAGCATATTAAAACTTCATTGCATAAGACTTTCATTACATGATCAAAAACCATAATCAAATCTAAATCATCTCGCTGAGATAAAATTAGACCAATCATAGTCATCCTCATCACCATTATCAGAATTGTAATACAAGTTTTGATATCAGTTCAAAATTGGTTTAGTGTTGATTCTGGTATGAGAATTTGACATTTATTCAAATAAAATATCACAATGATTGATAGGAATAACCGTTGTTATAAGGCGCGCGCTTTCCAATTTACTACGACGGTCAATGGACCGTGATTGTAAGTACCGAATATACAATTACACACTACATAACAACGCATGGTCCCGCGTGATTATATATCTTTCTCAGCTGTTGTTAAATGTCTTTTCCATGGTAGTGTGTCTCAGACCTTGGGATTGGTGGTATATTAAAACAATTACTTCCAAGCACGAATAATAAACAAGTTTTTAGATATTATTCTGGAACTTGATCTCCAGCCCAATTAAAATATAATACTATCTAAAAAGAGATTTTAGCCGTTGTTTTATGCATTACAAAATTTTAAGATGATTTGTTTTTAAAATCATTTTTATTAAAAACCTATAGCAAAGCTGTAAAGAGTGTTTTAAATAAGGGTGTTAAAAATTTAATTTCAAAACATATTTTTGTTAGATGGAAATTTTTGTTATCGTGTGTTTGATTTTGAAATAGAGTATACTGAAGGAATTAAAAAAAAATTACCAGATTTTTTAACTTGAAATTAAAATAAATAAATAAAAGAGTTTTATTTTTATTTTTTATGTTTTACTTAGTTTACAGTTCATTTTCAACTATAACCTTGAAATTTGATTTTCTTTAGTGGTAGTGTGTGGTCTAGCGTAAGTCTAAATATTGAGGCAGTAAAACCGTTGATTTAGTATACTGTAGTTGTCATTAAAAAACAAACAATAAGGAGGATGAGAGAGATAGAGAGTACCTAAAAAACCTGAAAAAAATAACTAATAAAATAATTTAAGAACTATGTCTCAAATTATCAAGGCTTTTAGTGAGTTAGGGTATAGTTCATGTAGTAAAATTATAAATACTTTGCTAAGTTGAAATATATAAAATTTAAAATTTAAAGTCTTAATTGCAACTTTGATTCTCTTATTATTTCTTTTATTTGATTTTGATTCCCTATTTTAAAAATCGATTTTTATAGTCTCTTTATTTTATTTTTTTTAAGGATTTTAGTCCTTCTTCAAATTTGAGAGCATTTTTAATGACATGGTAATGGTAATAGTGACATTTTAGGTGTTGTTCTTTAAGTATTTAAGTATCAGTCACTCAGACATCCTTTTATCTTTGTATGTTCGCTTGTTGTGTCTAATCGTATTTTTGATATTTCACTGTTTGTAGTAATTTGGGCAAATTATTTGTTTTTAGACTCATTATTTGTCTTTCTTCTTTGGGAGACCAATAATTCTCATCATGACCAGAGATTTGATTGATTCAATTTTATCTATTGACCATAGTTATGGATCATTTGTTGACGACATGATACGAAGGAGGACTAAAATCCTCAAAAAAAACAAAATAAAGAGACTATAAAAATCGATTTTTAAAATGGAGAATCAAAATTGAAAAAAACAGATAATAAGAGGACTAAAATTGCAAATAAATATATATATATATATATATATATATATATATATATATATATATATATATATATATATATATATATATATCTTTTATTCCAAATAAATTTATTTAAAAAATTACGGTATTTAAGACCTCTAAAAATAATATTAGGGACTTTGAACCAAAAGAAAATACTCATTCAATAAGAGACCTTAAAATAAAAAATTTAGTAGGGGACTCGATCAATAATGTAGAATTATTTTAACACATTATATCAAAGACTCAACTGTAGTATGACTTTATTTAGATACCAACACATGCTAACTTTTTAACATGGCAAAATATTGTAGAAATCAATATTGAAGAGATTGACCTACTGCAAAATTAAGCTTAGGTATTGTGTTATGTCTAGATTTGAAGGTCACTTCACATTTTTAGAGAGTTTACAACTTCTCATTTTAGAGTGTTACATGAAGTTTTTGGCACTAAGTTAAAATTGAATTATGCATATCATCATTTGACAAGATGAACAAATAGAGATGACTATTCAAATTTTAGAGGGTTTCTAGAGAGTTTGTGGATTAGACAATCCAGATAGTTAAGATGATTTGTCATCCTCTTATTAAATTTACCTACAATAATAGTTATCGTCCAAATATTGAAATGACAGAATGAGACTATATATGAGCGTAAGTGTCAAATTCCTTTATCTTGATATTAAGATGGTACAAGGCCGGAAAGATTTAAGGAAAAATAAAAACATCTCAGAATAGATAAAAGAGTTTTGAAAACTCATAAAAAAATTATACGAATAAATTCATACGCTCACAATATTTTAAATTTTAAAAATAATATAAAATTAAGAGAAATGAAATCATAATGTAAGAGTATTCCAGAAACAAGTTTGAATGATATCTCTTACTTATTCCAACAAAAATAGAACAAATTTTCAAATAAAATAAAATCTCATATTTAAGAGCACTTAAAAAAAAATTTAAATGAAAAAAAGCACTTACTAGCTCATGTATTATTATTACAAATGACATTCTTATTCAAATTGAGTCATCATATCCCGATTCATCTCTTGAAATGAGTTGCTCCTGCATCAATCAAACAAAAAAAAAAACAATGTTAAAGAAAAACATAACTCATGTTAAAGAAAAGCTTAAATTAAATATCATTCAATAAAATATACTAAATAATGGTTGATATTTTGATAAATTAAAATTTAATTTTTAATTTATTCTTGAAGTTTTACAAAATGTTTTCAATGAAAAATTTGTTAATATTTTAATCTTTCTTTAGTCAATTTATATTAGTACTGAAAAAATATTATTTTATTTCATGTTTCAAACGGCTCGTTAAATTTTTCTATAATAAGAGTATGAAAATAATAAATTAATTAACTAATATAACATTTTTATAATTTATGTGACTATAACTCCAATCTATAAATAGATCATTTTTGGTATATATTTACTCCACGCTCATGTTTTCGTAATTTATCTAAAAGAAATATCAAAATAATATTTTATTTGGTATTTCCTTTTACAAAATCACGAAAATAAAAACAAAATAAATTTTATAAAATAGTCATTAATAGAAAATATATTTAACTGGAAAAAATGAAAATAAAAACAAAATAAATTTTATAAAATAGTCATTAATAGAAAAATATATTTAAATGAAAAAAATGAAAATAAAAACAAAATAAATTTTATAAAATATAGTCATTAATAGAAAAAATATATTTAAATGGAAAAATTATAAGCACACGTTAAAAACCTTTTATGTGCAAAAAAAACATTACTTTGTCAATAATTTTAATTATCAAAATCTATGTTACTTGAAGATTTTTTAAAAGGATTTGTTTCAAAGAAAGGGAAATCACATGAACAAAAATAAAGCTTAAAATTAAACATCTTTTTTATTCTATTTCCGTCTTTTCTTCAAGTTAATCAACTCATCTAATCAGACGAAAAATTGATGTGAGGTTGTATTCTATGACAATATGTTCATACAAATAGAAGTAAAAATTATATATAATTACAATTAACAATAAAAAAATAAATTAACAAATAAATAAGAATTGGATGTAAGCCTTTCTGCAATGAAAATTGGGTTAGAAACTTATCATTATAATTATAATTAGTATATGGAATGTTTTCTACCAGTCAAATAAGAAAACTTTCTGCCACTTCATCTACAGATGATCCAGCCTGAGTTGCTTCAGCTATTCTCATTAACATTGTGGCTTTGTACATTGCTAGGTCTGCATTGTGTGTAAGAGATTGAGCTTTTGTGCGTTTCTCTATTGCAAGTTCCATCGCTTTGTTTGCAGCCTCTTTAGCAGCTTCGACTTTAGCAAAGGCTTTTTTATGTTCATCCAAAACATCTTGATCCTTTTTAATGGCTGTAAATGAATAGATCAAGGTGAGTTTTTAAAAGCATGAAGATTGCATAACTATCTATGTAGACACCAGAATTTCACAACAGATGGAAATACCTAAACAATCAAGTTAACTATGTTTTAGCAGAAAGGAATTTGCATTGTACATTCCTATTTACAACATGAAATCATTAAACTTACATTGCAAAACACGTTGAAGTTGGCTGTTACTAGCACGTCTCTTAAACGATCTCTTCTTTCGCCGCAACGGCTTGGGAACAAATGGAGATATCTTTGATTGATAACTCTGATACAATAAATTAAAACAATTATGTCAGTGATACGATAAGATTGACCTGCAGTTTACAACAATAAACCCAGCTTGGTATCTAAATAACAGCAAACTTAGATTCGGATGAAACATGGCATTAAAAATTATCTTGTGAATCTTGAAATGTTCTAGATTAACCATTGAAATTAAAACATTGATATTGCATGGGTATGAAGTGAAATATTCCATATAAAATGTGCAATAGAATGATGGGAAAGTTACCGTGAAAATCCTATGCAGCCCTGAATGTTTTTGTTTCCGTTTTCTAATCCAATAATTATGTAAAGCTTCAATAACCTTCTTGCTAACAGAGTTCTGACACCAATAAGTCGCAATTTTTTCATCATAACAATCATCTGAATTATAATGATAAGTCTTCTCTAAAGCATCAACAATTGACTCAAAATTATCCTCTGAAACATGTTCTTGAAACTCAATATTGAACTTGTTCAGCCATTCTTCATCTTCTGAATCCATGTCATAATTTCCAGTTTTCCTTGTTATTGCTCGTTCAAACTCATCGTCATTTGCAGATATATAATAATCTGGTCTGTTGAAGAGAGCAGTATAACGGTCTGCATAGTCAGGAACTTCACAAACACCTGGTACTGGAATCAATTTTGCAGCAGGAATTGGAATTTCACGTTTAGAACAGTCCTTATAAAGATTCTTAAATGCAATCCAGTTTCGATGATTAGCAAACTCTAGCTTCCACCCGTTGATCAGTGACACCATTTTATTATGTGTGTACCGATTGGTAGAGCAGGGTCTCATTACCTTTTCAGCCTTGAGAGTGCAGCACGTCAACCCATCTTTCTTTACTGCGAGGTGCCACTCTCTTGAGTCAGACATTTCTTCAGAAATGACAACGGCTCTTTCTACCCTGTAACATCTGTCGGTTTCGACAATCAGTATATTTGTACAACAATAAGATGGAACAATTGCTTCTTTTGAATCCTCCATGGCAGAATTCGCCTCTGAAATGCTAACACCGGTGCAACCGTCAGTCGAATTTTTATGTTTCTTATCAAAGGCAACATCGGCGCTACTTTTTTCCCGTCTGCTCTTTGGATAAGAAGGTAATGTGTTGTTCCTTCTGTTCTTCATAGAATGATTCTGAGGTTCCCTTATCCTAAGTGAAGTTCTCCTCGTTTGAACGATGTTAGAGTTCACGTTTTCACTTTGTACATTTTGACCGGAAAATTTGGAACACTTGACAGATCCATGTGAAGATAGATTGTCATCGTCACTAATGACGATAACTTCAGGGGCAATATTGATAGTTTTACTCTCAGAAGCTTCTTTCTTGTAGGAATTGCACAGACTCCGCAGTTCCATCAGGATAGCTAGAAGATCAATTTCATCCTCGTCAGTTGAAAGATCAATTTCCTCCTCGACATCTCTAGGAACATTTATCGGATTGTATATGAGAAAACATGACCTGAACATATATCTCAAGAGCAATGCAGAGTGCAGAGATTTGAAACAGAGAGGAATGGCAGAAAAATCAACGCAGAATAACGGCAAGTACTGTGTGACCCCGAAAAACTGGCAAATCCCAACACTTGCAGTAACAGAACCCTGAAAGAAGATTAAACTTATCTGTTATGCAAGATCACAGGGTAAATAGGAACAGTAAAGTCAATCAGCAGATAGATACTGGAATTTATTTTTATTTTTACTTTTACCATTGGTAATAAATAAAACCTAGCAAATTCAATGTTTAGAAATCTAGAGTCTTGAATTGAAATCAAAATCATATAGTGTCAAGAGCAGAGAAAGTTAATCAAGTGGTGGACCAAACCTAAGCAGACATAACAATTGAAATTCAATTATTTTTTCACATTTTTATGATACCTTTTTCAAATCTAGCCCTGCATCCACCCATTTACGGTACCAAAATATAACAAGAAAAACCCACTTTATTTTTTTACCATAAATAATAAATTCCAGAAAATAAATCAACAAATGTAGGATAGGTATGAAAAAATATTTAAGAAAAAGAAAAAAATTAATAATAATTTTTTATACCAAACATATAAAATAAACAAAATTTACCACCAATAATAACCATACGATTTCCATCAATTTACAATTCATGACTGACATAGAGGGAAAGTAAATAAATAAATCACATCAATGAATTTATACCTGTAAGAATTGAATCCCTCTTGAAGCATAAACAGAACGAATGGGTTGTGAGAGAACAAAAGCATAGAGATCCATGAATGTGAGACGGAACCTCATAATGCATGTCAACACTGCGAACAAGAAAAAGGAAAACAAACTAATGTCATCGTAACAAGGCTTCACAACAGCCACAATCACAGATGGATCAATCATGATCCTTTGTTCCCGACGAAATTGAAACACGGAAATGTCACAATCTCCATCCTCCACGATTCTTTTTCTCTTTCTATTATACACTGTCCCGAAAAACCTATCACAATCCTCATCATTCACATTCTTCTTCTCCGGTTTCTTTCCACAATCATCTCCAATTGTCATCCTACTGGCTCTTTCGTCACAATCCGGCCACAATCGCCGTCCCGACCTTAACACGCTGGAGGTGTCTCCGCCTTTCACCACACCGAACACTCTGGTTGTTCGCCTCATCTCAGAGGAGGGCATTTCACACAATTCAACCTCTTCACAAGTTTGAATTTACAGTCACGCCAAGTTAATTCAACTCGTTAACGAATCGAATTTAACAAAATTCAGAATCGAGTTTATAAATCACAGAAAATGAAGACAAAAAAAATATATGAAAAATTGAATACAACAACAACAACAGTTACTCAAACTAAACCTCGACCTGTTTGTAAGACCAGAAAATTAGATTAAATCGGAACAATCAAAGGGGATAAAATTACAGAAAAGAATCAGTGAAAGATCTAAGAAGGGAGAAAAAAGGACTGAGGTTTAGAGAGAGAGAGAGGAAGCGGGAAAGAGAGCGAGCGAGACTTACAGGAGAGAGAGTGTGGGGTTAGGGTTTATAAAGGATAAAAAACAAGAACCCGGACAAAGATATGGGTTATTTACAAAATGATAAGAACTGTTGGATGAAGAAATGGACGGTGGATGTGAGAGAAAGAAGAGTTTCTAGAGTGTGTCAGGTATAAGAAGCAGAGCACATGAGCAGATATGGTAAGACACGTAAGACTGAATTGGGTTGGATAAAGACGAGATTATCCTTATACGATGACTTTACGAAACGGTTACGGGGTCGGGATTTTGAGGGTAAAAATGTCAGAAAATAATGTTCCGAATCTTAGAAACAAAACAAGTTACATATGCCACGGATTATTTGACATGCTCTCCGTTCTTACAATTTATCTCCCTCAAGGTTGTCGCTCTATATGGTACACTCGCTTTTTCTTTGAGTATGTTCTGGTTTTAAAATATACAATAGTATCTAAATATATTCAAATTACTAAAAAAAATACATTCGTTTTAATTTAATTTTGAATTTAATTGAAATACAGTAATTATATATAAAAAAAATTTTACACAGTTAATTAATCACCGCTATTGAATTAATTCAAATGTTTAATTTTGATTTTAATTTCTTTTAAAATAATAAAATTGGATAATTATGATACATTTATCGTGTAAAAAATTTTACGTTAACAATACATATCAATTAAACTTTAATTTTTTATTTTATTTTAAAAGTTATAAGAATTCAATGAATTGATATAGGGGTAAATTTGGAATAGTAAAATCATATTAAAATAACTGTATATATTTTAGACTATTTATTTTATATTCAAAAGAGTACTTTTTAGTTTTGTTTAAAATTCAATTTAAGTAATTGTTTTATTCTAAAAATACTTTTTTTTTAAACTTTTTTGTTTTAGTATGTGAATGAATGTTTGGCCTTTTTAAAACAAAAGAAATCATTGTTTTTTATAAAGTAATATTATTTTAATAATGTGATAAGGATGTACCACAACTTTTTTGACCAAAATTAAAATGATATTTTTAATTTAATTAAAATTTTATATTTTTTGACCAAAAATAAATTAAATAACTTTTTTGGTTTTTTAAAATAAAAAAAAATGAAAATTAAGTCAAGAAAAATAATAAATTAATTGAAATTTAATTAAAATATTAATATAATTTTATTCTTATCTAGATCATGACATGATCTCATTAATGATGACACGTCAAAAAATTAGAAAATCAAATTAAAAATTTAAAATACTTTTAAATCAAAGTTTTTTCTCTGACATTTATGTGATTTTAAAAAAAAATTAAAAAAAAAATCATTAATCAATCAATATTAAATTAAGTATAAGAGAAATTTCATTGACACTTATAATTTTTTTAAAGGATATTGTTTATCCATCATCCTATATGATGATGAACAAAATGAAATATATTTTCAGACATATCTAAAATACATATAATATTTTTAAAAGTGAGTCATTTATCTTATATTGATAAAAAAAAGTAGTTTGGAGGTGTATCTAAGGAATCATCAATAAAAATTTACGTAGATGCAGTCTAATTCTTGAAAGCATTTTGTGCTTCAGAAGTGAACCATTCACTTTAAATTTGTTAAAAACTGGATTGGAGATGCATCTTTGTAAAATTTTATGAGTGATTCCGTAGATGCATTTCTGGAATAATTCCTTAAAATATTTGAGAGTTATTAATATTTGGCAAGT
Source organism: Vicia faba (assembly GCA_948472305.1). Classification (NCBI taxonomy): domain Eukaryota; kingdom Viridiplantae; phylum Streptophyta; class Magnoliopsida; order Fabales; family Fabaceae; genus Vicia; species Vicia faba. The sequence continues at coordinate 710,983,007 of OX451738.1, forward strand.
GTCCCAAATTATTATTTTTAGGCCACTTACATTAAGGATATATTAACATCATATTAATTGTAGTAATGTAATTCCAATTCAAATAGTAATCAATTAATCGAAAATGTCACCACGATACAAATAAAAATAAATTAGTGTGAATTTCTAACCCCATACTTCTTCTTTATCGTCACCGGTAACCCAAGACATTATGTGCCTCAAGTAAGATGGTTTATAATATGGACATACCAAGGTTGCCTTCGGCAATGTCTCATCTCTCTATTGAGTATGACATATAGATCTCTGCGAAGCACTGTCAGATGAGCATGACCCACTCGGAAAAATATGGATACATCACGTGTGTAACACCCTCTAAACTCCTGCATAAAATAAATAGCATAATCAGAGTAAATACCATGCATATCAAAAAGGGCGTCACATTTACTTCACGACAACAACCCAAATACACTGGTCATGATCATAACATGCATTTAGAATCATGTTCCATACAATAACACATATGCATCTCGCAGCAGATTAATTTTCAACTCAAAATAATAAGACTAATGATTGAAATCTCACACTGACAATCATAACATAAATCTTAGACACTAAAGGCCATCACCACATACATCTCAATCCACATAAAATATTTCAGAAATTATAACAACATCTCTCAAATAAACATGAATATCATAAAATAAACATGAATTTAAATGTTCCCCGTGTTACATAGACCAGAGCATGAATCACTACCTAGTAAAACGGATAAATAATGAACTAGCATCTTCGACTACTCCTTGCTAGAAGCACTACCACTATCCTCGATACCTGAACGATGTCGTATAAAATGTCATTCCAATAGAAGGGTGATAATTCATATTATTATGGAAATATATAATAATAAGTAATGTACTACAAACATACATCAAATGAATTCATTATACTTCACATAATCATTTATTCAACATACTTCAACACAATTCACATGATTACATATATAACATTGCTCAATGATTCAAGATTCAAAGATAAGCAATCACAATTATCACATATGTAACATTCACACCAATAACACATAATGCACATTGTTATACCCCAAAATTTGCCCTCCCATATTCTTCAAAAAATTGTCAAGCCAAGCTAGAAAAGTTCCCCAAGGGTTGTGCATTGCAACAGTCTCCTAAACAGTCAAAATTAGGGTTTTGAGTCTGATCAAGAAAAGGAAGTTTTCAAAGGCTCAATCAAGTCTCATAGGCTTACAAACATGGTCAAGCATCCCCATATCAAGTTTCAAGGCATTCAGCTCAAGATTGCACAGTCAAAACCCTAAATTGCACTACAGTCAACTGTAGGGGCAAAATGGTCATTTGGCAGTCAAAAGTTCAAATTTTTGGTCAATATATCATTTTGAAGCCACAAACATAATTTGATCAATACTTGATCATGATTCTCAAAATTTGGCTCAGAAATCATCAAAGATGCAAAAGTTGCTATATTTGGACAGCTGAAAAAGTCAACTGAAATTGACCAGGGCATAACTTTCACATGGATTATCAGAAAAATTCCATCCAAAGCTCATTTTGAAGAGAAAGACATTTCCTACAACTCATCTTCATACTTCAAGTCCAAGAAATGCTCTCACAAAAAGTTATCAATTTCAACATTATAGGTCATTTTCAAAAGTCAACAAAAAGGGACTTTAAGTCAAAGACCATAACTTGAGATTGGTAAATCAAAATGACATGGGACCAAAGGCATTGGTTAAAGGACTCAAAGACCTTTCCAAAATGTCCAAGAACATGTGAAAAGCTTAAAAATTGAGCAAGTTATGCCTTGTAGAAGTTGGGAAAATTTTGTGAAATGGCAAAAGTCAACTATCATTGAAAATCCAATTTTGACAAAAGGGCCCCATTTTTCTCACTTTGTCCATCCTTGTCATGCCACACACGTGGCCCATGGTTGATTTCAAGACCAAATGTTGACTTTTTTATTTTATTTAATTTTTGATGATTTAATTCATTTTAATTCATTGAAAATTCAAATAAAATTTAAAAATCAATGAAATGGTGTCAAATGAATTTGGACAAGTTCTATACATCATGAACCAACTCAAAAATCAGGCCAAGGTTCATTTTCATACTAAGTCTAGGTTTTGGCTAGAAGTTAGGAAAAAATGGTTAATGGACAAACCCTAATGCCAATTCTTTCTCAAGCATGGATTAAGGAGAGTTAACAAGCCTATTCAATTCCATAAGGATCATTGAGTCAAACCCTACCAAGAACATAGCACAAAACTCGTTCAAAGGCCATTGGCAATTTTGAAAAAATGGACATATATTGCAAATCTGAAATCAAAGCTAGACACCTTCTGAAGCCAAAATTTTTGTACCAATAGCTTCCTGAGACCATTTTGAACGTGTCCCAATTCATAACCTCAATCAAAGCTCCTTAAACTGGTAGTTACAAGTGAAACTGTACATCAAATATTTTGAATTCGTGTTCTTGATTCTAAGCCTCTTTTTGCATTTTAAATTACATATTCATACTCATGATGAAGTTTCCAAGCTGTCCATGGTAGTTAATTGCATTTTCATAAGCCATACACGATTTTGCCATTTTCGAATTCTAGGTTTCCCAGCTTCTTAAATTGGGGCTTTTGTAAATAGGAAAAATCAGAACTTCAGAGCAACACCATCACACTCAGCATCTTGAGACGAAGAAGAAGACATACTCGCGCCTAATTTATATTAGGAAACGAGCTATTCGCTATTTCTCCATAGCTACCCAAACCCCACGTTTCAAAAACCGTTGCTCTATTGGTTTGTGTTTCAGGAAATTGGCAGGGACGATGGCGTGGCACAAGCAGATTGGGCAAATTTGAAATAGCGCGCGTTTTAAAGAGCGTTGTTATTTTTCCTTTATATTGTTTATTTATTATTATATGTTAATTGAAAGTAAACTGGCTCAGTGGCAAGGGATAAGCGTGTTAACTTCAAAGACCTGGGTTCAAGTCCCAGGTCTTGCAATTTCTCAATATTATTTTTCCTTTCCAGGTTCCATGCAACGCTCATATTGATACTCACCATACTCCATCAGGATTCAACCTACACGTGTCCCAGGGCCTCAGATCCATGGCTAAGATGAGGAGTGCACCATACATCAAGTCAACAGGCGTGTACAGGATTAAAAAAGTCAACAAATGGCTAGCAATTGGGCCAGGCCTTTCAGGCTTGCACCCCCAAATTTGAAATCCACACCCCCTGGTTCTATCTTTTTTTTCTTTCTTTTCTAATTTCCTTTATATTTTATTTTATTTTTAATTTACTTGTGTTTTATTTTCTTATTTAATTAATTCTTACAAAAAAATATAAAAACATTAAAAAGACAGAAAAGACAAAAAAAAATATAATTAATTTTGATTCTTTTTTTTTTTAAATTAAAATGTAACTCATTTAGTTTAATTAGGTTTTAATGTTAATTTTAATTCTTTTTTTTTCATAATAAAAATCCAAAAATGTAGAATTAGGGTAATTATTAATTTTTCATATCCTTTTTAATTTTTAATTTTTTCCTCACAATATTATTATCTATTATTTATTTTCTATAAATCAAAAATTGTATATAAATTAATTTAGAATTTAATTAGGTTAGAAATTAAATCTTTTTCATAATAAACTTAAAAAATGATAGAACTAGGATTTTAATTTTAATTAACTTTTCTCTTTTTTCTTTTAAACCTAAAAAACACAAAAACATTATTTTTCATTTAATTTTTAATTTTAAAATTCCTTGATTATTTTAATTATCTGTTAAAGGGTCCAACGCCCTAATTTTGTTTAGTCTTTATTTCGCGCATTTATTAAATACCTTTGTATATGCCCCAAAGCCATGTAATTAAAAACTCTCGGACTTTTTATTTATTCGCTTTATTTTATTTTCAGTCAAATCGGGTTCGGTTTTTTTTGGCGATGTGGACCCGCGCCAGTTGTAATAGTTAGATTTATTTTCTCGCAAATATAACTGTTAATAAATATGCATGAAAGAATGAATGCCCGAAAAATAAAATTGAATCGTTAGATCACCAATGCATGACAAGACAAATAATGAACTGAAAATGACACACAATTCGCACACACCACCCTTAGGGTACGCCTCACTGTTGCCTTTCGAAAGGTGGTCGTCGAGTAGAAAACGTCTTAGTAAGTCCTCATGGTCCGGGAACCTGGCATGAGGGTAGCTTCTAAGGTGTCTTCCCATTGCTCCGGTGATCACCACGTCCCTAAAACTCGAATTGACCCGAACACCTCCAACGGTGGTGCTACCTACCTCTCAATGGTGGGATGGCACTACTTTAAAGGACATTTACACAGACGAATTCCTTAGGGTAGGTAGGTTCTCAAGGATACTTGCTCTCTTTAAAACAAAACAAATCAAATCTTTTCACACCAACACTTTCAAAAAACTTTCAAAACAAACTTTTCAAAACACTCTGACGTACGAGTTAAACTGAAACTTTTCAAAGAATATTTTTGAAACCCACAATTGAAAAGCAAACAACAATTTTGAAAACACATTGAGCAAGTACCTAAGAGCCCATGGATAACCATGGATAGAAAGGGTGCTAACACCTTCCCTTTCTATAACCTACCTCCCGAACCGAGAGCAATCTCTTTAAAGGAATTTTTCTGTGCTTTTGTCCTTTCCTATTGGAGAAAATAAAAGACGGTGGCGACTCTTGCTTACCGCGACATTTCGCGAACCAGCTTTAAAACAGTCAGTTCCAGATCCACCGATCACAGAACTGGCGACTCTGCTGGGGATAAACTTAAAGTGAGGTGTACCTTAGGGCTAGTTACAACTGTGTTTTCAATTGTTTTCCTTGTATGCTTTAAAATTGTGGGTTGCTTGGGAGTTCTATAGATCCTAACCCGGATCTGGGGGATACCTTTTTAGAAAGTAGCAACAAGGCTGTGAGGGAACTGTGCGGGGTATACCGACATGGTTGAAACAGTCTGCTACGTTGATGTGGCATTTTGGTGTGTACCGGTAACCCTTGAGTCAGTCAAGGAGAGTACGGGGCCTCCATGTGGTGTCATGAAGCATCAACAGACCTTAGGAACCTTAATTGAACAATCTTGGCCTCTTTAGGGTAGTGAGATAACTGACTTTGGTGCAGTCCGAGGTTGGTTGATACTCGATACTACACTCAATTGAGGGTTGCTTTCCTGGAATATTTCGGTCGCCAGTTCAGTGGCTACATCGAAACGATGAACAATGAAAGCAACCCCGTGATATTGGGAACCTTAGAACCCGGTTACTTTGATTAGGACAGGTTGAACCCACCAACTTCAAGAGGGTACTACCTAGACCCCATGCTGGCCTTAAACCTTAAGGGCCTGTCTTGTGTGCCTTGTGTGCCTTACATGTTTGTCTTTGTAAATATCTGTGTTTAATCATAGCATCATGACATCATCCAGCATCATATGCATTGACTAACCATTTCAGGGGTTCGAATTTTCATCTTTGTTCTTGTTTTGTAGGACATGGAAACTGTTCGTAGAAAGACAATTCCAATCAGTCTTGTAAGGATCTCTCCTCAGCTTAAGGAGCTTATATCCAGGATTCCCGAGAACTCTTCATTCAGTGAAAGGCATGGAAGCCTCATCAGCTTGGTCAACACCAACATTGAGGAAGATATGATAAAAGTCCTGTTCCAATTCTTTGACCCTCTGCATCACTGTTTCACTTTCTTGGACTATCAGTTGGTACCTACATTGGAGGAGTTCTCCCGACTCCTGAAGATCCCTATCCTTGATCAGCTACCCTTCAACGGTACAGAAAAGGAACCTAAGCTTGAAGAGATTGCTAAAGCCTTGCACTTGCAGTCATCTGACCTCAAAGGACATTGGGAAGTTAGAAGTGGTATCAAAGGGTTCTTAGCCAGGTTTCTGTTTGAAAAGGCCTATGATTGTTGGAACTCCCTTGACTTACAAGCTTTTGAAGAGGTTGTGGCCCTCCTTGTTTATGGGTTGGTGTTGTTCCCTAACCCAGACCAGCTCATTGATATCAGTGCTGTCCAGATCTTTATGTCCAGGAATCCTGTACCTACGTTGCTGGGAGACCTCCTTCACTCATGTTACACTCGAACCATGAGAAAAAGAGGTGTCCTTATGTGTTGCACTCCTCTCCTGGGAAAGTGGTTTATTTCGCACCTTCCACAATCAGTCCTGAAGAACGAGCGGGGTTTGAGATGGTCACAACGGTTGATGACTCTTACACATGCAGATATACATTGGTGCCCTAGGTCCAGAGAAGATGTCACTATCATTGATCGTTGCGGGGAGTATCCTAATGTTCCTTTACTTGGAACCAGAGGGGGTATTACTTATAGTCCATGCCTGGCTTGGAGACAATTTGGTTATGCTCGGAGGGATGGTCCTCATGACATGTTGATTCCTGACATAGTTTTTGACTTCGACAACGATACTCAAGGACTTCGCCAGAGGTTTATCAGAGCTTGGAGGATGCCTAGTAGGATAGACAGCAAGACACTGGGGCACAGGAACTCCATCCCTTTGGAGCCTTACCTCAAGTGGGTACGAGCCCGTTCTCAGAAGTTAGTAATGCCTTATCCTCACATGCTTCCAGTAATCAAAGAGCCTGCCTTGGAAGGAGAGGTGTCTCATGTTATTCAGCACCCTGATATGCCCACATCCTGGGAAGAGATGCAGAAGAGTTGGATCCAGCTTAAAGAAGAGCGGAATTCTCTTGAGACTAGTTTGCATGCTAGTGAAAAGAAGGTCTTGGAGCTCACCCGCCTGTTGCATGAGGAAAGGAGTCTCAACACTTACATAGCTCCAAAGAAGATGCGCAACATATTTTGGATGTGATTTGATCTTTTTGTACTTTTGCCCATGAGGCTTTGATGTATTAAAACAATGATTTTCTTAATAATAAAGTGTGTTCCTTTTGGTCTACAACAAATTTGAATTTTCGAACCCTTGAATGCATTGCATAAACACATATCATTCATCATGTGCATCATAAATACTCTTCTTTTCAGGTTGTTTACCGTTCTTCGCTGTTTATTTCAGCATCATGAACCCTCCTGAATCATCAACCGATGCGGCTATCAAGGCTCTTCAGGCGCAGAACGTCCAGTTTCAGGCGCAAAACGCCCAATTTCAGGAGCTGATCAAGGGCTTGTCTCAGGGTCAACAAGAGTTAAAGACCATGCTGTTGAAGAAGCCTAAGAAGAAGAGGAGGACTGTGCTATTTAGCACTGGGCGCAGACTCGGGAACACCTTGCAAATTGAAGCTGAAAGGACTCCTCCATCTGTGACAGAAGGTAGTCACCATGAAAGGGAGGTCACTACTCCTGTGGGCTCTGATACTGAAACAGACTTCAATGACGACCAGTACCCTCCTGCTGAAGACCGGTACAAACAGCTGGAAGACAGGTTAAAGGCTGTGGAAGTTCAACGAGTACCTGGATTGGATTTCGGAGACTTGGGGTTATCTACTGGAGTGGTGATCCCGCACAAGTTCAAAACACCTGCCTTCGTGAAGTATGATGGGGCTTCCTGTCCCAAGATGCACCTCCGTTCTTATGTAAGGAAGATCCAGCCTTACACAGCAGACAAGAACCTTTGGATCCACTTCTTCCAGGAGAGTCTTTCAGGGACTCACCTCGATTGGTTCTATCAGCTAGATGGAATCAGCATTCGTAACTGGGAGGATCTGGCCACTGCTTTTTACAAGCAGTATCAGTATAATGCCGACCTCGCTCCTACGCGTACCCAACTCCAGGGTATGTCGCTAGGGTCGGGAGAAGGTTTTAAGGAGTACGCTCAGAAATGGAGAGACCTGGCTGGCAGGGTGCAGCCACCATTGACGGATCGGGAGTTGGTAGATATGTTCTTGGGGACCCTGTCTGGTCCATTTTTCAATCATCTCATTGGTAATTCCTCTGCTGGGTTTACTGATCTGATCCTGACTGGTGAAAGGATTGAGGCTGGTATAAAATCAGGGAAGATACAGAAAGTTGCCTCCTCCAGTACTGAGAAGAAACCCTTCAAAAAGGAGGCTAGTGCTGTATATAACTCCCGGAGAACAGAGCGACCTGAGCACCGCCAATCTGTCAGTGCGGTAATGATTGCCAAACCTGCTGCCGCTCCTAGGCCCACTAATCCTCAAAAGTTTGAGAGACCCCGAAGAGAGTTCACCCGGTTAAGCATGACCTTATCACAAATCCTGCCACAGTTGCTATCCGCCAATTTAGTGACTGTCAAGGAGGCTCCAAAGTTTCCCAACACTGCATCTCCCAAGTTCAATCCAAATGCTCGCTGTGCTTATCACTCTGATAGCCCGGGGCATAACACAGATGACTGTTGGGCCCTAAGGAACAAAGTTCAAGACCTCATTGATGCCAAAGAGATACAGTTTGAGGCGCCCGAGAAGCCGAATGTTGTAAATGCTCCCATGCCCCAGCATGGAGTGAACGCTGTTGAGGAGAATTTGTATGTAGCTTCGGTGGATGATGTTGCTACTCCGTTGCTGATGGTCAAGAGGAATCTGTTGCTAGCCGGTTTATTTCCGGGATGTAGTGAAAGTTGCCTTCTGTGTGTTGCTTCCCCTGCTGGTTGTTCTCTATTGAAGTCAGGCATCCAAAACCTGATAGATAATAGGGAGATTTTGTTTGAAAAGACTATTGTTCCTGCTGCTCCTGTTGAAGAAGTGTCAATCGTTACCATTTTCAACAACTATTCCGAGGCTCCTTCAAAGAAGCCTATACAAGTTTTGTCAGTTCACAAGAATGTTCCCATCACCATTACTGTTCCGGGGCCTATACCCTACAAATCTGATAAGGCTGTCCCATGGCACTATGGGGCGGATGTTTATGTTCTGGGTGTGAAACAAGAGTGCAACGTTGATACTGGTGTCTCCAACATCACCGGGCCTGCTAAGGTCACTCGTAGTGGAAGACTGTTCTCACCAGACATTGCTCCTCCAGCAATTCATAGGCCTTTGATCTTCACACCTGCCAGAGTGCCTGTTTCTCCTGACCAAGTATCCACCCCTGCTGCTGAGTCATCTGATACTCGGGGCAAGGGAACTGCTGCTGATGTGCCTGCCAGGACGGAGGCACCAAAGACCATTGTTGAGGCTTCCAAGCAGGAAATGGAAGAAATTCTCAAGATAATAAAGAAAAGTGATTTCAATGTTGTGGAACAGCTGGGGCACACCCCCTCTAAAATCTCCATGTTGTCACTGCTGCTGTGTTCAGAGGCCCATGCAAAGGCTCTGATTGCTTTCTTAAAGACTGCCCATGTACCCCAAGATACGACTGCTGACCAGTTCACCGATTGTGTGGCCAACCTAACTGCTGATAATGGCCTGGGTTTCTCTGATGCCGATCTGACAGCAAAGGGGAAGAATCATAATGATGCCCTGCATGTCTCCATTGAATGCAGGGGCACTACTCTTGCTCATGTGCTGGTTGACACAGGTTCTTCATTAAATGTGCTGCCCAAGAAGGCTCTGGATAGGCTGGATTGTGAAGGTCTAGAGCTCAAACCAAGTAGCATTGTTGTCCGGGCCTTTGACGGGTCCAAAAGAATGGTGCATGGTGAAGTGGACATCCCAATCAGGGTTGGGTCACAGGTATTCGATTCAAAGTTCTATGTGATGGATATCCATCCGTCCTATTCTTGTTTGCTGGGTCGCCCATGGATCCACAAAGCTGGAGCTGTGACTTCTACATTGCATCAGAAGCTCAAGTACCCGGTCAAGGGGAGGATCGTAACAGTGCAAGGGGAGGAGGAATACATGGTCAGCCACCTCAACTCTTTCAGATACGTGGAAATGGATGGGGAGTTCATTGAAACCCCCTTTCAACATTTTGAGGAGGTACCACCAACCTTGGCAACAGCAGAAGATGAAGAGATTTCTCCTATGAAGATGGCTTCCTTAAAGGATGCCCGGGCTGTGATCGAAAAAGGTGAATGTGCAAACTGGGGCAAGCTCCCTGATCTTACTCCTAAGATTAACAAGTTTGGGCTGGGAAGCTCAGAAAGCGGTGCGCAAGGCAAGAATTGGAAGACCTCCGTTGCTCATCACTCAGCATGGAGTGAATGCTATTGGAGAGGAAAATGAAGTGGGAGAGTCAGAGTTCGATAGCTGGATCTACCCAACGGCCGACGGTGGATTGACCAATTGGACTGCTAAAGATTTTACTCCAATAACTTTTGTTCCCCAGTAATGAATTTCTTTGTTTTTGATGTGTAATAAACAATAATTTGAGACTATATGGCCCGGTGTCTTACCCGGGGCACCGTGGTTTTATTTATGAGGGCTTTTGTTTGTCACCATCATATATCATGAATAAAAGCATTGGACGTTTTTCACATTTCAAATTTTGCGCTCCTTTTCTTTCCTTTCTTTACATATTGCAAAACAGCTGTATTTACACACACACTCACTCATACAGGTTTCAATCCACTCTGGATCTCACTGGTAACGACTCTGCTACTGCCAGTTATGACTTCGAAAATCCGATTAACTTAGCCGCAGACGAAGGTGAAGATGATTGCGAAGTGCCTGGTGAACTTGCAAGACTGTTACAACAGGAAGAGAGGGCAATTCAACCCCATGAAGAGCCAGTGGAAATAATAAACTTGGGTACTGAGGAAGACAAGAAAGAGGTGAAGATTGGTGCCAACCTAGAGCTCAGCGTGAAGCAACGGTTGACTCAGATGCTGCATGACTACAAAGAAATCTTTGCCTGGTCCTACGAAGATATGCCCGGGTTAGATACCGACATTGTGGTCCATCACTTACCAACTAAAGAAGATTTCCCTCCGGTTAAGCAAAAGGTCCGCCGTATGCGTCCAGAGATGTCTGAGAAGATTAAAGCCGAGGTTATGAAGCAGTTTGATGCCGGGTTTCTTGCAGTGACTTCCTACCCTCAGTGGGTTGCTAATGTGGTGCCGGTACCTAAGAAGGACGGCAAGGTCAGGATGTGTGTTGATTACAGGGATCTGAACAGGGCCAGCCCCAAGGATGATTTCCCTCTACCCCACATTGATGTCCTTGTTGATAATACAGCTCAGCATAAAGTGTTCTCTTTCATGGATGGTTTTTCAGGCTACAATCAGATCAAGATGGCTCCGGAAGACATGGAAAAGACTACATTTGTTACTCAGTGGGGCACCTTCTGTTACAAAGTCATGCCTTTCGGACTGAAAAATGCTGGGGCAACCTACCAACGTGCCATGGTTACCTTATTTCATGATATGATCCACCATGAGATCGAAGTGTATGTGGACGACATGATCGCTAGGTCCCAAACTGAGGAAGAGCATCTAGATCATCTGCAGAAGTTGTTTGACCGGTTGAAACTGTACAAGCTGAGATTGAACCCGAACAAGTGCACCTTTGGGGTAAGATCTGGGAAGTTGTTAGGCTTCGTGGTCAGTGACAAGGGAATTCAAGTGGACCCCGCTAAGGTCAAAGCCATTCAAGAGATGCCAATTCCTAAGACAGAGAAGGAAGTCAGAGGCTTTCTAGGACGTCTGAATTACATTGCTCGGTTCATCTCACATTTAACTGCTACCTGTGAACCAATCTTCAAGCTGCTGAAGAAAGATCAGGTAGTACGTTGGAATGATGAATGTCAGGCTGCTTTTGACCGAATCAAAGAATATCTCCAAGAACCACCCATCCTTATGCCACCAGTTGAAGGGAGACCTTTGATACTTTACCTGACAGTGCTTGATAATGCAATGGGGTGTGTGCTGGGGCAGCATGACGAGTCTGGCCGAAAAGAGCATGCCATTTATTACCTTAGCAAAAAGTTTACCGACTGTGAGACCCGATACTCACTGCTTGAGAAAACTTGCTGCGCTTTGGTATGGGCTGCTCGCCGGCTGAGACAGTATATGCTGACTCACACTACCTTGTTAATCTCAAAAATGGATCCTATAAAGTACATATTCGAAAAGCCTGCTCTGTCTGGGAGAATTGCAAGATGGCAGATGATCTTGACGGAATACGACATTCAGTACACGACCCAAAAAGCCATCAAGGGAAGTGTATTGGCCGACCACCTAGCACATCAAGCTGTGGATGACTATCAATCAATGAACTTCGAGTTTCCAGACGAAAGCATTATGATAGTAACTGACTGTGAAATACCCGGACCGGATGAAGGACCTGAACCAGGATCCCGATGGTCTATGCACTTTGACGGAGCCTCCAATGCTTTGGGAAATGGTATCGGCGCCATAATCGTATCTCCACAAGGTACTCATACTCCACTCACCGCCCGGCTGTGTTTCAACTGTACCAACAACATGGCGGAGTATGAAGCGTGTATTATGGGTCTTCAAGCTGCGATCGACTTAAGGATCAAATTTCTGAGTGTCTTCGGAGATTCCGCTCTCGTGATCAATCAGATCAAAGGGGAGTGGGATACGAAACACCCAAACTTGATTCCTTACCGAGAATGTGTGTTGGCCTTGATTCCCCATTTCACAGAAATAACATTTGAGCACTTTCCAAGAGAAGAGAATCAGTTGGCGGACGCGTTAGCTACAATGTCTTCAATGTTCAAGGTTAAATGGGATAATGAAGCTCCCCGGATCATCATCTGGAAGTTGGACGAACCGGCATACTGTTGTGATCTCGAAACTGAATTGGTAACTGAGAAGCCTTGGTATCACGAAGTGAAGAGATACCTAGAAGCTCAGGAATACCCTGAGGGAGCATCTGTCAATGATAAGAAATTCCTGAGGAGGTTTGCAGCCAAGTTCTTTCTCAGCAATGGCATCTTGTACAAACGAAACCAGGATTCAACTCTACTGCGTTGTGTAGATAAGACTGAAGCGGAAAGAATCATGGAAGAGCTACATGATGGGACCTTTGGTACACACTCCAGTGGACATACCATGGCCAAGAAGATTCTACGGGCAGGGTATTACTGGTCCACCATGGAAGCTGATTGCTACCAACATTCCAGGACATGCCACAAATGCCAGGTCTACGCAGACAAAGTGCATGTTCCTCCGGTTCCCCTGAATGTTCTGACTGCGCCTTGGCCATTTGCAATGTGGGGCATAGACATGATCGGTGAGATAAAACCTACGGCATCCAATGGACATCGCTTCATCCTAGTGGCAATTGATTATTTCACGAAGTGGGTTGAGGCAGCATCCTATGCTACGGTAACCAAGACTGTTGTGGCACGGTTCATTCGGCACAACCTGATCTGTCGGTACGGCGTCCCTGAGCGGATTATTACAGACAACGGTACCAATCTGAACAATAAGATGATCACCGAGCTTTGCGAACAGTTCAAGATACAGCACCACAATTCTTCTCCTTACAGACCGAAGATGAATGGGGCTGTAGAAGCAGCTAATAAAAACATCAAGAAGATTGTGCAGAAGATGACAGTAACGTATAAAGATTGGCACGAGATGTTACCGTTCGCTCTGCATGGGTATCGTACTTCAGCTAGGACGTCAACCGGGGCAACTCCTTTCTCTCTGGTTTATGGCATGGAGGCAGTCTTGCCAATCGAAGTACAAATTCCTTCTCTCCGGATAATGAAGGATGCAAATCTGAACGAAGATGATTGGATCCAGACACGACTTGATCAACTCAACCTTATTGACGAAAAGAGACTTGCTGCTATCTGCCATGGTCAGACGTATCAGAAGCGAATGATCAGGGCATTTAACAAAAAGGTCAGACCACAGGAATATCAAGTCGGGGATCTGGTGATCAAGCGAATCATCCTTCCTCAGAGTGATCCAAGGGGCAAATGGACCCCTACGTACGAAGGGCCATTTGTGGTTAAGCATGTGTTCTCAGGAGGAGCAATGATATTAACCAACATGGATGGTGACGACCTTCCTCACCCCGCCAATGCAGACATAGTTAAAAAATACTACGCATGAAAAATGACCCGCTAGGCTGACATTTCTAGGCAAAAATCAGGGCTTCCCGTCGAACCAAAAGGGTTCGGGCAAAATGAAGGGATGAAAATGAAAAAATCTGTACACCCGGCAAGTCGAAAACCTGAAAAGGCGGCTTGGGCAAAAATGGGTATCCCGGTGGACTGAAAACCCGAAAAGGAAGTCCAGGCAAAAATAAGGGATAAAGCGTAAAACCATGTCTCATTGATCACTTTGCATCCAGAATCTGGTATCTACATCAAACGGCATCGATCAGTCAGCTTCACCTTCAACCAAGGTCATCAAGGGATGAGACGCTCGGAGTTATAAAGGCAATGGCGGAGTTGAAACCCAGTGGATCATTCATCTTTCATACAGCTGTTTTATTTTCTTTTGTATAAAACTTGTAATAAACTCTCTTGTTCGGCGACGTACCTCTTACTAGGACGCCAGCCTCTTGTACACAAAACGCCTATTCACAGGCTATTCAAAATCAATACAAATATACTTTTCAGTTAAACGTGCCAACTGTTTTTCTTTTTCCGTTTTGTTTTGCGAAGAACGTCCAAGGTTCAATTTGTGATATATGCATTTGACAATAATTTGCTAGCTCATAAATATTTGCATACGAAACAAAGAATTGATTGCAGGTGACACCAGAAACAGGGGCAATAAAGAGTTGTCTGAGCAGTCTGATTGTTCTATCTTCCAAGGTACCAAGGTAGGTTCAGCTAAAGAATCCAACCAGATATCTTGAGTTCCCCAGAGAGTGGGACAGCAAGTCAGTGCATTCTTCCCCAGCATATCAAAGCATATCTTAAATTCCCCAGGAGAGTCCCATCCAAGTTCCCTAGGAAAGATGGAATTCATCTCCCCAAGCAGTAAGCTTATCCCCAGTAAATTCTGGAAGCTTATCCTTCACAGGACACGAACACGTCGTCCCGGCTTTATTCAAAGAGTTATTTCCTTAACAGGATATAACTGGGTTATCCTCAGCCAAAAAACCAGGGGAGAGTCATAGTCAACGTAGTTCTTTCCTATCCCCAGCGAAGTCTATTCACACTTCCAATACAACGACAGTATCCCCAATAGAGTTACTATCAATATTCAGCAAGGCATCACTCTCCCCACAGAGTATTGCTTCCCAGCATGATCATTAAAGTATCTTTTCTCCCCGCAGAATCCTCCATTTGCCAAGTTTATTCCGCAGCGGAGTCATCTTCTCCTACCGGTATCCTTGCAACTACTATCATCCCCAGCGGAAGCAAAATCTATTCTTCGACATCAGCCCAGGATACGACTTCCCGGCACCCGTCAAGGATTTACTTTCCTAGACGAAAACATACATAAAACATCACATACAGCATTATAGCATGCATAACGCACTGCATCATACAAATCTCATTTATGTTGAGAACATCATTGCTTGATTCATATCATGCATTACACATGACTGACTTTTATCTTTCAGGAAAAACTCAGTTAAGTTCTCAAGCTACATTTCAAGACCTAGACTGGTTCAGTCAAAGGCCTTCTCTGGTTCAGTTAAATCGTCCCAAGATTTTCCTGATTGCTTATCCAGTGGAAGACATTTCAAAACCTAGACTGGTTCAGTCAAAGGCCTTCTCTGGTTCAGTTAGATCGTCCCAAGATTTTCCTGATGCTTATCCCTTTGAAGACATTTCAAGACCTAGACTGGTTCAGTCAAAGGCCTTCTCTGGTTCAGTTAAATCGTCCCAAGATTTTCCTGATTGCTTATCCCTTTGAAGACATTTCAAGACCTAGACCGGTTCAGTTAAATCGTCCCAAGATTTTCCTGATCGCTTATCCAGTCAAAGGCCTCCTCTGGTTCAGTTAAATCGTCCCAAGATTTTCCTGATTGCTTATCCAGTGGAAGACATTTCAAGACCTAGACTTATCCAGTCAAAGGCCTCTCTGGTTCAGTCAGATCGACCTTAAGATCTCTCTGAGTCTTATCCCCAGTAGAAGACACCCCAGATTTTTCTCAACGAGCGTTGTTGAAGTTAAAGTCGCCCAAGGCTCTCTTACCATTCATGCTAAGGAAGTAATCATCCCTGGTTCTTTCATTGCTGTTGGAAGCTCCAGACTCAGCTCCTGTAACCAGTCAGGACACATCTAAACATCAGTTCCTGCAACGTGTCAGGTACTCATTTTTCTGTTTTGCAGGTATGCAGGTTCTCGTTAAGAAATCTCTTACGCAATCAAAACACCCAGATGGCATCTATAAGCCCATCATCCGATCCAGCAATCTCCAAATGGCATCTATAAGCCCATTCCCCCATCATTGCTAACATGTGAGCGCAAATTTCCGGGCACTCTAGTGTCCAATCATCTTTTACCCTCGGATTACGAAAGGCACGTCAGCCAATCTGCATCCTCAGGTCTAAGAAGATTGAACAGGGGCAACTGTTATACCCCAAAATTTGCCCTCCCATATTCTTCAAAAAATTGTCAAGCCAAGCTAGAAAAGTTCCCCAAGGGTTGTGCATTGCAACAGTCTCCTAAACAGTCAAAATTAGGGTTTTGAGTCTGATCAAGAAAAGGAGGTTTTCAAAGGCTCAATCAAGTCTCATAGGCTTACAAACATGGTCAAGCATCCCCATATCAAGTTTCAAGGCATTCAGCTCAAGATTGCACAGTCAAAACCCTAAATTGCACTACAGTCAACTGTAGGGGCAAAATGGTCATTTGGCAGTCAAAAGTTCAAATTTTTGGTCAATATATCATTTTGAAGCCACAAACATAATTTGATCAATACTTGATCATGATTCTCAAATTTTGGCTCAGAAATCATCAAAGATGCAAAAGTTGCTATATTTGGACAGCTGAAAAAGTCAACTGAAATTGACCAGGGCATAACTTTCACATGGATTATCAGAAAAATTCCATCCAAAGCTCATTTTGAAGAGAAAGACATTTCCTACAACTCATCTTCATACTTCAAGTCCAAGAAATGCTCTCACAAAAAGTTATCAATTTCAACATTATAGGTCATTTTCAAAAGTCAACAAAAAGGGACTTTAAGTCAAAGACCATAACTTGAGATTGGTAAATCAAAATGACATGGGACCAAAGGCATTGGTTAAAGGACTCAAAGACCTTTCCAAAATGTCCAAGAACATGTGAAAAGCTTAAAAATTGAGCAAGTTATGCCTTGTAGAAGTTGGGAAAATTTTGTGAAATGGCAAAAGTCAACTATCATTGAAAATCCAATTTTGACAAAAGGGCCCCATTTTTCTCACTTTGTCCATCCTTGTCATGCCACACACGTGGCCCATGGTTGATTTCAAGACCAAATGTTGACTTTTTTATTTTATTTAATTTTTGATGATTTAATTCATTTTAATTCATTGAAAATTCAAATAAAATTTAAAAATCAATGAAATGGTGTCAAATGAATTTGGACAAGTTCTATACATCATGAACCAACTCAAAAATCAGGCCAAGGTTCATTTTCATACTAAGTCTAGGTTTTGGCTAGAAGTTAGGAAAAAATGGTTAATGGACAAACCCTAATGCCAATTCTTTCTCAAGCATGGATTAAGGAGAGTTAACAAGCCTATTCAATTCCATAAGGATCATTGAGTCAAACCCTACCAAGAACATAGCACAAAACTCGTTCAAAGGCCATTGGCAATTTTGAAAAAATGGACATATATTGCAAATCTGAAATCAAAGCTAGACACCTTCTGAAGCCAAAATTTTTGTACCAATAGCTTCCTGAGACCATTTTGAACGTGTCCCAATTCATAACCTCAATCAAAGCTCCTTAAACTGGTAGTTACAAGTGAAACTGTACATCAAATATTTTGAATTCGTGTTCTTGATTCTAAGCCTCTTTTTGCATTTTAAATTACATATTCATACTCATGATGAAGTTTCCAAGCTGTCCATGGTAGTTAATTGCATTTTCATAAGCCATACACGATTTTGCCATTTTCGAATTCTAGGTTTCCCAGCTTCTTAAATTGGGGCTTTTGTAAATAGGAAAAATCAGAACTTCAGAGCAACACCATCACACTCAGCATCTTGAGACGAAGAAGAAGACATACTCGCGCCTAATTTATATTAGGAAACGAGCTATTCGCTATTTCTCCATAGCTACCCAAACCCCACGTTTCAAAAACCGTTGCTCTATTGGTTTGTGTTTCAGGAAATTGGCAGGGACGATGGCGTGGCACAAGCAGATTGGGCAAATTTGAAATAGCGCGCGTTTTAAAGAGCGTTGTTATTTTTCCTTTATATTGTTTATTTATTATTATATGTTAATTGAAAGTAAACTGGCTCAGTGGCAAGGGATAAGCGTGTTAACTTCAAAGACCTGGGTTCAAGTCCCAGGTCTTGCAATTTCTCAATATTATTTTTCCTTTCCAGGTTCCATGCAACGCTCATATTGATACTCACCATACTCCATCAGGATTCAACCTACACGTGTCCCAGGGCCTCAGATCCATGGCTAAGATGAGGAGTGCACCATACATCAAGTCAACAGGCGTGTACAGGATTAAAAAAGTCAACAAATGGCTAGCAATTGGGCCAGGCCTTTCAGGCTTGCACCCCCAAATTTGAAATCCACACCCCCTGGTTCTATCTTTTTTTTCTTTCTTTTCTAATTTCCTTTATATTTTATTTTATTTTTAATTTACTTGTGTTTTATTTTCTTATTTAATTAATTCTTACAAAAAAATATAAAAACATTAAAAAGACAGAAAAGACAAAAAAAAATATAATTAATTTTGATTCTTTTTTTTTTTAAATTAAAATGTAACTCATTTAGTTTAATTAGGTTTTAATGTTAATTTTAATTCTTTTTTTTTCATAATAAAAATCCAAAAATGTAGAATTAGGGTAATTATTAATTTTTCATATCCTTTTTAATTTTTAATTTTTTCCTCACAATATTATTATCTATTATTTATTTTCTATAAATCAAAAATTGTATATAAATTAATTTAGAATTTAATTAGGTTAGAAATTAAATCTTTTTCATAATAAACTTAAAAAATGATAGAACTAGGATTTTAATTTTAATTAACTTTTCTCTTTTTTCTTTTAAACCTAAAAAACACAAAAACATTATTTTTCATTTAATTTTTAATTTTAAAATTCCTTGATTATTTTAATTATCTGTTAAAGGGTCCAACGCCCTAATTTTGTTTAGTCTTTATTTCGCGCATTTATTAAATACCTTTGTATATGCCCCAAAGCCATGTAATTAAAAACTCTCGGACTTTTTATTTATTCGCTTTATTTTATTTTCAGTCAAATCGGGTTCGGTTTTTTTTGGCGATGTGGACCCGCGCCAGTTGTAATAGTTAGATTTATTTTCTCGCAAATATAACTGTTAATAAATATGCATGAAAGAATGAATGCCCGAAAAATAAAATTGAATCGTTAGATCACCAATGCATGACAAGACAAATAATGAACTGAAAATGACACACAATTCGCACACACCACCCTTAGGGTACGCCTCACTGTTGCCTTTCGAAAGGTGGTCGTCGAGTAGAAAACGTCTTAGTAAGTCCTCATGGTCCGGGAACCTGGCATGAGGGTAGCTTCTAAGGTGTCTTCCCATTGCTCCGGTGATCACCACGTCCCTAAAACTCGAATTGACCCGAACACCTCCAACGGTGGTGCTACCTACCTCTCAATGGTGGGATGGCACTACTTTAAAGGACATTTACACAGACGAATTCCTTAGGGTAGGTAGGTTCTCAAGGATACTTGCTCTCTTTAAAACAAAACAAATCAAATCTTTTCACACCAACACTTTCAAAAAACTTTCAAAACAAACTTTTCAAAACACTCTGACGTACGAGTTAAACTGAAACTTTTCAAAGAATATTTTTGAAACCCACAATTGAAAAGCAAACAACAATTTTGAAAACACATTGAGCAAGTACCTAAGAGCCCATGGATAACCATGGATAGAAAGGGTGCTAACACCTTCCCTTTCTATAACCTACCTCCCGAACCGAGAGCAATCTCTTTAAAGGAATTTTTCTGTGCTTTTGTCCTTTCCTATTGGAGAAAATAAAAGACGGTGGCGACTCTTGCTTACCGCGACATTTCGCGAACCAGCTTTAAAACAGTCAGTTCCAGATCCACCGATCACACACATCAATTCAACATTTCACATTGATACATGTGACTCCAATGCAACTTGTAACGCCCGTAATTTAATTAATTATTTAATTAAATTATTTTTGGAATACTTGTGAAGTTATGTTGCGTTTAATTGAATTTAAGTATTTTATTAAGTGGAGAAATAATATTAGAAGTATAATATTATTTGATATGGGATTGTTTTGAAGGAATAGAAGTAAGAAGGGGGTGTATTAGTTTTAATCCCAATAAGGAATAAAGAATAATAGGTTATTTTATTATTGTTAGAAGAAATAGAAAGAAGAGGCAGTAGAAGAATAAGGATTGAGAAGAAGAACGTGAAGCTGCTGGAAAAAGAGGAAAAACGGCAGAACGAGGTTTCAACCGAAAGATTACAGAGCGACCTTCAATCCAAGGTAAGGGTGGGGTTCTGACTCTATAATTGAGTTCATGATAATTGGTATGTGGGGTGAGAGGTGATTGTTGTCTTGTCATGAATTGAATGTTTATGATGTTGTATGATGAAAAAATGATGAATTATAGATGAATAATGATATACCGATGTTGTTTAATTGATGTAGAATTATAGGGTAATTGTAAGTGATGACTATCTATGATTAGATTAAGTTTTTAGGGCTTAAAATATGGAACCCGTAGTGAAAACACAGAGAAAATCGCAGAATTTATGCAGGATGGAGCAGTATGCGTCGACCTCAAACATGATGTGTCGATACAAGAAGGTTTAGAGACTCAGGATGAGTCAACACGAAGAGGTTTTGCGTTGATACATGAGTGCTTTTAGACTCAGGATGAGTCGATCCATAGGGGCATGTGTTGATACATGCTATGTGTAAGACTCAGTATGAGTCGATCCAAGAGAGGATGCGTCGACTCATGTTGCGAGTTTAGTGCAGTACGCGTCGATCCAAGACGTTTTGCGTCGATCCATATTGTCTGGTTTTTGGCAGATTCAGTTTGAAAATGTTGTAACTTGAGTTTTAGGGTGCCGTTTGAGATGTCGTTTGAAGTGTTGAATAGCTAGCGCGATGAGCGTTATTCCTGAGGATTAAAATGAGGGATAGGAAGTGTAGTCCTAGTAACCAATTTATGGATTTAGAGTTAGCCCCCGTGTTGATTGTTACGTTGATTTTTATGCAAAATGATGAAGATGGGATGCTTAGAGGTTGCTGTTTGGTTTGTAACAGTAGGACTAATAATAATAATGATGTAATATTACAGCAGTATGTAGAGGTTTAGTGACTTATAAGTAAGCCTTATTTGATTAACTAATTATAGGCAATATCTAGTATAGGCATATGGCCAACGTTGTGAAATTGATGAGTTACTGTCGTATTAAAGTACAACTGAGTTGTTGATGAGATGGTATTAATGAAGTTGTGCTTGATGAATAAATGATGTATGACGAATAAACGATGTTTGATGAATAAATGATGTTTGATGAATTATTATGAATGATATGAGATGTTGATGAAGACATGTTGAGATACTTTTGAGATGTAGGCCTTTGGCCAACGATGGTGTTGTTTTGAGATGTTGTCAATTATGGTGTTGTTATTACATTCATGATTGTGTCGTACACATTGCATTTTGAGATGGAGCTTATGCTCGTTGAGATGGCATGTATCGGCGAATATTGAGATGAAGGCTTATGCCTTGTTGATGCCTCTATTAATTGGCAATTTTTGAGATGGGAGTTCTGCTCCAATGGTACCACATGCATTTGTATAGTATTGAGTCGCATTATATGATTGCATAGAGAAATGTGTATTGATATTGTGAATATGTATTATTGTTGTGATTATTGTTGATTATGAGATGAGAAGTGGTGATGTCATGTTATCTAATTTAATATATTAATTATCATACGCTTTATTATATTGTTAGATATCTCACCCCTTCAGTTTGAATGTTACCCTTATGTTGGTAACGTGCAGGTAATCGAGAGTGAAGGTTGTATACCTTCAGTAGTTCGAGTCGGTATCATTGCTCTGATATGTAACACTCAGGGGGATGAACGTTGTTGCTTTTGATTGTTGATTATTCAATTGTTGAACTTAAGTTTATTATTAATAAGTATTTGTTGTTTGAAGTTGTTGTACCGGTGACAGAGATGTTATAAGAATTCCGTTGCGTAGATGTTGAATTATTTAATTAAAGATGTTATGATGATGGTTCATCCGATGTTTTAAAAGTGTTATATATCTACGGTGAATGCAATGAATTTTGATAGAAGAATTTGTGACATCCCGATCTGTTTGCATGAATGATTTGTATAACTCTGATTTATTTATATAATTTGTCGGGGAAGAATTAGGGTGTTACAAAGTTGGTATCAGAGCAAAAGGTTGGTCAGACCTTGTCGTCGAGTCGTAGTTGTCTAACAATCGAGTATTGTTAATTTGAGTTTTAACCGTTGTTTATGTTGCAGTGAGAATTTGAGATGGCTGGAAGGAATGATGTCGCACTTGCTGCTGCTTTAGAAGCAATGGCTCATGCGATGGAAAATCAGCTGAATGCTTACGGGAATGCTGGATCTCGTAGCTTGGCGACTTTCCAGAGAGAGAATCCACCTACGTTCAAGGGAAAGTATGATCCTGACGGAGCATTGGATTGGTTGAAAGAGATTGAGAGGATCTTCCGTGTGATGGATTGCACTCCAGCGCAGAAGGTTCGTTATGGTACTCATATGCTAGCAGTCGAGGCTGATGACTGGTGGCTAGAGACTTGTCAGAGATTGGAAGCTACAAGTGAGAATGTCACTTGGGTTGTATTCCGTAGGGAGTTTTTGAAGAAGTACTTTCCTTAAGATGTTTGTGGTAAGAAGGGGATTGAGTTCCTTGAGCTGAAGCAAGGAAGTATGTCAGTTGTTGAGTATGCTGCCAAGTTTTTTGAGTTGGCTAAGTTTTATCCGCATTACGCTGAGGCAGATGCTGATTTTTCGAAGTGCATCAAGTTTGAGAACGGGTTGTGCCCGGAGATAAAGAAGGCAGTTGGATACCAGAAGATCCGTGTCTTTGCTGATTTGATTGATAGTTGCAGGATTTATGAAGAGAATAATAATACTCATTACAAGATTATCAGTGAGAAGAGGGGTAAGCACCAACAAAATCGTGGTAAGCCTTATGATGCCCCAACTGGTAAAGGTAAGCAGAAAGTTGCTCAGGATCAGAGGACTAGTGGGGGAGATGCTCCTGCTGGTGTGGTTTGTTTTAAGTGTGGAAAACCTGGGCATAAGAGTAACGTGTGTACTACTGAAGTGAAGAGGTGTTTCTGTTGTGGAAAGAACGAACATGTTGTATCTGAGTGTGAATATAAGGATGTGATTTGTTTCAATTGTAGAGAGGAAGGACACATTGGTAGTCAGTGTCCGAAACCGAAGAAGGCTCATACAAGTGGTAAAGTGTTTGCTTTGGTTGAGGATCAGACAGCTACTGAGAACAGACTTATCAGAGGTACATGTTTCATTAATAGTACTCCTTTAATTACTATTACTAATACCGGTGCTACTCATTGCTTTATTGCTGCTGATTGTGTTGAAAGATTGGGTCTTGTGTTGTCTTCTTTGAATGGAGAAATAGTCGTCGATACTCCAGCCAAGGGGTCAGTGACTACTTCTTTTGTGTGTTTGAAGTGTCCCTTGTCGATCTTCGACAGAGACTTTGCTATTGATTTGGTCTGTTTACCGTTAAGAGGTTTGGATGTGATTTTGGGTATGAGTTGGTTAGAGCATAATTATGTTCATATTAACTGTTATGACAAGTCTGTGAGGTTTTCTACTCTTGAAGAAGAGGGAGATAGCCTGTTTTCTTCTAAACAGTTGAGAAAGTTGATGCAAGAGGAAGCACAGATGTTCTCATTGATGGTGTCGCTATCTGTAGAGACTCAAGCTATAATTGCGGAATTGCAGGTGGTGTGTGAATTTCCTAAAATTTTCCCTGATGAAATTCCTGATGTACCGCCGGAGAGGGAAATTGAATTTGCGATTGATCTTGTACCTGGTACCAGACCTGTGTCTATGGCACCATACAGGATGTCTGCATATGAATTATCAGAGTTAAAGAAGCAATTGGAAGAGTTACTTGAAATGAAGTTTGTAAGACCAAGTGTATCATCGTGGGGAGCTCCAGTGTTGTTAGTAAAGAAGAAAGATGGAAGTATGAGGCTTTGTGTTGATTATAGACAGCTTAATAAAGTGACGATTAAGAACAAGTATCCGCTTCCAAGAATAGATGACTTGATGGACCAATTGGTGGATGCTCGTGTGTTTAGTAAGATTGATTTGAGGTCGGGTTACCATCAGATTAAAGTGAAGGATGAAGATATCCAGAAGACGGATTTCAGAATGCGTAATGGACATTATGGGTATTCGGCGATGCCTTTCGGTGTTACTAATGCGTCAGGAGTATTCATGGAATATATGAATCGAATCTTTCATACTTATTTGGATTAATTCGTAGTGGTGTTCATTGATGATATTTTAATTTACTCTAAGTCATAAGAAGAACATGCTGGAAACTTAAGAGTAGTATTACAAGTTTTGAAAGAGAAGAAGTTGTATGCAAAGCTGTCCAAGTGTGAATTTTGGTTAAAAGAGGTTAGTTTTCTTGGTCATGTGATTTCAGGTAGTGGCATTGTTGTAGATCCATCGAAGGTTGATGCTGTGTTGCAATGCGAAACTCCAAAGTCAGCTACTGAGATTAGAAGCTTTTTGGGATTAACTGGTTACTATAGAAGGTTTATCGAAGGGTTTTCTAAGTTGGCACTTCCGTTGACTAAGTTAACTTGTAAAGGTAGAGCTTTTGTGTGGGATGTTCAGTGTGAATAAAGTTTTACAAAATTGAAGAAGAGGTTGACGTCGGCTCCGATTTTGATGTTGCCTAATCCAAGAGAGCCTTTTGTGGTGTGTTGTGATGCTTCTAAGATGAGTTTAGGAGGTGTGCTTATGTAGAATGGTAAGGTAGTTGCTTATGCGTCAAGGCAGTTGAGGACTCATGAGAAGAACTATCCTACGCGTGATTTAGAGCTTGCTGCAGTTGTCTTTGTGTTGAAGATTTGGAGGCATTATCTTTATGGTTCTAGATTTGAAGTGTTTAGTGACCATAAGAGCTTAAAGTATTTATTCAATCAGAAGGAGTTGAATATGAGGCAACGAAGATGGTTGGAATTGTTAAAGGATTATGATTTCAGTTTGAATTATCATCCAGGAAAAGCGAATATGGTGGCTGATGCATTAAGTCGAAAGACTTTACATATGTCGGCAATGATGGCCAAAGAGTTGGAATTGATTGAGCAGTTCAGAGATATGAGCTTAGTTTGCGAGGTTAAGCCGCAGAGTGTTATGTTGGGTATGTTGAAGATTAATAATGAATTTTTAGACAGTATCAGAGAAGCTCAGAAGTTGGATGTTAAACTGATAGATTTGATGGTTGGAATCGATCAGTCTGAGGACAATGATTTTAAGCTAGATGCGTAAGGTGTATTGAGATTTCGTAATCGGATTTGTATTCCTGATGATGCTGAGATGAAGAAAATGATACTTGAAGAGAGTCATAGAAGTAAGTTGAGTATTCATCCAGGAGCTACGAAGATGTATCGAGATTTAAAAGGTTTGTTTTGGTGGCCTGGAATGAAGAGTGATGTGGCTCGGTTTTCTTCAAGAAAGGAAAATTTATCCAAGAAAGGAAAACCCAATTCAACCCCCCTTTCTTGCGTTTTATTCACACCTTCAATTGGTATCAGAGCCCGACTCTGTTATTGATGGATATCAAACACCTAACAGTGTCAGATAAAGATCAAGATGATATGTGAAGAAATACTCTAAGGTGATAGTTATTCAATTTTCAACTACTGTCTAAAATCAGAAAATTGAAAAATAAGCTAACAAGAAAAGATTCATCTGATAAGAAGTTATATTTGTTGAATGCTTTTAATTAAGTTCCTTAAGAGTATGAGATGTTTCCAAGAAACAAATTAGTCCACCCTTGACTTTCTCATAAGATCTCATTAGGAACCTTTTCAAAAGAATAAAAATTGATGTCTTATGATACATATGAACTTCATGATAAATTTGTCCATTCAAGCAGACATAAGATCTTATGTAGGAGATCTAATCATTGGTTATGTCAAAAGAGGCCTTGCAGAAGACCATACACTGTTGAGGAAAGAACGCTCATTGACTCATCAGAAGTATGATCAAAGACTAACTCTAAATAAGTTAGCTCAGCATTGTAAGAACAAAGTTGTAAGTCAAAATCGTCAAAGTTTGATGATGTTTGTATTAGAACAGATTTTGCAATTTGTTCAAGGAATAAAAAAATCAGAAGACGATAGAAAATGATAGTTAAAGATCTTCTTGAGATCACCATCGAAAAACAAATTGAACTTTATTTCTTGAAAGTAAAATTGCTTCCAGCATCTCAGATGTGTTCTACTCTCAGGAATGGATAAGATACTTCACTATGCTAAAGAAACCTGTCTACGTGAATCTTGTTAAAGAGTTCTACAAGCATGCTTATCTTGATTATGAGAATGGTTTTATCCTTTCCTATATCTTTGAAATTCCCATCATCATTACTCCCTTCTCAATCACTCTTGTCATTGGGTGTGAAAATATAGGTGTCACAGTTGACTATGTCAAGTCTAGGTTTGTGATGTCTGGTAAATTTGATTCTCTTCATAACACATCATTAGGATATGAACCTATCAACCCTGGAAATCTACTACCTATTCCCAAAGCATGGTTCAAGCTTGTGTTGTCCAACTTTATTCCCATAGGGGATAATCAAAATCTTCTGAGGTATGATGATCAAGCATTCATCTATCTTCAGATGAATGATACTTGTGTAAGCTTGCCACAGTTCATCTTCATCTGTCTTTGGAAATCTATTTCTGAGTTCATGAATCACATGAAGTCTTACATTCCTTATGGACGAGTTTTGTCTGAAATTATTTTTCAAGAGGGAATAGTGGATATGTTCAAAGAAGTGTTAGCAGAAGTTGGTCCAAAAAACTGTCCTGAAGATTGCTTGTTAAAATCTAAGTGTGAGGTTTTCATTATCTAGGAAAATATAACTTTTCTCTTCAAAAGAATGATTGTTTTTTATTGCTTGATCATTTCATATGATTAGTTCTTCACTTTTAAACATGTATCTGTTGAATTGTCTTAATTTATGAAGTCTTTATTTTATGATAAATTGTTATTTGTTAATTATGCACTATCATGTAATGACAAGTAACAAGACAATATATTCTCTTATACGTATCTAAGAAATAGGTCTAAAATATTTGACGTGTGTCAGTTACTTTCCCTACAGATTAAAGGGTAATTGTCAAGTTACAAATCCATAACATGAATGTTGTGCTTTAAAGTGATCATTTAAGAAAATAGAATAAGGGTTGTTGTCCAGAATCTTCTAAGGTGAATCAAGATGAAGAAGCTCTTCTCTTTACTACATCAAGATCAACAAAGCTCCCAAAAGCTTATGAAGAAGAAGACTTAAGCAATTCAAGTGCTTTGGGTTGTTTTCCGAGAAGAAGCTACTTGAAGAAAAGAAGACCACACATCAAACTACAATACATTGTAATATTTTTAGTGTGTATTAGGTTCTTCTGATGTACTTAATTCTGTTTACATCCAGCTTGTGTAGAAGCATTTTATTGTAAACAAATGTAAATCAAACAGCTATTTGATGATACCTTGAGAGACTCGGTTGAGTCAGGATTCTCAAGAAGACTTTGGTTACGGTCATCGTAGGTGAAATCCTATTAGTAGATTCTATTGGGTCAATGGTAGTCATATCTCAAAGGGGACTGAGTGAAGGTCAGCCTTCTGAGATCACTGATGGATATCATTGGAAGGAAATCCTGATAGGAGATTCTGAAGAATCATATTCTGTTGAGTCAATGAATGTTATATCCGATTTGGATCACTGAACGTGTCATTGGATGTTAGTCACAAGCGGTTTCCCGTGCGATTGTAATCAAATTGGTTATAGTGGATTAAATCCTTGAGTTCAAGGCAAAATCACCTTGGAAGGATGGACTGGACTAGCTTGGGGGTTTCTCAAGTGAACCAGGATATATCGCGTGTTCTTTACTTTTTCTTATGCTTTAGAGTTTATGTTTTCTTAACTTAATTAGAAGCATCACTTAAGTAACACTTAAAAGCATTGTTCAATGAATAATGCTTAGAAGAGAATATCATCCAAGAAAGGAAAACCCAATTCAAACTCCCCTTTCTTGCATTTTTTTCACACCTTCATTATTTAATGGGAGAACATGTGAAGAGTTCAAGGTTAATGGACAAAGAGTTAAGTCTTATCTTGGTGAATGGTTTCACAACACAAGGGTCACTTTGGATTTACATGAATCCTCTTGATTGTGTTTAGTCAGGCTATAAGACTATAAAATAGCACCACTTGGAGGCAACCCAGCTTAACTTTTTTTTAGCTTATTTTTCAGATGATTTTGATTAATGGAGAAAGTTGGGTAGATTCATTGTCAAGTGTTGTCGCGTCTATGAGCTAGAAGATAAATGTGAGAATGGAAGCAATTGTTGTCTTTTTTAATTCAATAAAAATAAGGAAAAGTGGCAGTTTTGCTTTAAAAAGAAACATACAAATAAGACAAAAATTGAATGCGCGCCTGCGAGAGAGAGAGAGAGAGAGAGAGAGAGAGAGAGAGAGAGAGAGAGAGATAAATGCCAAACGCGTAAAGAAGCTATTAAGTCTTGTGTGTGACATCATATTGAACATGCCCATTAATTGTATGGGTGTAGCCACAAGTAACCACCCACTAAGCCTAATTGGTTGTCTTTCTATCTCTCTTCCTCTCTTTCCAGTTTCAAATTCATAACTTTACCATTTGGTTTCCCTCTCTCTTCCCATTAAAACGTGCTAGCTACCAACTCCTATCATCATATTCTCTCAACTCTCAAAAATCATAAACTCTCAACCTCTCCCTCTTCCTAAATCGTTCCTCATAAATTTTCCCAAACCTTCTATCTCACGTTGTCACCTCAAAAACACTTCCATATTTTCCCTAACACTCTCTAATTTCACCATGAAGCCCTAATACACTGTTGGGCGCTATAAGACTTGTGCCCACAAAAATTTAAAACATGTGGTATACTTTTCTGATGATGATGTGTTTGATGGTGAAGCTTTCACCAACAGTGATGCCAGCCAACAATTTGCTAATTATTTCTCAAGGATGAGCGTACATTCTGAAAGAGGTTTCATATTTTACATGCAATATGAAAACCTAGGACTTCCTGGAGATATTGGAAAGCTGATAGAAACAAGGAAGTGGACCAAGTTTTGCAAGTAGCCACAACCATTTAACAACCAGATTATGAAGGAATTTTATGCCAATTTGGTTGACAGTACCAACAAGAAGGCTGAACGGGTAGTGAGGGGAGTGAAAGTATCCTATTATGAAGCAACCATAAACATGATGTTTGGCTTGGGAAATATTGAAGACATGTACCAAAACCTCTTGGGCACCTCTGATGATAGTGACTATGATGTGTATCTGGTGTCTGGTGGAGAGAATACTGTGAAAAGGATGGACTTGCACTCAAAGTTCAAAGTGTGGTACCAGTTTATCAAGCATTCCTTACATCCTATAGTTACAATGAAACAATGAACAAAGCCAGATTGGTGTTGCTTCATTGCATCACTTATAGCAATGACATCAATGTAGGTAAGATCATTATTCAAGAGATACAAGCTTGCTCCAAAAAGAAATAAGGTATGTTATATTTCCCCTGTTTGATCTCTACTATGTGTAAGAGGCATGGTGTTCCTCAAAAGGCCACATATGAGAAATACCACCCTCAAGATATCTTTGACAAGGTTGCAATCCAGACCCTAATGAAGCCAAGAGGGAGAAGGAGGCAACCTAAGGAAAGGCAAGAGTCGACACGGGCAGAAGCAAGCTTTGAGACATATCAGGTGTTGTAGGAGGTGTTGTTGCAGATGAAAAAAGATCAGAGGGACTTTTATAAGTTTTCAAAAGAAAAGTATAAGTGGGAAAAGAAAGTGACTAAATGGAGTTATGGTGAAGGAATGACTGTGTCGGTTTTCCCAAATCATATTTTGGGTGAACTCGAAAAAAGAAAGAAGACCAAGAGTAGAAGGTTGAAGAGGAAGTAAATAATGAAAAGAAGAAAGGAAAGAATCATACAAAGTTTGTGTCCTATGGAGTACAAGGAGCATCTGGCTCTGGTGTGCCTAAGGAGGACAGTGTTGAGAAGTAAAGAAAAAGGCCAGAAAAGATAAGAAGCCAAAGCAAGTGAAGACTAGAAAAGCGCTCATGGAGGACAATTATGAGAAAAATGAGGAAACGAATAAATACGTTAAAAAGGAGAATTCTGAAGAAGTTAAGAGGACTTTTAATGAGTTGATGACACAAGCTGTAAAGGATAATGAGGAGTTTTTGGCGGATGCATCTTTGAGGATGCAAAATAAAAACAAGATTGATGAAGAGGAAAAGGTAGAAGAGGAAGATGACAAGGCTGATGAGGAGGAGGATGATGAGAAGGCAGATGATGACTTAGATAATCAGCAGGAGGAAGAAAATGTTGTTGAGGAGGAAAAGACGGTTGTTGAGGAAGAGGAAGATTCTAATGAAGACTCACACAAAATAGAGTTTGAAGAAGAATCTGAGGAGGAGAAGAGTGCTAATGTGACACATGTTGTCACACCGAAAAAAGTGGAGAAATTTGTCAAGGCCAACATCCCTTGAAAAGCCTAAGTCTCATGCTAAGCCAAAATCCCCTACCAGTAAAAATCAAGTCAAACAGATGAAGGTGCTTACAGCTGTCACGACTGAAGTTATCTCTGAGGAACCCAAGCTTAGGGTTATAAGTGTGACTTGGAGATTTGTTCCCTTGCCTTTAAATGAATGTTTTGATGTTATAGAAATACACTCATAGATCAGCTTCCCCCCTTTTCCGACACGACATAGCACATCATGAACACACAGTTACTTCAATAATATTAATGGATCATAACTCAACATACACTCTCTTGATATATTCTGAACTCTCGCCTTACACTATTTAGATATTGTTTAAGAAGAAAATTGAACTTGTGACATTCATATATAATTTTATCCTTGATCATGCTTAACTTTAAAAGATAGTTTCTTGAAAAATCAACCTAAGTAACATTCACTCTCTGTGGGCACGATATCCTTACTTTTTTTTTATCACTTTATACATTTAAATATACATGTATACTTGCATGTGACACATTTTCAAGCAACAACTACCAGCAAGTCAAGATCATTAACCTTACTCACTGCCTTTTCACATTAAGATTTAAAATTCCAAAAACACCCTTATTCCAAACACTTAAATTATCTCTCACAACCTTCAACTTTTCTTTTAAGATGAAGCATGCTCTCCCTTGTACCTTAATAGAAGGCCATTCCTTATTCACAAAATAATGAAAATCCTTATGATCCATCCAACAATTGAAAAACTTGAATGGTTTAGGACTCCAGTTACAAACATCCCCTTTGATCCAAATGTGACAGTGATAAAAAAGATTCATGCTCCCAATGAATTAACTATCTATATTTTAATCTTATAAAAGACTTTCATATAGAAGAAAACGATATAATCTACTCCTGGTTGAGCCTTATAGATTAGGCCAGGTAAATTTTCCTCCTGAAACACGCACATCAACCAACTTCATTTCCTCAATAAAATTCATAAACTCGTCCACTTTCCCCTATTATTCAGAGAGTTAACACCTTTTTGTTCATTCTCCCTTTTGATAATGTTAAAATCTCCAGACACACATACCCCCCATTAGGAAACAAAGATTTAAGTTTAAGGAGTTGATCAAAGTTTGGTTATGGTGTTTTCCTCCTTCAAGAGCTTCCTAGGTTCCCTGCCTCTTTCTCCAACTTTCTAAATTTCCCTAGTAGAGAATTTTGTCGACTCTGAACTCCCAAAAAATAAAGAAATATTGGGGTTTAAAACCTCTTGAATCGGCTTTTTGGGTGGGATCAAAGCAGAGAAATAGGAAAGTTTAAAAATGAATTTATCCAAAGGCATACTGGGTTGAGACTTCTGATTAACTATGGTTTGGGCTTAAAATATGCAAATTTCTTTAGAAAGTGTATCGCGGCCCAAACGATTTTGGCCCACCATCCAAGACCTAGATCCTTTTGCATGTTGATTAGATCTCACCGTAGAATATTTTAGATAATACGAAGGTTTAAATTTAGCCACATATCTTCTCTTCTTTCACCTTTGATTCTTCAACGATGATTTAGTGGGTCCCTCATAATCAACAACGTTAAAAATCTTAGATGCCATCAAATCAGCTTGGGTCTCATCATGCTTCCTCTGACCGCACAACTCAATGTTACTGGCAACCAGATCAGAATAAAAAGGCACTTTTTGATTCAATTCTAAGATTTCAACTTCTAGTCCATTGACTCTAGGGCCATCCTGGGAATTCATAGATTCAACCTTGACCTCACAAACTTCATCTTCCTCATGGATCCAATCTTCTGACAGATACTCGGAATCAAAGAGACCATAATAATATCTTGTTGGTTTGGCATAGAGATTATCAATGGACCATGCATATCTTCTACCACCTTGATGTTAAAGATGGATCCATCAACACTGGCCCTAAAAACCTCATTGAGAACCATAGAACAATTCATTATGACTAAAATCCTTGCAATATCCATTTTCCTCTTCAACCTTGTATGGTCATATGCACACATATAAAAGCCAAACGGTTTCACAATAAATTCAAAGAATTTAAAGTTCCAGTCAGGGCAAGGAATCCCCAACACTCTCAACCAAGTAACCCTTTTAGATTCCACATCACTAGGCATCTATCTCCTAACCTATTTGAACCATTGGTTCAACCAAGTTTCTCGAAGTTTCACCAGTTCCACTAGTTCCCCTTCCTCTTTGTCTTCCAATAAGCACAAGTTAGTTTCCAAGGGAGTGGCTTTAACATAAAAATACCCTTCTAAATTGAATGACTCTTTAATATTATAAGAGTTTCTAGGAATCTCAACAACACCAATGAAAGCTTTATTCAATCTACTCATATCATTATCATTATCTGTAGTAAACTCCAACTGAATTTGATTATTTGTTAGAACATATAATATTGTGGCATTCAGACCACCTTTTCCAATGTAATAAAACATTTGATCGTTTACTCCTATCACTTTAAACAAAATACACATTATTCAAAATTATTTTTTTCAAAAACAACTTACAAACTAAACTGTAACATTAAATCTACAACCATAACCTAACTCTTGTAATATTGAAAACTGAAAAGGCTATATCATCTAGACTTCAACTTTCTAGGAACAACTTCCACTTGGAGTAAAATAGTAGAACACATTTCCCTTGTAAACTCTTTCTTTTGGAATGTTAGATCATGTCATCTTCTTCTTCTTTTTTTTTCTTTTTCTTTCTAAGTTTTGTCATTTTCATAAGAAAAGTACTCAAATTCATTTCATTCATGAAGTTTAAGAACTCATATTCTCCTGCTTTAGAAAGATTAGAATTGAGAGATTTCAATGCTCATAAAAAATGTGTGACACCGTTAAAGTTACCCACACAAGTACAACTAAGGTAAAATGGTCTAGAATAAATACATTTACCCATGATTATGAATTGCTTAGAATTAAATTTTAAAAAAATATTTATGACAAAGTCTTTTAACTCAAAACTCTTTTCGTCATCTTCTGATAACTATTTTAGCAAATATATCAAGTGCGAAAATTCAATACTTTATAAAATTATTGATTTGATTAACGCACTTGATAAATTTATCAAAGGGAGGAATAACTTGAATCTCATTCTAAATAATCAAAGAGAAACCTATAATAAAGTTGGTCTAAGTTATATACCAAAAAAATAATATTAAGTCATTTAATAATATTTGACATGCTAATAGGAAATCTAAATATAATACGCTAAAATGTGATTATTATGATAAAAAATGGTCACACAAATTTATCATGCTTTATAGAAAGAATCATGATAGAACGAAAGTTAAACTTATGAGCCATACCATGAAGTTATGAGAAAGAGTGATAGAATACAGATTAAGAAAAGAGACTCGAGTCACTTTGAATCAATTTAATTTTATGCATAGTAGGTTAACCATTTAAGCGATATATCTGCTACGGCATGTGAATGAACAATATCGGATGAACCAGTGAGATTTGCACTTAATTTGTATTGACTTGAAAAAGGCATATGATAGAGTGCCTAGAGAGATTTTATGGAAAGCTCTAGATAATAAAGGGATTAAGGTTCATACATATATATGAAGGGGTATCGACTAGTGTGCAGACATAAGGTGGAGAGACGGGCGATTTCCCTGTTACAATAGGTTTGCATCAAGATTTAACCCTAAGCCCTAACCTTTCTACCTTAATTTTGGATGTACTCACTGAACATATCCTAAAGATAGCACCAAGATGCATGCTTTTTGTAGATGATATAGTCCTACTTGGAGATTCGAAGGAGGATTTATAAGAGATGTTGGGGACTTAGAGACAAGCTTTAAAAACACATAGTTTTCTCCTAAGTAGAAGTAAGATGGAGTATATAGAATGTAAGTTCAACAAAAAAGGAGTGTTTCTAACGTTGAGGTAAAAGTTGGAAAACATATCATCCCTAAAGCTACATGGTTTAAATATCTTGGATTCGTAATACAAAATTATGGAAAAATAGAAGGGGGTGTAAACCATTGAATTCAAGCTGAGTGGCTGAAATGAAGAAGAACATCCGATGTTTTAAATGACGCAAATGTACCACTCAAACTCAAGGAAAAGTTTTATCGGACTACGGTGAGACCTGTGATATACAAGATAGAAAGTTGGACGGTTATGAATCAACACGAGAATAAAGTAAGTGTAGCAGAGATAAGGATGCTATGTTGGATGTGTTATAAGACTAGACATTATAGGATTAAAAATGAAAATATTAGTGAGAGCTTGAGGTAACACTTAGAGAAGATAATAGAAAATAGACTTAGGTGATTTGGACATGTAAAGAGAAGACCTATAGATTCTGTGATAAAGAGAGTATATCAAATGGAGAGAAGGCAAACAACTAGAGAAAGAGAAACTAGAGAAATTATAAGAGAAGTTATTAAGAAAGATCTTGAGATTAACTATTTTAATAGAAGCATGATTCAAGATAGAACATTATGGTGAAAATTGATCTATGTAGTCAACTCCCACTTGGTGAAATAAGGCTTAGTTGTTGTTGTTGTATAGAAATAATCACGATGATAAAAATGATTCTTCTTCATCTCATCCCTATAAGAACTGTCATGGAAATAACATAAAAATTAATTCTTTTTCTCTTATTTTTATGATTACAACTCTAATTGAAAATCTAGAAATTATTTGTATTATAAAAATGTTAGAGGACACAAAATGATTTGGGTAGTTAAAGTAAAAGAAAAACTTAAGTTTTTAATTCATATATGCTTTACTGTCTCAAATGATAAATGTATCTTAATACTAGATGTTCAAAGCGTATTATTGGAGATATAGTTCAAATTTCTTCCTTTACTTCTAAAACATGAGGTTTTATTTCATATGATGATAATAACAAAAGAAGGATCATATATTTTGGTAATATTTGTGTGTATCACAATCCAACGATTGGGATAACTTTTTAGTTGACTTTTAAAACATAACATGATTAGTATTAGTCAATTATGTGATAAAGATAATAATATAATTCTTGATTCGTCTGTAGGGAGGATCATAAACACATAAAATAACCAAACTCTTTTTACTAATTTAAGAGGTAGAAATACACATTAAATTTTAATATACTACTTTCACACGACGTTTGTCTTTTAAGTAAAATGGATGAATAATGATTATGATATTGGAGACTACCCTATATCCATATGGATCATTTGAACAAGTTGTTTTGCAAGGAATTAGTAATCGGTTTGTCAAACTTGAATTTTTAAAAGAATCAATTATATGATATATTCCAAAAGGATAAACAAGTAAATACCTCTTTTAAATATAAAAATGTTATTTCTATAAATAGACATTTACGAATCTTGCATATGGTTTTTTTACTCATCATGAACCATACATTTTAGAGGGAATCACAATGATTTTGTTATAATCGATGACTTTTCTTGCTATACCTAAACGTTTATCTTATCTCATAAAAAAGACGGCTTTGATGCATCTACTTGAAGTGATAATTGAGGTAAATTTCAAAATGTAAAATTCAAGAACTTTTGTATTAAAAATGACATATATCATACTTTGTCTTCTCCACGAACTCCCCCAATAAAATGAGATAGTGGAACGAAAAAATAGATCTCTTTAAGAGCTAGTGAGAACGATGTTAAATGAAATCAACCTTTCTAAGTATTTCTATACTAATATAGTAAGAACTGCTTGCTATATAATGAATCATGTCTTGATACGATCAATTTTAAAGTTGATGCCCTACGAATTATACAAGAGTACGAATTATACAAGAGAATGAAGTCTAATATTTTTCATCTCCATGTTTTCATATGCAAGGGATTTGTCCTTAATAACGGGAAGGATTACCATGGAAAATTCTACTCTAAAGTTGATAAACGTTTATTCTTAAGATATTTCACTTCTAATAAAGCTCTTAGAATTTTTAATAAACAACCTTTGACCATAGAAGAATCAACTCATATTACCATTGGTGAAAATAACCCGAAATCAATAGAGGTAGAAGTGTTTGATTGTACAGATATTCTGAAGAAAACTCTCTTAGAAGGTCAAGATCAAGACAAAAATCAAGTCAAAGACCAAAGTAAAAATAAAGATCAAATTGAAGATAGAAATAATGATCAAGTCGAAAAAATAAATAAAAATAATGGTCTACCTAAGAAATGAAGAACTACAAGAAAAAAATTCAATCTAAAACTTAATATGAGATATTTTTAAGGGGATAACTACTGGACACTCTCTTAATAGAATATGTAAATTTATGGCTTTTGTTTTCCAAATTAAGCCAAAGAATGATAATAAAGCTTTTATTAATGAAGATTGATCTCTTGTTATACAAGAAGAACTAAATCAATTTGAAGAAATAATATTTAAGAACTTGTTCCCCGACCTAAGACAAATCTAGAGATTGGGATCAAATGAAATTTTTGCAACAAATTTAATGAAAATGGAAGTGTTTTACTAGTAATAAATAAAGACTTGTTGCGAAATGGTATAATCAATAAGACAAATTTCGATGAAAGTTATGTTCTTGTAGCTAAATTAAAATACATGAGAATGCTTTTACCTTTTTCATGCATTTAAATTTGAAACTTTTTCAAATGGATGTAACAAACTCTTTCTTAAACGGTTAAATTCAAGAGGAAATATATGTTGATCAACTTTCTCTAATTATGTATTTAAGTTGAAAAAGACTGTTAAAAACAAAGTTGAAAAAGACTATGATTTAAAACAAATCCCTCGAGCTTCATTGCTATGACTGTTTGAACAAATTTCTACTTAAAAACAATTTTCATAGAAGAAAGATTGTCACAATAGTTTTGATTAAGAAATCTCAAATTATGTTTTTTTGTCTATGTGTGTACACTTTCAAGAAAACTCCAAATAATTACACCATTATACCAATATGAAATATCTCACTAACACACCATTAACATGACTGATTGTACTTTAATTGGGTCTCTAACTTTGATTTCATTGGTTGTAAATTGGATTGAAAAAATACCAGCTAAATGTGTCATTTGCTTGAGAACTTGCTTGATATCAAGTCAAATTTAAATGTTTTGTAGAACTCGATTCGGCCTCTCTTGGTGATGCTACCTTTATGTGTTAATACTTCTTTTAAGAAAGAGTTGTCCCGACACATGTTGTGCAAGTGCCGGAGTCAGATACCCGAGCGTGTCGGACTCAAAAAGGCATAATTTCAAGTGTCCATGCTTTATATATGACTCAAAAAGGCATAATTTCAATAGGGTTCATGCTTTATATATATATATATGATGATTTGAGCATAAGTTAGATATGCAGAATAACATTAGTAGCAACAATGACAACTGAACAAAGGAAGTCAAATTTTCAATATAACCACATTAATACAGTACCATAGCTTTGAAAAGAAACAACAATTTGGGGCCTTATTGTAGCACACCAAGAATACATCACAGGACATATTCTAACCATTCAAACCCATCAAATAGTATTTAATTTACAAAACTACTTATCTCACATAGAAACCGAGCCAAATATTTTAGTAACAGGTTACTTAGTCTCAGATGATGCTTCACCTTCCCAAAAGGCAGTTGGCTTCCCAGTCTTGGAAACTGTCTTCAGAACTGTATCTGGTTCAACATTTCCTTTCACTACCACTTTCTGTTCCTTCAAATCAATGTCATATGATTCCACGCCTGCAAATAAAAGAGCTGGTTATTATTCTGCAATGTTTCAAGGAAATCCTTGGTTTATATACTGTTATTGTATTGAATTTAATCAACAGATCAAGATTTAGACTTAGCAGGTTTACTTTTATCATATTCTTGAACGAATGAGCCAAAACAATTTAGTCTTGAAATTTACATGTATATGTTATGTAAGCCAACAAATGAGCCAAATAGAGTATTAGTTACAATTTTCTTTTCTCTGAGGAGAGCTTTTGCTCTTGAGTTATAGGGATTTTCCTTCTGTTATACATATATTTTCAATCGATAATACAATTACCTCTTCTTTCTAAATTTGGGTTCCTATCAGTATATTGCATAACTAAATGAATAAATAAATATAAGCAAGCCGACAGCATAACACACATATTTAGGGTAAGACGGTGGAAGCGGAGTTATTCTATTGACTGAAAAAACACCGGTAAATATTTTAATTAGCCTAAGCGGAAGTAAGATGGAATATGTGGAAGCTAAGTATAGCAAAAAGAGAAGCATTTCTAACCTAGAGGTGAAAGTTGGAGATTGTGCATGTTACACGGTTTAAATAGGAGACCTAAACCATAAAATTCAAGTTGAGTGGTTGAAATGGAAAAGGGTCTCAAGTAATTTAAGTGACATGAAAGTACCTCTCAAATTGAAAGGGAGATTTTATAGAATAGTTGTAAGACCCACGATGTTGTTCGTGACAAAATGTTGGATGGTAAAGAACTAACATGAAAATAAATTATATGTAATTGAGATGATGATCTTGTCTTGCATGCATGGTAAAACTATACTAGATAAGCTTAAAAATGACAATATTAGAGAGGAAATTGAGGGAGCACTATAATATCAAAGATGGTGGAAAATAGATTTAGGTTGTTTGAACACGTAGAGAGAAGACATGTGAATTCTGTTGTAAGGAGCATAGATTAGATGGAGAGTAATCAATGGACTAAAGGTAGACTTAGAAAAACTACAAGAGAAACTATTAAAAAGGATATCGAAATTAACGAGTTGGATAGAAACATGGTTTGTGATAGAATATTATGACGTAATTTGATCCATGTAACTGACCAGACTTAGTGGGATAAGACTAGGATCGTTGTTGTAAACTTGTAATTGTAGAAGATTAAAATATTCATGATTAGAAACTTGAAGAGGAAGATATCAGCATTAAACTAGAAAAGGTAAGATGATATACTAGAGAATGTGTGATCTAACATGTTCAATGGTCCTTCTCTTTGCTTTGTGACACATTCAATTCAAACATCTTTCAAAAATGAGTGGAAGGGGTATTAAATATGTGGACACTTGAAGTTGAAATAAAGATAAGAAGAACCAGACACACATTAAAAAACCAAAAAATATTGCAAATCATGTCAATCTAACAACACATTTAGGGTAGCACTAGCAGAGGAAAAATTGTAATAGCATGATAATTAAAATGATGGTGAAAACTATATAATGAAAACTATAAAGCAAGGGATTAAATATACCATCCAATTTTCCAAGAACCCTCTTCACTGCTCCAACACATCCTTCACATGACATACCAACTTTGAGAACAACAGTCTGTAATCACAACACAAAAATTTCATAAAATGAATTAAAAAAAAAAAAACAATTAATCATCTTAATTCCTATATAATCCTAATAACACAGATATCAACATAATCACAAGAAATAAACCATGTATATTTATATTTAAATACAGTAACTAATCACATCCTTCATTTAGGTTTAAGGATTCCAAATCCCAACAACAACAAAAATCATATTTTTCTAAAATTATTAAATCTCATAAAACAAGACCAACGATTTCAGAAACCTTATTTTTCAAAAATCAAACCAAAAAAAAAAAGGAATCAAGAAAAATTGTAAAATTAGAATTAGACAACAAAAGAAAGAACAAGAAATTGAAGGATTGAGATTCACCTGAGACATGGTTATGACTAAATTGAGACGCGAAACGAAGAAATAAAAGTCAAAATAAAATATAGATGCAGATTCGATGTAGATAGCGTTTGAGGGTGTTTTGGTTTTTATAGGGATAAGAAAAAACAATTTGCCCGAGACGGTGAGAGAGAGAAAAGAAAGAGACAACAACGTTGGGTTAAATTGAACACAGCATAGCTTAAACTACACGCAAAAAAGACGCGCTCGTATGCGATTACGTCTTCAATTTTATTTATTATTTTTATAAATAAAACATCGATTTTCTGTTACTTAATAAAAAAAACATTAACCGTCGATTTAGACTTTTGGTGGAGTGGATCTCTCCGATTAATGGACCAAGTACATGAAATTTGTTGCTACTTATTTTTGTTTTCACATGTAGGATTACTTCTTTTTGTTTTTACATTTTTGTTATCACATATAGGATACTTTATCACATAAGTCACATCTATTTTAATATGAGAAACTTAACGAAAGATAGAGATTTTAAGAAATTATTTTGATAAATAAGTCTTGAAAGTTTAAAAAAATAAATTAGAGTAAGCTTAGAATTTAGATCATAATAAACTCAAAGAGGTCCATAAATTTGGATTAAAAATTTCTGAGTTGTTTTAGACTTTAAAAGGTCAAATAATTACGGTTTAGAGAACACATTAATTCACCGCGGCACTCAGTAAGCAAAAGGATGTTATTCTAGTCTAAAGTTGAGATGATTTAAATTCAAGATTCATTAGACATATCTCTACATTCTACACCTAAAGATTAATTAGTTGTTATAATCAACTTAATATATAAGAGTGAAGCGTGTCATTTCTCAAGTATATTTTGAATTCAAATTTCATTCGTTTATCTTGTTTTTTTTTTACTGAGTTAAGTGTTGATATGTTAATTTTACAGGTCAATCCCTTTCTCACCACCAAAAGCTCAAGTCCACTGATATAATCCACAACCTCTGATCATAGATCAATTCTAGATCCTCGCAGAACATTGGCAGTGTTGATAGGAAAAATAGCAAATGTACTATTTTTCCTTTTGTAATAATAATAGAGAAATTCTCTGAATGTCGATCTCAAGGACTGCGTAGAGATAGTGTGGTTCAATTAAACAAAAACTATAGTGGATTTTGTTTTGAGATTATAATTGACAATAAAAAAAAGCAGACTATAAAATTGGATTTTTCACAGATATGAGGAACATGTTAGGGTAAAGTGTATAATTTGCCCTATAACAACCTTGAATCCTGATTTCTTTAACAAGTTCAAAATACTCAATTACCAGATCTTTAGTATATTTTCCCCTAAGTCCTTAGTGGGAAAACCTTTAAACATTCATCCTAAATCCTAAGTCCCTAGAGATTTAGGATGAAATCAAGCCTTTGTTTTATCAAGATTTAACTGGTAACTATATGGTATTCCTAGTCTTAGGTGATATCTACTATATTTTAATCGCACAAAAACCTTAACAACGGCGGTCCAGCCTAATCGTTAACCGTAATTCGATCCTTGTTGGTCCGACAAAGAAAACATTAAAAACCTTGTACGATCAAATTGGATATGAAAAATAAATATATTACTGAAATCTAGAAAGCAGAGTTGTTTACAAAATCAAATCAGGGACACCCCCAAGCATTAGGGGGTTTAGCTACTCATATTGTTCAAAGTAATTTCAAGATAAAAATTAGACATTACAAATTAATGATGAACTTTGATCTTCAATTGCTTCCGCTCATGAAAAGTCTTTGTTCTTCAATAATCTCATATGCTTCAATCTTCAATCCTCAAATTCTTCGCTCGTAAAAAAATTCCTCTTTTCTTTCGTGAAAACTCTTCGATATAGTGAAAATTCATTGGCCTCAGTCAGAAATGCCCAAAACGCCCCTACGGGTAAACACTTAGTGAAAAATCAACAAAACAAGCATAATCAGCGTCTGAGCCAACACGACCCGTATCAGCTGACACGGGTGGCCGTGTGTTGGCTGAAGATTTTGATAATGTTATCTAGAATTCAAAAGAGTTAAAAGTTCTGATCGAAATGGAATTGAACACCATATTTCGAAGTTGCAGAAGCAGTGTTTCGAATGAGTGTGTCAAAGCTTGAAGCTTCGAACGGTGATCATGGGAAAATATCCAAAGGGGTCTCGAAACAACAGCGAGGCTAGGTTTGAGAAGAGCGTTCGAAACGGAGAAACACCAAAGCATTTAAAATTTAAATGGAAGCGGGACTTTCAAAGTTTGAAAGTTATGTGTTGGAGCATTTGGGGACACGTGGAAAGATGAAAGAAGCATTGTCTTGCATGTTCGAAACGTGGCATGATCCTATAGCGAGACCGTTAGGGTCGAATTAGTATAAATAGAAGTCTTAGTATTAGGATTTCAGGGTGTCATATCTGTTATACAAAATACTCAATAACATTCAAACTACCACATGGCAAGGGAAACGAATGCAAGAGAGATGTATGTATGATAGCACCATGTATTTCTAACTTAATGAAAGCCTTTTTACCATTTCCAGTACTTTCCTCTTTTCTTTTTATCGAATAACATTTACAAGTTTCTTTATTTATCGTCTTTTCATTTCAAAGTCTTTTCCTCAAAAGTTTTACTCTTTATTGCTTTCTTTATATTTCGAGCACTTTATATTTCAGAGAACTGTTACGCTTTCAATACCTTTACTTCCAAGTATTGTTTTTCAAACGCATCCTTTTACTTAAAATTGCATTAAACGCTTTCTTCACATTTTAAACTTCTACATTCCAGAAACCTTTTATGTTAAATGTTTTGCAAATCGAAACCATTTACTTCATTTTTCATACAGTTTTATATGTCTCTTCAATCAGCATTACAATTAGC
This sequence comes from Vicia faba, assembly GCA_948472305.1. Classification (NCBI taxonomy): domain Eukaryota; kingdom Viridiplantae; phylum Streptophyta; class Magnoliopsida; order Fabales; family Fabaceae; genus Vicia; species Vicia faba. The sequence continues at coordinate 711,026,348 of OX451738.1, forward strand.
ATTTATTCGTATAATTTAATTTTCATGTACAATTTGACCACATTTTTAAAACTCTTAGAGAGAAGGATCGAAATAAACCAAACACTTGTACAATAGCAACCATGAATAATTGTTCGATTGTGAGAGTAACTTTAATATCCAAGGAGTCCTAGGATCAATCTAGTCGATCCTGTGAGTTACCAGAGAGATTGAGTAGCGTTAATAAAGATTATTCGATAGTTTGGAAGACTAGCGGTTGTTTACCAGAAATCACTGGAAACAAATTGGCACACCCGGTGGGACCAATAATTGGATATCAGAATTAAGGATTGTCAGAATTAAGGATATCAGAATTAAGGATTGTCGAGACATAGCCATCCCAAAAACGTAGGAACCATAAGAAATTTGCTGTTTTATGAACCTAAGAAGTGGTAAGATAACCAACAGCAACCAACCTTTGATGCACCAACCTTTGATGCACCAACCTTTATCCAGAAGAAAACGTTTGGACAAAATGTCTAATTCAGACAATCAACAAGGAAACCAAGGTGACCCACATGCAACAAGCACTAACGCGTCCATTTCGAGCGGAACATCTAATGTAATCCCTTCGAATGCACAGTCTGTTGCATCTTCAACCAGTAACATAGCCACCACTGGAGTAAGTGGCATATCAACTAACAGTTCGATCTTAGGAAATACTGGAACTATGGGCTACCCTGGGGGATTCGTTCCACCACCAGGAACACAATCCCATTTAGCCACACCATTAACTAGACCACCCGGCTTCGATGGGAATAGAATTAGAAGTTCTTCTTACGGAATGCCAACATCTTTTATGGCAGGTTTACACAATTCCACTTCGAATTCATCCCCACAATTAGGATCTGGGTCTGGGGCGAACCAATTTATGACAAATAACCAAGGGTCAGGAGGTTATAGCACGTTGCCTATCCTAACCACAGATAACCAGTTGGCTTTTAGGCAATTGATGGATGACAGCAACCACAACATGATAGGGGTGTTAGCGCAAACCATGCAGGAAATATTTGCCCCAATAGTTCAGAATGTGACTGTGACGAACAGGGAAAACGCTGACAATATGAGTCGAATAGCAGATTTCTTTGCTCCCACAGAAAGGCGTAGGCAGAACCAGGCGGGATTTCGAACAAACATGCCTGTTATAGAACGAATTGCTAACGACCCAATTCAGAGACTACCCAGAGAAGAAGCTAACTTAGGGGCCAGAGCACCAAGGTTAGAAGCCCCAGTAATTCAGGGCCCACAAAGGGAAGTTATGGAACCAGGGGCAAGGATCGAAAGGCCAGAAGCCCCAGAACTTCGAGAAGAACAACCCAGGGGAGTTGTTTTTGTTGGTCGAAATCAAGATGCCGATGCCGTCGTTCATAGGATTCGAAACGATAACATCTTGGCAGAAAATAACCTAACCACCATGATAGAGAGGATCATGGCCCAAAATGGCCTCAATACGGGAATGAGGAAGCCAAATTACGCTTCTCCTATATTGGATTGTATAACGCATACTGATTTACCAAGGGGATACAAAGTCCCTAAATTTACAAAGTTCGCTGGGGATACCAACGAGTCAACAGTCGAACACATAGCGAGATATTTAACCGAAGCGGGAGACATAGCCAATAATGAAGATCTCAGGATCAAATACTTCCCAAGTTCCTTGACAAAAAACGCCTTCACTTGGTTTACCACGTTGCCTCCCGGATCTATTGACACTTGGCCCCTTTTAGAGAGATTATTCCATGAACAATTTTACATGGGACAATCGAAAATAAGTTTGAAGGAATTGGCCAGTGTTAAGAGAAAATTCACTGAACCCATAGATGATTATTTGAATAGATTTAGGCTGTTAAAATCCAGATGTTACACAGTAGTGCCTGAACATGAGTTAGTCGAAATGGCCGCTGGGGGTTTGGATTATTCTATTCGAAAGAAATTAGATACTCAGTATTTGAGGGATATGGCTCAATTAGCCGACAGGGTTCGACAGGTCGAAAGACTAAAAGCTAAAAAAGCCAGAGTCTTTAAGAATAGTAAGAAAGAAAGGGTTTCCTATGTTGGGACTGAGGAAGTAGAAGAATATCCTGAATTCGAATTCGAAGAGGTCGAAATCGACCTCGCTGAATTAAAACAGGCCCCACCTTACTCCTGCAAAATGTTAGTTCCCACGAAAGGGAAAGATATTGTTGAAAATGAGAAAAGTGACAAGTTTCCAAAGAAGGTTTACACCTTCGACGTCACTAAGTGTGACGAAATTTTTGACTTGCTTGTCAAGGATGGCCAACTAATTGTGCCATCAAATGTCAAAATACCTCCCTTGGATCAGAGGAAGAAAAGGGGATTTTGCAAATATCATAGTTTCCTAGGCCACAAGACCTCACAATGTTTTCTTTTCAGGGACTTGATTCAAAACGCGATCAAAGATGGCAGACTAAAGTTTGCTGATAAGGTGAAGATGAAAGTGGACGAAGATCCTTTGGACGTCGCAGACACCAACTACTCCGAGCCTGCATGCATTGGAGAGGTCAACATGGTGGAAACTGATCAAAGCGATGCCCCAACAGGAGAGAAGGACACTGGAGTCGAAAACTGGGTGATGGTCGAAGTCAGCGAGGAAGTCACTGAAGACATCCAGAATACGCCAGATACTTCGATTGTTGCACCTGTGGCTGTTGCAGGAGAAACCCAGGCTACTGAAGGCCAAGGAAATCAAAACGAAGGATTGACACAAGTCACTGAGGGCTTGAGGCTGGAATTGGAGAAAGTCCAAATTACGCAGCCAGTTCCCCTTCGGAAGGAAATATGGGACACTTTGGGGGAACCCAGTGGGAAATTTGACTATCTGGTCAAATATTCTGCCCCAGAAAGTTTGAAGGTCCAAATCGAAGATATAAAGCCCACAGGATGGGGCGATGACGAAACTAAAGAGGGGGATGTGGAAATAAATATGGTGGATATGGAAGGACCCCGTTCTGAGATGGAGGAAGTGAAAAAATACTTAGAAAAAGAAAAGCACAGAATGGGGGATAATCACACTGGAGATGCTACTCTCAAAGACTATCTCATGACATGCCACAAAGGAGATCCAGGCATGATATTGTGCCCTAGGTGCAGCATCCTCTGCAACCAAAGAATTGCTGCAAATTTCGAAAGGGTACAGAGGGCTCGAACTGGAAACAATTGGCGCCAGGATAACCAACTCTTTAGGTCCTATCCCAAGGCTGGAGAGAGTCTGTTGGAGTTTGTTTTTCGCTGCTACAAAGGGGCAACTAAGTGTTTGGTTTGCCCAAGATGTTCTGCTGTGTATGACCAAAGCATGTCCAGGGCCTTCGAAACGATCCCCTTCGCCCCTTGCTGGAACCATCAAGAAACTGCCCAGATGGGCCCGCGTTTCGACAGCAGATACAAACAGCGAAGACCTGATAGCCCTCACCCCAAAGTTGCTCGAAGAGTGACTTTCAAACTCCCTGCTGAAGTGCCAACCGATAGATGGCTACAAGTCAGAAATGACAAAGGCAAAGACAAATGGAGGAGTGCTGAACAAAATGCACGCCATGCTGTGACATACAGGAGGCAATTCAACACACAAAAAAGGGAGGAAGTGAGATTAGAGAATTACAAAGGAAGGAACCCCATGTCAAGATCCCAGTGGCGCAGACAGCAAAGGATTCGAAAGGCTGAGAGAGAAGCTATGGCAAACAAAGGGGATACTTCAACGAAGATACAAGGTGAATCAAGCACCAACAAACCAAAAAATCAGACTGAAGAGAAACCTCCAGTCAATAGGAGGCTTTTTTCAGAAGACCAACGAGACGAACCAAAGGAATATATTCCAGGCCCGGAAGAGGACGAAGATATGGTAACAGATAACTTCGAATCGGAGGGGGAGTCTTCATTCAACCTGAACTGTAACGTGGTGTCCGTGCTTCCCTGCGAATTTGGGCAGGAAACCGAAATCAATGAATATGAGGAGGAAGACACCACAGATTTAATGAAACATAGGCCCGTGTGCTACTACGTGATGGACAATGGGGCTGTTGAGGAACAAAATGCGTTCTTCGAACGTCCAGAGCCTGCAATGAAGAATCATCTCAAGCCACTTTTCATTCGGGCGAAAGTAGGTGTCCATGGTGTGAACAAAGTTCTAGTGGATGGGGGTGCTGCAGTCAACCTGATTCCCCATTTCATGCTAAAAAGGTTAGAGGTCCGCGAAGGAGATATCAAGCCCCATAATATGGTTCTATCCAATTATGAGGGAAAAGTGGGCAAAACACTGGGGGTGGTCCAGTTGGAATTGACAATAGGCTCAAGTTGCAGGCCCACCATGTTTATGGTTATCGAAGCCAAGGCCAACTATAACCTACTGCTAGGAAGAGAATGGATTCATGGCGTGGGGGCAGTTCCTTCGTCAATGCATCAACGACTAGTTCTGTGGAGAGAGGACGGAATCGTGGAAAACATCGAAGCAGACCAGAGTTACTTTATGTCAACTGTCAATTTAGTTGACAAAAGGGATTATGATAAAAATCTGGCAAAGATTGTTCCATGTGTCCCAAACGATGAGATGAATGAAACTAGAAACGCCCACTACTACATGACACTTCGTCATGATGGTCTTTACTGGGATAGAACAATAATCAGTGAAGAGGAGGAAGTTGAAGGTGCTATACAAAAACGGCCAGCAGGCTGGAACTTCGACAACCTTAACCATGACTGAGTCTACCTTCTTCGAAAGGATTTCGGCCTATATGGCTGAGAATGAATCGAAAGCGGCCTTAGAGGCTGAAATAAATGAATCAACTGTAAAGACGAATGAGGTCAGTGGGGGGGGTGCGAAATGCTCACCCATCAAAGAATTGGAGATGGATCAAAGGTTGGATGCCATCTATGACAAAGAACCCTTAGGCTTCGAAAGGGACCCCATAAACTCAGGTGTCAAAATGTTGGCACAGGACCCGCTCGAAGAAGTCAACTTAGGGGATGAAGAAACGAAAAGAGTAACTTACGTGAGTGCTAAACTTAGCCCAGGCCTCAAGGAAAAAGTGATCGAAGTCCTTAGGAAAAACAAAGATTGTTTCGCATGGGATTATGATGAGATGTCTGGTTTAAAGAGGGAGTTGGTCGAACATAGACTGCCAATCAAAGATGGCAAGAGGCCCATCAAACAAACTCCCAGAAGATTCGCACCAGCGGTTCTCACAAAAATTAAAGCTGAGATCGAAAGGTTGCTGCGCTGCAAATTCATCAGAACAACAAGGTACGTTGAATGGTTAGCAAACATAGTACCTGTTATTAAGAAAAATGGTTCTTTAAGGATTTGCATAGATTTTAGGGATTTAAATACTGCAACCCCTAAGGATAAATATTCCATGCCCGTGGCAGAAATGCTAGTAGATTCTGCTGCAGGATTCGAATACTTGAGCATGTTAGATGGATACTCTGGATACAACCAGATTTTCATTGCTGAAGAAGATGTTGCAAAAACAGCATTTCGTTGCCCAGGAGCCTTAGGCACCTACGAATGGGTGGTGATGCCTTTCGGTTTAAAAAATGCTGGGGCAACTTATCAAAGGGCGATGAATTCAATCTTTCATGACTTCATCGAAACCTTCATGCAGGTGTATATTGATGATATAGTCATCAAATCTATATCTGCAGAAGCACATTTGCATCATTTAGGCCAATCATTCGAACGGATGAGAAAACATGGCTTAAAGATGAATCCCCTTAAATGTGCATTTTTTGTGCAGGCTGGAGACTTTCTCGGTTTTGTGGTCCACAAGAAAGGAATTGAGATCAACCAGAACAAAACCAAAGCCATAATGGAGACGAAAGCACCTGCGTCAAAAAGGGAGTTGCAATCTCTACTAGGGAAAGTTAACTTCCTCAGAAGATTCATTTCGAACCTGAGTGGAAGGACCCAAGCTTTCTCTCCGTTACTTCGTCTGAAGCAAGGTCAGGCCTTCGAATGGAACGAAGCTCACCAGGAGGCGTTTGACAAAATAAAAGAATATCTTTCCCAGCCTCCTATTTTGTCTCCACCATCATGGGGGAAGCCCATGAGATTGTACATATCTGCCTCTGAAGTTAGCATAGGTAGTATGTTAGCACAAGAGGATAACAATGGCGTCGAAAGAGCCATATACTATTTAAGTAGAGTGCTAAATGATGCAGAGACCAGATATAGCAATTTAGAAAAGCTATGTCTCTGTTTGTACTTCTCTTGTATGAAACTCAAGTATTATATAAAACCTGTTGATGTTTATGTTTCGTCTCACTTCGATGTCATTAAACATATGCTTTCAAAGCCAATAATGCATAGTAGAGTTGGAAAGTGGGCTCTGGCCTTAACAGAATATTCATTGACTTTTATGCCCTTAAAAGCTATGAAAGGTCAAGTGATTTCTGATTTCATTGTGGATCATTCGTTGGTTGAGCAGACAAGCATGAGTTACGTCGAAATGCAACCATGGAAATTGTACTTTGATGGTTCAACCCACAGGAATGGAAGTGGTGTTGGAGTCCTTCTAATTTCTCCTGAAGGAATTCCAACAAAATTCAAGTATAAATTGGATGGTCCTCGTTGTTCGAACAACGAAGCTGAATATGAAGCGCTCATTGTTGGACTTGAAGCTTTGTTGGAATTGGGGGCAACCAGAGTCGAAATTAAAGGAGACTCTGAATTGGTGGTCAAACAAATCACAAAAGAATACAAGTGCATAAAGGAAAATTTAATGGTATACTTCGTCATAGTCAATAGGCTATTACGAAAGTTTGAATACATGGACATTCAACACATACCAAGATTAGAAAACCAAGAAGCAAATGACTTAGCGCAGTTGGCTTCAGGTTATAGAGTATCTACCAAGAATCTTAAAGATTTGGTCGAAATAAGGGGAAGAGTTATGGCTACTAGATTCACACCATCGGATCTGGAAAGTATGAGATTGGGATATGCTGAGAAACAAGGATTCGAAATTCTAGCCATAAATACTTTGTCAGATACAGACTGGCGAAGTCCATTAAAGAGTTATTTAGCAGACCCAACTTTAAAGGTGGATAGAAAAACAAAATATAGAGCATTGTCATATCTCCTCATGGGGAACGAATTGTTCAAAAAGACCCAAGAAGGTGTATTATTGAAATGCCTAGGAGAAAGTGAGGCATATTTAGCATTGTCTGAGGTCCATAATGGGGCATGTGGGGCACACCAAGCAGGCCATAAAATGAAATGGTTGCTATTTCGATATGGTTTGTATTGGCCTAGCATGCTCAAAGATTGCATAGACTTTGCTAAAGGATGTGAGGAATGTCAGAAACATGCAGGAATTCAACACGCCCCTGCAAGTGAGTTGCATTCGATCATCAAACCATGGCCATTCAGAGGATGGGCATTGGATCTGATAGGGGAGATAAATCCTGCTTCGTCCAAAGGTCAGAAATATATCTTGGTAGGAGTAGATTATTTCACCAAATGGATCGAAGCTATACCTTTGGTAGTTGCTGATCAAGAGGCAATTATCGAGTTTATACAAAAGCACATTATCTATAGGTTTGGATTGCCAGAAAGTATAACTACAGACCAAGGCTCTGTATTTACTGGTAGAAAGATGCAAGGATTTGCCCAAGAAATGGGGTTCAGATTGCTAACATCAACACCATATTATGCTCAAGCAAACGGACAAGTCGAAGCAGCAAACAAAGTAATAATAGGATTAATCAAGAAGCATATTGGCAAGAAGCCAAGAAATTGGCATAAAACTCTGGACCAAGTGTTGTGGGCTTGTAGAACATCTCCTAAGGAAGCCACCAACACTACGCCTTTCCAACTTACATTCGGCCATGATGCAGTATTACCAGTAGAAATTCATCTGCAATCAGTTCGAATCCAGAAACAAAACGAAATTCCAGCTGCATTATATTGGGAAATGATGATGAATGAATTAGTTGAGTTGGACGAAATTAGGTTACATGCGTTGGAAATTTTGATGAGGCAAAAAGAAAGAGTGGCCAGAACATACAATAAAAGGGTAAAGAAAAAAGTATTCGTTATTAATGACTTGGTTTGGAGAGTCATATTGCCTATGGATAAGAAGAACAAAGCGTTAGGTAAATGGTCACCTCATTGGGAAGGACCTTTTCGAATATTAAAAGTATTCTCAAACAATGCATACGAAGTCGAAGAACTCTTGGATGATAAACGTGTCCTAAAGGTTAATGGGAAATATTTAAAGAAATATAAGCCAAGCCTGCGGGAGATTCGAATAATAACAACATAAACAAAATATTATAAAAAGCCAAGATGGCAAGATAAGAATGCCAAAATGGCGTTGTTCGAATATTACATGTAAAAACCAAAGTTATGGTCAGATGAGATATAAAAATTTAGAAATAAACATTATTTTTCAATCGATTAAAGGTGCTTCGAAATGTTTCAAGTCTCTGCTGAGCAAACCGCCTGGCACCTTCCAAGGTTGCCACTTCTCCTTTAAGTTGTTCTGCAGTCTCCATTTCTGCAAGCCCCCGGTTGAGAAGCTCTTCGAATTGGTTACCTGCAGGATTAGTTTCGAAGGCTAGTTGTTGTTCCTTAGCCTCCTTAACTTTCTGCTGAAGTTCCAGAATCTGCCTTTCCCAAATAAGAATGGACTCAGCTCGAGCCTCATATTCAGTTTTCGCCTGCTTCAGATGCATAGCCTGATCCTCAGCTTCTTGAGAAAGCTTCGAAGCTTGTTCATAGGCGGCATCCATGGCAATGCGTTTCTCATGAACCTTCTTGGCAGCAGATTCGTCTTGGAGAAGGTAGCCAGTTACGTTGTCCAACAAATTCTGAAGATCAAACAAGAGAGTACTAACTGGCAAAGAGCAGTTGGAAAGATTAACCTTTGTGAGCAGCTCCTTCATAGTATAGCAAGCAGTACTATCTTGCTTAAGCACTTCGAAGATATCCACATTGAGAATAGTTCTCCTAATTTTGTTAAGAAGAACGACTCTTTCATCTGTGGGAAGAGGATAGCTGGTTGAACTTGTGCCAGCCCTAGCGAGTGGAACGTCCCTCTGAGCCAACTTTGCCTTCATATACCCAATGGGGTCATTTCGCCTCAGAAGTGCCAGTTCCTCGTCAGTCATTCGAGACGGAGAGGATTGGGGGAATTCCACGCATAGGGGAACCACGTTTGTTTCAACCTCTAGGGTTTCGTTGATTGCATCACCATCCCCTTCATTTGCTTCGTGCTCTTGGTCTTCTTCATCTTCGTCCAAATCTACCACTTCGATACCATCCCTTTCGCCGCTATGTGCGTTAGACTCCGTCCCGACAGTCGAACCATCATTGGCGTTTTCCTCTTCATTGGCGTTTTCCTCCTCAGATTCTTCGCCTGCAGATTCTTCGAATTCTCGCCCAGAATCAGCTTTTTCTTCTTCAGTCTGAGTATCCTTTGGGTCCTCTTGAAGAGTTTCAAGAGGGGACTTTTGAAGAACCCTTTGTGAATCCTCTGCAGACGTTTGAAGTATCGTTTCGTTTACCTCTTTCAGAGGAATGGAGGTACCTTGGTCATCTGGCTGTTCAGAAGTTCCAGCTAAAACCGCCACATTGGAAGAACCTTTGTTTTGGACCAAATTGCTGGAATCTCCTTGAGGAGAGGAGTTAAGCGGAGCAGCAGCTCGGGACGGTGAGGTCGAAATGGTAGAAGTGGGATTCAAGATGTTCTGCAAAGAGTGGCAGAATGTTAAAGAAAAATATTCACCAAGATAATAAGAAGTTAAACATTTTTTTTAGGAAGTTCGATTTACCTGTGGGCCCTCAGAGGAGAGGTTACTAGCTATGCGTTCCAACTGTGGGTTGGAGGTCGAAGGTGGATTTTTGGATTTTGGTAAGGGAGCAGCATCCCTGGAGTCGAGCCCAGAGACGCTAGTCGGAACAGTACTTTTAGGTGTAGCTTTCTTTAGCTTCTTCTTCGAAGCAGTATTTGAGTTTCCTCCAGCAGTGGGATCTTCCCCAGTAGTGCTTGGTTTTCGCTTCTTAGGAGTAGTGGGAGGAAGCTTGTTGGTCTGAACGAATTTTAACGAAGTTAGATATAAAAAGCTTGAGTGAATTCGAAGCATCAAAAACTAAGTGATTACCGTTGGAATTGGGGCACTTGTTGTTGGCGTTATTGTTGTTGTAGTTGCAGCAGTAGCAGTTGTTTCGGGTGGATTAGCTTTTTCAGTAGTTTCAATGGAGGTCTGAGAGGCACTCCCTTCCTTCGATTTCGAGGCAGCAGTCTTTATCCTGATAGCTGAAAATCAAAACAATTAAGGCAAAGGTTAAAGATATGGAAAATAAAAGACATTTGGGATTGTTCCCAAGCATTCGCACCTGTGCCTTGATCAGATTTAATTGACATGGCAGAAAGGTCATATCGAAGATGTCCTGGGAAATCATGAAGCCAGTGTCGAGCCCATGTCACAGTCTCAGATGGCTTTGGTTTCCTTTGAAGATATTTGAACATCTCTTTGCAAGTAAACCACCATGGATATGGGGGAAACCAAGCCAGAGCCAGTTCTGAGGTAGGTAATCTGGGAAATTTAGGTGGATGCATTTCGAATGCCAACCTATACCTATCCTCAGGTGACAGCCCTGAAGGAAGTTTTAGCTTAGAAACTTTTTGTTTAAATTTTTCCTTCAAGGTCTCAGCTGCTTGATTCACAGTGGAGTCCAAGCGCGTGGGGTCGTAAGTAGTTTCAAAATAATTTTGAAAAGCTTTTATCTCTTTGGCATGAGTAAACATACCTTTCTTTGCTGGTACCTGCACATCGAAGGCATCAATTAGTTTCTGTCGAATTGTAAGTGTATCGAACATGCAAGTTTGATAAAACTTAATCCACCACTCCAGAAACCCTTTAGCCGCGAGATGGGTAGGTTCGAAGGCTATCAGCTCAAATTGGGCAAAGCCTTGATATTGTTCTTGTTGAATCTTGGCTTCCCTTGCCTTGAAAGTTCGACCAGATGTGATGGCGCTCTCAGTCTGGAACAAAGGTTCAGGAATCAGTTGGCATAAGCCAAACTGCCTCGAAACGAAGTTTGGTTGATAGGCAAAGAGGAGAATTTGATTCTTAGCTGGGGTTATCCTTGAAGAGATGAGTCTAGGAAGCAAAAAAGCTCTCCATACATCTTGGATCTCCTTGCTCTTGATGGCTTCTGAGAGAGCCATGGTGAACCAAGAGGGTCCATGAGTCCTCGAAGCAAAAGGCGCCATGCTCTCTTCGAACTTATGCCTTTTGGAGAGGATCATGATGTACTTCGAGAATTGAACCTTGAAGTCATCTTTGTCATCATTAGGAGTTAGTCTTCGAAGCCTAGTGCCTTCGACTATCCTATCACTTATTTCTGAATCTTGCTCATCTATGGTGTTGGCGGTTGGTAAAGAAGGTTCGAACATGGCGTTTAGCCATAATTGGAGTAACCAAAATGGGCCAGCTAATAGAATGTTTTTAGAGGTGTGGGATTTGAGACTCGAAACGGCTGACCTCAGGCTCTCATAGAGGTCAACTAAGAGTAATTCACTTAGGCACACTTTGCGATTTTCGTGTAAATCCCTAGCTAGAGGAATGAATCTACTAGCTACCTGCAGGGATCTACTGCAGAAAACGTACCTAGACAGCCACAGGGTTAAGAATGCAATATTCTCTATGTCAGACACATTATCCCCTTCAGCATGATAATGGCTGATAAATTTGGAAAAGCTGGCTAACTTGACTTCGAAGTCAATTATGCTGGAGTGTTCTTCGTTGTCAGGAACATAAGTTTCTCCCACTGGCGACAGCCCAGTAATAGCCGCTATATCAAAGAAAGTTGGGGTAATCATTCCACCTGGGAGATGGAAAGTGTTGTAGGTACTATCCCAGAAATAAAGGGACGCGAACAGCAGAGGGTGGCTATAGGTGAATCCAGGTTTCGATAGCTTAATGAGGTTATAAATGCCTAGTTCTTCCCATTGCTGGGATTTTTTGGCTTCTACTTTCGCGAACCAATTTTGATAGGCAATATCAGAAGTAGGGCAAGATCTAAATGGTTTAAAATTGCTTTTTACATAATCCAAAACAAATGGGTCCTTGGGAGGAACAATTGGGGTTTCTGCGGTATTCGAACTGAGGGATTCTACTACCCTAGGGGTATCCATTTTGTTGAATAAAGGTTTGAAGCTATAACATACGGAAAAAATTGTCCTGGTGTCCTTTAGTATTTCAAAAACTGTAAGAGGACCATTTAAGGCTAACCTCTTACCAGCAACATGGGTAGGGATGAGTACCTGTGATGCGTACAACATTTCTTTTTCTTTGGAAATCATTTGAGGAGCAAGAGCAGATTGGCCTTGAATGGTGACGATTTTACTCTCCATGGTTGCTCCTGTAGTCTTTCCCTTCTTCTTTGAGACTTTCTTGAGTTGGGAAGAGGTGGAGGAAGACATTTTTGTTGTTTAAGAGCTTAGATTGTTTATGAGAGAAGAAGAGTGAAAATTCAGAGTATGAAAGATTTAGAGTGTAAAAAAGGAAAAGGAAGAGTAAATTGACGTTTTATAATGAGAAGATTAAACATCCACCGAGTAAAAGTGTGATACGTGGAGATCATGGGTTGGTGTGATGAAGAGGTGGCGAGAAGGTGATATAGGTAATAGGCGTGATTTAAAAACAATCATTACTTATAACTGCTCCACGCTGTGAAGTGACTCTGGGCGGTTAAGGAACTCAAAAGGTGCCATGATTGATGTGACTGGAGTCAAAGGCATTAAATGTTATGATGATTCGAAAATCCTATCAAAATCTTGTATAAATGTTTAAAATAGGTATTTCTCAAAGAGATCGAAATACATATTTTAAAGGGGCAATTTGTTGGCTGAAGATTTTGATAATGTTATCTAGAATTCAAAAGAGTTAAAAGTTCTGATCGAAATGGAATTGAACACCATATTTCGAAGTTGCAGAAGCAGTGTTTCGAATGAGTGTGTCAAAGCTTGAAGCTTCGAACGGTGATCATGGGAAAATATCCAAAGGGGTCTCGAAACAACAGCGAGGCTAGGTTTGGGAAGAGCGTTCGAAACGGAGAAACACCAAAGCATTTAAAATTTAAATGGAAGCGGGACTTTCAAAGTTTGAAAGTTATGTGTTGGAGCATTTGGGGACACGTGGAAAGATGAAAGAAGCATTGTCTTGCATGTTCGAAACGTGGCATGATCCTATAGCGAGACCGTTAGGGTCGAATTAGTATAAATAGAAGTCTTAGTATTAGGATTTCAGGGTGTCATATCTGTTATACAAAATACTCAATAACATTCAAACTACCACATGGCAAGGGAAACGAATGCAAGAGAGATGTATGTATGATAGCACCATGTATTTCTAACTTAATGAAAGCCTTTTTACCATTTCCAGTACTTTCCTCTTTTCTTTTTATCGAATAACATTTACAAGTTTCTTTATTTATCGTCTTTTCATTTCAAAGTCTTTTCCTCAAAAGTTTTACTCTTTATTGCTTTCTTTATATTTCGAGCACTTTATATTTCAGAGAACTGTTACGCTTTCAATACCTTTACTTCCAAGTATTGTTTTTCAAACGCATCCTTTTACTTAAAATTGCATTAAACGCTTTCTTCACATTTTAAACTTCTACATTCCAGAAACCTTTTATGTTAAATGTTTTGCAAATCGAAACCATTTACTTCATTTTTCATACAGTTTTATATGTCTCTTCAATCAGCATTACAATTAGCATTTATTCGTATAATTTAATTTTCATGTACAATTTGACCACATTTTTAAAACTCTTAGAGAGAAGGATCGAAATAAACCAAACACTTGTACAATAGCAACCATGAATAATTGTTCGATTGTGAGAGTAACTTTAATATCCAAGGAGTCCTAGGATCAATCTAGTCGATCCTGTGAGTTACCAGAGAGATTGAGTAGCGTTAATAAAGATTATTCGATAGTTTGGAAGACTAGCGGTTGTTTACCAGAAATCACTGGAAACACCGTGTTGGCCCACAAACTATTTCCTTTTCTTATCAACTCCCAGACATGCTGACACGGGTGGCCTGTCATCCCCCTGACTTTCCATTTGTCCTCATTTATTCCATTGAGCCTATAAACAGTAAAGCACACAACCAACACATAAAATATGGAGAAATAAAGTAAAACGCTTGATAATAAAAAGAAAAGATAACTCAAATCAACAATAAATAACATTGTAAAAACCACTGGTGAAACTCCCCCAAACTTATACCGTTGCTTGAACTCAAGCGATAACTATAAGAGCTTATGAAATTCACAGCATACTGGTACTCATACGTGAGACTTGTGTTTATATTTATCAAGAGGTAGTTCGTCCGGTGTTCACATGACGCGAATAGATTTTGTAAGAATATTTTAAACTTGAGCTTCCCTTTTGGATACCTCTCTAACTATGTTTTGTACTTAAGCCTTTTCCAGATTTTCCTCCTTTTCATTCGGATAATCACATTAAGGCAATGAGAATTATGATGATCATCACATGCATAAGACTAATAAAAAAATTCATTTAGGAACCAAGTAAGCAGCTATTTCTACTTTTAATTATCGATGAAATTTTCAAAAATTTTCAGTTTATATATTGTCTTTATTTGGACGACGTTTGGGGATCAACCTCCTATGGGCTGAATAATCGGGTGAGGGTTGTAACGCTCATTAATTTAATTAACTATTTAATTAAATTAATTACATATTAATGGTTGAAAATGTTGTTGAAATTGTTGAAGTTGCGAAATATCGAGAAATGTTGATTTAAGTTGCTAAGTTGTTATTTGGTTGATATTTAATTGATTGGTTGATTAATATTAGCAATAATATTAATATAGATATTAGAATAATATAAGGTTTATTAGTTGGGCTCATTATTTGGTTGTATGGAGTAATAGGTGGGGTGTGAAAGTTAGGCCCAATAAGAATATTAATAATTATAAGGTTAAGCTAATTATAAGGAGAATTAGGTTAATTGAACAAGTCTTAGAGAATTTTGTGGGAACGTGAGAAGCTACAAAGTTACAGAGAAGAGACAAAGATTGGAAGCTACGGTGAGAGACTTTAACCGGTAGAATAGAGCGATCTCCAATCTAAGGTAATGGTGGGGTTCTGACTCTATAATGATAATTATGATAAATAATGTGTGGGGTTTAGGTTGTTAAAATTGTTGATGAGTGTATATGTTAAGTTGTTGTGAATATTTTTGATGAAATTGGTTACTGTCGATAAATTTGTTGTTGAAAATTTTTCCATGTTGATGTTGGTGTAGTTGTTTGTTACTGTAATTAATCGTTGTATTGATCTAGGATGAGAATCGAATGAAAAAAAAAACTGGGTAATTTGCTGAAGTTTGTGTGGCTGGAGGATAGAGTGCCGACCGGAAGGGCATGTGCCGAGCGGCACATGTTGGTTGGAAAAAGAGTGTTGAACGATGCACTTTGGCTAAGGGAGCATGCCGATCGGCGTGCATGTTTAATGTGAGGCACTTGCATTTTTGTTTTTAGTGTGCCTTGCATTCTCTCTTTTGTGATGAGGCACATGGGTTTCATGAGGATAGGCATGGCACTTGCTTTGGGTAGAAACACTTAGTTCAATTAAATTGTTTTAGTATTCTATAAATAGCTTAAGTGAATTAAGTCCCATTAGCAGTCTAATATTTATGACTAGTATAATTAGTAATTTTCAATTTAACTTGACCACTTGGTCCACATAAATATGGTTAGTCTACATATATATAATTAGTAGGATCTTAAGTAACAAAATTATTTAATAGTAGCACTAGTGATGGTTTAATAGATGTAACACCAATAATTGGTAGAGCTACTAAAATAGTAGAATGGAAATAAAATGGCCGAAGGAGAATACAGTGACAAGTAGTATATTTTGTAAGTGAATTACAAGAAGCAAATGGCACAAATTTGGCAGAAAGACATTAGTAGCGGTATGAATGGAAAATCATAGTACCGGATAAAATAATATTAGCAACAAGTAGTAAATTAATAACTGAGTAGCAGAAGTAGTATTATGGACTAGCAGGAATACATGTGCTAGTAGTATCAGTCTGGAATTAAGAGCATTAGTACATAGTATAAATAATAGGGAGATTAGTCAACAATTAATTTGCAGGATTTGGTTGATTTGTCTGAATAATTATACGGAACAATTGTTGTAGTTAACTATGAAGTTGCAGGGGGTGAATTTTGTTACATTGCCTCTAACTATTGGCAAGAATCAAGTTGTAGGCTTGTTGCCAAAGTTTAATAGTTGTGGTTATGTTGTTGTTAATATTTGTTGTTGTTCTTATGTTGCCTCTATTTATTGGCAATATAAAGTTGTAGGCCTATGGCTAATGTTGAGATGTTGTGTTGTTGTGATTGTCTCTATGAATTCTTGTTGATAATGTGAAGTTGCAGAGAATTTTAGATGATGATGAATTACCTCTATTTACTGGTAATAATTGTGGGCTTATGCCTTGCGATGAATGATGATTATTGTGAGTATGTGATAGTGCATTCATTGAGTCACATACATTTGCATACTCTTTGATGGCCTGGATTGGCAAACTGCGAAGAAGGCTTATGCCTTGTTGATGCCTCTATTTATTGGCAGATTTTTAAGATGGGAGTTCTGACAATGGTACCACATGCATGTGCATTATAATTGAGTCGCAGTTGATGTTGCATCTTGAGTTGCGGTGATGATAATTGTTGTTGTGTTATTGTTGTTTTATGTTGTGACATGTATTATCTAAAAGCTGTGAATTAGTAGTTATGTCTTGCTGATGTTTGTTGTGATTAAAGTTGTTTGTAAGTTGTGAAGTGGTGATTTTATATGATCTGATCTAATATATTATTTATCACACGACTTATTATATTGTCTGATATCTCACTCCTTCTGTTTGAATGTTGTCCTTTGTTGGTAACGTGCATGTAATCAAGAAGGATAGTTGTTACCTTGTTAGTTTGAGTCGGTGTCGTCGCTCTGATACGTAGCACTCTAGGGGATGAACGCTTGATGTTTAGTTGTTGATATTTATTTAAGTTGCTGAATTTTTAAGTTGATTACATGAAATAATTGTTGTCTTGAAGTTGTTTTAGTTGAATAAAAGATGTTAAGTGAATTGAAGTTGAGTATGTATATTCCGCTGCTTATCAATAAAAAGTTGTTTGATTTTAAAGAATAAATTAGGCTGTTATCAGTTCATCCGAATTAAGTGTTATGTATCTGTTTTATATGCGATTAAATGAAGTTTGATTTTAAGTTGAAAATGTAGCATCCTATTTATGTTGAACTCTGACTTTTAATTTTATCCGCCAGGTAGAAATGGGGTGTTACATTAGTGGTATCAAAGCAGGTCCGTCCGTCCGACCAAGTTGTTTAATGTTGTTTGTTCCTTAGTGCGCGACAAGTGTGTGAAACACTGTCGGTGCTTGTCATTTTTCTAATCGCTTGTATACAGGAGTTGGTTTGAAGATAAGTGAGGGAGAAGCTTTGCTTCTCGAATATGTTTCGGTTGTAAGATGTTAGTTCAGTATGCTGTTGATGGCGACAGTGCGAGTATTGTTGAAGTTTTGTAGTTTCCCGAATCCGAATGTGACATGAATCCAAGATTTTGTTGTTAATCATGTTGGAGCGTCTCGAGGGAGGATGATCAGACAATGTTGATGTCTACTTCTCGAAGGATGAGGAGCTATGTAACGGTTGTTGACGTATGAGTAGAGTGTAAATCCCTAATATTTCTGAAGGTGGTTGTTAAGTAACAAGGATAATTTTTAGAAGATGTAATTTAGAAAAGTTGCAATGTTTCAGCGCTACTGGTGGATTGTGAAGTTGTAAGTTTGAGTAGCCCTTACGTAAGATGTCGATGTTTGAACAGTGATAGAGTGATAGATTTTTGTAGACCTTGTCGTGGGATCCTTGTGAGTGATAGTAAAAGTTGTTGAAGTTGTGGGAATGTTTTGAATCGCGAGTCAGAGTTGGAAATGCAAGGTGATGAGTACGATTTCAAGAAATAAGAATGGAAAGTGTTGGTACTGGTGCAAAGAACTTATGTTATGATGTTATTGTAAGGTATGTAACAGTATGTCGCTGCATGACGTTGGTGTTCGCATTTTCGGATAAACTTTAGAAATTCATATCTTGTGTTCTGAGTATCGAATTGGTGTTTTGTTTGAACATGTGAGGAGATAGAAATATATTCTATCCTACGAGAGTGTTTTCAAATATGGTTGATGCATTACCATATGGAGGAACTCTGAAGTTGTTTACGAAACTAGAGGCTTTTTGGGCATAAATGGTTATTATCGCAGTTGTTCGAGACGAGGTCAAGCATAATATGTTATTGGCAATTAAGTTGAGAAATGATATGTTCGGCATTGAAAAGGATAGTCGTTTATCATTTCAAGTATGGGATGTTGCATGTGAAGAAAGTTTTATAGAACTAAAAAGATTGACAAATGCTCCGGTATTGGTTTTGCCTAATCCGAGTGAGTCATTTATAGTGTATTATGAATGCGTCTAAGATGGGACTTAGTGGGGTGCTAATGCTGAATGGATAAGTTGTTGCTTGTGCTTCTAGATGACTCATAGTTCATGAGAGGAATTATCCTACGTATGACTTAGAGTTAGCAGGGGTGGTGTTTATGTTGAAGATTAAGAATGATTTTCTAGACAGTATCAAAGAAGCTCAGAAGTTAGATGTTAAAATGGCAGATCCGGTGGTTAGGCTCGACCATCCTGAGAATAATTTCAAGTCAGATGCATAGGATGTGTTGATATTCAGTAATTGAATTTGTATTCCTGAGGATGCGGAGATGAAGAAAGTAATTCTTGAGTTAGAGAATACTTAACCTTCGAGTAAGGCTAAGTGAGTGTAATGTGGACCATGTAATATGTTGAGCATTGGTGTCTCATTAACAAAATCGAATGAGAGGGAAATTATGGGAGTATTTGTAAACCTCATTAGAAAACTATTGGATGATGGTGCTTTAGGTGACTTGAGTACAAGTTCGAAAGGAACACTATTATAGTTAGTAACGATAGTTATACTCCATTATGATTGTCGACTATCTATTGACAGATTGAGGAACTGATCACCCTTAATCTCTTGTTGATTGTAGACGAGATCGTATCGGGTGGCATAGATTTGTCGTACTTTATTAATGGTGTGTGAAGTGATTGATGTTATACCATGACGATAGTCTCTCACCAGTTTGTGTGAAGTAATAGAGGAATTGCTACGAAAGAATTGAGACGTATTGAATAAGTCGGAGTGGCGAGTTATATGCAAATTAATGTCGCAAAGTGAAAGATTGAGAATATCAAGTGAACAATGGTTTTATGGTGGGTGTTGAGAAAAGTCTGAAACTAGATTGAAACTTGTGAACTAGATAGTTGACATGAATTTTAATGAGGACAGTGACTTAAGATGGATTATCAGAGTTGCGCGGCTGAAGCGTGATGTGGTGCAATTGCTATGCATGTACGATGCATTAGAAGTGAAGGATTAAAACATCAGAAGCCTTTGGGAATGGTGTGTCTTAATCTGCATGCTTGATTTGATGGATTATTGATATAAATATGTTGTATCAGGGCACTATGTTTGCTAGTAATATTTGCGGATTTTATAAGAAGATTGTTATGGATTACTGGTTGATGGTGAGCTATGGGTATGCTTGCTAAGTTATACAGTTAAGTTGATGTTGTAATGATTTTGTTATCGTTATTGAGATGTTATTGTTGATTTCCATAAGTAAGGAATGATACTCCATAATATGACGAAGTTGATTATGTTGGCTATGTTAATGTCACTATAAGAGAGATACGACGATGTGAACAAATTTTTTGATATTTTGTTGATAATTGATATACGGGAATGAAATTGTGTATGTGTTTTGATGTTGAAAAGGTTATTAAGATGATATTGTGATGATGTATATCCAAGTATAAGTGTGTTATAGTTGTTTCTACATTAAATGTTGATATATCAGATTATGGTGGAGTAGTTGAGATGCTAGTACCGATCATGTCACGAAGTGTTGAATGATTGGCATGTGTGTAATCGATTTGAATCATGTTGAGTTATTGAGTTATCAGGAAAGTAGTGGTCGAAGTGTTTCCAAACGCGACTTGGAAATCAACGAGTTGGATGCGAAAATCATACTAAGAGTGGTAGTATCGAATATATTTTCGAGGACGAAAATATTCTAAGTGGAAGAGAGTTGTAACGCCTGTTAATTTAATTAATTATTTAATTAAATTAATTACAGATTAATGGTTGAAAATGTTGTTGGAATTGTTGAAGTTGTGAAATGTCGAAAAATGTTGATTTAAGTTGCTAAGTTGTTATTTGGTTGATATTTAACTGATTGGTTGATTAATATTAGCAATAATATTAATATAGATATTATAATAATATAAGGTTTATTAGTTGGGCTCATTATTTGGTTGTATGGAGTAATAGGTGGGGTGTGAAAGTTAGACCCAATAAGAATATTAATAATTATAAAGTTAAGCTAATTATAAGAAGAATTAGGTTAATTGAACAAGTCTTAGAGAATTTTGTGGCAACGTGAGTGTTGTACTCCAAAATTAGCCCTCCCATATTTCTCAATACATTTCAAGTAAGGTCCTTAAGTTGCTCAAGAAAGTCCAAGGGTTGACAAGACAAACTCTCTCCTAAGGCAGTCTACCTCAAATTAGGGTTTCAGTTTTCACCAAGATGTTTGAGTCCAAAGGATCCCAAATTCTCACCATTGTCCTAATGTGTTCTCAATATCAGTCATGTCAAGTTTCAAGCCTTGCAGAGGAAGTTTGCTCAGTCAATTACTCAAAGGCCTGAAAATCGACTGTGCTAGGGCAAAAGTCAACTGTGGCCCACATACAGTCAAACCTCAAGATTATTGGTCAACTTTATCATTTTGAAGTATTATTCATCATTTGATTAAGGGTTGATCACGATTCCTCAAGGATTGCTCACAATTCATAAAAACCCAAAAGTTGTTAAATTAGGGTTTTGTAGGAAAAGTCAACTCAACTTTGACCAAGCATAACTTTCTCATACTTTATAAAAAATGACCCATCCAAAGCTCATTTTAAATAGGATGTAATTCCCTACAATCCATCTTCATCTCCCAAGTTCAAAATATGCACTCACAAGAAGATGTGAATTTGGACATTATAGGTCATTTTGAAAAGTCAACAAAAACACCTTTTGGGTCAAAGCTTCATACATGAACATGGAAGACTCAATTGAGATGAGACCAAAAGGGTTGCTTAGAGGACATATTAAGCTTTCTAAAAAGTCCAATAACACCTCTCTAGTGTAGTGGCGGATCATTTGGCGCATTAGGCCGTGGATGACTACCAGTCCATGAATTTTGAGTTCCCGAATGAGAATATCATGTTGGTGACCGACTGTGAAGAACTTGGACCGGATGAAGGACCTGAGGAAGGATCCCGATGGTCTATGTATTTTGACGGAGCCTCAAACGCGTTGGGTAATGGCATTGGTGCTGTAATTATATCTCCTGAGGGTTGTCATACTCCACTCACCGCCCGATTATGTTTTTAACTGCACCAACAATATGGCAGAGTATGAAGCCTGTATCCTGGGACTTTGAGCTGCTATTGACCTGAGGATTAAGTTCTTGAGTGTATTAGGAGATTCTACTCTAGTGATCAGTCATATCAAAGGCGAGTGGGATACGAAGCACCCAAATCTTATTCCTTACAAAGAATATGTGCTGACATTGCTCCCGCACTTTGAGGAGATAACCTTTGAACATTTCCCAAGAGAGGAGAACCAGTTAGAGGACGCGCTAGCTACCATGTCTTCTATGTTCAAGGTCAGGTGGAACAATGAAGCTCCCCAGATTACCATCGAGAGGTTGGACGAACCCGCGCATTGCTGTGACATTGAGATTGAAGAGGTAGCAGATAAACATTGGTTCTACGAAGTGAAGAGGTATCTTGAGGCTCAAGAGTACCCCAAGGGTGAATCTGTAAATGATAAGAAGTTTATGAGAAGGTTCGCTGCGAAGTTCTTCATCAGTAATGGCGTCCTTTACAAGTGTAACCATGATTCAATCTTACTGCGATGTATGGACAAAAGCGAGGCAGAAAGGATCATGGCCGAGTTACATGAAGGTACCTTCGGAACTCATTCCAGTGGACATACCATGGTGAAGAAGATCCTACGGGCTGGATATTATTGGTCTACTATGGAAGCCAATTGTTATCAACATTCTCGAACCTGTCACAAGTGCCAAGTCTATGCTGATAAGGTGCATGTACCTTCAGTTCCCCTGAATGTTTTGACAGCTCCTTGGCCTTTTGCAATATGGGGCATTGATATGATTGGCAAGATTAGACCCACTGCATCGAACATACATCGTTTCATCCTGGTAGCAATTGATTATTTCACGAAGTGGGTTGAGGCAGCTTCCTTTGCTACAGTAACCAAGAACGTCGTGGCGCAGTTTATCCGACACAATCTGATCTGTCGATATGGTGTACCGGAGAGAATCATTACGGACAATGGTACAAATCTCAACAATACGATGATCACCAAGCTCTGCAAACAGTTCAAGATACAGCATCACAACTCTTCTCCCTACCAGCCGAAGATGAATGGGGCTGTTGAAGCAGTTAATAATAATATCAAGAAGATTGTGCAGAAGATGACGGTGACATACAAAGACTGGCATGAGATGTTACCATTCGCTCTTCATGGGTACCGTACCTCAGCACGGACGTCAACAGGGGCAACACCCTATTCCTTGGTATATGGCATGGACGCAGTCCTACCCATTGAGGTCCAGATACCCTCTCTCAGGATTATGAAGGATGCAGGTTTGAGCAAAGACGACTGGATCCAGACCCGACTTGATCAGTTGAACCTAATCGATGAAAAGAGACTTACTGCTATTTGTCATGGTCATACGTATCAAAAGCGGATGATCAAGACTTTTAACAAGAAAGTCAGACGCCAAGAATATCAAGTCGGGGATCTGGTGATCAAACACATCATACTGCCGTAAGGTGATCCCAGGGGTAAATGGACCCCTACGTATGAAGGGCCATTTGTGGTTAAGAACATTTTCTCGGGAGGAGCTATGATTCTAACCACCGTGGATGGTGACTACCTTCCTCACCCCGTCAATGCAGACATAGTGAAAAAATACTACGCCTAATCAAAGACCCGCTAGGTCGACTGGCCTAGGCAAAAATAATGGCTTCCCGGCGAACCAAAAGGGTTCGGGAAAAAGTAAGGGATGAAAATGGAAAAAACTGTACACCCGACAAGTCGAAAACCTGAAAAGGAGGCTTGGGAAAAAAGGGTATCCCGGTGGACTGAAAACCCGAAAGGGCGGTCCAGGAAAAAATTAGGGATTGAAGCGTAACACTATGTCTCATTGGATCATCTTGCAACCAGACTTCGGTATCGACTATCAAGCTCGGACGACGCCAATCAATCTAATCTACCTTCAACCAAGTAGCAAAGTGATGAGACGCTCGAAGATATAAAGGCAATAGTAGAGTTGGAACCCAGTAGGATTGTTTCACATAGCTGTTTTTCTTTCTTACACACAAATTGTATAATTTCGGTTCCCTCGGCGGTGTTCTCTTACTAGGACGCCAACCTCTTGTACAAAACGCCTATTACAGGCCAACTTCAAAATCAATACAATTCATTTCACAAGAAATTTCAATTTGGTTTTTTCTTTTTCTGTTTTGTTTTGCAAGAACGTCCGATGATTCATTTTTGATATATGCATTTGAAAATAATTGCTGCTCATAAATGTTTACATGAAAAACAAAGACAATTACTCATAATTCCAGGAATAGGGGCAAACAAGAAATGTCTGAACCTTACAGTTGCTCTACCCACAAGGTATAAGGATAGAGCCAGCTTGAGAATATGACTAAAAATACTTACACTCCCCGCAGAGTAGGAAGCACCCAAAGACAGTGGTGTCAACTTTCCCCAGCCGAGGTATAATCGCGAATAAGTCGGCAAAATTCTCCCCAAGCAGAAATTCAATCCCCGACAGAGTTTATTCATCACAAACAATGGTAATTCATCCCCAGCGGAGTTGTTTCTCCAAGTCAGCAGATCATCCAGCAGAATATCTTTCTTCCCCACAAAGTCTCTCCCGACGGATTGTTCTCGAGCAGAACGAACCCAGTCTCTAGCTAATCATCTCCGGTCACTATCCCCAATGAAGAACGAAGAACTCGACTCCTTGTACTCTCCAGTAGCAGTCCGGGATTTATTTTCCCCTGCCGGAGAATATCACAAGAACATTGCAGCATATTCATACATCATGGCATACGCATATGCATCATACAGCGCAATCTCATTTATTTTGAGAACATCATTACTCAATACATTTCATACATCATGACATTACATACGACTAACTCTTTACCTTTCAGGGAAAGATGCGATCAAGTTCTGTCAATTATTCTCTGGTTCAGTAAAATCGATACTAAGATTTCTATTCCAGTTCAAGCTATGAAGCCCGAATTCGACCGGATAATATCTTGATTTCTCCAAAATACTACGAAGCCTGGAAGCGACCAGATAGTGGTATGTCTTAAATTCAAGCTATGGAGCTCGGATTCGACCGAATAATATCTTGATGTCTCCAGAATACTACGAAGCCTGGAATCGACCAGATAGTGGTATCTCTTAAATTCAAGTTATGAAGCCCGGAAATCGACCAAATAGTATCTTGATCTCTCCAAAATACTATGAAGCCTGGAATCGACCAGATAGCGGTATATCATAAATACAAGCTATGAAGCCTGGAAATCGACTGGAAAATAGCTTAACCCTCAGCAAGTTATTATGAAGCCTGGAAATCGACCAGATAGCAATACAAGATACCATGAAGCCTGGAAATGACCAGATAATGATATAAGACACTGTGAAGCCTGGATCACGACCAAATAGCGGCAAAGGATACTGAAGCCTGGGACACGACTAGATAACAGTATAAGGTACTGCGAAGCTTGGAATTCGACCAAATAGCAGTTTACCCGACCAATTACTAAGAAGCCCGGAATAGACCAGATATTAGTAGGCCTTAAATTCAAGTTGAAGCCCGGATGCGACCGGATAACAACTTAATTCCTTTTGAAGCCTGGAGCACGACCAAATAAGAATTGAGAAATTGCGAAGCCTGGAGAACAACCAGATAGCAAGTTTAATCTCATCCCCTAAGTAAGTCACTGTAAAGCCTGGAGCACGACCAGATAGCAGTAGTCTTATTATCCTCAACAAATCACTGTGAAGCCTGGAGCACGACCAGATATCAGTTCATTTGCACCTCCTCGACTAAGAGATGATTCCCCAGTAGAGTAACGAACAACTGAAGTTCCTACAACTCTATTTCTCTCAAGACAGAGACTAGCACTCCCCGGTGTTGTCCTCCTCGACAACAGGTATACAGGCTCTAGCAAAGGAATCTCTTATGCGATTGACACTTCTTCTGATGGCATCTTTAATCCCATCTTCCGACATCAATCTCCAAATGGCATCATAAGCCCATTCCCGACATCACAAGGCAAATACCACTTCATGCGAGTGAAAATTTCTGGGCACTCTAGTGTTCGATCATCTTCCACCTTCAGATTACGAAAGGCGGACAAGCCAATCTACATCCTCAAGTTTAAGAAGATTGAACAGGGGCAGCTGTTGTACCCCAAAATTTTTCCTCCCATATTTCTCAATACATTTCAAGTAAGGTCCTCAAGTTGCTCAAGAAAGTCCAAGGGTTGACCAGACAAACTCTCTCCTAAGGCAGTCTACCTCAAATTAGGGTTTCGGTTTGCACCAAGATGTTTGAGTCAAAAGGATCCAAAATGATCACCATTATCCTAATATGTTCTCAAGATCATTCATGTCAAGTTTCAAGCCTTGCAGAGGAAGTTTGCTCAGTCAATTGCTCAAAGGCTTGAAAATCGACTATGCTAGGGCAAAAGTCAACTGTGGCCTACATACCGCCAAACCTCAAGATTCTTGGTCAAATTTCTCATTTTGAAGTATTATTCATCATTTGATAAAGGGTTGATCATGATTCCTCAAGGATTGCTCACAATTCATCAAAACCCAAAAGTTGCTAAATTAGGGTTTTGCAGGAAAAGTCAACTCAACTTTGACCAAGCATAACTTTCTCATACTTTATCAATAATGACACATCCAAATCTCATTTTGAAGAGGATCTAATTCCCTACAATCCATATTCATCTCCGAAGTTCAAAATATGTACTCACAAGAAGATGTGAATTTGGACATTATAGGTCATTTTGAAAAGTCAACAAAAACACCTTTTGGGTCAAAGCTTCATACATGAACATGGAAGGCTCAATTGAGATGAGACCAAACGGGTTTCTTAGAGGACATCTTAAGCTTTCTAAAAAGTCTGAGAACACCTCTCTAGGGTCAAAATTGAGAGAGTTATGCATTGGCAAAGTTGACCCTTTTTGCAAAATTGCCAAAAGTCAAATGTGCCAAAAATTGCAATTTTTGTCAAATGGGCCCAACTTTTTATGCTTGCACTGAGTTTGTAACATGACCCACGACCCATGATCCCTTCCATTTGTTATTCTTTTATTTTTGTCATTTATTTTGATTTTATTTCAATTAAATCAAATAAAATCAAAATAAAATCATGAAAATATCAAAAACTAATCAAAGCTTGGGATTTTGTGCATGTTTAGGTCTAATATACAGCCGGAGATGGAATCAAATCGTGCAAGGTTCACATGGACACAAAATATTGCATTTTGGCTTGATTTGGAAAGATTTTGTACCATGATCAAATCATGAATCAATAATCTTAATTGGAAAAGATTTGAAACAAATTTGTAACCTAATTCCTTCTAGGGTACATAAGGAACATGTTCAGATCAAAAACAAGGAGGTTAGAGGCATGTAAAACAGAAATCAGAATTTGAAAAATTCAAGAAAAGTTGTAAATCAATTTTCAGGATTCAGGCTATCTCAAGCCATTCTAAGCATCCCAATCGCTTGCTGGATATCCCTGGATCACATTGCAACCCTTAGCCAGCTTCCTCAAGCCTTGAAACGCGCTGTAAGTACCACACAGTTTCTCACTTTTCTTGATTTCGAATCCATTAATTCTGGCATCTTTAGCATGAATAATTGACATATTCTTAATTCTTATGATGTTTGCAAGCTAATGGTTATGTTTAATTGCGTTTTTATTGACTGTATAACAAGATGCCATGGCTAGGGTTTATGCCTCGTTTTTAGGGATTCTTAATACAGGGACAATTGGCCATTAATAATGGTACCATAATGCTCGTGAGGTTGCAACAAGCAGGTTGGTACCATTAGTTGTGATTTATCATGCTTGCACAGAATTTTGGAGAAGCACATGCCTGTACCTACGCTCATTTGTCCGTAGGTAAAAGTTCTTGACCTAAAACGACAGAAGCCATGAGGATGATGATGGCGTGGCAGGCGGCGACTGGCCAATTCAAAATTTACGCGCTTCAGAATTTGTTTTATTGTTCTACCATATAATAATTATTGGTTATTTTATATACAACTAACTAAACCAGCTCAACTGGCAAGCACGCAGTGAATGAAGGTTCAAGGATCCGAGTTCGATCCCCAGGTCCCTATATTGTTCCATATTATTTTGCTTTGCATGATCAGGTGTACAAGCGTCCCATAAATCCACCATACGTCATCAGCTTTCAGCCATCAAATCCCCAGCATGCCAAGATCTAAGGCTTCCCACATGAGGGTCCACCATGCACTAGAGTCAAGCATATACATGGGATCTGGAAAAGTCAAACAGGGCCAGGTGCTATTGGGCCCAGAATTGCAATTCATACCCCCCTTCTTGCTACAAAACCAGGCCCATTTTCTTCCTTTTTATTTTTTGGTTTTAATTTATTTAATTTGTTTAGTTTATTTTCTAACAAAATTAATTTCTTTTTTCACAAAAATCATAAAATCAAATTTCACAAATTTAGATTTAGTTTTTTTTTATTTATCAAATTTAATTTAAAATATTAGTTTAATTTAATTTAGGATTAATTCTAAAATTTTCATATATTTAAAATCAACTAGAAAAAATTAGGGTTAACATGCGATTTAATTTTTATTTCTTTTCTCAATAAAACAAAAATCCAAAAAATAGGTTAACTTAATTATTTTTCTTGATTTAAATTAATTAGTGATTAGGTTTTTTTTATTAAATCTTATTTTCTCAAAACAATCAAAAACAACAAAAAATGATTTTTCTCTTTAAGTTTCAATTAGGTTTAGATGGGGTCAAAACCTTAATTTCTTTTCATTTAATTCATCGCGCGCTTTTATTATTATTTTCACAATATTAATGTAATTGCTTCCGGGATGTAATAGTTTAATTAGGATTTCCTTTTTATTATTGTTTTACGGGTTTTTGGCTATGTAATTAACCCCCCTCCCCGAAGCCTTGGAATAGCGTAGTCTTTATTTCTCGCATTTTAATTCTTGCAAATATTAACTGTTAGATGTATGTTAATAGGATTGTATGACAAGATTGCATGATAATTTTAAAATGGCTAGCAAACCCTAATGTGCAAAGATAATAACTGAAAACAAATCACTCACACATGCGCACTCTTAGGGTGTACTCTCACTTCGGTTGCCTTTAGTAAACGATCATTAAGTATAGGGTGTCTTAGTGGTTTCCCTCCTGTCTAAACCAAGATCAAATGTCCCGTTCGGAAATGTTGCCTCGGAAATGTTGCCTCTGAAATGTTGCCTCGAATATGATCTTAAGACATTAGGGTTATTACTAAGACGTCCTAACATTGCTTTAGTGATCGTACATCCCTTACGAATTGACCCTTACAACTCCAACGATGGTGCTTCCTATTTCTCAATAGTAGGTCAACATTGTCTAAAGGAAACAAGAATAGAAATAATTCTTTTTTCGAGTAGGTAGATGCTAGTAGGTACTTGCTCAAAATCAAACTTTTTCACACCAAACACTTTTCAAACAAAGTTTTCAAAAACACTTCGTAACACTCTTGAAGACAGAAGCAAGGGTTAAAACGAAGTAAAACAAAACTTTTCAAAACAAACACACACAAGCAATTTTAAGATGAGCAAGTACCTAAGAGCCCATGGAAAACCATGGATAGAAAGGGTGCTAACACATTCCCTTTCTAGAATCTACCCCCGTACTCAAAATCTCGAAAAAGGAATTTTTCTATGCTTTTTTCCTTTCCGGTTGGATAAAATAAAAGTCGGTGGCAACTCTTGCTTACCACGACATTTTACGAATACAAACACAAAACGCAAACCAGCATTTTCCAAAATAGTCGGTTCTGCCACCGTATCACAGTGAGAAGCTGCAAAGTTACAGAGAAGAGACAAAAGTTGGAAGCTACAGCGAGAGACTTTAACCGGTAGAATAGAGCGATCTCCAATCCAAGGTAATGGTGGGGTTCTGACTCTATAATGGGAATTATGATAAATAATATGTGGGGTTTAGGTTGTTAAAATTGTTGATGGGTGTATATGTTAAGTTGTTGTGAATATTTTTGATGAAATTGGTTACTGTCGATATATTTGTTGTTGAAAATTGTTCCATGTTGATGTTGGTGTAGTTGTTTGTTGCTGTAATTAATCATTATATTTGTCTAGGATGAGAATCAAATGAAAAAAAATTGGGTAGTTTGTCGAAGTTTGTGTGGCTGGAGGATAGAGTGCCGACTGAATGGGCATGTGCCGAGCGGCACATGTTGGTTGGAAAAAGAGTGCTGGATGGTGCACTTTGGCTAAGGGAGCATGCCGATCGGCATGCATGTTTAATGTGAGGCACTTTCATTTTTGTTTTTAGTGTGCCTTGCATTATCTCTTTTATGATGAGGGGCATGGGTTTCACGACGATAGGCATGGCACTTGCTTTTGGTAGAAACACTTAGTTCAATTAAATTGCTTTAGTATTCTATAATTAGTTTAAGTGAATTAGGTCCCTTTAGCAGTTTAATATTTAGGACTAGTATAATTAATAATTTTCAATTTAACTTGACCACTTGGTCCATATAAATATGGTCCATATATAATTAGTAGGATCTTAAGTAACAGAGTTATTTAATAGTAGCACTAGTGATGATTTAATAGATGTAACACCCATAATTGGTAGAGCTACTAAAATAGTAGAATGGAAATAAAATGGTCGAAGGAGAATAAAATGACATGTAGTATATTTTGTAAGTGAATTATAGGAAGAAAATGGCACTAATTTGGCAGGGAGATATTAGTGGAGGTATGAATGGAAAATCGTAGTACCGAATAAAATAATATTAGCAACTAGTAGTAAACTAATAGCTGAGTAGCAGAAATAGTATTATGGACTAGCAGGAATACATGTGCTAGTAGTATCAGTCACGGATTTAAGAGCATTAGTACATAGTATAAATAATGAAACGATTATCCAGTAATTAATTTGCAGGATTTGGTCGATTTGTCTGAATAATTATACAAAACAATTGTTGTAGTTAACTATGAAGTTGCATGTGGTAAATTTTGTTGCATTGCCTCTAACTATTGGCAATAATCAAGTTGTAGGCTTGTTGTCAAAGTTGAATAGTTGTGGTTATGTTTTTGTTAATATATGTTGTTGTTTTTGTTATGTTGCCTCTATTTATTGGGAATATAAAGTTGTGGGTCTATGGCTAATGTTGAGATGTTGTGTTGTTGTGATTGTCTCTGAATTCTTATTGATACTGTGAAGTTGAAGATAATTTTAGATTATGATGAATTACCTCTATTTACTGGTAATAATTATGATGTGGGCTTATGCCTTGCAATGAATGATGATTGTTATGAGTATGTGATAGTGCATTCATTGAGTCACATACATTTGCATACTCTGTGATGGCCTGGATTGGCAAACTGCGAAGAAGGCTTATGCCTTGTTGATGCCTCTATTTATTGGTAGATTTTTAAGATGGGAGTTTTGCTCCAATGGTACCACATGCATGCGCATTATAATGGAGTCGCAGTTGATGTTGCATCTTGAGCTGTGGTGATGATAATTATTATTGCGTTGTTGTTTCTTTATGTTGTGGACTTGTTGTGACAGGTATTATCTAAAAGATGTGAATTAGTAGTTATGTCTTGCTGATGTTTGTTGTGATTAAAGTTGTTTGTAAGTTGTGAAGTGGTGATTTTATATGATCTGATCTAATATATTATTTATCATACGACTTATTATATTGTCTGATATCTCACCCCTTCTGTTTGAATGTTGCCCTCTGTTGGCAACATGCAGGTAATCAAGAAGGATAGTTGTTACCTCGTTAGTTCGAGTCGGTGTCATCACTCTAATACGTAGCACTCGGGGGGGGGGGGGGGGGGGGGGTGAACGCTTGATGTTTAGTTGTTGATATTTATTTCAGTTGCTGAATTTTTAAGTTGATTATATGAAATAATTATTGTCTTGAAGTTGTTTTAGTTGAATAAAAGATGTTAAGTGAATTGAAGTTGAGTATGTATATTCTGCTACTTATCAATAAAAAGTCGTTTGATTTTAAAGAATAAATTAGGCTGCTATCGGTTCATCTGAATTGAGTGTTATGTATCTGTTTTATATGCGATTAAATGAAGTTTGATTTTAAGTTAAAAATGTAGCATCCTATTTATGTTGAACTCTGATTTTTAATTATATCCGCCGGGTAGAAATGGGGTGTTACAAGGGTTACCCATCTTAGCGGGCCGATTGCCTTTTATAGCATTTTCATCATTTGGTGCCAAAATTATTCGTTTCTCAACCAATCATACATGCATGTGAATCTAGATTATGCCAGACTGTCAAGATAAACTACTCAAGGAGTACTTCTTAGGATACAAGCACTATGGTACAAATTTACACGTTAGACTTGTATCATTTTTCAGGGAACCTAAGGTGTTAAAACAAAGCCCCCTTTTGTTACCTTATTCAGAACTTCCTACCCTCGGACAATCATCCCTTTATCTCCATATACTATTCCCGATTTCTTTAAAATACAAGCTCTTGCGCAAAACAAAACTTTCAAAATTTCCAGTCAACATTCGGGACGACTTCAAAGTGTATTTTTTACATCCATCAAACACACTAAAACATTTCAAATACCATAAACTAATGAAAATCATAACAAAAAAATACCCTTCAAACTTGAACTAAAGATTAGCCTTAATGTTTTTAGAACAAGAGAGAAATGGTGGTCTCGTAGTGGGGGCAGAGGGTAATGCAACATCATTGCTGCCCCATAGCTAGCACTTGTAAGGCTTCGCTTAATACCTGCAAAAAAAATAAAAACAAACCATAAAAGGAAAATGCTTAGTCATTAACAATGTGGGTTGCTTCCTACGAAGCGCTTTCTTTTAACGTCACAGAGCTCGACGACTCATTCCCCTTTATTATGGGGGTACTTCCTCTTCCATACCTTGTTGCTTGTTCTTTCTGCAACCAAGAACTCATCTATTTCAAAAGTATGGACCACTTTGTACTTCAAGCCACTTCCAACTTCCATCTCCTCACCTTGATGTTCCTTTTTCTTTCTCTTCTTAACTTCTTGAATGAACTTAGGAATTTTGATAGATGCATGAGATGATGCCACCTGAGACATTATGCTTGAGACTTTTTCTAGGAGAAGTTTTTAATTTTTGCTTTCTCCTTCTAGTTTGATCATACCAAGTGAAGATTGATTACTATCACCTGCACCTTGGTTCTTGATCTCCAACACTTTCAATGTTATCTCCTCATCAAATGATTTTAGTGTCAGTGTTCCTATCTCGATATCAAAATTAAATTGACTCGTAAGTAAAAATGGCTGACCAAGAATGATAGGAGTCTCTTCATCTTCGGGAATGTCCATGATCTGGAAATCAACTGGACAGAAAAAATTGTCAATTTCCACCAATACATCTTCAGCTACACCATATGACTGCTTGATGGTGTGATCAACAAATTTTAATTTTGTCCCCCTCTCGCTTACCTTTCTAATACCAAACTTTTTGAATATAGATAATGGAATTAAGCTCACACTAAAACTAGAATCAATTATAACCTTCTTGAACATTCTGTCTTTTATAGTGCACGATATTGCAACTGATCCAGGATCCATCTGCTTGATTAGGATTCTTCTCTTGGGCGTGATTGCACACAATTTATCATCACCGGGTACCGATCCATCTCCTATTGCTCTCTTTTTAGACAGTACATCCTTCATGAATTTTTGGTACATGGGTATTTTCTCGAGAGCTTCACAGAAAGGCACGTTGATCTCTAACTTTTTGAACACAGTGACAAATTTCTCAAAGTCTTTCTCTTTTGGGTCCTTCTTTGTTACTCGGGAGGGATACGATAACTTAATTACCAATTTAGTTTCCTTTTTATTCTTCTCTTCAATTGGCTTCATAGGTGGTGTATCTTCTTCTAGTTCTTTCTTATTTTCTCTCACTTCAAGCTCTACCTCTATGACACGATCATCAGATTTTACCTCCTCTTCTTTTTTCTCCTGACTCCTTGTTTTGACAATATTAACATTCTCATGATTTTTTTTATTTCCTTGTGCTTGTAGTAATAAGTGTTGTGTTATTTGTCTCATCTGAAACTCAAGATTTTTTATAGATGCTATCATGTTCCTTTGATTGTTCCTTGTCTATTCTTGGAATTGGGATGTTTGGGCAACCATCTTTTCAATGGCTACCTCTTAATCTGCCTTCTGTGGAGCTTGTTGCTAATTTTAAACATTTCCCTGCTGATCTTTCTACGAGAAATTAGGAAGATTCTTCCATCCTGGATTGTAAGTGTTTGAATAGGGATTATTCTGCTTCAAGAACTTTATATCTTCAATTTGTTGTGGAGTTGCAAGACAATGCACAGTAACGTGTGGTCCACTAAAAATTTCACAAACAACATTTTGTGCCTGTTGAACCTGAGCATCATGTTTAGTACCTATGTTCATCGCCTTCAGCTTTTTCTCCATTTCTGCACCAACTGTCTCTTCAATTCTGATTTGTTTGTTGGCTTCCAACTTCAAATCAATCACTTCCTCTGGTTTGCTTGCAACCCTGTCATACAGCTCCAAATGCTTGTTTGCAGCAATTGCTTCAATTATCTTCTTAATACAATTGGCTGTTGAAAAATTAGATGAGCCACTAGCTGCTGTGTCAATTAACTGCTTTGTCTTAATTCTAAGACCATTAACAAATATTTGCATTTGTTTATCTGATCCAGATTATGAGTAGGACTAGCAACTCGAATTATTTTGAATCTTTTATAAGCATCTCTTAATGACTCACCCTCTTTCTGCTAGATGTTGAGGATTTCATATCTTTTTCTCATGAACACTGACGCTGTAAAGTACTCATTCAAGAAATTTGTTTCCATCTCTTCTTAAGAAGTAATACTACCATCCAGAAGGGAATAAAACCATTCTTCAGCCTCATCCACTAAAGTGAACGGAAACATTCTCAACTTCTTTGCCTCATCAGTGTGCCCATAAATCTTCAAGTTAGTGCACATGGTCAGAAACCTTTGCAAGTGCTTGTTAGCGTCTTCATTGACCCTTCCAGAGAAGGACCTCCTCTCTAGTTGAGTGATAGTGCTCGAGTGTAGTTGAAAATGTGGCACATTCACCAGTTGGTTTACAATTGTCAATCGACCAGTTGACACATTTGTCCCACCATAATCACTAAGGAACCTCTCAAGTGCTGGTGGTTTTCTCCCATTGGTGTTTCCTCTTCTGATTCTGACTCTGACTTTGGATGATCTGAAAGATGTTCCGACTCTGACTCTGTATGTACTGGATGTTCTTCGTCTGAGGCCAGTCTGACTAATCGAGCTTGTCTATGCATTGCGTGAAAAGTTCTTTCGATTTCTTAATCAAAAGGAAAATTAGCTGAGGATTCTCCTCGCATAAAAATATCAGACGTTGATTAGTAGATACATAACAAAAATACTAACAATAAAACTTTAGTTGACGAGTAACAAAACTTCCATTGAACTAAACTTAGAACTCTATATTTTGGCAGTCCCCGACAACGACGCCAAAAACTTGATCAAAAAAATAGCAAGTGTACTATTTTTCATTTTGTAGTAATAATAGGGAAATTCCCTGAATATCGATCTTAAGGACTGCGTAGAGATATCGAGTTCAACGCGTGTTTCAATTAAACAAAAACTATAGTGGGTTTTGTTTTGAGATTATAATTGACAATAAGAAAAAAATAAGCAGACTATAAAATTGGCTTTTTCACATATATGAGGAACATGCTAGGGTAAAGTGTATGATTTTCTCTGTAACAACCTTGAATCTTGATTTCTTCAACAAGTTCAAAATACTCAATTACCAGATATTTAGTTTATTTTTCTATAAGTCCTTAGTGGGAAAACCTTTGAGCATTCATTCTAAATCTTAAGTCCCTAGAGATTTATGATGAAATCAAGCCTTTGTTTTATCAAGATTTAACTGGTAACTATAGGGTATCCCTAGTCCTAGGTGATATCTACTATAGTTTAATCGCACAAAAACCTTAACAACGACGGTCCAACCTAATTGTTAACCATAATTCGATCCTTGTTGGTCCGACAATGAAAGCATTAAAAATTGTGTACGATCAAATTGGATATGAAAAATAAATATATCACTGAAATCCAGAAAGCAACGTTGTTTACAGAATCAAATCATGGATACCCCATAGAATTAGGGGATTTAGCTACTCATATCATTCAAAGTAATTTCAAGATAAAAATTAGACATTACAAATTAATGAAGAACTTCGATCCTTGATTGCTTCTGCTCATGAAAAGTCTATGTTCTTTAATAATCTCATATGTTTTAATCTTCAATCCTCAAATTCTTTTCTCACAAAAATTCCTCTTTTATTTCAAGAAAACTTTTATATATAGTGAAAATCCATTGGTCTTAGTCGGAAATGCCCAAAACCCCTATACAGGTCAACACTTAGTGAAAAATCAGCAAAACAAGCAAAATCAGCGTCAGAGACAACACGACCCGTGTCAGCTGACACGGGTGGTCGTGTTGGCCCCATACATGGTGACATGGCCCGTGTTAGGTGACACGGGTGGCTGTGTCATCCCCCTGACTTTCTTATTTGGCAAGGCTTTCATCCTGACATGGCTCGTGTTAGGTGACACGGGTGGCCGTGTCAGACCTCCTGTAACATGGTTTTTTAATTCCTCAAAAACTTTGAATTTTGCACTTTTTTACATCAATTTGTCCTGATTTATTTCTCTGAGCCTACAAATAGTAAAACACACAACCAACGCATAAAATGTGGACAAAATAAGGTAAAACGCTCGATAATTAAAAGAAAATAAAACTCAAATCAACAATAAACAACAGTGTAAAAACCACTAGTCAAACTCCCCAAAACTTAGAGTGTTGCTTGACCTTAAGCTACAATAACAAGAGCTCATGAAATTCACAGCATACTGGTACTCATACGTGAGACTTCTGTTGAAATTTATCAAGAGGTAGTTCATCTGGTGTTCACATGACGCGAAGAGTTTTTGTAAGAACATTTTAAACTTGAGCTTCCCTTTCAGATACCTCTCTAACTATGCTTTGTACTTAAGTCTTTTTCTGATTTTCCTCCTTTTTCATTATGACAATCACATTAACACAATGAGAATTATGATGAACATCACATGCAAAAGACTAATATTATTATTTTTGTTTAGGAACTAAATAAGCAACTATTTCTACTTTTAATTACCGATGAAATTTTCAAAACTTTTCAGTTTATATGTTGTCCTTATTTGGACGACATTTGGGGATCAACCTCCTTTGAGATGAATAATCAGGTAAGGGTTGCCCAACTTAGTGGGCCAGTTGCTTTTTACCGCTTTTTCATCATTTGGTGCCAAAATTATTCATTTCTCAACCAATCATACATGCATGTGAATTTAGATTATGCTAGACTGTCAAGATAAACTACTCAAGGAGTATTTCTAAGGATACACACACTATGGTACAAATCTAAATGTTAGACTCATATCACTTTTCAGGGAACCTAAGGTGTTTAAACAAACCCCCTTTTTGTCACATTTTTTCAAACTTCCTACCCTCGAATAATCATCCCTTTATCTCCATATATTATTTTCGATTTCTGTAAAATAAAAGCTCTTGCGCAAAATAAAAATTTTAAAATTTTCGGTCAATATTTGGAACGACTTCAAAGTGAATTTTTTACATCCATCAAACACACTAAAACAATGCAAATACCATAAAATGAATGAAAATAAGAATATAAAATAGACCCCCCCCCCCCCCCCCCCCCCCCCCTCAAACTTGAACTAAACATTGGCCTCAATGTTTTTAGAGCAAGAGTGAAAGGGTGGACTCACAGTGGGGGCAAAGGGTAATGCAACATCACCGTTTCCCCATAAATAGCACTTGTAAGGCCCTCATTATTACCTGAAAACAAAATAAAAACAAACCACAAAAGGAAAATGCTTAGTCATTAACAGCGTGGGTTGCCTCCCACGAAACAATTTATTTTAACGTTGCATGTCTCGATGACTCATTCCCCTTTATTATGGGGGGTACTTCCTCTTTCACACCTTGTTGCTTATCCTTTCCGTAACCAAGAACTCATCTAGTTCAAATGTATAGACCACTTTATGCTTCAAGTCACTTCAAACTTACATCTCCTCACCTTGATGTTCCTTTTGCTTTCTTTTCTTGACTTCTTGAATGTACTTAGGAATTATGATAGATGCATGAGATGATGCCATCTGAGAGATTATGCCTGAGACTTTTTCTGGGAGAGGTTTTGAATTTTTGCATTCTCCTTATAGTTTTATCATACCAATTGAAGATCAATTATTTCCATCTGTACCTTGCTTCTTGATCTCCAACACTTTCAATGTTATCTACTCGTCAAATGATTTTAGTGTCAGTGTTCCTATCTCAATATCAAAATTGCATTGACTCGTAAGCAAAAATGGTCGACCAAGAATGATAGGAGTCTCTTCATATTCAAGAATTTCCGTGATCTGGAAATCAACTAGAAAGACAAAATTGTCAATATCCACCAATACATCTTCAGCTACCCCATATGACTGCTTGATGGTGTGATCAACAAAATTTAATTTTATCCCCCTCTGGCTTACCTTTCCAATACCAAGCTTTTTAAATATAGATAATGGAATTAAGCTCACACTAGAACCAGAATCAATAGAACCTTCTTGAACATTCTGTCTTTTATAGTGCACGATATTGCAACTGATCTAGCATCCTTCTGCTTGATTGAGATTCTTCTCTCAGGCGTGATTGCACATAATTTCTCATCATCGGGTACCGATCCATCTCCTATTGGTCTCTTTTTAGATAGTACCTCATTCATGAATTTTTGGTACATAGGCATTTTCTCAAGAGCATTAACAAAATGCACGTTGATCTATAACTTTTTGAACACTGTGACAAATTTCTCAAAGTCTTTCTCTTTTGGATCCTTCTTTTCTACTCGAGAGGGATATGATAACTTAATCACCAGTTTAGTCTTCTTTTTTCTTCTCTTCAATTGGCTTCACAGGTGGTGTAGATTCTTCTAGTTCTTTCTTATTTTCTCTCACTTCCAGCTTTACCTCTATGACATGATCATTAGATTTTACCTCCTCTTCTTTTTCTTTAGCAACTTTCTGACTCCTTGGTGTGACAACATTAACATTCTCACTTTTTTTGGTTTCCTTGTGCTTGCAGTAATAGATGTTGTCGTGTTCCTTTGATTGTTCCTCGTCTCTTCTTGGAATTGGGAAGTTTGGTCAACCATCTTTTCAGTAGCTACCTCTTAATATGCCTTCTGTGGAGCTTGTTGCTAATTTTGAACGTTTCCCTTCTGATCTTTCCAGGAGAAATTAGGAAGATTCTTCCACCCTAGATTGTAAGTGTTTGAATAGG
Source organism: Vicia faba (assembly GCA_948472305.1). Taxonomy (NCBI): domain Eukaryota; kingdom Viridiplantae; phylum Streptophyta; class Magnoliopsida; order Fabales; family Fabaceae; genus Vicia; species Vicia faba. The sequence continues at coordinate 711,065,345 of OX451738.1, forward strand.
GATTATTCTGCTTCAATAACTTTATATCTTCAATTTGTTATGGAGTTGCAAGACAATACACAGTAATGTGTGGTCCACTACAAATTTCACAAACAACATTTTGTGCCTGCTGAACCTGAGCAACCTGTTTAGTACCTATGTTCATTGCCTTCAGTTTTTTCTCCACTTCTGCAACAATTGTCTCTTCATTTCTGATTTGTTTGTTGGTTTCCAACTTCAAATCAATCACTCCCTCTAGTTTGCTTGCAACCCTGTTATACAGCTCCAAATGCTCGTTTGCAGCAATTGCTTCAATTATCTTCTTAATACCATTGGCTATTAAGAAATTAGATGAGCCACTAGTTGTTATGTCAATTAACTGCTTTGTCATAATTCTAAGACAATTAACAAACATTTGCATTTACTCTGTCCGATCCAGATCATGAGTAGGACAAGCCACTAGAATTCTTTTGAATCTTTTATAAGCATCTTCTAATGACTCACCCTCTTTCTGCTAGATGTTGAGGATTTCATATCTTTTTCTCATGAACACTGACGCTGGAAAGTACTCATTCAAAAAATCTGTTTCGATCTCTTCCTAAGAAGTAATACTACCAACTGAAAGGGAATAAAGCTATTCTTCAGCCTCATCTGCTAAAGTGAAGAGAAGCATTCTCAACTTCTTAGCCTCATCAGTGTGCTCATTAATCTTAAAGGTGGTGCTTATGGTCAGAAACCTTTGCAAGTACTTGTTAGAGTCTTCATTGACCTTTCCAGAGAAGGACATCCTCTCTAGTTGACGGATGGTGCTCGGGTGCCGCTGAAAATATGGAAAATTCACCGGTTAGTTTATAATTGTCAATCGACCAATTGACATATTTGTCCTACTATAATCACCAAGGAGCCTCTTAGGTGCTGGTGGATTTTCTCTCATCAATATTTCCTCTTCTGATCCTGACTCTGACTCTGAAAGATATGAAATATGTTCCGACTCTGACTCTGTATGAACTGAATGTTCTTTGTCTGAGGCGAGTCTGGATAATCGGTCTTGTCTATTCCTTGCGTGAAAAGTTCTTTCAATTTCTACGTCAAAAGGAAAATTAGCCGAGGATTCTCCTCGCATAAAAATGTCAGACGCAGATTAGTAGATACAAAACACAAATACTAACAATAAAAGTGAAAATAAAATTTTAGTTGACGAGCAACAAATTTCAATTAACTAAACTTAGAACTTTATATTTTGGCAGTCCCCAGCAACAACGCCAAAAACTTGATCGGAAAAATAACAAGGGTACTATTTTTCCTTTTGTAGTAATAATATGGAAATTCCCCGAATGTAGATCTCAAGGACTGCATAGAGATATCGAGTTCAATGCGTGGTTCAATTAAACAAAAACTATAGTGGGTTTTGTTTTGAGATTATAATTGGAATCAAGAAAAATATAAGCAGACTATAAAATTGGTTTTTTCACAAATATGAGGAACATGCTAGGGTAAAGTGTATGATTTTCCCTGTAATAACCTTGAATTCTGATTTATTCAACAAGTTCAAAATACTCAATTACCAGATCTTAAGTTTATTTTCCCCTAAGTCCTTAGTGGGAAAACCTTTGAGCATTCATCCTATATCCTAAGTCCCTAGAGATTTATGATGAAGTCAAGCCTTTGTTTTATCAAGATTTAACCGGTAACTATAGGGTATCCCTAGTCCTAGGTGATATCTATTATAGTTTAATTGCACAAAAACCTTAACAACGGTGGTCTAGCCTAATCGTTAATCATAATTCAATCCTTGTTGGTCCGGAAAAGAAAGCATTAAAACCTTGTACGATCAAATTGGATATGAAAAATAAATATATTACTGAAATCTAGAAAGCAAAGTTGTTTACAAAATCAAATCAGGGACACCCCCTAGCATTAAGGGGTTTAGCTACTCATATTGTTCAAAGTAATTTCAAGATAAAATTTAGACATTACAAATTAATGATCAACTACGATCTTCAATTGCTTCCACTCAGGAAAAGTCTTTGTTCTTTAATAATCTCATATGCTTCAATCTTCAAATTCTTCGCTCGCAAAAAAAGTCCTCTTTTATTTTTTTCGAAAACTCTTCTATATAGTGAAAGTCCATTGGTCTTGTTCAGAAATGCCCAAAACTCCCCTACAGGTTAACACTTAGTGAAAAATCAACAAAATCAGCGTGTGAGCTAACATGGCCCATGTTGCCCCTGACTATTTCCTTTTCTTATCAACTCCCAGACATGCAGACACGGCTCGTGTCAGGTGATACGGGTGGTCGTGTCATCCCTCTAACTTTCCATTTGGCAAGGATTTCATCTTGACACGGCCCGTGTCAGGTGACACGGGTGGCCCTCTCAGGCCTCCGGTAACATGGTTTTTTTACTTCCTTCGAAACTCTGAATTTTGCACTTTTTTGCACTGATTAATCCTGATTTATTCCTCTGAGCCTACAAACAGTAAAACACACAACCAACACATAAAATGTGGAAAACGCTCAACAATAAAAATAAAAGATAACTCAAATCAATGGTAAATAACAATGTAAAAACCACTGGTCAAACTCCCCCAAACTTAGACCGTTGCTTGACCTCAAGCGACAACTATAAGAGCTCATGAAATTCACAGCATACTGGTTCTCATACGTGAGACTTCTGCTCAAATTCATCAAGAGGTAGTTTGTCCGGTGTTCACATGACATGAAATTTTTTTATAAGAACATTTTAAACCTGAGCTTCCCTTTCAGATAAATCTCTAACTATGCTTTGTACTTAAGTCTTTTCTCGATTTTCCTCCTTTTTCATTTGGACATTAAACATTAAGGAAATGAGAATTATGATGATAATCACATGCACAATACTAATGAATTTTTTTGTTTATGAACCAAATAAGCAACTATTTGTACTTCTGATTACCGACAAAATTTTCAAAACTTTTCAGTTTATATATTGTTTTTTATTTGGACGACGTTTAGGGATCAACCTCCTATGGGCTGAATAATCGGGTAAGGGTTACCCAACTTAGCGGGCCGATTGCCTTTTACAACATTTTCATCATTTGGTGCCAAAATTATTCATTTCTCAACCAATCATACATGCACGTGAATCTAGATTATGCCAGACTGTCAAGATAAACTACTCAAGGAGTACTTCTTAGGAAACAAGCACTATGGTACAAATCTACACGTTAGACTCGTATCATTTTTCAGGGAACCTAAGGTGTTCAAACAAACCCCCCTTTTGTCACATTATTCAGAACTTCCTACCCTCGAACAATCATCCATTTATCTCCATATACTATTCCCAATTTCTTTAAAATACAAGCTCTTGCATAAAATGAAAATTTTAAAATTTTCGGTCAATATTTGGAATGACTTGAAAGTGTAGTTTTTTACATCCATCAAACTGTCGTACCCCAAATTTGTCCTACCTCCATGATTTTATTTTTCGAGATTAAAATAGAAGAAATATTTAACTAAAGATGGTACACCAGTATCTGATGGCCTATCTTTATCAAAGACTGAGGGGGTGTATTTTAATGGGGCTTTCTAAATCAGAAAGACTCATGAACCCATTCGCGTAGCATGTTGGCCAGTGGCCCATGCAATTCGAAAATGGAAGATTATTTCAGGAAAACTGTTAAGTTCTTAATTATTAAATAGTTTATTGGTAAAAGAGAGGTGTAAATTAAATATGTTGGCCCCTGTCTTTTAAATAACAAATAGTGAAAGGGGGTGTGGGATTTCAATTAAGCCCATCTAAATTGTTGTTGTTAACAAGCGAATAAGGGGTGGAATTGCAATAGGAGGCCCATTGAGTAGGCTCATCTGAAGTTTTTGGAAAAAGTTTTATTATTATTAAAAATAAGGAAAACTGTTTACTATTGTTTGTTTAAAAAAATAATAAATAAATAAATAATATTTTTTTTAAGAAAGTGTAACACTTTTTATTGAAATTTGTTTTTGTTAAATGTTTTAAAGTTTGGTGCCAATTGGGCCTGGTTGTATTGGAAAAATATAACAATAAGTTTTTACTGCTAAATCAGATTAATGTTTGTGGGCTAAATAAAAGTAACGATGCTGGCCCAAAATCAAAGAACAACAATTGTACAGATTTTCCAAAATTAACGCACATTTTTTCCAACAAACAACTACTGTACTAATCAGGCCAAAAATTACGCTGGTTTTCGCAAAAAAAAAATTGATACTGTAGAGATTATTACAAAAAAAAAACAAATCAAATATTCATTTCAATCCAATCTGCAAAATTAAACAAAATCCAATCTTCAAAATCGTAACAACCGAGAAATAATACTAAAACAAATCAATTATAATCTAAAACAATAAAATTTATAGTATACAAAATCAATCATTCTCATTACAATCCGAATCAATTACAAATCTATTGCAAAATCAATTACAGTAATGGATTGAATCCATAATCACCCTAATTTGTAACAACAGAAATCTTAAGAAAATCCTAAATAAGAACCTATATATATATATATATATATATATATATATATATATATATATATATATATATATATATATATATATATATATATATATATATATATATATATATATATATATATATATATATATATATATATATATATATATATAAGAACAGTAAAAGAGAAAAGAAAAAAGCTTGATAAAGAGAAGACGGAGAGATACAGAGGAAGGAGGAATTACAGAAAAAGAGACAGAAGGGGAAGAACAGAATTGCGCGGCCGAAAGATAGAAACAGAGAAGGAAGAGCTCCAAGGCGGCACCAATTGTGGAATAAAGAGAGAAGAGCGGTTAGGGTTTCAATATCAGAAACCCTAAACGCTAGATTTCTGTCCACCGCGCCTTCGACCTCTCATCACCATCATCGCCGTCATCGTTGCTGTAACCTGTAAAGAAGAGAGAAAAGGCAGATTAGGGAAAGATCAGAGGCGGAACCAAGGGTTCAAAATCAAGAGGGTAACTTAGGTTTCTTTCTTTTTAATTGTTGTTTTGGGGAATTTGGGGGTAGATCGTGTCTTTCTCTTGCCGGCGCCGCCGTGGGGGGAAGGTTCTAGGGTTTGCGAAGATAAGGGTTAATAGTGTTTCTGCACGCGCGCGCAGCGAGAGAGAGAGAGAGAGAGAGAGAGGGAGAGAGAGAGAGAGAGAGAGGAGAGAGAGAGAGAGAGAGAGGATGAGAGAGAGACGAGAGAGAGAGAGAGAGAGAGAGAGAGAGAGAAGAGAGAGAGAGAGAGAGAGAGAGAGAGAGAGGAGAGATGAGAGAGAGAGAGATGAAGTAGGTGATGATGAAAATGAAAAATGAAAAATGAAAAAACAATTTTGTATTCCATTGTGATCCAACACACACACGCTCACCGTAACAGAGGTGCACCCTTGATCTCCTCCCTTTGATCATCAGTGGACGGTCATAAGGCCAAGTCCATCATAAGCTCCCTACGCCCTCACACACACAATCCAGCTGACCCCTTTCCCAAACTCGTTGGGCCTGAGCCCAACTGATATCCACACACCCTCTTGCCAGTGATTACTAAACACAAAACATTTAGCACCCCCTGTCCAAAAAATGTAACGGCTTAGCCCAGCCTCCTAAAGGCACCCCCCCCTGATTTGCTTGCTAGCTCAAAAATCGCACCCCTAGGTTTAATTATTAATTAAATCATTTTTTTTCTTTCTCTCTTTTTATAATTATTATATTTTAATATTTTTTATTATAATAGATTGATATAATTACTTAATTTCTTGTTATTATTATTATAAAATTTATTTTCCACTTATTATTATTATATTTTATTTGCTATGCAAATCTTATTTATTTCTTACCCTTGTATAAATAATTTTATTATTATTCATTATAGCATATAAATTATTTTAGTCAAAAACTCATGCGTTATTTCATATATTTTTGTATTAAATACCTTTTTTAATCATGCATTAATCAAGATCTTCGTAATTAATACGATTAAAAAAATTATTCAACAAATCTTAAAACTATTTTCGCAATGAACTAAGCTAATCAATTGTCTTTTTGCAAAAGGGTTTTGAACTAGTTTTGACTTACTACACACTCAGTTAAAATCTCCGCAATCACTACTCCCGACCGAGTGCGAAGTGATTCAAAATAGGTTTGCAAACCCCTAAGAAACACCAATCAATACAAACTACGAATTAGGACTCTGATTCCTTATAAGAGGATACGTAGTCATACAATCAAAAATCGTGGCAAGTCTTTCTAATTAAAACTTAAAATCCAGTTTACCCCAAACCTAAACCTAGAGGCTAATATCCTTGTGAACAAAGTAGATGAAGGGTGCCTAACACCTTCCTTTCGTCTAATTGAGTCCGAAACCTAGAATCTCCATCTGTGAATTAGGGTTTTCTGGTAGGTTCCCTTCCCAAGGATAAAAACTAATAGTGGCGACTCTTGATTAAAAAATCAAGTTGCTACAGCTGGCGACTCTGTTGGGGACTCTCCTTAGCCCTAGGTTTTAGGTTTTACTTTGGGTTATTCATTTATTTATTTATTTATTTATTTGCATTAATTATATTTATTGCATTTATTTATTTATTGTCAATTTTTCTTATCATCATATATACTGCGTGGCGGGTTTTTATTTCAAAAAAAAATTATTTTCAATAACCCTTAGAAAGAAGGTTCGTCTACTAGCTTAGGGGATACATCATCTCTGCGAGTTTATGTGACGACTTCGCCTAGAGTCAGTGGACTTCCGAAAAAGGAATACTTATCGAGAGATATCCTCTTGATGAGTAGGACTTTGGAAGGTCACTCATGACTCTTTGACCTTAACCCAAAATCTCATGACGAGACCTTTCACGACTTTGAGACGAAGATTTCAGTCCGTAAAGAGGCTCCACCTAAGGGAGGCCCTTGTGCCTTTTCCCTCTGGTGTTATTCATGACACCTTTAAGGAAGCCACCTTTTGAGGAGGGTAGATCAAATGTAGCTCAAGGTTAAGGAACCTACCTTCTAAGGGTACTTATCACAAAATCTCGTCACTCAACCTTGCACCCACGCATTCATACATTTCATATATTCGTCACCCGTTTGTTTGTCTTATTCATAGGGTACAAAAATAATAATAAACTCAAGATCTCGGTGACTATCCTTAAAAATGGATACCGAAGGAAATAACTTGTCCGTGTCAATGCGCCAAACATGTCTGAAATCAAAGCCACGAAAGGGCAATAACATGCTTAAGATTTTCTAAAGCTTTTTCAGGTCAAGGGGGATGATTTCTAGATCATATATCCGCAGGCGCACCTAGAAGACTTATTTCCTTTTTGCTTGATTTCATGCAAATAAAGTTTTGGTTTAAGATCGTAATATTTTTCAATATCTGAGTTACGTTACCTTCAATAAAGGAATTTTTGTTTCCACATCTCATTTGCATATCTATTTTAAAGATAGTCGCTAAGTAAAATAATAATAAGAATACAAATACGTACCCAAGTGAATAAGACATTCAAAACAAGTAACCATTTCATATTCATACGTATACATTCACACGCATGCATTCACGAACACCCACATATCATGTCAAAACTCATTTTTCAAAAAAACATCTCTCCAGTTGAACCATTGGTAGAAGAAGGTCTCCACCTCCTTGGCCGCCATATCAAACAAGGGCCTACCAACAGAAAGCAATGGAGAAAATTGAGGAAACTCATGCTGCATTCAAAGAGGATCTCGACCAAGTAAAGGGTGATGTCACATCAATGAAAGCGGATCTGAGTCAAGTTCTCCTAGCTTTGAAAAACATTATTGACAGGCAAGACCAGATTCCCAGGGCAGCTTTCGAAGAAGAAGCCCAGACTATTGGTGCATCAAACAGTCACCAACTAAGGAAAGAGTTAGAGGCAAGACTCAGAAGTCCATCATGGCCCAACAAGAAGCTGAAACTAAAGGGTTTATCTCACTACCGCCAAAAGCAGGGGCATCTCGTACCCTACAGATTCCAACCAATAATGCAGACAACTACTAGGACATGCAATACGGAGTCCACGACCCAGAGGATGCCAACCAAGCGCCATTAAAGACGACTGGTACTCATGATGTTGATAATCCACTGGCCATGAAGCAGTACAAAGCTCTAGAGGAAAGATTAAAAGTTGTGGAGGGTTTCGACGCTTTCGAAGTAGACGCTCTCGAAATGGGTCTAGTTCCTGATGTGGTGATTCCACCAAAGTTCAAAGTATCTGACTTTGAAAAATACAAGGGGCTCACTTGTCCAAGAAATCATTTTCATATGTACTGCAGGAAGATGCATGCCTATGCCTACGATCAGAAGCTGATGATTCACTATTTTCAAGATAGCCTGAGTGGGGCATCTTCAGACTGATATATGCAATTGGAGCGAACACATATTCGAACTTGGGAAAATCTTTCTAATGCTTTCCTAAAGCATTACAAATATAACCTGGACATGGCGCCTACCCAGATGCAACTCCAGAATTTTTCCCAGAAGAAAGAAGAGTCCTTCAAGGAGTCTGCTCAGAGATGGAGAGAGTTGGCATCCCGTGTGAAACCACCACTGTTAGAGAAGGAGTTAGTAGACACGTTAATGGGAACTTTGCAAGGGCTGTATTATGAGATGATGGTTAGAAGCATCTCTTCATGGTTCTCAGACCTAGTAACCATCGGAGAAAGAATCGAGACTGGGATAAAAAGTGGGAATATATCAGGGGGACCATCAAACGCTCCCTACAATTCAAAGAGGTCTGCTTCAAACTTCACCAAAGGAAAAGAGAGAGAAATTAATGTTGTAGCGTCACAACCCAGGGTACAACAACCATTAGTGATCCCACTAGGGCAGCAGCAAGGCAGAAGGCCACCCAGGAAATTTGATCCACTCACGATGCCACCCAGTCAATTATTACAACAGCTAGTTAAGGCATCCTTAGTGGAACTCAAGCCTCTAACTCCTCCAGTCGGGCCACTCCCACGAAGATACGATGCCAACGCCAGATGTGAGTATCATGCTAATTCTCCTGGACATACCATAGAACAGTGTTGGCCTTTCAAACACAAGGTGCAAGATTTGTTGGATTCTCAAGACATCACTTTTGAGAAGCCTGATATCACATCAGACCCTACACTGCCCCACGATGGGCTAACAATAAATGCAATCAAAGTAGTCACTGTCTATGGGGAAAGTAGACGAGCAAAGTCCCCGATAAACTCGTGGAAAGAATACCAGTTGGAACGTGGACTCCCACTAGAAAACAATGACGCTTTCGAAAGAGCTCTACAAAAGCTAGGGGACCAAGGGATAGTCCAGTTTAGACAATACCCTGAAGGAAAACATAAAGCTACTCTGAAGGGCGAAGAACATTTTCCTCCGATCCAAGAGACTTTTGTCAACAACAGAGTGGTGCATGGCAGATATGAGGCAAGAATACTCAACAAATCCAACACCAAAGGTGAAACTGAATTCACCCGAGAATGAGCCCCAGGAAGAAAACTCAAAAGATGGATGGCCGTGAAGATTCCTGAGATCTTTTCTTTCCTAATTAATTTTTCTTGTTTTTGAAAGAACCTATGTCAAGCCCGAGGCATAGGGGTTGCTTGTAAGGGTTTCCCTGTTTTGTTTCAGACAATATTTATGATTAATAAAAGTTATATTTTGTTTTCAATTAAGATCCCTTTTCTTTATCTTGTGTTTATATCTTAAATTTAAAAATGGCAATACTTTCTCTGCATATGCATTTTCAAATGTTCATGTACTAAATCGGCACCAAAACATGATAAAGGTGAAAATTCATGCCCAAAACCACTGATAATGCTACTGTTGCAATCTGATATAATTTTGATGCTCCTATCAACCAAGCTAAAGAGGAAGATGATAAAGACCTTGAACTCTCTGAGAAAATGGCGAGGGAAATAAAAAGAAAAGCTAACGATACACAACCATGTCAAGAGGCTATTAAGACCATCAATCTGAGCATATTGGAAGACCTGGAAGAAACCAAGCTAAGGGGCAATATAAAGAGCGGAGCCACAAATAAGATGATCAAGTTATTGCGCATATCTGCAGAAATAGACCAAGGTCAAATACAGACAGTGCCGTAAAAATAAGCAACTATAAAATACCAAGATCTGATGAAAAACCCGAGCCAGGGGCACGTTGGGTATCCATGCTCGATGAGGCTTCAAATGCCCTGGGGAACAATATAAGGGCAGTATTGACTTCTCCAAAGAATGCTCACAAGCCATCTACCAAGTCAACGGTGAATGGGATACTAAACGTCCAAAACTGGTTCCATATCGGGATCATGTCTTGAAAACTAACTGCGGGATTCACAGAAATCACTTTCAGTCACATCCCACGAAAAGGAAGTCAAATGACACACGCCCTGACAACTATATCATCTATGTTCAAAGTAACTTGGTCAAAACATGAACCGCGCATCACAAACAGACACAATCAAGAGCCCACACTTAGTCTTTCTATCAAAGAATGACCAGATGACAAGCCTTGGTTTTAGAACATCTTGAAAATGCCTCTAGCATCGACAAGCAAACTCTATGAAAATTAGCCTCGAAATTCTTTCTGAGTAACAGTATACTGCACAAGGTGGACCACGACATGGTCTAGTGCTCCAGAAGATTTTGCTACCTTGCCTCGACTCACGTGGTAAATGGACCCCCAATTACGAAGGTCCGTACGTAGTCAAAACATCATCCTCCGGTGGTAATCTTATCCTCACAACAATTGATGGGGAAGAAATACCGCATCCGGCAAATTCAGATGCAGTAAAAAATACTATGTATAAGAAGCTCACTAAGCTCGAACCTCAAACAAGTGACTTAGGCAAAAAGGAGCGTCCTGGTGGATCGAAAACCCTAAAGGGAGATCCAGGCAAAAATTAGGGGCATATAACAAAAATTATCCCGATGGATTGAAAACCCGAAAGGGAAATCCAAGAAAAAATTAGGGATCATACAAAAGCAAATAAAGAACAAAAAAACTGCGATCTAAGAACTGCGACTACGAACCACGAAGGGAGAGATAGACCTGAATCATTTGACTCAGAAGCAAAGGAGATAAGATCATTAAAAGGATATTGGGGAACAACAATAACAATTATCATTTTTGTTTCCATTTATAGATGTAAAACTTTTTGTAATTGCCTCTTCCTAGGAATTGCATCTTATATTCTCGCCTATTCAGAGGCATATCGATAAAACATTTACTTTCTTTGCATCTTTTCAAATTGAGTTTTTTCTTTTCTCAGACTTGTTTACAAAATACTACGATCATTACTTGGGAATATTGTCTTGAAATCATTTAGGGGGATTAACAAAATAAAAGCATTTGACAAAACATCAAAAAAACATTTTGGTTAGAAAAATATTGAAAGAAAATCCACGTCTACGTCTACGCACATGGCTATGGCTACTCCTGCGTCTACAATACAAAAATCTATACACATGGCTATTGCTACATCTTGCAACACAAAAATCTATACGCATGTCTACGCCTGTATCTATGCATATCTACGCCTACGTCCATACACATGTATGCGCCTATGCATGCATTTAACAATACAAAGTCTATACATATATCTATGCGTCCCTACCCAAAAGTCTACATCCATGTCAATGCCTATTCCTACGCTTGCAACACAAAGTCTACGTCCGTACATGCGTCCACGCATATGTATACTCCTTCCAATTCTACATACGTCTACGCTTACGCTTGCGCCTACGACATACGAATCTACATACGTCTACGCTTACGCCTGCATCTACAACATACAAATCTACATACGTCTACACTTACGCCTGCGCTTACAAATGTTAGAACATAGTTTGATTCTACAACCCTCAATTAGAGTTTTGATGATAACAAAATACAAGAATAAATAAATTATAAGATTTATATATAAGACATATATGCTACTTAAAATTATGGTTTGTGTTTACAGAAGTTCTGATGGAATCAGCATCAGAAGATCATATCAGCATTAGAAGATCAATAACATGTGCTACACGCTGAAGCTACCAGATTATACGCTGAAGCTTGATGACCAGAATCTGCGCATCAACATATACACTCTGACTCTGATCAAAGAATTTTACCAAGTCATCAGCACTCAGAAGCGTCAGCATCAGTTAAAGCAAAGAACAATATGATTACCATAAGCAGAGAACACTCTGAAGCGTTACTAAGCATTCAAGACAGATTAATTACCAACGACTTTATTCAAGACAAGATCTTCTCAAAAAGGAAAGAACGTTATTATCATTGAAAGTGCTTTATGGACAACAACGTATCTTTTCCTTGGCTATATATACAAGTCTGTGTGAGAAAAGATGCACACATATACACGCCTACGAAAACGCACGCACTCATACATTTTGCTAAGCCTTCAAACCACGTCTACGCAAAAGCATTAGCAATTCAGTTTTTATTCCAAGCTTAAATTTGTGTATTATCAGTTGTGATATATAGTTTTGTTAGAAAACATTAACACACATCATTGTTCAATTACCTGTAAAGAAATTCCCTTGAGATAAACCGGTTTGTGGTTATACTCAAGAAGGCTTTAACAGTTGTTAAAGTGGTTGTTGTATCCCTTTGAATATAGTGGATTAAGACCTCATTGGAGAGAGGCGAAATCACCTTGACGGGTGGACTGGAGTAGTTTGAGATCAAACGAACCAGGATAAAAATACAGTGTTGTCTAAGCTTTCGTTTTAAGATTTACAATTCAACCCCCCTTCTTGTGTTTTTCACATCTTCAATTGGCATCAGAGCGCCTGGTTCTGAGCTTATAACACTTAACCGTGTCAGTACAAGATCCAGCATCAGAAAAACACAATGGCAGGACCACATCAAAACATCAACAATAACAACAATGAAGAAAGATACAGATTCAGTGGAAAACCTCCAGTCTTTGATGGAGAGAACTTTGACTACTGGAAAGACAGAATTGAAAGTTTCTTTCTGGCCCATGATGCTGATCTGTGGGACATGGTGACTGATGGATACACGCACCCAGTGGATGGAAGTGGTCAGAAGATTGACAGGAAAGCAATGTCTGATCAGCAAAAGTGTGAGTTCAGAAATCATCACAAGGCCAGAAGAATTCTTCTCAGCGTCATATCTTATTCAAAATATGAAAAGATATCAAACAAAGACACTGCAAAGAATATGTTTGACTCTCTGAGAATGACGCATGAAGGCAACATTCAAGTCAAAGAAACCAAAGCCCTTGCACTCATTCATAAGTATAAGGCATTCAAGATGGAAGAGAGTGAATCAGTAGAAACTATGTTCTCAAGATTTCAAATTCTGGTTGCTGGTCTCAAAGTTCTTGACAAAGGGTATTCTACTGCTGATCACGTTAAGAAGATCATCAGAAGCTTGCCAAAACAATGAAGGCCAATGGTCACAACGCTTAAGCTAGCCAAGGATCTCAACAAAATCTCTCTGGAGGAACTTGTCAGCTCCCTCAGAAGTCACGAGATAGAGCTAGAAGCATATGAACCTCAAAAGCAAGGTAAGCCATTAGCTTTAAAATCTAATAGAAAATCTGACTCCAAGGTTTTGCAGGCTGTAGAAGAAACCTCTGATGGGTCTTCATCAGAAGAAGATGAACTATCTATCCTCTCCAGAAGGGTGAACCAATTATGGAAGCAGAGGCAAAGGAAGTTCAGGAATCCCTGAAGATCAGAGAATCAGAATGAATCTTTCTCCAGATACAGAAGGTCAGAATCCTCCTTTGGACACAGAAGATCTGAAGGTTCTTCAGGAAACAGAAAGCCAAACAACAAAGACATCATCTGCTATAAATGTAACGAGCAAGGGCACTACAAAAGTGATTGCCCAAAGCTTCATAAGGAAAAACCCAAAAAGAAGTTTGGCAAGGAAAAGAAGAAAAGTCTAATGGCTACATGGGATGATTCTAACACATCTAAAGCTGACTCAGAATCAGATGATGAAAGAGCAAACATAGCTCTCATGGCAAACATAACAGAAGACAGTGAAGCTTCTGAGTCAGACTCTGAATCAGATACAGAAGAGTTATTCCCTGACTTTGCTATAAAATTTACTAAGGCTGAACTAGCTGAAAGCCTTAATGAAATTCTGGAAAGATATCAGCAGATCAGAGTCAAATTCAGAAACCTGAAAAGGAATCTTGCTTCTGACTCTGATAAGACTGAGAGTCTCAAATTGGAGAATTCTGAGTTAAAAGATAAAATTTCAAAATTAGAAAATCTATTGCAAAACTCTCAGAAGGAAACAATCCCTGAAACTCCCAGTAGTGCTGATGAGATCATCAAGGAGTATGATCACAGCTTTCAGAAGTTTCTAGCTAAAAACATAGATAGAAGCAAAATGGCTTCAATGATCTATGGAGTTAGCAGAAATGGCAGAAAAGGAATAGGATACCAAGGTAAGGTACCTACACCAAAAAATGCCATGGATTTAGTTATAAAATGTACTCCACTTGATTCACACTTTATATATGGGCACACACATGACATCAAATATACAAGTAGTAATCATTCTGTCAAACCAAAATTCAACCAGAGTTTTGGTAAAACTAACAAATCAGGACCCAAGAAAATATGGGTACCTAAGGATAAAATAATACATGTGGCAGATATCTTTAGCAGCAAAGCAGAAACACCAATCATGGTACCTGGACTCTGGCTGCTCACGACACATGACGGGAAGAAGGCATATGTTCCAAAGCCTGTAACTTAAGCCTGGAGGCCACGTAGGTTTTGGAGGCAATCAGAGAGGAAAGATCATTGGCTCTGGAACTGTAGGTAATGGAAATCTTCCCTCTATAAGTAATGTTTTATTAGTAGATGGATTAATGCATAACCTGTTATCCATAAGTCAATTAAGTGATAACGGTTATGATATAATCTTCAATCAAAATTCATGCAAAGCTGTTAGTCAGAAAGATGGGACTATCCTATTTAATGGAAAGAGGAAAAACAACATTTATAAAATCAAACTTTCTAAATTGAAAAGTCAGAATGTAAAGTGTCTTATGTCTGTTAACAACGAGCAATGGATCTGGCACAAAAGATTGGGACATGTTAGTATGAGAAGAATATCTCAGATTAACAAACTCAATCTGGTCAGAGGACTTCCTAACCTGAAGTTTAATTCAGATGCTCTGTGTGAAGCATGTCAGAAAGGCAAGTTTGCAAAACCAGCTTTCAAATCTAAAAACGTTGTTTCCACCTCTAAGCCATTAGAACTTCTGCACATTGACTTATTTGGACCAGTTAAAACTTCTTCAGTCAGTGGCAAGAAGTATGGGTTAGTAATCGTAGATGACTATAGCAGATGGACATGGGTAAAGTTCTTAAGACACAAGGACGAGTCACACTCTGTGTTTGTCACCTTCTACAACCAAGTTCAGAATGAAAAGGATCTTAGAATCGTCAAAGTCAGAAGTGATCATGGTGGAGAATTTGAAAACAAAGATTTTGAGTCATTCTTTAATGACAAAGGCATTCTGCATGATTTCTCTTGTCCTAGAACTCCCCAGCAAAATGGAGTTGTAGAACGAAAGAACAGAACATTGCAAGAAATGGCCAGAACCATGATCAACGAGACTAACGTTGCTAAGATCTTCTGGGCAGAGGAAATAAACACAACGTGTTACATTCAGAATAGAATCTCCATAAGACCTATTCTGGAAAAGACTCCATATGAATTGTGGAAGAACAGAAAGCCCAACATTTCTTATTTTCACCCATTTGGATGTACATGCTTTATTTTGAATACAAAAAATTATTTGAACAAGTTTGACTCTAAAGCAAAAAAGTGTATTATGTTAGGATACTCTGAACGCTCAAGAGGGTACAGAGTATACAATACAGAAACATGGATTGTGGAAGAATCAATCAGTGTTCGTTTTGATGATAAGCTTGACTCTCAAAAGTCAAAGCAGAATGAAGTATTTGCAGGTATGGAAGTTGAATTCACAGGTACTGAAGACAAGTCATCAGAAACTCTTAATAGAGACACTCCCTCAACATCAGAAAGAGTAACTGCAAGCAATCCAGCACCTTCTATTGATCAACTTCAGAAAAGACCATCCAGAAGCAGCATGGATCACCCAGAAGAAACAATCTTAGGAACAAAGGAAGATCCAATCAGAACAAGAGCTAGCTTCAGAAACTCTGAAGAATCCATCATGGGACTTGTTTCTCTAATTGAACCGTCAACAATTGATGAAGCACTTCTGGACAATGACTGGATTCTAGCAATGCAAGAGGTGCTAAATCAATTCACAAGAAATGACATATGGGATCTTGTTCCCAAACCAAAAGGATTCAACGTCATTGGAACAAAATGGGTGTTCAGAAACAAACTGAATGAACAAGGTGAAGTCATCAGAAATAAAGCACGATTGGTAGCACAAGGTTATAGTCAGCAAGAGGGGATAGACTATACAGAAACCTTTGCTCCAGTCGCCAGGTTAGAATCTATCAGACTCTTAATTTCATTTGCTGTTAACAAAGGCATCACTCTGTATCAGATGGATGTTAAGAGTGCATTCTTAAATGGCTATATAGAAGAAGAGGTATATGTGCACCAACCCCCTGGTTTTGAAAGTTCAAAAAATCCAAAATATGTTTTCAAACTAAAGAAGTCACTCTATGGTCTGAAACAAGCTCCTAGAGCTTGGTATGAAAGACTAAGTAACTTCCTGTTAGAAAAGGAATTCACCAGAGGGAAAGTGGACACAACCTTATTCTGTAAGACAGTTAAGAATGACATTTTAGTATGTCAGATTCATGTTGATGATATCATATTTGGATATACTAAACCTTCTATGGGAAGAAAGTTTGCTAAGTGTATGCAGGCAGAATTTGAGATGAGCCTAATGGGGGAACTGAAGTTCTTTCTGGGCATTCAGATCAATCAAACCCCAGAAGGAACTTACATTCATCAGAGCAAATATGTCAGAGAACTTCTGAAGAAATTTGATCTCTCAGAGTGTAAGCCATCAAAGATTCCAATGTATACCACGTGCATTCTGGAAAGAGAATAGGTAAGTAAAAAAGTAGAACAGAAGGTCTACAGAGGTATGATTGGTTCTCTTCTCTATCTGACGACTTCAAGGCCTGACATTTTATTCAGTGTTTGCATTTGTGCTAGATTCCAATCAGATCCTAGAGAATCTCACTTAACAGCAGTTAAGCGAATTTTCAAGTATCTGAAAGGTACTACTATCTGGGTTTGTTTTATAGAAAATCAAGTGATTACAGCTTAGTAGGATATTGTGATGCTGATTTCGCTGGAGACAGAGTAGAACGTAAAAGTACTTCTGGAAGCTGCCAGTTTCTGGGAGAAAATCTAATCTCATGGTCCAGCAAAAGACAATCCACAATTGCTCTATCAACAGTAAAATCTGAATACATAGCAGCAGCTGGATACAGCACACAAATGCTCTGGATGAAAAGTCAACTTGAGGACTTCCAGATATTTGAGAGTAACATTCCTATCCTCTGTGACAATATTTCTGCTATTTGTCTTAGTAAGAATCCTATTTTTCATTCTAGGGCTAAGCATATAGAAATAAAACATCATTTTATTAGGGACTATATTCAGAAAGGGATTTTAAATTTTAAATTTATTAACACAGACCATCAATGGGCTGATATTTTTACAAAACCTCTTTCTGAAGATAGGTTCAACTTCATTCTGAAACATCTCAGCATGAAGCTCTACCCAGAATAAAATTGTTTTGATTCCATATATTAACCTTCAGAACTTTGTTTATTTTTCTGTGAACTACTGATCAATCTTTCTTCAGATCTTTAGAAGTACAGATTGTATCAGAAACTATCCATGAAGATCTGAGCGCTTCATTTCAAGGATAGCAATATGTTGTTCACTCAAGCAAACAAGTGTCATCCAGTCATCAGCTATTTTCTGAGGCTGAACACGCGTTCACGTTTTTGAAAAGGCAAAAGCGCTGATTGGATGCATTGAGACACATGTCATGGGTAACCGTTCCAAATATCTTTCTGAATCCCCTAAAATCAGCTATCATTAAATGCTAATAATCATTATTAGTTTCTCTCTCTTAACGTTTATGTTTTCAAAACCTTTTTAGAAATCTATTTAAACACACTTCACACCATTTACACGCTTTACCTTCACTTTCATTTTCTCTCAAACTTACTGATTTCAGCGTTCTTACTTTCTCAAGAAACCCTTTCAATCTTTTTCACAAAAACCTTCGTGTGAACATGGCTTCCTCCGACATTCCTACTTCAGGTTCTCAGAAATCAGTTTCATCTGAACAATACGAAGAACCCTTCAGAACGCTTCTCACACCAATAAAAAATCTAGAGGTTCTGTCAGAATTGATCGTGGATTTCAACAGTCTCCAAGAGAATGGGTTTGATCTATCTGAAGAGGTTAAAGCTCAAGGCTGGGAAAAGTATTTTGACAGACTGGTGGGTCCAACATTTCCTATTCTGGTAAAGGAATTTTGGATTCACGCTTCTTCTTCAAATCATCAAGTTACGTCTTACATCATGGGGAAGAACATTGTTATCATTGAAGACCTCATTGCACGCTTAATAGGATACAGTGGTGGTGGTGTTCGTTGCATTGACATGGCAGAAAGGTGCGCTGATGCTGCCCTAATTGCAAGGGAAATCTTCACTCTGGGGCTTCCCTCCCGCAAGACAAGGGATTTAAAGGACAAACACAGAATTTGGGCCAAGATCATTCCGGGGTGCTTCAACCACAGGAAGCCTACCAGCTCTCCTGATTACATTAATATTGATCAGCAATTTCTGATCTATTTCATCTCTCAGAAGGTCAAGATAAATTTGGCTCATCTGCTGTTCAACCATCTCAGAACAAGTGTTAAGGAAACAAGAGAAGAGGAACGAACAAAAAGGGATTGGATACCCTTAGGAAGACTGATATCAGATATTCTAACAGAGAATAAGCTGATTGCTCATCTGACAGAGGCTCAAGAAATCAACACTCTGGAAGCTACTGTTGGCAAACAGCTGAATGCCAAAAATCCGAAGAAAATGAAGTTGATAGAGAACATCAAGAAGGAGCCCAGCGTCACTCCTTTTGCTGCAATCTCCAGCAGAAGAGTCCCTCTGGATGACTTCCCACTGTTCTCAGAGATTGATTCTAAACCAGATATAATTCTGAGATATCTGGATGCTTGCAAGGCTGATGGTACAACACCAAATCTGAATATTCAAGATCTTCAGCAGAATGCTCCAGAGGTTGTTCTGAAGAAGACAAAGAAAAGAAAAGTTGTAGCAGAAGGATCATCTCAGCAAACTCCTAAGAGAGGTAATCCTTCTTCTGTAACTGTTTTAGATTCAATTGTTGTATCAACATCTATCCCAATTCCCACTCCATCTGAAAACCCAACACCTCAAACTTTTGATGATTTTGACCCTTATGAATCATTAACTCTTAGAAGATCTCGCTCCCAACCATAAAATCCAAATACTGAAACCATACCAGAATAAGAACTTGCAAAAGTTCTTTCTGATATAGACCAACACACTTCTGCTCCCGAACCAGAAAATCCAAATCCTGAAACTACCACAAAACCACAACCAGATATTCCCATCTCACCTCAACCAGAAATTCCACTCTCTCCAGAACCAGAAATCCAACTACCTTCATCTCCTCAACCAGAAATTCATCCACCCTCTCCCCAACCTGAACAATCTCCACAACCTGAGATTCAAACCTCTGAGGCTCAACCCTCTGAATCCCCTGAACCAGAACCTCTGGCCATTCATTTTCCCTGTGGCACCATTGCGAATTTTCCACAACTTCCCTCTTCACCAGAATTAACTCCACCAAATTCCCCATCAAGTCCAATCATAATTCCTGACTCTCCCACTCCCTCACCTAGGAGCAATTCAGATGACCATAGCAAGACTGTCATTGATTTAACAGTCCTTGAACGCCTTGCTGCAATAACCAACAAAACTGCTATCTCAAAACCAAATCATCCAGATGTTGGTTCCAACATATTGAACTTTGAAACAGAAGTACAGAAGTGGATCACTTCTCTGAAACAAGCAAGTCTGGAACTGGTTGATCCTGCTGCATCAGACTACCTCTGGACAAAGTTCAGAAGATGGGTATGCTCTGAAACCTTTAAGTTGCAAGAACAGAGCTACGGACAAGCTCAACAGAACTTCAGAAATCTGCTGAAAGAAATTGAAGGTCCAGTTCTGAGCAAGCTGCTTAAGGAAGAAGTTCTCCCGCTGAACAATGCTCCTTGGTCTGAACATCGTCAACCAGAGTCAGAAGAACAGATGATTCCAGCTGAAGACATGGGTCAAGAAGAAGATATTGCAGAAAGCTCTGAGAAGCATCCTGTTTCTGAAGATCCTCAAGCTTCCTCCCTTGACAGGCAGACCCTAGAGGGCTTGAAAAGATCTGATATGTTGATGAATGAAAGAATGGATAAGCAGGACATCAAAATTGATGCAATAGCGAACATGTTAACTCAGCAACAGGAAACCAACACCCAAATCAAGAGCATGTTGGAAGCTCTGTTCACACGTCTTCCACCTCCCTCTTAGAATTTCCTTGTTTACTTTTAACATGTTTGTCTGTAATATTTTTACATTGTTCTGAACTTATCATTGCTTCTGTTTTTAATATAAACGCATTCTAGCTCTGATCATTTTAGCTCTGATTATTTGTGCTTTTTGATAATTGACAAAAAGGGGGAGAAAGAATGATATTTTTCAATAACGGATTACTGAGACATAAAGTCTCAAACATTCTGATCTATTTAAATTTCTCTCTTCTGAAAAGCTTACAGGTACAAAACTCTGATGAATCTGATGAACTCTGATATAGTAAAGTTCTGATGCTCAAAGTCTCATGGAATTAAAGGGAAGTAATCAACTCAGGGGGAGTTTTCTCTTCTTAGCTATGATACCTTTTATTCTTTATTTTTAATCTCTCATACCTTTTATTCTTTATTTTTAATTGAAAAAAATCTGGTTTTTGTCATCATCAAAAAGGGGGAGATTGTTAGAACATAGTTTGATTCTACAACCCTCAATTAGAGTTTTGATGATAACAAAATACAAGAATAAATAAATTGTAAGATTTATATATAAGACATATATGCTACTTAAAATTATGGTTTATGTTTACAGAAGTTCTGATGGAATCATCATCAGAAGATCATATCAGCATCAGAAGATCAATAACATGTGCTACACGCTGAAGCTACCAGATCATACGCTGAAGCTTGATGACCAGAATCTGCGCATCAACATATACACTCTGACTCTGATCAAAGAATTTTACCAAGTCATCAGCACTCAGAAGCATCAGCATCAGTTAAAGCAAAGAACACTCTGATTACCATAAGCAGAGAACACTCTGAAGCGTTACTAAGCATTCAAGACAGATTAATTACTAACGGCTTTATTCAAGACAAGATCTTCTCAAAAAGGAAAGAACGTTATTATCATTGAAAGTGCTTTATGGACAAAAACGTATCTTTGCCTTGGCTATATATACAAGTCTGTGTGAGAAAAGATGCACGCATATACACGCCTACGAAAACGCACACACTCATACATTTTGCTAAGCCTTTAAACCATGTCTACGCAAAAGCATTAGCAATTCAGTTTTTATTCCAAGCTTAAATTTGTGTAATATCACAGTTGTGATATATAGTTTTGTTAGAAAACATTAACACACATCATTGTTCAATTATCTGTAAAGAAATTCCCTTGAGATAAACCGGTTTATAGTTATACTCAAGAAGGCTTTAACAATTGTTAAAGTGGTTGTTGTATCCCTTTGAATATAGTGGATTAAGACCTCGTTGGAGAGAGGCGAAATCACCTTGACGGGTGGACTGGAGTAGTTTGAGATCAAACGAACCAGGATAAAAATACAGTGTTGTCTAAGCTTTCGTTTTAAGATTTACAATTCAACCCCCCTTCTTGTGTTTTTCACATCTTCAACAAAGGCCACACATATGTCGATACATACGTCTGCGCCTGCGCTTACAACATACAAATCTACGCATAGGCCATTAACTACATCTACGTCTACATCTACGCTCGCGCCCACTATACGAAATCAATGTCAAATTTTGCTAACATTGTCCACTGCGTTCAATGTTCAACAATACTACAACGACACAACAGACCACGCCAGGAATTGGGAACTCTAAGCCAATGGTTTAAAGGAGAGAATGCCATAAATGTTCTTCATAACATTGCAAGGTATATATGAATCTTACACACATTTCACACAATATATTTTGCATATCCAAAGCATACATACCCTATACATTTTGATATTCAATACACTCGGGGTTCCATATCAATGTCAAACATCATACATTTCGCATACATACAACATTCAATACACATGCATACACATGTATCACATAGAAAACAAACAAATAATCTCACCCTCGATTCAACTATCTAAGGGTCGACCAATGCAATACTTCTCCTACGATTCAACCCGTCACCTCAGTCCTCATGCCGGACACATTCAGCCCATCACCTAAGTCTCTGTGCAGTGATGAGTTCCTTACAAACCAAGTACATTTCCCCTAAGCTGCAATGTATCTGCAAAACTCATTACATTGCCTCTAAGCCGCAATGCATTTGCAAAGCTCAAAACATTGCCTCTAAGCCGCAATGTATCCTCCAACTCAGCATATTGCCTCTAAGCCTCAATGTACCCTCAAAAATTAACACATTGCCTCTAAGCTGCAATGTATTACCCAACTAATTACATTGCCTCTAAGCCGCAATGTTTTTGCAAAACCTAGATCATCGCCTCAGACTTCATGCAGCAATGTTCGAAGCAATAAATCTAGTTTATCACATCAGACTTCACGCAGTGATTTGCGAACTTAACCCATCGCCTCAGACTTCACGCAATGATTTGCAAACTTAACCCATTGAGAGAGACTTCATGCAGCAATGTGTTTCTTATTCTGCGACATAGATCATTGCCTCAGACTTCATGTAGCGATGTTCGAAACCAAATTTAGCTTATCACATTATACTTCACGCAATGATTCACGAACCTAACCCGTTGCCTCAGACTTCATGCAGCAATGTGTTTCGCCAAGTTCCAGATCATCGTCTCAGACTTCATTCAGTGATGTTCGAAACAATAAATTTAGCTTATCACATCAGACTTCACGCAGTGATTTGCGAACCTAACCCATTGCCTCAGACTTCATGCAGCAATGTGTTTCTTCATTCCTTAAAATCCAGCCTATCGCCTTATACTTCATGCAACGATGTCCGAAAACCTAATCTAGCATATCACATCAGACTTCACGCAGTGATTTGCAAACCTAACCCATTTCCTTAGTCTTCAGGAAGCAATGAGGTCCTTTATTCCATAAACAACAACCCATGGCGTCAGACTTCATACAACGATGTTCGAAACAACAAATCTAGCTTATCGCCTCAGACTTCACGCAGCGATTTACGAACCTAACCCATTGCCTCAGACTTCATGCAGCAATGTGTTTCTTTATTCCAAGCTTCAGATCATCGCCTTAGACTTCATGCAGCGATGCTCGAATAATACAAAATCGAGCTTATCGTCTCAGACTCCACACAACATTTTGCGAACCAAACTCATTGCCTCAGTCTTCATGCAGAAATGTATATTTCTTTATCCCATAACACAGGTCATTGCCTCAGACTTCATGCAGCGATGCTCGAAGGAAAACAAAACTTTAACCCATTGCCTCAGACTTCATGCAGCAATGTGTTTCTTTACTCTGTAACCCAGACCATCGCCTCGGACTTCATGCAGCGATGCCTAAAAATACAAGATTTAGCTTATCGCCTCAGACATCATGCAACGATTCGCGAACATAACCCATGGCCTCAGTCTTTAGGAAGCCATGCATCATCAATCATTTTTGTATTCACCCTCCAAATGGGTGAATGATCAAAACCAAGCAAAGACATACGAAATTGCTCTCTTAAAACCACTTGTCTCGTTATCAAACCCAGGTAAGCGATATATCATCAGCTTTGCCTACTTCCTTAAGACTTGTAAGGGTATGCATTAGTATAACCTCATGTTTGTCGGACAAATTATGGGATACTTCAAGTATTCAATAAACTTCCAATCATCATCTTTGCCTACTTCCTTGAGACTTGTAAGGGTATGCATTAGTATAACCTTATGTTTGTCAGAAAAATTATGGGATACTTCAAGTATTCAATAAACTTCCAATCAGAATGCGCATGACTCGAGTTTTCTCACACTATTCGATTGAAAGATAATTGAATAGGGGAAGCTGTCGTACCCCAAATTTGTCCTACCTCGATGATTTTATTTTTCGAGATTAAAATAGAAGAAATATTTAATTAAAGATGGTACACCAGTATCTGATGGACTATATTTATCAAAGACTGGGGGGGGGGGTGTATTTTAACGGGGCTTTCTAAATCAGAAAGACTCATAAACCCATTCGCGTAGCATGTTGGCCAATGGCCCATACAATTCGAAAATGGAAGATTATTTCACGAAAACTGTAAAGTTCTCAAATATTAAATAGTTTATTGGTAAAAGAGAGGTGTAAATTAAATATGTTGGCCCCTGTCTTTTAAATAGCAAATAGCAAAAGGGGGTGTCGGATTTCAATTAAGCCCATCTAAATTGTTGTTGTTAACAAGCGAATAAGGGGTAAAATTGCAATAGGAGGCCCATTAAGTGGGCCCATCTGACATTTTTGGAATTTTTTTTAATATTATTAAAAAAAAAGAAAACTGTTTACTATTGTTTGTTTATAAAAAATAATAAATAAATAAATAATATTTTTTTAAGAAAGCGTAACACTTTTTATTGAAATTTGTTTTTGTTAAATGTTTTAAAGTTTGGTTCCAATTGGGCCTGACTGTATTGGAAAAATATAACAATAAGTTTTTGCTGCTAAATCAGATTAATGTTGGTGGGTTAAATAAAAGTAACGATGCTGGCCCAAAATCAAAGAACAACAACAGTACAGATTTTCCAAAATTAACACACATTTTTTCCAACAAACAACTAATGTACTAATCAGGCCAAAACTTGCGCTGGTTTTTGCAACAAAAAAAACTGATACTGTAGAGATTATTACAAAAAAAAACAAATCAAATCATCATTTCAATCCAATCTGCAGAATTAAACAAAATCCAATCTTCAAAATCGTAACAACACAGAAATAATACTAAAACAAATTAATTCCAATCTAAAACAATAAAATTTACAGTAAAAAAAATCAATCATTCTCATTACAATCCCAATCAATTACAAATCTATTGCAAAATCAATTACAGTAATGGATTGAATCCATAATCACCCTAATTTGTAACAATATAAATCTTAAGAAAACCCTAAATAAGAACCTATATATATAGAAGAATAGTAAAAGAGAAAAGAAAAAAGCTTGATAAGGAGAAGACAGAGAGATACAGAGGAAGGAGGAATTACAGAAAAAGAGACAGAAGGGAAGAACGGAACCGTGCGGCCGGAAGATAGAAACAAAGAAGCAAGAGCTCCAAGGCGGCACCAATTATGGAAGAAAGAGAGAAGAGCGGTTAGGGTTTTGATATCCGAAACCCTAAACGCTAGATTGCTGTCCACCGCGCCTTCGACCTCTCATCACCATCATCACCGTCATCATTGGTGTAACCTGTAAAAAAGAGAGAAAAGGCAGATTAGGGAAGGATCAGAGGAGGAACCAAGGGTTCAAAATCAAGAGGGTAACTAAGCTTGCTTTATTTTTGATTGTTGGTTTAAGGAATTTGGGGTAGAGAGTGTCTTTCTCTTGCCAGCGCCGCCGTGGGGGGAAGGTTCTAGGGTTTGCAAAGATAAGGGTTAAGGGTGTTCTGCGAGAGAGAGAGAGAGAGAGAGAGAGAGAGAGAGAGAGAGAGAGAGAGAGAGAGAGAGAGAGAGAGAGAGAGAGAGAGAGAGAGAGAGAGAGAGAGAGAGAGAGAGAGAGAAGAACATGTGATGATGAAAATTAAAATTGAAAAATGAAAAAATAATTTTGTATTCCATTGTGATCCAACACACACACGCTCACCGTAACAGAGGTGCACCCTTGATCTCCTCCCTTTGATCATCAGTGGAAGTCCACCATAAGCTCCCTACACCCTCACACACACAATCCAACAAACCCCTTTCCCAAACTCGTTGGGCCTGAGCCCAACTGATATCCACACACCCCCTTGCTAGTGATTACTAAACCACAAAACATTTAGCACCCCCCTGTCCAGCAAATGTAATGGGCTTAGCCCAGCCTCCTAAAGGCACCCCCATGATTTGCTTGTTAGTTCAAAAATCGCACCCCCAGGTTTAATTTAATTAAATCATTATTTTTCTTTCTATATTTTTATAATTATTATATTTTAATATTTTCTATTATTATATATTATTATAATTACTTAATTTCTTGTTATTATTATTATAAAATTTATTTTCCACTTATTATTATTATATTTTATTTGCTATGCGAATCTTATTTATTTCTTACCCTTGTATAAATAATAATATTATTATTCATTATAGCATATAAATTATTTTATTCAAAAACTCATGCGTTATTTCATATATTTTCGCATTAAATACCTTTTTTAATCATGCATTAATCAAAATCTTCGTAATTAATACGATTAAAAAAATTATTCAACAAATCTTAAAACTATTTTCGCAATGAACTAAGCTAATCAATTGTCTTTTTGCAAAAGGGTTTTGAACTAGTTTTGACTTACTACGCACTCAGTCAAAATCTCCGCAATCACTACTCCCAACCGAGTGCGAAGTGATTCAAAATAGGTTTGCAAACCCCTAAAAAACGCCAACCCATACGAACTACGAATTAGGACTCTAATTCCTTATAAGAGGATATGTAGGGATACGATCAAAAATCGTGGCGAGTCTTTCTAATTAAAACTTAAAATCCAGTTTACCCCAAACCTAAACCTAGAGGCTAATATCCTTATGAACAAGGTAGATGAAAGGTGCCTAACACCTTTCTTTCATCTAATTGAGTCCGAAACCTAGAATCTCTGTCTGCGAATTAGGGTTTTCTGTTAGGTTCCCTTCCCTAGGATAAAAGCTAATAGTGGCAACTCTTGATTAAAAAATCCAGTTGCTACACAAACATAGTAAAACAATGTAAATAACATAAAATGAATGAAAATCAGAACAAAAAATCCCCCCCCCCCCCCCCCCCCCCCCCAAACTTGAACTAAACATTAGCCTCAATTTTATTAGAACAAGAGTGAAATGGTGGACTCACAGTGGGGGTGGAGGGTAATGCAACATCACTGCTGCCCCATAGCTAGCACTTGTAAGGCCCTGCTTATTACTTGAAAACAAAATAAAAACAAACCACAAAAGGAAAATGCTTAGTTATTAACAGCGTGGGTTAACTCTCACGAAGCTCTTTTTTTTAACGTCGCATGGCTCGATGACTCATTCCCTTTTATTATAGGAGGTACTCCATCTTCTACACCTTGTTGCTTGTCCTTTTGGCAACCAAGAACTCATCTAGTTCAAAAGTATGGATCACTTTGTGCTTCAAGTCACTTCCAACTTCTATCTCCTCACCTTGATGTTCCTTTTTCTTTCTCTTCTTGACTTCTTGAATGAACTTAGGAATTTTGATAGATGCATGAGATGATGCCTGAGAATTTTTCTGGGAGCGATTTTGAATTTTTGCTTTCTCCTTCTAGTTTGATCATACCAACTGAAGATTGATTATTTCCACCTGCAACTTGCTTCTTGATCTCCAACACTTTCAACTTTATCTCTTTATCAAATGATTTTAACCAGCGTTCCTATCTCGATTTCAAAATTGCATCGACTCGTAAGCAAAAATGGTCGACCAAGAATGGAAGGAGTCTCTTCATCTTAGGGAATGTCCATGATCTGGAAACCAACTAGAAAGACAAAATTTTCAATTTCCACCAGTACATCTCTGTTGTACCCTAAATTTTGCCCCTAACTTTTTTAGTCGCACTTTCACACCATATTTTTCCATTCAGTCATAATCATTAATAAATAGCATTATTCATCACATTTTCATCCTATCTATAAGTTTTCTCTTGTGTTATTTATTAACTTCTAATCAAAATACAAAAAATATTGGTCTTTGTCTTTTCAAAATTGTGTTTTGCAGGTACCGAGTCGAAGCATCTGACAAACAAGGATTTCTGCCTTCAAAAATAAAAAAACATCCAGCATGGATCGACACATAGAGGTATGTATTGACTCATCTCCTTGTGTACAACTAGCACGTGTCGACACATGCACCTATGTATCAAATCATCCTGTTTGTTTCTTTAGCATGTGTCGACACATGCATGTATGTATCGACTCATCCTCTTTGAATAACTAGCATGTGTCGACACATACGTGTTATGTATCGACTCATGCAGTTTGTTTGGTATTGTAATGCGTTGAAGAAACAGTATGTATCGACACATAGAGGCATGTATCGACACATGCTGTGTTATACAGCTAGGATGTATCGACGCATACCATCCATGTGTCGACTCATAATAGCAAAATGCACGTGTTTTTTGAAAAAAACCAGCAAATTCAAATTGTTATCATTTTGGCTCCAATTTTTTTTTGCATAATTTGAAATTATATCATTAATTCAATTTTGGCTCCAAGAATCAATTACCAAATTACCACTAATCCAAATCCTAAAACTCTATAAATAGAGACCTCATTTCATTCAAATAACAAGCTTTTGATAGCCAAAATCATCTTGCTAAAAAATCTCTCAATTCTCTCCATTTACCAAATTCACTCAAAGCTCCATTTTTAAAAAGTTAGTAAGCTTTGTATTGAAGATTATTAATCTTTGAGCTAAACTTTCATCCAAACACTTTTTCTTCATCAATTCTCTACATCCAAGCTTTGGTGATTGATTCTTGTTTTTGAATTGAAGCAAATTCTGGAAGTTGTTTGATAATTCTCTAATTCTATCTTTGGTAAGTTGGATCATCATCTTTCACAATGTGATCTCTTGTGGATTTATGGTTTTGATTCTTTGAGCACTGTTTTACAACTCCATTAGTGCTATTTTCTCAAAAATTGCTGGAATTTTCATGCTCAATTGGATCCATGATCATAAGGTGTTTGATGAAAAGTTGGAACAAGAATTTAATCTCAAAAATACTGTTTCTACCTTATTTTGAGGCTGTTTTGACTCAAATATTTTTCTGCTCACTCCTTTGATTGTTGGTTTGGATTGCAATTTTAAATGTCCAATTTGTTTTTAAACTCAATGGACTTTGTGATGTAGATGAAGTTGGATAAATGTTCATCAATTCAAATCTACCTAAGAGTGAATTATTTAATTCATTTTTGGTGCTTTGGATTAATGATATGTTTAGTACTTTAATCCATCTAGAGGAGTGGTTGAATTTAAAGACGAAAGAATTTTGAAATGGTAATCCAAATTAGCTTATCATTCCCCTCCCTCTTCATATTATCCTTCTCTCTTTTAATTGTGCTACATGTTAAAGGATGGTGATCTATATATCATTTATCCAAACATGAAGTACATAGATTGCTATTGACCGGCCTCAAAATAGGTGCGACTTCTACATAAGTCCACTTAAGATTGCTTAACAATGCGCTAAATTTTGTCCCGATTCGAATAAATGATCATTCGTGGACCAAACTTATGATTGCAAGCCCAAGTATGTTAATTTGATCTCTTTGATCCAATAACCTTGAGATTCATTGTGTGGAGGCTTTGGTTCTACCAATCCTCTAATGGATCTACAACACCTTTGGTCAAGGCAGATCACTTAAACATCGTTGATCATTACATGTTACTTGTGAGAATTCCAAAATGGATGATATACTTGACAAAAAGCAAATGCAACTTGTTGTGTGGAGGCTTTGGTTCTACCAATCCTCTAATGAGTTCCAAATGCAAGTTTCAAGACGGTCATCCAATTAACCACGAATTACTAACAATTGACTTTACTTTATGCTTTTATTTTTTATGCTTTATGTACCATTTACTTTTTGCATTTACATTTCATGCTATTTTCACCTTTGCTCACTTGAGCATTTACTTTTATGTAATTTTTATTTTTCTCACTTGAGATTTTTCTTTTCCTTTTAAAGACACTTAATAATCAACATGAACCATAAAAGTCATTAATGATACTTGGACTACTTGGTTACTATCCTTTGCATTATGGAGTGATGGACTTCTTGGACTTAGGAATAGAAACCTTGGCTTATGTTGGAGACCTTTTGACCTCAATGATATTTTGTCTGAAGCTCTTGGGGTTTACCTCAAGACATTGGCTTGTTTGTTTGTTTTGTGTGCAGGTTATTGTGATTACACCCTTTGTTTGTAATCTGGAATTCACCTGTATACAACCGTTACTCTGCCCAATTTTTTTCGAAGACTTAATACACTTGAAGCTTGGTTCTCTCAAGAGGTCTAGTATCTTTTCTTGCTTGGTTTCACTCTAAAGAATGGGAATTCTACATTGGCTCATAATGTCAAGTATCGGCTTCTTGTTGGTTATACGGTTCTCTTCCTTAGCTTTTACCTTATGCTTTAGGATAGTCCCTTCATCTCCTCCCATCTTCTTTAATTTTCAAAACTTTCTCATCTTTTTTCAAAATATTCTTTGTTTATAAACTCGAACCGCTTTCATAATAAACCTCGACCTTGTCGAGTGCCTTTTTATTTTAAACTTCTTTTCTTTAAACAAACTTCAATTCATTTAATCATACTTCGACATCTTTCAAAATTAACAAAAACACTTCAACCCATTCAAACTTTTTTATGCGCTCGAGCACCATTACCATTCAAAACTTTTTTCGAGTTGAGACATGATTCATTGATAGTCGAGCAACATGCTCCTATCCCTATGGTTATAAAGGTGTTGAATTTTCCACTTGAGTGCTAGAGGCGTTCTCAAACCCTCACTCTTGATGATGCAGGGTCCATCTTTCTCACACCTTGTGGGCGTTAGTCGAGATTTCTCTCCTAACAATGACGACTTGTCTCCTTGTTTAAAAACAGTCAACAGACAAGTCTTTTCTAGCCGAACTACGGTGCTCTGACTTTCCCATTGCACGAGGGAGTACGTAGGCACTAAGTCTTACGACCCAAGGCGAGCAATAAAAATAATAAAAAACATTTCATTTTTTTTTTCAAATAAACATTCGTTCTTTTCCTTTAGCAAGTAAACCTTTACATAATAATTCTTTTAAAAGAAACCAAACAAAGTGGATCCTACGGAGTACCGTAGATGCTTAGAGTGCTAATACCTTCCCTTTGCATAACTGACCCCCGTACCCTGATCTCTGATCTTTTTGGGTTTTGTTCGCTTTTTTCCCATTTCCCTTTGGAAATAATAAAGTGCAGTGGCGACTTCATTGTGTTGAGATAAGTCAATTGATGGCTTAATCTCAAATCTTTACCGCTACATTTCATTACATATCATCACTGTCGCAATTGAGCACAGAAAAAGTGTGCAACAATCTCCAACTACCCCATATGAATGCTTTATGGTGTGATCAACAAATTTTAATTTTGTCTCCCTCTCGCTTACCTTTCCAATACCAAGTTTTTGGAATATATATAATGGAATTAAGATCAAACTAGAAATAGAATCAATTAGAACCTTCTTGAACGTTCTCTCTTTTATAGTGCATGGTATTGTAACAGATCCAAAACCCTTATGCTTGATTGGGATTCTTCTCTCGGGCGTGATTGCACACAATTTCTCATCAGCGGGTACCGATCCATCTCCTATTGGTCTCTTTTTAGATAGTACATACTTCATGAATTTTTGGTACATGGGCATTTTCTTGACTGCTTCAAAGAAAGGCATGTTGATCTCTAACTTTTTGAACAATGTGACAAATTTCTCAACGTCTTTCTATTTTGGGTCCTTTTTTTGCTACTCGAGAGGGATACAGTAACTTAACCACTAGTTTAGTCACTTTTTTATTCTTCTCTTCAGTTGGCTTCACAAGTGGGGTAGCTTCTTCTAGTTCTTTCTTATTTTCTCTCACTTCAAGCTCTACCTCTATGACATAATCATCAGATTTTACCTCCTCTTCTTTTTCTTTAGAAACTTCCTAACTCCTTGTTGTGGCAGCACTAACATTTTCCTGGTTTTTTTATTTCCTTGTGCTTGCAGTAATATGTGTTGTGTTATTTGTCTCATCTGAACCTTAAGATTTTTGATAGACGATGTTGTGTTCCTTTGATTGTTCCTTGTCTTTTCTTGGAATTGGGAAGTTTGGGAAGCCATCTTTTCAATAGCTACCTCCCAATCTGCCTTCTGTGGAGCTTGTTACTGATTTTGAACATTTCCATGTTGATCTTTCCAAGAGAAATTAGGATGATTCTTTCACCATGAATTGTAAGTGTTTGAATAGAGATTATTCTGCTTTAAGAAATTTATATCTTCAATTTGTTATGGAGTTGCAAGACAATGCACAGTAATGTGTGGTCCACTTCAAATTTCACAAACAATATTTTGTGCTTGCTGAAACTGAGTGTTATACCCCAATTTTTTCCCCTAAGATCCGTCATCATTTCATATCATCACAATGCATCAAGATCACATATTTGGGTTGGATATCTCTTTTTCTCGTTCTCCTATCTTTAAGTTTACTCTCAAAAGTTTGCCAAGCACCTTAATTGTGTATCTTGTATATATGTGTTTTTATATTATTACTGACCTCTAATCGAAATACCAAAAAATATGTGTGCTTTGTTTTTGTATATTTGTGTTTTGTTGGTATCAAGGCAAGACATCCAACCAACAAATTTTTTTGGCATTTTTATTTTGAGGAAATCGATTACCCCATATGTGGAAATCGATTTCCCTTACTATTTTGTCTCCAAGATTTCTTTTCTTTCAGTTGAAATCAATTATCCCTATAGTGGAAATCGATTTCCTAAGGCGAAGTTGACAAAAAAGGACAATTTTCAAGTTTTCAGCATTTGGCTCCAATTTCCTTTTTTAGAGAATATTCTTGATTACCAAAAAAAATTCCCCACCTCATCATAATTAAATTACATCATACATCCTCGTTTGATTACATGTGCACCACTTGATTCAATTTTGGCTCCAAAAATCAATTACCAAGCCTAATTTTGTCTCCAAACCAAACTCCAAACCACCACTAATCCCAATCTTAAACTCTATAAATAGAGCCCTCATTTCATTCAATTCTCAAGCTTCTGATAACCAAAATCACCTTGCTAAAAATTCTATCTACTCTCTTCATCTACCAAATTCACTCAAAGCTCCCTTTCTATAAAAGTTAGTAAGCTTTTCATTGAAGCTTACTAATCTTTGAGCTAAACTTTCATCCAAACACTTTTTCTTCATTAATTCTCTAGATCAAAGCTTTGGAGATTGATTCTTCAAGCTAATTTGAAGCAAATTTTGAAGTTGTTTTGATAATTGTCTAGATCTACCTTTGGTAAGTTGGATCTTCATCTTTCACTATGTGATCTCTTGTTGATCCTTGTGATTTGATTCTTTGAGCTATTTTTTTATTCCATTGGTACTATTTTCTCATAATTTGATGAAATTTTCATTCTCAATTAAATCTATGATCATAAGGTGTTTGATAAAAAGTTTGATCAAGAATTTCCCCTTTGAAATGTTGTTTTTGTTGCAGGAAATCGATTTCCACTTTTGGGGTAATTGATTTCTTTAACTATTTTTGTGCCATATTTTTGAAAAAATCAGCACAAGAAATCGACTACCCCAAATATGGAAATCTATTTCCTCAGAATGCACTTTTTTTGCTTTGTTTTGGGTTTGTTTTGGTTCCTTTTATTTTTCCAACTCCTTTCTTTTGTTTGTTGCTTTGGATTGCAATTTTAAATGTGAAATTTCTCTTCAAATTCAATGGA
Organism: Vicia faba; assembly: GCA_948472305.1. Taxonomy (NCBI): domain Eukaryota; kingdom Viridiplantae; phylum Streptophyta; class Magnoliopsida; order Fabales; family Fabaceae; genus Vicia; species Vicia faba. Next base: position 711,099,297 of record OX451738.1, read on the forward strand.
CTTAGAATGTAGATAAAGTTGGATAAACATTCATTAATTCAAATCTATCTTAGAGTGAATTATTTAATTCATTCTTGGTTCTTTGAATCAGTGATATGTTTAGTGCTTTAATCAATCAATTATGAGTGATTGAACTTGAAGATGAAAGAATTTTGAGGATATGGTCTGAATTAACTTCTCATTCCCTCCCTCTTCATCTCATCCCTTTCTTCTTTCATTTTAAGTGATCATTCGTGGCCCGAGCTTTAGGCTTTAAATTGTACAAGTATGATTGATTATTGAACCATGGTTCAAAACCTTTGAAGCTTATTTTTAGGAGGCTTTGATTTTATCAGTCCTCTAATAAGTCTTCATCAACCTTGACCTAATTTTAATCTTCAATCACCATTGATCATTTATTATGGAATTCATCTCTTCTTTATCACTTTTCTTCTTTATTTTTGTTTTTACCTGTGCTACATGTTTTAGGAGCTTGGTTTTTACCATGTCTCTAACATGTATGATACATACATTGCTATTGACCGACCTTAAAATAGGTGCAACTTATATATAAGTTCACTTACGATTGCTTAACATAACGCTAAATTTGTCATAATTCAGAAAAGGATCATTCGTGGCCCAAACTTTATGTTTGTATGCCCAAGTATGGTTGATTGTTTATTTTGGATCCATACCTATGAAGCTTGTTGTTAGGAGGCTTTGATTCTATTAATCCTCTAATGATTTTTCATTATTCTTTGGTCCAATATCATCACTCAATCATCGATGATCATATTTGTTACCATTAACTTCTAACTTCTAACTTCTAACTTCTAACTTCTAACTTCTAACTCACTAACAATTAACTTTACTTTATGCTTTTTATTTTACGCCTTTAATTTTATGCACTTTTACCTTTAGCATTTACAATTCATGCTATTTTCCTTTTTCTCACTTTAGCATTTATCTTTATGTCATTTTATCTTTGCTCACTTGAGCATTTATTTTTATGTCATTTTAATCTTTTCTCACTTGATCTTTCTTTTTCCTCTTAAGACACTTAATAACCAACTTGAACATTAAAAGACTTAAGACTCTTTATGGATTATTGATTACTATCCTTAGCATATTGGAGTTGTGGGTCTCCCGGACTTAGGATTAGAAGCCTTACACTGATACTTTGGAGACCTTGTTGCCTTATTATTATGTTGTCTGAAGTCCTTGGGGTTTACTCCAAGGCATTGGGTTGATTTTCTTTGTGTACAGGTTATTCTGATGTTTTATCCGTGATTTGGAATTCCTCTGTATACAGTCGTTACTCTACCCAATTTTTTTGAAGACTTCATTTGATTATTATTTCATCTGAGGCACAAGTTTGTTTGAGGATTTCTTCATCTGAAGCTTGGTTTTATCTTAGTATTATGCTTGCTTTCTTCTTAATCCAAAGGATGAGAATTCTACATTTAATTCTTTATGTCAACGTTGGCTTCTTGTTGGTTAGACCTTTCCTTACCTTAGATTTTACATTGTGTACATAGGATAGTCCCTTCATCTCCTCCTATCTTCTTTAATTTCAAAATCTTCTCCCTCATTTTCAAAACTCTTATTGTTTGTCAAACTTGAACCGCTTTCAGAATAAACTTGGACTTATGTCCATGCATTTTCAAAAAACCCTTTTCTTAATTAAACCTTAATCAATTTAATCATACTTTGACATCTTTTGAAAGACTAAAAGTCATTAGCCTCACTCATACTTTTTGTGCCTTAGGGTATTTTTTCCTTTAACATTTTCAGAAAGTTTAAGACATGAGTCTTTTCTTTGAGTGTTTGCAAACCTCATCACTTTAACAAACATAGTAATATTGAAGTAAGTTTCCACTTATATGTTGAGATTGGAAGTGTTGATTCAATCCAGGGTGTAAGTTTTCCATATTTAACATGAAGCAAGTTCTCTTTTTACCATGATTATCATAGTTGATTGGTTTTCTACTCAGATAAGACAAAATGTCTTTTACATTAAAACCAATCATAAAAACCAATTTTGGTCTTTTTTACCCGAACTACATGGATTTTGATTTTAACATTGCACATTGTTGGTATGTAGGCCTAAAGTTCATTGGAAGCTTTATCAAATTAAAAATTGTAAAAAATACTTCTTTTCTCATCTCCCTAATCTTATTTTTGTATATACCTTTTATAGCCAAAACACATAGATTTTCAAAGAGGTTCCTGCGAAGTACCGTAGATGTTTAGGGTTATAATACCTTCCCTTTGCATAACCAACCCCCGTACCTTGATCTCTATTTTACTTTAGTTTTTTTTTCTCGTTTCCTAGTCCTTTGGATAAAATAAAAGTGTGGTGGCAACTTCATTGATTTTTGTGAGTTAAATCAATCCAATGGCTTAGTCTTAACATTTCTATCGCTACAGAAAACTGGCGAATCCACTGGGGATTTATTTCTAAGTGGGTTGAGCCTATCTTTGTTTATTTGTGTGTGTGCTATTATTTGTTGTATATATGCACGTTTGTCTGGTTATTTCTGGTTTTCATGGTGCTTGGTGATCTCTTATAAGTCCTATACCCGGACTTGGGCAAAGTTAAGATAGGATGGGTGGTATAGTCATATTAACTTTGAGGGAGTAATCCTGAAAAAGAAGACATGAGATCCCCCACTCAGTGGAGCCTCCCTTGAATGTAGTATTTGTTTATTGAGCAGTCAAGAAGACATTGCTGCTTTTGACTTGGGAGCCAGTGAAGCTCAAAGATGTAGAACCCTTAACCCATCTTGACCTTTTAGGTGTAATGCGAAAACTATGACAGAGAAATCCAGAAGTAGTTGTCACGCGATGCTGCACTCAGACAAGTTTTTCCTACGAATATTACTAGTTACCGAGTAAATCGAGACATTGGTAATATCTAAAGGAAGAGCGTAGACTCTGGGATTTCTTTAGAACCTTGTTCATCAGGTGATAAACCATTAGTCCTTACCTTGTGGGTGGTACCTTTGACTTCGTGCTCGTGAATTCGAACCTATAGACCCCCATGTTTGTGATCTTGTGTGTGGTTGTTTTATCATTATACATTCATGCATCCATGAACATTCTTTAAATAGTTTCTCAAGGAACTTAAGACTTATCTTTGAAAATATCACATGTACTATTTTTTACCATCTATTTTGGTAGGAGTACTCAGAAGTACAGTCTCAAGAGACCTTATTCGGAAGAATTGAGAAAGCTAGAGTCCTTGGTATCTAGTCCTTTGGATTTCAAATTTCACCTAGCTGTCGTGAAGATGGATTTCTCCACACCTTCGATACATTTCCTCGATCCTTTGCATGGGTGATTTATTTTCCTAATACTCAGCAAAGTAGAATAGAAGAGTGCAAAAGGATTTATTTTCCTCCAACATTTTAAGTTCGAGCTCAAGAAGATGTTACAGCCCAGTGATTGGATCTTCTTCGAATCCAGTTCATTTGGACCTGAGGATTTAAATTTCTCTTTCTTATGTATAGGATTAGTGAAACTTTATACTTCAAATGTAATCCTTCCAATATTAGTGAAATGAGTTTTTTTCAGTTGTCCTAATTGTGTCCTTTAACTGATGTTTGCAATTCGTTTATAATGCTCCAAAGTTCCTCGAAAACTTGGTATTAAAACTTTTAAACAATCATTTACATAGCAAGCATCATTCGCACTCTTGGTCTTGCTTTCGAGAGTTATCTAGAGCCTTATCCTTTGCTCTTCGTCTTCAGAACTCAAACTGTATCATCTGTTTAATACTCAGGCTAATTCTAAGAAGAGGATGGAGAAACTTGAACAAGAGAATGGCGATCTTCACGAGGAAGTGACTTCTTTGAGAGCTGGTATGACTAATCTGACTGCTTTAATGGAATTTTTGGTGGTTTCTCAGAATCAACCACCACCTCCTCCTCCGCCTCCTTCTACTCATGCTACTCAACCTCAACAGACGATCATCATTTATGAGATTCTGTCAATACCCGTCTTTGCAACTCCAGCTACTACTTCTGCTCAACACCGTATGCCTCGTGGTTACTCGTGGGGGATTCCCAAGGGTTACATGCCAGAAGGATACAACCCTACTGCTCAAATTACTTAGCTTATTCAACCTGCTGTAGTTTATGCACCTCCTGTGGTTCATACTGTCCTCGTTATTAATGACAAGATTTTCCATGTTGCTCCTTCACCAAGTGAAAGCTTAGGCTTTTATGATAGGATGGATAGTTTTCAGGATCAGTTCAACAAAATGTATAAAGAGATGAAGGCCTTTACAGGGAAGGAATTATTCAGACAGAATGTTAGTGACCTCTGCTTGGTTCCTAATGTGAAAGTGCTTGTGAAGTTTAAAGTGCCAGAGTTTGAGAAGTATAAGGGTAACTCTTGCCCCCGTGATCATCTGGTAATGTATATCATGAGGATGTCCACTCATACCGAAGATTAATGCCTGCTTATCCATTTATTCCAAGATAGTTTGACTGGTGCTGCGCTAAAATGGTACATGAGTTTGGACAGTAGCAACATCCATACATTCAATGATTTGGGTGAAGATTTTATGAAGCAGTATAAGTGCAACATGTTTATGGAACCTAATCGTGACCAACTAAGAGCAATGGCTCAGAAAGATAAGGAATAATTTAAGGAGTATGTCCAGCCCTGACACGAGGTTGCTGCCCAAGTGGTACCCCCGATGGGAGAGCAAGAGATGACTAAGATTTTCCTAAAAACCCTTGGTTCATTTTATTATGAAAGAATGGTGGCCAGTGTACCGAGTGACTTTACTGAGATGGTAAGTATGGGTGTCAGTTTGGAAGAAGCCGTTAGAGAAGGACGATTGTTAAAAGATGAAGGTTCTTGTGCTACCAAAAATCCATCATATGGTTTCTATAGAAAGAAAGAAGGAGATATAAATTCTATTACTCAAGAAAGGAGAAGTAAACATCCAAGAAGGCATCATCAGCATCAACAACATGTCTCTTTAGTAACCCCAATTGTCAATATAGCTCCAACTGCTATTGCTTATCAGAAAGCACCTCCCCAAGGTAATCAAGGGCAAGGTCATAAAAGAGAAGCTTTTGTTCCTATCCAGAAGAACTTGGTGCAAGCTAGGTCTCCTCCTACTGTACCCGCAACTTTGCCATTATAAAGCTGATCAGACTTGTGCCTTTCACCAAGGAGACCCTGGGCACGATATTGAAAATTGTTACCCTTTGAAAGCTGAAGTGCAGAAGTTGGTAAGATCTGGTATCCTGTCTTTTAAGGATATAAGTCCCAATGTGCAAGCTAATCCTCTACCCAATCATGGGGGTGGAAATACTGTGAATATGGTTTATGGGTGTCCTAGAGAATTCGTAATTTTTGATGCGAACCTGATAAGAGGAAATCTTGTACAAATGCATGCTGATCTTTGTGAGCTTAGATATTATACGCATGACCGTGAAACTTGCAATGTTTGTAGCAAAGATATTCATGGATGTGACAAGGTGAGAGGTGATCTTCATGAGATGATGGATGAAGGTCCTATCCATATAATCAGACCAATGGCTGAAGATGAAGATGTTAATATGATCGAAGACTGTTCTGATACTTCTGATGAGTTATTTTCTGATGATAAGATTGTGTTTGGTGATGAGTTTGTGACTATTGATATTAGTGTTGTAATCACTACTAAAGCCTATGCTAGGTATGTAAAAGAACCTACAATTGAAGAGCTCAATACCGTGACTCCTAGGAAGATACATGAGAAGTGGGTTCAAAAAGGATTGATTGATTTTAGTTGTTATTGCTGCCTAGAATGTGCAAAGAAACCATGGGGTTGCGATGTTTTGAGGGATGATCTCCATATAGTGAAAGGTTTAGATTTGTTTAAAGATGGAGCGATAGCCGTTTTTGCTGACAGAAAGAGAGATGCTAAAAAGTTGCATGCTTCTATGCCAACATTAGAGGGACTTTCTAATACAGAGAATGAGATTATTGCTTATAAAGGAGCAACTGAGTATGAAGATGCCGACATGATTGAAGGCTATTTGGATGGGTTTTCTACTTATGATGATTTCCTTTCTTCTGATGAGTATTTTTCTTCTGATGAATCTATGTTTATTGATGAGTTACAGTTTGCTGATGGGGGTGTGCCCTCTGATAATGATTCTTTGCTTCCTACGTATGCTGAAGAGGTGGGGGTGAATGTCATTGTACCATATTTTGACATTCCCACTCCTGTAGAGATTGCATACTGTAGCATGCCTGCTGCGGCTCCTGTGGTAATCTTTCTACCTAGTCTTGTTCTGTATGAATCAGATAAGTCTATACCTTACAAGTACAATGCAACTATCCTGGAAGACAATGTGGAAATTCCAATCCAGCCTATATCCCATGTTGAAAATATTGTTGAGGCCAGTCATGTGACCCAGAGTGGTCATGTCTTTGCTTCTACCTTTTGAGGAGGTGTTAACCCTAGTAAGAAGATTATTGAGACCAGTGTTGAACCTAAGAAGGTGATAGGAGAAGCTAGAGTCCCTACCTTGGAGAAAGATGTTGATGATATTTTGAAGATTATTAAGATGAGTGATTATAAGATTGTTGACCAATTATTGCAAACTCTATCTAAAATCTCCATCTTAGCTTTGTTAATGAACTCCTCTGCTCATCGGGAATCCCTGATGAGGGTCTTGGACCAAGATTTTATTGAGCATGATGTATCCATTGATCAATTTAATGATTTCATAGGGAATATCACAGCTTGCAATAATCTAAGTTTTTGTGATGACGAGTTTCCTGATGAGGGAAGAGATCACAATATGGTTTTGCACATATGTCTAAATTATAATAATGACTCCTTATCCAATGTATTGATAGAAAACGGCTCTGCTTTGAATGTGATACCAAGGAGCACTCTGTCAAAGCTTAAATATCAAGGAAATCCTATGCGCCCCAGTGGAATTATAGTAAAAGCTTCCAATGGTTCGAGAAAATCTATCATTGGAGAGGTGACTTGCCCATACACATAGGTCCACACTTGTTTCAAATTACCTTTCAGGCTATGGATATATTTCCAGGATACAGATGCGTATTGGGACGACCTTGGATCCATGAAGCAGGAGTGTTACATCTACTTTGCATCAAAAGCTAAAATTTGTCTGTAAAGGAAATGTGGTTATTGTAAATGGTGAACAAGCTTTGTTGATATCTCATATGTCATCCTTTAGCATTGTAGAAGCTGATGAAGCCGCTGTCAAAACTCAGCTCCAAGCTTTGTCTATTGATAATATAAGAAGGAATGAAGATTCTATTTCCTCATTCAAGGATGCATAATAAGTGGTACAGAAGGGCCCTAGCAATGTGTAAGGGTAGGTTATTAATCCACCCGTAAACAAGAATAGGACCAGATTGGGTTTCTCTCTAAAGAATGGTAAGAATGGAGTTGTGAAGCCAAAGTCTACTTTCAGTAAATATCAAGACATCTTCCACCGTGCGGGTTATCTCTATCCAACTACTCCACAGATTAGTGCTATCATTGAAGATGAGCCAGACCAAGATATGCCAAATTTTGTGACGCATGGAGTCAGAGTTCAGAATTAGATCACTGTTAATGTTCCCAATTGCATTCACATTTCAAAGTAATTTACCTTTGCTTGTTTTTTCAAAAATCTTTCACTCTTCCCAAGGTGAAAGCAATTTTGTATGGGTGTGTCTTTTGTTTTGATTTTTAAAATCATTAATAAAAGTTGTTTTTGATTTCCAATCATGTTTTTGATTTTATGATTTTTATTGGAAAATGGTAATCATAAAAAAAATTTCAAAATAAATAATAATTGTAAATAAATCTGCATAATCATTTGTTACATTTGTCAGTTTCTAAAATCAAGCATAATCATATATGTGGATAAATTAAAAAACCCATTGAAAATAATGACCCTGCGCCCTCTCCCGACTTTGAATATCATGTGTATGTGGCTGAAGAAGAGGAATTTAATGAGATCTCTAAAGAGATTTCTTAGTTGCTCGAGTGCGAGGAAAACACCATTTAACCATACAAAGAGCCGTTTGAGACTATTAACTTGGGTTTTGAAGAGGATTTGAAAGAAGTCAAGATTGGGGCACTACTTCATCCCGATGTGAAGAGCAGGTTGATTGACCTATTGAAAAAGTATGTTGATATCTTCACTTGGTCTTATCAAGACATGCCTGGGTTAGATACTGATATTATGGAACATCATTTTCTGTTAAAGCCAGAATATCCACCAATCAAGTAGAATTTGAGAAGAACTCATCCCGATATGATAGTGAAGATTAAAGAGGAGGTATTGAAAAAATTGATGTTGGTTTTCTTGTGACATCAGTGTATCCTTAATGGATTGCCAATATTGTTCTAGTATCGAAGAAAGAGGGAAAAGTCTGCATTTGCGTTGATTATAGAGATCTGAATAAAGCAAGTCCAAAAGATGATATCCCGTTGCCACATATTGATATGTCGGTAGATAGAACAACAAAATTCAAAGTTTTCTTGTTCATGTATGATTTTACGGATACAGTTAAAATAAGATGGCCCTAGAGGACATGGAAAAAACAACGTTTATAACACCCTAGGGAACATTCTATTACAAAGTGATTCCCATCGGGTTGAAGAACGCTGGTGTAACGTACCGGAGGGCTATGAAAACCCTATTTCATGATCTGATGCATAAGGAAATTAAAGTATATATGGATGATATGATCACTAAATCTCATACTGAGGAAGGGCATATGAAAGACTTATTGAAGTTGTTTCAGCATTTGACGAATTATCGTCTGCGCTTGAATTCGAATAAGTTTACTTTTGGTGTTCGTTCAGGAAAATTGTTAGGTTTGATTGTCAGCCAGAAAGGAATTAAAGTTGATCCTAATAAAGTTAGGGAAATTCAAGAAATGTCTGTACCAAGAACTGAAAACAAGTCAAGGGCTTCCTTGGACATTTGAATTACATCTTCAGATTTATTTCCCATATGACCACAACATGTGAACCAATCTTCAAGCTTCTGAAGAAAGATCAAGGTTGTGTATGGTTAGATGATTTCCAAAGATAATTTGAAATAATTAAAGAGTATCTGCTCGAACCTCCTATCTTGCTCCCTCCTGTTGAAGGAAGACCATTGATTATGTATCTAATTGTGTTGGATAACTCCATGGGTTGTATTGTGGGACAACAAGATGAGACAAGAAGAAAAAAGTATTCCATTTATTATCTGAGCAAGAAGTTCACTGACTGCAAGTCACGTTATTTTATGCTTGAAAAGACATGTTGTGCTTTGGCCTAGGCCACAAAGCGTCTGTGGTAATATATGTTGAACCATACTACTTGGTTGATATCCAAAATGGATCTAATTAAATAAATCTTTGAAAAGCCTGCTCTTACATGAAGAGTTTCCCATTGGAAGATGTTGTTGTCTGAATATGATATTGAATACCATACTCAGAAAGCTATTAAAAGCAGTGTGTTAGCAGAGTACCTTGCTCACCAACCAGTTGATGATTATCAGTCTGTCAAGTATGATTTCCCTGATGATGATGTGATGTACTTAAAAGTTAAATATTATGATGAGCCTTTTCTTGAGGAAGGTCCAGATCTTGAATCCCTATGGGGTATGGTGTTTGATGGAGCTGTGAATACTTATGGAAAAGGAATTGGTGTTGTGATTATTACTCTCCATGGGTCTCATACCCGGTTTACTGTAAGGTTGAAGTTTTATTTTACCAATAACACGGCGGAGCATGAAGCTTGTATCATGGGTCTTGAAGAAGCCATGGATCTCATAATCAAGATTCTTGATGTATATGGTGATTCAGGTTTGGTAATAAATCAGATTAAAGGAGAATGGGAGACTTGTCATCTAGCTTGATTCCATACAAAGATTATGCAAGAAGGTTGTTGACTTTCTTCAATAAAGTTGAATTCCACCATATTCCTCGAGACGAGAATCAGATGGAAGATGCTTTAGCCACATTGTCTTCCATGTACAAGGTAAATCCCTGGAATGATGTACTCAAATTACCATCCAACGCCTTGATAGGCCAACTCATGTGTTTTCTGCAGAGGTGAAATCAAATGATAAACCTTGGTATTATGATATCAAGGATTTCCTTCAAACTCAAGAATACCAACTTGGGGCATCAAATAAAGACAGAAAAACATTGAGAAGGCTGGCGGGTAGTTTCTTCCTCAATGAAGACGTGTTGTACAAAAGGAATTATGACCTGGTCTTGCTCAAATGCATGGATAGACACGAAGAAGACATGTTAATACACGAGATACATGAAGGTTCATTTGGTAAAGAAGATGCTTAGGGCAGCTTACTATTGGATGACAATGGAATCTGACTGTTACAAATTTGCAAAGACTCCAACTCCTTTTAATGTTATTTCTTCCCCATGGCCTTTCTCTATGTGGGGTATTGATATGATCGGGATGATTGAACCCAAGGCGCCGAATGGACATCATTTCATCTTAGTGGAAATTGACTACTTCACCAAGTGGGTTGAAGCAGCTTATTATGCTAATGTCACCAAGCAGGTGGTAGTATGATTTATTAAGAATAATCTTATTTGTCGGTATGGTGTACCAAGCATGATTATCACTGATTACGGATCAAATCTGAATAATAAGATGATGACAAAAATTTGTGAAGAATTTAAGGTTGCCCATCCCAACTCGTCTCCTTATAGGCCTAAGATGAATGGGGTTGTCGAAGCTGCTAATAAGAACATTAAGAATTTTATCTAGAAAATAGTATTTACCTATAAGGATTAACATGAGATGCTTCCTTTTGCTCTGCATGGATATCGTACCTCCATCCATACTTCAACAGAGGAAAATCATTCTCTCTTATGTATAGTATAGAAGCAGTACTCCCCGTCGAGGTTGAGATTCCCTCTTTGCGAGTAATCATGGAAACCAAGCTGTTAGAGGCTGAATGGGTCCAGAACTGGTTTGACCAGTTGAATTTAATTGAAGAAAAAAGAATGACTACTTTATGCCATGGTCCTTTATATAAGAAAAATAATGAAGAAGACTTTTGATAAAAAGGTCAAAACTCGTGAATTTAGAGAAGGTGACCTCGTGCTCAGAAAGATCATGTCTTTTAGCACTGATTCTAGGGGGAAGTGAACTCCTAATTATGAAGGCCCATATGTTGTCAAGAAAGCCTTCTCTGGAGGTGCATTAATTCTTGAAACTATGATGGTGAGGAGTTCCCACATTCAATGAATACTGCTGCAATTAAGAAATATTTCACCTAAAGAAATAAAAGAATAACTCGCTAAGTTGAAAACCCGAAAGGGAGGCTTAGGCAAAAATGAGAGTCTCGGTAGGCTGAATAACCCGAAAGGGAAGTCTAGGAAAAAATTAGAGACATAAACAAAATAAATTTTCCCAGTAGGTTGAAAACCCGCAAGGGCAACCTAGGAAATAGTCAGGGATTTCTTGGCAAGTAACTGCATCAGACAAGACTTGATCATTAAAGTAACAATCTTATTGGATTCTCATCTCTCTTCAACTGAAGCCTATGAACATTAATTCAAAGTTGTTAGAGAGAATATTGGTCATTGGTTTCAATGTGCCTTTTCCATGTATTTACCATTTTCCAAACTTTGTAATCATCTATGGAGTCTCACCATTTGCAGATTACCATTCTATTAATAAAGTTTGAGCCTTTATCCATTTGGTTTGCAATCTTATCTATATTCTGCTTACAAAAATTTCATTTATTATTGATGATAAATTTCAAAACAAAAATATTTAATTAATAAAAATGTGTCTCTTGAAAAATTTGCAAATTACTTTTTACTTTGATCTTGTGAATTAAAGGAATAAAAGCAGTTGTTCTAAGGATTCACAAACCCCAAAATTTTGAAAGTTCTCTCTGAGAAGTTTTCTCTGGTTACTTTCACAAGATGTGTGCATGAATAATTGTTCTTTGGATAACTGTAAAGCATAAAAAATAAACACCAAAAAAAAAGAAAAAAAGAGAGCTAGGAGCGACTCTGGGATGGACCATCATTTGGTCAATCTGTCCCCAGTGAAGTCGTAAGCTGAAACAACTGGCAGAACAAATCATCGAGATGAAATCAATGAAGCCTCCATCGAACATTTTTTATCCTGCAGGAAGGGAAAGTAAACATCGAGTAAACCTGAGAAGGGTGAAATCAAGGTCAAATGACTGAGAAATACGGGTAAGGGAGTCTATTACGCAAGGGAATGCATGCAAAAGAAAACACGGGGAAAAGAATGAAATATTTACAAAGTTTCACTCAGCCGAGCCCCACGACCATATGCCTACGTATCCCTTTTAAAGAATCAGAGCGGCGTAGTTTAGCTTACATGTTTCTGTTTGGTTTATGTTTTTTAATTGAACAATGTTAGGTTTGCTTTCTACCGCAGCTCGACCTTTGGAGACTCACGCGTGAGCACAAAAATGAATCAATACGTTCTTTTAAAAGTTCGAAAGAAAAGGCCCGAAGGAGAAAAAAGAGTTTGCATTGGTTGATGTTTTTTTACCTTGTAAAAGGATTTGAAAGTTGTTAGATGCTTTATGCATTTTCCAAAGAAAAAAGGTTTTAGTTTTAAGGATGCAAAAGAAAAGAAAACATCTAAGAGAAACTATATAGCTCTATTCCTAATATTATCATACAATGATGGCCATATGTTTCACATTAACAAAAAGGGAAACATCTACCTAATGTTAGCATGCATAGTTTAAAAACCTAATGTCTATCCCGATTCTATCCTCTAGCTAAGAATGAACCGAGATGTCCTAAGGTAACAAGGTACATACAAGGATAAAAAGAAAACAAGCAATCAACAAGCTCAAGAGAAAACACACATGGCATGCGTAATGCATACTAAATCAAGTCAAAAGGCCTAACCAAGATATCGGCAATCGAGGAAAGTAAAAGGGGGAAGTTCCTGCCATAGATATTATGTCTTCTAGGCAAGAAAGGGGTCATGAAAGCTACTCTTAACCAAGGTATCATATAACCGAGGCAAGAAGAAAATAGAGGGGGGGAGTGAATGTCCAAAGCGAATAAGCACCTAACCAGGATATCGAGAATCGAGGTAGGAGGTAAAATACAATATGAACAAGCACGGAGCGTCAACATCGCCCAACGTGAGCTCCAGACAAAGTGTGGGGGTTTGGTTACATAACCATTTTCCATCTGACTCACTCGATAACATGAGCAACACAGTTCATGGCATCAATGCACGACGCATGCTACAAACAACACGGACTAGAAATGGCGGGGTAGATTATGAATCCTCTATTGCATATGCCTTCTTTTGAGGACTTATCAATGGGGAACAGGAATTGGACACCTTCATCGAGGTCTTTGGCACAAAAGTAAACACACCGCATCAAAACAAACACAAGTAGGAATTGCCTGCTACAAGTCTTTTAAATAGGGACTTGCCTCAAAGGGACTCCCAGAACATACATCTCTATCCTAATTATCATTGCATTGGAAAGCGGTAAAGAATGCATCTCCATTCCTACTTCTCATGGCATCGAAAAATAAAGTGCAATACGAAAATTAATCCAAGCTATAGAGTAATACCAAAAGAACGATAGTTCCTAGCAAACAAGCAAAAGTAGAAATACTTAGAAAAACTTCATGCGAGCTAGCATCAATAACATAATAGTAAGAATATGCGTCATCCAATAAAGAACAATGGGAATGCATGTCAGACACATCCACAATAAACAGAACACCTGCACACAAATTCACATGCAGACAAAAACGCAAATAGTGCATATTTCTCATGAAATGAGAATCAAAGTAAATCGTGTCCGAAGTGAATCCACAAATCAAATTATTTTCAATCAAATAACCCACACTTTAGTTCATGATTGAAAGCTCTCATAATGTACCTTGAATAAGTCAACAAACACACAAGTGATAACAATAAACCGTAATCGGAGTTATGCATTCTCAACATAATTCAATTTATGATTAAATCATGAAGAAGTAGGAATTAAATGCATGTTAGAAGCACAAACACAAACTCCTGGAAGCATTGCATTTAAAAAATGAGTGCACAAAAAGTCAGAACAAAATCGCCCAAAAATGACACAGTAGCCTCAAGACTTACCAACAAGACCAACTATGCATCAACAATGAATTAATTCCAAGTGCGAGTGCAACTTACTATTCCCGGGAAGCAACACCCTAAACATGTAAACCATGCATAATTTCGATTCAAAATCGAGAAAACTAAACATAAACATCCTCCAAGTACCAAAACCAAGTGCCATGAGCATTAACCATCAAATAAATGCCGCCTTATTCTAAACTTACCATATTCGGGCAAGATTGCGCCTTAACAAAGGAGTGCTTGGAAAAACCGTGTTGAAAACGGTAAAACTCAACCGTAATAGTCCATAAACACACAAGCAAGCATGAATATGCATCAAGCAACTTTTCAAGAACCATTTGCAAGGTATTTATTGTTTCTGGGCATCAACTTGTACATGTACCGGTATCAAATAGAAATGAGTTTAAAAACTCATAAACGGATGCAAAAGTGTGTACTAGTTTATGTATCATTGCTTAGAAACTATAAGCACTTTACAAACAAATTTAAATCCGCATAATTCAAGTCAAAAGAAACACAATTCAAGTGTTAATACAACTTATAGGATTTGAAGTTTAAATGTCGAAAATTTGAATTTATCAACAAATTAATTTGAAAAGTTGCATTAACTCATGAATTTACAACTTAATTCTCATAAAAACTCAACATGTGGAATCAACCTTAATTCCAAAAATTCAATACTCAAGAACAACTTACACGTCGATGTCAAAATAACACTTCAAAGTTTGATTCTAAAAAGTGTCAAAATCAACAAAATATTAACCAAGCAATTGATTAGGAATCAAACTTCGACATGTTAATTTCCAAAATTATGAACAAAACTCAACATCGACACACAAGTTTCACATAATCATCAAACAAGCAATTGGATTCAATAGTTCGCAACATCGTTAAGGTTGTGACTCAACTAATTCCACATATTAACATAATTGATATCAAAATTCAAGAATTAAAACAATTCACAAATTATGAAATTCAATTCATACTTCAATTCAAATCTACAATTCAAAGAATATAATTGAAGATCAAGAATGAGTGAATTACCGAATGGAAGAATAAGAGTTTGAAGTTGATCGATGACGCTGGAAAACAAATCGGAGAGGGGAAGAGATTACCGCTGGTAATTCGCGGACAATAGAGGGAGTACAAATCGCGAAATTCGCGCTGTGGAAGGAGGGGGAGATGCGGCGGTCGGAGCTAAGAAGTCCGGCGGGAATCCGACGGTGAGGCGGCGAAGGGTGGTGGCTAGGGAGGATCGGCGATCGGCCTTCGTGGATCGGAGGAAGATTTGCAAATTTTTGACTTTTTTTCTTGAGGTTGTTGATGAACTTGATGAAGATCTTGAGAATTTGAGAGAAAAGTTGAATTTAATTCTTGAGATATTAGAGAGAAGTTTGTGAGAAATTTAGCAAGTGAATTGCATGTCCTTGATTTGTGAAGAGAAAACCAATATACAGTTCCACCAATTGGGTGTTGGATTTGGATTTGGATTGGGCCTTGTTTTGACACTGTCAACACATTCTATGCACAACACAAAGTAAAAACACAAAGTCATTGTTTGGTGTGAAATATCGAATCGAGCCCTGAAGAAAAAACGAATATGATGAAATTTATGATGCAACACCAAAAGAACGGACATGATACCATAAAAATTGAGCCAGTTATGAATTTTTGAATCGGATCTAGCGCTGTCTCTTTCGGTTCAACAATGTATTTCACTATTCCATTTGCGAAACAAACCATAAACGAAAGCCTTTGGAGTACCATTTGAACTCGAGGTCTGAAGCAAAGTTGTAGTAGACAAAATTTGTGATCCAATGCTTCAAAAACCAGTCCGATATGATAAGAATCGAGAGAGTTATGATTTTTGCAACATCTGGAAAATAAATGTCTGTCAATATTTTCTCACTGTAAAAATCTATGTTAATTTGGACTTTTGGAGATCTTCTGCAAAGAATCAACTCTCGGCCCGAACATACAAATTGAAGATAAAATTAAGACAACTTTTTCCCTAAAGAACGACTCAAAAACATTGATCCAGGCGAAAATTATGAATTTTTGAATGTCTAAAAAATAATGGTTCAGCACAGTATTTTCACTATATTTTCACTGTTTAGCTTCAAAGTTCTCACGCATTCAGAGATCTTCCTCAAAGAATTTGCTTTTGAGCCGAACATGAAAGTCAGAGAAGATACCAAGACAATTAAAATTCTCAAAGAGGCATTTAAACTTGATGTTCTAGTCAGAAGTTACAAAATTTTAAGAATCCAAAAACTAGAGAAACGGTAAATTCACTGTATACCGCAGATCTAGTATTTTGCGCTTTAAAAAATCTTCCATAAAAAATTAACCTTCGACATGAACATATGAAATGAAGAAGACCTCAAGATGGTTATAATGACTGAATAATCAATCCCTAACCATTTTCTAATCTCAAGTTGTGAACTTATGAGCTTGAAATGCACCGTACTGAATTTATGTCTGCACTGTCTCAAATCGACTGAAACACTTGAATTTCTGCATAATTTAGAGCGTGTTGAGACATATAAGGGCTTGATATGATGATGACTTGCTTGGTTGTTGTTTGGATAGCTTGGGATACATGCAAAGTGCATTAAAACTTGAAAACCCCGATTTCTGCTTCACACTCCTGCTAATGGAACAATTGATTTCACAACTCTTTCTTGCAGAGAAATGCCTTGATTCCATGATTATTTGACCTAATAACATATATGTCTCTGTTGTACCCCAAATTTTTCCCTCTCATTTTTACTCAAGGCATGCCCATTGAGGTCCCCAACTTGCCCAAGGATGACCAAGAATTGACCAGACAAATTCTCCTCCTAAGGCAATGAACCTTTAACTAGGGTTTCAATTTTCATTAAGATGTGTGAGCTCCAAAGGTCTCAAATGTTTTCCATAGACCTAATATGTCTTCAAGATTTTCCATGCCAAGTTTCATGTCTTGCACAACAAGTTTGCTCAGTCAATTACTCAAATTCATGAAAATCAACTGTACTAGGTCAAAAGTCAACTGTGGCCTATATACAGTCAAACTTCAAGGTTTTTGGTCAACCTTAAAATTTTAAAGTATTATCCATCATTTGATTGAGGGTTGATCATGATTCCTCAATAAATGCCCCTAATTCATCAAAAGTCAAAATTGCTAAATTAGGGTTTCTATAGGAAAAGTCAACTGAACTTTGACCAGACATAACTTCCACACACTTCATCCATTTTCCCCAACCAAAGATCATATTGAAGATAATATAATTCCCTACAACTTCTCTTCAGCCCTAAATTCCATGAAATTCACCATTTGAAAGATACAAGCTCATACATTACAAGTCATTTTCAGAAAGTCAACAAAAGCCACTTTTTGCCAAGAACTTTTACATCAAGATAAAATCTTCAAATTCAAAATTGATCAAAAGAGGGATTGAAGTAGACATTTTGGGATTTCCAAAAAGTAAAAGATCATCATCATGAGATAAAAATTGAGCAAGTTATGGCTTTCCCAAGTCGGGAAAATTTGGGAATTTTCAAGAATTAAGCATTGAGCAAATTTGAAGTTTTAAGGCAAGGGCTCAATTTATTGGACTTCAAGCATCTACCTAAGTTTATATAGGACCTCTAAATTTTTTTCTTGCCATGCCTTGCATTTGCTAACTATTTTATTCATATTTATTTTAATTTATTTCAAATAAATATAAAATAAAATGTATAAAATAATTGGAAATGGGCTTTGAGCTTTGGCTTGATGTTTTGAACAGCCTAGGCCCATAAAATTTCGTGCAAAGGTGCTCACATTCATTCAAATTCAAAAAAGGACAAGTTTCCTTGTTTTTGGCCAAAGTTACAAATTTCATTCATGGCTTTGAAACATTTGCTTTAAGGTTGTTTAAACCTTTATTTTCTTGTCTCCTCATTACTCTCTAGATAAACAACTAGCAAGCATTTCAACACGCCTACACAGCCTAGAGAGAGCTCTACCATTTTTGCAAAATTATCAAAAGTGGTAAAAATTCGAAACCCACTTTACATGTACTTTTGGTCCGAACTAGTAATCATACATTGCTCTTGAGGTTCCCAGGGACTTGTTCCAACCATCCTCAAAGCTTGCAAGGTATAACCATTTTGGTATAATATCAAATTCGAATCTCTATTTTTATTAATTTGTTGAATGTTCTAATATGGGTATATGAGTTCCTGGATATCCTTAGAGCATGATAGGGGAATTACATGGAATGCATGACGTCTAGAACATGAGATACCATGTACCATCAAGTACTTCCCACACTGGATCCATGGATGGACCTGGGCTTCACAATCTGGGCTTAGCAAAATTTTAATTGCAACCCGCATTCTACTTCAGCCATCAAGCCCAATCTCTTTTCTTTTTGTTTTACTTAGTTATCTCATTTCTTAATATTTTTTAATAATAATAATAAAAAACTCAAAAAAAATTAGGCATAGATTTTTTTAATTAAATAATTAAATTCCTTAATTAATTAATTAAATTTTAACTATTTTATTAATTTAAAATGAACTAGAATTTAGGACTTAATTTAGATTTAATATTTCTTTTCATAAATATAAAAAACCACAAAAAGAGTTTAGTTTATTTTTCTTAAGTAAATTTTCTAAATAGACTTTAGAATAATTAATTTAGTTATTTTCTTAAATTAAAAACAACACAAAAAAGATTTTTCTCATTAGGTTTTAGAACATATTTTCATTTTTTCGGGTATTATTCATTTTCGCATTTTTTATATATATTCATGTAACTGTTATTTGGGATGTAATAGTTTTAAATAGGACTTTTCATTTCTTTCTTTTTTTTTCCCCAATTGTTTGTACATTGTAAATACCCCATCCCCGAAGCCATGTAATAGTGTAGGTTTATATTTTCACAGTTTATTTTTCTATACAATATTATTGCTAGTAATTAGGCATGTATGATAAGATTGAATCAAAAGTTAGCAAACTTAACAAAAAGACAAAAATAACTGAACATAACACACTTGCACATATACACCTCTAGGGTACCCCACTTTGGTTGCCTTTCAGAAATAAAATAGTCATGAGGCAGGAACTCTTTAGCAAAGACCCATAAATCAAAAGATCATAGTCCCTCGATGACCCTAAAGTTGCCTTCTCGGTAAATGATCTAGTCCCTAAACAAAATTGCTAAAGCGTCTCCACAAGTTGCCTTCGTGACTGTAACGTCCCTTTCGAATGTCCCTAATACATCCAATGATAGGGCTACCTACTCACTAATAGTAGGATAACAATGTCTAAAGGATAGGAGGAAAAGAACGACCCTTTTCGAGTATAAAAGTAGATAGCTGTTAGAAGTTTGCTCAAAACATTTTTCACTTACACAAATACTACTTTTCAAAAACAACCTTCAAAAACATTTGCTTTGTCAACACTCTAGAGGACTGGTACAAGAGTTAACGTACATCAAATCGCCGCACTAAGGCATTTTCCAAACATTTTTAAACACACAAAGCACAAAGTACTTTCAAAATGAGCAACCTCTAAGAGCCCGTAGATAACTACGGATGGAAAGGGTGCTAACACCTTCCCTTTCTATAATCTACCCCCCTTACTCAAAAAACTCTCGAAAAGGTATTTTTCTGTTCTTTTAACCCTTTCCTTTGTTGGATAAAAGAAAAGACGGTGGCGGCTCTTGCTTACCGCAACATTTGTGAATACAAAATGCAAAACCAGTATATAACAGTTGGTTCTTCCACCGTATCACAGAACTGGAAACTCTGTTGGGGAGAATAATAAAAGTGGGGTTTACCTTGGGGTCTAGATCATTTTCCTTCTTTGACTGTTTATTTGCTTTATTTTTAAGGGTACTGTTTGGGGTTACTATAGATCCTACACCTAGATCTGGGGAAACCTTTTAGGTAAGTAGCAATAGATCATGGAAACTGTGCGGGGTATTCCAACACGGTTGAAGCGATGGCTACATTGATGCGACACTTTGGTTGGTACCGATAGCCTTTGAGTTAATCAATGAGAATACGAGGCCGATGCATGGTGTCATGAAGCGTCAACTTACCTTAGAACCTTTAAATGAACAACTTGGCCATTAGGACGTAGCGAGATGGCCGTCTTTGGTGTATTCCCATAGTCGGAAGATACTCGATGCTACACTCATTGAGATTTGACTCTTGAGTTTTGTTTGGTTGCGAGTCAGTCGCCTATCGAACGAAACTTGTGGAAAAGATCAGTGATATTGAGATCCCTTAGAACTCGGTTACTATTTATAGGATAGGTTGAGCCAACTAAATTTCAAGAGGGTACTTACCTACAAACCCCATGCAAGCCTAAACCTAAGGCTGCTTGTGTGATTTGTTTGCTTTCAACTTGAGCTACTTGCTGGGTTTTTATCTAACAACATGATCTCCTTGCAGGATTTGTTTACAGTTAATATCCAGTAACCTGAACTTCTTAGACTCACCTGTCTTCATCACCTTACACTTTTGCTTAAGGCATAGCATACACATCATAATATCATGCCACAACATTTCCTTAACCATTTCAAGGATCTCAAGGGTTTGTGATGCACATTATGATAAATCAGACATCTAACAAGGGGCAAGGGGATTTATTTTCCTCTAGCCAATGTCGTCAAAAGATCAAAACTCAACAAATTGAGTCAGGGTCTATGACCCACTTGATATGGTGAGCTTGACTCTCGTAGAAGGACACTTAACGATATAAAGTTCTTCAATCAAAGCTGCAAATTTCAACTTCTGACATTTTCTTGTTTACCCCATGAGATCCTTGAAAACATTGCATGCATGCCATTTTATAACAGGTCTTCCAGTGCATGTTTCTCATCTTTTTGCTGTTTATTTTAGCAAAAGAAATGTCCCTTGAACAAACAGTAAAAGACCTTCAAGCTTAAAATGCTCAGTTCCAACAAATGTTCATGGCTTTGGCCCAGGGGCAGGAAGAACTGAAAGCTTTCGTCATCAAAGAGAAGAAGAAGAAGGCATAAAAACCGACTGGCATCTTGAATATGGGAAGAAGACTCAGAGGACCGGTTAAACGAGCTCTAGATCTCACAACTCCATCAAACAAAGGGAATATCATGAAGAAGTCAACAACCCTGAGGCTGATGAAGAAGAAACTGATTACTCCGAGGAACAATATCCTTCTGCTAACAATAAATACAAACAGCTGGAGGATTGTCTCAATGCTATAGAGATTCAGCAGGTACCTGGATTGGACTTTGAAGAGTTAGGGATGGTTCCTGGAGCGGTCATCCCACCAAAGTTCAAGGTTCCCACATTTTCTAAGTATGACGGTGTCTCCTGCCCTAAATTGCACTTAATTTCCTATGCCAGGAAGATCCAGCCTCACACTGCTGACCGGAAGTTATGGGTCCATTTCTTCCAAGAAAGTTTAGCTGGAACGCAACTGGAGTGGTTCTATCAACTAGAAAGAACAAACATTCATACCTGGGAAGACTTGGCTGCTACTTTCTACAAGCAGTACCAATACAATAATGACCTCGCTCCAACTCGTACACAACTTCAAAGCATGTCTATGGGTTCTAGCGAAGGCTTCAAGGAATATTCCCAAAAATGGAGGGATCTAGCTGGCAGGGTACAACCTCCTCTGAATGATCGGGAAATGGTAGACATGTTCATGGGAACTCTGACAGGCCCGTTCTTTAATCTACTGATTGGGAGTTCCTTATCCGGGTTCACAGAGATGGTTCTGACTGGAGAAAGGATCGAAAGTGGTATCAAGAGTGGGAAGATCCTGATGGCTGCATCTTCTAATGCTGAGAAGAAGCCATTTGCTGGTAAGAGGGAAGCCAATGTTGTGTATGGCCAGAATGGTCATAATAAGGCAGACTACCACTAATCTGTAGGGGCAGTGCTGGTCTCTAATTCGACACGCATGCATTTGATTATGTTGATAGGACCTCATCCAAACCCTAAGACTTCTTCTCCTAACTACAATCCTGATGCAAGATGTGCCTATCATTTTGACAGTCCTGGGCACGATACTAACGATTGTTGGGCACTGAAATACAAGATTCAAAATATGATTGACGCCAAGGAGATTGAGTTTGACCCTCTTGAGACTCCCAACGTGATCACTGCTCCCATGCCAAATCATGGCCAGGATTGAGAGAATTTTTGTTCATTTGAATTCTCAAGTTGTATTTTCTTTGTTTGTTTAAAAAATTATTGTCATGTCAAACTTTGTTATTTCATTAATGCATTGCACATGTTTGTCTTGAATTAATTTATTTTCATTATGCTTAAACTGCTTTCTTACTTCCTTTTATTATATTCAACTCTTGATTAAAAGCTCTAAGCCTTTAGAGGGAGGGTGACGAGAACGATACCATAATCTCTACTTTATGCTTTTGAACAGACCCCGCTGACGATGTACATGCGTTGTTTCAAATCCTAAACAGTGGAGTTATAAGGAAGATAATCCCTAGTCAACCCTTTTGAGCCTAAGAAGTAGGAGTTTTCTTTTCACACAAATTAAAACCCTTAATCATAACCTGAGGCAGGGTAGTTTTCTCAGTTAATTCAGATGTGTATTCAGTCGCAAGCTTTCCCTTCATACACGACAATTAGTGTATAATATGCTCTCAAAAAGACGGTGATGGTTCCACATAATCGTCAAGACATACAGTAATTATCTCTCGAGAGAAAAGCCCATTAAGTCAAAACCTATGAAGGAGACTTAAGAAAAAAACTGGGGCATCCCACTGGCTGTAATCACAAAAGAAACAGTTCAGGCAAAAGACAGGGATAGCATAATAAAAAAAGAAAGAGGTCCTACAAATCCTCAAAAAAAGAAAAGGTCACAAAAATGACTGCATTCTCAAACAAACGTTCAATTTCTGAACCATCACCGGAATATCGGGGGCAACATTCCAGAACTCAACTGGGATTTGAAATGCACAATTAATTGAGCATAGGACTGAAGAACATCACGAAGAACGGGTGGGTACAAATAAATTTTAAGCCTTTATCCTTTGTTTCTTAAATCGTGAACCAGGACACGTTATAATCCTTAAAAGTCCTAGATGAAGCATGGGTTAGTTTGAAAGCATACTATTTCAAAAAGGTATCCTGACTCCTGTAAGGTTTGCTATACATCCTGAGTTGATATCACATGCTTGCAAAATTTTATTTTACTAAGAAAAATGTATTTTCAAAACTTCAAGACAGATATAAGCTTTGCGTTTTTTTAAATGCCTTTGTTTGCATATGACTAATCCTTTGACAACAGAGAAATTCGCATGAAGAATTTTAATGAACAGAAATCCTCTCAATGGACAGAATCACCTCATCTAGGAAGACACTTCCAGTAACAGGCCTTTCACAACAAGATGTCTAACTGATCTGGGGCAGTCGAGTCAAGATTCAAGGAATCTCTCTAAAGTTCCAAATAGTCAAGGGAAGATCTCCATCTGAATCACTTGGGGCATTGGACAAGAATTCCAACAGCGAATCATGTACGATCAAACAAACATTTTTCTGGCAGTGACAATTCTCTACATCCTGGGAACACGGACATAGTCATGAAATACTACGCATGAAAAAAGGACCCACTAGGTTGACTGGCCTAGGAAAAAATAAGGGCATCCCGGCGAACTAAAA
Organism: Vicia faba; assembly: GCA_948472305.1. NCBI lineage: Eukaryota > Viridiplantae > Streptophyta > Magnoliopsida > Fabales > Fabaceae > Vicia > Vicia faba. Next base: position 711,123,072 of record OX451738.1, read on the forward strand.
GAGTTCGGGCAAAAATTAGGGATATATACAAAAAAAATCTGTACACCCGGCAAGTTGAGAACCTGAAAAGGAGGCTTGGGCAAAAAAGGGTATCCCGGTGGACTGAAAATATGAAAGGACGGTCCAGGAAAAAGTTAGGTATTAAAGTGTACGACTATGTCCCATTATCTCGTCACTGGTCTATCAGTATAAGACTTATCGTCCTGATCAGCATTTACAAGGGCTCTAGAAGTTGAGATATGATCAAGTCTTCACAGACCCCCCTCAGAGCCAATTCCTTGAGATTATCTCCATAAAGTAATCTTCACAATGTCATACATTCCCCACAACTTCCCCAAATAGTTTATCATCTTCTAGATACAGTGCAGATACGATCAAGACACAGATTAATTCTGGCACTCATTCCAGACATCTTGCAGATGCAGTTCAGATACGCTCCAGTTGCGGATGCCATTTTGATACTCATTTAGATTCAGCTTTCAGATACAGTTCAGATATGCTCCAGACACAGATGCCACTCTGATACTCATTTAGATTCACCTTTCAGATACAGTTCAGATACGCTCCAATTGCGGATGCCATTCTGATACTCATTTAGTATATCTTTCCATTCAGATAAAATCACAACATAGATTCATTCTGACACTCCCTCACACAGTTGCTAGATGCAGTCGGACGCGAGTTCATTCTAATATACTTCTCATTCCATGAGGTACAGAAACATGGGCATCCTATTGTCACATCCTCAGCATACAATCTAGTGATGCCAGTATCCTCTACAGAGCGAAGGCAACCAAAGGTTCTGACCTCTTCTTCCCCAAGCAGGAGTCACCCTCTCCAGCAAAGTTCCCTCAGAGAGCTGAAATCCAAGTATTCCCCAACATATTTTTTATAAATCTCAAGCAGTTTATAAAGCCTTATCCCCAGTAGAGTTTATTTCTCTAGCTACTGAAGTTCATCCCCCGGCGAAATTTATTTCTCCAAATAGGTGAAATCTCCCAACAAGAGCATCTTCTTCCCTAGAGTCATTCTCAAGCAGAAGTCGAAGATCCCCAACAAAGTATCCTCAAGCGGAAAGAAGGAATCCTCGGCAAGATTATCTCCATTCATCATCCCCAGCGGAAATCGAAGAATCACTTTCTTCATCTCCAGCAACACTTTAATAACATTTCATATTCATACATCATTTACCAATATCATAACATGTTCCTACAAGATGCATACGACACAATCTCATTTATTTTGAGAACATCATTACGCAATGCATTTCATACATCACGACATTGTATACAACTAATTCTTTGCCTTTTTCAGGAAGGATCAATCAGCAGATAATTATTATCAATAATTTTCAACAGGTCTAAGATTAGCTCCTGAAACAAGACAGAGCAACTATCTATACGACCAGCTGATGCAATCTTACACGAAATTCTTCTGCCAATTTCCAAATACAACTTTACACGGGCTCTTCATGAAGCAATCTTACACGAGTTCCTTCTCCTTCTAAAATGCAGCTTTACACGGGCTCTTCATGAAGCAGTCTTACACGGGTTCCTTCTCCTTCTGAAATGCAGCTTTACACGGGCTCTTAATGAAGAAATCTTACACGGGTTCCTTCTCCTTCTGAAATGCAGCTTTACACATGCTCTTCATGAAATAATCTTACACGAGTTCCTTCTCCTTCTGAAATACAGCTTTACACAGGATCTTCATGAATCAATCTTACACGGGTTCCTTCTCCTTCTGAAATACAACTTTACATGGGCTCTTCATGAAGAAATCTTACACGGGTTCCTTCTCCTTCTAAAATGCAGCTTTTACACGAGCTCTTCATGAAGCAATCTTACACGGGTTCCTTCTCCTTCTAAAATACAACTTTTACACGAGCTTTTCATGAAGCAATCTTACACGGGTTCTTTCTCCTTCTAAAATACAGCTTTTACACGTGCTCTTCATGAAGCAATCTTACATGAGTTCCTTCTCCCTCCTTCTGAAGTTTTACACGGACTTATCCCGAAGCAGCCCTACACAGGATCCTTTTGAAGTTTTACACGAACTTATCCCGAAGCATCCCTACCCAGGCTCCTTCTGAAGTTTTACACAGACTTATCCCGAAGCAGCCCTACCCAGGCTCCTTCTAAAGTTTTACACAGACTTATCCCAAAGCAGCCCTACCCAGGTTCCTTCTAAAGTTTTATACGGACTTATCTCGAAGCAGCCCTACCCAGGATCCTTCTGAAGTTTTACACAGTCTTATCCTAAAATAGCCCTACCTAAGCTCCTTCTGAAGTTTTACACGGACTTATCTCGAAGCAGCCCTACCCAGGCTCCTTCTGAAGTTTTACACGGACTTATCCCGAAGCAGCCCTACCCAAACTCCTTCTGAAGTTTTATATGGACTTATCCCAAAAAAGCCCTATCCAGGTTCCTTCTGAAGTTTTATACGGACTTATCCTGAAGCAGCCCTACCCAGGCTCCTTTTGAAGTTTTACACGGACTTATCCTAAAGTAGCCCGACCCAGGCTCCTTCTGAAGTTTTACACGGACTTACCCCGAAGCAGCCCTACCCAGGCTTCTTCTCAGATATCTCATACAAATGCAGTCGTACCCGGACTTATCCTGAAGTAGCTCTACCCAGGGTCCTTATGAAGTTTTACACGGACTTATCCTGAAGCAGCCCTAGACAGGTTCCTTCTCTTATACATCCGAGTAGCAGTTTATAACACTGTAAAACTTGGACCCGGCCAAATGACGATCAATATTCCCCAGTAAGTCGCTTTGAAGCCTGGACCGACCAGATAATAGCTAACTTTCACTTCTTTAGTCAAGAGACAACTCCTCAGCAAAGTAACAGACAACTGAAGCTCCTAGACTCTACTCTATAAAATAGAGACCAACATTCACCAATAGAACCCTCCTCAAACGACAGGAACAAGAATCCCCACAAAGGAATCTCTTGTAAAATCAACATCTACTCTAGATGGCATCTTTAAGCCCATCTCCGACGTCTCTTCGTCATTTTCTTTGGATGGCATCTTTAAGCCCATCTCTGATAACCCTCTATCATCTATTCCAAATGGCATATGTAATCCTATTCCCGATATTATCAATCAAAAGTGTTACTTCAAGTGAGTGCACATTTCTGGGCACTCTAGTGTTCAATCATCTTCCACCTTTAGATCATGAAAGGTAGACAAGCCAATCTACATCTTCAGGTCTAAGAAGATTGAATAGGGGCAGCTATTGTACCCCAAAATTTGCCCTCTCATTTTTACTCAAGGCATGCCCATTGAGGTCCCCAACTTGCCCAAGGATGACTAAGAATTGACCAGACAAATTCTTCCCCTAAGGCAATAAACCTCTAACTAGGGTTTCAATTTTCATCAAGATGTGTGAGCTCCAAAGGTCTCAAATGTTTTCCATAGTCCTAATATGTCTTCAAGATTGTCCATGCCAAGTTTCATTCCTTGCACAACAAGTTTGCTCAGTCAATTACTCAAATGCTTGAAAATCAACTGTACTAGGTAAAAAGTCACATATGGCCTATATACAGTCAAACTTCAAGGTTTTTGGTCAACCTGAACATTTTGAAGTAATATCCATCATTTTATCAAGGGTTGATCATGATTCCTCAAGAAATGCCCCTAATTCATCAAAAGTCAAAATTGCTAAATTAGGATTTCTATAGGAAAAGTCAACTGAACTTTGACCAGGCATAACTTTCACATACTTCATCCATTTTTCACCAACCAAAGATCATATTGAAGATAATCTCATTCCCTACAACTTCTGTCCAGACCTAAAGTCCATGAAATTCACCATTTGAAAGATACAAGCTCATACATTACAAGTCATTTTCAGAAAGTCAACAAAAGCCAATTTTTGCCAAGACCTTTTACATCAAGATAAAATATTCAAATGTAAAATTGATCAAAAGAGGGATTTAATTAGACAACTTGGGATTTCCAAAAAGTCCCAGATCATCATCATGAGATAAAAATTGAGCAAGTTATGGCTTTCCTAAGTTGGGAAAATTTGGGAATTTTTAAGAATTATGCATTGAGCAAATTTGAAGTTTTAAGACAAGGGCTCAATTTATTAGACTTCAAGCATCTTCCTAAGTTTATAGAGGATCTCTAAAAATTTTCTTGCCATGCCTTGCATTTGCTAACTATTTTATTCATATTTATTTTAATTTATTTCAAATAAATATAAAATAAAATGTATAAAATAATTGGAAATGGGCTTTGAGCTTTGGGTTGATGTTTTGGACAGCCTAGGCCCATAAAATTTCGTGCAAAGGTGTCCACATTCATTTAAAATAAAAAAGGACAAGTTTCCTTGTTTTTGGCCAAAGTTACAAATTTCATTCATGGCTTTGAAACGTTTGCTTTAAGGTTGTTTAAACCTTTGTTTTCTTGTCTCCTCATTCTTCTCTATATAAACAAGCATCCAGCAAGACTTTCAACATGCCTACACAGCCTAGAGAGAGCTCTACCATTTTTGTAAAATGATCAAAAGTGGTAAAAATTCGAAACCCGCTTTGCAGGTACTTTTGGTCCGAACTAGTAATCATACATTACTCTTGAGGTTCCCAGGGACTTGTTCCAACCATCCTCAAAGCTTGCAAGGTCTCAGATCACCGGATCCAAGCTATCACCGTTTTGGTATAATCTCAAATTCGAATATATATTTTTATTAATTTGTTGAATGTTCTAATATGGGTATATGAGTTACTGGATATCCTTAGAGCAGGTTAGGGGAATTACATAGAATGCATGACGTCTAGAACATGAGATACCATGTACCATCAAGTACTGCCCACACTGGATCCAAGGATGGACCAGAGCTTTACAATCTAGGCTTAGCAAAATTTTAATTGCAACCCCCATTCTACTTCAGCCATCAAGCCCAATCTCTTTTCTTTTTATTTTATTTAGTTATTTCATTTCTTAATCTTTTTTAATAATAATAACAAAAAACTACAAAAAAATTAGGCATAGATTTTTTTAATTAAATAATTAATTTTATTAATTAATTAATTAATTAAATTTTAACTATTTTTTTAATTTAAAATGAACTAGAATTTAGGACTTAATTTAGATTTAATATTTCTTTTCATAAATATAAAAAACCACAAAAAGAGTTTAGTTTATTTTCTAAATAGACTTTAGAACAATTAAATTTAGATATTTTCTTAAATTAAAAACAACACAAAAAAGATTTTTCTCACTAGGTTTTAGAACGTATTTTCATTCTTTCGGGTATTATACATTTTTCACATTTTTTTATATATATATTCATGTAATTGTTATTTGAGATATAATAGTTTTAAATATGACTTTTCATTGTTTTCTTTATTCCCCCCCCCCCCCCCCCCCCAATTGTTTGTACATTGTAAATACCCCATCCCCGAAGCCATGTAATAGTGTAAGTTTATATTTTCGCAGTTTATTTTTCTGTACAATATTACTGCTAGTAATTAGGCATGTATGATAATACTGAATCAAACGTTAGAAAACTTAAAAAAAAGACAAAAATAACTGAACATAGCACACTTGCACATATACACCTCTAGGGTACCCCACTTTGGTTGCCTTTCAGAAATAAAATAGTCATGAGGCAGGAACGCTTTAGCAAAGACCCATAAAACAAAAGATCATAGTCCCTCGATGACCCTACAGTTGCCTTATCGATAAATGATCTAGTCCCTAAATAAAATTTCTAAAGCGTCTCCATAAGTTGCCTTCGTTACTGTAACGTCCCTTTCGAATGTCCCTAATACATCCAATGATAGGGCTACCTACTCACTAATAGTAGGATAGCACTATCTAAAGGATAGGAGGAAAAGAACGACCCTTTTCGAGTATAAAAGTAGATAGCTGTTAGAAGTTTGCTCAAAACATTTTGCACTTACATAAATACTACTTTTCTAAAACAACCTTCAAAAACATTTGTTTGTCAACACTCTTGAGGACTGATACAAGATTTAACGCAAAGAAAATTGCCGCACTAAGGCATTTATCAAACATTTTCAAACACACAAAGCACAAAGTACTTTCAAAATGAGCAAACTTCTAAGAGCCCGTAGATAACTACAGATGGAAAGGGTGCTAACACCTTCCCTTTCCATAATCTACCCCCTTACTCAGAAAACTCTCGAAAAAGTCTTTTTCTATTCTTTTCACCCTTTCCTTTGTTGGATAAAAGAAAAGACAATGGCGACTCTTGCTTACCGCAACATTTGTAAATACAAAATGCAAAACCAGTATATAACAGTCAGTTTTGCCACCGTATCACAGTATGCATATGACAATGAATTATAATCCAATTATTGTAAAAAATGAAGAGGGAAAATTTTGGGGTACAACAGTTACCCGTATTCAATCTTATTTAATCAGAGGGTGATATTGGAGGATGCCTTTCGAACAATCAAGGTGAAAGAGGATTGAATACTAAATAGAACCGTAAAATTTTCACTCTGAAGCCAGTCGGGTATTATTTATTTTTCTTTCTGTATTCTATATTTTTTTTTGTTTTCAGAGTTGGTGGCGAACACAAACGAAAGAAACTAGTCGAAGAAAGCCCTATCAAAGATATCAACGATACATGTCCGGAGGAAAGGACATATATGAAAGATATCGAATAAACATGTCCATAGTTGGTAGAGGACATAAGAAAGATACCGAATGAAAGGATTCTTACAAAGGTATCACAAAAATATGTTCGGAGTTGGTAGCGAACATATGACAAGAAAGAGACCGGAGGAAAGGACTCTATCAGAGATATCAAATATACATGTCCGGAGTTTGTAGCGGACATGTACAAAAGAGACAGACTGAAGAAAGCTATAACAAGGATATCAACATGTCTGGAGTTGGTAGCAGACACATAAGAAAGAGACCATAAGAAAGGACTCTAACCAAAGATATCACGAATATATGTTCGGAGTTGGTAGAGAACATATGACCAGAAAGTGACTAGAGGAAAAGACTCTTTACAAGGATATCAACAACTATATGTTTGGAGTTGGTAGCGAACATATAACAAAAAAGAGACTGGAAGAAAGGACTCTTCACAAGATTATAACGAATGTACATACGGAGTTGGTAGTGAACATATGATAGAGACTAACTGAAGAAAGCCCTATCAAAGAGATCAACAATACATGTCCAGGGTCGGTATCAGACACATACGAAGGCATCAGAAATATATGCTTGGAGTTGGTAGCGAACATACAACAAGAAAGAGAACGGAGGAAAGGACTCTAACCAAAGATATCAAGAATACATGTCTGGGAATGGTAACAGACATATAACAATAAAGAGACCAGAAGAAAGGAATCTTTAAGAAAGATACCATAAATATATGTTCGGAGGAAAGAACATATACGAAAGAGACATAAAGAAAGGACTTTATAGAGGATATCAAATATGCATGTCCGCCATTAGTAGCGGACATGAGAAATATATCGGGTATATGCCAGGTAAAATTGGACACATACAAATAAAGAACAGACGAACCGAAGGAGGCTTCAACAAGGAATTCTAACCGCAGATAGAACACCAATCGAATGTAAACTTACTGGGGATAAAATATACATGTATGGTCAGAGTTAGACACATATAGGAAAGAGACCGATCGAAGAAGGCTCTAACAAAGGACGCTTGAACACATGCGAACCTGCAAAAGACAAGGAGACTAATCGAAGGTAGACTCTTAAAGAAAGAACGTTGATAAAAAATGAACTTATTGGGAATTCACGTTTATATTGAACTCGAATAGAACGCCAGTTGAAGGCGAACTTGAAAATGGAAAAGAGACCAACTGTAAGGACTCTAGACAAGGATTACCAAAATGAGTTGGACTTTAAGAGGTTGCAAATGCGCAAGAACTACAATATCCCTCAGGACAAATGAGAGGTGTAACTCTTCAAGAGTGGAAATTATCAGAATTACCACACACCAAGTATGGATACTCAAATACTTGAGAAATAAGAAAGGTTATACACCGACTCTTACTCGCACTCTGGCGGTAAAGAAAACACGACTAAAATAACCAAGGGCTTGCAGGGGAAAGGAAAAACCATAACTCACTAGGGAAATAGGAAATACCAAAGATCTGACTGGTGGTAAACCAAAACGGACTTTGATGGGGAAACAAGATAGGATTACCTTAGAGGCTTATTGCAGAAGTAATTCAAATCTTAGCACATAACAATCTGGTTACTTCATGTAAATATAATTGGCTTATACTTATACATGTTTGGAGTTTTTTCTTTTTAATAGATGCAATGTAATGATGCATGTTTAGTGATACACTGAGGAAAACACAATAATAATCGACTACTGAGAAGACAATGAACTTCCGAATGATTATCTCTGCACATATAATATTCTGTGGAGAATAATCAATCTGAACTTCAATGGGGAATCAAGATTCCAAACCATCAACTTCTGAAGATCGATATCACGGGGACAATAAACTCTTAGGAGGAATACCGCAAAAATAAATTATAGTCTAGAGAAAATCTTGAACTCTGATCGAAATCTCAACTTCCTGGGGAATAGATTCTTGGCCTCCCGTCAATGATGAGGAGAGTTTTGCTGGGAATGGAAACTTCCTCAAGTAGAATTTTTTGATTTAAATAACTTCCACTGGGGATCATAGAAATTCTTAGATAAAAAGAATACTACTCAGACTACACTAGGGATATTACCGCCGGGTAAAAATCTTCACTCGAGAAAGAGGAAAGCATCTTTGGAACAAAACTCCACTGGGGAATATTTCAACCACATTCTATCACTAGGGATGGAAAGAATTCTGATATGTACTACCATGTACACCACACCAGGGATATAGGATTTTGTATAATATTCATCTTGACTAGGATTTATTGGGGAGAAAGCTATATCTTCTACTGGGGAACATGAAACTTTGGATAATAATATCACCGGTACAAGCTGCATTGGGGGTAGCCATATCCACAAGATTAATGCCAGCAATAACTTATACTAGGGAGAAGGCAAGATTCAACGAGCACAATAGCCGTCTTCACGGGGATACAAACCACAACCTCCCATAAGTAAACGAAAATCTCTTTAATAAAATTGGAAACAACATACCGCACTTGAGAAAAAAGATGCAAACTTCACTGAGGAGAGGAATGCACACTTCATGGGGAAGGCGAGCACCACCCTCACCTGGGAGAAAAAGGATCGACCTCAAAGGATTACATCAAGAATCTTTGGTCGATAAAATAATGCTTCTGAGAAGCTTTGAAAGCACAGACTGCGCTGAGAAGGGATTATACTCGGCGAGAGTACACCTTCATTGGGGATGAAAGATCTCGCCTTGAGAGAGCCTCTTGTCCAGTAATAAACTTATGTTGGTCACAAGTAGACCTTTCTTGCTCACTTAATAGTACGTTTCTTGTCATGAAAGACCCACAGTACCTGCAAGAAGGAACATTACAACAACATGCCTCAGGTATGAATTTAACACCTTAAAATATCCTTGGGAAACTGAACTTCTCCGAGGAATAAACAGCCTGAACTAATGGTCACTAGGTAAAAACAACGATGTAAGATTGCAACTCTAACATGTCAACTCCGAGGGGAAATTCCACTAAAAAGTGGACTTTGGAGAGGAAACTGCAAAAATAAATTGCAGTCCACTGAAAAGAAATCATATTGACTTTAAATAACTCCTAAATTTCTGGGAAGAAAATCCATTCTCCTTCTGCAGAGAAATGGGGAATGCTTCGCTGGGAAATAAAGATCCCTGAAAAGAAACCCCTTAGCAGGCATACCTTTGTTAAGTAGCAACGAATCCTTTACTGGGAAAAGAGTCCTTCTAGGAAACCGCGTTTCCATCATGAACCTTGTAAAGGTAACAACCTCAAACGCTCTCTACTTTCTTGCTCGTACCCCGCTGAGGATAACAATCCAAACTTCAATTAGAGATAATGATCCTGACTTCTGATGGAAGAAACACCACAACCCGAACTTAGGTCTCTGATGAGCCGAGCATAATCAATCTTTAATTCCCGATATTCACAAGTTGTTTAGTATGCGCCTAGGATCAACATGCTCAAACTCTGAAGTGGAGAACTTCCCCAGCGTAATGTCTTTCCCAGTCTGTAGGGCCTTTAAAGAAATTTTCCTCGAGAGGACTTTCTGAGAGCTGTACCATCAAGATAACCTACCCCAGTATTAAGAACTTCAGAACACTTCCCTTGACTTACCAGAGGTGGAAGCGTTTTCAACCATGCTTGAGTGAATGCCCTTGCATTTTAAGATTCTATAATGATTCTCCTCTAATCAACAGATTCTCGGAGATATTTTTCAAATCTCGACATAACTGTTCCAGTTTGACTGCACTTTGAGGGATCAAATCCCGACTTGGATGCCCCAGATTGGATAATTTTGAGATATCTCCTCTCGACTTTGATTTCCTTAGGCTGGTTGCATTCGACACTAAACAGTGCTGGGAAAACAAACTTGCTCATACTCGACAGAGTCTCAAACTTTTCCCTTTTAGGGTAATTGACTTACACCTTGAATGTAGGCTAGTACAAAAAAATATTTCTCAACTTGAATTGCCTCATTGTTGAAACAAATACTTGAAATAATCTATCTTTTATGACCAAACTGAAGTGATACAACATTTCTCAGGAGAGACTTCTAGGCAATCAAAACTTCCACACAACCTTCTTCATATCATTTCTTAAACAAGTCTTCTTTTACTCAACAGAGCCAATAGAAGGTCTGCCCCAGATTAAGATCGTTCTCAAATGATTTCCCCCTCAACAATATTCTGAAGTAATTTGTCCCTCGAGATAATCAAACTTTCACCTGATTCTAAATATTCAAGCTCACTTGATGTTTAAACACTTGTTCATATAAAAATAATGTTTTATTCTAAGAATGATAATTCTAATGCAAATCCTATGCTTGTCTTGAAGTTAGAAAACTTTTATTGAAAAGATGTCGAAACATTAAATTTTTGTCTATACAAAAGAAAGTAAAAATATGGAGTGATACCAACTCAAAAGTTTTATCAAGCCTCCTCGGAGTTAGATTACCGTACTCTCGTTACAGTATTGCTATGAATTACCCATGCTTCAATTAGGACTTTCAAGGGTTGTAACGTGGCCCGGTTCAGGGTTTGTGAAAAAAGGATTTAAGGCTCAAAATTATTTGGTGCCCACCCATTCTCCATGATGTTATTTAGTCCTACATTCACTTAACTTGATACACGCACTCATCTTTCACAGGGAGTTTACAATGATTGAGGAACCACTGAGGTTTCTTGGACATGACAATCACTTCACCTTTTTTGTTTTGATGTTTGATCACATGACTTTGTTCCTTTGTGGATTTTTCTTTGTAATCGTTTTTTGCTTTTCAGGCTTTTCATTTTTCTTTTTGTCTTCCCTAACATTTTCCTGGACAAATTCTTTTGAATTTTGATTTTAATTTTGAGATCCAGCGGGATGCCCTAACTTTTGCCTAAGTCATTTGCTTTCAAGCTTTTTCCTTTTTAACTTAGCGGGCTTTCTTTCTTTTATTTTTTTTGATCACTTTTTTACTTTGAACAAATCGCGTGACCCTGAGTCATTTTGAATGCCTGAAAAGTGATGACTGCCTCATTTCTCGGTTGATGAGGGATAACCATTATTGTATTGTGATCTTTTGTCCTCCTGACGGGTGAAGGTTAACCATTACAGTTGATCCTTTGATGTGCACTCCTGATGAGATTTGAACGCTCGATCAGATTAATTGAACACTACCCTGCCCCAAGGTTTAAAATTGAGGGTTTTTTAGGAATAGAAAAGAAATTCCACTTAAAGGCTCAAAGGGGTTAACAAGGGTTTCACTCACTTATATCTCTAGTGTTTCGAGATTTTAAATAATGCCTGTACATCGTCAGCAGGGTCTTATCCTAAAGCTTACCGTTTGAGATTTTAGGTATTATGTTCATCATCCTCCCTCTAGAGTTATTTTATTTGTTCACAAGAGTTGAGTATCAAAAGCAAAGAAAAAAATTTAAGAGTGAATACAAATGGATTAATTCAAGACAAACATATTCAATGCATTATGATTAATATTAATAAATGAACAAGTTTTGCATACAAAAAAGTACCAATCAAAACAAGAAAGATTACAAATGAGAATGCAAATGAAACTAGAAATTGCCATGTTGAGGAGGCTAGACTCCGTATGGACTTGTTGCTTCAAAAGATGCACTCGGTAGTCTTGACATTCACTGAGTTAAAGGAGAACCCAAACCGACCATCTGGTGTAAAATTGATGACCTTTGCATCAAGCCAATCTTCCACTTCATCTCTGAATGGTTTATAACCTTTAGTTGAATGGTCAGGTTCCCCGGCCTGGTAATCACAAAGCATTCCCTCAAAAGATGTCATGAATGCTTTATTAAGCCAAGTTGCATAAACTGTCTCACAAAGTATCTTCTACTACAGAGAAGAAATGCCGCCCCTCTTCTACTACACAGAAGAAACACTCAGCTAAGGAGAAAGAGCCTGAAACGGTTCGCCAAACAGGGACTAGACTTTTGAAAAGATGCCAAACAAGTTTCAGACTTTATACTTCAACCTCTTGTAGTCTTCAACATCATAACCATGTGCCCAAGAATGGGAGACACATCTAGCATTTGCATCAAAATCAGGAGAGAGGTTTATGGGAGGAGGACTCAAAGAACAAAGCTTTACCAACTGAATTTCCAACAGATGAGGAAGTAACTGGATGTAAGGAATTGAGACTGTACCAACATGCTTCTCAAGCTTCTTATATCTCTGTTGATAAGCTTTGCCCCACGGATTCACTTAGAAACCAGAAACTGGATGTTGACGAGAAAATATTGGAACACAAAGTTCTGGATAAGACCCACAAAGTATTTCATGATTTGAAAAAAAGGTCCCATAGGATGGGGATGAATGACAACCTCTATTGCAACAACATATATAAGATCATTTTCCTTTGATGACACTATTTTCAAAACTTCCATACATGCGTTAACTGCGTCTTCAACTGACGGTTTTCATCTTTCAGAAATTATTGACCATGGACCATGACTTTGCATGTCTACCACAAACAACCCCCTTTATCCTTTCATCTTGGTCAATCCCCATTAGAGTTGTTCCATACCTAGTCTCTAAACACGTAGCAATAAGGATTCAAGCGTGTAATTCTGAAGAGAATACCAGGTCTGAATGAGAATTTCCCCCAACTTTGAATACCTGTTATGAATGCATGAAGATGCATGAGGTGTATGAGTGGATGCAATGCCATGTTCAATCATTTTCAAGGAACCCACATGCTTTTAATTTTGATTTTGATCCAGTAAGAGATGGACAAACACAACATAAGGCTCACAAGCACGATTCCTTGGAAATAGAAAGAATATGTGTGTTAACTTTTTCTTATGCATACATTTTTTACACATTTCTTTTTTGTAAAAATAAATATGCCATGATGCAAGGACAATAACACATGGAATTAAGGTTTCCATAATACTGAGAATCTGCTGTGCTATTTCTAAACATGCCAAGAATACTAAGATCAAGGGTTCGGAACATAATCCACAGAAAACCAGGTCACCAACAGAACATACGGTCACCATCAGAACGAATAATCACACCATAATCATATAGTCACCATCAGAACACATAGTCACCATCTGTACCTGTAAATATATTACCTCCCCGCTCACGGGTAAAGACTATGTCAGGGTAAGGTCAATAGTAACTCAAAATCATGGGTTCGCCTGAAAGTCCTATCATTAAGCCATAGACGTGGATGACTATAACACCCAATTTAAACCTCATCTGAGTGTAGATGGCATGACCACACTAGTAAGACCTTCGTCCAATAGCCGCCATGTTCTACTCCATTCCTAGGTTTCCTAGATAATGCACTCTGGCTTGGGTACTGGGCCTTTTACCTCAATAGTAACACCCACCCAACATGAAAAACCAGCAGAACCAACACAAGAGATAGCCAATATGGAAAGCAATAAAGATGCAACACACACATATGATCAGATAAACATGTACACATGAATAACTGTAAAGCATAAAAAATAAAAACCCAAAGAAAAGAAAAAAAGAGCTAGGAGCGATTCCTGGATGGACCAACATTTGGTTAATCTGTCCCTAGTGCATTCGTAAGATCAACAACCGGCATAACAAATTATCGAGATGAAATCAGTGAAATCGCCATTGAACGTTTTTTATCCCACAGGAAGGGAAAAGTAAACATCGAGTAAACCTGAGATGGGTGAAATCAAGGTCAAATGATTGAGAAATACGGGTAAGGGAGTCTATTACGCAAGGGGAAGGTATTAGCACCCCTCACGTCTGTGGTACTCCACGGGATCCACTCTTGTTGTTCTAATCAAAGAGTGTGTTGTAATCTAAAGCTTACGAGCTAAAAGGAAAAATTCAAAGAGGGAATGCATGCAAAATAAAACACGGGGAAAATAAGGAAATATTTACAAAGTTTTGCTCGGTGAGCCCCGCGATTAGATACTTACGTATCCATTTTAAGGAATCAGAGCATCGTAGTTCAGCTTATATGTTTCTATTTGGTTTGTATTTTTTAATTGAATAATGTAAAGTTTGCTTTCCGCCGCACCTAAACCTTTGGAGACTCACACGTCAACACAAAAATGAATCAACACATTCTTTTGAAACTTTGAAAGAAAAAGCCCGAAGGCAAAAAAAGAGTTTGTATTGGTTGATGTTTTTTACCTTGAAAAATGATTTGAAAGTTGTCAGATTCTTTATGCATTTGCCAAAGGAAAAATGTTTTAGTTTTAAGGATGCAAAAGAAAAGAAAACATCTAAGGGAAACTATCTAGCTCTATCCATAATGTTATCATACAATGATGGCCCTATGGTTCAGATTAACAAAAAGGGAAATATCTACCTAATGTTAGCATGCATAGTTTGAAAACCTAATTTCTATTCTGATTCTATCCTCTAGCTAAGAATGAATCAATATGTTCTAAGGGAACATGGTATATACAAGGATAAAAAGAAAAAAAGCAATATACAAGCTCAAAAGAGCACACACATATCATGAGTAGTGCACACTAACTCAAATGAAAATGTCTAACCAAGATAATGCTAATTGAGGTAGGTAAATGGGGGAAGTTCCTGACCATAAATATTATGTTATCTAGGAAAGAAGGGGTCATGAAAACTATTGTTAAAAAAGGTATCATATCATCGAGGAAAGAAGTAAAGACAGGGGGGAAGTGAATGTCCAAAGTGACTAAGCACCTAACCAGGATATTGAGAGTCGAGGTAGGAGATAGAAGACAATATAAACAAGCATGAAGCGTCAATGTCGCCCGATGCAAGCTCAAGACAAAGTGTGGGGGTTTGGTTACATAACCCTTTTCCATGTGACTGACTCGATAACATGAGTAGCACAATTCATAGCATCAACGCACGACACGTGCTACGAATGACACGAACTAGAAATGGAAGGTCGATTGTGGACCCTCTGTCACCTATGCCTCATTTTGAGGACTTATAAATGGGGAATGGAAACGGGACGCCTTCATCGAGATCTTTGGCACAAAAGTAAACACACCGTATAAAAACAAACACAAGTAAGAATTGCCTGCTACATGTCTTTTAAACATTGACTTGCCTCAAAACGACTCCCAGAACATGCATATCTACCCTACTTCTCATGGCATTAAAAAGCGGTAAAGCATGCTTCTCCATTCCTACTTCTCATAGAATCTAAAAATAAAGTGAAATACATAATTTAAACCAAGCAATGGAGTATTACCAAACAAATGATAGTTCGTAGCAACCAAGCAAAAGCATAAATACTCCGAAAAACTTCGCGCAAGCTAGCATCAACAACATAATAGTCAGAATATATGTCGACAAATAAAGCACAATGGGAGTGCATGTCATACACATCCATAATAAACAAAACACCAACACACAAATTCACATCCAGACAAAAATTCAAGTAGTGCATATTTCTCATGCAATGAGAATCAAAGTAAATCACGTCGGAAGCAAATCCACAAATCAAATGCCTTTCAATAAAATAACCAACACTTTAGTTACATGATTGGAAAATATCACAATGTACCTTGAACAAGTCAACAAACACATTAGTGATAACAAGAAGCTGCAATTGGAGTTATGCATTCTCAAGACAATTCAATTTATGATTAAATCATGAAGAAGTAGGAATTAAATGCATGTTGGAAGCACAAACACGAACTCCAGGCAGCATTGCATTTTAAAAATGAGTGCATAAAAAGTAGGAACAGAATCAAACAAAAATGACACAGTAGCCTCCAAACTTACCAACAAGATCAACTATGCCTCAACCATGAATTAAATCCAATTTCAAGTGCAACCTACTATTCCCGGGCAGCAACACCGTAAACATGTAAACCATGCACAATTTTGATCCGAAATCGAGAAAACTCAACACAAACGTCCTCCAAGTACAAAAACCAAGTTCCATGAGCATTAACCATCAAATAAATGTCGCCTTATGCTGAACTTACCATATCCGAGCAGCATTGAGCCTTAACAAAGGTGTACTCAAAAAATCATGCTGGAAACGCTAAAACTCAACCATAATAGTCCACAAACACACAAGCAAGCATGAATATGCATTAAGAAACTTTTGAAGAACCATTTTCAAGGTATTTATAGTTTCTGGGCAGCAACCTGTACATGTATCGGTATCAAATAGAAATGAGTTTAAAATTTCATAAACGGATGCAAAAGCGTGTACTGATTCATGTATCGTCTCTTAGAAAATATAAGCACTTTACAAACAAATATAAATCCGCATAATTCAAGTCAAAACAAACACAATTCAAGTGTTAATGCAACTTATTGAATTTGAAGTTTAAATGTTGAAAAATTGAATTTATCAACAAATTAATTTGAAAAGTTGCATTAACTCATGAATTTACAACTTAATTTTCATCAAAACTCAACATGTGGAATCAACCTTAATTCCAAAAATTCAATACTCAAGAACACTTTACGCGTCGATGTCAAAATAACACTTCAAAGTTTGATTCCAAAAAGTGTCAAAATCAACAAAATATGCACCAAGCAATTAATTAGGAATCAAATTTTGACATGTTAATTTCCAAAATTATGAAAAAAACTCAACATCGACACGCAAGTTTCACATGATCAGCAATTCAATAGTTCACAACATCGTTAAGGTTGTGATTCAATCAATTCCACATCTCAACATAATTGATATCAAAATTCAAGAATTAAAACAATTCACAAATTATGAAATTCAAGACATACTTCAATTCAAATATACAATTAAAACAATATAATTGAAGATCAAGAATGAGTGAATTACCGAATGGAAGAAGAAGAGTTTGAAGTTAATTGATGTTTCCGGAAAACTAATCGGAGAAGGGAGGAGATTATCGTCGGTAATTTGCAGTCATCAGAGGGAGTACAAATCTGCGGAATTTGCATGGTGGACGGAGGGGAAAATGTGACGACCGAAGCTAAGAAGTCTGGCGGGAATTCGGCAGTGAGGCGGCAGAGAGTGGTGGCTAGGGAGGATCGACAGTCAGCCTTCGCGGATCGAAGGAAGATTTACAACTTTTTAAATTTGTTCTCTTGAGGTTGTTGATGAAATTGATGAAGATCTTGAGAATTTGAGAGAAAAGTTGAATTTGATTCTTGAGATATTAGAGAGAAGTTTGTGAGAAATTTAGCAAATGAATTGTGTGTCCTTGATTTGTGAAGAGAAAATAAATATATAGTTCCACCAATTGGGCCTTGGATTTGGATTTGGATTGGGCCTTGTTTTGACAGTGTCAATACATTCTATGCACAACGCAAGAGAGTTATGATTTTCGTAAAATCGGAAAATAAATGTCTATCAATCTTTTTTCACCGTAAAAATCTCTGGTAATTCGCACTTTCGAAGATCTTCTGCAAAGAATCAGCTCTCGGCCCGAACATACAAATTTAAGATAAAATCAAGACGAGTTTTTTGCCCAATGAACGACTAAAAAACATCGATCCTGGCAAAAGTTGTGAATTTTTGAACGTCTGAAAAATAACGGTTCAACATAATATTTTCACTATTTTTTCGCCGTTTTGCTTCAAAGTACTCGCGCATTCGGAGATCTTGCATAAAGAATTTTCTTTCGAGCCGAACATGAAAGTCGGAGGAGATAACAACAAGATTCAAATTCTCCAAGAGGCATTCAAAGATAATGTTCCAGTTAGAAGTTTCAATTTTTTAGCATCCGAAAACCAGAAAAACGATAAATTCACTGTATACAGCATATCCAGTATTTTGCGCTTTAAAAAATATTCCATAAAAAATTAACCTTCGAAATGAACAAATGAAATGAAATAAGATCTCAAGACGGTTCCAATGAGTGAAGAATCAATCCCAAACCATTTTCTTATCTCAAGTTGTGAATTTTTGAGCTTGAAATGCACCGTACTGAATTTCTGTCTGCCTTGTCTCAAATCGACCGAAACACTTGACTTTCTACACAATTCAGAGCATGTTGAGACACATAAGAGCTTAATATAATGATGAATTTCTTGGTTGTTGGTTGGATATCTTGGAATACGTGCGTAGTGCATTAAAACCTGAAAACCTCAATTTCTGCTTCACATTGCTGCTTAACGAAACAATTGATTTTGCAACTCTTTCTTGTAGAAAAATGCCTTGATTCCAAGATTATTTTAAATAATAACATATATGTATGCATATGACGATGAAGTATAAGCCAATTATTATAAAAAACGAAGAGGGCACATTTTTGGGTACAACGGGATCAAGCAGAGATTGTGAAGTTTTGAAGCTTTACTCAATTATTAGATCCTTTCTTCCTTCATATTGAGGATTGATATAGGGTCTCCTGTAGTATTTTACTCCTTTCGAGTTATGACATTGTTGCTGTTATATGCTCCCCAAGCGGCCAGACACAGGCAGTATCTTTTCTAAGAAGTGTTGAGACATGTGGCATTTTTTTTGGGTTTTCTCTCACCATGTGTTGAGCTTGATTTAAAACCCCACAATTTTGACTTCTTACTATGGTATTAACTTCTTAGGTTGTCCCCAGAAGAATCGAGGATGATGTTTCCCTTTAAGTTTGAATATCCCCATGTAGGTTCTTTGATTTTCCCCAAGAAAATTTATGCAACCACCATTCTTGGAATTGGAGAAGTTTGTGTAGTCAATGTGGCATTTCTCTCCCTAGAGAAGTCTGTGTATTATTCCCCAGTGAAGCTCGAAGGAGTTTATTGCAGCTTTATGGGACATTGCTATAGGATTGTGCTTTGATTATTTTCAAGCCATGTTTCCTTCCCAAAGAAGTCAAGCCTTGAAATAGGATGTTATATCCTCAGTTGGTGGCTTACTGTCCTATGGGATTCCCATCTTGGACACGATTTAGCCGAGTGTTGTCTTTACCCAAGTTTGTTTTTCCTAGTTATCCCCAGTGTAGTATGTCTGTTTTGTCAACATACATACATCACGCGTAGCTAAATTAAAGTTCATCGCTTATTTACATTCTTGATGTTTCTGTTGATATTTTATCCTCTTTGTAGAGTTGTATTATCCTCCCTCTAATAGAATGTCCATCTTAAGCAGAAAGTGAATATCCTTTCGCTTTCCCCACTGAGTTTATTCCTCGTGGAAGAATTTTGCTTTAGCCTTCCTACCTAACTCATTACCTGGATGGAATTGATCCTCATTTGATTTTATTCCTCATTGGATGGTGTCTTGGTTGACTATTTTACTTTGATTTGTTTCTAGTTTGAATTATGGTCCCCGACAGTAATGTTATTTTGATCTCTCTAGACTGTGAAACCTAGATTGAGAATGTGCATTTATTTTTCACGTGAGGACTTTATCTCCTCAGTAGGAATGTGTTGGTATTTCCATAGAAAGTCAAAATTTATTTCCCAGCAGTGTTATTGCAATCCTCTTCTTAACAGCAAGTGATAGTCTCTTTATTTGAGCAACCTATATTTCCCTAGTAAGTTAATTATTTCCCAGAGAAGAATTTTGAGGTTTTACCCCGATGGATGGTAATCTCTTCGTTATGGGAGATATCTCATTGTTGAGGTTTTACTCCTATGAATGGTAATCTATTTATTATGGGAGATGGTTCATTGTTGAGGTTTTACTCTGATGGATGGTAGTCTCTTTGTTATGGAAGGTAGCTCGTTGTTGAGGTTTTACTTTGATGGATGGTGGTCTCTTTATTGTGAGAGATAGTTCGTTGTTGAGATTTTATTTACTCCAATGGATGGTGGTCTCTTCGTTATGAGAGATAGTTCGTTCTTGAGATTTGATTTACTCTGATGAATGGTGGTCTCTTTGTTATGGGAGATAGTTCTTTGTTGAGGTTTGATTTACTCTGATGGATGGTAATCTCTTCGTTAAGGGAGATAGTTCGTGTTTCAGGATTGATTTACTCTGATGGATGGTAATATCTTTGTTATGAAAGATAGTTTGTTGTTGAGGTTTGATTTACTCTGATGAATGATGGTCTCTTTGTTATGGGAGATAGTTTATTGTTAAGGTTTTACTCTGATGAATGGTAATTTCTTCGTTATGGGAGATAGTTTGTTGTTGAAGTTTTACTCTGATGGATGGTGGTATCTTTGTTATGAGAGATAGTTTGTTGTTGAGGATGGCTGCACTCCAATGGATGGTTGGTCTTTTCAATATGATAGAGACAGTTTGTTGAGAGATTCTTACAGTGATTCATTACCCTTTCCAGGTTGAGTACCTCGGTTAAAGAAGAAGTTAAGACCCGTTTTAGGTGGTATACCAACACTTTGG
This sequence comes from Vicia faba, assembly GCA_948472305.1. Classification (NCBI taxonomy): domain Eukaryota; kingdom Viridiplantae; phylum Streptophyta; class Magnoliopsida; order Fabales; family Fabaceae; genus Vicia; species Vicia faba. The sequence goes on from OX451738.1 coordinate 711,143,939, forward strand.
GAAGCTTGTTATGATGATCTATATTGAGTTGATGTTTACCATCATCCTCTGTGAGTCAGTATTATTCTATTTTTTCTACCTTCGTCTGTGAGTTGGTAGTTCACCATTATTTGTTACTCGGTGTATTCCTTTGCTTTACCCTCATTTATCAAGTTGATGTTATCATGTTTCTTTTGTCTCCTCTTTGGGCTTTACCCTAATAGAGTTGAGTCCTCTTTTCCCTAGTGGAGTTGATTTTCCTCCAACGGATTCGAGTTTTCTTTCCCCAGTCGAGTTGGTAATCCTCTGTTAAAGGTTACCTCTCATTAGCTTGATGCTTGCATTCTTAAGGGTTTCCCTGTTAAAACTCTTTCTTTGCATTTTTTTATTTAACTGTGATGCTGGCTTTGTCTATTCATAGTTATCCCCAGAGTCATGTTGTTCCCCCATTGATTTATTTTCCTATTTGAACTCTCTTTCTTAGTCTGTCTCTATTATTTTTGCTTCCCAAGTGGTGTCTTATTTCACATGTGAATTTTGTATTTTACATTCATAATCATAAGCGTTGCATGGTATCTTAGGGCCAAAAATAAGGTTTGTTATGTATTTAAGTATCTTCAATCGCGTCGAGATGAAGATTTTAACCTTCGTATCTCTGGATAAAAGACACTTAAATAAGGGCAGCTGTTATACCCCAATTTTTGCCCTTAAGATCCCTCATCATTTCATATCATCACAATACATCAAGATTACATATTTGGGTTGGATATCTCTTTTGCTCGCTCTCCTATCTTTAAGTTTTCTCTCAATGGATCGCGAAACACCTTAGTTGTGTATCTTGTATATATGTGTGTTTTTATATTTTTTATGACCTCTAATCAAAATACCAAAAAATATGTGTGCTTTGTTTTTGTATATTTGTGTTTTGTAGGTATCAAGCCAAGGCATCCAACCAACATAATTTTTTGGCATTTTATTCTGAGGAAATCGATTACCCCATATATGGAAATCAATTTCCCTCCCTATTTTTATGCTAGTATTTCTTTTCTTTCAGTGGAAATCGATTACCCCTATAGTGGAGATCAATTTCCTGAGGCAAAGTTGGCAAAAAAGGACATTTTTCAAGTTTTCATCACTTGGCTCCAATTTCCTTTTTTAGAGAATATTCTTGATTACCAAAAAAATTCCCCACTCCATCATAATTAAAAAAAAAATATTCTTGATGATGTTTCCATATCTTCAACTATTTTCAGCATTACCCATCACTATCTCTCCAACATCAATTGCTGCTGCAATAGGGTGTACTCAAGCAGGTACCACTATTGAATCAATACCAAACACCCTCGCTCTCCAAGAAAGTCTTAGATCCACTCAAGATCCCTCTGATATATTTGAACCAAACTAACCTAGAAATCTCCTTCCCACCGCCAGTGCTTGATTTCAACTTCTCTTGACCAATCTCTGTCCTAGAGGAATAAATGTGCATATTATATCTCATGAAGATAGAGTTTTGATCTACTGTCTCATGCATCATGTTAGGATATATTTTCCTTAATCCATCTTCAACTATCTCAAGAACTCGATTGCTGCATCTAGAAATCGTCACCAATCCTTTGTTCCTTTTGGAAGAGTCCTTTATGCTCTCTTCTTTAAAGTCAGGATTATTGAAGCAGTCCTTCACAATAGACCTGACAATGCTCTTGAGGAAGAAAGATGTGAAGCTTTTGAATTCTAATCTGTGTATAGTTTGTTTATATCAGGAGTAGGATTTCTCTGTTGTGTGTTTATTTGTTTGTTTGAATATTGTCTGTACTTTTTCTACAGATAAATGAAAAATTATGCTTGTGTCAATTAATCTTTAAAAAAATCTTCCATCAAGAAAATCTAGCCAAAACAACTAAATATAGTTGAAAGAATCTAAACTTTAAAAAGAAAAATCTAGGAATTAAAATCCTTCTAATATTAAATAGAAATAACAAATCTTCAAATGATGTGGTTTATCCATTTTCACTTTCAAATCTTCTTACCTGATGTGACATCCTGAAAGACATAGTTTTCTTGGAAATAGATAAAAACTTTCTTCCCTCCCTCAGTGTCAGAATCTCTCTAAGTTTTTTGGTATTTTTTTCTCTTTCTGAACCAAGCCTTAAATTGTTCTGTTCTAATCTGTCTATATGCCCCTAGAAAATCTCTTGCATAACTCATCTCTCAACCTATGACATTTGACCAATCAATCATGTCTTCCGTCTTCTCTCTATATATTCATCTCTCTTCTCCTTCCTTGAATATATTCATCTCTTCCATCTCTTAATTGTTATACTCTCCTGCTTCTCTCATCATATTTCTAGTTACATTCCATGGAGATGAGAGTCTTCTTGAAGTCTTAACTGAAGAGAAAGTCAATATCTCTCATCTTAGTGGCAATCAAATTGCTTGCAGTATCTCCTCAGTCATTTACTTTCAAAAATGGAAAAACTATTTCTCCATGTTAGATAAACCTGTCTACACAAACCTTGTCAAGGACTTCTAGACACAAACCTTGTCAAGGAAGATAAGCTTGAAGTTCATGAAATTGTCAGTGAAAGCAGGATTACCCAAAGTGGTTGGATTTTCTCTCCACCTATTCAACCTGAAAGAAGTGCAGATGCCTCAGCTAAGGCTAAAGGCAAGCAGATTGTGGTTAATGGTGAAAAACTGGGGAACAATCCTCCTGTTCTGACCTTGGATGCCGAGATGGCCAAAGATGTGACACAGTTGATGAAATATATAAAGAAGAGTGATTACAAGATAATCAACCAATTAAGCTAGATTCCTTCTAAGATTTAAATTCTTAATTTTCTTTGGGATTCTGAATCTCACAAAAATGCACTGATGAAGTTATTGGGAACTTCTTTTGTTCCTAAGGAATTTTCAGTGAATCAATTTGAAGGAATCTTGGCTAGCATCACTGCAAGCAACGGTTTGGATTTCACCGATTTTGATTTACCTCCCGAGGGGAGGAAGCATAATAAGGTGATTCATATCTCAGTGGATATTGTGAGGAATACCTTATCCCGTGTGCTGGTTGACACGGGATAATCCCTCAATGTTCTGCCAAAGTATGCTCTCATGAAACTAGATTATGAAGGGGTTGTGATAAGGCCCAACGATTTGGTGGTTAAGGCGTTTGACGCGTCGAAGAGAATTATGTTTGGGGAAGTTGATTTGCCTATCCAGATAGGTCCACAGATCTTCAACGTGACATTCTTTATCATGGATATCAATCCTTCATACTGCTATTTTCTAGGGCTCCCGTGGATCCATTGGGTCGGTGTTGTAACTTCTACTTTGCATCAGAAGTTAAAGTTCCTGGTTAATGGGAAAGTGGTCACCATTTGTGGTGAAGAGGACTATATTGTCAGCCATCTGAGTTCCTTTCGATATGTTGAAATTGAGGGATACATACATGAGACTTCGTGTCAAACATTTCAAATTGTGTAAGTTGTCAAAACTCTTCGTCAAGAGGTTAAAAAGCCGGAGGTCTCTATGAAATCGTACCGACAAGCTCAGGCAGTTGTAGAATCTGGTCATCCTGAAGGCTGAGGCAGAGTGTTGGATCTCCCCACACAGAAAGATAAGAAGGGTTTATGCTTTGTGGTTGGACGAAGCGCACCAACTACCGTTCCGAGAATTCAAGGTATTCCTCCTCTGATCCAATTTGTCAGTGGTGGTATCATCCACAAGGAAGCTCATGCTATGAGCAAAGAAGGTGATAATGATTGTGAAATGGACAAATGGATTCATCCTACAGTTCCGAGATAAGAGCCTGTCAATTGGTTTGTCGAAGACGTCGTCATAGGCACCTGCTATGAAGAGTAATTTTATTTTGTTTTTATCATTCCATAAATCCTACGTTCTGCCCAAGACGTAGTGATCATGTTGTAGGGCCATAATGTTTTTCTTTTCAAAATTATCATCAGCAAAGGACGTCTTTTTGCATTCAAATATTTCGCTCCTTGTCTTTCTCTTTATTTTTCAAAAAAATTGGCAATGTGTGTTTATTTTTCTTTTTAAATCTTAAACTAAAATAAAAACAATATCATAATCATGCAGATATAGTCCCCCATTAATCCCGGATTTTGTCGAAAATGATTCTGCTATGGCTCACTATGACTTTGAAAATCCAGTCTATCAAGTTGATGAAGAAGCTGAAGAAGATTGTGAAGTTTCCAAAGAGTTAGCTAGATTGTTGAGGCAAAAAGAAAGTGTTATTTAGCCGCACCAAGAGACTGTAGAAGTGATCAACTTGGGTACCAAGGAGATCCGAAAATAAATCAATATTGGGGCAACATTAAAATACATTGTTAAGCAAAGATTGATTGAAATGCTCCGAGAGTATGTTGATATCTTTTCTTGGTCTTATGAAGACATGCCTGGGCTGGATAGAGATATTGTCGTGCACAAACATCCACTTAAAGAAGATTGTCCTCCCATCAAACAAAAGCTTCAAAGAACTCATCCTGAGATGTCTAAGAAGAACAAAGAGGAGGTTCAAAAAAAGTTTGATGAGGGTTTTTTGAAAGTTATCTCTTACCCTTTATGGATTGCAAATATTGTACCAGTGCCGAAGAAAGATGGCAAAGTGAGAATGTGTGTGGATTATATGGAATTGAATAGAGCAAGCCCTAAGGATGACTTTTAGCTCCCTCATTTTGATATTTTGGTTGACAATATTGCTCAAGCTAAATAGTTTTCCTTCATGGACAGTTTTTCTGGCTATAATCAGATCAAGATGGCACCAGAAGACATGGATAAGAAAACTTTTATTACACCTTGGGGAACATTTTGTTACAACGTGATACCCTTTGGTTTGAAGAATACAGGGGAAATGTACCAGCGTGCAATGATCACTCTCTTTCATGACATGATCCATAAAGAGATTGAAGTATATATTGACGATATGATTGCAAATCCCAAACAGAAGAGGAACATCTTGTCCACTTGCTTAAATTTTTGGAAGGATAAAGGAAATTCATGATAAGGCTGGACCCTAACAAGTGCACCTTCGAGGTGAGATCAGGGAAGTTATTGGGGTCCATAGTAAGTGAAAAAGGAATTGAGTTTGATCCTACCAAAATAAAAGCAATACAAGAAACGCCTGAACCAAGAACATAAAAAGCTGTTTGTGGTTTTCTCGAGAGGTTGAACTACATTGCTAGATTCATCTCTCATCTTACAGCCACGTGTGAACCATTATTCAAGCTATTGAAAAAATATCAAGTGGTCAGGTGGAATGACAATTTCCAAGCGGCATTTGATAAAATAAAAGAGTATTTGCAGGAACCTCCAATTATTTCACCTCCAGTGGGAGGTAGGCCTTTGATAATGTTTTTGCTGTGTTGGGAAACTCCATGGGATGTGTACTCAGTCAACATGATGATACATATAGGAAAGTACATGCTATCAACTACCTAAGAAAGAAGTTCACTGATTGTTAGTCGAGATATTCATTGTTTGAAAAGACTTGTTGTGCACTCGCGTGGGCAGCAAAGCGTCTCAGACAATACATGTTGACTCATGCTACTCTCTTGATATCCAAGATGGATCCAATCAAGTACATTTTTGAAAAGCCAGCTCTCATGAGAAGGGTAGCCTGTTGGTAAATGATTTTGACAGAATATGATATCCAGTATACTACCGAAAAAGCTATCAAGGGTAATGCATTGGTAGATTATCTTGCTCACCAACATGTGGAAGAAGACTATCAGCCGATGAAGTTTGAGTTTCTAGATGAGGATATTATGTACATACGGGATTGTAATATTCCCGACCCAAGGGAAGGAACCGAACCAGGATCACGATGGACGATGGTGTTCGATGGTGCCTCAAATGCATTGGGTAATGGTGTTGGTGTTGTTATTACTTCTCCAGAAGGTTTCCATACTCCTTTCACTGCTAGAATCTGCTTTGACTAAACTAACAACATGGCTGAGTATGAAGTTTGTATTTTCGGGCTAGAAACTGCTATTTATTTGTAAATCAAGTCTTAGGAGTCTATGGGGATTCTACTCTTGTAATCAATCATATCAATGGAGATTGCGAGACTCGTCACCCGAATTTGATTCTGTATCATGAGCATGTTATGAAGTTGATCCCTTATTTTGACGAGATCACTTTCAATCATATCCCAAGAGAGGAGAATAACTTGGAAGACACTTTGGCTACTCTGTCATCCAAGTTTAAATTTAGATGGGCAAATGAAGCCCCATCTATCACCATTTTGAGGTTGGATGAGCCAACATTCTGTTACGAAATAGAATAAGAAGTTAATGAGAAACCTTGGTTTTATGATATCAAAAGGTATATTGAAACGAAAGAATATCCAGATGATGCTTCTGTCATTGATAAGAAGACTTTGCAGAAGTATGCAACAAAATTTGTCCTCAATGGTGGAGTTTTGTATAAGAGGAACTAGGACTCTGTTTTGCTCAGATGTGTGGATAGACACGAAGCAAATAAGATCATAGAAGAGATACATAAAGGTTCCTTCATAATGCATACCTGTGGGCATACCATGGCCAAGAAAATATTGAGAGCAAGTTATTATTGGTCTACCATTTAGAATGGTTGTTACAATCACTCTAGAATATGTTACAAGTGTCAGATTTATGCCGAAAAATGCACGCATCACCCATTCCGCTGAATGTTTTGACTTCTCCTTAGCCCTTTGCAATGTGGGGAATTGGTATGATTGGACGGATTGAACCAACTGCTTCCAACGAACATCATTTTATTTGGGTTGCCATTGATTACTTCACCAAGTGGGTCGAAGCAGCATCTTATGCCAATGTCACCAAGCAAGTGGTTACTCGCTTCATCAAGTAGAATATCATTTGTCGTTATGGGATTCCTGAGAAGATCATTACTGATAATGGACCGAATCTCAACAATAAGATGATGAAAGAGTTGTGTGATAGTTTCAAGATTTAGCATCACAATTATTCTCCATATCATCCAAAGATGAATGCTGCTGTTGAGGCAGCGAACAAGAACATTAAGAAGATTGTGCAGAAAATGGTTGTGACCTACAAGGATTGGCATTAGATGATGTTGTTCACATTGCATAGTTATCTCACTTCAGTGCGTACTTCGACTAGGGAAACCCCATTCAACTTGGTATACGATATGGAAGCAGTCCTGCCCGTGGATGTGCAGATTCCTTCTTTAAGGATCATGACAAATGTACAACTTGATGAAGCTGATTGGGTTCAGAATAGACTTAATCAGTTGAATCTTATTGACGAAAAGAGATTGACGACTATTTTCTATGGGAAGATATAGCAGAAGTGGATGAAGAAAGCTTTTGACAAGAAAGTACGTCCTCAGAATTTCCAAGCCGGTGACCTCGTGCTGAAGAGGATCTTGCCTCCTAACAATACAAATGCTAGGGGAAAATGGGCTCCTAATTATGAAGGACCATATGTTGTAAAGAAAGTCTTCTCAGGAGTATCCATGATTCTTACAACGATGAATGGAGAGGATTTCCCTCACCATGTCAATGCAGACGTAGTTAAAAAATACTTCCCATGAAATAGACCCGCTGAGTCGATGGCTTTGGCAAAAAAAAGGGTGTCCTTGCGAACCATAAAAATGAATAAAGAGGTTCGGGAAAAAAATTAAGGACAAAAAAGAAGAAGTTAAAATAATAGAAAAGAATCGTGTACACCCGCTAAGTTGAAAACCTGAAAAAAGGTGACTTAGGCAAAAATGGGTATCCCGGTTGATTGAAAACCCAAAAGGGAGATCTAGGCAAAAGTTAGGGATTTAAAGTGAATGAATATGGTCTGCGTTGCATCTGTAATATCATTCTATACCGTTGTTGGTTAGCTTGGAATGATGAGTAATCAGTCCAATCAACTTTTTCAGAAAGCAAGATACTAAGGAGCTTTGAAGTTATAAGAGTCATAGCAGAGTCGGTACCCGATAGATTCGCACTCACATTTCCATCTCTTTATTCTCCTTTGTATGATTTGTACGCAATTACCTCTTTTTAGGAATTACTTCTTGATGTAAATGCCTATTTATAGGCCAATCGATCAATAAAATTCTTTTTATCCAAATCGTGCCTCTTTGTTTTTACTTTTACTGTGTTGTTTGCAAAAGACGTCCAACATTCTTGGCAAAATTTGCATTTAAAAATATTGAAGCTTTATAGCACATGATATAAATATCTGAAATTGCTTGAATTTTTGGGTGTCTGGGACGATGGTTAAGGTCTCTGTTTCATACCCGAGGCATGTTGCTGTAATTTCCTTTTTTTGTAGGTATTGTTGGTCTTTTATGGCAAGAAGTGTACCAGCAAATGAATAAAGGAAGGTCTGGTTGTGACCAATATGAGATTCTTAATGGAAATGATGTTTTCTTAAAATAGAATCCAATGTCCCCAATGAAGGTGTAACCTCGCCTGAATAGAATCAAATATCTCCAGTGAAGGTGTGCCCCTGTTTAGACAGAGCACCGATCCCCAATGCCGCCTATGCCTTTCAAGGTTTATTGGAAGAATTACGTTATTTATCAATCAGAGATTCTGGATATATCCTCATGAAGTTGACATATACTTCCCCAGTGATGTTGGCATTCGTCTTTCCCATGAAGTTTACATCTTTCGTCCCCAGTCCGGTATGCTACTGTCACGGTTTCTTGAAGAGATTCCTGACTACTTATGGGAGATTTTGGTTTGTATCCCCATGAAAGCAGTTGTTATTCCTGATGGAGCAATTTCTTCTCCCCAGTACAAGTCCTTTGTTGGCATGAGTCCGACAAAGATAGCTTCCCCATTGTAGCTTGTACTGGCAAGATTTCCATTAAGAGCTTTTCAGTTCCCCAATGGCAGATATGGTATTCTCCCCAGTTTAAGCAGAGTTTTTGAGAATTTTCTTGATCAACTTTCCTCGTATCCCCAGCGGAGCAAGTTTTCTCCTCCCTAGTAAAGCCTGATGGTGATGAAAATCGTACAAAATTATGTTTCCCTAGTGTGGTGTGTACATGGGAGTGTTGGTCAGAACTCTTTTTATCCCCAGTGATAGAAGAATGTTGAGATATTCCCTGGTGGGGTTTTGGAACTTAGAGTTTCCGGTTCAAAGATTCTTTCTTCTTCCCCAAGTGAATATTTATAACCCCAGTGGTAAAATCCCCAGTGTGGACTTATGTCAGTTTTATTTTGATTCAAGAATTCTCATTATCCCTAGTAGAGGTCATCTTCATCAAGAAACTCTACGAGAGAAATTTTCCATTCCCATTAAAGTTTTTCTCATCCTGATAGGAGACAAGGGATCTGTTCCCCAAGAAGAGTAGAGTTTGACCAGAGTTCAGTATTTTCTCTAAATTGCAACTTACTTTTGCAATATTCATCCCCAGAGTTTACTTCCCTAGTGATGTCGATCCTTGGAAGTTGTTGTTTCTTATTTGTAACCTTCCAATGAAGTTCAGATTAATTATTCTCATACAGAAGATCAGATGTCCAAGGATAATCGTTCGAAAGTTCCTTGTCTTCCTGACAATCGATTATTGTTGTGTTTTCCCCAGTGAAACACTAAACATGCATCATTACATTGAATCTACCAAAATGTGTAGCATTTCCATTGTATGAAGCATTATGCTGTATAATTTCAAACATGCATTGAAGTATAAGCGAATTATGCTATGCACTTAACATAACCAGATGTTATGTACCCGGAGCTGAAGAATCCTCCTGATTTTATTCCCCAGAATTTTTTCCTTCAACTGACGTGTACCTAGATATTCACTTCATATCAAGTATCTTGTCTTGTGGGAGTCTTAGCCAGTTTCTCTAGTGGAGTCTGTCATATAAGTATCCCCAGCTGTTGCACCCCAAAATTTCCCCTCTTAATTTTACCTTACATGGTGTTGTACCCCAAAATTTGCCCTCTCATTTATCAAGACTTTTCTCACAAGATCTCTTTGACTCAAGACTGGATTAGGGTTTGGTCAACTCAAGACATCTCATCTTGCACTGATAACCCCAAATTAGGGTTTGTGTTTTCACAAGGATTTTTGGACCATCAATGCTTCATATGACTTTCAAACATCATTATGGATCCCTAAGATTGCTCATGACAAGTTTCAAGCCTTGAACCATATTTTTGATCAGTCAATTGGACAATTGACCTAAAAATCAGCTGTATTGGGGAAAAAGTCAACCATGGACAATTTACAGTCAAACTTCATAATTTTTGATCCACAACAACATTTTAAACTCACATGTATCATTTGGTTAAGTTTGGATCATAATTCCTCAAGAAATTTGATCAAATCACAAAAAGGGCAAAATGGTCAAAAATAGGGTTTTGACTGAGGAAGAGCAATTTCTGATTTTTAACCTAGAAAATGACCAGTTGAGTTCAATCATGATTTCAAGGATTTAATGGAATCATCTTGACTTAATTACATGGCTCAAAACATCTCAATTTCATTTGATTGACAAATGAAATTTGCAGTCAACTGATCAAAAGTCAACTGTACACTGAAAAGTCAAACTTTGACTTTTTGGTCAAAATCAAGTGCTAAGGGTCATAATTCATCAAGACATGTCAAAACATGAAACTTGTTCATCAATAAATCCGAATTTGAAAATTAGGGTTTGAATTTGAAAATTTTCATAACTTAGAAATTTTCTAAGTATGAAAATTTTCTTATTTTTTCTCAACTTTAGGCCACTTTTACACCATGATGCATAATGATTCAAGGAAATTTCCCAACATGAAAGTTGTATATTCCCATGAAATATACAACTTTTCTTCACAAACGTTTACCTAAAGATGCTTGGATCTCAAGATATAAATTTGTTAATACATGGTCATGAACTTCTTAACTTAGTGAAATTTTGCCCTAATTTAGGCAGGTTTTAGACCCAACTTCATGGCAATTTTTCACCTAGTTCCAAGAGTTATCTCAAAATTAATTTCAACGATGAATTATAGAGCACATCTCAAGATTTCCAAAATATCCAAGAACTCCTCAAGATCATTTTTTAGTAGGGAGAATCGAAGAGAGGAAGTTGGCATTTTCTCACTTTTTGTTCAAGCCATTTCATGAAGAACCAAGTTGCAAATCAATGCTATGATGGCTAATTCATGCTGTACAGGTCCTAAACTTGTTCTACACTCCTTAATTAAATTCTTACTCAGTTGACAAAGCCTCTATCCATGCTTTTGAACTTTTATCCAACTTATAATTCCACTTATGGCAAAAAGGTTCCATTGCCATTTTCATAAAGAACCACTTTTGGAAACTTTACAATTTTGAGCTTTGAACTTGTCCCCTTGATGCATACAAACCACACAGGTCTCAAGCAAGTTGTACAAACCCATACCAACCCTAAGTAAGCTGGTACAAGCATGTGAAACTTTGGTCTTGTCACTTTGCTTCAAGTACAAGAAAGTTGGAAAAAAGGCTAGCATGGGTAGATCTGTTGGGAAGCTGACCTAAGATCATATCAATACTAATATACAAACTATATGCAACACATAAAACACTAAGCCAAGACCTGAAAAACTCAGCAAGCAAAACACCAAAAAACTGTCCAAAACATACAGTTTCTGCATAAACACCTCCAACTTCCATTTGGCTCGTGCATTTTGTGTTTAGATCATTCCAATACCTTACATACTTGATATCAAACCCATCCAAACCATCATCCTTGTTCTGTATTCTCTTTCCCACCATCTGCCATTGTTGACTTTGAAGCTTGCAGTTGGACTTGGTCAGGGAGTTCTAGCCACTTTTAGAGCGAGGCAAGGGTTGGAATAGATTCAGGGAAACTCAAGTCAGCTCAAGCAAGCATCATGCCTCCATTAAAGTCACTACATTTCCATACATGATTCCAGCTGAAGGAGGTAAAATTTCAAACTCTATCTCCTTGTACAGGCAACCTTAGGCCACGTTCTGTGAATAAAAAATGTAGTTCTCATCATAACGAAGCTATACATATCATTATCTTGCATTTATTTTACTTGTGCTGAGAGAATTTGGAAGTTGAAATCTCTGAAAATATTAGGTTAGAATTTGGGGCTTTTAAAATTCTCTTTGATCTTTGATAGTTAGATTACATAACTTATATGGTTGGATTCGTGAGTTCAAATTCTACATTTTTCATGTTATAAGTTTTCATTTTTATGGAAGCATGGGGAAGTTACAGGGGATCCGACCAAGGCTTGAGGAAGAAGATGAAACAGGGAAAAGACGCGTTTTGTAATATATTATTTTTGTTTCAGTAAAGACAATGGATGTATGGAGATTCGGCTTTGGTCATCAGTCAAATCAAAGGAGAATTGGACACTAAGCACCCAAACCTTATCCCTTACAAAGAACAAGTTTTGAAATTGTTGCCACATTTTGAGCAGATTACCTTCGAGCATTTCCCGCGAGAAGAAAATCAGCTAGCAGACGCTCTAGCCACAATGTCATCTATGTTTAAACTTAATTGGGATAACGAGGCTCCCCAGATCACCATTGAACGAATGGACGAACCAGCACACTGTCACGAGATTAATACCGAAGAAGTAGTGGACCAACCTTGGTCTCATGAAGTCAAGAGGTATCTCGAGGCTCAAGAATATCCAGAAGGAGCTTCAATCAATGATAAAAAGTTTTTAAGGAGATTCTCTGCTAAGTTCTTCCTGAGTAATGGCATCCTGTACAAGCGCAATCATGACTCTATTCTGCTCCGTTGTATGGATAAGATTGGGGCTGAAAAGATCATGGCTGAATTACATGACGGTACCTTTGGCACCCACTCCAGTGGGCATACGATGGCGAAGAAAATCCTACGGGCAGGCTATTATTGGTCTACCATGGAAGAAGATTGCTATCAACACTCCCGGACCTGTCATAAGTGTCAAATTTATGCTGACAAGGTGCATGTGCCTCCGATTCCTCTAAATGTCTTGACAGCTCCTTGGCCCTTTGCTATGTGGGGAATCGATATGATTGGGGAGATCAAGCCTACAACTTCCAATGGACACCGCTTCATTCTAGTAGCCATTGACTATTTTACGAAATGGTTCGAATCAGCTTCCTTCGCATCTGTTACTAAGAATATTGTTACCCGCTTCATCAAGCAGAATCTCATTTGCCGGTACGGTATCCCAGAAAGGATCATCACTGATAATGGTACAAACCTTAACAATACTATGATCACCGCCTTGTGTGAGCAGTTCAAGATTTAACATCACAATTCATCCCCCTATCGACCAAAGATGAATGGTGCAGTCGAAGCTGCTAATAAAAACATTAAGAAGATCATACAAAAAATGACAGTCACCTACAAGGACTGGCATGAGATGCTACCATTTTCTCTCCACGGGTACCATACCATAGCTCGCACATCAACTGGCACAACACCCTATTCTTTGGTTTATGGCATGGAGGTTGTTTTGCCTATTGAGGTTCAGATCCCCTCTCTGAGAATTATGAAGGATGCAGGTTTGAATGAGGATGACTGGATCCAGACTCGACTTGATCAACTAAACTTAATTGATGAAAAGAGACTCACTGCTGTTTGCCATGGTCAGATGTATCAAAAACGGATGATCAGGGCTTTCAACAAGAAAGTTAGACGCCAAGTATATCAAGTTGGAGATCTAGTGATCAAACGAACTATCTTGCCACAAAGTGATCCCAGGGGCAAATGGACTCCTACCTATGAAGGACCATTTGTAATCAAGAACATCTTCTCCGGTGGGGCAATGATCTTAACCACCATGGACAGCGACGACCTGCCACACCCTGCGAATGCTAACATAGTCAAAAGATACTACGCATAAGAGACCCGCTAGGTTGACACACCTAGGCAAAAAAAGGGCATCCCGGTGAACCAAAAAGGTTCGGGCAAAAATTAGGGATAAAAAAAAATCTGTACACCCGACAAGTTGAAAACCCGAAAGGGCGACTTGGGCAAAAAAGGGTTTCCCGATGGACTGAAAACCCGAAAGGGCGGTCCAGGCAAAAGTTAGGGAATTAAAGCGTATGACTATGTCCCATCGGATCACTTTGAGGATAGTCTCTTCACTGACAAACTCGAGGTTTCTGATCAATTCAATCATCTTCGGATGAAGCAATAGATAGACAAGATATTCAGAGATACGGAGACTATAGCAGAATGGGAACCCCATAGGATTATCACACATAGCTGTCTTCCTTTGTATAATTTTTTTTTTACTTTTACGGCACCATCCTCTTACTAGGATGTCTGTCTCCTTTGTACAAAATACTTATTCAAAGTAAATACAAAGATATCTCTTTAAAGTACAGAAAACTGTTTGTCTTTTTCCTTTACACTTGTGTTTTATTTGCAAAAATGTCCAATGATTCATTAATGAACATATGCATTTGAACATAATTACTGTTTACAAATAAACAAAATGAAAAGGATAATTACTGATAGGTTGAAGGAACATGAAAACATTCCTAGACCACTCCATATTCCCTACAGGGTTTTCGATAATCCCCAGCGGAACAAAACTCCCAACTACCCAACAGAAGGAATATTCTAGTTTATCAATCCCCGGTGGAAACTATCCAGTTTCTCCAAATTCCCCAGCAAGTTATTTGAAGCCTGAAATCCATTCAGATAACAACTGACTTCTGATACTCCTCAACGAAACAAAAACTCCCATCCATTAATCCCCAGTAGAAGTCATCAAAATTCTCCGGATTCTCCAAGCAGATTCCTCAAGAAGTATGTGATATTGCTCTCAAAACAGAATTTTTGTCAATACTCCAACTTCAAGACATGAAGAATCCACATATCCTCAACAATAGTCAAGGATTTATTTTCCTCAGCAGTACAGCAAATCAGCTTACATGCGCATACATTATATCCACATATCATAAACATTGATAAAACACGTATATTGCATCATACATTTCATGCAACATAATTTTGTGTTCCAGCTAACATTTTACCCTTTTCAGGATAAGATTAACAACTACTTTTAAACAATGTGCTATCTGATACAGTTCAGATATGCTCCAGACACGGATGCCATTCTGTTACCCATTCAGATACAACCTTTGATACAGTTCAGATACGCTCCAGATACACATGCCATTCTGATACTCATTAAGATTTCAAGTTCAGATATAGTGCGGATACGCTCCAGACACGGATGCCATTCTGATACTTATTCAGATTCAACCTTCAGATACAGTTCAGATACATTCCAGACACGGATGCCATTCTGATACTCATTCAGATTCCAACTATCAGATACGGTTCAGATACGCTACAAACACGGACGCCATTCTGTTACTCATTCAGATTTCAACTTTAAGATACAGTTTTAGATATGCTCTAGACAAGGAAGCCATTCTTTTACTCACTTAAATTTCAAGTACGGATACGCTCCATACACGGAAGCCATTATGTCGCTCATCTAGATTCAGATTTCAGATGCAGTTCAGATACGTTCCAGACGCGGACACCATCCTGATACTCATTCTTTCAGCTTACAAGTTACAATTCAACAAACATTCTTGGATGGCATCTACAAGCCCATCTCAAACAAGACTCTATCACACCTCCAAATGGCATCTTTAAGCCCATTCCCTCAACTACACATCGCCGAGTGCAAATTTATGGGCACTTTAGTGTCCAATCATCTTTCACCATCGAGTCACGAATGACAAAGCTCGCCAATCTAACTCTTCGGGTCTAAGAAGATTGAACAGGGGAAGTTGTTGTACCCCAAAATTTTCCCTCTCATTTATCAAGACTTTTCTCACAAGATCTCTTTGACTCAAGACTGGATTAGGGTTTGGTCAGCTCAAGACATCTCATCTTGCACTAATAACCCCAAATTAGGGTTTGAGTTTGCACAAGAATTTTTGGACCATCAATGCTTCATATGACTTTCAAACATCATTATGGATCCCTAAGATTGCTCATGACAAGTTTCAAGCCTTGAACCACATTTTTGATCAGTCAATTGGACAGTTGACCTAAAAATCAGCTGTATTGTGGAAAAGTCAACCATGTCTAATTTACAGTCAAACTTCATAATTTTTGATCCACAACAACATTTTAAACTCACATGTATCATTTGGTCAAGTTTGGATCACAATTCCTCAAGAAATTTGATCAAATCACAAAAAGGGCAAAATGGTCAAAATTAGGGTTTTGATTGAGGAAGGGAAAATTTTGATTTTTAACCTAGAAAATGACCAGTTGAGTTCATGCATGATTTCAAGGATTCAATGGAATCATCTTGACTTAATTACATGGCTCAAAACATCTCAAATTCATTGGATTGACAAATGAAATTTGCAGTCAACTGATCAAAAGTCAACTGTACACTGAAAAGTCAAACTTTGACATTTTGGTCAAAAACAAGTGCTAAGGGTCATAATTCATCAATACATGTCAAAACATGAAACTTGTTCATCAAGAAATCCAAATTTGAAAATTAGGATTTGAATTTGAAAATTTTCATAACTTAGAAATTTTCTAAGTATGGAAATTTTCTTATTTTTTCACAACTTTAGGCCACTTTTACACCATGATGCATAATGATTCAAGGAAAGTTCCCAACATGAAAGTTATAGATCTCCATGAAATATACAACTTTTATTCACAAACTTTTCCCTAAAGATCCTTGGATCTCAAGATATAAATTTGTGAATACATGGTCATGAACTTCTTAACTTAGTGAAATTTTGCCCTAATTTAGGCAGGTTTTGGACCCAACTTCATGGAAATTTTTCACCTAGTTCCAAGAGGTATATCAAAATTAATTTCAAAGATTAATTATAGATCATATTGCAAGCTTTCCAAAATATCCAAGAACTCCTCAAGATCATTTTTGAGTAGGGAGAATCGAAGAGAGGAAGTTGGCATTTTCTCACTTTTTGTTCAAGCCATTTCATGAAGAACCAAGTTGCAAATCAATACTATGCTGGCTAATTCATGCTGTACAGATCCTAAACTTGTTATACACTCCTTAATTAAATGCTTACTCAGTTGACAAAGCCTCTATCCATGCTTTTGAACCTTTATCCAACTTATAATCCCACTTATGGCAAAAAGGTTCCATTGCCATTTTCATAAAGAACCACTTTTGCAAACTTTACAATTTTGAGCTTTGAACCTGTTCCCTTGATGCATACAAACCACACAGGTATCAAGCAAGTTGTACAAACCCATACCAACCCTAAGGAAGTCGGTACAATCATGTGAAGCTTTGGTCTTGTCACTTTGCTTCAAGTACAAGAAAGTTGGCAAAAAGGCTAGCATGGGCAGATCTGTTAGGAAGCTGACCTAAGATCATCTCAATACTAATATATAAACTATATGAAACACATAAAACACTAAGCCAAGACCTGAAAACTCAGAGCAAGCAAAACACCAAAAAACTGTCCAAAACATACAGTTTCTGCACAAACACCTCCAGCTTCCATTTGGCTCGTGCGTTTTGTGTTTAGATCATTCCAATACCTTACATACTTGATATCAAACCCATCCAAACCATCATCCCTGTTCTGTATTCTCTTTCCCACCATCTGCCATTGTTGACTTTGAAGCTTGCGGTTGGACTTGGTCAGGGAGTTTTAGCCACTTTTAGAGCGAGGCAAGGGTTGGAATAGATTTAGGGAAGCTCAAGGAAGCTCAAGCAAGCATCAGGCCTCCATTAAAGTAACTACATTTCCATACACGATTCCAGCTGAAGGAGGTAAATTTTCAAACTCGATCTCCTTGTACAGGCAACATTAGGCCATGATCTGTGAATAAAAAATGTAGTTCTCATCATAACGAAGCTATACATATCATTATCTTGCATTGATTTTACTTGTGCTGAGAGAATTTGGAAGTTGAAATCTCTAAAAATATTAGGTTAGAATTTGGGGCTTTTAAAATTCTCTTTGATCTTTGATAGTTAGATTACATAACTTATATGGTTGGATTCGTGAGTTCAAATGCTACATTTTTCATGTTATAAGTTTTCATTTTTATGGAAGCATGAGGAAGTTACAGGGGATCCGGCCAAGGCTTGAGGAAGAAGATGAAACAAGGCAATGACGCGTTTTGTAATATATTATTTTTGTTTCAGTAAAGACAATGGATGTATGGCCACCCCAGGGATAAAGCAGCACGCTGGTGAGATCCATGTCTTGGGTTCGAACCTGTGCGCTACTTTTGCATTTTTGCACTTTTTCCTTTTCAGTTTTTTGACACTTTTTTGCAGGAGTGGGCCTAGCTTCACGGGCCAGCGTTTTTGCTCATCATCACCACTAATCTGCTATCTTACCCTCTTGGCCAACTTTCTACATTTTTTATTATTTTATTATTTTTTGTTTTATTTTCATTTAAATATTTTTATTATTTTCTTTAAATGATATAAAATCTTAAAAAATATAATTTAGTCATATTGCACTTTATTTTATTTTGATTTTATTTCTCACATAAAAATATAGTTTATTTTAATAGGATATAATTTATTTTTCTTAATAAATTTGTAAATATAATTAAATATACTTAGTATTTTTATTTTGCATTTCATATTTATAAATCCCTATTTTTTTCATATATACAAAATTTTATATTTTATTATAATGTTATTTATTATTTTTACACAAAAAATGTACAGAATAATAATATAGAAACTTTATTTTCTCTTAAATAAAATTACGGTTAAACCCCTTTCAAAAATTAAGTTTTTTTTTATTTCTTATTTTAGGTTTAGATTAAATATTCCTTTACATAAGAATAAGCCATCAAAAATCTTTTACATGTACATTGCATTGCATTACATTTTAAATATTGTTTTATATTTATCTTAAATTCGTGCAAATTCGATTTGGTTGTAATAATGTATTTGGCTTTATATTCTTGCAAAATTCCCATTCAAACTTGTATTCTCCCCTCCCATAAAATTGTTGTAATAGCTTAGTATATTTACATTACGCAATTTATCGCTTTCATATGCCATGATTAGTAATTAGGGTTTGTATGACAATAACAAAACAAAACAAATAGAACACCCTAAATACAAGACAAAATCAAAAGCATGAAAATGATACACTTTGCACACAAGCACCCTTAGGGTTTCCCCACTTGGTTGCCTAAAACAAAAATGGCCATGTTACGCATGCGAAGTATCTTGACAAGACAAAACAAATATAAGATTATAGCCCCTCGATGACGCTATTCAAAAGTTGCCTTACAAAATGATCTTGGTCCCTCAAAAAATGGCAAGATACTTTGTAAACATTGCTAATCATGGTTATACGATGACCCACGCCCATCCCGTTTACATCCAAAGATAGGGTTGCTTACCAAATCAATGGTAAGACAACAATGTCAAAGGAATAGAAATACATAGGAAAGACATTTGAGTAGGTAGATAGCTTCTAGTTACTTGCTCCATTTCAAACAAAATCCTTGCTATTTTTTCAAAACAAACACACACACATTTCAAAACATCTTACAATCATTGAAAACATTTTCAAAAAAGACAAACATCTTTGTATACATTCTTACGAACGAGAATCATTACAAAGATTGCCTAAACGAATGGCCTCTTTTTACAAAATACTTTCAAAACCACACCAAACACAATTTCAAACAAACAAAAGCAAGTGATCTAAGCAAGTAACTAAGAGTCCATGGAAAACCATGGATGAAAAGGATGCTAACACCTTCCCTTTTCATAATCTACCCCCCGAACTCAAGAAACAATCTCAAAGGTCTTTCCTGTGCTTTTTCACCTTTCCTTTTGGATAAAAGAAAAGTCGGTGGCAACTCTTGATAACCACAACATTTGCGATAAAATGCAAAACCTCAAGTCAGTTCTCCCACCGCATCACAGAAATAGCGACTCTTCTGGGGATATTTTATAAAAGTAGGGTTACCTTAGGGTTTAGATCACACTTATTTTCTTACATTGTTTGACTTGTTTGCTTTACAATATGGTTCTTTGTTTGGGTTTGAATCCTCTACTCGGATTTGGGAAACATTATAGGTAAATAGGAATACGTTGTGGAAACTGTGTAGGGTATACCGACATGGTCTAAGAAATAGCTATGTTAGTGTGACATATTTGTGGGTACCGGTAGCCTTTGAGTTAATCAAAGAGAATACGGGGCCACTGAGTGATGTCATGAAGCACTAATGAACTTCTAGAACCCTTTACTTGACCAACTTGGCCTTTAGTATGTAGTGAGATGACCGGCTTTGGTGCAGTCCAAAGTTGGTAGATACTCGATAATACACTCATTGATGGTTGGTTTCTTGGGATATTTAGGTCGCCGTTAAAGAAGCTTGAACTGAAACAATGACCAAGGAAACAATCCAATGATATTGAGCTCCTTAGAACTCGGTTACTATTATTAGGACAGGTTGAGCCAACTAAACTTCAAGAGGGTACTTACCTATAAAACCCCATGCAAGCCTAAACTAAGAACTTGTTTGCTTTGCTTGTATATGCATACTTGTACATAACATCATGGACATCATGAACATCACATGCATTCACTAACCATTTCAAGGATTTTGGAGATTCATCTTTGTTCTTGTTTTGTAGGATATGGATTCACTTCGCAGAAAAACTTTCCAAATCAACCTTGTAAGAATTCCTCCATAACTCAAGGAGCTAGCTTCAAGGATTCCTGAGAAATCTCCATTCACCGAGAGGCGTGGTCGTCTACTCAAATTGGTCACCTCCAACACAGAGGAGGATATGATGAAGGTTCTCTTCCAGTTCTTTGACCCTTTGCACCATTGCTTCACATTTCCTGACTATCAGCTTGTGCCTACTTTGGAATAATTCTCTCAACTCCTGAGGATTCCTATTCTTAATCAACTACCTTTAAATGGTACGAAAAGAGATCCAAAGCCAGAAGAGATTGCTCAAGCCCTGCACTTTCACTCATCTGATGTCACAACTCATTGGGAAACTAGAAGTGGTGTCAAAGGCTTCTTAGCAAAGTTTCTGTTTGAGAAGGCCCAAAGCTGTTGGAATTCCCTAGACTTGCAAGATTTTGAGGAGATTGTGGCTCTTCTCATATATGGGATGGTCCTGTTCCCCAATCCTGACCAACTCATAGATGTGAGCACCGTCAAGATCTTCATGTCACGCAATCCGATGCCTACATTACTAGGAGATATCCTACACTCTTTTCACACTCGTACAATGAGGAAAAGAGGGGTCCTGATGTGTTGCACTCCCCTCTTGGCAAGATGGTTTATTTCTCATCTTCCCCAATCAGTCTTAAGGAATGAACAAGGTTTAAGGTGGTCACAAAGGTTAATGATGCTAAAACATTCAGATATTCATTGGTGCTCTCGATCCAAAGATAATGTTATCATTGTTGACCGTTGTGGGGAATTCCCTAATGTCCCTCTACTTGGAATTAGGGGAGACATCACCTACAACCCTTGTGTTGTACCCCAAAATTTGCCCTCTCATTTTTCTCAGGTTTACTCCCCATTCAATCCCAAGCTTTGGATTACAAATTTTTCATGAAGATCACTCCCAAGACCAAAACAGTTATCTGCGCTAAAAGGCCAAACCTGGACCTCTTGATTAAAATCAAGTCCCGAAAAAAAATCTTATTTCAGCACAAAATGCTTGAAATGAGAAGTGTATTCCAGCTAAGGTTCAAAAACCAAATTTCTAAGTACTTGAGATTTTCTAAGTATTTAAGAAAAAATGGCACTTCAGAACCTCTGAACCAACCTCCAGGCAGAAATGGTCAGAAGTTGCAAACTTGGCTCAACACATAACATTCAGTCATAAGTTGGTTCTTCAGCAGTTACACCAACTCAGTTAGGGGTTGTAAGCATGGTTTAACACATAATCTTTAAACGGAACATGGCTATTTCAACAATTATGCAAGTTTAGCCAGAGTTTGCTAGAGAAATGCAAGGAAGGCAAGAAAGCCTGAAACTCCTTCAGAACATGCTGGGATTAGAAGGTAATGGGACCAGCAGATTGGGTATAATACTGAAGCAGAATCTCTAAGTCCAGAGTTTTCAGAGGCTGATCAAAAAGAACATGCTGGAAAATTTAGAGAACCCTCAGAATTTGCTGGGGCAGCAAGAGGCCAAGGTCAGAGTTTGGTTTGCGTTGTTTTTTGGGTAAAGCAGAACTGCTGGCTCAGGATATAGGTAATGATGCAAATCTCACACTAAGATCTCTTAGTCTTGACCAATCTCATCACCATTTAATGCCCATTAAATGCTCACAACTACTTTTGAACATTTATCCAAAGGGCCTTTCCACGTGCAGCATAACAACACCCTCGTGCAAGGTTAAGCTTGGATCTATGTGCCACTTTTCGCCTATGGGCGTCACTTTCCCTTAATCTTCGCCTACTGTTCCAGTCTAGGCTGAAAAACTGTCCATTATCACAACTTTCCATAAACTTCCTTCAAGAACAAGTTAACACCTACTGCATAGTATTGGCGCCATTTAATGTTTAAAAATTCACAAAGCCTTGCCTATAAATAGGACACCATTGTTCATTAAAAGGCCGGTCAAAAAAAATCCTGAAAAAATTGCTAGAAGAGGAACAGAAAACTCTAGCAAACATCCTTGCTATTTTGAAAAACGCATCACCACACAATTTCAAAACATTTCCCAAAACAATACACCTTTGTATACATTCAAACAACAATCATTACAAAGGTTGCCACAACGATGGCCTCTTTTCAAAACATTTAAAAAAAAAACCACACACAAAGCATCATTTCAAACAATTGAAAAGAAAAAGCAAGTGATCTAAACAAGTAACTAAGAGCCCATGGATAACCATGAATGAAAAAGGTGCTTGCACCTTCCCTTTTCATAATCTACCCCCCGAACCCAAGAAAATATCTCAAAGGTCTTTCCTGTGCTTTTTGACCTTTCCTTTGGATAAAATAAAAAGTAGGTGGCGACTCTTGCTAAACTGAAATATTTGCGAACACAAACGCAAAACCTCAAGTCAGTTCTCCCACCGTATCACAGAACTGAAGACTCTGCTGGGGAGGATTATCTCTTTGAAAGTGAGGTTACCTTAGTGTAAGTGTTTGGTTTTTGGCATTTGTTTTGGTAAAACCAGTTGTGTGAATGTCATGACTGATGTCATAACATTCTGGGATACAAGGTACATTATGCAGAAAAAGAATGTCATACAGGAGCTACTCAATATGAGTGTTTAGCTGATCATTAAGCAATGATAATATTTATTGCATTCTACCAAAATCAGTAAACAGGATTCTTGTTGTCATAACCAATGTTAAGACATCCTGTACTGATCTAACATTTGTGCAGATTTGTTATTCCTGAGAATTTTCAGGAATCTGGTTTATACAGTCCAGATCAAATTCTCACGTGGACATTAGGTTAACTCTGCTTAACCCTAATCTGGTTGTTAAAGACCTATGACCAAGTCTTGAGGTTAACCCTAATTAACCCTAGCTATTTTTGTGGAAGTCCTAACTAAAGAATAGCCGCCTATATATTCCTCATGAAGACTGTTCGTGAAAGATACTTTTTGACAGAAGATCAATAAGGGACTGTATAGTTGTAACTACTATAATCCAAGCAATTATCATTGTGATAAGTGACTTGGAGTAGGATTTGATTGTAAGGGTTGTGTATCACTCAAAGCTTTGAAGCACGAGTGTTTGTGCCACTTGATTAAAGCTTTGAAGCAAAGTCAAGTTAGGGTTGTGTATCACTCAAAGCTTTGAAGCAAGAGTGTTTGTCACTTGATTAAAGCTGTGAAGCAAAATCAAGTGTGTGTACTGAAGAGTATTTTCATAATTTCATTAATCAATAGTTTAGTATCACTGCTGTGATTGAGGGGGAGTGAGCAGGAACTCAGGTTTAAGTTGATCTTAGATTGAAGTTGCATTGGGTAGGTCTTAAGTGAAGGAGATAAACTGGTTGGTTTATTCCTAAATTAATATCTCTTATAGTGCATTTCCTCCCTGGCTTGGTAGCCCCCAGAGTAGGTGTTTTTACACACTGAACTGGGTAAACAATTGATTGTGTTCTTTACTGCTTTTAAAATTACTGTCTGGAAGTGTGTCAGATACGGTGTCATAACATTCACTGTGACATTGAGTATATGCTTCCAGAATTTCAATTGGTATCAGAGCAGGCACCCTGCCTGTCTTACTGGGTGAGATCTAGGGATATTATTTTCTGGCGCTATGGACAAAGAAGGAGGATTTGGGAACAGACCACCCATTCTGGATGGATCAAGTTATGACTACTGGAAACCTCGTATGATTGCCTTCTTAAAATCCCTGGACAAAAAGGCTTGGAGAGCTGCTGACAAAGGATGGAACCATCCCACCATAACTGGGAAAGATGGGACAACCAGTCTGAAACCTGAGGAAGAATGGAGCAAAGAAGAAGATGAATTAGCCCTGGGTAACTCCAAAGCATTAAATGCCTTGTTTAATGGAATTGATAGAAACATATTCAGACTAGTACATCAATGTGAGCTGGCCAAGGATGTTTGGGACACTCTCAAAACTACCCATGAGGGCACATCCAAAGTAAAAATGTCAAGGCTTCAGATGCTGACTACCAAATTTGAGAACCTAAGGATGATGGAAGATGAGACCATTCATGAGTTTCACATGAACATCTTGGAAATTGCCAACACCTCAGGAGCATTGGGAGAAAAGATGTCAGAAGAAAAACTGGTGAGAAAGATTCTCAGATCCTTGCCTAAAAGATTTTCAATGAAGGTGACTGCTATAGAGGAAGCTCAGGATATCTGCAACTTGAAGGTTGATGAACTCATTGGGTCACTTCAGACCTTTGAGATGGGGATCAGTGACAATGTCGACAAGAAAAACAAGAGCATAGCACTTGTATCTAATACTGAAGATGAAAACAAGGAGGATGAAGAAGAAAATATTTTAGAAGCTATAGCCATGCTTGGAAGGCAGTTCAACAAACTCATCAAGAGAATGGACCCAAAGTCAAGGTCAAATGTCAAGAACATCCCCTCTGACATTAACAGATCTTATGACTCCAGTAGAAGACCAAAGTCTGAAGAGAAGGGAAATCAAAGCAAAGGAATCCAATGCCATGGATGTGAAGGATATGGGCACATTCGAGCTGAATGTCCTACCTTTCTTAAGAAACAAAAGAAAGGAATGTCTGTTACTTGGTCTGATTGTGACTCAGAAAGTAATTCTGAAGAAGAATCTTCCAAACTAGTTATTGCACTAACTGGTATTTGTAACTCTGATAGTGACTCTAGTGATGAGGAAGTAACATTTGAAGAACTGGCCGACTCCTACAAGAAGTTATGTATCAGAAGTGCTGAAGTCTGT
This sequence comes from Vicia faba, assembly GCA_948472305.1. Classification (NCBI taxonomy): domain Eukaryota; kingdom Viridiplantae; phylum Streptophyta; class Magnoliopsida; order Fabales; family Fabaceae; genus Vicia; species Vicia faba. The sequence goes on from OX451738.1 coordinate 711,169,254, forward strand.
CAGCAAAATGAGAGACAAAAAAAAACTCATAGTAAAGTTGGAGGTTGAGAAGAAGGCAGGCACTGATACTATAAGTCATCTCGAAAGTGAAGTTCAAATGCTAAACTCAAAACTTGACCAAATGACCAAATCTGTCAAGATGCTGACAAATGGAACTGACAAATTAGAAGAAATCCTTTAGGTTGGACAAAATGTGGGAAACAAGTCTGGTCTAGGATTTGTGGCAACAAAGAAATATATTGTAGACAAGAAGAAAATCAGGCCTGATAAACAAATGTCAAAGCAGATGTCACAACATAGCACTCAACATCGAGAACAGAGAAATATGAAGAAAAAGTATCAAAGATGGAGATGTCATCATTGTGGGAGGTTTGGTCACATAAAGCCATTCTACTTCAGATTATATGGATATCCTAATCAGACCCCAGTTGTCAAACCTAAGTCTAACGAGGCACCATATACTCAACAGTGGAAGAAAAAGGCTGCTGCATTGATAGCTCACACCTCCCTTAGAGTCTCTGCAAAGGAAGACTGGTACTTTGACAGTGGATGCTCTAAACACATGACTGGAATCAAGAATCTTCTCAATAATGTTAAACCTCACACTACTAGTTATGTGACTTTTGGAGATGGTGCTAGAGGAGAAATCAAAGGAGTTGGAAACTTGGACTGCCCTGGAGTTCCAAACCTAAATGAAGTATAGCTGGTAAAAGGCTTGACTGCTAATCTCATAAGTATCAGTCAATTATGTGATCTAGGATTTAAGGTCAACTTCACCAAGTCTGAATGTCTTGTAACTAATGAAAAACAAGAAGTTATAATGAGAGGAGTCAGATCTAAAGACAACTGCTACTTATGGGAGTCTGAGAACACTAATTATTCTTCTGTGTGCTCTATTGCCAAAGAAGAAAAAGAAGTGAAACTGTGGCACCAAAAACTTGGTCATTTACATCTAAGAGGAATGAAAAGGATTATATCCATGGAGGCAATCAGAGGGATTCCAAGGCTGCAAATTAATGAAGGGAGAGTCTGTGGTGAATGTCAGGTTGGAAAGCAGACTAGAATGTCACATCCAAAGACAAGACATCTGACCACCTCTAAGGTACTAGAACTTCTACATATGGATCTGATGGGACCAATGCTGGTGGAAAGTCTTGGTGGAAAAAGATATGCCTATGTTGTTATGGATGATTTTTCCAGATTCACCTGGATTAACTTCATTAGGGAAAAGTCTAATGTATTTGAAGTATTTAAGGAACTGTGCAAAAGAATTCAAAGAGAAAAAGAAGGATGCATTGTCAGAATCAGAAGTGATCATGGCAAGGAATTTGAAAACAGTAAGTTTGATGAGTTCTGCTCCTCAGAAGGAATTAATCATGAATTCTCTTCACCCATAACTCCTCAACAAAATGGAGTTGTGGAAAGGAAAAACAGGACTATACAGGAATCTGCCAGAGCAATGATACATGCCAAAAGACTTCCTATTCATTTTTGGGCTGAAGCTATGAATACAGCCTGTTATGTCCATAACAGGGTCACCTTGAGAAAGGGAACATCATCCACCATTTATGAACTTTGGAAAGGAAGAAATCCTACAATGAAGTACTTCCATGTATTTGGAAGCAAATGCTATATTCTGACAGATCGTGAACAAAGGAGAAAGATGGACCCTAAAAGTGATGAAGGAATATTCCTAGGATACTCTACCAACAACATAGCTTATAGGGTATTCAATTCCAGGACCAAAGTTATGATGGAATCTATAAATGTCATAGTTGATGATTACCATGAGGAAACAAATGTCCCGTATGATGTTGAGACATTCTTTGAGACCTTAACTCAAAAGGATGATGTTCCTAAAACTACTTCATCAGAATCTGAATCAAAGGAAGCTAACAAAGACCCTTCCATCAGAATTCAGAAAGATCATCCTAAGGAACTCATCATAGGAGATCCTAACAGTGGAGTCATTACAAGATCTAGAGAAATCATCACAAACTCTTGCTTTGTATCTAAGATTGAACCAATAAATGTTAATGAGGCTTTAACTAATGAATACTGGATTGGAGCAATGCAAGATGAATTGAACCAATTCAAGCAACATGAAGTATGGGAGTTAGTTCCTAGACCAGGAGGAACAAACATCATTGGCATAAAATGGATCTACAAGAACAAATCAGATGCTGAAGGAGTTGTCACCAGGAATAAGGCAAGACTTGTTGCTCAAGGATACACTCAAGTTGAAGGGGTTGATTTTGATGAGACTTTTGCTCCTGTAGCCAGACTGGAATCAATCAGACTCCTATTGGGAATTGCTTGTCTCCTTAAGTTCAAGTTATTTCAGATGGATGTAAAGAGTGCCTTCCTTAATGGGTACTTAAATGAGGAAGTTTATGTGGAACAGCCTAAAGGATTTGTGGATCCAAACTGCCCTGATCATGTCTACAAATTGAGGAAAGCTTTATATGGCCTGAAACAAGCTCCTAGAGCATGGTATGACAGTTTGACAAAATTCCTCTCTGACAAAGGATACAGGAAAGAAGGCTTGGATAAAACTCTTTTTGTCAAAAATGAAGGAGGAAAGATAATGGTAGCTCAAATCTATGTTGATGACATAGTGTTTGGGGGAATGCCAGATAAAATGGTTAAACATTTTGTTGACCAGATGCAAGCTGAATTTGAAATGAGCCTCATGGGAGAATTGACATACTTTCTTGGACTGCAAGTCACACAGATGGAAGACTCAATTTTTCTGTCTCAAAGCAAGTATGCAAAGAACATTGTCAAGAAGTTTGGGATGGAGAATGTCAGTCACAAAAGGACTCCTGCACCTACTCATTTAAAGCTGTACAAAGATTCAAGTGGGGTTAAGGTGGACCAAAGCTTGTACAGAAGCATGATAGGAAGTCTGCTATACTTAACAGCCAGCATACCTGACATTGCTTTTGCAGTTGGAGTATGTGCAAGATACCAGGCTGAACCCAAAGTAAGTCATATCAACCAAGTGAAAAGAATTCTGAAGTATGTTAGTGGAACTTACAACTATGGCTTGCTGTACTCTCATGGATGTGAACCAACTCTGACTGGTTACTGTGATGCTGATTGGGATGGAAGTGCTGATGATAGAAAGAGCACCTCTGGAGGATGTTTCTTCTTGGGAAATAATCTTGTCTCTTGGTTCAGCAAGAAACATAACTGTGTGTCTCTATCTACTGCTGAAGCTGAATACATAGCAGATGGTAGTAGCTGTTCTCAAATGATCTGGATGAAACAGATGCTTACTGAGTATAATGTCACACAAGATGTTATGACATTGTACTGTGACAATCTGAGTACTATCAACATTTCCAAGAATCCTATTCAGCATAGCAGAACCAAGCATATTGACATTAGACATCACTTCATCAGAGATCTTGTGGAGGAAAAGGCGATTAAACTGGAACATGTTGCCACTGAACTACAATTGGATGACATTTTTACCAAGGAACTTGATGCTAGTCAATTTGAAAATTTGAGGGGCAAGCTGGGTATTTGCCAACATGAAGAAATGTAGCAATTAATTTTGCTTAAAACAAGGGATGAGAGAGATATTTTAGTTAAGTCTACTCTGATTGGGCTAATCATCTGTTTCTCTATTTCTTTCCAAAATTTTAAGAAGTTGAATAGACATTCATATATCTCCCTCCTCTCGCGTTTCTGCAACAATCTCCAATCTCTCAAACGAAGATTTCACTATCACTATTACCTGTTTTCTAAATCACTCAAAATGTCTCAACTATCCAGGTTATCATCCTCTTCAAAGGCGACTGCTTCTTCCGCATCCTCTGATCGCGAACCTAGGGCAATCACAAACTGCATGGATTCTGATGTTCTGGAGATAAATCCTCTTCGTGAACTGGCAGCTGACCCCACTAAGGTCAAGAAGTTGCGAACCAAACATGCAAGAAGATCACAAGCCTCTCCATCTGGTAAATCCTCTCAACCATCATCTTCTGTTCCTCCAGAAATAGCAAATAGGGAAGGTTCTGTTTATGTTCATCAAGCTATAGCTAGACTAGTCACTAGGATTATAAATGAGAATCACTCTGTACCTGGCATTTCTGTACCTTTGAACAAAGAATCTGCTAGTCCAAATGTTGAAATGAATCCAGATGTCACTCAGAATGTTGAGACACCTGATGACAACATTAGGAAATCTCCTGAAAATCGTGATGATCACCAGAACCCTACTGAGAAGGATGTTGAACCCCCAGTTATTGATGTTGATGAAGAATACTCTGACAATGACTTAATTGCCAATATCAACCCTAGCATAGCTAGAAGGATGATGAACAGAAAAGGAAAGCAGGATGCTGCCAAAAGCCTCTCCAAAGAGAAGGCTACTGAAGTTGTTCATAAGAAAACCAGGTCTGAGAATAAGACTGGAGTAGAAGTTGTGAAGGCTGGATTGTCAAAAGAGAAAGGGAAGGTGAAAACTAGAGTACCTATTGGTAGTCTCTCAAAACCTTTGAGACAACCAATAGCCAAGAAAAGGAAGGAGCCTGAACCCTCTGAATCTGATGAGGAATCAAAATTTGAGTTTAATGTTGAGAGTAATGTTCCAGACATTCCTCTCAGAAAGAAACTCTCTTCGAGCAAAATTCCTAAAGTCCCTGAAGTTGCCATTGACAACATCTCCTTTCACCATCCAGAGAATGCAAACATGTGGAAGTATGTATTTTTGAAAAGGATCGCCTTAGAAAGAGAGCTGAACAACAGTGCCATGGAATGTAAGGAGATCATGGATCTAATCAAGACAACTGGTCTAATAAATATTGTGGTAAAGTTTACCAACTGCTATGAAATTCTTGTTAAAGAATTCATAGTAAATTTATCTGATGGGTGTGCTGATGGAAAGTCAGTTGATTTTAAGTGTGTGTATGTGAGAGGAAGGAAGGTAAATTTCTCCCCCTCTGAAATAAACAAATTCCTAGGAAGACCTGATGATGCTTGCCCTGAGCTTGAGGTTACTGACAACCAAGTGTGTCAAACCATCACTGCAAATCAAGTCAAGAGTTGGCCCTTAAAAGGGAAGCTGAATGCAAGCAAGCTGAGCATGAAATTTTCCATTCTGCACAAAATTGGTGCAGCTAACTGGGTTCCCACCAACCATAAATCAACCATCTCCATAGGCTTGGGAAGATTTATTTATGCTGTTGGATCCAGGACAAACTTTGACTATGGCAAGTATATCTTTGATCAAACATTGAAACATGCTGGAAGCTGTGCTATTAAAGGCCCTATTGCCTTACCCTCTCTCCTGTGTGGTATAGTCATTGCTCAGTATCCTGACATTCTAGTTGAAAAAGATACTGTATGCAAAAGAGCCCTTGCTCTTGGTTTGCACTATAAGCTATTTCAGGGAACATATGTTCCTGACATTGTCATGACATCTGCTGAGACATCAACTGTCAAATCTCATTCCAAGAAAACTGATGTTATAGTTGTGCTGAAGGAAACCTGTAAAGAGCTTGATACAAGGAAAAGGACTCTTGAGGACCTGATTGATAGACTATAACAGGAGGAGAATGAAGGACAAAGAAGGGAAGAGGATGCTGATGAAGACCAGCATAATGCTGAAGATGACAGTGCTTGAAGATCAGTGTAGTTGACAAGTTTGCTGCTGGTACCTGTTGCTGCAAATGACTTTTGATTTTTTTTCTCTCTATGTTTTTATTATTCCTTTTGGATGACTGTATAACTTAAAAGTACAAGTATCTTTGGCCTATTTATGGCTAAAGAGGGGGAGAAGATTTTGTGATAATTTTGGTAGAATTAGACTTGGTAGATGTTATTAAAAATTCTGCTGCTTTCTAATATCTGATTGTTTAGGGGTTTTAGCCAAAAATTTGCCAAAGGGGGAGTTTGTAAGTGTTTGGTTGTTGGCATTTTTTTTGGTAAAACCAGTTGTGTGAATGTCATGACTGATGTCATAACATTCTGGGATACAAGGTACATTCTGCAGAAAAAGAATGTCATACAGGAGCTACTCAATATGAGTGTTTAGCTGATCATTAAGCAATGATCATATTTATTGCATTCTACCAAAATCAGTAAACAAGATTCTTGTCATAACCAATGTTAAGACATCCTGTACTGATCTAACATTTGTGAAGATTTGTTATTCCTGAGAATTTTCAGGAATCTAGTTTATACAGTCCAGATCAGATTCTCACGTCGACATTAGGTTAACTCTTCTTAATCCTAATCTGGTTGTTAAAGACCTATGACCAAGTCTTGAGGTTAACCCTAATTAACCCTAGCTATTTTCGTGGAAGCCCTAACTGAAGAATAGCTGCCTATATATTCCTCATGAAGACTGTTGGTGAAGCACACTTTTTGACAGAAGATCAATAAGGGACTGTATAGTTGTAACTACTATAATCCAAGCAATTATCATTGTGATAAGTGACTTGGAGTAGGATTTGATTGTAAGGGTTGTGTATCACTCAAAGCTTTGAAGCACGAGTGTTTGTGCCACTTGATTAAAGCTTTGAAGCAAAGTCAAGTTAGGGTTGTGTATCACTCAAAGCTTTGAAGCAAGAGTGTTTGTCACTTGATTAAAGCTGTGAAGCAAAATCAAGTGTGTGTACTGAAGAGTATTTTCATAATTTCATTAATCAATAGTTTAGTATCACTGCTGTGATTGAGGGGGAGTGAGCAGGAACTCAGGTTTAAGTTGATCTTAGATTGAAGTTGCATTGGGTAGGTCTTAAGTGAAGGAGATAAAATGGTTGGTTTATTCCTAAATTAATATCTCTTATAGTGCATTTCCTCCCTGGCTTGGTAGCCCCCAAAGTAGGTGTTGTTACACACTGAACTGGGTAAACAATTGATTGTGTTCTTTACTGCTTTTAAAATTACTGTCTTGAAGTGTGTCAGATACGGTGTCATAACATTCACTGTGACATTGAGTATCTGCTGCCAGAATTTCACTTAGGGTTTAGATCACCTTTACATGATTACCTTGTTTTCTTTGATTGCTTTACATTTGGTTCTATTGTTTGGGTTTGAATCCTCTACCCGGATTTGGGAAACATTCATCGATAAATAGAAATACGATGTGGAAACTATGTGGGGTATACCGATATGGTTGAAGCAATAGCTATATTAGTGCGACATATTTGTGGGTATCGGTAGCCTTTGAGTCAATCAAAGAGAATACGGGGCCGCTGAGTGATGTCATGAAGCACTAATGGACTATTAGAACCTTTACTTGACCATCTTGGCCTTTATTAGGGGTAGTGAAATGACCGACTTTGGTGCAGTCCGAAGTTGGTAGATACTCGATACTACACTCATTGAGGGTTATTTTCTTGGAATATTTCGGTCGCCAGTAAAGTGGCTAAACTGAAACAATGAACACAAAAAATAATCCAGTGATATTGAGCTCCTAGAACCCGGTTAGTATTTATAGGACAGGTTGAGCTAACTAAACTTCAAGAGGGTACTTACCTACGAAACCCCATGCAAGCCTGAAACTAGGATCTTGTGTGATTTGCTTGTACATATACTTGTGCATACATCATGAACATCATGAAGCATCATATGCATCCACTAACTATTTCAAGGGTTTGGATCTTCATCTTTGTTCCTATTTTGTAGGTTATGGATTCACTCCGCAGAAAAACTATTCAGGTCAACCTTGTGAGAATTTCTCCTCTACTCAAACAGCTTACTTCCAAGATTCCAGAGAATTATCCCTTCAGTAAAAGATATGGTAGACTTCTCAACTTGGTCAAATCCAACATTGAAGAAGACATGGTGAAAGTTCTCTTCCAGTTCTTTGACCCCCTATACCATTGCTTTACATTTCCTGATTACAAACTAGTGCCTACTTTGGAGGAATTTTCTCAACTCCTGAGGATTCATATTCTCCATCAACTACCCTACAACGGTATGGAAAGAGAGCCAAAGCCTGAAGATGTTGCTCAAGCATTACACTTGCAACCATCTGATATCAAAGGTCATTGGGAAACCAGAAGTGGTGTCAAGGGTTTCTTGGAAAAGTTTCTGTTTGAGAAGGCACAAGACTGCTGGAACTCTCTAGATCTGCAAGCTTTTGAGGATATTGTAGCACTTCTCATCTATGGGTTGGTCTTGTTCCCAAACCCTGATAAGCTTATAGATGTGAATGCTGTCAAGATTTTCATATCTCGGAATCTTGTGCCTACATTGCTTGGGGACATCCTACACTCATTTCACACACGAATAATGAGGAAGAGAGGTGTTCTCATGTGCTGTACTCCTCTTTTAGCAAGGTGGTTTATTTCTCACCTTCCCCAGTCATTATTGAAGAATGAGCAAGGCTTGAGGTGGTCAAAACGGTTGATGACTCTTACACATTCTGATGTTCATTGGTGTTCTCGGTCCAGAGAAAATGTCATCATCATTGATCATTGTGGGGAATTCCCTAATGTCCCATTACTTGGCATTAGGGGAGGCATTACCTACAACCCCTGCTTAGCTCTGAGACAGTTTGGGTATGCCCGAAGGGATGGCCCTCATGACGTGCTGATTCCGAACTTGGTTTTTGATTTAGACAACGACGCTCAAGGACTTCGACAAAGGTTTATTCGAGCTTGGAGGATGCCCAACAAAGTGGACAGTAAGACACTAGGACACAAGAATTCCATCCCCCTTGAGCCTTACCTCAAGTGGGTACGAACCCGCGCCCAGAGTCTTATGATGCCTTACCCCCACATTCTGCCTATGATCAAAGAGCCTGTTATGGAAGGGGAGGTTCCATACACCCTCCTACATCCGGACATGCCAACATCATTGGAGGATTTGCAAAAGAGTTGGATACAGCTCAAGGAAGAAAGAAACACTTTTGAAGCCAACTTCTACGCCAGTGAGAAGAAGGTTTTGGAACTTACTCGTCGACTCCACGAAGAGCAGACTCTCAACACCTACATCGAACCAAAGAGGATGCACAACGTCTTTTTACCCTAGAATTTTGTATTATTTTGCCCATGGGGAACTTATGTACTAACAAATTATATCTTATTAATGTGACGTGCGTTCTTTTTTGTTTGCAACAAATTTGAATATCTGAATCCTTGAATGCATTACATGAATACATATCATTCATCATATGCATAAGCAGGTCTTCACACTAGGTTTCCTTATCTCTCTGCTGTTTATTTCAGCAAGATGGATATAGAGCAGACAATCAAAGATCTACAAGCGCAGAATTCACAGTTCCAACAACTCCTCATGACCTTGGCAAAGGGTCAGGAGGATCTTAAAGCACTGTTATCGAAGGAAAAGGAAAAAGAGAAAAAGAAAAAGAAAAGAGTTGGTGTGGCTACTCTGGGTAGAAGATTTGAGAACCAAGCTAGAAGGGTCCTGGATTTCCCCTCATCATCTGATGAAGGGATAGGTAAAGGAAAGGGAACCGCAGTAACATCTGAGTCTAAGGTTGAAGAAGAAGAAGAAGAGGATGAAGATTACTCAGAGCAACAATATCCTCCTGCAGACGACAAGTACAAGAATCTGGAAGAGCGTCTGGCGGCTATGGAGGTACAAAGAGTGTCTGGGCTGGATTTCAAGGAGCTAGGGTTGGTTGTTAGGATTGTGATTCCCCCTAAATTCAAGATGACTACATTTTCTAAATACGATGGTTTGTCTTGTCCTAAGATGCACCTACGGTCTTACGTCAGAAAGATCCAACCTCATTCTTATGATAAGGATCTGTGGGTCCACTTTTTTCAAGATAGTCTTTTGGGGACGCAATTATATTTGTTCTACCAGCTTGAGAGATCTGATGTACACAATTGGGAGGATTTGGCTGCTGCCTTCTACAGACAATATCAATATAATGCGGACTTAGCACCTACTCGTACTCAATTACAGAGTATGGGTATGGTCTCTAATGAAGGCTTTAAGGAGTATGCCCAGAAATGAAGGGACTTGGCTGGAAGGGTGCAGCCACCTTTGTCTGAAAGAGAGCTTGTTGATATGTTTTTGGGGACGCTGTCAGGTCCATTCTTTAATCACCTAATAGAGAGTTCATCTGCGGGGTTCACCGAGTTAATTCTGACTGGTGAAAGAGTCGAAGCTGGCATCAAGAGCGGTAAAATTCAAAAAGATACATATGCTTCCGTTGCCGTTAAAAAACCTTTTCCAGCAAAGAAGGAGGTGTCAGCTATTTACTCCCAAAGAGGTCGAGGAAGAGTGGAGCGCCGGCTAGTGGTGGGGGCTGTAATGATTCAAAAGACTATAGCTGATCAGTCTAGAAACGATCAACCCAGAACCAACCACAAAGAGTGGGAAGACCTGCTAGGCAATTCACCAAAATAAACATGACGCCTGCCCAGGTTCTCCCCCATCTCTTGAAGTTAAACCTTACAACCTTGAGAGTGCCACCACAAAATCCGAATACAACTTATCCTTTTTACCATGCCAATGCTAAATGTGCTTATCATTCAGACGGCATAGGGCACGACAACAACAATTGTTGGGCCCTCAGAAACAAGATCCAGGATTTAATAGATGCCAAGGAGATGGAGTTTGACGCCCCTGAAAAACCTAATGTGATATCCGCTCCAATGCCAAAACATGGTCATAATGTCCATGTTGTTGTAGAAGATCTTTATGTTGCTACTGTTGATGACTTAATGACTCCATTACCAATGATCAAGATGAATCTGTTGAAAGCTGGGATTTTCCCGGGCTGTGAAAAAGATTGTTACCTTTGTTCGTCCTTACAATTCGACTGTCCGTTAATGAAGTTAGGCATCCAACGCCTAATGGATAATCAAGAAATCCTCTTCGAGAAAACTCCTGTTACTCCTGTTACTCCAACTACTATCAAAGATGTTGCTATAATCACCACTTCCGTCAGTCTTTCCAAGGTCTCCAAAAGACTTGTTAAGATTACACCCGATCCAAAGATTGTACCGCTGAAGATTACTATGCCGGGGCCTATCCCATACAAGTCCAACAAGACAATACCGTGGAATTATGGAGGAGAAATCTTCTACCACGGTGTTAAGAAGATTGAATCAGTGGAAGAAAACTCCGATGAAGAAACTTATGACATCGGAAATATTGCTGGGACGAGTAAGATCACCCGCAGCGGAAGAATTTTCTCTCCGGAGATTGCTCCTCCAAGGGAAATCTTCGGACCCTCAAATACTCCTAAGGTTACTCCTGTGCCGGTCAACATCTCTGTGCAAACTCCAGTGATTGAAGAAATTGTTACTCACGAAGATGTACCCTCTGCTGTTACTACTGATAAAGGTAAGGGGATCCAAGAAGTGCCCGTCAGGACGAGGGCTCAGCCTTTGGTCATCCCCGAGACCACTCAAAAGGAAATGGAGGAGATTTTAAAAATAATTAAGAAAAGCGACTATGATGTCGTAGAACAACTGGGGCAAACCCCTTCAAAAATCTCCATGCTGGACCTATTGCTCTGTTCCGAGGCTCATGCCAAAGCCTTGATCAAATTCCTGAAGACGGCCCACGTGCCTCAAGAAACCTCCACGGACCAGTTCAAGGAGTGTGTAGCCAGCCTAACCGCCGAAAATGGTCTTGGCTTCTCCGATGCCGATCTAACATCTAAGGGGAGAAAGCATAATGACGCGCTGCATGTCTTGGTGGAATGCAGAGGGACTACTCTTGCTCACGTTCTGGTTGATACTGGGTCGTCTTTAAATCTCTTACCAAAGAAAGCATTGGACAGACTAGATTGTGAAGGTCTAATTTTGAAGCCCAACAACATCGTTGTAAGAACCTTTGATGGTTCTAAGCGGATGGTCCACGGGGAGGTGGACATCCCGATTAAAGTGGGTACTGAAACTTTCCACTCCGCATTTTATATCATGGACATCCGTCCCTCCTACTCTTGCTTGTTAGGAAGACCCTGGATTCATCATGCTGGGGCTGTTACGTCCACTATGCATCAGAAGCTTAAGTACCATGTCCAGGGGAAAATTGTGACAGTTCGTGGCGAGGAGGAGTATATGATAAGCCATCTAAATTCATTCTGCTATGTTGAATTAGATGGTGAATTCATCAAGACCCCCTTTCAGCACTTTGAAGAGGTTTCTCCTGAAGTTGCGCTAGCCAAGACAATGACTTCTGTACTCGTCATTACCAAACCTGTGTCCCGGATGTCATCCCTTAAAGATGCAAAGGCTGTGATTGAGGAAGGAGGAAGCACAGTATGGGGTCAACTTCCAGATTTTCCTTATAAGACAGATAAGTTCGACTTGGGTTTCACTGCTGCTAGTCAGAAGGCTGTGCGTCGCTCCCGGGCTGGAGGGACACCGGTGAAGATCAACCATCATGGAGTTCATGCTTTAGAGGATGATGAAGAGAAGAGCAATTTTGAAGACTGGATCTTTCCAACTGTTGAAGGAGGGCTGAACAATTGGGAGGCGAAAGACTTTGTTCCCATTACTTTCATCAATCAGTAATTTATCTTTCGAACATTTCTGTTGGTCTGTAATAATTATTAAACAACTCGTACACTCTTTTTTCCTTATGCCTTACCCGAGGCATATAGGTCCATTTGTAAGGGCTTAATTTTTTTCATCTTCATATGCCATTTTAATGAATCATGGACGTTTTCATATATAAACTTTTGTGTTCATTGTCCTTTCTTTTTACATTTTTATTTGTTTAAAGGTGGCTATCCCTTACACACACCCACACTCACGAAATGCAGGTACCCATCCACTTCAGATTCCATGGGTAACAATTCTGCTATGGCCTTCAGTAACTCTGAGGATCTGGTCAATCATGCCGAATACGAAGGTGATGAAGACTGTGAAGTTCCTGGAGTGTTGGCTAGACTGCTGCAACAGGAAGAAAGGGCTATTCTACCTCACGAGGAGTTGTTAGAAACCATCAACTTGGGAACAAAGGAAGACAGAAAAGAAGTTAAAGTGGGTGCCAACCTAGAGCCAAATGTCAAAGAGCGCTTAGTTCAGCTGTTGAATGAATATGTTGAGATCTTCTCCTGGTACTACGAAGACATGCCGGGACTGGATACATATATTGTGGTTCACCGTCTCCCTACAAGAGAAGACTGTCCACCGATCAAACATAAAGTCCGCCGAATGAGGCTCCTCAAATCACCATTGAACGGATGGACGAACCTGCCCATTGTCACGAGATTAATACCAAAGAAGTAGTGGACCAACCTTGGTTTCACGAAGTCAAAAGGTATCTCGAGACTCGAGAATGCCCTGAAGGAGCTTCAGTCAATGACAAAAAGTTCTTAAGGAAATTTTCTGCCAAGTTCTTCCTGAGCAATGGTATCCTATACAAGCGCAATCATGATTGCGTTCTGCTTTGTTGTGTGGACAAGGTTGAAGCTGAGCAGATCATGGCTGAATTGGATAACAGTACATTTGGCACCCACTTGAGCGGACACACGATGGCTAAGAAGATTCTATGGGCATGCTACTACTGGTCTACCATGGAAGCTGATTGTCATCAACATTCCCGTACTTGTCACAAATGCCTAATTTATGCCGACAAGGTACATATACCTCCAGTTCCTCTCAATGTCTTAATAGCTCCTTGGCCATTCGCTATGTGGTAAATCGACATGATTGGAGAGATCAAGCCTACAACATCCAATGGGCATCGTTTCATCCTGGTGGCCATTGATTACTTTACCAAGTGGGTTGAAGCAACTTCCTTCGCCTTCGTTACAAAGAATGTGGTTGCCCGCTTCATCAAGCAGAACCTCATATGCCGGTATGGTATCCCCGACAGGATTATCAATGACAACGGTACAAATTTGAACAATACTATGATCACCGCTCTGTGCGAGCAGTTCAAGATTCAACATCACAATTCATCTCCCTACCGACCAAAGATGAACGGTGCTGTCGAAGCTGCAAACAAAAATATCAAGAAGATCATTCAAAAGATGACAGTAACCTACAAGGACTGGCATGAGATGTTACCGTTTGCTCTACACGGGTACCGTACCACGACGCGTACTTCAACTGGGGAAACCCCTTTTTCTTTAGTATATGGCATGGAAGCTGTTTTAGCTATGGAGGCTCAGATTCCTTCCTTGAGAATTATGAAGGATGTTGGTTTGAGTGAAGACGATTGGATTCATACCCGGCTTGATCAACTTAACTTGATTTACGAGAAGCGACTTACGGCTGTTTGTCATGGTCAGACGTATCAAAAACGGATGATCAAGGCTGTCAACAAAAAAGTCAGACGCCAGGTATATCAAGTCGGAGATCTTGTAATCAAGCGGATCATCTTGCCGCAAAGTGATCTCAGGGGCAAATGGACTCCTACCTATGAAGGACCATTTGTGATCAAAAACATCTTTTCGGGTGGGGCAATGATATTAACCATTATGGACGGCGACGACCTGCCGCACCCTGCGAATGCAGACATAGTCAAAATATACTATGCATAAAACGACCCGACAAGTTGAAAACCCGAAAGGGCAACTTGGGCAAAAACGGGCATCCCGGTAAATCGAAAACCCGAAAGGGCGGTTCAGGCAAAAATTAGGGATAAATAAAAAAGAATCTATACACTCGGCAAGTTGAAAACCCGAAAGGGCGACTTGGGCAAAAAGGGGTTTTCCGTTGGATCAAAGACCCGAAAGGGAGATCCGGGAAAAAGTTAGGGAATTAAAGCGTATGACTATGTCTCGTCAGATCACTTTAAGGACAGTCTCTTCACAGACAAGCTCCAGGATTCTGATCAATCCAATCATCTGCGGATGAAGCAACGATTGGACAAGATGTCCAGAGATACGAAGGCTATAGCAGAATGGGAACCCCATGGAATTTTTACACATAGCCACCTTTCTTTGTATAAAAATTTCTCAATTTTATGACAACATTCTCTTACTAGGATGTCTGTTTCCTTTGTACAAAATACTTACACAAAATTAATACAAAGATACTTCAAAGTGCAGAAAATTGTTTGCCTTTTCTTTCTTTTCTACACTTGTGTTTTATTTGAAAACGTCCAATGATTTATTAAATGAGCATATGCATTTGAATATAATCATTGCTTACAAATAAAATGAAATGAGAAAGAATAATTACTGATAGGTTGAAAGTATAGGAAAACGTCTTTAGGCTATTCCAGGAGAAATCCCCTGCAGTACATCATCCAGATCCTCGGCGGAACTAAAACCTTGAAATACATATCCCCAGCGGAGTTAAGTTTCAAAATCCCCATCAGAGTTGAGTTTTTGAACTCCCAATCCCCACCGGAGCAAAACTTTGAACTACAAACCCTCAGTAAAGATGAAACTTTCTTCCCCAACAGAGTCAAACCTTCAACCTTTGAACACCAGTAGAGACCATCCAGTTTCCTCCAATTTCCCTGGAGAGTCGCTTTAAAACCAGATAATTCCTCAGAGAGTTATTTTAAAAACCTTCTTCCTCAGCGGAGTCAAATTTCCATACACGATCAAATCAACACGTCATTAAGATCCCCAGCGGAAACCATTCAGTTTCCCCCTGATACCCCCAACAGAACGAAGATTCTCATTCTTGAAGTCCCCAGTAGATTGGCATACAATCCAAACTCCTTATCTCCCCAGCAGTATAGCTTCTCCCCACAGAGGTTGTCAAAGATCTTGAATCTCTAACGGCGGTCATGGATTTATTTTCCCCAGCAACAGTCAAAGTTTTTATTATCTCCAGCTATCCAGGATTTATTTTCCTCAGCAAGACAGCTAATCAGCTTACATGCACATACATTACATTCATATATCATAACCATTGATAAAACGCATATATTTCATCATACATTTCATGCAACATAACTTTGTGTTTCAGCTAACATTCTACCCTTTTCAGGATAAAATTGATAGCTACCTAAAACAAATATTCAAAGCTCAGAAAACGGCTTAGAGATGCTCCAGACACGGATGCTTTCCTATCTGCTTATTCAAGTCAATGTGAAGACTCCTATTCCAATTATGAAGCCTGGATTCGACCAGATAATATCTTGACTATACTGAAGCCCGAAGATCGACCGAAAAATAGTTGAATCCCCTACAAGTTTTTGTGAAGACTGGACGTTGACCAGATAGCAATACAAGACTGAAACTTGGATGTTGACCAGATAACAGTAAGGTATACTGTGAAGCTTAGACGTTGACCAAATAATAGTTTACTCGGCCATTTACTTTGAAGCCCGGATCCAACCAGATATTAGTAGGCCCCAAAATCAAAGGGAAAACCGGAGGCGACCGGATAACCATTTGATTTCCTTCTGAAGACTGGATGTTGACCAGATAGGAAGTAAGGTATTGTGAAGCCTGGATGTTGACCAGATAGCAATACAAGTCTGTGAAACCTGGATGTTGACCAGATAACAGTAAAGGTACACTGTGAAGCTTGGATTTTGACCAAATAACAGTTTACTCGGTCAATTACTTTGAAGCCCAGATCCAACCGGATATTAGTAGGCCCCAAAATCAAAGGGAAAACTGGAGGCGATCGGATAACCATTTGATTTCCTTCCAAAGCCTGGATGTTGACCAGATAGGAAGTAAGGTATCATGAAGCCTGGATGTTGACCAGATAGCAATACAAGACTGTGAAGCCTGGATGTTGACCAGATAACAGTAAAGGTACACTGTGAAGCTTGGATTTTGACCAAATAACAGTTTACACGGCCAATTACTTTGAAGCCCGAAGGTGACCAGATAACAATTTAATTCCTTCTAAATCCTGGAGCACGACCAGATAACAGTAAAGGTACACTGTGAAGCTTGGATTTTGACCAAATAACAGTTTACTCGGCCAATTACTTTGAAGCCGGGATCCAACCGGATATTAGTAGGCCCCAAAATCAAAGGGAAAACAAGAGGTGACCGGATAACCATTTGATTTCCTTCCGAAGCCTGGATGTTGACCAGATAGGAAGTAAGGTATCATGAAGCCTGGATGTTAACCAGATAGCAATACAAGGCTGTGAAGCCTGGATGTTGACCAGATAACAGTAAAGGTACACTGTGAAGCTTGGATTTTGACCAAATAACAGTTTACTCAGCCAATTACTTTGAAGCCCGGAGGTGACCGGATAACAATTTAATTCCTTCTAAAGCCTGGAGCACGACCAGATAGCAGTTCATTTTCACCTCTTCAACCAAGAGATGACTCCCCAGTAGAATAACGGACGACCGAAGCTCCTAAAATTCTATTTCTCCCAAGACAGAGACCAACATTCCCCGACATAGTCCCCCTCAACAACAGGTATACGACTCTCGCAAAGGAATCTCTTATGCGATCAACATCCTTGGATGGCATCTTTTAAGCCCATCTCCAACAAGATTCAATCATCTCCAAATGGAATCTTTAAGCCCATTTCCTCAACCACAGTGTGACGAGTGCAAATTTACGGGCACTCTAATGTCCAATCCTCTTTTACCTTTGAGTCACGAACGGCAAAGCTCGCCAATCTAACTCTTCAGGTTCAAGAAGATTGAACAGGGGCAGCTGTTGTACCCCAAAATTTTCCCTCTCATTTTTCTCAGGTTTACTCCCCATTCAATCCCAAGCTTTAGATTACAAATTTTTCATGAAGATCACTCCCAATACCAAAACAGTCATCTGCGCTGAAAGGCCAAACCTTGACCTCTTGATTAAAATCAAGTCCCGAAAAAAATCTTATTTCAGCAAAACATGCTTGAAATGAGAAGTGTATTCCAGCTAAGGTTCAAAAACCAAATTTCTAAGTACTTGAGATTTTCTAAGTATTTAAGAAAAAATGGCACTTCAAAACCTCTGAACCAACATCCAGGCAGAAATGGTCAGAAGTTGCAAACTTGGCTCAACACATAACATTCAGTCAGAAGTTGGTTCTTCAGCAGTTACACCAACTTAGTTAGGGGTTGTAAACATGGTTCAACACATAATCTTTAAACAGAACATGGCTCTTTCAACAATTACGCAAGTTCAGCCAGAGTTTGCTAGAGAAATGCAAGGAATGCAACAAAGCCCGAAACTCCTTCAGAACGTGCTGGGATTAGAAGGTAATGGGACCAGCAGATTGGGTATAATACTGAAGCAGAATCTCTAAGTCCAGAGTTTTCAGAGGCAGATCAAAAAGAACATGCTGGAAAATCTAGAGAACCCTCAAAATTTGCTGGGGCAGCAAGAGGCCAAGGTCAGAGTTTGGTTTGCATTGTTTTTTGGGTAAAGCAGAACTGCTGGCTCAGGATATAGGTAATGATGCAAATCTCACACTAAGATCTCTTAGTCTTGACCAATCTCATCACCATTTAACGCCCATTAAATGCTCACAACTACTTTTGAACATTTATCCAAAGGGCCTTTCCACGTGCATCATAACAACACCCTCGTGCAAGGTTAAGCTTGGATCTATGTGCCACTTTTCGCCTATGGGCGTCACTTTCCCTTAATCTTCGCCTACTGTTCCAGTCTAGGCTGAAAAACTGTCTATTATCACAACTTTCCATAAATTTCCTTCAAGAACAAGTTAACACCTACTTCATAGTATTGGCGCCATTTAACGTTTAAAAACTCACAAAGCCCTGCCTATAAATAGGACACCATTGTCCATTAAAAGGCCGGTAAAAAAATAATCCAGAAAAAATTGCTAGAAGAGGAACAGAAAACTCTAGCAAGAAAACATTGTGAAACTCTGCCAAAATTCCTAGTGTTTCATAACTTTGAATTTCCTGCCTCCAAACTTCTTTGACACCCAATTTACTTCCTGACTAGAGAACTCCCATACAGTTTCTGACCATACATACATATATCTTCTCCATCCACTCATTATAAAAAGATCATAGTCCCTCGATGACGCTGTCTTGGTTGCCTATACAAAATGATCTAGTCCCTCAAAATTTTGCTAAAGATACTTAGCACAATTGCTATCATGGTCAATACGATGACCTGCGCCCGTCCCGTTTAACATCTAAATACAAGGTTGTTTACCAAATACAATGGTAAAACAACACTGTCAAAAGGATTAAAAATGTAGGAAAGACTCTTGAGTAGATAGGGTAGACAACTCTTGGTTATTTGATCAAAACTTGCAAACATCCTTGCTATTTTCAAAAACGCATCACCACACAATTTCAAAACATTTCCCAAAACAAATTTTCAAACATTCAAACATTGAAACATCTTTTCAAAAGATAATACACCTTTGTATACATTCAAACAAGAATCATTACAAAGGTTGCCACAACGATGGCCTCTTTTCAAAACATTTTCAAAAAAAAACCACACATAAAGCATCATTTCAAACAATTGAAAAGCAAAAGCAAGTGATCTAAACAAGTAACTAAGAGTCCATGGATAACCATGGATGAAAAGGGTGCTTGCACCTTCCCTTTTCATAATCTACCCCCAGAACCCAAGAAAACATCTCAAAGGTCTTTCCTGTGCTTTTTGACCTTTCCTTTGGATAAAATAAAAAGTCGGTGGCGACTCTTGCTAAACTGAAACATTTGTGAACACAAACGCAAAACCTCAAGTCAGTTCTCCCACCGTATCACACCTTGCTTGGCTCTAAGACAGTTTGGTTATGCCCGAAGGGATGGCCCACATGATATGCTGATTCAAGACTTGGTTTTTGACTACGACAACGACGATCAAGGTCTTCGCCAGAGATTCATCCGAGCTTGGAGGATGCTAAACAAGGTGGATAACAAGACTTTGGGACACAAGAATTCCACCCCTCTTGAGCCTTACCTCAAGTGGGTACGAACCCGCGCTCAAAGTCTTATGATGCCTTATCCTTCCATTCTCCCAGTGATTATTGAGCCTGTTAAGGAAGGAGAAGTTCCATACACTATCCTACATCTTGACATGCCCACATCACTTGAAGATCTACAAAGGGATTGGATCCAACTCAAAGGAGAGCGAGATACTTTCGAAGCCCAATTCTACGCAAGCGAGAAGAAGGTTTTGGAACTCACTAGGCTACTTCATGAGGAGCAGGCTCTGAATACCTACAAAGCACCAAAAAGGATACGCAACACTTTTTTATCTTAGAATTTTGTATTATTTTGCCCAAGGGGCATTGATGTACTCAGATTCTATCTTATTAATATAACTTGTGCTCCTTTTTTGTTTAAAACAAATTTGAATTTTTTTAAATCCTTGAAAGCATTGTATGTATACATATCATTCATCATAACATAACATGTCTTTTGCAACAAGTTTCCTTATCTCTCTACTGTTTATTTCAGTAAGATGGATCTCGAAAAGACGGTCAAAGATCTTCAAGCTCAAAACATGCAATTTCAACAGTTACTCATGACCCTAGCCAAGGGGCAGGATGAATTGAAGACTCTGTTAGCTGAAGAGAGAAAGAAGAAACCAAAGAAAGCCACTGGGGTTCTGAATATGGGGAGAAGATTTCAGGGACAGACTAGAAGGACTCTGAATTTTGCAACCACTTTCGGGGAAGGAGAAGGAAAAGGAAAAGAAACGGAAATACCATCAGAATCTGAAGAAGAGGAGAAAGAAGAAGACTACTATGAAGAGCAGTACCTTCCGGCTGATGATAAGTACAAACACCTTGAAGAGCGTTTAAGTGCTATGGAAATCCAGAGAGTACCGGGTCTAGATTTTGAAGAGTTGGGGCTGGTGTCAGGAATTGTAATCCCGCCAAAGTTTAAAGTGCCATTATTTGCCAAATATGATGTGGTGTCATGTCCTAAAATGCACCTCTGATCATATGTCAGGAAGATTCATCCGCACTCTACCGATAAAGACTTGTGGGTCCATTTTTTCCAAGATAGTTTATCAGGAACGCAACTCGATTGGTTTTACCAATTGGAAAGGGCCGACGTCCACAATTAGGAAGACCTGGCCGCAGCTTTCTATAAACAATACCAGTACAATGCAGATTTGGCGCCTACCCGTACTCAACTTCAGAGTATGGCTATGGTTTCAAATGAAGGTTTTAAAGACTACGCGCAAAAGTAGAGGGATCTAGCCGGAAGAGTGCAACCCCCTCTGTCCGAAAGGGAGTTGGTGGACATGTTCTTGGGCACTCTGTCGGGCCCTTTCTTCAACCATTTGATTGGAAGTTCATCCGCTGGGTTTACTGAGCTAATTTTAACCAGCGAGAGGGTGGAAGCTGGTATAAGAAGTGGGAAGATTCAGAAGGACTCGTCTGCCTCTACAACCGTGAAAAAACCCTTCAATGGGAAGAAGGAGGTATCTGCTGTGTATCCACAAAGAAACCAAGGGAGAGTTGAGCACCGACCAATGGTAGGGGCCGTTATGATCCCAAAGCTGACATCTGATCAACCAAGGAGTAACCAACCAAGGGTAGAAAGGCCAGTTCGGAAATTCACCAGACTTAATATGACTCTAGCCCATATTTTACCACATTTGCTTAAATCTAACTTGGCAACTTTGAAGGAGGCTCCAAAGAATCCCAACATGGCGTCCCCCCATTATCACCCGAATGCCAGATGCGCATACCATTCCGAGAGTCCGAGCCACGACACCAATAATTATTGGGCTTAGAAAAACAAGATCCAAGACCTCATAGATGCCAAGGAGATTGAATTTGAGGCGCCCGAGAAACCAAATGTCATTTCCGCTCCCATACCTAGGCATGGTCACAACGCTAATGCTATCGAGGAAGATTTATTTGTTGCTACAGTAGATGAACTTTTGACTCCGCTCTCGATCATTAAGATGAACTTATTGAAATCTGGTATTTTACCAGGTTGTAACAAAGACTACCATATTTTCTTATCCTCTCTAATTGATTGCCCTCTATTGAAGACAGGTATCCAACGCCTGATTGACAACCAAGAAATTCTATTTGAAAATGCTCCTGTTTCACCCATTCCTATTAAAGACGATTCAATCATAACCATCTACACCAATCCTTCCAGGGTCCCCAAAAGACCCGTTAGGATTACATCAGTTCCGAAGACTACTCCGCTCATAATTACAATGCCCGGGCCGATCCCATACAAATCAGACAAAACAGTAATGTGGAATTATGGTGGAGAAATCTACTACCACAGTATTAAACAAGATGGGTTGACCACCGAAGAAGAAATCTCCGAAGAAGAAAATTCCGACATTAGCAATATTGCCAAAACTAGTAAGATTACCCGCAGCGGTAGAATCTTGTCTCCAGAGATTGCCCCTCCAAAGGCAGTTTTTGGACCCGTGGCTATTCCGAAGACTACCTCTGTACCTATGATTATACCTGCAAGTGTATCTACTGATGAAAATGACACGATCCCTGCTGTTGTCCCTACCAACACTTCTACTGCCGAAGATCGAGGGAAAAGCATTCAAGAAGAGCCTGTCCAGACGAAGGCTCAATCACTAGCTATCTCCGAAACATCCAAGAAGGAAATGGAAGAAATCTTGAGGATAATAAAGAAAAGTGATTATGACGTGGTTGAACGGTTGGGGCAAACTCCCTCCAAGATCTCCATGCTAGCCTTGCTGTTGTGCTCCGAGGCACATGCAAAAGCTCTGGTAAATTTTTTGAAGACAACCCATGTGCCACAAGAGACGTCTGCTGACCAGTTCCAAGACTGCGTGGCCAGTTTGACAGCTGATAATGGCCCAGGCTTCTCTGATGCTAATTTGACACCCTGAGGGAGAAAACACAATGAGGCTTTGCATGTCTCTGTGGAGTGTAGAGGAACGACTCTGGCCCATGTCTTGGTGGACACGGGATCATCTTTGAACGTCTTACCGAAGAAAGCCCTTGATATATTGGATTGTGAAGGGCTAACGTTAAAACCCAGTAACATAGTTGTGAGAGCATATGATGGTTCAAAGAGGATGGTCCATGGGGAGGTGGACATCCCGATAAAGGTTGGAACTCAGATTTTTGACTCAACCTTCTATGTGATGGACATCCGTCCCTCTTACTCCTGTCTGTTAGGACGCCCCTGGATCCATAATGCCGGTGCTGTCACCTCTACACTACATCAGATGCTGAAGTACCCGGTCCAAGGAAAGATCATAACTGTCCATGGAGAGGAGGAGTACATGATTAGTCATATAAATTCCTTCTGATATGTGGAGTTGGATGGCGAGTTCATTGAAACTCCTTTTTAACATTTCGAAGAGGTTTCTCAAGAAGTAGCGGTGACCAAGGCGGTATCCTCGATTCCAAAGATCACAAGACCTCCGCTTCGGATGTCATCTCTAAAGGATGCTAAGGCAGTAGTAGAAGAGGGTGGATGCACCATCTAGGGGCAGCTTCCGGATATCTCGTATAAATCAGACATGTTTGGCTTGGGGTTTACTTCAACTGCTCAAAAGGCTGTGCTCCGTGCCCGTGCTGGAGGGCCACCTTTGAAGATTAGTAACCGAGAGGTCAACGCAGTGGAAGATGTTGAAGAAGATGGCATCTTAGAAGATTGGATATTTCCTACTGTCACCGGAGGACTTCACAACTGGGAAGCTAGAGACTTTGTCCCAATAACTTTCATCTCTCAGTAATTTATCTTATACATTTCTGTTAGACTTGTAATATTCAGAAACAATTCGCACTTTAAAACCTTGTGTCTTACACGAGGCACAATGGTCCATTTGTAAGGGTTTTTATTTCATCTTCATATGACATTCAATGAATCATGGACGTTTTTCCACATACAAACCTTTTGTGCTCATTGTTTTTCTTTTACATTTTATTGTTTAAAGATGGCTATACCCTTACAAACACCCACGCTCACAAATGCAGGTACCCCTCCATTCAGGATCCCATGGGTAACGATACTGCTATAGCCTTCAGTGACTCTGAAGATCTAGTCTACCAAGCCAAATACGAAGGTATGGAAGATTGTGAAGTGCCAGGAGAATTGGCCAGACTACTACAACAAGAGGAAAGAGCTATTCAGCCTCATGAGGAACTGTTGGATACAATCAACTTGGGTACCGAGGAAGATAAAAAGGAAATCAAAGTGGGTGTCAATCTAGAGCCGAGTGTCAAGGAACGTCTAATTCAGCTATTGCATGATTATGTTGAGATCTTCGCCTGGTCATACAAAGACATGCCAGGACTTGATACAGACATCGTGGTACATCGTCTACCCACAAGAGAAGACTGTCCACCAGTGAAACAAAAGGTCCACCGCATGAGACCTGACATGTCAGAGAAGATCAAAGCGGAAGTCATGAAGCAGTTCAACGCTGGATTCTTGGTCGTCACTTCCTATCCTCAATGGGTTGCCAACATTGTTCCCGTGCCTAAAAAGGACGGAAAAGTAAGAATGTGCGTGGATTATAAAGATTTAAACAAGGCCAGCCCTAAAGATGATTTTCCACTTCCCCACATCGACATCCTGGTTGACAATACAGTCCAACACAAAGTATTTTCCTTCATGGACGGGTTCTCAGGCTATAATCAAATCAAAATGGCACCTGAGGACATGGAGAAAACTACATTTGTCACACAGTGGGGCACATTCTGCTACAAAGTGATGCCATTCAGACTGAAGAATGCAGGGGCAACCTATCAACGCGCCATGGTAAATTTGTTTCATGATATGATACATCATGAGATAGAGGTCTACGTAGATGACATGATAGCCCGATCACAAACTAAAGAAGAACACCTTGATCACTTGCAAAAGCTGTTTGTGATATTGAAGGAGTACAAACTAAGGTTGAATCCAAACAAGTGCACATTCGGAGTCCGGTCCGGTAAACTCGTAGGTTTCGTCGTCAGCAACAAAGGCATCGAGGTTGATCCTGCCAAGGTTAAAGCGATACAAGAAATGCCTTCTCCTCGCACTGAGAAGGAAGTCAGAGGATTCTTGGGACGCCTGAACTATATTTCCAGATTCATTTCTCACCTGACAGCTACGTGCGAGCCAATCTTCAACTTGTTGAAGAAAGATCAAATAGTCAGATGGAACGGCGAATGCCAGGTCGCTTTTGACAAGATCAAGGAGTATTTACAAGAGCCTCCTATTTTGATTCCACCAGTCGAGGGAAGACCACTGATCATGTATTTGACCATTTTAGAGAACTCAATGGGGTGTGTATTGGGGCAGCATGACGAGTGTGGCCGAAAAGAGCATGCTATTTACTACCTGAGCAAAAAGTTTACCGACTGTGAAACCAGATATTCACTGCTCGAGAAAACTTACTGCACTCTGGCATGGGCTGCTTGCCGACTAAGACAATATATGTTGACTCATACCACTTTGTTGATATATAAGATGGATCCGATAAAGTACATCTTTGAAAAGCCTGCTCTGTCTAGAAGAATAGCTAGATGGCAGATGATTTTAACAGAATATGACATACAGTACACTACCCAGAAAGCTATAAAGGGGAGTGTGTTAGCTGATCATCTTGCTCATCAAGCTGTATAAGATTATCAGTCCATGAAGTTTGAAATCCCGGATGAAGACATCATGGCATTAGACAACTGTGAAGAAATCAGACCATATGACAGACCTAAACAAGGATCCCGATGGACCATGTTCTTTGATGGGGCATCCAATGCACTTGGTAATGGTATCGGCGCTGTACTCATATCTCCGGAAGGGTGTCATACTCCCTTTACTGCCAGACTTTGCTTCAATTGTACGAAAAACATAGGGGAATACGAAGCATGCATCTTTGGTCTCAAGGCTGCCATAGACTTGGGAATTAAATCTTTAGATGTGTTTGGAGATTCGTCTTTGGTCATCAGTCAAATCAAAGGAGAATGGGACACTAAGCACCCAAACCTTATCCCTTACAAAGAACATGTTTTGATATTGTTGCCACATTTTGAGCAGATTACCTTCGAGCATTTCCCGCAAGAAGAAAATCAGCTAGCAGATGCTCTAGCCACAATGTCATCTATGTTTAAACTTAATTGGGATAATGAGGCTCCCCAGATCACCATTGAACGAATGGACGAACCAGCACACTGTCACGAGATTAATACCGAAGAAGTAGTGGACCAGCCTTGGTTTCATGAAGTCAAGAGGTATCTCGAGGCTCAAGAATATCCAAAAGGAGTTTCAATCAATGATAAAAATTTCTTAAGGAGATTCTCAGCTAAGTTCTTCCTGAGTAATGGCATCCTGTACAAGCGCAATCATGACTCTATTCTGCTCCGTTGTATGGATAAGATTGAGGCTGAAAAGATCATGGCTGAATTACATGACGGTACCTTTGGCACCCACTCCAGTGGGCATACGATGGAGAAGAAAATCCTACGGGCAGGATATTATTGGTCTACCATGGAAGCAGATTTCTATCAACACTTCCGGACCTGTCATAAGTGTCAAATTTATGCTGACAAGGTGCATGTGCCTCTGGTTCCTCTAAATGTCTTGACAGCTCCTTGGCCCTTTGCTATGTGGGGAATCAATATGATTGGGGAGATCAATCCTACAACTTCCAATGGTCACCGCTTCATTCTAGTGGCCATTGACTATTTTATGAAATGGGTCGAAGCAGCTTCCTTCGCATCCGTTACTAAGAATGCTGTTTCCCGCTTCATCAAGTAGAATCTCATTTGCCGGTACGGTATCCCTGAAAGGATCATCACTGATAATGGTACAAACCTTAACAATACTATGATCACCGCCTTGTGTGAGCAGTTCAAGATTGAACATCACAATTCATCCCCCTATCGGCCAAAGATGAATGGTGCAGTCAAAGCTGCTAATAAAAACATTAAGAAGATCATACAAAAAATGACAGTCACCTACAAGGACTGGCATGCGATGCTACCATTTGATCTCCACGGGTACCATACCACGGCTCGCACATCAACTGGGGCAACACCATATTCTTTGGTTTATGGCATGGAGGCTGTTTTTCCTATTGAGGTTCAGATCCCCTCTCTGAGAATTATGAAGGATGCAGGTTTGAATGAGGACGACTGGATCCAGACTCGACTTGATCAACTAAACTTAATTGATGAAAAGAGACTCACTGCTATTTGTCATGGTCAGATGTATCAAAAACGAATGATCAAGGCTTTAAACAAGAAAGTTAGACGCTATATCAAGTTAGAGATCTAGTGATCAAACGCATTATCTTGCCACAAAGTGATCCCAGGGGCAAATGGACTCCTACCTATGAAGGACCATTTGTAATCAAGAACATCTTCTCCGATGGGGCAATGATCTTAACCACCATGGACGATGACGACCTGCCACACCATGCGAACATTGACATAGTCAAAAGATACTACGCATAAGAGACCCGCTAGGTTGACACCCCTAGGCAAAAAAAGGGCATCCCGACGAACAAAAAAGCTTCGGGCAAAAATTAGGGATAAAACAAAAAAAATTGTACACCCGACAAGTTGAAAACCCGAAAGGGCGACTTGGGCAAAAAAGGGTTTCCCGGTGTACTGAAAACCCGAAAGGGTGGTCCAGGAAAAAGTTAGGGAATTAAAGCGTATGACTATGTCCCGTTGGATCACTTTGAGGACAATCTCTTCACTGACAAACTCGAGGTTTCTGATCAATTTAATCATCTTCGGACGAAGCAACAGATAGACAAGATATTCGGAGATACGGAGGCTATAGCAGAATGGGAACCCCATGAGATTATCACACAGAGCTGTCTTCCTTTGTATAAATTTTTTCTTACTTTTACAGCACCATCCTCTTACTAGGATGTCTATCTCCTTTGTACAAAATACTTATTCAAAGTAAATACAAAGATATCTCTTTAAAGTACATAAAACTGTTTGTCTTTTTCCTTTACACTTGTGTTTTATTTGCAAAAACGTCCAATGATTCATTAATGAACATATGCATTTGAACATAATTACTGTTTACAAATAAACAAAATGAAAAGGATAATTACTTATAGGTTGAAGGAATAGGAAAACATTCCTAGACCCCTCCATATTCCCCACAGGGTTTTCGATAATCCCCAGCGGAACAAAACTCCCAACTACCCAACAGAATGAAGCTTCTAGTTTATCAATCCCTAGTTGAAACTATCCAGTTTCTCCAAATTCCCCAGCAAGTTATTTGAAGCCTGAAATCCATTCGAATAACAACTGACTTCTGATACTCCTCAACGAAACAAAAACTCCCATCCATTAATCCCCAGTAGAAGTCATCAAAATTCTCTGGATTCTCCAAGCAGATTCCTCAAGCAGTATGTGACATTTCTCTCACAACATAATTTTTGTCAATACTCCAAGTTCAAGACATGAAGAATCCACATATCCTTAGTAGCAGTCAAGGATTTATTTTCCTCAGCAGTACAGTAAATCAGCTTACATGCGCATACATTATATCCACATATCATAAACATTGATAAAACACGTATATTGCATCATACATTTCATGCAACATAATTTTGTGTTCCAACTAACATTTTACCCTTTTCAGGATAAGATTAACAACTACTTCTAAACAATGTGTTATCCAATACAGTTCAGATACGCTCCAGACACGGATGCCATTCTGTTACCCATTCAAATACAACCTTTGATACAGTTCAGATACGCTCCAGATATGGATGCCATTCTGATACTCATTAAGATTTCAAGTTCAGATACAGTACGAATACGCTCCAAACACGGATGCCATTCTGATACTCATTCAAATTCAACCTTCAGATACAGTTCAGATACGCTCCAGACACGGATGCCATTCTGATACTCATTCAGATTCCAACTATCAGATACGATTCAGATACGCTCCAGACACGGGCGCCATTCTGTTACTCATTCAGATTTCAACTTTCAGATACAGTTTTAGATACGCTCCGGACAAGGAAGAAATTCTTTTACTCACTCATATTTCAAGTACGGATACGCTCTAGACACGGAAGCCATTCTGTCGCTCATCTAGATTCAGATTTCAGATGCAGTTACGATAAGTTCCAGACGCGAACACCATCCTGATACTCATTCTTTCAGCTTACAAGTTACAATTCAACAAACATTCTTGGATGGCATCTACAAGCCCATCTCCAACAAGACTCTATCACACCTCCAAATGGCATCTTTAAGCCTATTGCCTCAACTACACATCGTCGAGTGTAAATTTATGGGCACTTTAGTGTCCAATCATCTTTCACCTTCGAGTCACGAATGGCAAAGCTCGCCAATCTAACTCTTCAGGTCTAAGAAGATTGAACAGGGGCAGCTGTTGTACCCCAAAATTTTCCCTCTCATTTATCAAGATTTTTCTTACAAGATCTCTTTGACTCAAGACTGGATTAGGGTTTGGTCAGCTCAAGACATCTCATCTTGCACTGATAACCCCAAATTAGGGTTTGAGTTTGCACAAGGATTTTTGGACCATCAATGCTTCATATGACTTTCAAACATCATTATGGATCCCTAAGATTTCTCATGACAAGTTTCAAGCCTTGAACCACATTTTTGATCAGTCAATTGGACAGTTGACCTAAAAATCAATTGTATTTGGGAAAAAGTCAACCATGGCCAATTTACAGTCAAACTTCATAATTTTTTATCCACAAAAACATTTTAAACTCACATGTATCATTTGGTCAAGTTTGGATCACAATTCCTCAAGAAATTTGATCAAATCACAAAAAGGGCAAAATGGGTAAAATTAGGGTTTTGACCGAGGAAGCGCAATTTCTGATTTTTAACCTAGAAAATGACCAGTTGAGTTCAAGCATGATTTCAAGGATTCAATGACATCATCTTGACTTAATTACATGGCTCAAAACCTCTCAAATTTATTGGATTGACAAATGAAATTTGTAGTCAACTATACACCGAAAAGTCAAACCTTGACTTTTTGGTCAAAATCAAGTGCTAAGGGTCATAATTCATCAAGACATGTAAAAACATGAAACTTGTTCATCAAGAAATCCAAATTTTAAAATTAGGGTTTGAATTTGAAAATTTTCATAACTTAGAAATTTTCTAAGTATGAAAATTTTCTTATTTTTTCTCAACTTTAGGCCACTTTTACACCATGATGCATAATGATTCAAGGAAAGTTCCCAACATGAAAGTTGTAGATCTCCATAAAATCTAAAACTTTTCTTCACAAACTTTTCCATAAAGATGCTTGGATCTCAAGATATAAATTTGTGAATACATGGTCATGAACTTCTTAACTTGGTGAAATTTTGCCCTAATTTTGGCAGGTTTTGGACCCAACTTCATGGCAATTTTTCACCTAGTTCCAAGAGGTATCTCAAAATTAATTTCAAAGATGAATTATAGAGAACATTGCAAGGTTTCCAAAATGTCTAATAACTCCTCAAGATCATTTTTGAGTAGGGAGAATCGAAGAGAGAAAGTTGGCATTTTCTCACTTTTTGTTCAAGCCATTTCATGAAGAACCAAGTTACAAATCAATGCTATGCTGGCTAATTCATGCTGTACAGGTCCTAAACTTGTTGTACACTCCTTAATTAAATGCTTACTCAGTTGACAAAGCCTCTATCCATGCTTTTGAACCTTTATCCAACTTATAATTCCACTTATGGCAAAAAGGTTCCATTGCCATTTTCATAAAAACCACTTTTGCAAACTTTACAATTTTGAGCTTTGAACTTGTACCCTTGATGCATACAAACCACACAGGTCTCAAGCAAGTTGTACAAACCCATACCAACCCTAAGTAAGCTGGTACAAGCATGTGAAGCTTTGGTCTTGTCACTTTGCTTCAAGTACAAGAAAGTTGGCAAAAAGGCTAGCATGGGCAGATCTGTTGGGAAGCTGACCTAAGATCATCTCAATACTAATATACAAACTATATGCAACACATAAAACACTAAGCCAAGACCTGAAAAACTCAGAGCAAGCAAAACACCAAAAAACTGTCCAAAACATACCGTTTCTGCACAATCACCTCCAGCTTCCATTTGGCTCGTGCGTTTTGTGTTTAGATCATTCCAATACCTTACATACTTGATATCAAACCCATCCAAACCATCATCCCTGTTCTGTATTCCCTTTCCCACCATCTGCCATTGTTGACTTTGAAGCTTGCAGTTGGACTTGGTTAGGGAGTTATAGCCACTTTTAGAGCGAGCCAAGGGTTGGAATAGATTCAGGGAAGCTCAAGGAAGCTCAAGCAAGCATCAGGCCTCCATTAAAGTCACTATATTTCCATACACGGTTCCAGCTGAAGGAGGTAAATTTTCAAACTCTATCTCCTTGTACATGCAACCTTAGGCCACGATCTGTGAATAAAAAATGTAGTTCTCATCATAACAAAGCTATACATATCATTATCTTGCATTGATTTTACTTGTGCTGAGAGAATTTGGAAGTTGAAATCTCTGAAAATATTAGGTTAGAATTTGGGGCTTTTAAAACTCTCTTTGATCTTTGATAATTAGATTACATAACTTATATGGTTGGGTTCGTGAGTTCAAATGCTACATTTTTCATGTTATAAGTTTTCATTTTTATGGAAGCATGAGGAAGTTACAGGTGATCCGGCCAAGGCTTGAGGAAGAAGATGAAACAGGGCAAGGACGCGTTTTGTAATATATTATTTTTGTTTCAGTAAAGATAATGGATGTATGGCCACCCTAGTGGTAAAGCAGCGCGCTGGTGAGACCCATGTCCTGGGTTCGAACCTGCGCGCTACTTTTTCATTTTTGCATTTTTTTCTTTTCAGTTTTTTGACACTTTTTTGCAGGAGTGGGCCTAGCTTCATGGGCCAGCATTTTTGCTCATCATCACCACTAATCTACTATCTTACCCCCTTGGCCAACTTTCTACATTTTTTTTTTGTTTTATTTTCATTTAAATATTTTTATTATTTTCTTTAAATGATATAAAATCTTAAAAAATATAATTTAGTCATATTGCACTTTATTTTATTTTTATTTTATTTCTCACATAAAAATATAGTTTATTTTAATAGGATATAATTAATTTTTCTTAATAAATTTGTAAATATAATTAAATATACTTAGTAATTTTATTTTGCATTTCATATTTATAAATCCCTATTTTTTGCATACATACAAAATTTTATATTTTATTACAATATTATTTATTATTTTTACACAAAAAATCTACAAAATAATAATATAGAAACTTTAATTTCTCTTAAATCAAATTAGGGTTAAACCCCTTTCAAAAATTAAGTTTTTTTCTTCTTATTTTAGGTTTAGATTAAATATTCCTTTACATAAGAATAAGCCATCAAAAATCTTTTACATGTACATTGCATTGCATTACATTTAAAATATTGTTTTATATTTATCTTAAATTCGTGCAAATTCGATTTGGTAGTAATAATGTATTTAGCTTTATATTCTTGCAAAATCCCCATTGAAACTTGTATTCCCCCCTCCCATAAAACTGTTGTAATGGCTTAGTATATTTACATTACGCAATTTATCGCTTTCATATGCCATGATTAGTAATTAGGGTTTGTATGACAAGAACAAAACAAAACAAATAGAACACCCTAAATACAAGACAAAATCAAAAGCATGAAAATGATACACTTTGCACACAAGAACCCTTAGGGTTTCCCCACTTGGTTGCCTAAAACAAAAATGGCCATGTTACGCATGCGAAGTATCTTGGCAAGACAAAACAAATATAAGATCATAGACCCTCGATGAAGCTATTCAAAAGTTGCCTTACAAAATGATCTTGGTCCCTTAAAAAATGCCAAGATACTTTGCAAACATTGCTAATCATGGTTATACGATGACCCACGCCCGTCCCGTTTACATCCAAAGATAGGGTTGCTTACCAAATAAATGGTAAGACAACAATGTCAAATGAATATAAATACATAGGAAAGACATTTGAGTAGGTAGATAGCTTCTAGTTACGTGCTCCATTTCAAACAAAATCCTTGCTATTTTTTTAAAACAAACACACACACATTTCAAAACATCTTAGAATCATTGAAAACATTTTCAAAAAAGACAAACATCTTTGTATACATTCTTATGAACGAGAATCATTACAAAGATTGCCTAAACGAATGGCCTCTTTTTACAAAATACTTTCAAAACCACACCAAACACAATTTCAAACAAACAAAAGCAAGTGATCTAAGCAAGTAACTCAGAGCCCATGGAAAACCAAGGATGAAAAGGGTGCTAACACCTTCCCTTTTCATAATCTACCCCCCAAACTCAAGAAACAATCTCAAAGGTCTTTCCTGTGCTTTTTCACCTTTCCTTTTGGATAAAAGAAAAGTCGGTGGTGACTCTTGCTAACCGCAACATTTGCGATAAAACGGAAAACCTCAAGCCAGTTCTCCCACCGCATCACACATGGCTTGTGTTTCATCATACATACGCATGCATTCTCATGATAGGATCAATGTATCTTGGCTCCTAAGTTCCTCTATAGGCTATAAAAGTTGATTGTATTGACAATCAGGATGAGAAGGGTCTCATACTCTCAATCTTTGATTCTCTCAAGCTATAAAGTTTCCCCGTGCCTCAATACATCTCAATTGTCTCTTTGATTCATCAGAAGTTTGAAATTGCAAGTGTTGATTCTTGAACCATTTCTATCATATGCATCTCTCAAAATTAGGGTTTTGTACAATTGAAGTATTTGAGGCTTGTATGAGCCAAATTTGTGAAGTGTCATCTTCTCATCTTCATATGAAGTATCTTTGTTCAAGGAATTTCTCAACATGTCCAGAAGAATTAGGGATTTGAAGCTTGGTCATCATTTTCTAACATAAAGGGCCAAAATTAGGGTTTTGATTTTAATCAGGAGTTCTCTATTTTTTTACCCAAACTAGATTCCATGATTCTCTACATGTTCATAAGCACCTATTATTGAAGGATTAAGTTTCAATTTTGATGGGAAGAGGTTCAATTGATTAAAAGGGGGGGTAAAACAGTCATTTTGACTAAAGTCAACCAAAGTTAATTGTTGACCAAGGGGACTTTTGGTCAATCATCAACTCA
Source organism: Vicia faba (assembly GCA_948472305.1). NCBI lineage: Eukaryota > Viridiplantae > Streptophyta > Magnoliopsida > Fabales > Fabaceae > Vicia > Vicia faba. Next base: position 711,203,093 of record OX451738.1, read on the forward strand.
ATGTTCCTATTTTCATATTCTATGATGAATTTTGGCATGAAATAAAAAAGAAAGGTTGATTTGAAGATAACTTGTGTAAGAAGTCATTTGGGCATTTTTGAGAATTTTCTGAGTATCCATAATACTGAATTTTGAATCATCACAAATCCTTCAATTTTTATTGAAAATATGCAAACCTTATATGGTTGGAGAGAGGATATAAAATCCTAAAAATTTGTCAATCTGGGTTCCAGTCCCAAAAGTGAAGTATTTGTGAGTTATTGAACTTAGAAGTTTAGGGCACAAAGATGTCAAAATTACAAGTCACCAGGCACGCCAGGCCAGTCACTATATCAAACATTTGGTGTGCCCATGTTCATGATGCTTTATTTCTTGATTAAAGCTTCAATTAAAAAGTGATTCAAAGGGAAGTTGTAATTGGATGTATAAGTTACAATTTGCTCTTTGGTTCACCCCATTTAGATTATTGTTGAGAAATATATGATCCTTTAAATTCAAGTTCTCAAAACTGCCTTGTCATGCAATGTTTGCCTGCAACACGCGCGTGCTAGGATTGCCAGATTCAAGTTTTCACTAACTTCATGTTAACTTTTCACCCATTTGCAAGCCTCATTTCTCATTTCCATCAACTACAATGTTGTTTCTCATCATGAGAGCTTTCCAAAGGCCTCAAGAACATTAAAACTGCACGAGTAAAATGAGAGAATTTCAAGCTGGAACTAAGCTGACCATTAGAGCCATGTGTGCATGCAAGGTATAGTCATGTTATGATTTTGTGTACAGACAATTTCAGGCTACAAAAAGCATGTTCTCACATTCATGCACACATATTTCTCTTTACTCTAAAAATCCAAACCAAGGGAATAACTTCATGCACCCTTATTTCTCATTCTTTGCCGAAAATAGTAAATATTCCCTCCACACAAACTTTTCCCATGTGCTAGTACACACTACCTCTTCATATCATGCTTATCTCACTCCCTATTTTCTCACCAAAACACACAAGAATGATCAGTAACACAACATAAAATGCAACTGGCCTTGCAAGCTTAAATTTTTTTTCCAGAAATGCCAAAGAAGCCCTCCAATGGCTCCAAAAGCAAATGGTCCCTTATGCCCTCAGCAAGAAGCTTCTCCAGAACTCTTTTTCTTTCTATTTGTTCATCAGGCACGAGCTTCACTCTTCACAAAAGCAAAAACCAGAATTCTCTTCATTCTCAATTTTTCTCTCTCTTCGAAGCTCCTCTCTCTTGCTCCAGTGCTCATCTCTTCACCATTTCATCTTTATTTGAAGCTTAGGATGCAAGAATCTCTGGGTTTCGTGCTACTGTTTCAGAGGCACAGTGAGTTAATTTCTCACTCAAGGTAAATTTCTCATATCTAGATTTATCCGTTGTTAGTTTGTTTAAAGGCTTGAGATATTGTTTATGTGTGTTTAACTGGCCATATCTTAAATCTGATGTATGAACTTGTGTGATTTGTTGCTTAATCCGAACTCTGCAAATTGCATGAAAACTACATGATGCAATGATTTATTGCTCTCTTTGTACTTCGATCTAGTTTCTTTTTGAAAATCCATGAACATCACGTGATTCCTTATAGTTTTATGAACAATTTTGGTGTTTACATCGTTTCATTTGGTTGAGATTTGAAAGAGAAATCTGGTTTTGAAATTTAGGTGATGGATCTATTTGTTAAAGATGTTTACGGTTTGTTGAAATTAGTAACATTTGTGACCTATTTTATCTGTGATCCAAGTTTCATTTTTGAAAATTGTTGATGCTAGGTTATAGTACTCCATGAGATCTTCAGATTTGATTTAGATTTTGTTTAAATCCATGGAGAAATGAAGAAGATATAGGCATGAGAATGCAACTTGTTAAAACTGAAATAGCTAGAGCTCATTTATAGGGATGATTAGATGGCGCTTTCTAATTGAACATGATTTAAGTTCTGCTACAACGCATTTTCATTGAAATAGGTGTAATAGATTCAATTCTATTTGAATTTTACTTCATTTTTAATTGCTTTCTTAAATTTTGTTTTATAAATTTCTTTGAATAAAAAATTATTACAAAAAAATTTTAGACTATATTTTCAGTATATTTTTATATTCTAAATTTTATTTCATATTTTCATCATTTTTGCATGAATAAATAATTCAATTAGTTTAATTAGCATTACTAATCATCTTTTAGGTTTTATAATTTTATCTTCTAAATTTCTTCACTATAAAAAAATGTGTAAAAAATAATCTAAGTTTTTTTATTTCAATTTATGAAAATATTTTTGGTTCATTTTTATAGCAATATTTTGCATGTTAATTAAATCAATTGGTTAACTATGCTATTATTTTTCTAATTTTTGTTGCATTGTGCAAATATTTTCTGTTTTAATTTTTTCTTTCAAGATAAAATTCCAGAAAAATATTTTTAGTGTTCCTTAGATATTTATATAATTGTTCATGATTTTTAATTGAATTTACAGTTCAGTGTTCTTATTTTTCAAAATTGTGCAAGATAATTGTTGTTTTTGGTCCTATTTTTTGCTTAAGCCTAAAGAAAGATTTAATTCTCCAATTTTCCTTACTTCTAAAAATCAAAGAAAATATGTTTGAGATTCTTGCATGAATTGAGAACATAAAAACCATTTTTTTTTAATTTTAAATTTTGATCTTACATTTTTCAAAAATTATTTTTAAACTTCTCTAGTTTGTGCGTTTTGCCAACTAGTCTCGACAATTTCCAATTATTTTCACCCTCTCAAGTTAATCCAAGAACTTTAACCCATTTTTATGAATTTTATAAGTAATTAGGAATCTAGGTTTAAATTTACATAAATTTACAAGTCATTTTCCTATTTTAACGTAATTTTGACTTAGAGGCACACATAGGATTTTGCCTTGACCAAAATGCTTGTATTTGAGAACTTGTGTGCATAATTTTAAGCTAATTTTTGGTATATAGTATGATACTGACTTGGTTATATTGTGATCCATTTCTCCCAATTTTCTCATTAATTTAACTCACTTTACCTTGATCAATGTTTGCTTGTCTCTCATGGCCTTCCCTTTTGTATGCTTTATGTGCAATCTTCATCCATTGTTTGTGATGCTTGAAAGATTTTTGTTAAATACTTTGTGATACTGAATTTCATGATTTAGACCATTTATAAACATTCATCCTCTTCATATATCCCCTTCTTTGTTCTTCTTTTACTTTAACTTTGATTTTGGGTATGGTATTGACCTAGTTTTTGCTAGCTTTTGAGAATGCTTTAGGAAGTTTGTTATAGGGTTATGTAAAACCTTTTTACGATACTAACCTTGTATGTTAGCTTTTGACTTCACACATTTTTAACACATTACACCATAGTTTTCCAATCACACACTTCTTCCTACTTCACATTCACTATTTGTTTTGACCTAATTTACATGCTTTGGGTGTTTGTACCATGATCTTCATGACTAATTGAGTTTTATCTTGATTATGTGGTATATGTTGAGTGTATAACATGTCAATGTATGATTTATGTTCTTCACATCACCTCTTTCCTCTCACATGTTTGCTTGTTAGTATTGCATTAGTACTTATGTCCATTTAGGGTTTTCAAACAAACTTTCCTTGAATGACTTGATTGTGAATCTTTCTCAAGTGTAGATGTATGATGATGATGAACCTCACATGTATTCATTTCTGAGTTGTATGCTGTCATATCCCAGATTTTCCCCATCAAATCAATGATCATATTATTATTGTATTTTTAACCTATAATCATATTGTTTAAATTGCTTATTATCGAGTCACTTCTAATAGGGATTTTACACTCATAAGAGGTGTGTATGGACCATCAAAGTATGAGGGCCCACTCAAGTTCTTTTATGAGGTATGGTTATGATAATAAAAGGGGTATGTCTAGAAAATCGGGCTGGCCCATTATGTTTTTTAGCCCATTTTAAATAATAGAGGGGTGTGTTTTAATAAAGGGTTGAGGTATCATTTATAATCAGACTGACCCATTTTAGTTTGTGACCCAAATAAAAATCTAAGGGGATGCGTTTTTATGTTGGACCAACAAAATGAATGGTCCATTTCAAGAGAGGTGTGATTGGTTGGGCCTCGCGAATTCATTACCATGTTTTTATAAAAGGCCCATTAAGGGTTTGTGACCCATTTTGAACAAAAATGAAAGAGGTGTGTGTTTAGAATGGGGGGGGGGGGGGGGGGGGGGGGTACGGTCATTACTTCATTTTGCTGCGGATTGGCCCATTAGAATGCTATCCCAGTTCAGAGAAATTGTTGACTAAATTCAACATTGGGCCCTGATTATTTCCTTTTTTTATATTATTACTGATATTGTTATAGTAAATATTATTAAAATTATTTTTATAAAATATTTATTTTATTTTAATAAAGAACAACTTTTGGGCATGGTTGACTAAGTCAACCGAGGGTTTTGAAACCTTAATTTTATTCCCAGAAGCGACACTTATGTCTTTATCCTCTTCACTAAGTAATCAAACGCCCAAAGCCCAAAAACAACCAATTGAATCAAGATTCAAAAAAGAAATCAAATCTTAACAAAAATATATAGTGTACAATCTATAAATGTACTGAATCGTCCGGAATACAATCAAATCCTAATTTATAACAAATCTAAAACAAGTTTTATTTATAATCAAATCTTTCCCTAATTCTTCAATCTAAATTTATTTCTAATACAATCTCCTAATTTCAAATGGAAAAATCAATAAAATTTTCTAATCTGCTCACTCATCTAAACCTATAAAAACCCTATAATCTAAGAGAAGAAGGACCGAAAAATTAAGCAAAATAAGAAGAGGAATAAGAAGCTTTGTCGCTCGAGATCTGGGTTTCAAAACTGAAACCCTATATATTTCAAACTCTTCTTCGCATTCATCATCTTCAAAAAACCTTTGTCACCTACAAAATAGAGAAGAAAAAGGCGATCGAAGGAATCAGAAGAAAAACTCAAAGAATCACCGCATAAAGGTATTTTTAGATAGCACTCATCTTAGGTTTGAATGATTTTTCATTGCGATTATTGTTGCGGTTTTGAGATTGGGTTTAGGGGGATGAATATATGAGATCGTCACTACTTATCGGCGCCGCCTGTGGCTGCACTGGTTTAGGGTTTGTTGTTTGTGTCTTGGGAGAAGAAGAGAGAATGGGAGAAAGAAAAGGTGAGAGTTTGTTAAAATGAGAATGAAAAAATAACATAAATGAAAAGTTATACTTCCTCGTGACCCCGTGTGCTTCACTTACCGTGCACCCTCAATCACGTCCCTTGGATCTCAATCGAACACTCGCAAACCGCACACTAACCATAGCCATACGCGCCTTCCTATACCTGATCCGAATAGATCAAGGTACTTATTTCATATGGGCCTAAGCCCAATCTTAATCGCACCCCATCTTTTCCCTTTCATTCTTTCCTAACCACAAAATGCACCCCCAAGCGTTAGTGGACTCGAAACATATTGGGCTATAACCCTACTCTTTATGCCCCCCATTTTTCTACAAAACTAGTATTCGTACCTGTTGTACCCCAAGGTTTTCCCTCCCATTTTCTTCAAAAACGTTCACAAAGGTCTCAAATACTCAAAGCTACTCAAGAGTTAACTGGTCAAATGTCCTCCTAAAAAAGGGTCTTCAACTAGGGATTGGTGCTTCTCAAAGAAGATTGGGTTTCAAGGGTCTCAAATGAATTTCATGGTTCATAATAGGTCCCCAATAATGCTTATGTCAAGTTTCAAGTCTTGCATCACATGTTTGCTCAATCAATGGCTCAGAAGATTGAAAGTCAACTGTATTGGGTAAAAAGTCAACTATGGCCAACATACAGTCAAACTTCAAGATTTTTTGTCAACATCAACATTTTGAGGTTATATTAATCATTTGATAAAGGGTTGATCATGATTCCTCAAGGAAGGCCCTCAAATCATCAAAGGTCAAAAATTTCCAAATTATGGTTTTGATTGAAGATGACTGATCATTGACTTTTGGCCTAGTGCATGACCTAATGGCTTAAAGCATGATCTCAAGGGCTCAAATACAACATCTTGACCTAATTACATGGATCAAGACATTTCCAAAGACATAAGTGGTTTATATTTGAAGAATTGAATCAATTGATAAAAAGTCAATAGTCATACAAAGTCAAACTTTGACTTTTTGGTCAACATTGAAATTCAAAAATCAAGAATCATAAAAACATTCAAAACTATCAAACTTTTTCATCAAGAATCAAGAGAATCAAGAAAGTCAACAAAATTCAAAATTGAAGATTTTCAAACACTTAGAAAAATTCAAGTGTTTTGTCCCTAAAAAACCCTAACTTCACAAGCAAGTTTCCTCAAGATACAAGCTGATTCAAGGAAAACTTTCAACATGAAAGTTGTAGGGACTAATGAATTCTACAACTTTGTTAATGTGGGATGATCCTCAAAAAGTTCTTGGATTAAGAGATATGGGCCCGTGAAGTTCTGATATTTTTACCTAACACTTAGGAAAATTTCTAAGTGTTTTGTTCTTAACAAAGTCACTACTTTATAGCCATTTTCACTAAGATCCAAATTGATTCAGCAAAAAATCAAAACATGAAAATTGTAGATCTTGATTCAAGCTTTCCAAAATGTCAGAGAACACAAATTTATCATACTTGAGGTAGATGTTTCGAAGAGATGAAGATGGCATGTCAAACTTGAATTATAGGTCATTCTTTTGAAAACCTTATGGACAAATATCAAACCTAAGCTACATGATCTCACTTTTCAGGCCACTTAACTTCTAAATCTCACCTTGATCAAAGATTTACACAGGTCCTAAGTGTATTACACAAATATTAGAAGCATTGTCCAAACATGATACCATTTATGGTTGAAATTGCAAAAGTAACATTTCTACTTTGATAAAGATCAACTTCTGCCAACAACACTCTTATTTTGAGCCTGAAACCAGTTATGAAGATCATAAAAAATATCAATATCAGAATCAACCTTTAGAGGTCAGCAAGAGCATGGCAAATCCCTTGAATCACTCCCTTTCTTCATCATGAAGCAACATGCTTTTTTGTGCATTTTCAAACCAAATGACCAAACCAGTTTTCCTTGTGAACAAAGAATGATTTCTGCAAGTTAGAGGGACCATTTTAAACCTCTACAAATATAGAGGAAATGCTCATAACCTAGGGACAAGAGTTTGCCCCAAAACACCAATATAGAAAGCTTTTCAAGCCTCAAACTTCCATTTCTCTTTCTACTCGTGTGTTTTCCATTGTTATCATTTACAAAGTTTCTAAAACTCTTTTAGAAGTTATCCAAACCATAAAATCCAAATTGATACCGTGCCATGCTCACCCTGTCACTCAAAAAACAGTCGCCAGCATATTGACTTGGTTGGATCGTTTCAGCAAGTTTCAAAGCAAAGTAAGGATTGAAATAGTTTCAGTGAAGTCCCAACAAGCTCATAGGATCATCACATTGCACCTGGAATCCATAGAATAAGCTATGGACTTTCTCAAAAAGGGTAAATTATGACCTCTTTCGAAAGCCATCATACATGCATCATTAGTGTTTAATTTCTGAAGCAAAAATGTAGGTTTTGATGTGTTAAGTGTGAGCCTTAAGCTAGTTTCCTTCAATTTTACTCGTACTATGAGTTTGGTGCTTCTGAATATTTTTTAGGGTTCTCTGGTTTTTGAAAAAATTCATAATATTCTTTGAGGGTTAGTTAAAATAAATGGTATCATTGAATTCATGATTAAAATTCAAGCAACTTAGCTCTTTACACTTTTTTAAATGGTTGAGAAATGAAGCTTTTACAAGATTTGAAAATAATGTTGATATTGCTGGCGCGAGGAAGAAGATGAAGTTCATCTTCAAATTTTTTAAACTTAGTTTATTATATATTTGTTAATTGTTGTGTTACTACTGGATGAAACCGTCGTCCCAACAGTAGAAGGAAGTGTGCAAAGGCTTTGGTGTGCCAGGGCAGGGGTTTGATCCCTGCCTCTGGCATTTTATTTTCTAACATTTCCTTTGGAGATCAGGTGCAAGCAATCTAAACGCGTGCATGGTGTATCTCAACCCCACACCATCAGATCTCAATCATCTTGATCCAGCGTTCCCAAGTCAGCACGCCTATGGTGCACTCCAAGGAATTGTCTATATTGGATCCATCATAGTATTGGGCTTTAGCTAGTTTTGGGCTTGGTAAATTGTTTTTCTCACCCCCCCAATCTGCTTCTATCCGAAGCCCATTCACAAAAAATTATAAAATCATAAACAAATTAGATTTAGGTTTTTAATAAATTAATTTAATTTTTGTAAATAGGAATTAATTAATTTAATCACACTTTGTTTTATTTTAAATAATTAACTAATGAATTAATTAGAATTAGGTTTTATTCTTTATTTTACACTTCAAATATTTTTCTAAACAAAAACACCAAAAATATTTTCTAAACACTTAGAATTTTTTAGTTCTTAAATACCTTCTCCTCTTCACCATCTCTGTGCGCTCATTTACTTTTTCTCATTATTTTCAATATTGTAATTGTCAATAGTTTGTAATAGATAATTAGGGTTTATTGCTTTTCCTCCCAAATTTATGGTTTGTACTCCCCATCCCCGAAGCGATGTAATAGCGTAGATTTATTTCCCGCACTTTTATATATTTAACTGCTAGATTAATTAGGCGTGCATGGCAAGACGTAAAAAGAACAAACATTAGAAAACCTAATGTCAAGACAAATACTTGAAATCAAAAAAATTTGCACACGCACACCTCTAGGGTGACCCTCACTTGTTGCCTCAGATTTAAATAGTTATGTCCCTCGAACGTGGGAGGCTTTAGCAAAGACCCTCGGTTAAAAAGATCATGGTCCCTCAATGACCCTTCGATGATTCCTTCGGTAAACGATCTTAGTCCCTTACGATAAATTGCTAAAGCACCCTACGAGTTGCCTTTATGACTATACGATGACCCGCACCTATCCCTCACATCCAACAATAGGGTTTCCTACTAACTAATGGTAGGGTACAACAATCTAAAGGAGGATGAAAAGAAAAAAGACTTTTTTGAATAGGTAGAACGCTCGTAGTCGCTTGCTCATAAACATTCCTTTATTGGATAAAAGAAAAGTCGATGGTGACTCTTGCTATCCACAACATTTGCGATAAAATGCAAAACCCAAAAGTCAGTTCTCCCACTGTATTACAGTACCCCCTACAACTTAGATTCAAAACAAATGCTAGGCCTAAGCCTTTTATTATCAAACCTCCCATAACTGTTACAACAACCCAATCAACACCCCTCTGTGTTTTGGGCCTAAATCTAATATCTAAATTTAGGACCTTGTTATTCACACCCCTAGGTTTTACTAGGCCTGAATAATTTGCACCCCCTGCATTTTTTTGAATAAAAATTAATTTATTTTTTATAATTGATTAATTTATTTATTTATTAATTTTGATTATATATTTATCATAAAATTATTTTTTTTCATTTTTATATTCTTAACAAATAATATTGGATCAATATTAAAATATCTCATATATTTTAATAAATTATTATTCAAAATTCTTTTAAAATACTAACTCTCTTTAAATACTTTAATTGCATTAAAATATTTTTATCACGCATTAAAATAAATCTATTTTTTCTCATACGCATAATATATTCGAAAACATATAACCAATGAAACACTGACTTATTTTTTTACTAACATAATTCAAACATATATTTATTTTCAAAAAGGATTATGAAAACTTCTTTTATCGACAGCAAACTCCGTCTACTATTCCGCAATTTACAAACTCAGACTTGGTTCAAGGAGAATTCGAGATATTTCCATAGTCCATAAAAAACACAAACCAAATAACTATGAACTACGAATTGGGACTCTTATTCCTCATAAGAGGGTACTTAGGCATACGATTTAAACCGTGGAGAGTCCCCTAACTAAAAAATTAAAACCCTATTCCTAAACCTTAAGACTAAACCCTTGTATCCTTATGAACAAGGTATATGAAGGGTGCCTAACACATTCCTTTCGTCTAAAGTGAGTCAAGAACTTAGAATCTCTGTATCATCAATTAGGGTTATTCCGTTATATTACTGTCTTAGGATAAAAATTAATGGTGGCAACTCTATATGTTTAGCCGGTTATTACAACTGATGACTCTGTTGGGGATTCAACCCTAGGGTTTATAAGCCACTCCTTTTGGTTTTAGGGTTTTTCTTATTTTTGGTACTTTTCTATATTTGATTTATTTATTCATTTATTTACTTTTGTTTATTATTATTATTATCTTTTTATCATTAGTTACCGGGATTTTACTTAAAAAAAATTATTTTCAAAACCTTAGAAAGAAGGTTCGTCTATTGGCCAAAAGGATATCCTCTTGGGGGGAGGGGTAGAACTTTGGGATGAAACTTATGACTTTTTGTATAAACCCTAAACCAAAATCTCATGGTGAGACCTTTCATGACCTTAGAGACAAAAGTTTCGGTCTACAAAGAGGGTTTGAATTGGGATTTTAAAACAAAAACTTTTCTTTAAAAATATTCCCCTTTAAGTTAAAATCATTTTTCCTTCACTCCTGATAATAAAAATAAGTAAGAACATGAAGTAAAGAACAATATATATTTATACTAGTTCACATGAAAATTATCAAGCTAGTCTAGTTCACCCGCCAAGGTGATTTTGCCTCACTCAATCGAGGACTTAATTCACTATAACCAAACTGATTACAATTTGCACAAGCTACCCGCAAGTGACTAATAACCTCTAAGACTCGCAAGTTAAAGACTTCTTAAGGATACAAACCTACCCTACCCCTTAAGGAATATCAAACAATAATCAACCTGATTATTATAATGCACAATCTACCCACAAGTGACTAACAACCTATAAAACTCGCAAGTCCTAGACTTCTTAAGAATACAGACCTACCAGGTCCCTTAAGGAAAAACAAAAAACCGTTTGAATACAAGTTTTTCTTACAAGAATATTTCTTCTACACAAGCTGAATATGTAAACTATTTTAAGAACAATGACTCAAGAATATGAAAGCTATGAACAACGTTTGCGCGTGATTATTCATTGAATTGGTAGCTTTCTCTCTTATTCTTCAAGTATTTATATAACAAATAAAATAATATATCCATTGAGGGGTACTCTTGGAATTTCCAAAAACACTGGCAGCTTGAACAGTAACATGGGGAAAAGATCGTGTGATGCATCCGTCCTTTCTTTGTAGTGGAATGAAACGTTAATTGTACCATGTTTTAATTGTACCATGTTAACGTTATCTTCTTTCCTTCTGAACTTCAGAGGCTTCTTCAAGCATGAGTTTAGAAGCGAGAACATAACACAAGGTCATCAGAACTTCAAGTCTTTAGAGTTTTCAGAACTTCATCTTTAGAGTCTTCAGCACTTGGTTGTGAGAACCTTTTCTTGGAACCTTGGGTCTTTAGAACTTCAAGTCTTTAGAATCTTTAGAACTTCTGCCTTTAGAGTCTTCATAACTTGGACTTTAGAACCCTTATCTTTAGAAACTTGGGCCTTTAGAAACTTGAGTCTTTTGCATTTGGACTTGAATACAAACTTCTGTCTTCAGATCTTCTGACTATTTCTTTAGAACATTTAGTCTTCAGAAACATGAGTCTTCAACATCTGGACTTAAGTAGCAACTTCTGTCTTCAAATTTTCTGAATGGTTTCTTTAGACAAATATCATAGATTACACTTCATAGCCTTCTGGAGTGTCTTTCTATTATTCAACAGAAGTTGTGTAGCACAAAAGTGGAACTAATTCTCTTCTAATGTCTTGGCCACACCATCCATCAGAAGTAGAACCTGTTTGTTAAGTACTCAACAATAACAAACATTAGAGTATCAAAATTGTTCATACAAACATACTCATTTGTTATCCTCAAAACTCAGATGATATTGCAGAACCAAATCTTGTTCTTACAATCTCCCCCCTTTTGATGATGACAAAACTATGTATTTTGATGACACAATTTTTTTCACATAGTCAGAAAAGTGAAAATATTAAGGTAAGGAATACTTATCCTTTTTATGATACTCCCCATAAGTCAATGACTTGATGAAGATTGAATATCTTGACTCTGAACCATTTGAGTAAAACTCCCCTTGGTTCCAATAGATCAGATATCGAGATCTTGAGAGTCTTGACTTTGGATGCCAATGGAAAAATTGAGATCTTGATGCCAATGGAACATTTGAGATCTTGATTTCATAGAACTTCTTCTTATTGAATCCTGACTTTAGATGCCAATAAGAATGAATTTAAATTGATTTCTTTGAAACTTTAATGTCACTAAGACAGCTTCCAGATTCTCAATTCTTGGATTCAGATTTCAGATTTCACTTATTGCAGTCTGATTATGAATTTAAAAACATCTTTAGAGTCTAAAGCCAATAGGTTAGACATAAGCCTTGCACAATGCTTTTAGATCTTTGTCTTTAATCAGAGTTCTCATTTCCCGAAAAAGAAAAAAAATTCTAACAGAAACTAAAGTTTAACTAGGTTAGAATGTAAGCAGCTCTTTTCAGAGAACATTTTCCAGAACTTGATTATTGAAATCAAAATTACGTCCATTTAAATACTCCCCCCTTTTGTCATAATCAAAAAGGTAATTATGTGTGAAAAGATAAAGACAGAAAGAATTAACAGAAAAAAGATAAGAAGTTTCATTGATATTCGAAGGAGATTTCAACATAATGAACATTGACAGGGAGAGTTATCTAAACTTCAAACACATCACAAATCTCATCAAATAGAGCATCGCCTCTGATGAACGGATTTCTTTGAACAATTTCAATTATACTTGCTAACTCAAATAATTCAAACATACACGTCCATACGAAACAAATGGTTTTTGAGAGTTCCTGGATGCTAGGATTGATAGCTTCAGATGATTGAATATTACTGCCGAAATATGAATTGGAATACTCTCGCTAAGTCAATAAAGCAGACACATATCATTAGGAAAAACTTTATCAATATCTTCTCCTCTGGGATGAATATTTTTCAACAGGAACTGAAACCAGATTTTTGCAATTGGTTTCAAATAATATGAATTAATGGGCTTATATCCAAATTAAGAGTTAGGAACATTTGGAAACATGTCAACTTTCATGCAAGAGTTGGGTAAATGTGGATTCTGTATGGCTCCATCAATGGAGGAGCGAGTGATGGTAATCAGAATGCCAAAGATGTAGGAATGAATGGCGTTTTCATTAGGACAAACAAAAACATGAAGATATAAGTTCTTTAAGAGGTTAGGATAAATAGGACCTCTCAGCATAGTTTCATACCCAAACCATCCTTGATTTTCAATAAACCCGTTGATGTAACCATCGTTAGACACATAGTTGGGTCTTTTCTCTTTGATTACCTCTAGAAGATTTTCATCTCCTTGAAAGGTTCTAACAACCATGGTATGCAGACAAGTGTGAAGAGAAGAGTCAATTGAAGTTGATACAAGGATAAGGACTTGGTGAATGACTATAAATGAGAAGAGTTATAAATAGTCAGTCAAACAGTTCATGATGTAAGACGATTGAAACACTCAAATAATGTCACAGACTCCTAAAAGAAGGAAATGAAATAAGAAGTAGATCAAATGTTAAGGTGAAAGAACATAAAATCATTTAATTGGAACACGACAAAGAATATTAGACAAAGGCATGAAAGGACTGTTCCCGAGACATAGTGAAAAGGAGTAGTTAAATGAATGTAATCACGATTAATCAATTTCAAGAAAAATAACTACTCGTGCATGACCTAGGTAGAGTGTGATATACACTAAGTCTATTTAGGCAATGCATTTGATATTCTCAACATCTAGAAAACCACGAAGATTTCCATCTGATCAGGAACATTTCTGACCAAAATATCTTCTGACGACCGAGATAAAACAAATTAGAAGTCTTCTGCTTAAGTCAGAATTTTATCCCTTCAGACTATGACTAAAACACGTTTGATTCTAATGAAATCTTACTCTAGACATAGACCCATTTTCAGATTATTTAGAATAAAAAGAAATCTATCTTCAGCTAAGGGTTTTGTAAAAATATCAGGCCACTGATGGTCTGTATCTATAAATTTTAAAGATAGGATCCCTTTCTAAACATAATTTCTAATAAAATGATGTTTGATTTCTATGTGCTTAGCCCTAGAGTGTAGGATAGGATTCTTACTCAAGCAAATAGAGGTAGTATTATCAAAGAAGATAGGAATGTTACTCTTATATATATGGTAATCTTCCAACTGATTCTTCATCCATAGCATATGAGTACTGCATAATGCTGTTGAAATGTACTCTACTTATGCGGTTGAAAGAGAAATTGTTGATTTCCTCTTGCTTGACCATGAGATCAGATTCTTGCCTGGAAATTGACAGTTTTCAGAAGTACTCTTCCTCTCTAGTCGATCTCCAACATAGTCTGCATCACAGAAAATAGAAAGAGAATACTCTGATGTTTTCTCATACATCAAGCCAAGGTTAAGGGTTCCTTTTAGATACCTTAGAATCCTCTTAACAACATTTAAACGAGATTCACTAGGATCAGATTGGAATCTAGCACAAAGATGGACACTGGACAAAATATCAGGTCTAGATGCAGTCAGATGCATGAGAGAGCCTATCATACCATGATAGAGTTTCTGACATACCTTTCCACTTACCTCTTCTTTCCATAGAATACATGTTGGATGCATTGGAGCTTTGCTACAGTGTAGTCTATCATGTTGAATTTCTTCATAAGTTCTTTAGTGTACTTACTTTGAAGAATGTAAGTAGCCTTTGGTTTTTGATCAATCTGAATTTCCAGAAAGAACTTCAATTCCCACATAATGCTTATTTCAAATTCAATCTGCATTAACTTAGAGAATTCCTCGCAGAGGGATGGATTAGTAGAACCAAAAATAATGTCATCAACGTAAATTTGAACAATTAGAATATCACTTTTGAATGTTTTGCAGAAGAGTGTAGTGTCAACCTTTCCTCTGGTAAACTTATTTTCTAAAAGAAAATTGTTAAATCTGCCATACCAAGCTTTGGGAGCTTGTTTCAAGCCATAAATAGATTTCTTTAGTTTAAAAACAAAGTCTGATTTCGCAGAGTTTTCAAAGCCATGAGGTTGTTTGACATACACTTTTTCAGAAATATAACCATTCAGAAATGCACTCTTAATATCCATCTGATAAAGGATGATGTTTTAATTCACAGAAAAAGAAACTAACAACCGAATAGCTTATAACCTGGCGACTGGTGCAAATGTTTCTATATAATTTATTACTTCTTGTTGACTATAACCTTATGCAAGCAGCCGTGATTTGTTTTTGACAGATTCACCCTTCTCATTGAGCTTGTTTCTGAACACCCATCTGATTCTAATGACGTGGACACCTTTAGGTTTCTGAACAAGATCCCATACATCATTATTTAAAAATTGGTTTAGTTCTTATTCTATATCCATAATCTAATCCTTATCTAGAAGGGCTTCCTCAATAGATATAGGTTCTATTAAATAAACTAAACCCAGAAGCACTTCGTCAGAAGGTTTGAGTGTTGATCTTGTTCTGACTTGAGCATCTTTACTTCCAAGAATGAGATCTTCAGGATGAGAGGATGTGATTATGTTCTTCCTTGGTTGAGATTGATTATAAGGACTATCAATAACATCATAATAAAGAGCTTCTGATGCTTTATCTTCTTGAATCTTCTCCTTTGGTTCAGTGAATGTTATAGTCACATCGACAAGATTTTCACACAACTTTGACTTTTCATAGTCAAGCTTATCATAAAATCTGACATGGATTGATTCCTCCACAATTTGTGATTCTGTGTTATAGATTCTGAAGCCTTTAGAGCGTTTAGAGTATCTTAATAGCAAACACTTATGTTCCTAGGAATCAAACTTACCCAGACTCTCTTTAGTGTTTAACATATAACAAGTACATCCAAATGGATGGAAATAGGAAATGTTGGGATTTCTATTCTTCCACAATTCATAAGGAGTATTACTCAAAATAGGTCTGATGGAGATTCTATTTTGAATATAACACGTTGTATTCACTGCTTCTGCCCAAAAGTGATTTGGCATATGAGTTTCTTGGATCACGGTGCAAGCCATTTCTTGCAGTGTTCTATTTTTCCTTTCTACAACCCCATTTTGTTATGGAATTCTAGAACAATAAAAATCATGTACTATGCCATTTGAATCAAAAAGTTTTTCAAAATATTTATTTTCAAATTCTCCACCATGATCACTTCAAACTCTGACTATTTTGCAATCTTTTAATTTTGCACTTGGGAACAGAAGGAATCAAATACAGAGTATGACTCATCCTTTTGTTTTAAGAATACCCATGTCCATCTACTATAACCATCAACTATGACAAGTCCGTATTTCTTACCATTGACATAAGCAGTTTTCAATGGTCCAAATAAGTCAATGTGAATAAGTTCTAATGGCCTAGAAGTAGAAACAATCTTTTTAGCTTTGAAAGAGATTTTTGAAAATTTACCTTTTTGACAAGCTTCACAAAGGGCATCTGAAGTATACTTCAGATTGGGAAAGCCTCTGACTAATCCAAGTTTATTTGGTTGAGAAATCTTTCTCAAGCTAACATGACCCAGACGTCGATGCCAAACCCATTGTTCTTCTTGAACATTCAGAAGACATTTTACATTTTTATTTTTCAAATTTGATAATCTTATTTTGTAAATATTGTTCTTTCTCTTGCCATTAAACAGAACTGAGTCATCCTTCTGACTAACAACTTTACAGGATGTTTGACTAAAAATGACGTCATAACCATTGTCACTAAGTTTACTGATTGACAATAAGTTATGCATCAGACCTTCGACTAAAATAAAATTGTTAATCGAAGGGAATTTACCATTACCAATTATTCTAGAGACAATGATCTTTCCCTTCTGATTGCCTCCGAACCCAACAACGCCTCCAGACTTAAGTTCCAAATCTTGGAACATATGCCTTTAGCCCGTCATGTATCACGAGCATCCACTCTCCAGGTACCATGACTGGTGTTTCAGTGGTGCCATCAAGGAAATCTACAATGTAGATTACCTGATCAATAGGTACCCACTTTCTGGGTCCTCGTTTGTTAGAAGTTCCAGAGGTTCTGACACCTTTGGTCTTTTGTGCAACATGATAATCATGTGAAATTTGTGCTTGATAATTTGGTTTAAAAGTTTCCTATTGTGTCCGTGTTTGTGCTACAGTAGTATCAGAGCCTTATTGTTATGGACATTTCAAATATGTGTCAGCAAGCACGAAATGTTCAAAAAGAGGTTTTGGTATGACATTCACAGTCTCATCAATTTTCTTTGACGGTCTTGAATATCCCAAGCCTCTGCTTCCATTTCTACTAACACCATAGATAATTAAAGCCATTTTGCTTCTATCTATGCTTTTATCAAGGAAGTTTGGAAAAGCTCTATCGTATCTGATTACTTTGTTAGTAATAGATATGTTAGAGAAAATCTCTTCTTCTAATCTAGACACTTTACTTTTCAAAGCGATGTTGATTTTTCTAAAACAAATAGTTTTTCATTTAAGTCAGAAATATTTTGCTCATTTATAGTAGTGTTCTCAGAAGTAGCTAGAAATCTCTTTTTCAAGATTTTGTGTTTACTTAGAAGAGATTTATATCGTTTCATTAATTCAGATAAACCAATTTCAAGTTCAGAACGAGATAAGGAAGAAAGTACCTCTTTGTCGTCATCAGAGTCTGGCTCATAGTTAAGTGTCAGTTTGTCTTCTAATGCCGCTTCTCCCTTACTGGTCCTGGCCATGAATGCCATGTTTGCATGCTCTTCATTAGAATCTTCATCTTCTGATTCTGAATCATTCCATGTTTCCATGAGACCCTTCTTATCTTTGTAAGCCTTCTTAGACTTATTATCTTTCTTAAGCTTTGGATAATCATTTTTGTAATGTTCAGGCTCGTTGCATTCAAAATAAGTAACTTCTTTTCCAGAAGCATTCCTCTGACTGGAAGTGGATTCACCTCTTCCATATGTTCTTCATTGGCCTCTGAACTTGCTTTGTCTGCGCTTCCAGATTTGAATTATTCTTCTAGATATCAGAGAGAGTTCATCATCATCTGAATCTTGTTCAGATTCTTATGATTCTTCCTTAGCTTGACAAGCCTTGGTTTTCCCAGAAGTAGACTTTAAAGCAACCGATTTTACCCTCTTTTGAGGTTCATCTTGTTCCATCTCTATTTCATAACTTCTTAAAGAGTTAATCATCTCCTCAAGAGAGGTGTTGTTTAGATCCTTTGATAATTTTAAAGAAGTTACCATTGGTCTCTATTTGACAGAAAGACTTCTGATAATCTTTTTAACATGATCTGCAGTGGAGTAACGTTTATTCAGAACCTTAAGTCCAGCGACAAGAGTCTGAAATCTTGAAAACATTGTTTCCACAAATTCTTCGTCTTCCATCTTGAAGGCTTCATATTTTTGAATTATGGCCATAGCCTTTATTTCTTTTACTTGTGCGTTGCCTTCATGTGTCATCTGAAGAGAATCAAAGATAGACTTTGCAGTCTCTCTTTCTGTGATTTTCTCATGTTCATTATATGAAATAACACTTAGAAGAATGGTTCTTTCTTTGTAGTGTTTCTACATACTTTCTTTTGTGCTTCTACCATTGCACTTCATGCAATCTTATCACCTTTATCGTCTACTGGGTGAGTGTAGCCATCAAATACCAACTCCCATAGATCCAAGTCATATGCCAGAAAATAACTTTCTATTCTATCTTTCCAATAGTCAAATTTCTCCCCGTCAAACATATGAGGTTTTGAACTATAGTGATATTTATCATTATCCCTATTATCAATAATGGAAGTAGGTGTAGCCATTGGTTTTTCACACACACTGGATCGGTAATGGACACTGTTAAGTTTTGATAAAAATTCAAACTTTTTATCTCCTCAAAACTGGAGCTCTGATGCCAAGTGAAGGTGTGAAAAACACAAGAAAGAGGGGGTTTGAATTGGGTTTTTAAAACAAAAACTTTTCTTTAAAAATATTTCCCTTTAAGTTAGAATCCTTTTTCCTTCACTCTTGATAATAATAATAAGTAAGAACAGGAAGTAAATAATAATGTATGTTTATATTAGTTCACTTGAACATTATCAAGTTAGTCTAGTCCATCCGCTAAGGTGATTTCGCCTCACTAAATCAAAGACTTAATTCACTATAACCAAACTGATTACAATTTTCACAAGCTATCCGCAAGTGACTAACAACCTCTAAGACTCGCAAGTCCTAGAATTCTTAAGAATATAGACCTACCTGATCCCTTAAGGAAAATCAAACAACCGTTTGAATATAAGTTTTGTTTACAATATTATAGCTTCTACACAAGTTGAATATATAAACTATTTTAAGAGCAGTGACTTAAGAATATGAAAGCTATGAAAAAAATTTGCGCGTGATTACTCACTGAATTGGTAGCTTTATCTCTTAGTCTTCAAGCCTTTATATAGCCAATAAAATAATATATCCGTTGAGGGGTACTCCTGGGATTTCTAGAAACATTGGTAGCTTGAACATTAACGTGGGGGAAAAGATCGTGTGACGCGTCCGTCCTTTCATGGTAGTGGAATGAAACATTGATTGTACCATGTACTATTTGTACCACATTAACGTTATCTTATTTCTTTCTTCACTTCAGAGGCTTCTGTGAGCATGAGTTTAGAAGCGAGAACATAACACAAGGTCATCCAACTTCAAGTCTTCACAGTCTTCAGAACTACGTCTTCAAAGTCTTCAGTACTTGGTTGTGAGAACCTTTTCTTGGAACCTTGGGTCTTTAGTACTTCAAGTCTTTAGAATATTTAGAACTTCTGTCTTTAGAGTCTTCAGCACTTGGTCTTTAGAACCCTTATCTTTAGAACCTTGGGCCTTTGGAAACTTGAGTCTTTAGCATTTGGACTTGAATAAAAACTTGTCTTCAGATCTTCTGACTGTTTCTTTAGAACCCGTTGTCTTCAGAAACATGAGTCTTAAACATCTGGACTTAATTAGAAACTTCTGTCTTCATATCTTATGACTGGTTTCTTTAGACAAATATCAGAGCTTACACTTCAGAGCCATCTGAAGTGTGTTGCTACTGTTTAACAAAACTTGTGTAGCGCAAAAGCGAAACTAATTCTCTTTTAATGTCTTAGCCACGACATCCATCAGAAGCATAACCTATTTATTAAGTACTCAACAATAACAAACATTATAGTATCAAAATTGTCCATACAATCATACTCACTTGTTATCATAAAAAATTAGAAATAATATTGCAGAACCAAATCTTGTTCTTACAGATACATCATCCCTATGAGTTTTTATGACGAATTCGCCTAGAGTCGATGGAATTCCAAAAAATAAATATGTCTCAAGAGATATCCTCTTGGGGGGGGGGGGGGGGGGTAGGACTTTGGGACGAAACTTATGACTTTTTTAATAAACCCTAAACCAAAATCTCATGGTAAGACCTTTCACGGCCTTAGAGATGAAAGTTTCGATCTACAAAGAGGATCCACTTAAGGAAGGCCCATGTGTATTTCCCTCTAGTGTAATCCATGATAACCTTAAGGAATCCATCTTATGGGGAGGGTAGAATATACGTAGGCCAAAACTAGGAACCTACCAACTAAGGATAACTTTTATAAAACTCATTACTATCATCATGCATTCATACATTTTGCATCTCACATATTCATTATTCTCCATTTTTCTTTTGTTTATCTTATTCACAAGATTTGAAAAACAAATCAAAGGTTTTTGTGAGTATCTTAAAAATGGATGCCAGAGGGAAACAACTTGTCCATATTAGTGTCGTCAAGCCAGATATGATGAAGATCAAGATCATCAATGGGAAGTTGTCTGAGAAAGCTTTAAAGATGTTTGTTCATCACTACGGGGATACCCTTAAGTTGAAAAAAGTGGATGTACAATTAGATGCCATCTCTGTCTTTGTTCAGTTCTACGATCCTCTGTTAAGGTGTTTCACCTTCCAAGACTTTCAGCTAGCACCGACTTTGGAAGAATTTGATAGACTTTTGAATTTTTCTAAGGGAAATCACACGTGGGAATTGGACAAACTATTGATGTTTAGGACTTAAAAAAGGGTTTAGGGATCTCTTACCCTAAGTTTTCACTTAATTACAAAAAAGGTGATGTAAAAGGGATTAAAAGATAATATTTGGAGGCTAAAGCACTTTCTTTTGCCAATAACATAGAATGGGAGTCTTGTGTTGATTGTTTAAGACTACTGGTCTTTGGTGTAATTCTATTTCCACGGACTTTAGACTATATTGACCTTACAACTATTAGTGTGTGTTGTACCCCAAAATTTTCCCTCCCACTTTTCATGCAAGATATTATCCTAGAGTTTCTCGAATACTCAATTTAGCTCAAAAGTTGATCAAACAGATTCTCTTCCTAGGCGGTAAGTCAACAATTAGGGTTTGTTATTTCCCAAATAAAATTGAGTCTCCAAGGTTTCAAATGGTCTTCATAGATCTTCATGTCTCCTCAAGGATGTTCGTGCCAAGTTTCAAACCTCGCATTGACAGTTTGCTCAGTCAAGGATTCAGATGACTAAAAATGACTCCATTGACCCAAAGGTCGACCTTTTGCAAGACCAAGTTCAGGCGATCGTAACTTCTTCATTATTCGATATTTTTGAGCGGTTATTCTTGCGTATGACTTTCCTTAACATCATCTCCAAATTCTCTTCACAAATCAAGAGCTGATTACGTGTGGAGGATCACCAAAATTCGAATACTTTAGAGATCGCTTCATGGACTTTGACCTAATCTTAAGTAACTATCGTCTGATTTCTAAGAAATGTGATTTCCTCAAATTACAAGATCTTGAGACGATTATTTCTGCATATGGTCATAAGCGATGTCGCTTACGAGTTTATCTTCAAAGATCAAAGGAAAATTGTGTTTGGAAGACTTTGAAAGTTATCGAATCATCGCAAGTCATGTGTTTGATTTTGAATGTTCTTAACCACAATTGTTTTCTCAGGACTATGATTCTCATATTGAAGTTTGTTAATCTTACAAGATTAATGAATGTTCTTAAAGCATGCTTGGTTTGGCAATAAAATTCCATTTTAATCGAGCATGGCATGCGAGTTTATTTTGAATGCAAGTTTGATTTGGAAATGATGTGAAGATTAAGATTTTCATTTAAATGACCATGGTTTTGGGTTCGAGTTAACCAAGTGGAATTGAATTCTTAAACATTTATTTTGTTTAGAAATTTGATTGGAGTACAAGGTGCATTGGTTTACTTGAATACAAGTTACAAAAGTCATTAGTGATTGCTTGAAGTTCAAGTTACAAAATCAATATGTATCATTCAAACCATTCAATTGAGAATTTCAAAGTTATAACAAAATCCAAGATTTGTACAACAAATTTCATCACTCACAAATTTATTCAAGCTTTGTGTTCACTATATTACAAGTAAAATATAAATTACAATGCTTTGTTTACAAAAAGAAATTTTGTTTCTTCAAATCTTCTCTTACTTCATCTTCAAGAAATTCATCCACACCTCGCCATGGTTTTCTCTTCACTCTACCTCGCTTGCCATCCACCCTCGTGCCCATGAAACAAGAAAGGAAAAAGTTAGCTAGCATCGCGAAAAATT
Source organism: Vicia faba (assembly GCA_948472305.1). Lineage (NCBI taxonomy): Eukaryota > Viridiplantae > Streptophyta > Magnoliopsida > Fabales > Fabaceae > Vicia > Vicia faba. The sequence continues at coordinate 711,225,855 of OX451738.1, forward strand.
CAAGAAAGAATTATTTGTTAGCAAGGAAAGCTCATCATTAGGGTTTGTAGTTAGGAATCAAAATTAAAGATTGTTTGTTTTTAATCATAATCCCTCTTCTCATATTTTTCAAATCACAAGGTTTGGGCCAAAGAAAATTTGCAAACATAGCATAAATCCCAAGGATGTCCAACAAACAACAAAGTATTGCAACAAGCCAAAACAGCAACCCAAAGGCAGGCTGCAATACAGCAGGGTCCAAGCAAAGGCAAGGGCAAAACTACAAGCTACAACAACAACAACAACAACATAGGCTACAATGTAGCAGAACCAAAACAACATAACAAAGCAGCAACGCTGCCAAATAGCAGGCAATAAACAACAACAAAACAACAGGCTAGCGCAACAACTAGGCTGCCAAACAAGTGCAACAAGTAATGACATAACATGGCAGCAACAACAGGTAAGAACAAATGAAATGGCAGCAATTCAAAAACAATATGCAAGCTAGCACTAGCTCATATAAAACCTACATCATCATTTCCCTTAAACTGCAAACCCTTCAAAATTTCAAATAAAAAAGCAAAATGCTTTGCATCCTTGAAAGATGAAAGAGGAAAGTGAAAGAGACATATATCGCCTAGCAAGTAACAGTCCAATACCAACAATACAGTCTAAAATTCTGTAAAATTGCCAAAAAGCAGCCCTGCATAACATGTGTTAAGGCTGCCCTAAATCTGCACTAGGAAAGACAAAATGTTGCCTAAAATAGGCATGACTAGAACTGCACCCAAAGGCCACAAGGACAATTAACCAAGAGTGTTCAAACCCCATTTTCTTTTCCCCCAAAAACTTCAATCTCATTGGATATAAAACAGACAGAGGCATGAACTATCAGGTGATTCAAAGACAAAAAAAATTGTCAATACAACAGGGCCATACAGATCCAATCTAAATTTTATTCTAACACCAATTATCTCAAAAAACAGAAAAAAAATACCATAGGAAAGTCTTTGTATTAATCCACTAGTTTCCTATGTTACATCACAAATACCATTACCATCACTTCCAACTTCAGCCATATCTTCTTCACAGCAAACAACACCAACATTTTAAAGTCAGATTCATAAAGTAGAAAAATCAGAGAGCAAAGGAAAGTGGAATTCGCATCCTTACCCGTAAGTTCTTCAGATCAGCTCCAACTTTGTAAGTTCATCTTTTTCTATCTTTGCATACTGTATACCGTCATGATTCGTCATGAGTTGCTGTTGAATGTCGAATTTGCTTGTTGTGATGTCCATGCTTGAATTGATTTGTTTTGAGAGTTGTTATCAATTTTTATCGCATAAGCAAGATTAGGCAAATTGGAAATAGAATACAAAACGACTTTTCATTGCTGTTCACTGAAAAAAAACAACAACATTGTTTGATTAAATCGTGTTAGAGACAGTATGAGGGAGATGCAGAATCGAGCGGAGTGAACCGAGAAAATACTGTGAATCTTTTTGTTTGTCAATTGGTTTTATGGTGATTTGAGAAGGAAAAGAAGGATTTGATTGAGATAGAAGGCGATGAATAGAGATGGAAGATTGGAGTTGTTGTTGAATCAATGAGAGGGAAGAATGGGGGAAGAACGTTTTTTTGTTTATCGGAAAAGATGAGGATGATAAATCTGGTTTTTTATTGTTTATTTGGAATAATAGTTTTTTTTCTTTCTCTTCCCTATGCTTGGATGCGGCGCGTCATTGGCAAGGTAGGGTTTACAAAAACCTTTCCCTTTCCTTCCCAGAACCGAGTTTGGGCCTGTTCTATTTGGCCCAACCCAATTTTCAAGCTTTAGATTATATATTGGTAAAGGTAAATAAATAAACGAATGAGTCAGTTGAAGCAGTGGTGAACGCATGGGTTTGAAAGCTTGATGTCCCGGGTTCGAGACCCCCCATGGGACGTTTTCCTTTTCTTTTCTGAGTTTAGTGTTTTCCTTTTGGAAAATAAAAAACTACTGGGCTTTACAATTCTTTTCTGGCCCACCCAGATTTCTACCTCACACACCCATATCCAGTTTAACACCACCCTTATACTTTGTTTTGTTAGTTTTGATTTTATTTGTTTTATTTTAATAACTCATGAAGTTTTGTTAGATATTTTTTTATAACTTAGTTTTAAATTTTAATTTAAAAAAAATTGTAAATATTTTTATTAATTAACTTTTTTTCCTTTAGTGTTAATTTGGTTGTTTAACTTCTTCATAATAAAAAATACTAAAAGATAAAAAAATATACACATTTGATTTAATTTCTTTAGTTAATTATTTTCTTTAATAGAATAGAATTTTATTTTTTCTTTCCAAACTTTTCAAACAAAATACCAAGAATTTTATTTCCATATTTTTACTTTATTAATTAATATTTATTTTATAGACTATTGTAGTTTTAATTAATTTGTTCGATTTGGTTTTATTGATTGCCTATTTTGACTTCTAATCGCATTGATCCATCCCCATTTGTAAAATTGTACCCCCATTCCCGAAAGCTCTGTAATAGCATAGAATTTTAATTTCCGCAATTTACTATTTTCCTTATATTGTATAGTAATTAGGTGTGCATGACAAGATTTAAAAACAATCGCTAGATAGCCCTAATCAAAGAAAAATTTAACTTGAATTGAACACACTTTCACACGCGCACTTCTAGGGTAACCTCACTTGTTGCCTCGGAAACACAGTCATGTCCCTAGAATATGGTACGCTTTAGCAAAGACCTTTCGATAAAAAAGATCGATGTCCCTCGATGTCCCTTGATGTTGCCTTCGATAAAACGATCTAGTCCCTTACGAAAATTGCTAAAGCGTCTCACAAGTTGCCTTCTATGACTGTACAATTGACCCATGCATGTCCCTTCACATGCAACGATGGGGCTTCTTACCAAATCAATGGTAAGATAGACACATCTAAAGGAGGAGGAAAAGAACATTTAAGACCTTTTGAGTAGGTAGATTCGCTCCTAGTTGCTCGCTTGCTCATAATAAAAAATCATTTTTACACCAACACTTTCATCTTGAAACATTTTCAAAAGACAAACACTTTGTACGCATTCTTATAGAAATGAGAGCCATTACAAAGAAGACACCTTTTCAAAATCACTTTCAAAAACACATTCCACAAACACATCTTTGAACTATTTTCGAAACAACACTTTGTACGCGTTCTTATAGAAACGAGAACCATTACAAAGACATTTTCAAAATACTTTCAAAACCCACATCACAAGCATATTTTCAAACAAAAGCAAGTGATCTAGCAAGAAACTAAGAGCCCGTAGATAACGACGGATGAAAAGGGTGCTAATACCTTCCCTTTACATAATCTACCCCCCGAACTCAGAAAACATCTCTAAAGGTCTTTCCTGTTCTTTTCAGCCTTTCCTTTTGGATAAAAGAAAAGTCGGTGGTGACTCTTGCTATTCGCACAATTGTGATCAAACGCAAAACAACCAAGCCAGTTCTCCCACCGTGTTATAGAACTGGCGACTCTACTGGGGAATAAACTTAAAAGTGGGGTTACCTTAGGGCTATATCACCTTTACTTGCTTTCTTTGTTTGACTTGTATGCTTTACATTTTGGTTCTTTGTTTTGGCTTAAATCCTCTACCCATATTCGGGATACCTTATAGGTAAGTAGCAATACGTTATGGAAACTGTGTGGGGTATACCGACATGGTCTAAGCAATAGCTATGTTAGTGTGACATATTTGTTGATACCGGTGTTGTACCCCAATTTTCCCCCCTAAGATCCCTTCATCATACCATGTTGATTTATTCACAACAAGATCACACTAGGATCCTTGGTTCCCATCCCTACTTTGAATTGTGCTCCTTTTGAGGGATTACCAAGCACCTTGACTTATGTTCCTTTTGTGGTCATGAATATTGTTTTGATTTCTTCACTTATAAAATACAATGTTGGTCTGTCTTGTTTGTTATCCATGTAGGTAAGGGCAATGAGATTTAACAAGTAACCCCATGGGTTCATGAGTTTATTTCCATGCCCTAGTCAATATAGCTTGAGAAGTTCAAGCCTCACCATTGGATTGGTTTTGGGAGAATTGGCATGGCATGGTTGCTTTGGTTCATCACATTTCAAGGTTATTAGACTTGACTCAAAAGTACAAGGGGTTGATTGGAGAAGTTGTCATGTTTGGACAAGGCATTGTCCCTATTGGTCACAAGAGCATATTTCTCTCAAAATTCAAGATATGGAAGTGGTTTTGGTGGCTATGAATCTCCATTATCATCCTCAACAACTTCTATTCACAAAGCCAAAATATTGGTACAAGAAGTTTGTTCAAACTTGTCAAAGTTCTCTAAGGCATTCTCTTGATCTAGAAGCTAGGGTTTTGAACGTCAAAGAAGCATATCTTGCTCATCTTTTGGTATTTTTGAGTGATTCCAAAGACATCCTTCTCTTAAAAGGGTTATCAACAAATCACTTCAAAAGTTTCAAGGAGTTTTCATGTGGAAGAATCTTGATGATGAACAAAGATTACAAGTTATCGAGATGAACCCACAATTTTCCACACGTGACTTCAAATGGTCATAACTTGATAAATTTTTATCACCTTGAGTCATCTCTTTTTCCATAATTATCTTGAAGATTTGTACTTTATGCCTTCTTTTATGTGCAAAGTGAGAAAATGGAGGGAAGTTGCCTTAAATATGCAAAAGATTATAGGCCATTTCATGATTTTTGGCCAACTTAAACAAGTCATAACTCTCTCAATTTTTGAAGATTTTGAATGGTTCAAGTCCCATAATCTTATTTTAGAGATCTACTTCATTCCATCTTTTTTGGTCAAGAGCAAATTCCAAGTGGAAGGCCATGTTTGGATGCAAAAGATTATAGGTCATTTTTGAAGAAGAATTTGAAATATTTCTAAGTATGGAAAGTCAACCCTTTTTCTTCAACTTTGACTCAATGTAACTTTAAGCTCAAGAATCCATTTGATTCCATTCTTTTTCCATTGCAAATCTTGTAACCTCATCTTTCTAAAGCATCAAGAATCATGCCCAAAGACCCCTTGAGTTGGAAATGCCATGGATTTGAATTTGGTAACTTGAAACTGATTTTTTCACAAAGTCAGAATTTTGAAATCCATAATGTGACTTCTAAACACAAGATTTATGCACATTTTTTATTTAAACTTGATTAGAAAACCTGCCAGAAGTGATTAGCACCCCAAAATGCAAGATTTGGTTTAGTTTTAATGAAAATGAAGTCACACTTCACTCGTGCTCGCCCTTCACTCAATTTCCCTCCAAACTTCCTTGTTTCTTCAAATTTTCATTCCCATTCACTTCCCTATAAATATAGGGTCCTTCCCCATTCATTTCTTCAAGCTTTGAGAGCCAAAAACACCCTGCCAAAACCTCACACGAACACATCTTTTTTGAATTCAGTTTCTATGATTTAAGCTCCCTTTTTCAAAATTCTTTGCGCATTCATCATCCTTGATCATCATATAAACTCTCCAGCACTTAAACCAATCAAAACGAGCCATAATTTGTGCTACAGAAGTCCAGTTTCAGAGCTTCTTCCTTGAACTTTAAAAAGGTAGAATTCTCCACCATTTAGATCCAAATCAAGCACTAATCTATTCTATTCCTTCTCCTGATTCTAATGCTTCTTACAATTTTTAAATCCATTGAGAATTGAGAGAGAAATCTCAAATTGAAGGTGCTCGCTATTTTCTAGGTTTTTGATTCATATCTCTCTCCATACCTTATATAAATTTAGCGCGATGGTTGTGTTAGAATCGTCTTGAAGAGACGAGTTCAATCATGCTAGCCTGGGATCCTAATTTTTCCATTTGAAGGATCTCACAAAATCCCCATTGCAGGGTGTATGGAGGTTGAAGACGATGACATGTCTCGTCTCAGCCAATGACAGCGTGCCAAACGTTTTTAATTTCATTGGTTGCCCTTTTTCTGATCTTATGTGTATCTCACTAAGGTCCATATCAAGCACAACAATTCTGGTCCACTGGATTAGCTTACTAACGCGTTTTGACTATGATCTGATGGTCCACGTCTTTTTGGTTTTATTTTATTTTCTGATTTTATATTTTTATTGATTAAATTTTCAAAAATTCATAACTCTTTTATTTTTTATCCAAAAATTATGAAAAAATTCACAAAAATACTTTGAATTATTTCTGATCTCATGACTATTTTTTCACATTTTTATTTTAAAATTTAGTATTTTTTATATTATTTGCTTTATTTTAATTACCTAAAAAATACTTTCTGATATTTTTTAATTCTGAAAAAATTCATAAATATTATTTTGCATATTTTTGACTTTCTGGAAATTTTATGGAATTTTATGATGAGGTTTACTATTTTGACCTATTTTATGTTTGTTTGAGAAATTTTAAATAGTTTAAAAATAGTTTCTGACTTTTAAAAAATTACCAAAAATTTTATAAAAATATTTGGATCCACTTCTGATTTTTCCATGGCCTTACTTCTCATTTCTTGATTAATTTGAACATAATTGATATTTTTCTCATTATTTTCTATTTTTAAAACATTTTTTAATCCTTTTTTTTATATATTAAATGTGATACTATTTTGTGATTATTTTCTGGCTGATCTTGGGTTAGGTTTTGGATCATGAACTTTATTAACATCATTGGATCCATGGTGTTGAGTTTAACTCCACAAAAAATGGATGAATGATTTTAATAATAGTTTGATTAAAATTTAATTCAAATGTGGTTTGTATATTTTTTTTACCCTATCCGTCTTCATCTCATCCCCTTCTTATTGGACTAAATATTGTTGGAGCATGATCTCTATATCATGTCTCAAAACAAATGGTGCATAAATTGCTATTGACCGGTCTCAAAATAGGTGCGACTTCTATATAAGTCCACTTACGATTGCTTAACATAGCACTAAATTTTGTCCCGATTTGAATAAATGATCATTCGTGGCCCAAACTTATGATTGCAAGCCCAAGTATGTTAATTTGATCTCTTTGATCCAATAACCTTGAGATTCATTGTGTGGAGGCTTTGGTTCTACCAATCCTCTAATGGATCTACAACACCTTTGGTGAACGTGGATCACTTAAACATTGTTGATCATTAAATGGTACTTATGAGAATTCCAAATGGATGATATACTTGACAAAAAGCAAATGCAACATGTTGCATGGAGGTTTTGGTTCTACCAATCCTCTATTGAGTTCCAAATGCAAGTTTCAAGATGGTCATCCAACTAGCCACTAATTATTGACTTTTTTTACCTTATGCCTTATGTACTATTTACTTTTAGAATTTACATTTCATGCCATTTTCATCTTTGCTCATTTGAGCCTTTATTTTCTTGCCTTTTTTATTTTTGCTCACTTGAGCTTTTTCCCTTCCTTTCTTAAGATACTTAATAATCAACATAAACCCTAAAAAAATTTAATGGTACTTGGACTACTTGGTTCTTATCCTTGGCATTATGGAGCATGGGACTTTTCTTAGACTTGGGATTAGAAACCTTGACCTATCTTGGAGATCTTATCTGATTATTTTATCTGGAGTTCTTGAGGTTTACCTCGAGACATTGGGTTGCTTGTTTGTTTTATGTGCAGGTTTTTGTGATCACATCCGCTATTTGTGATATGGAATTCACCAGTATACAACCATTACTCTGCCCAATTTTTGTGAAGACTTAATACACTTGAAGTTTAGTTCTCTCAAGAGGTCTATTATTTCTTTGCTTGATTGGTTTCAATCTAAGGAATGGAAATTCTGTCTTGACTCATAATGTCAAGTTTTGGCTTTTTGTTGGTTAGATGGTTCTTATCCCTAAATTTTATCTTATGCATTAGGATAGCCTCTTCTTCTCCTCCCATCTTCTTTAATTTCAAAAATCTTCTTCCTCCTTTTGGAAACTCTTCTTGTTTTGAAACTTGAACCATTTTCATGATAAACTTGGACTTATGTCCATGCATTTTCAAAACATTTTCATAAATAAATTCCAATCAATTTAATGATACCTTGACATTTTTTGTGAGAAAACTAAAAGTCAATCGAATCTCATTCAAACCATTTTTCCACTTTGCCTTTTACTTTAAACTTTTCTCAAAAGATTAAACTCTTGTCAATCCTTGTAGTGATGCAAACAAATATACTTCTATAATATGTAGTGAAGAGAAATATTTTCCACTTGGGTGTTGAGTGAGGCATTGTTGATTTTAAAATCCAAGCCATGTCCTCCACTTTGAGATGATGCAAATCCCCCTTTCTCATGATTATGGGTAGTAGGTATGTTTTCCACACAGACAATGATGATGTTTTATCTCATAAAATTGACCAACGCATTTGTGTTTTAAATTTTTAAAAGAGGAATTACGTGTACCCTGATCCCATATTGCATGAAAGGTGGTACATAGGCACTAAAGGTTCACAACCGCGGCGGGTGCAAAAATCATAAAAAATATTTCTTTTCTCACTTCCACCATCCATTTTATATATAACAATTTTTATAGCCAAAATATACAGATTTTACAAAGAGGCTCCTGCGAAGTATCGTAGATGTTTAGTGTGCTAATACCTTCCCTTTGCACAACCAGCCCCCTTACCTTGAATCTTTCCCCCTCTTTTTGGGTTATTCACTCTTTTCTCATTCCTTTGGAAATAATAAAGCGCAGTGGCGATTTTTTTTTATATGTATAAAGTCTAGTCAATCCAATGGCTTAGTCTTGAGCATTTCTACCGCTACATAAAAATGGTGACTTCACTGGGAAAAGGTTGACCTCTTACTGGTCCATCCCTAAGTGGGTTAAGCCTATCTTTGTTTATATTTGTATATGTGTTATTATTGTTTTTATGTTATATGTTGTATATATGTTTGTCTGGATTTTCTTGGTTTTCAGGGTGCTTGGTGATTACTCATAAATCCTATACCCGGACTTGGGAAAACTTTAAGATAGGACGGGCGGTATAGTCATGTTAACTTTGAGGGAGTAATCCCAAAAAAGGAGGCATGAGATCCCCCACTCAGTGGAGGCCCCTTTGACTATAGTGTCGTTTACCGAGTAATCGGGAAGACACACTGCTTTCGACCTGGGAGCCTGCTGAAACTGATGACCGTAGAATACCTAACCCATCTTGGCCTTTTAAGTGTAGTGCAGAAGATATGACGGAGTAATCCAGAAATAGTTGTCACGCGATACTACACTCGGACGAGTCTTTCTTGAGAATATTACTAATTACCGAGTTAATCAGGAAGTTGGTAATATCCGAAGGTAGGATGTAGACTCTAGGAACCTCTAGAACCTTGTTCGACAGGTGATAACTCTTAGACCAACACCTTATGGGTAGTACCTTCGACCTCATGCTCGTGACATTGGACCTATGAACCCTATATGTGTGATCTTGTGTGTGATTGTTGCATCATGCATCCATGCACTCATAAGCATCTTTTGAAGAAAACCGTATTTCAAGGGATTTAAAGGTTGACTATTTGTGAATATCTCAGGTACTTTTAACCATGGACTTTGGAAAGAGAAAGACCGGGAAATACAGTTTCAAGAATCCCAAGATATATGAATTGATCATTCTAATTCCAGAGATCGAGTGTTCTGCAGACTTTCGGAAGAAGTATGGATCCATTATTCCTCTCATGAAGCTAAAGATGAAGGAGGGTATTCTCTCGACCTTTGTCCAGTTCTATGATCCAATGTATCACTGCTTTACTTTTCCCGACTATCAGTTGATGCCTACACTAGAGGAGTATTCTTATATATTAGATTTACCTATTACCAATCGCGTTCCTTTTACTGGTTTGGAGGGTGAGCCAAAACCACATGAGATTGATGCTTTGATTCATTTGGGGAAGTCTGAAGTGGAAGCCCATATGACTACTAAGAGAGGGATTAGAGGATTACCAGCTTAGTTCTTATTGGAGAAAGCTCGTTACTTTGCCAGAATGAAGAGTACAATTGCTTTTGAGGCCATCCATGCTCTACTTGCTTATGAATTGTTCTTATTTCCTAATGTGGACAAGTTTGTCGACATTAACGCTATCAGGATTTTCATGATTGGAAACCCAATTCCTACACTGTTGGGTGATGCTTATTACTCTATTCATCTTCGAAATTCTTATCATGGGGAAATGATTATCTGTTTCACGCCTCTGTTGTACCGGTGGTTCATCTCTCATATGCCTCAGTCTGATGCTTTTTGGGATGTCAAGAAAGAACCCCGTTGGGCTCCTAAGATTATGGAACTTACTCACTCGAATATTGATTGGTATCATCGAGCTTACCAGGATGTAGAGATTATTGACAGTTGTGGTAGTTTCCCCAATGTACTGCTTCTTGGTACAAAGGGAGGAATTAACTATAACCCTGTTCTTGCACGGCGGCAGCTTGGTTATCCGATGAGGGATAAACCGAATAATATTCATTTGAGTAGTTTATTTCTGAAGGAAGGGGAAGAACATACGGAATCTAAGGAGAAGATTGCAAAGTCCTGGCGTCACATTCATAAGAAGAGTAGGAAGGATTTGGGACCTAGGGGTGTTGTTTCTTTGGAGCCATATCTCCAATGGATCCGATTGAGAGCTATTCAGTTAAAGATGCCGTATACTAGGGAGGCACCCATGCCTGATATATTTGTGAAGACCACTCCTCCCTTATAAGATGATCTAGAAGAGCTGCAACTTGCTTTGGTTAGGATGAAACAGAAAAGGGATGCTTGGAAGAACAAGTTCCAGACATTAGAGAGTTCCTATAAAGCAGACTTGAAGGAGAAAGACGACTTGATTGAGATCTTTAAGAGTCGAGCGGTAGAGTCTATGGAGAGGCAAGGGGATTTATTTTCTCCTAAGCCTAAATAGGTGCTAATCACTCACTTCCTGATTCAGATGATTGGAAGGAGGTTTCCATCAAACATGCAGAAGAAAACCAGAGGTTGAAGGCTCAGATAGCCAGGCTCACAGGGAAGCGCCAGCGTATAGATTGATCTCCATCAATTCTTTTTCTCAGGATTTTGGATTGTATTTTTGTCTTGTACTTGAAATCATTGAAACTTTTAATCCATTTTGGAGTTATTATAATAAAATTTTCCAGTATTTCAAAGGTTTTATTACTTTGATGTTTGCAATATGTCTATAAATCTTAAATCCCTTGAAATATTAAATAATGAAGCAAAAATAATCATATGCATTGCATATCACGCATCATATTGCACATATTTCTTGCATTTATTGTGCATATCCAGGTGTCTTACCCAGCTTCTTTACTTTGTTCAGCAAGCTGACTCATCACTAGAATACTCGGGCTAATTCCCAAAAGAAGATGGATAACTTAGAACAGGAGAATCGTGAGCTGCGCGAGGAAGTTTCTACTTTGAAGGCCGTCATGGCCAATCTGACTACTCTGATGGAAGCTCTGGTGGCTGCTCAGAATCAGCCACTGAGTGTTCAACCTCAACCAACAAGAGCAAATACTAAAGTTCTGACTATTCCTGTATCCGCTACTCTGGCTGTTGTTCAGAACCGTATGCCTCAAGGTTATCCATGGGGAATGCCAGAGAATTTTGCACCCGAAGGTTTCAACCTTGGTCCTCAAGATACTCCAGTGGTTCAGGCTATTGTTACTCCAGCACCTCCTGTGGTGCATACTGTTCCTGCTGCACCTCCTTCGGTGAATTTGGTTCCTTTTGTTAATGATGATGTGTGTCGTCCTTTCCCTCCTCCAAGTGAAGACTTGGGTCTTTATGATAGAATGGATGATTTTCAAGAACAATTCAACAAGATGCAAAGAGAGATGAAGGCTCTTAGGGGAAAAGAGTTATTTGGGCATAATGTGAATGAGCTATGTTTGGTCCCGAATGTTAAGATACCTGCTAAGTTCAAGGTCCCGGAATTTGAGAAGTATAAGGGCAACACTTGCCCTCGTGCTCACCTACTGATGTACGCGAGAAGAATGTGTACCCACACTGATGATCAGCGTCTGCTGATTCACTTTTTTCAGGATAGTTTGATCGGTGCAACACTGAAATGGTATATGAGTTTGGACAACGCCAATATCCATACTTTTAATGACTTGGGAGAAGCATTCATCAAACAATACAAGTACAATGTGTACATGGCGCCTGACCGTGACCAACTTAAGGCCATGGTTCAGAAAGACAAGGAATCGTTCAAAGAGTATGCGCAAAGATGGCGCGAAGTAGCTGCCCAAGTGATTCCTCACATGGAAGAGAAGGAGATGACTAAGATTTTTATAAAGACGCTGGGTGCTTTCTACTATGAGAGGATGGTAACAAGCGCGCCAAGTGACTTTACTGAGATGGTAGGAATGGGTATCCGCTTAGAAGAGGCTGTAAGAGAAGGCCGTTTGACGAAGAGTGAAGGATTTGGAGGTGCGAAGAAGCCATCTTATGGGTTTTCCAAGAAGAAAGAGGGAATTATCAGCATCACCAGTAAGTCGCCTCAGTTACTCCTATGATGAGTGCCACTCCGACTACCGTTTCTTATCAAAGACCGTCCCACCAGGGGAATCAAGGGTATAATCAGAGAAGGGAGAACTATGAACCTATTCCCATGAGCTATGCAGAGCTACTACCAGCATTGATTCAGAAAAAGTTGGTCCAGACACGACCACCTCCCGCCGTACCATCACCGTTGCCTTGGTATTACAAGGAAGACCAAACGTATGCTTTTCATCAGGGAGCACCAGGGCATAATGTTGAGAATTGTTATCTTTTGAAGACTGAAGTGAAAATGTTGGTGAAGTATGGAATTCTATCTTTCAAGGACATAGGATCTAATGTGAAAGATAACCCTCTACCCAAGCACGAGGGAGTGAATGCTGTAAATATGGTGGCCGATTGTCCAGACGACTTCCGGATTTTTGACATTAATCTGGTGAGTGGAGATTTGGTAAAAATGCACGCAGACCTCTGTGAATTCAGCTACTATACGCATGACCATGCAGGTTGTGCTATTTGTAGTACAGACATACAGGGTTGCGATAAGATAAAGGCTGATTTATAGGAGATGATGGATGAGGGCCTCATCCACATAATCATGCCTAGGGTAGAGTATGAAGAGGAAGTGAATATGGTTTCTGGATGTCCTGGTGAATTCATAATTTTTTATGTGGAGCATTTCAATGAGGATCCCATGCAGTTGCATGCTACCTTCTGCCATACGGTTGGTCAGGTGGAACACCAATATGGATCTTGCCTGGTTTGTTGTCGAAATCCCCGAGGATGTTCAATTGTGAGGGAGGGTGTTCAGTTGCTATTAGACAATGAAACTATCAAGATCATAGGTCAGATGGATGATTATCATGAAGTTGATATGGTTAAAGTTTGTTTAACGGAATAAGAGTCAGAGGAAGAGTATGCCTCCACAGATGAGTATTTCTCTTCAGACGAAGATTTGTTTCCCATAAATGACTTTTTGATGACTGATTGTGTTGCAGAAGGGGTAAACATCATTGTGCCTTGCTTTGGTGCACCCGCTTATTTTGAAGTGGAGTACCGTAGCAAGCTAGTTGTTACCCCATTAGTAATTAGTTTGCAAGATCCCATCCGCTACAAATTAGATAAGGTTGTGCCTTACAAATACAACGCTACAATCTTAGAAGATGGGGTGGAAATTCGCATCCAGCCAACGGCTGATGTTGGAAATATAGATGAAAATAGCAGGGTGACCCGTAGCGGTCGTGTGTTTGCGCCGGTTGTTCAAAGAGATGTTGTTGCTGGAAAGAAAATTTTCGAGAATGAAGAACCTAAGAAGGCTACAGGAGAGACTAGTGGAGCTACATTAGAGAAATAAGTGGATGATATTTTGAAGATAATTAAGATGAGCGACAACAGAATTATAGATCAGCTACTGCAGACTCCTTCAAAGATATGTATCTTAGCTTTATTAATGAATTCCTCTGCTCATAGAGAATCCTTGATGAGGGTACTAGACCAAGCTTTTGTGGAGAGTGACATGCCAATAGATCAATTCAGCAGCGTAATTGGAAACATTACGTCATGTAATAACTTGAGTTTCTGCGATGATGAGTTACGAGATGAAGGGGGGAATCACAACTTGGCCCTCCACATATCTATGAACTGCAAGAATGATTCGCTATCCAATGTGCTAATTGATAATGGATCTGCGTTGAATGTTATACCGAGGAGTACTCTCATGAAGTTAAAGTATCAAGGAGCACCTATGCGCTCGAGTGGCATCATTGTGAAAGCATTTGATGGGTCGAGGAAATCTGTCATCGGTGAAGTGGACTTACCCATCCATATAGGGCCACATTTGTTCCCGATAACCTTCCAGGTCATGAACATTATTCCCGCATATAGTTGTTTGCTAGGAAGGCCATGGATATATGAAGCAGGGGCTGTCACTTTAACTCTACATCAAAAGCTAGAGTTTATGCGTGAAGGGAAGGTGGTGATCATAAATGGGGAGCAGGCGTTGTTGATATCCCATATGTCCTCTTTCAGTATCGTAGAAGTGGATGAGGCTGCTGTTGGAACCCAGTTCCAAGCCCTATATATTACAACATAAGGAGAAATGAGAGTTTTGTGGTTTTGCTGAAGGACGCGCAACAGGTTGTGTGCAATGGTCATAATACAGTTTGGGGACGAATTGTGGATCCACCCGTGAACAAGAACATAACTGGTTTGGGTTTCTCTTCGAAGAATGGCAAAGGCGAAAGTTTGAAGTCAAAGTCTACTACGAACAGTTATCGTGATGTTTTCTGCAGCGGAGGCTACCTCCATCCAATTGATTATGGAATTAATGCTGTTGAAGATGATGAAGCAGAGCAGGAAGTACCGAATATTGTAACACATGGAGTCATGGTTCAGAACCGGGTCACCATTGATGTTCCCTCTTGCATACATATTTCAAAGTAATTTTATTTGTTAATCTTTCGTTTCAAAAGCTTTCACTCTGCCCAAGGTGGAAGTATTAATGTTGTAGGGCTTATCTGTTTGCTGTGACTTTTAAGATCATTAATAAAAGTTGTCTTTGCTTCTCGAATTATGTCTTTATTTTCTGCTTTTTCTTGGAAAATGGTAATCAGAAAAAACCTTTCAAAATAAATAATAACTGAAATTCAATCTGCATGATCACTTGTCATATGTGTCAGTTTCTAAAAGCAATCACAAATCATGTGTGCAGATTAATTTAAAAACCTGTTGAATACAATGACCCTGCACTCTCTCCCAATTTTGAATGTCCTATGTATGGGGCTGAGGAAGAAGATTATGATGATATTTCAGAAGAGGTCTCACGGTTTCTTGAGCACGAGGAAAATACCATTCAGCCATATAAAGAGCCTTTGGAAGTGATTAATTTGGGTTCAGAGGAAGATTCGAAGGAGGTCAAGATTGGAGCATCGTTATGTCCCGATGTAAAAAGAAGGTTGATTGAGTTGTTGAAAGAGTATGTGGATATTTTTTCTTGGTATTACCAAGATATGCCTGGTCTAGATACAAATATTGTCGAGCACCATTTGCCGTTGAAGCTAGAGTGTCCGCCAATTAAACAAAAGTTGAGAAGAACTCACCCAAATATGGCAGTAAAGATCAAAGAGGAGGTTCTAAAACAGATTAATGCTGGTTTTCTTGTGACTTCAGTGTATCCTCAATGGATTGCCAATATTGCCCCAGTACCGAAAAAAGACGGAAAAGTCCGCATGTGCGTAGATTACAGAGATCTAAATAAAGCTAGTCCAAAAGATGATTTTCCATTGCCACATATCGACATGTTAGTGGGTAGCACAACAAAATTCAAAGTATTCTCGTTCATGGACGGAGTTTCTGGGTATAATCAAATAAGAATGGCTCTAGAGGACATGGAAAAAACAACGTTTATCACACCCTGGGGAACATTCTGTTACAGAGTGATGCCCTTCGGGTTGAAGAACGCTGGTGCAACGTACCAGAGGGATATGACAACCCTATTCCATGATATGATGCACAAGAAAATCTAAGTATATGTTGATGATATGATTGCCAAATCCCAGACTGAAGAATGGCATATAGAAGATTTGTTGAATTTGTTTCAATGTTTGAGAAAGTATCCTCTCCGCTTGAATCCAAATAAATGCACCTTAGGTGTTCGATCGGGGAAGTTGTTAGGTTTCATTGTTAGCCAGAATGGAATTGAAGTTGGCCTTGATAAAGTCAAAGAAATTCAAGAAATGCCAGAACCAAGAACTGAAAAGCAAGTCAGAGGTTTCCTCGGCCGTTTGAATTATATTTCCAGATTTATTTCCCACATGACTGCAACATGTGAACCGATCTTTAAGTTGTTAAAGAAAGATCAAGGTTGTGTATGGATGGATGACTGCCAAAGGGCATTTGAGAGTATTAAAGAATATCTACTTGAACCTCCTATCTTGCTCCCTCCCGTAGAAGGAAGACCATTGATTATGTATCTAACAGTGTTAGATAAATCTGTGGGTTGTATTCTGGGACAACAGGATGAAACAGGGAAGAAGGAGTTCGTCATTTATTATCTCAGCAAAAAATTCACTGATTGTGAGTCGCGGTATTCCACACTGGAAAAGACATGTTGTGCTTTGGTCTGGGTGGAAAAGCGTTTGCGGCAGTATATGTTGAATCGTACCACTTGGTTGATCTCCAAAATGGATCCAATCAAGTACATTTTTGAAAAGCCTGCTCTTACTGGGAGAATTTCCCGCTGGCATATGTTGTTATCTGAATATGATATTGAATACCGCACTCAAAAGGCTATTAAAAGGAGTGTGTTGGAAGATTATCTTTCTCACCAACCGGTGGAAGATCACCAGTATGCAGAATATGAATTCCCCGATGAGGATGTGATGTTCCTGAAAGTGAAAGATTGTGATGAACCATTGCCTGAGGAAGGCCCTGACCCTGAATCTTGTTGGAGTATGATATTTGATGGAGCTAAGAATGCTTATGGTAAAGGAATTGGTGTCGTGGTTGTCACTTCTCATGGATCGCACATTCCTTTTACTGCAAGGTTAACATTTGATTGCACTAATAATATGGAAGAATATGAGGCTTGCATCATGTGTCTCGAAGAAGCTATTGATCTCAGAATCAAAATTCTAGATGTGTATGGTGATTCATCTTTGGTAATAAATCAGATTAAAGGAGAATGGGACACTCGTCACCCTGGCTTGATTCCTTACAAAGATTATACTAGGAGATTACTGCCCTTCTTCAATAAACTTGAATTCCATCACATCCCTAGAGATGAAAATAAAATGGCGGATGCTCTGGAAACTTTGGCTTCTATGTATCAAGTGAATACCTGGAATGATATACCTCGAATTATGGTTCGACGACTGGATAGGCCCGCTCATGTGTTTACAACAGAAGAGGTAGCAGATGAGAAACCTTGGTATTATGATATTAAGAATTTTCTCCAAAATCAGGAATATCCGATTGGTGCATCGAATAAAGATAGAAAGACATTGAGAAGATTGGCTGACAGTTTCTTCCTCAGTGAAAATGTGTTGTACAAGAGAAATTACGACATGGTCTTGCTCAGATGAGTGGATAGACACGAAGCAAACATGTTGATGCATGAGGTTCATGAAGGCTCATTTGGCACACATACCAATGGACATTCGATGGCTAAAAAGATGCTAAGGGCAGGTTACTATTGGCTGACAATGGAATCTAATTGTTACAAATTCACAAAGAAGTATCATAAATGCCAGATTTATGCGGACAAGGTTCATGTGCCTCCGACACTTCTCAATGTGATCTCTTCCCCACGGTCTTTCTCTATGTGGGGTATTGACATGATTGGAATGATAGAACCCAAAGCTTCGAATGGAAACTGTTTTATCTTGGTAGCAATTGATTACTTCACCAAGTGGGTTGAGGCTGCTTCATACGCAAATGTTACTAAACAGGTGGTTGTGTGTTTCATCAAGAATAATCTTATATGCCGGTATGGTGTGCCGAGCAGAATCATCACTGAAAATGGTTTGAATTTGAACAACAAGGTGATGACATAACTGTGTGAAGAATTCAAGATTGTCCATCACAATTCATCTCCATATAGGCCAAAGATGAATGGGCCTGTTGAAGCTGCTAATAAGAATATCAAGAGAATTATCCAGAAAATGGTCATTACTTATAAGGATTGGCATGAAATGCTCCCTTTTGCTCTGCATGGATATCGAACATCTGTCTGCACTTCAACAGGAGTGACCCCATTCTCCCTAGTGTATGGAATGGAAGCTGTACTCCCAATCGAGGTGGAGATTCCCTCGTTGCATGTGATAATGGAAACCAAGTTGTTAGAGGTTGAAAGGGTCCAGAACAGGATTGACCAATTGAATTTGATTGAGGAGAAGAGAATGACATTTTTGTGTCATGGGCAGTTATATCAAAAGATAATGAAGAAAGCTTTTGATAAAAAGGTCAAGCCTCGTGAATTCAGAGAAGGCGACCTCGTGCTTAGGAAGATCATGTCTTTCAACACTAATTCTAGGGGCAAGTGGACTCCCAATTTTGAAGGCTCATATGTTGTCAAGAAAGCCTTATCTGGCGGTGCATTAATCCTTGAAACTATGGATGGCGAGGAGTTCCCACGACCCATGAATGCTGGCGTAGTCAATAAATTCTTCGCCTAAAGAGATAAAAGAACAACTCGCTAAGTTGAAAACACGAAAGGGTGGCTTAGGCAAAAAAGAGCGTCTCGGTAGGCCGAAAATCTGAAAGGGCAGTCTAGGAAAAAATTAGGGACATAAACAGAATAAGTTTCCCGCTAAGTTGAAAACCCGCAAGGGAAGCTTAGGCAAAAGTTAGGGATTTTCTTGGCAAGTAACTACGTCAGACAAGACTTGATCATTGAAGCAACAATCTTCTCGAATCTTCACCATACTTCAACAAAAGCTGCTGCTCAGGATTTCAAAAGTTGTTAGGGGGGATATTAGTCATTGTATCTCAATGTATCTTTTCCATTATGTATTACCACTTCCCAAACTTTGTAATCATCTATGGAGTCTCACCATTCACGGACTACCATTCTATTAATGAAATTCGAGCTGTTACCTAATTCTTTGTGTTTCTTATTTTATTTAGCTTGCAAAGACTCAATTTATTACTTATAATAACTTTCAAACAAAGAGATTAAATAACAAAATTGATTTTAAAAAAAAAAGATTTTTACAATTTACTTTGAGATTTGTGATGAAACAATGACAACAAAAATGGTGATCCCAGGAATGGACGAACTCCAGCTGTTTTGAGAAGTTTTGTTCCCCTCGAGAAGGTCTACTCGGGTTGTTTTCGCCGTATTGGGTTTATAGTTCCGGTATCCTCGGACATGTTTGGGTTCATTTCTCCTCTTTTCTGAGTTTTCATGATGTGAAGTTTCATTCTGCATTTTTCTCTAGGGAAGTAGGCTTGAATTCCCCAGTGAAGTTAGATCGTTTTAGTGCCAGTCTGCTTTATTTTAGATTGGTCTTGCAATCCCCAATAGGCATGTTACTTTTGAAAAAAACTGGTTTCCCCGATGAAGCCGGAAGAAGGATGTTTTGTCCTGGTATCTGTTTGATTTGTCTATCTCCGGCTTATGTTTCTCCTCAGTAAAGTTAAAGCAGGCAGTAGGTTTGGTTTCCGCAGCTGGCCTTTACCTTTCATGGAATGATCATCTTGGTCGAAGCCTAGCCGAGTGTTGTTAGTTCCCGAGGCAGTTTTGTTTGTTTGTTCCCATTGATTGAGTATCTGTTTTGTTAGCATACGCACGATAGCATTCATACATTCATACATACATCATGCATGGCTAAAATTGACAAATAATCATTCATTGACATTTGTTAATATCTTTGTCGACATATTACCCTTTTTTACAGTGATAAGTTACCCTCTTGCCATTCGAGTGTTGGTCTTAAGCAGAAAACGTATATTCTTTCGATTTCCCTACTGAGTTGTCCCTCATAGAATATTTTTGCTTTAAACCTTCTGGTATAGCGCCCCGTTTGGGTAAATTTGATTTTCCCTCTTGAGTTTATTTCTCAAAGGATGAATTCAGGTTGACGGTTTCGTTCCAGTTTATTTCTGGTTTGGATCTGTGGCCCCCCGACAATGTTATTTACTTTGGAATTCTGAAAAACTCCAAGCTTTGGTTAGTGCATTTATTTTGCACAAGAAAACTTTATCCCCTTAGTAAGAATATCATGACACCTCCCTAGGAAGTCATACCTCTTTCCCCAAAAAAAAGTCATTTCCTTTTACGATCCTCCATGACCATAAATAGCAAGTCTCTTTATTTGATACAACTTACGTATTAGCCTTTACAGGCGGAGTGCCTTGGTTAAAGAAGAAGTTGAAACCCGTTCTAGGAGAAACACTAGAATCTTGGGAAAATTTGTTATCTTTTTGCTACCCTCAGTGAAAGTTGGTAGTTCATCGTCAGTGAATGGCCGTGATATTATTTTCTCTTTCTACCTTTAGTGAAATTTGGTAGACCATCGACAGTGAACATCAGTGTTTGTTATCTTTTTTCTATCTTCAGTGAACATTGGTAGTTCATCGTCAGTGAATGGAGGTGATATTATTTTCTCTTTCTACCTTCAGTGAAAGTTGGTAGACCATCAATAGTGAACGTCGGTGCTTGTTATCTTTTTGCTATCTTCAGTGAACATTGATAGATCATCGTTAGTGAACGGCGGTGATATTATTTTCTCTTTCTACCTTCAGTGAAAGTTGGTAGACCATCGACATTGAACGTTGGTGTTTGTTATCTTTTTTCTACCCTCATTGAACGTTGGTAGTTCATTGTCAGTGAACAGCGGTGATATTATTTTCTCTTTCTACCTTCAGTGAAAGTTGGTAGACCATCAGCAGTGAGCGTCGGTGTTTGTTATCTTTTTCTACCCTCAGTGAATGTTGGTAGTTCATTGTCAGTGAATGACCGTTATATTATTTTCTCTTTCTACCTTCAATGAAAGTTGGTAGGCCATCGGCAGTGAACGTCGGTGTTTTTTTATCTTTTGGCTATCTTCAGTGAACGTTGGTAGTTCATCGTCAGTGAATGACAGTGATATTATTTTCTCTTTCTACCTTCAGTGAAAGTTGGTAGACCATCGGCAGTGAACGTCATTTCTTGTTATCTTTTTGCTATCTTCAGTGAACGTGGATAGATCATCGTCAGTGAACAGCGGTGATATTATTTTCTCTTTCTACCTTCAGTGAAAGTTGGTAGACCATCGGCAGTCTACATCGATGTTTGTTATCTTTCTCTCTGCCTTCAGTGAACGTTGGTAGCTTCGCCTTCAGTAGAAGTTGGTGTGTCCTTGACCATCCTACCATCCTCTCTGATTCAGTTCTTTTGGTCCACCAGTGATTTATTTTCCTGGTCGGGTTGCTCCTTTGTTTCTTTATTATTGTTGCATCCCTAGTGATACGTTGCGTCTCTTTGGTACTGTTCATATGCATAAGACTTTGCATGGCATCTTAGGGCAAAAAATAGGGTTTGTTTTATATTTAAGTATCTTCGGTCACATCGACACGAAGATTTTTAACCTTCGTATCTCCGGATAGAAGAAACTTAAATAAGGGCAGCTGTTGTACCCCAATTTTTGCCCCTAAGATCCCTTCATCATACCATGTTGATTTATTCACAACAAGATCACACTAGGATCCTTGGTTCCCCTCCCTACTTTGAATTGTTCTCCTTTTGAGGGAATACCAAGCACCTTGACTTATGTTCCTTTTGTGGTCATGAATATTGTTTTGATTTCTTCACTTATAAAATACAATGTTGGCTTGTCTTGTTTGTTATCCATGTAGGTAATGGCAATGAGATTTAACAAGTTACCCCATGGGTTCAAGAGTTTATTTCCATGCCCTAGTCAATATAGCTTGAGAAGTTCAAACCTCACCATTGGATTGGTTTTTGGAGAATTGGCATGGCAAGGTTGCTTTGGTTCACCACGTTTCAAGGTTATTAGACTTGACTCCAAAGTACAAGGGGTTGATTGGAGAAGTTGTCATGTTTGGACAAGGCCTTGTCCCTATTGGTCACAAGAGAATATTTCTCTCAAAATTCAAGATATGGAAGTGGTTTTGGTGGCTACGAATCGTCATTATCATCCTCAACAACTTCTATTCACAAAGCCAGAATATTGGTACAAGAAGTTTGTTCAAACTTGTCAAAGTTCTCTAAGGCATTCTCTTGATCTAGAAGCTAGGGTTTTGAACTTCAAAGAAGCATATCTTGCTCATATTTTGGTATTTTTGAGTGATTCCAAAGACATCTTTCTCTTCAAAGGGTTATCAACAAACCACTTCAAAAGTTTCAAGGAGTTTTCATGTGGAATAATCTTGATGATGAAGAAAGATTACAAGTCATCCAGATGATCCCACAATTTTCCACATGTGACTTCAAATGGTCATAACTTGGCCAATTTTTTATCATCTTGAGTCCTTTCTTTTTCCATAATAATCTTGAAGAAGTTTACTTTATGCCTTCTTTTATGTGCAATGTGACAAAATGGAGGGAAGTTTCTTTAAATATGCAAAAGATTATAGCTCATTTCATGATTTTTGGCCAACTTCAACAAGTCATAACTCTCTCATTTTTTGGAGATTTTGAATGTTTCAAGTCTCAAAATGTTATTCAAGAGATCTACTTCATTCCATATTTTTTGGTCAAGAGCAAATTCCAAGTGGAAGGCCATGTTTGGATGCAAAATATTATAGGTCATTTTTGAAGAAGAATTTGAAATATTTCTAAGTATGGAAAGTCAACCCTTTTTCTTCAACTTTGACTCAATGTAACTTTCAGCTCAAGCATCCATTTGATTCCATTATTTTTCCATTGCAAAGCTTGTAACCTCATCTTTCTAAATCATCAAGAACCATGCC
This sequence comes from Vicia faba, assembly GCA_948472305.1. Lineage (NCBI taxonomy): Eukaryota > Viridiplantae > Streptophyta > Magnoliopsida > Fabales > Fabaceae > Vicia > Vicia faba. The sequence continues at coordinate 711,248,741 of OX451738.1, forward strand.
CTAAGAACCCTTGAGTTGGAAATGCCATGGATTTGAATTTGGTAACTTGAAACTGATTTTTTCACAAAGTCAGAATTTTGAAATCCATAATGTGACTTCCAAACACAAGATTTATGCGTGTTTTTGATTTAAACTTGATTAGAAAACCTGCCAGAAGTGATTAGCACCCCAAAACGCAAGATTTGGTTGAGTTTTGATGAAAATGAAGTCACGCTTCACTCGTGCTCGACCTTCACTCAATTTCCCTCCAAACTTCCTTGTTTCTTCAAATTTTCATTCCCATTCACTTCCTTATAAATAGAGGGTCCTTCCCCATTCATTTCTTCAAGCTTTGAGAGCCAAAAACACCCTGCCAAAACCTCACACGAACCCATCTTTTTTGATTCAGTTTCTGAGATTTAAGCTCCCTTTTCTAAAATTATTTGCGCATTCATCATCCTTGATCATCATATAAACTCTCCAGCACTTAAACCAATCAAAACGAGCCATAATTTAGGCTACAGAAGTCCAGTTTCAGAGCTTCTTCCTTGAACTTCAAAAAGGTAGAATTCTCCACCATTTGGATCCAAGTCAGGCACTAATCTATTCTACTCCTTCTCCTGATTCTAATGCTGCTTACAATTTTTAAATCCATTGAGAATTCAGAGAGAAATCTCAAATTGAAGGTGCTCGCTATTTTTTGTGTTTTTGATTCATATCTCACTCCATACCTTATATAAATTTGGCGCGATGGTTGTGTTAGAATCGTCTTGAAGAGACGAGTTCAATGATGCTAGCATGGGATCCTAATATTTACATTTGAAAGATCTCACAAAATCCCCATTGCAGGGTGTCTGGAGGTTGAAGACGATGACATGTCTCGTCTCAGCCAATGATAGCGTGCCAAACGTTTTAATTTCATTGGTTGCCCATTTTCTGATCCTATGTGTATCTCACTAAGGTCCATATCAAGCATAGTGCGCCTGGTCCACTGGATTAGCTTACTAACGCGTTTTAACTATGATCTGATGGTCCACATCTTTTTGGTTTTATTTTATTTTCTGATTTTATATTTTTATTGATTAAATTTTCAAAAATTCACAACTCTTTTATTTTTTTATCCAAAAATTATGAAAAAATTCACAAAAATACTTTGAATTATTTCTGATCTCAGGACTATTTTTTCACATTTTTATTTTGAAATTTAGTATTTTTTGTATTTTTTTCTTTCTTTCAATTACCTAAAAAATAGTTTGTGACATTTTTTAATTCTAAAAAAATTCATAAATATTATTTTGCATATTTTTGACTTTTTGAAAATTTTATGACGAGGTTTACTATTTTTGACCTATTTTATGTTTGATTGAGCAATTTTAAATAGTTTAAAAATAGTTTCTGACTTTTAAAAAATTACCAAAAATTTTATAAAAATATTTGGATCCACTTCTGATTTTTCCATGGCCTTACTTCTCATTTCTTGATTAATTTGAACATAATTGATATTTTTCTCATTATTTTCTATTTTTAAAACATTTTTTAATCCTTTTTTTATATATTAAATGTGATATTATTTTGTGATTATTTTCTGGCTGATCTTGGGTTAGGTTTTGGATCATGAACTTTATTAACATCATTGGATCCATGATGTTGAGTTTAACTCCACAAAAAATGGATGAATGATTTTAATAATAGTTTGATTAAAATTTAATTCAAATATGGTTTGTATATTTTTTTTACCCTATCCCTCTTCATCTCATCCCCTTCTTATTGCACTAAATGTTGTTGGAGCATGATCTCTATATCACGTCTAAAAAAAAATGGTGCATAAATTGCTATTGACCGACCTCAAAATAGGTGCGACTTCTATATAAGTCCACTTACGATTGCTTAATATAGCGCTAAATTTTGTCCCGATTCGAATAAATGATCATTCGTGGCCCAAACTTATGATTGCAAGCCCAAGTATGTTAATTTGATCTCTTTGATCCAATAACCCGGAGATTCATTGTGTGGAGGCTTTGGTTCTACCAATCCTCTAATGGATCTAAAACACCTTTGGTCAACGCAGATCACTTAAACATCGTTGATCATTAAATGGTACTTATGAGAATTCCAAATGGATGATATACTTGACAAAAAGCAAATGCAACTTGTTGTGTGGAGGCTTTGGTTCTACCAATCCTCTAATGAGTTTCAAATGCAAGTTTCAAGATGGTCATCCAACTAACCACTAATTATTGACTTGTTTTACCTTATGCTTTTATTCTTTTTTTATGCTTTATGTACTATTTACTTTTGGCATTTACATTATATGCCATTTTCATCTTTGCTCATTCGAGCCTTTATTTTCTTGCCTTTTTTATTTTTACTCACTTGAGCTTTTTCCCTTCCTTTCTTAAGATACTTAACAATCAACATAAACCCTAAAAAAATTTAATGGTACTTGGACTACTTGGTTATTATCCTTGGCATTATGGAGCATGGGACTTTTCTTGGACTTAGGATTAGAAACCTTGACCTATCTTGGAGATCTTATCTGATTATTTTGTCTGGAGTTCTTGAGGTTTACCTCGAGACATTGGGTTGCTTGTTTGTTTTGTGTGCAGGTTTTTGTGATCACATCCGCTATTTGTGATATGGAATTCACCCGTATACAACCGTTACTCTGCCCAACTTTTGTGAAGACTTAATACACTTGAAGTTTAGTTCTCTCAAGAGGTCTAGTATTTCTTTGCTTGATTAGTTTCAATCCAAGGAATGGGAATTTTGTCTTGGCTCATAATGTCAAGTTTTGGCTTTTTATTGGTTAGATGGTTCTAATCCCTAACTTTTATCTTATGCTTTAGGATAGCCTCTTCTTCTCCTCCCATCTTCTTTAATTTCAAAAATCTTCTTCCTCCTTTTGGAAACTCTTCTTGTTTTGAAACTTGAACCATTTTCATGATAAACTTGGACTTATGTCCATGCATTTTCCAAACATTTTCATAAATAAATTCCAGTCAATCAAATCTCATTCAAACCATTTACCACTTTGGCTTTTACTTTAAACTTTTCTCAAAAGATTAAACTCTTGCCAATCCTTGTATTGGTGCAAACAACTATACTTCTACAATATGTAGTGAAGAGAGATGTTTTCCACTTGGGTGTTGAGTGAGGCATTGTTGATTTTAAAATCCAAGCCGTATCCTCCACTTTGAGATGATGCAAATCCTCCTTTCTCATGATTGTGGGTAGTAGGTATGTTTTCCACACGGACAATGATGATGATGTTTTATCTCATAAAATTGACCAACGCATTTATGTTTCAAACTTTTAAAAGAGGAAATACATGTACCTTGATCCCTTATTGCACGAAAGGTGGTATGTAGGAATTAAAGGTTCGCAACCACGGCGGGTGCAAAAATCATAAAAAATATTTCTTTTCTCACTTCCACCATCCATTTTATATACAACAGTTTTTATAGCCAAAATATATAGATTTTACAAAGAGGCTCCTGCGGAGTACCGTAGATGTTTATGGTGCTAATATCTTCCCTTTGAATAACCAACCCCCTTACCTTGAATATTTCCCCCTCTTTTTGGGTTATTCGCTCTTTTCCCATTCCTTTGGAAACACTAAAGTGCAGTGGAGATTTTGATTTTGATTTGTATAAAGTCTAGTCAATCCAATGGCTTAGTCATGAGCATTTCTACCGCTACAACTGGTAGCCCTTGAGTAGTCAAGGAGAATACAGGGCCGTTGAGTGATGTCATGAAACACTAACTGACTTTCAGAACCTTTACTTGACTAACTTGGCCATTAAGATGTAGTGAGATAACCGACTTTGGTGCAGTTCGAAGTTGGTAGATACTCGATACTACACTCATTGAGGTTTGGCTTTTTGGGATATTTCGGTTGCCGTGAAAGAGGCTTGCGCTGAAACAATGCCCGAGAAGACAAATTAGTGATATTGAGATCCCTTAGGACCCGTTTACTATTACTAGGACATGTTGAGGCAACTAAACTTCAAGAGGGTACTTACCTATAAAAGCTCATGCAAGCCTAAACCTAAGGATTTGTTTAAATTAACTTGTGCATATGCTTGTACATAACATCATGACATCATACCATAGCATTTTAGACTAACCATTTCAAGGATTTTGAGATTCATCTTTGTTCTATTTTTTAGGATATGACTCCCACTCGCAGGAACACAATCTAAGTCAACCTTGTACGAGTACCTTTTCAGCTCAAGGATTTATCGTCAAGGGTCCCTGAGAATTCTCCGTTCACCAAAAGACATGGACGACTTCTCAACTTGGTTACCTCGAGCTTTGATGAAGATATGATGAAGGTGCTTTTCCAGTTCTTTGACCCGTTGCACCATTGTTTTACCTTCCCCGATTACTAGCTTGTACCAACTATGAAAGAGTTCTCTCCGCTTTTGGGAATTCCTATCCTCGATCAACTACCTTTCAACAGTACCGAAAGAGACCTAAGCCCTGAAGAGGTTTCCCGAGCTTTACACTTGCAACAATCCGACGTCACGACTAATTGGGAAACAAGAAATGGTGTCAAAGGGTTCTTATTCAAGTTCTTACTGAAAAAATCTCAAGACTGTTGGAACAACCTGGATTTACAAGCATTCGAAGAAATTTTGGCTCTTCCCATCTATGGGTTGGTACTATTTCCAAATCCTGACCAACTTATAGATGTGAATGCTGTCAAAATATTTTTATCTCATAATCTGGTGCCTACTTTGTTGAGAGATATCTTGCATTCTCTCCACACTCGCACCATGAGGAGAAGAGGAAATCTCATGTGTTTTACTCCTCTGTTGGCTAAATGGTTTGTTTCGCATCTTCCCCGATCTGTTGTGAAGAATGGGCAAGGTTTGAGGTGGTCCAATAGGCTAATGTCACTCAGGAATTCAGATATCCATTGGTGTTCTCGATCCTTAGAGGATATTACTATCATCGATCTTTGTGGGGAATTCCCTAATGTTCCTCTGCTTGGCATTAGGGGAGGCATCACTTATAACCCTTGCTTAGATCTGCAATAGTTTGGGTACGCACGAAGAGATGGTCCACATGACGCGCTCATCCAAGGTGTAGTTTTTGACTATGAAAGTGACAATCAAGACTACCGTCGGAGGTTTATACGAGCCTGGAGGATGGCAATCAAGGTGGACAGTAGGAAATTGGGGCACAAGAATTCCATTCCCCTTGAGCCTTACCTTAGGTGGGTACGGGCTCACGCTCAGATTCTAGCAATGCCTTACCTCTCTATTCTCCCAATTATCATAGAGCCTGTTGTTGAAGAAGATGTACCATACACTGTCCTTCATCCTAACACGCCCACCTCCCTCGAAGACTTACAAAGGGATTGGATACAACTTAAGGAAGACCGAGACACTTTTGAAGCCCAATTCTACGCCAGCAAGAAGAAAGTTCTGGAACTCACCAAACAACTTCATGAAGAGCAGAGTCTGAACGCCTACATCGCACCAAAGAGGATGCGTTCAACTTTTTTATCTGATAAGTTTTTGTATTTTATTTCTTTCATTGTAAGCCCAAAGAGGCATGATGTACTCAAACTTGGATTTATTAATATAACGTGTGTTCTTTTTTTGTCTAAAGCAAATTTAAATATCTAATTTCCTTGAAATCATTTGCATATGCATCTTCATTCATCATAACACAAACATGTTTCTTACAACAGGTCTCCTTATCTTTCTACTGTTTATTTCAGTGAGATGGATATTAAATAGACAGTAAAATATCTTCAGGCGCAGAACTCCCAGTTTCAACAAATGTTCTTGACTCTGGCAAAAGGATAAGATGAGTTAAAAACTCTGTTGATCAAAGAAAAGAAGAAGAAAGCAAAGAAATCAGCCGGTGTTTTGAATCTGGGAAGAAGCTTCAAAGGACCAGCTAGAGGGACTCTAGACTCCGGAACGTCATCAGGTGAAAGGGATAATCAAGAAGGGAAAAACAAGGAAGTGTCTGACCCTCTAAAATCTGAAGAGGAAGAAGAGGTCGACTACTCTGAAGAGCAGTATCCTCCAGCTGACGATAAATACAAACATTTGGAAGATCGCCTCAATGCTATGGAGATCCAAAAGGTACCCGGGTTGAATTTTGAGGATCTAGGACTTGTCTCAGGGGTTGTCATACTGCAGAAATTCAAGGTCCCCACTTTCTCTAAATATGACGGTGTCTCTTGTCCAAAGCTTCATTTGAGATCATACGTCAGAAAAATTCAACCCCATACCGCGGATAAGAATCTATGGGTGCATTTCTTCCAAGAAAGCTTGTCAGGGACACAGTTGGATTGGTTCTATCAGTTAGAAGGGACCAACATCCGCAATTGGGAAGATTTAGCGGCCGCTTTTTACAAGCAATACCAGTATAATGTTGACTTAGCTCTAACTCGGGCACAGTTGCAAGGCATGTTTATGGGTATAGGTGAAGGTTTCAAAACCTATGCTCAAAAATGGCGAGATCTCGCGGGAAGGGTCCAACCCCCTCTATTTGATATAGAATTGGTGGATATGTTCTTAGGCATGCTATCTGGTCCATTCTTCAAACACCTGATCAGAAGCTCCTCGGTTGGGTTTACCGAATTAATCATGACCGACGAATGGGTAGAAGCGGGTATAAAAAGTGGAAAAATTCAAAGAGATGCATCCTCGAGCGTGATAAAGAAGCCCTTTACCAGAAAGAAGGAGGTCAGTGTTGCATATGACCGTAGGAATCAGGACAGAACTGAACGCCGTCCAGCGGTATGGGCTGTAATGATCTCTAATCATGCACCTACTCAATAAAGTAACAATCATTCTAGAATAGAAATGCCGGTAAGACAGTTTACCCCGATGAATATGACGTTGTCTCAAGTCTTGCCGCATTTGTTGAAATCTAATCTAGTAATCTTACGAGAAGCTCCGAAGAATCCCAACACTGCCTCTCCCCGTTATAACCCAAATGCTCGTTGTGCTTACCATTCAGAAAGTCCAAGACATGATACAAACGACTGTTGGGCTTTGAAAAACAAGGTGCAAGACCTTCTCGAGGCAGAGAAAATTAAATTTGATGCTCCTAAGATCCCAAATGTTATCACCGCTCCTATGCCCAAGCACAGTCGTGGTGTTAATGCTGTTGAAGATGATGTGTTTGTTACTATTGTTGATGAACTTGTTACTCCTCTCCTAACCGTCAAAAGGAACCTGTTGAAGGCCGGTTTATTTCCGGGTTGTGGCGAAGGCTGCCACCTCTGTTCATTTCTACCGAATGGTTGTCATTTATTTAAGGCAGGTGTCCAACGCCTGATGGATGACAAAGAGATTTTGTTTGAAAATACTCCCGTTCCAACCATTTCTTACAAGGATGTTTCAATAATAACCATTTCCGCCAATACTCCCAGAGTCTCCACCAAAAGACTCGTTAGGATTACATCTGTTCTGAAGGTGACTCCACTGATAATTACTATGCCAGGGCCAATCCCATACGCCTCAGACAAAACTGTTCCCTGGAACTATGGGGGTGACATCTACTACCACGACGTCAAGCAAGAATGGCTGGATGTTAAAGACCCGGTTTTTGAGAAGGTTGACCCCGACATTGGCAACATTGTGGAAACCAGTAAAATAACCAGAAGTGGAAGAGTATTCTCCCCTGAGATTGCTCCTCCAAAAGCTGTTACTTGTCCTGTGATCATTCCTACTTTTGTTCCTGCTGATACTACTACTACAGTTCCTGTGATTACCCCTGCTGACACCCCTATCACCAAGTCGACCGAGACTCGGGGCAAAAACATTTTGGTTGAGCCTATCCGGATGAAGGTGCAGTTAGTATCTATCCCGGAGGCTTCCAAGAAAGAGATGGAAGAAATTTTGAAAATTATAAAGAGAAGCGACTACAATGTAGTCGAACAGCTAAGGAATACCCCTTCAAAGATTTCTATGCTAGCTTTACTATTGTGCTCCGAAGCTCATGCGAAGGCCTTGGTGAAATTTCTTAAAACTGCCCATGTGCCACAAGAAACCTCTGCTGACCAATTCAAAGATTGTGTGGCTATTTTGACAGCTGATAATGGTTTGGGCTTTTCTGATGCTGATCTGACATCTAGAGGGAGGAAACACAATGATGTGTTGCATGTCTCTGTCGAATGCAGGGGCATTACTTTTGCCCATGTCTTGGTAGATACTTGTTAATAATTGAATGTGCTGCCTAAGAAGGCTCTGGATAGACTATACTGTGAAGGTTTGACCTTAAAACCCAACAACATAGTGGTAAGGGCATTCAATGGTTTGAAGATAATGGTGCACGGGGAGGTGGACATCCCCATCAAAGTTGGAACTCAGACCTTTGATTCAACTTTCTATGTGATGGATATTCGCCCTTCCTATTCCTGTTTATTGGGCCGACCTTGGATTCATGGCGCTGGTGCTGTCACCTCGACATTACATCAGATGTTGAAGTACCCAATCAAAGGAAAAATCATCACTGTCCATGGAGAGGAGGAATATTGGTCAGTCACCTAAACTCCTTCAGGTATGTGGAAATGGATGGTGAATTCATCGAAAATCCGTGTCAGCATTTCGAGGAAGTCCCACAAATAGTTGTAGCAACCAAGACTATTTCCAAAGTCCCAAAGATTACCAGACCTCCGCTAAAGATGGCTTCTCTGAAAGATGCCAAGGCAGTAGTCGAAGAAGGTGGGTGTACCATTTGGGGCCAACTTTCGGATATTCCCTACAAATCTGACAAATTTGGTTTGGGTTTTTCTTTAGGAGCCCATAATGCTATTTGTCGTGCTCGCGTCGGGGGACCACCTTTGCGGATCAGCAACCATGGAGTCAACACAGTGGAAGATAGTGATGACAACTGTGACCTGGAAGAATGGATTTTTTCCAACTATCAGCGGAGGACTCAATAACTGGGAAGCCAAAGAATTTATCCATATTACTTTTATCCAACAGTAATTGTCTTTAAATTTTTGTCGGACTTGTAATAATTAAACAATTTAGACTTTAAAACCTTGTGTCTTACCCGAGGCACAACGGTCCGTTTGTGAGGGTTGTTACTTCATTTTCATATGTAATCAATAAATCATGGACGTTTTTGCATGCAAATTTTATGCTCTTTATTCTTATTTTTCTACATTTTTATTTTTCTCAAAGATAGATATGCTCTTACACACACTCACATATCAAAATGCAGATCCACATCCACTCAGGATGCCATGGGTAATGATTCTGCTATGGCCTATTATGACTTTGAAAATCTGATCTATGAAGCCGAAGATGAAGGTGAGGAAGATTGTGAGGTGCTAGGGGAACTAGCCAGGTTACTACAACAAGAAGAAAGGACCATACAGCCCCACGAAGAGCCGGTTGACACAATTAACTTATATACTGAAGAGGACAAGAAAGAAGTCAAGGTAGGTGCCAATCTAGAACCTAGTTTCAAGAAGTGCTTAACTCAGTTACTACATGACTATGTTGAGGTCTTTTCCTGGTCATACAAATACATTCCAGGACTTGATGCTGATATCGTGGTCCATCGTCTGCCGACAAAAGAAGACTGCCCTCTGGTAAAATAGAAAGTTCGTCGTATGCGGCCAGAAATGTCAGAGAAGATCAAGACTGAAGTCATGAAACAGTTCAAAGCCAGATTCTTAGCCGTCACCTCCTATCCGCAATGGGTCACCAATGTTGTTCTAGTGCCTAAAAAGGACGGTAAAGTACACATGTGTGTGGATTACAGAGACTTGAATAGGGCAAGCCCTAAGGATAATTTCATGCTTCCCCATATCGATATTCTAGTTGACAACACCGCATAACATAAAGTATTCTCCTTCCTGGATGGTTTCTCCGGGTACAATGAAATCAAAATAGCACTTGAGGACATGGAGAAAACGACCTTCGTCACACAGTGGGACACGTTCTATTACAAAGTTATGCCATTTGAGTTGAAGAACGTTGGGGCAACTTATCAGCGCGCCATGGTATCTTTGTTTCATGATATGATCCATCACGAGATAGAGGTCTACGTGGATGACATGATAGCTAGATCTCAAACTGAAGAGGAACACTTTGACCATTTGCAGAAACTGTTTGAAAGACTGAAGAAATACTAACTAAGGTTGAACCCGAGTAAATGCACATTTTGAGTGAGGTCCGGTAAACTCCTAGGCTTCATTGTCAGCGGTAAAGGTATCGAAGTGGACCCTGCAAAGGTAAAAGAAATACAAGAAATATCTGCTCCTTGCACCGAGAAGGAAGTCAGAGGATTCTTAGGACGACTAAACTACATCGCCAAATTCATTTCTCACCTAACCGCTACTTGTGAACCAATGTTCAAATTACTGAAGAAAGATCAAATGTTGGATTGGAACAACGACTGCCAGGCTACCTTCGACAGGATCAAAGAGTGACTTTAAGAGCCTCCCGTTTTGATGTCGCCAGTCGAGGGAAGACCTTTGATCATGTATCTAACTGTCTTGGAAAATTCAATGGGGTGTGTGCTGGGGTAGCATGACGAGTCTGTCCGAAAAGAGCATGCAATATACTACCTGAGCAAAAAGTTTACCGACTGTGAAACCGGATATTCACTGCTCGAGAAAACTTGTTGCGCTCTGGCATTGGCTTCTCGCCGGCTAAGACAGTATGTGTTGACCTATACTACTTTATTGATATCCAAGATGGATCCAATTAAATACATATTCGAGAAGCCCACCCTCTCTAGAAGAATAGCAAGATGGCAGATGATCCTGACTGAATACGACATTCAATACACTACTTAAAAAGAAATAAAGAGCAGCGTGCTAGCCGATCACCTTGCTCATCAGGCTGTGGATGACTATCAGTCCATGAAATTAGAGTTCTCAGATGAAGACATCATGTTGGTAAGAAATTGTGAAGAACTCATACCATATGACGAACTTGAACAAGGATCCCGATGGACCTTGGTTTTTGACAGAGCTTCCAACGCGCTCGGCAATGGCATAGGCGCTGTGATCATATCCCCTAAAGGATGTCATACTCCCTTCACCCCTAGGCTTTGTTTCAACTATACCAATAATATGGCGGAATATGAAACGTGTATTATGGGTCTCAAAGCCGCCATAGATTTGGGAATCAAGTCCTTAAATGTATTTGGAGATTCAGCCTTACTCATCAGTCAGATCAAAGGAGAATGGGATACGAAGCATCCTAATCTCATCCCTTACAAAGAACATGTGTTGACATTAATCCCACATGTTGTACCCCAAAATTTGCCCTCTCATTTATCAAGACTTTTCTCACAAGATTTATTTGACTCAAGACTGGATTAGGGTTTGACCAGCTCAAGACACCTCCTCATGCACTGATGACCAAAATTAGGGTTTGAATTTGCACAAGGATTCTTGGACTATCAATGCTTCATATGACTTTCAAACATAATTATGAACCCCTAATATTACTCACGACAAGTTTCAGGCCTTGAACCACATTGTTGATCAGTCAATTGGACAGTTGACCTAAAAATCAACTGTATTGGGGAAAAAGTCAACCATGGCCAATTTACAGTCAAACTTCATAATTTTTTATCCACATCAACATTTTAGACTCATATGTATCATTTGATCAAGTTTGGATCACAATTCCTCAAGAAATTTGATCAAATCATCAAAAGGGCAAAATGGTCAAAATTAGGGTTTTGACTGAGGAAGGGCAATTTCTGATTTTTTACCTAGCAAATGACCAATTGAGTTAAAGCATGATTCCAAGGATTCAATTGCATCATCTTGACCTAATTACATGGTACAAAACATTTCAATTTCATTGATAGAAAGATGAAATTTGCAGTCAACTAATTAAAAGTCAACTGTACACTGAAAAGTCAAACTTTGACTTTTTGGTCAAAATCAAGTGCCAAGGGTCACAATTCATCAAAACATGTCAAAATGTGAAACTTGTTCATCAAGAAATCAAGGATTTAAGATTAGGGTTTAAAATAGGAAATTTTCTTAACTTAGAAATTTTTCTAAGTATAGAAAATTTCTTATTTTTTCTCAACTTTAAGCCATTTTTTCACCATGATACAAGATGATTCAAAGGATGTTCCCAACATAAAAGTTGTAGACCTCCATGAAATATATAACTTTTCTTCACACATTTTTCCCTAAAGATGCTTGTATCTCAAGATATAATTTTATGAATACATGCTCATGAACCAAATAACTTAGTGAAATTTTGACCTAATTTAGGCCGGTTTTTGACCTATCTTCATGACAATTTTTCACCTAGTTCCAAGAGGTATCTTGAAATGCATTTCAAAGATGAGTTATAGATAACATTTCAAGCTTTACAACATGTCCAAGAACTCTTCAAGATCATTTCTGAGTAGGGAGAATCGAAGAGATGAAGTTGGCAATTTCTCACTTTGAATTCAAGCCATTTCATGAAGAACAATTTTCCAATCAGTACCTATGCTGCCTAATCCATGCTTTACAGGTCCCAAACTTGTTTCTTACTTCATAATTTAATGCTTACTCCGTTGACAAAGATTTAATCCAAGCCCTAGAGCCATTTTCCAAGTTGTAATTTCATAAATGGCATAAAGTGACCATTGCCATTTTGAAAAAGGTTCACTTTTGCAATTTTCCAATTCTTGAGCATTGAACCTGTCTCCATTGCACATACAAGTCTTACAGGCCTAAAGCAAATTGTACAAAGCATATACCAACCCTAAGCAAGCCAGTACAAGCATGTAAATCCCCGTCCCTTCATTTTGCTTCAAAAGCAAAGAAAGTATGCAAAAAGGGTAGGATTGAAAAATCTGTTGGAGAGCTGACTTTAAACCTATCCCATACTAATATACAAACACATTACATTTATAAACACGATTGCCAAAGGCCTGAAACACTCCCAAACTCCCTTTCACCAAAAAACTGTCAAAACTTGCAGTTTTTGCATAAGCATAGCCATCCATCATTTAGCTCGTGTGTTTCAAGTCTTAACCATCAAAACACTTTACCTACTTGATATCTAACTGATCCAGACCCTCATCCTTGTAATGTAACTACTTCTCCATCATCTGCCATTTTTGTTTTCAAAGCTTGCAGGTTGACTTGGATAGAGAGTTCCAGGCACTTCCAAAGCAAGGCAAGGATTGGAACACACTCAGGGAGGTTCAAGCAAGCTCAAGCAATCATCAGACCTTCATAAAACTCACTCCAACTCCATCCACGTTTTCACTTGAAAGAGGTAAAAATATCAACTTCTATCTCTTCATACAGGTATCCATTGGCCACGATTTGTGAATAAACAATGTAGACCTCATTGCTATGAAGCTGTACATGTATATATCTTGCATTTATTTGGCTTAAGTTAAGAGAATTTTAAAGTTCAAATTCCTGTAAAACTTAGGTTTAGATTTAGGGCTTTTAAAATTCATCTTGATCTTTGATTGTTAGCTTACATGATTTATATGGTTAGAATCGTGAGACAAAATGCTACAACATTCATGTTATGAGTTTTCATTTTCATGGAGAAATGAGAAAGTTACAGAGCAACTGGCTGGCTAGAGGAAGAAGACGAAGTACAGGGCCATAGAAGCGTTTCATGTTATGTTATTTTTGTTTCACATTAATCAATGGATGTATAGCCACCCCAGTGGCAAGGTAGCGCGCTGGTGAGACCCATGTCTTGGGTTCGAACCTTGGCGCTACCTTTTGTTTTTTCACATTTTTTCATTTTTCAGTTTTTGGCTTGTTTTGCAGGATTGGGCCTCCATGCTGGGCCTTGTTTTTTTTCTAACTTTCACCACTTGATTGCTCAGAACACCCCCTGGCCCAACTATTTTTTATATTTTTTATTTATTTGTTTTATTTTCATTTTTGTTTATTAAATATTTTCTTTAATGCATAAAAATCCTAAAAAATATAAATATAGTGATATTGCATTTTATTTTATTTCATTTTTATTTTTCACATAAAAAATATATTTTATCTTAGTTATATATTAATTATTTTTCTTAATAAGCTTGTAAACATAAATAAAATAGGTTTAGTTTAATTTGTTTTATTTTTTTTTCATTCCATACTTGTAAATATTTATCTTAACATATAAAAGCTAAATATTTTCATACAATATTATTTATTATTTTTTTATACAAAGAATACACATATAATAATATATAAGGACCTTATTTTTTTCAAACTAGAAATTAGGGTTAAACCTTTTTTTTAAGAATTAATTTCTTTTCCTTATATTTTTAGGATTATGTTAAAAAAAAATTCACACAAAAAAAACAACAAAAAAATCTTTTCTTGCATGTACATAATATGGCACATTTAAATATTGTATATTATTTATTCTAATATTCGTACAAATTCGATTTGGTTGTAATAATTTATTTAGATTTACATTCTTGAAAATTCCCATTCAAATTTGTATTCCCCCCTCCCATAAATTGTTGTAATAGCTTAGTAATCTTTACAGTACGCAATTTACCGCTTTACATGCCATGTTAGTAATTAGGGTTTGTATGGTAAGATCAAAACAAAACAAATAGAAAACCCTAAATGCAAGACAAAATCAAGGCATGAAAGTAAAACATTTGCATACAAGCATCCTTAGGGTTTCTCCACTTGGTTGTCTTATACAAAAATAGCCATATTACGCATGCAAGGTATCTTGGCAAAACAAACAAGTATAAGATCATAGTCCCTCGATGACGCTATTCAAAGTTGCCTTACAAATTGATCTTGGTCCCTCAAAATGCTAAGATACTTTACAATATTTCTAATCATGGTTATATGATGACCCACGCCCGTCCCGTTTACATCCAAAGATATGGTTGCTTACCAAATCAATGGTAAGACAACAATGCCAAAGGAATAGAAAAATGCATAAGAAAGAAATTTGAGCAGGTAGATTGCTTTTAGTTACTTGCTCTATTTCCAAACAACTATCCTTTCTATTTTCAAAACAAACACACACATTTTCAAACATTGAAAACATTTTCAAAAAGACAAACATCTTTGCATACATTCTTACGAACGAGAATCATTTCAAAGATTGCCTAAACGAATGGCCTCTTTTACAAAATACTTTCAAAACCACACCAAACACATTTTCAAACAACAAAAGCAAGTGATCTAGCAAGTAACTAAGAGCCCATGGAAAACCATGGATGAAAAGGGTCGTAATACCTTCCCTTTTCATAATCTACCCCCCGAACTCAAGAAAAAATCTCAAAGGTCTTTCCTGTGCTTTTTCACCTTTCCTTTTGGATAAAAGAAAATTCAGTGGCGACTCTTGCTAACCGCGACATTTGCAATCAATTGCAAAACCCTCAAGTCAGTTCTCCCACCGTATCACGGAACTGGCAACTCCGTTGGGGATTTTATAAAAGTGGGGTTATCTTAGGGCTAGATCACATTTATTTGCTTACATTGTTTGACTTGTTTGCTTTACATTATGGTTCTTTGTTTGGGTTTGAATCCTCCACCCAGATTTGGGAAACATTATAGGTAAATAGCAATACGTTGTGGAAACTGTGCGGGGTATACCGACATGGTATAAGCAATAACTATGTTAGTGTGACATATTTGTTGGTACCGGTAGCCTTTGAGTCAATCAAAGAGAATACGAGGCCGCTGAGTGATGTCATGAAGCACTAATGAACTTCTAGAACCCTTTACTTGACCAACTTGGCCTTTAGGATGTAGTGAGATGACCGGCTTTGGTGCAGTCCGAAGTTGGTATATACTTGATACTACACTCATTGAGGGTTGGTTTCTTGGGATATTTCGGTCGCCATTAAAGAGGCTTGAGCTGAAACAATGACCAAGGAAACAATCCGGTGATATTGAGCTCCTTAGAACTCGGTTACTATTATTAGGACAAGTTTGAGCGAACTAAACTTCAAGAGGGTACTTACCTATAAAGCCCCATGCAAGCCTAAACTAAGAACTTGTTTGTTTTGCTTGTATATACATACTTGGGAATAAAATCATGGACATCACGAGCATCATATACATCCACTAACCATTTCAAGGATTTTGGAGATTTATCTTTGTTCTTGTTTTGTAGGATATGGATTCACTTCGTAGGAAAACTATCCAAGTCAACCTTGTAAGAATTCCTCCATAACTCAAGGAGCTAGCTTCAAGGATCCCTGAGAACTCTCCATTCACCGAGAGGCATGGTCTTTTACTCAACTTGGTCACCTCCAACACAGATGAGGATATGATGAATGTGCTCTTCAAGTTCTTTGATCCTTTGCACCATTGCTTCACATTTCCTGACTATCAGCTTGTGCTTACTTTGGAAGAATTCTCTCAACTCTCGAGGATTCCCATTCTCAATCAACTACATTTCAACGGTACGGAAAGAGATCCAAAGCCAAAAGAGATTGCTCAAGCCCTGCACTTGCACTCATCTGATGTCACAACCCATTGGGAAACTAAAAGTGGTGTCAAAGGCTTCTTAGCAAAGTTTCTGTTTGAGAAAGCCCAAAGTTGTTGGAATTCCTTATACTTGCAATCCTTTGAGGAAATTGTGGCTTTCATCATCTATGGGATGGTCTTATTCCCCAATCTTGACCGACTCATAGATGTGAGTGCCGTCAAAATCTTCATGTGACGCAATCCGGTGCCTACATTACTAGGGGATATCCTGCACTCTTTTCACACTCGTACAATGAGGAAAAGAGGTGTCCTTATGTGTTGCACTCCTCTCCTAGCAAGATGGTTTATTTCTCATCTTCCCCAATCAGTCTTAAAGAATTAGCAAGGATTAAGGTGGTCACATAGGTTAATGACGCTCAAACATTCGGATATTCATTGGTGCTCTCGATCCAAAGAGAATGTTATCATTGTTGACCATTATGGGGAATTCCCTAATGTCCCTCTACTTGGCATTAGGGGAGGCATCACCTACAACCCATGTTTAGAGTTAAGACAGTTTGGTTATGCCCGAAGGGATGGCCCGCACGAGATGTTGATTCAAGGCTTAGTATTCGACTACAACAACGATAATCAAGGTCTTCGCCAGAGATTCATCCGAGCATGGAGGATGCTAAACAAGGTGGATAGCAGGACTTTGGGACACAAGAATTCCATCCCTCTTGAGCCTTACCTCAAGTGGGTACAAACCCGCGCTCAAAGTCTTATGATGCCTTATCCTTCCATTCTCCCGGTGATAATTGAGCCTGTTAAGGAAGGAGAAGTTCCATACACTATCCTACATCCTGACATGCTCATATCTCTTGAAGACCTACAAAGGGATTGGATACAGTTCAAAGGGGAGCGAGATACTTTCGAAGCCCAATTTTACGCAAGCGAGTAGAAGTTTTTGGAACTCACTAGGCTACTTCATGAGAAGCAGACTCTAAATGCCTACATTGCACCAAAAAGGATGCGCACTACTTTTTTATCTTAGAGTTTTGTATTATTTAGCCCAAAGGGAATTGATGTACTCAAACTCTATTTTACTAATATAACGTGTGTTTCTTTTTGTATAAAACGAACTTGAATCTTTTTAAAATCCTTGAAAACATTGCATGTGTACATATCATTCATCATGACATAAACAGGTCTTTTGAAACCAGTTTCCTCATCTCTCTACTGTTTATTTCAGTAAGATAGATCTTGAACAGACAGCCAAAGATCTTCAAGTTCAAAACAAGCAGTTTCAACAGTTACTCACAACCTTGGCCAATGGACAAGAGGAGTTGAAGACTTTGTTGGCCAAAGAGAAGAAGAAGAAAGAGAAGAAACCAACCGGTGTTGTAATCATAGGGAGAAGGTTTCAAGGACAAACTAGAAGAACCTTGAATTTCACAGCAACATCTGATGAAGGAGAAGGAAAAGGAAAGGAAACAGCGGTTCCTTCAGAATCTGAAGAGGAGGAAGAAGAGGAAGACTACTCTGAGGAACAGTATCCTCTAGATGATGATAAGTACGGACATCTTGAAGAGCATTTGAGCACAATGGAAGTACAAAAGGTGTCAGGCTTAGACTTTGAAGAATTGGGACTAGTGTCGGGGATTGTGATTCCTCCGAAATTCAAAGCGCCTACATTTTCCAAATATGATGGAGTATCATGCCCTAAGATGCATCTCCGCTCATATGTAAGAAAAATCCAGCCACACTCCGCTGATAAAGACTTATGGGTGAATTTTTTCCAAGATAGCCTATCTGGAACACAACTCGATTGGTTTTACCAATTGGAAAGAGTCGACTTGCACAACTGGGAAGATCTCGCTGCAGCTTTCTATAAGCAATACCAGTATAATGCAGATTTGGCACGTACCCGTACTCAACTTCAGAGTATGGACATGGCTTCCAATGAGGGTTTCAAGGATTACGCGCAGAAGTGGAGAGATCTAGCTGGGAGAGTGAAACCCCTCTATCTGAAAGGGAGTTGGTGGATATGTTCTTAGGCACTCTATCGGGCCTTTTCTTCAACCATCTGATTGGAGGCTCATCTGCAGGATTTACTGAGTTAATACTAACCGGAGAGAGGGTGAAAGTTGGCATAAAAAGTGGAAGATTCAGAAGGAATCATCTGCTTCTACAACTTTGAGAAATACTTTTACGGGGAAGAAAGAGGTATCTGCTGTTTATCCACAAAGGAACCAAGGGAGAGCTGAACACCGACTAATGGTAGGAGCTGTTATGATCCCGAAGCCTACATCTGATAAACCAAGAAGTAATCAACCAAGGGTGGAAAGGCCAGTTCAACAATTCACCATAATTAATATGACTCTAGCCCAGGTGTTACCACATCTCCTGAAATCCAATTTGGCAACTCTGGAGGAAGCTCCAAAGAACCCCAACACTGCGCCCCCTCATTATCACCCAAATCCCAAATGCGCATATCATTCTGAAAGCCCGGGTCATGACACTAACAACTGTTGGGCCCCGAAAAACAAAATTCAAGACCTTATATATGCAAAAGAGATTGAGTTTGATGCACCCGAGAAGCCAAACGTCATTTCTTCTCCTATGCCTAGGCATGGTCACAACACCAATGCAATAGAAGAAGATTTATTTGTTACCACAGTAGATGAACTCTTGACTCCACTCCCAATCATTAAGATAAACTTGCTGAAAGCTGGTGTATTCCCGAGTTGTAATGAAGACTGCCATCTTTGCTTATCCTCACCAATTGATTGCCTTTTGTCAAAGACAAGAATTCAACACTTGATAGACAACCAAGAGATTCTGTTTGAAAGTGCTTCTGTTTCACCTATTCCTTTTGAAGAGGTTTCAATCATAACCATCTCCACAAATCTTCCAGGGTCCCCAAAAGACCCGTTAGGATTACATCGGTTCCAAAAACTACTCCTCTTATAATCACAATGCCCGGGTCGGTCCCGTATGAATCAGACAAAATAGTACCGTTGAATTACGGTGGAGACATCTACTACCATGGTATCAAACAAGATGGGCTGGCCACCGAAGAGATGAGCTCCGAAGTATAAGAATATGACATTAGCAATATTGCCGGAACCAGTAAGATTACCCGTAGCGGTAGAATCTTCTCTCCAGAAATTGCCCCTCCAAAGGAAGTTTTTGGACCCGTGGCTGTTTCGAAGGTTACCTCCGTACCAATAATCATATCTGCAAGTGCCCCTATTGACAAAGACAACACAACCCCTGTTGTTATCCCTACCAACACTTCTACTGCTGAAACTCAAGGAAAAAGTATTCAAGAGGAGCCTGTCCGGGCGAAGGCTCAACCACTAACTATTCCCAAAACCTCAAAAAAGGAAATGGAGGAGATCCTGAGAATAATAAAGAAGAGCGACTACGACGTAGTTGAACAGTTGGGGAAAACTCCCTCCAAGATCTCCATGCTGGCTTTGTTGCTGTGTTTTGGGGCACATGCGAAAGCCCTAGTGAAGTTTCTAAAGACAGCCTATGTGCCTCAGGAGACATCTGCTGACCAATTTCAAGATTGTGTGGCCAGCTTGACAGCTGATAACAGCCTAGGCTTCTCGGATGTAGATCTGACACCAAGGGGAAGAAAGCACAACGAGGCATTGCATGTCTCTATGGAATGTAGAGGAAAAACTCTGGCCCATGTCTTGGTGGATACTGGCTCATCTTTGAATGTTTTACCGAAGAAAGCTCTCGACAGATTAGACTGTGAAGGACTGACGTTGAAACCCAGTAACATAATTGTAAGAGCGTTTGATGGCTCAAAGAGGATGGTCCACGGGGAGGTGGACATCCCCATAAAGGTTGGGACTCAGACTTTCAACTCAACCTTCTATGTAATGGACATCCGCCCCTCTTACTCCTGTCTGCTAGGACAACCGTGGATCCATAATGCCGGTGCTGTCACCTCTACACTACACCAGATGCTGAAATACCCGATCTGTGGAAAGATTATCATTGTCCACGAAGAGGAAGAGTATATGATTAGCCACCTCAATTCCTTCCGGTATGTGGAATTGGACGGCGAATTCATTGAAACTCCTTTTCAACATTTCAAAGAAGTCTCTCAAGAGGTAGCAGTAACCAAGACGGTATCCCAGATCCCTATGATCACAAGACCTCCGCTCCGGATGTCATCTCTGAAGGACGCCAAGGCAGTAGTAGAGGAGGGTGGATGCACCAACTGGGGGCAACTTCCGAACATTCCGTATATATCTGACAAGTTTGGATTAAGGTTTACTTCAAGTGCTCAGAAGGCTGTGCGCCGTGCCCCGTGCTGGAGGGCCACCTTTGAAGATTAGCAACCGAGAGATCAATGCAGTGGAAGATGGTGAAGAAGATTGCAGCTTGGAAGATTTGATATTTCCTACTGTCAACGGAGGACTCCGCAATTAGGAAGCCAGAGACTTTGTCCCAATAAATTTCATCTCTCACTAATTTATCTTTTACATTTCTGTTGGACTTGTAATATTCACAAACAATTCGCACATTTAAAACCTTGTGTCTTACCCGAGGCACAATGGTCCATTTGTAAGGGTTTTTATTTCATCTTCATATGACATTCAATGAATCATGGACGTTTTTCACATACAAACTTTTTGTGCTCATTGTTTTTATTTTACATTTTATTTTAAAGATGGCTATACCCTTACACACACCCACACTCACAAATGCAGGTACTCCTCCATTCTGGATCCCATGGGTAACGATACTGCTATGGCCTTTTGTGACTCTGAGGATCTAATCTACCAAGTCGAAGACGAAGGTAAGGAAGATTATGAAGTACCAGGGGAACTGGCCAGACTACTACAACAAGAGGAAAGAGATATTCAGCCTCATGAGAAACCAGTGGATACAATCAACTTGGGTACCAAGGAGGATAAAAAAGAAATCAAGGTGGGTGCCAATCTAGAGCCGAGTGTCAAGGAGCGTCTGATTCAGCTGTTGCATGATTATGTTGAGATCTTTGCCTGGTCATATGAAGACATGCCAGGACTTGATACAGACATCGTGGTACATCGTCTGCCAACAAGAGAAGACTGTCCACTAGTAAAACAAAAAGTCCGCCGCATGAGACCTGACATGTCAGAGAAGATCAAAGCGGAAGTCATGAAACAATTTAACGCTGGATTTTTGGTCGTCACTTCCTATCCCCAATGGGTTGCCAACATTGTTCCCGTGCCTAAAAAGGATGGAAAAGTGCGAATGTGCGTGGATTATAGAGATTTAAATAGGGTCAGCCCTAAAGATGATTTTCCACTTCCCCACATTGGTATCCTGGTTGATAATACGGCGCAGCACAAAGTGTTTTCCTTCATGGACAGATTCTCAGGTTATAACCAAATCAAAATGGCACCTGAGGACATGGAGAAAACTACATTTGTCACACAGTGGGGCACACTCTGCTACAAAGTGATGCCATTCAGACTGAAGAATGCTGGGGCCATCTATCAACGCGCCATGGTAGCCTTTTTTCACGACATGATACATCATGAAATAGAGGTCTACATAGACGATATGATAGTCCGATCACGAACAGAAGAAGAGCACCTTGATCACTTGCAAAAGTTGTTTGAAAGGTTGAAGAAGTATAAACTAAGGTTGAACCCAAACAAGTGCACATTCGGAGTACGATCCGGTAAACTCCTAGGCTTTGTCGTTAGAAACAAAGGTATTGAGGTCGATCCCGCCAAGGTTAAAGCGATACAAGAAATTCCTGATCCACGTACTAAGAAGGAAGTCAGAGGATTCTTGGGACGCCTGAACTATATTGCCAGATTCATTTCTCATCTAACAGCTACTTGTAAGCCAATCTTCAAACTACTGAAGAAAGATCAAGTAGTCAAGTGGAATGATGAATTCCAGACTGCTTTCGATAAAATCAAAGAGTACCTATAAGAGCCTCCTGTTTTGATGCCACCAGTCGAGAGAAGTCCACTGATCATGTATCTGACTGTTTTAGAAAACTCAATGGGGTGTGTATTGGGGCAGCATGACGAGTCTGGCCGAAAAGAGCATGTTATTTACTACCTGAGCCAAAAGTTTACCGACTGTGAAACCAGATATTCACTGCACGAGAAAACTTGCTGCGCTCTGGCATGGGCTGTTCGTCGGCTAAAACAGTATATGCTGACTCATACTACTTTGTTGATATCTAAGCTGGATCTGATAAAGGACATCTTCGAAAAGCCTGCTCTGTCTGGGAGAATAGCTAGATGGTAGATGATCCTAACAGAATATAACATACAATATACTACCCAGAAAGTTATAAAGGGCAGTGTGCTAGCTGATCATCTTGCTCATCAAGCTGTAGAAGACTATCAGTCCATGAAGTTTGAATTCCCGGATGAAGACATCATGACCTTAGACAACTGTGAAGGAATCAGACCATATGACAGACCTAAACAAGGATCCCGATGGACCCTGTTCTTTGATGGGGCCTCCAATGCACTCGGTAACGGTATCAGCGTTGTACTCATATCTCCGGAAGGGTGTCATAATCCTTTCACTGCTAGACTTTGCTTCAACTGTACGAATAACATGGCAGAATACGAAGCATGCATCTTTAGTCTCAGAGCTGCCATAGATTTGGGAATCAAGTCTATAGATGTTTTTGGAGATTCAGCTTTGGTCATCAGTTAGATCAAAGGAGAATGGGACACTAAGCACCCAAACCTTATCCCTTACAAAGAACGTGTTTGACATTGCTACCACATTTTGAGGAGATTTCCTTCGAGCATTTCCCTCGAGAAGAAAATCAGCTGGAAGATGCTCTAGCCACAATGTCATCTATGTTTAAACTTAATTGGGATAACGAAGCTCCCCAGATCACCATCGAATGAATGGATGAACCATCACATTGTCACGAGATTAATATTGAAGAGGTAGTGGACCAGCCTTGGTTTCATGAAGTCAAGAGGTATCTCGAGGCTCAAGAATAGCCAGAAGGAGCTTCAATCAATGATAAGAAGTTCTTAAGGAGATTCTCTGCTAAATTCTTCTTGAGTAATGGCATCCTGTACAAGCGCAATCATGACTCCATTTTTCTTCGGTGTATGGATAAGGTTGAAGCAGAAAAGATCATGGCTGAATTACATGAAGGTACTTTTGGCACTCACTCCAGTGGGCATACGATGGCAAAGAAAATCCTACGGGCAGGCTATTATTGGTCTACCATGGAAGCAAACTGCTATCAACACTCTCGAACCTGTCATAAGTGTCAAATTTATGCTGACAAGGTGCACATACCATTGGTTCCTCTGAATGTATTGACGGCTCCTTGGCCCTTTGCTATGTGGGGAATTGATATGATTAGGGAGATCAAGCCTATAGCCTCCAATGGACACCTCTTCATCCTAGTGGCCATTGACTATTTTACAAAGTGGGTCGAAGCAGCTTCCTTCGCTTCTGTTACTAAGAATGTTGTTGCCCGCGTCATCAAGCAAAATCTCATTTGCCGGTACGGTATCCCGGAAAGGATCATCACTGACAATGGTACAAATCTTAACAATACTATGATCACCACCTTGTGCGAGCAATTCAAGATTCAGCATCACAATTCTTCCCCCTATCGGCCAAAGATGAATGGTGTTGTCGAAGCTGAAAATAAGAACATTAAAAAGATCATACAAAAGATGACATTCACATATAAGGACTGGCATGAGATGCTACCATCTGCTCTCCACGGGTATCGTACCACGACTCGCATATCAACTGGGGCAACACCCTATTCTTTGGTTTATGGCATGGAGGTTGTCTTGCCTATTGAGGTTCAGATCCCCTCTTTGAGAATTATGAAGGATGCAGGTTTGAATGAAGACAATTGGATCCAGACTTGACTTGATCAACTGAACTTAATTGATGAAAACAGACTTACTGCTGTTTTCCATGGTCAGATGTATCAAAAGAGGATGATCAAGGCTTTCAACAAGAAAGTCAGACGCCAAGTATATCAAGTTGGGGATCTAGTGATCAAACGCATCATCTTGCCACAAAGTGATCCCAGGGGAAAAGTGACTCCTACCTATGAAGGACCATTTGTAATAAAAAATATATTCTCCGGTGGGGCAATGATTTTGACCACCATGGACGGCGACGGCTTGCCACACCCTACGAACGCAGACATAGTCAAAAGATACTACGCATAAGAGACCCGCTAGGTTAACACACTTAGGAAAAACAAGGGCATCCCGGCGAACCAAAAAGGTTTGGGCAAAAATAAGGGATAAAATAAAAAAATCTGTACACCCGGCAAGTTGAAAACCCGAAAGGGCGACTTGTGAAAAAAAGGGTTTCCCGATGGACCGAAAACCTGAAAGGGCGGTCCAGGAAAAAATTAGGGAATTAAAGCGTATGACTATGTCCCGTCGGATCACTTTGTAGACAACCTTTGACCTCCACTGACAAACTCGGAATTTCTGATCAATTCAATCATCTTCGGACGAAGCAACAAATAGACAAGATATTCGGAGATACGAAGGCTATAGCAGAATGGGAAGCCCATGGGATTATTACACATAGCTATCTTTCTTTGTATAAATTTTTCTTGTTTTTATGGCACCATTCTCTTACTAGAATGTTTGTCTCCCTTATACAAAATACTTATTCAAAGTCAAATATAAAGATATCTCTTTGAAAGTTCAGAAAACTATTTGTCTTTTTCTTTACACTTGTGTTTTATTTGCAAAAACGTCCAATGATTCATTAATGAACATATGCATTTGAACATCATTACTGTTTACAAATAAACAAAATGAGAAAGACAATTACTGATAGGTTGAAAGGACAGGAAAACATGTCTAGGCTATTCCATAAGCAATCCTCATAATACGTCATTTAGATCCCCAACGCAATTAAAATTTCAAATTATTAATCCCCGTAGAGATCGTCAAATTTCTCAGGATTCCTCAAGAAATACATGGAATTTCCCTCACAACGGAATTTACTTCCCTCAAACAAGAGTTTGTCAGAACTTCAACTTCAAGACATGAAATTTCAACTTATCATCAGCAACATTCAAGGATTTATTTTCTTCAATCAAACAGAAATACAGTAAATCAGCTTACATGCGCATACATTACATCCACATATCATAAACATTGATAAAGTAAATGCATTGCATCATACATTTCATACAATAAAACTTTGTTTCAGCTAACATTTTACCCTTTTCAGGATAAGATTAAACAACTACGATTAACAATATTCTTTCAGATACAGTTCAGATACGCTCCAGACGCGGATGCCATTCTGATACTCATTCAGATTCAGAGTTCAAATACAGTACGGATACACTCCAGACACGGATGACATTCTGATACTCATTCAAATTCAGACTTCAGATACAGTACGGATATGCTCCAGACGGGGATGCCATTCTGATACTCATTCATATTCAGAGTTCAGATACAGTACGGATACGCTCCAGACACGGATGCCATTCTGATACTTATTCAAATTCAGACTTCAGATACAGTATGGATATGCTCCAGACACGGACGCCATTCTATTACTCATTCAGATTCAACTTTCATATACAATTCAGATACGCTCCAGATACGGATGACATTCTGATACTCATTCAAATTCAGACTTCAGATACAATACAGATATGCTCCAGACGCGAATGCCATTCTAATACTCATTCAGATTCAGAGTTCAGATACAGTACGTATACGCTCCAGACATGGATGCCATTCTGATACTCATTCAAATTCAGACTTCAGATATAATACGGATATGATCCAGACACAGACGCCATTCTATTACTCATTCAGATTCAACTTTCAGATACAGTACGGATATGCTCCAGATGCGGACGCCATTCTATTACTCATTCAGATTCAACTTTCAGATACAGTACGGATACTCTCCAGACACAGATACCATTCTAATACTCATTCAGATTTCAAATACAGTTTGGATACGCTCCAGAGACGGATGCCATACAGATACTCAATCAAAGTTCAAATCCAGATACAGTTCATATACGCTCTAGACACAGACCCCATTCTGATACTCATTCTTTCAGCTTACAACTTACAAATTCAACAAACATTCTTGGATGGCATCTACAAGCCCATCTCCAACAAGATTCTATTACTTCTCCAAATGGCATCTTTAATCCCATTCCCTTACCATCACATTGTCGAGTGCAAATTTATGGGCACTCTAGTGTCCAATCATCTTTCACCTTCGAGCCACGAATGGCAAAGCTCGCCAATCTAACTCTTAAGGTTTATGAATATTGAACAGGGGCAACTGTTGTACCCCAAAATTTTCCCTCTCATTTATCAAGAATTTTCTCACAAGATTTCTTTGACTCAAGACTGGATTAAGGTTTGACCAGCTCAAGACACCTCCTCATGCACTGATGACCAAAATTAGGGTTTGAATTTTCACAGGGATTCTTGGACTATCAATGCTTCATATGACTTTCAAAAATAATTATTAACCCCTTAGATTACTCATGACAAGTTTCAGGCCTTGGACCATATTGTTGATCAGTCAATTGGACAGTTGACCTAAAAATCAGCTGTATTCGGGGAAAGTCAATGATGGCCAATTTACAGTCAAACTTCATAATTTTTGATCCACATAAACATTTTAGAATAATATGTATCATTTGATCAAGTTTGGATCACAATTCCTCAAGAAATTTGATCAAATCATCAAAAGTGCAAAATGGTCAAAATTAGGGTTTTGACTGAGGAATGGCAATTTCTAATTTTTTACCTAGCAAATGACCAATTGAGTTAAAGCATGATTCCAAGGATTCAATTGCATCATATTGACCTAATTATATGGTTCAAAAGATTTCAATTTCATTGATAGACAGATGAAATTTGCAGTCAACTGATCAAAAGTCAACTGTACACTGAAAAGTCAAACTTTGACTTTTTGGTCAAAATCAAGTGCCAAGGGTCACAATTCATTAAAAATGTGAAAATGTGAAACTTTTTCATCAAGAAATCAAGGATTGAAGATTAGGGTTTAAAATAGGAAATATTCTTAACTTAGAAAATTTTCTAAGTATAGAAAATTTCTTATTTTTTCTCAACTTTAAGCCATTTTTTCACCATGATACAAGATGATTCAAAGGAAGTTCCTAACATGAAAGTTGTAGAACTATATGAAATCTACAACTTTTATTCACACACTTTTCTCTAAATATGTTTGGATCTAAAGATATAATTTTATGAATACATGCTCATGAATCAAATAACTTAGTGAAATTTTGCCCTAATTTAGGCAGGTTTTTGACCTATCTTCATGACAATTTTTCACCTAGTTCCAAGAGGTATCTTGAAATGAATTTCAAATATGAGTTATAGAGTACATTTCAAGATTTCCAAAATTTCCAAGAACTCTTCAAGTTCATTTCTGAGTAGGGAGAATCGAAGAGATGAAGTTGGCAATTTCTCAGTTTGAATTCAAGCCATTTCATGAAGAACAATTTTCAAATCAGTACCTATGTTGCCTAATCCATGATTTACATGTCCCAAACTTGTTTATTACTCCATAATTTAATGCTTACTCAGTTGACAAAGCTTTAATCCAAGCCCTAGATCCACTGTCCAAGTTGTAAATCCATAAATGGCATAAAGTGAGCATTGCCATTTTGAAAAAGGTTCACTTTTGCAATTTTCCAATTCTTGAGCATTGAACCTGTCTCCATTGCACATACAAGTCTTACAGGACTAAAGCAAATTGTACAAAGCATATACCAACCCTAAGCAAGCCAGTACAAGCATGTAAAGCCCTGTCCCTTCACTTTGCTTCAAAAGCAAGAAAGTGTGCAAAAAGGCTAGGATTGAAAAATCTGTTGGAGAGTTGACTTTAAACCTATCCCATACTAAGACACAAACACATTAGAATTAAAAACACGACTGCTAGAGGCCTGAAACACTCCCAAACTCCCTTTCACCAAAAAACTGTCAAAACTTGCAATTTTTGCATAAGCATAGCAATCCATCATTTGGCTCGTGCGTTTCAAGTCTTAACCATCAAAACACTTTACCTACTTGATATCTAACTGATCCAGACCCTCATCCTTGTACTGTAACTCCTTCTCCATCATCTGCCATTTTTGTTTTCAAAGCTTGCAGGTTGACTTGGATAGAGAGTTCCGGGCACTTCCAAAGCAAGGCAAGGATTGGAACACACTCAGGGAGGTTCAAGCAAGCTCAAGCAATCATCAGGCCTTCATAAAACTCACTCCAACTCCATCCACGATTTCAACTGAAAGAGGTAAAAATCTCAACTTCTATCTCTTCATACCGGCTTCCATTGGCCACGATTTGTGAATAAACAATGTAGACCTCATTGCTATGAAGTCATACATGTATATATCTTGCATTTATTTGGCCTGAGTTGAGAGAATTTTAAATTTCAAATTCCTGTAAAAATTAGGTTTAGATTTAAGGCTTTTAAAATTCATCTTGATCTTTGATTGTTAGCTTACATGATTTATATGGTTAGAATCGTGAGACAAAATGCTACAACATTCATGTTATGAGTTTCATTTTCATGGAGAAATAAGAAAGTTACAGAGCATCTGGCTGGCTAGAGGAAGAAGACAGAGTACAGGGCCATGGAAGCATTTCATGTTATGTTATTTTTGTTTCACATTAATCAACAGATGTATAGCCACCCCAGTGACAAGGTAGCGCGCTGGTGACACCCATGTCCTGGGTTCGAACCTTGGCGCTACCTTTTGTTTTTTTTCATATTTTCCATTTTTCAGTTTTTGGCTTGTTTTGCAGGATTGGGCCTCCACGTTGGGCCTTGTTTTTTTTTCTCCAACTTTCACCACTTGATTGCTCAGAACACCCCTTGGCCCAACTATTTTTTATATTTTATATTTATTTGTTTTATTTTCATTTTTGTTTATTAAATATTTTCTTTAATGCATAAAAATCCTAAAAAATATAAATATGATGATATTGCATTTTTTTTATTTTAATTTTTATTTTTCACATAAAAAATATATTTTATCTTAGTTATATATTAATTATTTTTCTTAATAAACTTGTAAACATAAATAAAATAGGTTTAGTTTAATTTGTTTTATTTTCTTTTCATTCCATACTTGTAAATATTTTCTTTTATACAATATTATTTATTATTTTTTTATACAAAGAATACACAAATAATAATATATAAGAATCTTATTTTCTTTCAAACTAGAAATTAGGGTTAAACCTTTTTTTTAAGAATTAATTTTTTTCCTTATATTTTTAGGATTAGGTTAAAATTTCTTTTCACACAAAAAAAAAACAAAAACAAAATCTTTTCTTGCATGTACATAATATGACACATTTAAATATTATATATTGTTTATTCTAATATTCGTACAAATTCGATTTGGTTGTAATAATTTATTTAGATTTACATTCTTGCAAATCCCCATTCAAATTTGTATTCCCCCCTCCCAAAAATTGTTGTAATGGCTTAGTAATCTTTATATTACGCAATTTACCTCTTTACATGCCATGTTAGTAATTAGGGTTTGTATGGTAATATCAAAACAAAACAAATAGAAAACCCTAAATGCAAGACAAAATCGAGGCATGAAAGTAACACATTTGCACACAAGCATCCTTAGGGTTTCTCCACTTGGTTGCCTTATACAAAAATAACCATATTACGCATGCAAGGTATCTTGGCAAAACAAATAAGTATAAGATCATAGTCCCTCGATGACGCTATTCAAAGTTGCCTTACAAATTGATCTTGGTCCCTCAAAATGCTAAGATACTTTACAACATTGCTAATCATGGTTATACGATGACCCAAGCCCGTCCCGT
The DNA here is from genome assembly GCA_948472305.1 of Vicia faba. Lineage (NCBI taxonomy): Eukaryota > Viridiplantae > Streptophyta > Magnoliopsida > Fabales > Fabaceae > Vicia > Vicia faba. Next base: position 711,278,948 of record OX451738.1, read on the forward strand.
TTACATCCAAAGACAGGGTTGCTTACCAAATCAATGGTAAGACAACAATGTCAAAGGAATAGAAAAATGAATAAGAAAGACATTTGAGTAGGTAGATTGCTTTTAGTTACTTGCTCTATTTCCAAATAACTATCCTTGCTATTTTCAAAACAAACACACACATTTTCAAACATTGAAAACATTTTCAAAAAGACAAACATCTTTGTATACATTCTTACGAACGAGAATCATTACAAAGATTGCCTAAACGAATGGCCTCTTTTACAAAATACTTTCAAAACCACACCAAACACATTTTCAAACAACAAAAGCAAATGATCTAGCAAGTAACTAAGAGCCCATGGAAAACCATGGATGAAAAGGGTGCTAATACTTTCCCTTTTCATAATCTACCCCTCGAACTCAAGAAAGAATCTCAAAGGTCTTTCCTGTTCTTTTTCACCTTTCCTTTTTGATAAAAGAAAAGTCGGTGGAGACTCTTGCTAACCGTGACATTTGCAATCAATTGTAAAACCCTTAAGTCAGTTCTCCCACCGTATCACACCACATTTTGAGGAAATTACCTTTGAGAATTTTCCACGAGAGTAAAATCAACTAGAAGATGCACTAGCCACTATGTCATCCATGTTTAAAATCAGGTGGGATAACGAGGCGCCCCAGATCACCATTGAGCGAATGGGTGAACCAGCTTACTGTCACAAGATCAATACTGAAGAGGTAGTGGACAAGCCTTGGTTCCATAAAGTTAAGAGGTATCTCGAGGCCCAAGAGTATCCGGAGGGAGCTTCAAATAATGATAAGAAGTTCTTGAGAATATTTTTTGCTAAATTATTTCTCAGTAACGAAATCCTCTATAAACGCAACCACGACTCTACTTTGCTTCATTGTGTAGACTATAGTGAGGCAGAAAAGATCATGGCTGATTTACAAAAAGGTACCTTTGGAACTCATTATAGTGGACACACGATGGCTAAAAATATTCTACTGACAAAATACTACATGTCCACCATGGAAGCAGATTGTTATCAACATTCACGAACTTGTCACAAGTGCCAAATCTATGCTGACAAAGTACATGTGCCTCCGGTTCCCCTAAATGTCCTGACTGCTCCTTGGCTCTTCGTAATATGGGGCATTGACATGATTGGATATATCAAACCCACAACTTCTAATGGACACCGCTTCATCTTGGTTTCCATTGATTACTTCATGAAGTGGGTCGAGGTAGCTTCATTCGGTTATGTTACCAAGAACGTTGTGGCCTGATTCATCAAACATAATGTCATCTATCAGTATGATATCCCGGAGAGAATCATCACAGATAATGGTACCAATCTCAACAATACTATGATTATCGCATTATGTGCATAATTCAAGATCCAGCACCATAACTCTTCTCCTTATCGGCCAAAGATGAATGGCAATGTAGAAGCCACAAATAAAAACATCAAGAAGATTATACAAAAAATGACAGTGACCTACAAGGACATGAATGAGATGTTACCATTTGATCTTTACGGTTACTGTAACACAGCGCGCACATCAACAGGGGCAACTCCTTTCTCTTTGGTATACGGCATGGAAGTTGTCCTACCAATTGAAGTGCAAATACCTTCTCTGAGAATCATAAGGGATGCAGGGTTGAATGAAGATGAATGGATTTAGACTCGACTTGACCAAATGAATCTGATTGATGAGAAGAGGCTTACAGCTGTCTGTCATGGTCAGATGTAGCAAAAACGTATGATCAAAGCTTTTAACAAGAAGGTCAAACGTCAGGTATATCGGGTTGGTGACTTGGTAATCAATCGTATCATACTATCACAAGGTGATCCCAGGGGAAAATGGACTCCTACATACGAAGGACCATTTGTGATCAAAAACATATTCTCTGGTGGAGCAATGATCTTAACCACTATGGATGGCGACGACCTTCCGCACCCTGTAAATGCGGACATAGTTAAAAGATACTACGCATGAATAATGACCCGCTAGGTCGACTGGCCTAGGCAAAAATTAGGGCATCCCGATGAACCAAAAGGGTTCGGGAAAAATTTAGGGATAAAATACAAAAAAATATGGACACCCGGCAAGCTGAAAACCTAAAAGGGCGGATTGGGCAAAAAAGGTTATCCCGGTGGACTGAAAACCCGAAAGGGCAGTCCTGGAAAAAGTTAGGGATTTAAAGCGTATGACTATGTCCTGTTGGATCACCTTATAGACAACCTTCAGTATCGACTGACAAACTCAAATGGTTCTAATCAATCCAATCAGCTTTGGACAAAGCAGCAAGTGGATGAGACGCTCAAAGACATGAAGGCTATAGTAGAGTGGGAACCCCATGGGATTATTTCACATAGCTGTCTTTTCTTTGTATCAGTTTTCATTTTCTACGATGACATTCTCTTACTAGGATGTTCGTCTCTTTGTACAAAAATACTTATTCAAGTTAATACAAAGATATTCCTTTAAAAGTGCAAAACTATCTATTTTTCTTTTATTTTCCTGATTTGTTTGCAAAAACGTCAAATGATTATTTTTGAACATATGCATTTGAACGTTATTACTGTTTACAAATGAGCGCAGGAAAAAGGGAGAACAGAAAACAGAAAGACAATTACTAATGGCTTTAAGAAATATGATAATATCTATAGGCCATTCCATAAAATCCTTGCAGGTACTTTTTCCAGCAAGAGCGGAAGCAAGGACATCCTACTATATGATCACTAACGTATCTCCAGTATGCAACCTAATGGTATCAGGTGCTCTCACATTCCCGACGAAGCAAAAATTTTAGTTACTATTCCAAAGATTCCTAGTGAAAGCCCAGCTTCTCAGGATTCCCCAACAGGATTTCACGAAGTCTACAAGCAATGCACTAAGTTTCCCTTCCCCAACAAAGTTTATTTCTCTAATTATGGAAACCCATCCATCAACACTTCAATTTCAACAAAATATGAAGACTTAGACCCCACAATCTCAGCAGCAGTCAGGGATTTATTTTCCCTAGTCCACCAACACTACAGCAGAACAATTAATATGTTCATACATTGCATTCATATGTCATAGCATTGACAACACAAATGCATATAAAGGAATCTCATGCCATGCATTTTTGTACACCATGGCATCGCATACAACTAACTCTTCACCTTTTCAGGAAAGATCAATCAACAGGAAACTATCATCAATGAATTTCCAACAGGACAACTATTTATAGACAAATCAATTGCAGATCAATTTCCGAGAAAGGACTGGTTGACCATCTACATAAAAAATATTTCCTTCAGACCCCTGCTAGTTCAGTTTGAATCTCTCAACGGTTTATTCTGATTCTTTCCCGCAGATATCTTCTCTGGTCCAGATAAGTCGCTTCAAGATTTATTATGATTCTTATCCAGACCCCTGCTGGTTCAGTTTAAATCTCTCAACGGTTTATTCTGATTCTTTCCCGCAGACATCTTCTCTGGTTCAGATAAATCGCTCCTAGATTTATTTTCATTCTTCTCCAGACCCATGCTGGTTCAGTTTGAATCTCTGAACGATTTATTCTGATTCTTTTCCGCATACATCTTCTCTGGTTTAGATAAATCGCTCCTAGATTTATTCTGATTCTTCTCCAGACCCCTGATGGTTCAGTTTAAATCTCTCAACAGTTTATTCTGATTCTTTCCCGCAGATATCTTCTCTGGTTCAAATAAGTCGCTTCAAGATTTATTCTGATTCTTCTCCAGACCCCTGCTGGTTCAGTTTAAATCTCTCAATGGTTTATTCTGATTCTTTTTCGCACACATCTTCTTTGGTTAAGATAAATCGCTCCTAGATTTATTCTGATTCTTCTCCAGACCCCTGCTGGTTCAATTTGAATCTCTCAACAGTTTATTCTAATTCTTTCCCACAGACATCTTCTCTGGTTGAGATAAATCGCTCCAAGATTTATTCTGATTCTTCTCCAGACCCCTGCTAGTTCAGTTTAAATCTCTCATTGGTTTATCCTGATTCTTTCCTAGTAGACACTTTCTTTGGTTCAGATAAATCGCTCAAAGATCTATTCTGATTCTCTCCAGTTAAAGAATACCCAAGACCTCTTTTGGTTCAGTATAAACCTCTCAATGGTTTATCCTGATACTTTCCAAATAGACATTATCTCTGGTTCAGATAAATCGCTCCAAGATTTATTTGGATCCTTTCCAATCAAACGACATGCATGACTTCTGCTAGTTTCAGTTTAAATCGACCAAAGGTTTATTCTGTTTCTTTTCTAGTTGAAGTCAAGTTCAGAATTAGTCCAATTTCTATCAACAATCACCTTTGGATGGCATCTATAAACCCATCTCCGACAACTCTCCATCATTTATCCAAATGGAATCTTTAAGCCCATTCCCTACACAATCAACCAACACATCACCGAGTCCAAATTTCTGGGACCTCTAGTGTTCAATCATCTTCCACTTTCAAGCTACGAACGACAAACATGCTGATCTCACTTTTCAAGTTTAAGAAGATTGAACAGGGGCAACTGTTGTACCCCAAAATTTTCCCTCCCATTTTTCATGCAAGATATTATCCTAGAGTTTCTCGAATACTCAATTTGGCTCAAAAGTTGATCAAATAGATTCTCTTTCTAGGCGGTAAGTCAACAATTAGGGTTTGTTATTTCCAAAAGAAAATTGAGTCTCCAAGGTTTCAAATGGTCTTCATAGATCTTCATGTCTCCTCAAGGATGTTTGTGCCAAGTTTCAAACCTCGAATTGCAAGTTTGCTCAGTCAAGGGTTCAGATGACTGAAAGTGACTCCATTGACCCAAAGGTCGACCTTTTGTGAGACCAAGTTCAGGCAATTGTAACTTCTTTATTATTCGATATTTTTGAGTGGTTCTTCTTGCGTATGACTTTCCTTAACGTCATCTCCAATTTCTCTTCACAAATCAAGAACTGATTACGTGTGGAGGATCACCAAAATTCGAATACTTTAGAGATTGCTTCATGAACTTTGACCTAATCTTAAGTAACTGTCGTCTGATTTCTAAGAAATGTGATTTCCTCAAATTACAAGATCTTGAGACGAATATTTCTACATATGGTCATAAGTGATGTCGCTTACGAGTTTATCTTCAAAGATCGAAGAAAAATTGTGTTTGGAAGACTTTGAAAGTTATCGAATCATCGCAAGTCATTTGTTTGATTTCGAATGTTCTTAACCACAATTATTTTCTCAGGACTATGATTCTCACGTTGAAGTTTGTTAATTTTACAAGATTGATGAATGGTCTTAAAGCATGTTTGTTTTGGCAATAAAATTCCATTTTAATCGAGCATGGCGTGCGAGTTCATTTTGAATGCAAGTTTGATTTGGACATGATGTGAAGATTAAGATTTTCATTTAAATTACCATGGTTTTGGTTTCGAGTTAACCAAGTGGAATTGAATTCTTAAACATTTATTTTGTTTATAAATTTGATTGGAGTACAAGGTGCATTGGTTTACTTGAAATACAAGTTACAAAAGTCATTAGTGATTGCTTAAAGTTCAAGTTACAAATTCAAGATGTATCATTCAAACCATTCAATTGAGAATTTCAAAGTTCTAACAAAATCCAAGATTTGTACAACAAAATTTCATCACTCACAAATTTATTCAAGCTTTGTGTTCATTACATTACAAGTAAAATATAAATTACAGTACTTTGTTTACAAAAAGAAATTTTGTTTCTTTAAATCTTCTCTTGCTTCATCTTCAAGAAATTCATCCACACCTCGCCATGGTTTTCTCTTCACTTTACCTCGCTTGCCATCCACCCTCGTGCCCTTGAAACAAGAAAGGAAAAAGTTAGCTAGCATCATGAAAAATTCAAGCAAGAATTATTTGTTAGCAAGGAAAACTCATCATTAGGGTTTATAGTTAGGAATCAGAATTAAAGGTTGTTTGCTTTTAATCATAATCCCTCTTCTCATATTTTGAAAATCACAAGGTTTGGGCCTTGGTTCACAAAAAAGAAGGAAAAGAAAATTCGCAAACATAGCATAAAGCCCAAGGCTGTCCAACAAGCAACAAAGTATTGCAATAAGCCAAAACAACAACCCAAAGGCAGGCTGCAATACAACAGGGTCCAAGCAAAGGCAAGGGCAAAACTGCAAGCTGCAGCAACAACAAAACAGGCTGCAATGCAGTAGAACCAAAACAACATAACAAAGCAGCAATGCTGCCAAATAGCAGGCAGCAAACAATAAAAAAACAACAGGCTAGCGCAGCAACTAGGCTGCCAAACAAGTGAAATAAGTAATGACAGGACAAAGCAGCAACAACAGGTAAGAACAAATGAAATGGAAGCAACTCAAAAACAACATGCAAGCTAGCACTAGCTCATATAAAACTTGCATCATCATTTTTCTTAAATTGCAAACCCTTCAGAATTTCAAATAAAAAAGCAAAATGCTTTGCATCCTTGAAAGATGAAAGAGGAAAGGGAAAGAGACAGATATCACCTAGCAAGCAACAGTCCAAAACCAGCAATGCAGTCCAAAATTCTGCAAAATTGCAAAAAGCAGCCCTGCATAACATGTGTTATGGTTGCCCTAAACCTGCACTAGGAAAGACAAAATGTTGCCAAAAATAGGCATGACCAGAACCTGCACCCAAATGCCACAAGGACAGTTAACCAAGAGTGTTCAAATCCCATTTTCTTTTCCCCCCAAAACTTCAATCTCGTTGGATATAAAACAGACAGAGGGCCATACAGATCGAATCTAAATTTGATTCTAACACCAATTATCTCAAAAAACAAAAAAAAAGACCATACGAAAATCTCTGTATTACTCCACCAGTTTCCTCTGTTACATCACAAATACCATTACCATCACTTCCAACTTCAACCACATCTTCTTCACAGCAAACAACACCAATATTTTCAAGTCAGATTCAGAAAGTAGAAAAATCAGAGAGCAAAGGAAAGTGTAATTCGCATCCTTACCCGTAAGCTCGTCAAACCAGCTCCAACTTTGTAAGTTCATCTATTTCTCTCTTTGCATACTGTATACCGTCATGATTTGTCATGAGTTGCTGTTGAATAACGAATTTGCTTGTTGTGATGGCCATGCTTGAATTGATTTGTTTTTAGAGATGTTATCATTGTTTATCGCATAAGCAAGATTAGGGAAATTAGAAATAGAATACATAACGACTTGTCATTATTGTTCGCTGAAAAATAACAACATTGCTTGATTAAATTGCATGAGAGATAGTATGAGGGAGATGTAGAATCGAGCGAAGTGAACCGAGAAAATACTGTGAATCTTTTTGTTTGTCAATTGGTTTTATGGTGATTTGAGAAGGAAAAGAAGGATTTGATTGAGATAGAAGACGATGAACAGAGATGGAAGATTGGAGTTGTTGTTGAATCGACAAGAGGGAAGAATGGAGGAGGAATGTTTTTTTGTTTATCGGAAAAGATGAAGATGATAAATCTGGTTTTTTATTGTTTATTTGGAATAATAGTTTTTTTTTTCTTTCTCTTCACTACGCTTGGATGCGGCACGTCATTGGCAAAGTAGGGTTTACAAAACCCTTTCCCTTTCCTTCCCAGGACCGGGTTTGGGCTTGTTCTATTTGGCCCAACCCAATTTTCAAGCTTTAGATTATATATTGGCAAAGGTAAATAAATAAACAAATGAGTCAGTTGGAGCAGCGGTTAACACGTGGGTTTGAAAGCTTGAAGTCCCGGGTTCGAGACCGCCCTGGGATGTTTTCCTTTTCTTTTCTGAGTTTAGTGTTTTCCTTTTGGCAAATAAAAAACTACTGGGCTTTACAATTCTTTTCTAGCCCACCCAGATTTCTACCTCACACACCCATATCCAGTTTAACACCACCCTTTTACTTTGTTTTGTTAGTTTTAATTTTATTTGTTTTATTTTAATAACTCATGAAGTTTTGTTAGATATTTTTTTTATAACTTAGTTCTAAATTTTAATTTAAGAAAAATTGTAAATATTTTTATTAATTAAATTTTTTTTCTTTAGTCTTAATTTGGTTGTTTAACTTCTTCATAATAAAAAATACTAAAAGATAAAAAAAATACATTTGATTTAATTTCTTTAGTTAATTATTTTCTTTAATAGAATAGAATTTTATTTTTTATTTCCAAACTTTCAAACAAAATACCAAGAATTTTATTTCCATATTTTTACTTTGTTAATTAATATTTATTTTATAGACTATTGTAGTTTTAATTAATTTGTTCGATTTGGTTGTATTGACTGCCTATTTTGACTTCTAATCACATTGATCCATCCCCATTTGTAAAATTGTATCCCCATTCCCGAAAGCTCTGTAATAGCATAGAATTTTAATTTCCGCAATTTACTGTTTTCCTTATACTGTATAGTAATTAGGTGTGCATTGCAAGATTTAAAAACAATTGCTAGATAACCCTAATCAAAGACAAATTTAACTTGAATTGAATACATTTCACACGCGCACCTCTAGGGTAACCTCGCTTGTTGCCTCGGAAACACAATCATGTCCCTCAAATATGGGACGCTTTAGCAAAGACCCTTCGATAAAAAAGATCGTAGTCCCTCGATGCCCCTCGATGTTGCTTCGGTAAAACGATGTAACCCCTTACGAAAATTGCTAAAGCGTCTTACAAGTTTCCTTCTATGACTGTACGATTGACCCACGCTTGTCCCTTCACATCCAACGATGGGGCTTCTTACCAAACCAATGGTAAGATAGCCACATCTAAAGGAGGAGGAAAAGAACATCTAAGACATTTTGAGTAGGTAGATTCGCTCCTAGTTGCTCGCTTGCTCATAATAAAAAATCATTTTTACACCAACACTTTCATCTTGAAACATTTTCAAAAGATAAAAAATTTGTACGCGTTCTTAGAGAAACGAGAGCCATTACAAAGAAGACACCTTTTCAAAATCACTTTCAAAAACACATTCCCCAAACACATCTTTGAACTATTTTCGAAACAACACTTTGTGCGTGTTCTTATAGAAACGAGAACCATTACAAAGACATTTTCAAAATACTTTCAAAACCCACATCACAAGCATATTTTCAAACAAAAGCAAGTGATCTAGCAAGCAACTAAGAGTCTGTAGATAACTACGGATGAAAAGGGTGCTAATACCTTCCCTTTTCATAATCTACCCCCCGAACTTAAGAAAATATCTCAAAAGGTCTTTCCTGTTCTTTTCACCCTTTCCTTTATTGGATAAAAGAAAATTCGATGGCGACTCTTGCTATCCGCACAATTGCGATCAAACGCAAAACAACCAAGTCAGTTCTCCCACCGTGTTACAGTGTGTTTTGGGGCGCAAAAACTTTAAATATGGATCCAACTCCTACTCTACTTGCAGATATTTACTATGCTCTTCACACTCGTTACGAAAAGGGGAGGGTACGCTAAACTATTATATCCCGCTTCTATATTCTTGGTTTATGACTCACCTATATAAAGAAGACTACATGATTAAAACTCTGACACGAATCGAGTGGCCTTAAAAATTAAGGTCTCTTACTGTCGATTCTGTGTTGTGGTATGCAAGGAAGCTAAGCATTGGAGATGTCATTTATAGTTGCAGATATTTCCCAAATGTTACGTTGATTGGATCACGTGGTTGCATCAATTACAACCCTACTTTTGCTTTGTGACAACTTGGGTACCCTTTGTAGGATAAACCCTATAATCAACAACTTTAACAACTAATCATTCACGACATGGGCAAAAATGACCGAGAGTTTCTCAACAAGATTATCCAAGCTTGGAATAGGGTTAATAAAAGAAAGTACGAAAGGAAGAATGTTGTGGCGAAAGAACCTTACACTCGATGGGTTTTGGATAGGGTGAAAGTTGTTAAGTTACCATTTGACGTTGATCCTGAGTACAAGCCAGATGTCTCTGATCCTCTGCCTATTTCCTTAGAAGAAATAGAAAACTTAAAGAAAGCCTTGAATCAAGCTCAAAAGGAGAAATAAGAATTGGAGCTTAACCTTCATAACTTAGCTAAGGAGAAAAGTAAGATGCAACACAAGCTTTAGTCAAAAGACCAACAGATTTAGGAAAACCATGAAGCATTTGAAAAGGAGAGTCTTAAGCGGAAACATTCAAACGAAATATTATTGAGTGCTCCCTTAAAATTGGATTCTCATAACCAACGTTTGGAAGATGCTGCTAGCGAAATCGGGAGGTTAAGTAGGTGGTACAAAAAGGATATGCAAGACAAAAAGGAGATGGAAGAAAATTTGAGGGCTAAAATCCAAAGTTTGGCACAAGCTTCTTTAGATCAAGAAGAGCAAATGCAGTATCTTACTAAAAGACTCCAAGATAGCCAATAATAAAATGTAGGGGAACGTCTCAAGAGGATGAGAGCATAATACCTCTCTCCCAAAAGAGTGATTAATATGAGCAAGTTTTTCGTGAGTTGGAAGACCTTCGAAATAATTTCCTTATACAAAGGAGACTCTACACTGAAATGAGGGCTGAAAAACTATATTGGGAAGAGAAACATGAAAAGATATCCAAGGAAAGAAAAGATAATCATAAGATAATTCCAGACCTCTACCAAGAATATCGTTTATATAAAGAAAAGCATGTAAGACTCACCTTCTTAGCCAACAACCTCATTGGTGACATCCCTAGAAGTTTGAGAGACGAGGAAAGTGTGATAGCCCCGCTTCCGTAAGATGTTGAAGACTTCTTATTGCTTTGTAGGACTATGGTTGATGGTTTCAAAGCAGATATCCGCAGGCGCACTTAGAAGATTTTTGTATCCCTTTGTTATTTCTTTCAGCAAGTTTATTTTGATGTTTTGGTTTGAATATTTTTCAATATCTGAATTGTATTCCCGTTTTAAGGACAATTGTTCTTTAATAATAATGTTTTGTTTCCTTTATCTCAGTCGTGTATTTATTTTTGAGATGCCCACAAATAAAAAAGAAAAACCTAGAGAAATATATATATAAAATTGTGAAAGAGAATCTAAGTGAATAAAACATTCAAAAAACGAAACTCTTAGCATATTCATATGCATGCACGCATGTCCAAACATTGCATCCCATAATTTCATATAAAAAACTTATCTTTTTTTCAAAAAACATTCTCCAGTAAAACCATTGGCAGAAAAGCACCGCCTCTCTGACCGCCATATCAAACAAGATCCCATCAAAAGAAAGTGATGGAACAGATCAAAGAGAATCAAGCTTCCTTTAAGGAAAATTTGGAGCAAGTGAAAGGAAATATCGACCCAATGAAGAGAGATATGAGTCAAGTTCTTCTAGCCTTGAAGAACATCATTGAGAGACAGGAACAAATTCCTAGGGCAGCCTTTGAAGAAGTAGCCCAAACTATTGGTGTATCGAGCGGTGACCAACTAAGAAGAGAACCAGGGACATGACCTCTAAATTCAACTCTAGCAGAACAAGAGGTCAGGTAAGCTGATACTGAAGGGTTTGTCCTACCTCCACAGAGGTATGGGCATCCCATACTTTGCAGATTTCGGTCAATAATGCGGACAATTACCTAGACTTACAATATGGAGACCTTAATTTAGAAGGTTCTACTTAGACACACAACCCAAGATAGTTGAGATTCCCTCGATGCTCAATCAGTATAAAGCTCTTGAAGAAAGGTTGAAAGTTGTGGAGGGTTATGATGCTTTTGACATTGATACTCTCGAAATGGGCCTAGTTCCATATGTGGTGATCCCTAAAAAATTCAAAGTAACTGAATTTGGAAAATATAAGGGACTCACATGCCTGAGGAACCATCTACGCATGTATTGCATAAAAATGCATGCCTATGCTAAAGATCAGAATTTGTTGATCCATTATTTCTAAGACAATTTGAGTGGGGCATCTCTAGATTTGTACATGAATTTGGAGCGAGTTCATATCCAAACATGGGCAAATCTTGCAACCTCTTTTATGAGGCAATACAAGTACAATTTGGACATGGCATGTAACTGTATACAACTCCAAAACTTATCTCAGAAGAAGGATGAGTCCTTCAAAGAATATGCTCAAAGGTGGAGGGAAATGGAAGCTTGTGTACAACAACCACTCCTGGAGAAATAATTGGTCTATATGTTCATGGGTATTTTACAAGGGTTGTATTATGATAAGATGGTAGGAAGCATCTCTTCAGGGTTTTCTGATTTGGTAACTATTGACGAAAGGATTGAAGTAGGTATAAAGAGTGAAAGATACAAGGAGCATCATCTAGTACCCCTTTCAATTCAAAGAGATAGGTCCCTAACTTCTCAAAAAAGAAGGAAGGAGAAATTAATGATGTCGCATAACATCCAAGGGCATAACAACCATTGGTAATTCCACGGGAACAACAACAACAAAACAAGTTTGAAAGGCCCCCGAGAAGATTTGATTCTCTCCCCATGCCTCACATTCAATTGCTACAACTCCTACTCAAAGCATCTTTGGTAGAGCTGAACCCTCTAGCTCCTCCAATTGGGGCACTCCTGCCAAAGTATGATGCAAATACCATGTGCGAATATCATGCCAATTCGTTGGGGCATACCATAGAAAAATGTTGGGCCTTCAGACATAAGGTTCATAATTTGTTGGATTCCTAAGATATCACTTTTGACAAGCCGAACTTCAAGACAAATCCCATTCCTTTGCATGGTGGGCCAACTGTGAATGCAATTGAAGTCGTGACTCACTTTGGGGCATCCAGACTAGCAAAAGCTCCGATAAATCTCTTAAAAGAATATTTGTTTGAATGTGGGTTCCTCTTGAAACATAATGAAGCTTTTGAGAAGACGTTACAAAAATTAATGAATTTAGGGATAGTCTAATTCGGGTAATACTCTAAAGAAGAATATGTAGCTGTGATCGATGGAAGTACAAAGAAGCCATTGGTAATTCCTTGCCAAGGGCCAAATCCTAATAAAAAAAACTCTTGTGATTCCATGGAGAGAGTCAATAGAAGCACCAGTGATGATGCCACACCAGACTCTAAGAATTCCAATAATTCCAAAGACTACAATGAGGGTTAGGGGGCCATCTCGCACTCCTTACGAAAGTAAAAAAACTATACCGTGGAGTTATGATTCTACTGTCTATGTCAATGTTTTAAACAAGAACGTGAGCCATCGACAAGTCAAGAGTCTGCAATCACAAATATAGCAGGAACAAGGGGCATGACTCGCAGTGGTCGAATCAATGGTCTCGAACCACAAAAGAAGAATGATGTTGTTGTTAAGGATAAGGGGAAAGCTATGGTGGAGGCAAGCCAAGAACAAGAACCTCCAAGCAAGAATTTTATTGACCAAGAGGCGGAAGAATTCTTGAAAATAATCAAGAAAAGTGATTATAGGGTGGTGGATCAGCTAGACCAAACCCTGACCAAGATTTCAATACTCTCTTTACTCCTCAATTCAGAATCGCGTCGAGACTCTCTAATGAAGGTTCTATGTTCTGCTCGTGTTGCAAAAGAGATTATAGTGAATCAGTTTGACAATGTCGCAGCAAACTTAACATCTGGATCATACCTAGGCTTCAATAAAAGCGAGTTTCTTCCACAAGGTAGAGCTCACAACAAGGCATTGTATTTCCATCTTAATAGGTACAACTAACCTATCCAGGGTACTCACTAATACTGCCCTCAATGTGTTACAAAAATCCAGCTTGATGAAGTTAACACTAGATGGTGTTGTTATAAGGCAAAGTTATACGATAGTTAAAGCTTTCGATGGTTCTCAAATTTCGGTATTTGGAGAAGTGGATGTTCCTGTCAAGATCGGTCCGCATATGTTTTATATTACCTTTCAAGTAATGGATATAGAGCCAGCATATACCTGTTTGTTTGGACGGCCTTGGATTTATGTAGCGGGGATGTTACTTAAACTCTACATCAGAAATTGAAGTTCTTCGTTGAAGGAAGATTGGTTATAATCGACGGTGAAGAGGATATCTTTGTAAGTCACATAGAGTACTACTGATATATCAGTGTAGATGAAGACTACATAGCAACAACATTTCAAGTCTTAGAGGTTGCTTCAATGGTAACCCTACTAGTGGAGAAAATCAAGAAACCTATTGTGACTTCGTGGAGAGATTTACAAACAGCTGTGGAGGATGGTTCCTCAAAAGGATGGGGGTAAACTTGTGGAGTTACCTAAGAAGAATAATCATTTTGGTTTGGGCTACAAATCATCAAAGGCTACTCTGAAAGGCAGGGAGCAATTTCCCCCGATCTAGGAAACCTTCATCAACAAAGGAACATAACATGGTGGACAAGTGGCAATGATATCTAACAAGAGCATCACCAAGAGAGCATCTGACTTCATTAGTGAATGTGCTCCAAGCGAAGAACTCAATAATTGGTAAGCTGTGGAGATTCCAGAGATCTTTTTCTTTCCAAAGTAAATTTTCTTGTTTTTGAAAGAACCTATGTCAGGCCCAAGGCATAAGGGCTAGCTTATAAGGGTCCCCCAATTTGTTTCAAACAGTATTTTCAATTAATAAGAGTTATATTTCGCATTCAATTAAGATCCATGTTGTGATACGGTGGCAGAACCGACTGTTAATACTGGTTTGCATTTTGTATTCGCAAATGTCGCAGTAAGCAAGAGTCGCCACCGACTTTTATTTTATCCAACAAATGAATAAGAAAAAGAACAGAAAAAACCTTTTTTGAGATATTTCTGAGTACGGGGGTAGATTATAGAAAGGGAAGGTGTTAGCATCCTTTCTATCCATGGTTTTCCATGGGCTCTTAGGTACTTGCTCATTTTTCAAATTGCTTGTGTGTGCTTGTTTTGAAAAGTTTTACTTCGTGATAACCCTTGTATCGGTCCTCAAGAGTGTGACAAAGTTGTTTCGAAAACTGTTTATGAAAAGTGTTTGTGTGAAAAATTTTGTTTGAGAAAGTACCTAGGAGCTAATCTACATACTCGAAAAAGTCTTTTCGTTTTCCTTTAGACAGCGATATCCTATTATTAAGGAATAGGTAGCACCGTCGTTGGAGTTTTAAGGAACGTTCGAAGGGACAAGTACGATCACAAAAGCAATGTTAGGAAATTTTAGTAATCATCCTAAAGCCTTAAAGATCTTTTTCCGAGGCAACATCCGAATGGGTTATTTTAGATCTTTCGGGGCTAGAGGATGACCACTAACATTCCCTATACTTCATGACCGTTTATCGAAGGCAACCAGAGTGGAGTAAACCCTAGGAGTGAGCATGTGCAAGTGTATTTTTCCAGTTAATTATCTTTGCACAATTAGGGTTTTCTACTGTTTTAATTTAAATTTTTCTTTCCATACAATCCTATACATACATCTAAGCAGTTTATAGTTAGCGGAAATTAAAATGCGAGAAATTAAGGTCCTAGCTATTACAAGGCTTTGGCAGATACATAATTATTTTGACTGTAAATAAAGATGCAGAAATTTAAAACCCTAATTACTATTACAAACTCATAGCAGTTACAATAATAAAAAAAAGGAAAATTAAAGGCGCGCGGTGAATTAAATGCGAGAAATAATTGGAAACCGTAAAAATCTAATTGAAAAAATATTTAGGTCATTTTTTGAGAAAAATTAGGTTATGTACAACAATAAATCCTAATTATAATTATTTTAAATTATAATAAAAAAAGAATTAAATTACCCTAATTTAATTAAACTAATTAATTAATAAAAATATTTTTATAAAAAAAATGATTTTTGATGTTTTTATGATTTTTTTATTAAATAAAAAAAGCATGATTTTTGGTGTTATTTGAAAAAAAGGAATAATTAAATAAATAATAAAAAGGAATTAAGATAAAATAAAAAAAGAGAATTGGGCCTGTTTAAGCAATCCAGGGGGTGTGCTGCCAAATTCTTGTTAGGCCCAAAGATGTTGAGCCCATTCCTGCGCCTGATCCGATGGGATCATCTTCTGAGGGTCTACCATGAGCTTACGCATGCTGAGCGTTGGATCTGGCTGGAGATGGATCCAGTGATGAAGCACTGAGGTGTACAGTGGATGCTAGGCTATGAGGCACGCTGGATCTGCAGTTAAATGTTCAGAAAATAAGAAAATGTTTGGACCTGGGATCGAACCCAGGTCCTTTGCTTCACATGCCCATACCCCTTGCCATCTGCGTTGCGTTGTTTAATTGTTAATATAATAAGAAAATAATATTATAATGACAAGCCACGTATTTTCCTCCAAAAACGCACGAATTTCAAATGGACCAGTGGTTGATTGCCACACCTTCATCTTCTTCCCAGAAGTGTCGTCTTAGGTACCAGACTTATACCTACGGACATCTTCCATAGCTATTAACCTGCAAGCTTCAAAAATCCATAAACTGCATGATAAATTAATTCTAGATATACCAATCAACTCGTCTTGATCTCACAAGTATCATGGTATCCTTTTCTTGGCCTAATTTCACTTGTACAGAGAAGCCCCAAAACGGCTTCTTAAACCCTAGCCATGGAAATCATCAATATATGCATCAAAACGTTAGTTAAATCATTCAAGCATGTTGCAAACATGTCAATAATCACAAATACATTATTAGAATATGTTTATGATGCAAGCATTGTCGTATTTAATTTTGAAACAAAGGGAAAACTGTGTGAAGGCTATGGGGAGATTATGGACTTGGGAACACTTGCAATTGGTCGTGTCAGCTTCAGGAGATATCCAGGAAGCGATTAAAAGCTTTGAATGGCCTTGAATCGTCCCCTAGGTTAGAAATCAGATCCACACTTTTTATCCAATTTTTGAGTTTTCTTCTTCAGCTCTTACGACTGCAACCCTTGTCCTTTTGCCTTGTGTATATTCTCTATATGTAGTGTGATGAATTAGGGCAACAAAAACAACTTGAATATTTTCCAATCATGGAAATTGAATGTGATTTGTTTGATATATGATATCTTTCCAAAACCATCCTAATCATGCTATTTTGCCCCAATTATCCTTGATTTGATTTGATCTGATTAGGTCAGCTTAATTAGATTTGATTCTAACAAAAATCATGACAAAAAATCAATCTTTTATAGTTTTTGTCATTTGTTTGATTTAATGTGACTTTTAAATAATAAAAATCAAAATAAAATAAATAAATTGAGAAAATAATATATGAATTCTGATTTGGGTCGTGGACCATGTCTTCAACAAGATACAATCATGAAAAGCTAGGCCCATTTGACAAAAAAATGCACTTTTGAGCACATTTGACTTTTGGCAATTTTCCAAAAATGGCCAACTTTGACAATGCACATCTATTCCAATTTTAACCCTAGGAAGGTGTTCCTAGACTTTTTAGAAATCTTAGGATGTCCCCTAAACAACCCTTTTGGTTTCATATCAATTGGGTCTTCTATGTTCATGTAAGAAGCTTTGACCCAAAAGGTGTTTTTGTTGACTTTTCAAAAGGACCTATAATGTAGAAATTCATATCTTTTTATGAGTGCATTTTTAGAACTTTTGAGGACTGGAGATGAGTTGTTGGAAATTGGATTCTCTTCAAAATGTGCCTTGGATGAGAAATTTCTGATAAAGTATGTGAAAGTTATGCTTGGTCAAAGTTTGGTTGACTTTTCCTAAGAAACCCTAATTTAGCAAATTTTGAGTTTTGATGAATTAGGAGAATTCCTTGAGGAATCATGATCAACCCTTGATCAAATTATGGATATCACTTCAAAATGTTGATGTTGACCAGAAATCTTGAATTTTGACTGTATGTGGGTCACATTTGACTTTTGACCTAACACAATTGATATTCAGGCATTTGAGCAGTTGACTGAGAAAACTTCTTGTGTAAGGCATGAAACTTGACATGGATGATCTTGAGAACATGTTAGGACCATGGAAAATATTTGAGGCCCTTGGAGCTCACCCATATTGATGAAAACGGAAACCCTAGTTGGAGGTTCCTTGCTTTAGGAGAGAGTTTGTCTGGTTAACTTTTGGGTATCCTTGAGCAAGTTGAGGATCTCCATGAACATATGTTGAGTGAAATGGGAGGGAAAATTTTGGGGTACAACAGTTTCCCCTGTTCAATCTTCTTAAACCTGAGGATGTAGATTGGCTGGTCTGCCTTTCGTGATCTGAAGGTGGGAGATGATTGAACACTAAAGTGCCCAGAATTTTGCACTCGCATGGAGTAATACTGATTGGTGATATTGGGAATGGGCTTACATATGCCATTTTGAAGTGTACAAAGAATCTTTGGAGATGGTCTTAAAGATGCCATCCAAAAAAGATATCGATCACGTAAAAAGATTCCTTTGCGAGAATTCCTGTACCTATCACTGAGGAGGACTTCACCGAGGAAATTTGATTTGTGTCTTGGTAAATAGAGTCTAAGAGCTTCGGTTGTCCATTACTCTACTGGGGAATTAATTCTTCATTGAGGAGGTGGAAGTGAACTGCATATCTGGTCAGGATCCAGGCTGCACAGCCACTTACTGGGGAAATGTGAAACCGTCCGTGTTTGGTCTGGTCCAGGTCATACAGTGTCGTAAACTGTTATCTGGAGATAAGAGAGAAGGAACCTGGATATTAGGGTTGCTTCGAGGTGAAAGCCTAGATAGTAGGGCTATGAGAAGGAACCTGGATATTAGGGTTACTTCGAGGTGAAATCCTGGATAGTAGGACTATGAGAAGGAACCTGGATAACAGGGTTACTTCGGGATGAAAACCTGGATAGTAGGGCTATGAGAAGGAACCTGGATAGTAGGGTTACTTCGAGGTGAAAGCCTGGATAATAGGGCTATGAGAAGGAACCTGGATAGTAGCGTTACTTCGGGATGAAACTCTGGATAGTAGGGCTATGAGAAGGAACCTGGGTCATAGGGTTACTTCGAAATGAGAACCTGGATAGTAGGGCTATGAGAAGGAACTTGAGTCATAGGGTTACTACGAAATGAGAGCCTGGATAGTAGGGCTATATGAAGGAACCTGGATAATAGGGTTACTTCGGGATGAAATCCTGGATAGTAGGGCTTATGAGAAGGAACCTGAATAGTAGGGTTACTTCGGGATGAAAGCCTGGATAGTAGGGCTTATAAGAAGGAACCTGGATAGTAGGGTTACTTCGGGATGAAATTCTGGGTAGTAGGACTATGAGAAGGAACCTGGATAGTAGAGTTACTTCGGGATGAAAGCCTAGATAGAATGGCTTATGGGAAGGAACCTGGGTCGTAGGGTTACTTTGAAATGATAATGTAGATTACTTGACCCGTTTTGTTTCGGGAACTGAGTTTCCATCAGTCATCTGCAGGCGTTACCTGTATAACTGCTGGATTTGTTGAAGATAATTGTCTTTCCTGAAAAGATACCAGGGTTAATTATATGCAATGCATGAAATGCCTTGTGAGATGATGTTCTCAAAATAAATGAGATCCTTATGTATATGATATGCATGCACATGTCATGATGTATGTACAAGAAATGCTATTGGGGTATGTCCGAGTCTGGGAAATTAAATCCCTGACTGCTGTTGGAGAATATAGCATTCCTGACTGTTGCAGTGAATTGTGGTTCTTCTACTTCCGTCGGGGATGGTGAACGAAAATGATTATGTTGGAGATTTGATCTTTGTTATTTATGAATATTCTGTCACAGAGAGATTCTGTTTGAGAATAACTTTGCGGGGAACAACTTGGAAAGTGAATTTTCGTAGCTGAAGTAATGAGCTTTGTCGGGGATTAAACTTCTGTATCCAGAGAAATAAACTCTGCTTGGGAGATAAAATTTACTGACCTGCTCACGATTATGAAATTTGGCTGGGGGATATAGCTGTCAGGTTTCTGAATGATCCTGGCTGGGGAGATTACTTCCTGTTTCTGGAAAGCCGACATTAATGCTTTTGAATACTTTTACTCTGTGGGTAGTGTATGTACTGATGATTATGCTCCAAAGTTGTCTCTATCCTGGTACCTGCTGGGCAGAGTAACTGTTGGGTTTGACACTTCTTGTTTTTGCCCCTGTTTCTGGAATTACGAGTAATTGTCTTTTTGTTTCTTATGTAAATATTTATGAGCAACGATCATATTCAAATGCATATGTCAAGAATAAATCATTCGACGTTCTTGCAAAACAAAACAGAAAAAGAAAAAAAAACTCGAAGTTTCTTGTGAAAATGATTTTGTATTTATTTTTGAAGTTGGCCTACAATAGGCGTTTTCGTACAAGGAGGTTGACGCTCTAGTAAGAGAACGCCGTCGTAAAAATAGAAGCTATACAATTTTGTGTAAAAGAAAACAGCTATGTGCAACAATCCCATTGAGTTCCAACTCTGTTATTGCCCTTATGTCTTCGAGCGTCTCATCACTTTGCTATTTGGCCGAAAGTTGATTAGATTGATTGGTGTCGTTCGAGCTTGATAGTCGATACCGAAGGCTACTCGCAAGATGATCCAATGGGACATAGTGATACGCTTTACATCCCTAACTTTTTCCTGGACTGCCCTTTCGGTTTTTCAGTCCACCAGGATACCCTTTTTTGCCCAAACTGCCTTTTTAGGTTTTCGGCTTGCCGGGTGTACATATTTTTTCATTTTCATCCCTTATTTTTTCCCGAACCCTTTTGGCTCACCAGGAAGCCCTTATTTTTTCCTAGGCCAGTCAACCTAGCGGGTCCTTTAATCAGGCGTAGTATCTTTTCACTATGTTTGCATTGACAGGGTGAGGAAGTTCGTCACCGTCCATGGTGGTTAGAATCATAGCTCCACCTGAGAAAATGTTTTTAACCATAAATGGTCCTTCGTATGTGGGGGTCCATTTTCCCCTGGGATCACCTTGCGGCAGTATGATGCGTTTGATCACTAGGTCCCCGACTTGATATTCTTGACGTCTGACTTTCTTGTTAAAAGCCTTGATCATTCGCTTTTGATACGTCTGACCATGACAGATAGCGGTAAGTCTCTTATCGTCGATTAGATTTAGCTGATCAAGTCGAGTTTGGATCCAGTCGTCTTCGTTCAAACCCGCATCCTTCATAATCCTGAGAGAAGGTATCTGGACCTCGATGGGTAGGACTGCCTCCATGCCATATACCAGAGAATAGGGTGTTTCCCCTGTTGACGTCCGTGCTGAGGTACGGTATCCATGAAGAGCAAATGGTAACATCTCATGTCAGTCTTTGTATGTCATTATCATCTTCTGTACAATCTTCTTGATGTTCTTGTTAGCCGCTTCAACAGTGCCATTCATCTTCGGTCAGTAGGGAGAAGAGTTATGATGTTGTATCTTGAATTGTTTACAAAGCTCGGTGATTATTGTGTTTTTAATATTTGTACCATTGTCAGTAATAATTCTCTCTGGCACACCATACCGACAAATTAGATTATGTCAGATAAACCGCGCCACAACGTTCTTGGTCACAGTAGCAAAAGAGGCCTCCTCAACCCACTTTGTGAAGTAATAAATGGCCACTAGAATGAAGCGATTTCCATTGGAAGAAGTGGGCCTGATCTCTCCGATCATGTCAATGCCCCACATTGTAAAGGGCTACAGAGCTGTCAAGACGTTCAAGGGAACCAGAGGCACATGCACCTTACCAACATAGATTTGGTACTTATGACATGTTCGGGAGTGCTGATAACAATCTGCTTCCATTGTGGACCAGTAATATCCTATCCGTAGGATCTTCTTAGCCATGATATGTCCACTTGAATGGGTTCCGAAGGTACCTTCATGTAGATCTGTCATAGTCCTCTCTGCTTCGCTCTTGTCTACACACCGTAGTAAGGTAGAGTCATGATTGCGCTTGTAGAGGATTCCATTACTGAGGAAGAATTTCACAGTGAACCTTCTCAAAAACTTCTTATCATTGATAGATGCCCCTTCGGGATACTCTTGAGTCTCGAGGTACCTTTTCACTTCATGAAACCAGGGTTTATCTGCTACCTCTTCAGTATCAATTTTATAGCAGTGCGCTGGTTCATCCAACCTCTCAATGGTGATTCGGGGAGCTTCATTGTCCCATCTGACTTTGAACATAGAAGACATGGTAGTTAGCGCTTCCTCTAACTGATTCTCCTCTCGTGGGAAATGTTCAAAAGTTACCTCCTCAAAGTGTGGGAGAAATGCCAGCACGTGCTCTTTCTATGGGATGAGATTCGGATGCCTCGTATCCCATTCGCCTTTGATCTGATTTATTACCAAGGCTGAATCCCCAAAAATTTCCAAGAACTTGATCCTGAAGTCAATAGAGGCATTGAGACCCATGATACAAGCTTCGTACTCCGCCATGTTGTTAGTGCAGTTGAAACATAGTCGGGAGGTGAATGGAGTATGACAACCCTCAGGAGATATGATTACAGCACCGATGCCATTACCAAGTGCGTTCGAAGCTCCGTCAAAAACCATAGACCTTAGGGATCCCTCTTCGGGTCCTTCATCTGGTCCACGTTCTTCGTAGTCAGTCACCAGCATAATATTCTCATCCAGGAACTCAAAATTCATGGACTGGTAGTCATCCACGGCATGATGAGCCAAACGATCATCCAATACACTCCCCTTGATTGCTTTCTGGGTTGTATATTATATATCGTACTCAGTTAAGATCATCTTCCATCTTGCTATTCTTCCGGAGAGAGCGGGTTTCTCGAAGATGTATTTGATTGGATCCATCTTAGATATCAACAAAGTAGTGTGGGTCAGCATATAATGTCTTAGTCGGTGAGCAGCCCATGCCAAAGCCAACAAGTTTTCTCGAGCAGTGAGTATCGTGTCTCACAGTCGGTAAACTTTTTGGTAAGGTAGTATATTGCATGCTCTTTTTGACCAGGCTCGTCATGCTGCCCCAACACACACCCCATTGAATTTTCTAGAACTGTTAAGTACAATATCAAAGGTCTTCCTTCAACCGAAGGCATCAAAATTGGCGGTTCTTGAAGGTATTCCTTGATTCTTTCGAAAGTTGTCTTGCATTTGTCATTCCACTTTACCACTTGATCTTTTTTCAGAAGCTTGAATATGGGCTCAGAAGTAGTAGTTAGATGTGAAGTGAACTTGGCGATATAATTCAAACGTCCCAAGAAACCTATAACTTCCTTCTCTGTACGGGGAGCTGGCATTTCTTGTATGGCCTTTACCTTCGTAGGGTCTACTTGGATGCCTTTGTCGTTGACAATGAAACCCATGAGCTTACCAGAACTTACCCCGAAGGTGCACTTGTTCGGATTCAACCTCATCTTGTATGTCTTTAACCTGTCAAACAACTTTTGTAAATGATCAAGGTGCTCTTCCTCAGTTTGAGACCTGGCTATCATGTCTTCAACATAAACCTTGATCTCATGATGGATCATATCATGGAACAAAGCGACCATGGCGCGCTGATAAGTTGCCCCAGCATTCTTCAACCCAAAAGGCATCACCTTGTAACAGAAGGTGCCCCACAGTGTGACGAAGGTTGTCTTCTTCATGTCTTCAGGATCCATCTTGATCTGGTTGTAACTAGAGAAACCATCCATGAAGGAGAAGATTTTGTGTTGTGCGGTGTTGTCAACCGGAACGTCAATGTGAGGAAGTGGGAAGTCATCCTTGGGGCTTGCCCTGTTCAGATCTCTGTAATACACACACATCCGTACCTTACCGTCCTTCTTAGGTACTGGAACAATGTTAGCAACCCACTGTGGATAGGAGGTGACATCTAAGAACCCTGCGTCGAACTGCTTCATGACCTCTGTCTTGATCTTCTCTAACATTTCAGGGTGCATACGGCGGACCGTCTATTTAACCAGAGGACATTCTTCCTTAGTCGGTAGACGATGTACCACAATATCAGTGTCTAAACCTGGAATGTCTTCATACGACCAGGCGAAGATCTCAACGTAGTCGTGCAACATTTGTATCAAACGCTGTTTGATCTTAACTTCCAAATTTGCGCAGATCTTGACTTCTTTTCTGTCTTCTTCCGTGCCCAAGTTTATCTTCTCAACCGGCTCTTCATGAGGCTGTATAGCCCTTTCTTCCTACTGTAATAGTCTAGCCAGTTCTCCAGGCACCTCACAATCATCCTCACCTTCGTTCTCGGCTTGGTTGATCGGATTTTCAAAGTCATAACTGGCAGTAGCAAAGCTGTTATCAATGGGATCCAGAGTGGATATGGATCTGCAGTATGATATGTGAGTGTGTGTAAGAGCATAGCTATTTTGATAAAGTGATAATAGAAAAGAAAAACAGAGAGCGCAAAATTTGTATGCAAGGAACGTCCAATGTTTTATTGATGATATATGAAATGACAAATAATATCCCTCACAAACAAAGCCAATGTGCCTCGGGCAAGGCATAAGACTGTAGTGTTTAAATTGTTTATTACAAATCTCAAAACAAGTAAGATAATTACTGCGGAATAAAAGAAACTTGTATAAAGTCCCTAGCCGTCTAGTTACTCGGTCCACCGTTGGTAGTTGGGTAGATCCAGCTATCAATGTCAGATTCTTCCTCACTGTCTTCAATGGCATTATTTCCCCGATTGCTGATGCATAGGGGAGGTCCTCCAGCCCGAGCGTGTTGAACAGCCCTTTGAGCTCCTGAAGTAAAGCTTAAACCAAACTTGTCAGTTTTGTGAGTAAAATTAGGGAGTTGTCCCCAATTGGTATACCCATCTTCTTCAACCACTGCTCTGGCGTCTTTGAGAGAAGCTATCTTCAGAGGAGGTTTGTTGCTGGTATTAGTTTCAGTTGATGCCAAGATCTGGGGAACCTCTTCAAAATTATGGCAAGGAGTCTCTATGAATTCCCCGTCCATCTCTACGTACCTGAAGGAGTTGATGTGGCTTACCATATAATCTTCTTCTCCATGCATAGTGACAATCTTCCCTTTCACTGGATACTTCAGCATTTGGTGCAGTATAGAAGTAATAGCCCCTGCTTCATGGATCCAAGGACGACCTAACAAACAAGAGTATGACGGTCAGATGTCCATTACATAGAAAGTGGACTCCAAAGTCTGGGAACCTACTTTGACGGGGATGTCCACTTCCCCATGCACCATTCTTTTCAACCCATCAAAAGCCCTTACCACAATATTACTAGGCTTTAAAGTCAAGCCTTCACAATCCAACTGATCCAGCACCTTCTTGGGCAGAACATTTAGTGAAGACCCAGTATCTACCAGCACATGAGCCAGAGTGGTGCCCCTGCATTCGATCGAGACATGCAGAGCATCATTATGCTTTCTCCCTTTCGGTGTCAAGTCTGCATCTGAAAAACCCAGTCCATTGTCAGCAGTCAGGCTGGCCACACAGTCTTTGAATTGATCGGTGGAGGTTTCTTGCGGCACATGTGCAGTCTTGAGGAATGCAACCAAAGCTTTCACATGGGCCTCGGAGCACAACAGCAGAGACAACATGGATATCTTTGAGGGGGTCTTCCCCAGCCGCTCGACCATATTGTAGTCTCTCTTTTTTATTATTTTCAATATTTCCTCTATCTCTTGCTTAGAGGCTTCTACGACAATTTTCCTATGTGCCTCCATCCGGGCAGGCTCACCTATAACTTCTTTGCCTCGGGTCTCAGATGACTCGACGGCGGGAGTGATAATTGAAGTAAGCACAGGAGTAGTAGTTGAAGTACCAACAGGAGTAGCAGATGGAATAACAATAGGCCTATTGACAATCTTTGGGGAAATCTCGGGAGAGAAGACCCTTTCACTTCTGGTAACCTTGCTGGTCCCTACAATGTTACTGACATCAGGACCAGCCTCTTCATTCTTCAGATCTTGTTTGATGCCATGATAGTACACATCGGCACCATAATTCCAAGGGACAGCTTTGTCCGAGGCGTATGGGACATGACCAGGAAAGGTGATTATTAACGAAGCGACTCTTGGAGCAGATGTAATCCTAACAGGTCTTCTCGAGGAGACCTTGGAAGGATTGGCGGAAATGGTTATAATAGCAACTTCTTCAAATGGGACAATGGGAATCAGATTTTTCTCGAACAAAATTTATTTGTTGTCCATCAGGCGCTGAACAGCTGACTTCAGCAAATGGCAACCAGAAGGCAGAGATGAACACATGTGGCAACCTTCATCATAAACCGGAAATAAATCGGCCGACAACAAATTCTTCTTAACCGTTATAAGAGGAGTAGAAAATCCATCAACTGAGGTCACAAACAGATCAGTATCAACAACATTAACTCCACGGTTATGCTTAGGCATGGGAGTAGTTATGACATTGGGCTTTTCCGGATCATCGAACTCAATTTCCTTGGCCTTGATCAGATCATGTACCTTATTTCTCAGAGCCCAACAGTCATTGGTATTGTGGCCATGACTCTCAGAATGATAGGCACACCGAGCATTTGGATTATACCAAGGAGATGTGGTGTTTGAATTCTTGGGAGCCTCTTTCAAGGTTTCCAAGTTGGATCTCAGCAGATGGGGTAGAACTTCATTTAACATCATGTTAATCCATGTGAACTGCCGTTGTAGTCTTTCCACCCTTGTTGATTGTTATGTTGTGGAGCAGCCGCAGGTCTAGGTATCATTACATCACTTACTGTTTGACGGTGCTCAGCTCTGCTTTGGCATCTCGGGCTATAGATGGCACTGAATTCCTTCTTACCAGTGAAAGGTTTCTTTACCGAGCTCGAAGAGGCATCTTTCTGTATCTTTTTGCTCCGGATCCCAGCTTCTACCCTCTCTCCAGTTAGAATCAGCTCGGTTAAACCATCTGACGAGTTGTCGATCAAATGATTAAAGAATGGACCAGATAGCGTCCCCAGAAACATATCAACCAACTCCCTGTCAGATAAAGGGGGTTGGACTCTCCCAGCCAAGTCTCTCCACTTCTGTGCATAGTCCTTAAAGCCTTCACTTGCACCCATGGACATACTCTAGAGTTGAGTACGAGTAGAAGCAAGGTCGGCGTTGTATTGATATTGCTTATAAAAAGCAGCAGCCAAATCTTCCCAGTTTCGGACATTGGTTCCCTCCAGTTGGTAGAACCATTCAAGATGAGTCCCTAACAGACTGTCTTGAAAGAATTGAACCCACAAGTTTCTATCAGTGGTGTGGGGATGGATCTTCCTTACATAGGAACGGAGATGGAGTTTTGGGCAAGACACCCCATCGTATTTTTCAAAAATTGAAGCCTTAAACTTCTGCGGGATGACAACTCCTGATACCAATCCCAATTTGTTGAAATCCAACCCAGGTATCCTCTGGACTTCCATAGCACTCAGACGATCTTCCAACTGCTTGTATATATGCTCAATAGGAGGATACTTCTCATCATTGTAGTCTGTATCATTGTCAGAAACTTCAGGACTGGGGTCCTTTTCCCTTGTCTCTCTTTCTTGATTCTCCCCTTCCTTAAATGAAGAGGTCAGATCGACTTGTTGCTTTAACGCCCCCTGAACCTTCTGCCCATATTTAGAATACCAGAGACCTTCTTCTTTTTCTTTTTCTCCTTCAGGATGAGGGCTTTCAGATCCTCCTGCCCTTTCGCCAGATTTATGAACATCTGTTGGAATTGGGCATTTTGTGCCTGAAGATCCTTGATGATTTGTTCAGAAGACATTACTGCTAAAATAAACAACGAAGAAGATGAGAAACCTGTTATGGTACCTGTTTATGCGATGCTATGAATGGGATGCGTATGCAATGATTTCAAGGATTCTTAAAGGCTCAAATTTGTTTAACTAAAAGGAATACATGTTAATTGCATTAATAAGTTTGAATTGTTACATAAAATTCCCTTTAGGATTACAATTAAACAAAACAAAACTTAAAACAAAAAGAAACTAGGTTTCCCAGGAGCGCATCCTATTTGGTGCAATGTAGGCGTTTATGTTCCTTTCTTCATGAAGTAGCCTAGTGAGCTCCAGGACTTTCTTCTTGATGGCATAAAACTGAGCTTCAAACGTGTCCTGCTCCTCTTTGAGTTGAACCCAGGACTTCTGTAACTCTTCATGATCAGTTGGCATGTCAGGCTGATGACCAAGGGAAGTAGTATCTCCTTCACTAACTTGTTCCACAGTTATTGGTAGGACAGCAGGGTAAGGCATCATAAGACTTTAGGCACGAGCTCATACCCATAAGACATAAGGCTCAAGAGAAATGGAATTCCTGTGCCCTAGCGTCTTGCTATCAATTTTATGCCCCATTCCCCAAGCTTTTATGAACCTTTTGCGGTATCCCTGAGCATCATTCTCATAGTTGAAGGTGATTCCGTGGATAAGCGTATCATGAGGACCATCTCTTCTCGCATAACCAAACTGACGCAGTGCTAAACAAGGGTTGTAAGTGATTCCTCCCCTAATTCCTAAGAGAGGGACATTAGGGAATTCACCACAGCGATCGATGATGGTAAGATCTTCCGATAACCGTGAACACCAGTGAATGTCTGAATGTGTAAGGGACATGATCCTACAAGACCATTCAAACCCTATTCATTCTTCAAAACCAACCTGGGTAGGTGAGAAATAAACCACCTAGCCAATAGAGGAGTTCAACACAGGAGGGTGCCCCTTATCTTTAGAGTGCGAGCATGCAGAGAGTGTAGAATATCCCCGAGTAATGTAGGCACCGGATTATGAGACAGAAAAACCTTAACAGTGTTCACATCTACGAGTTGATCCGCATTAGAGAAAAGTACCATCCCGTAAACGAGAAGTGCCAGTACCTCTTCAAAATCTTGTAAATCCAAAGTATCCCAAAAATGGTAAGCCTTATCGAATAGAAACTTAACCGGGATTCCTTGGACACTTCCTATAGTCTCCCAACTTGTCACTACGTCAGACCGTTGTAAGGACAGAGCTCTAGAAATCTCTTCAGGCTTTAGATGTTCTTCCATACCTTTGAAAGGTAACTGATCAAGAATAGGTACCCCCAACAACTGAGAAAATTCCTCCATAGTAGGTACTATATGGTAATCTGGGAAGGTGAAACAATGGTGCACAAGATCAAAGAACTGAAACAACACTTTTAACAATTCTTCATCAGGTTTTGCAGTGACAAAGTTGAGCAACCGACCATGCTTTTTAATAAATGGAGAACTTTCAGGAACCCTTAATGCCAGGTCCTTTAGTTGGAGAGGCACTTTCACAAGGTTAATCTGTATAGTGTTCCTACGGGCGGATGCCATGTCCTACAAAACAAAGCAAAAATAAGCCCTAGGAAATCCTTGAAATGGTTAGTTATGATATGTCATGCTTATGATGTCATGATTATGCTAGAAAATCACATGTATAGCAAACAACAAGCAAGTCACACCAAGTCCTTAGGTTTAAGGCCTGCATGAGTTTTAAGGTCATACCCTCTTGAAGTTGGATTGGTTCAACCTATCCTATAAATAGTAACCGGGTTCTAAGGGATCTCAATATCACCGCTCTTTCCCCCAGCTTAGTTCAATAGGCGATTGACTTGAAACCAAACAAAACTCAAGAGTCAAACCTCAATGAGTGTAGCATCGAGTATCTGTCGACCTTGGGAATACACCAAAGCCGACCATCTCGCTACATCCTACTGGCCAAGTTGTGCAATTAAAGGTTCTAAGGTCAGTTGATGCTTCACGACACCACACGACAGCCCCGTACTCTCCCTAATTGACTCAAGGGTTACCGATACTAATCAAAGTGCCACATCAATGTAGATACTGCTCCAGCCGTGTCAGTATACCCCGCATAGTTCCCTCACAGTTTATTGCTACTTACCTAAAAGGTGTCCCCAGATTCGGGTGTAGGATCTATATAAACCCAACAAAACCCTTGAATATAAAGCAGGCAAAGCAAAAGAGAAGCAAGCCATTTTAGAAGTGACTTAAAATCCTAAGGTATACCCCACTTAATAATCAATCCCCAGCAGAGTCGCCAGTTCTGTGATACGGTGGCAAAACAGATTGTTAATACTAGTTTGTGTTTTGTATTCATAAATGTCGTGGTAAGCAAGAGTCTCCACCGACTTTTATTTTATCCAACAAAAGAAAAGGAAAAAGAACAAAAAAAACCTTTTTCGAGATGTTTCTGAGTACGGGGGGTAGATTATAGAAAGGGAAGGTGTTAGTGTTGGTGTAAGCCCTAGAGGCCAATACTTTTGGTACTTGTATCGAATTATTTATTAATAATAAAAGGCATTTCTTTATTATGTTTTCCAAAATAATAAAGTCCCTAGAATGGTTTATTGGTTTAATGAAATGTTAAGTGTGACTTAATCATGAGATCCCATTAAACATAAGAAACTATTCTTAAAGTATCCGTAGTCAAGCTTTAATGTGAAGTGGGATAACATTAAAGCATTAAGATTATTATGAAGATAGATTGATGATCACATCTCATGGATCATAGATAAGGAGTTATCAAGTCTTGACATAGGTATGAATATTAGGAGTAATATTTATACTGGATTGACCCGTTATGAGAATACTACATAGAATGTTATGCAAAGTGTCATAAGTTATTCTCATGATGATAATGGTGTATACCACCCTTCGACCTGAAACCACTATGGACCCTAGATGTAGAGTCAAGTACTTTATTGCTGATCAAACGTCATCCGTAACTGGATGACTATAAAGATGGTTGATGGGTA
The DNA here is from genome assembly GCA_948472305.1 of Vicia faba. Taxonomy (NCBI): domain Eukaryota; kingdom Viridiplantae; phylum Streptophyta; class Magnoliopsida; order Fabales; family Fabaceae; genus Vicia; species Vicia faba. Next base: position 711,309,460 of record OX451738.1, read on the forward strand.
CTTCACAAAGCATGCTAAGGGACATGAGTGACCTAGATGGAATTTGCTCATCCTGCATAACAGGATAAATGTCTAAGGGCCCAATATTGAACTGGACAAGGGTGACACAGTGTATGCCTTGTGTTCAATATAAACATGAGGGCAAAAGGGTAATTGTACAACACAAATATTATCACGGAAAAGGTTTGGTCAGATCACATGACATTTTCGTGACTTGGGTAACAATGATGTGTTGCTAGATACCGCTCACTGTTTATTATATTAAATGTGTAATTTAATATAATTGCCAACGTCGCGAAAACCTACAGGGTCACACACATAAGGACAGGTTGATGAGAGATAGAATAAATAAGGAACACCGTAAGGTACAGTGCACTTAAGTGTAATACGGAAAGTGGTAAGGTACCACGTGGATAAGTGATATATGGTACATCATAAGGTATGATGTCCATAAGCTTAATTGGGCTCTTAGCTTATAGCCTTAATTGGGCTTTTAGCTTGTAGCCCACACGAGTGATTCTATAAATAGATCCCTCGTGATGAAGTTTTTTCACTTGATGCATTTTCGTTTTTGACTCTCTCTCACACTCAAGGTTTCCGTTCGTGATCAGCTAGCACTGTGACCGGAAGTGATCTGTTCGTGTGGACTGAGTAGAGGCGTTGTTCTTCATCAACGCTCGTGATCACGACATCAAAGGTCTGAATCACCACAAGAGGTAAAACTTTCTATCACTGACCATGCTCATTCGTAAGGATCTCTAGAGGAAAATTTTATATTCCGCTGCGTTTTGATCGCAATTTTCCTTCAGTTAGAACCCTTTCTATCCATGGTTTTCCATGGGCTCTTAGGTACTTGTTCATTTTTCAAATTGCTTGTGTATGCTTGTTTTGAAAAGTTTTACTTCGTGATAACCCTTGTATCGGTCCTCAAGAATGTGACAAAATTGTTTCGAAAACTGTTTTTGAAAAGTGTTTGTGTGAAAAATTTTGTTTGAGCAAGTACCTAGGAGCTAATCTACCTACTCGAAAAAGTCTTTTCGTTTTCCTTTAGACAGTGCTATCCTATTATTAAGGAATAGGTAGCACCGTCGTTGGAGTTTTAAGGGACGTTCGAAGGGACAAGTACGATCACAAAAACAATGTTAGAAAATTTTAGTAATCATTCTAAAGCCTTAAAGATCTTTTTTCGAGGCAACATCCGAATGGGTCATTTTAGATCTTTCGGGGCTAGAGGAAGACCACTAACATTCCATATACTTCATGACCGTTTACCGAAGGCAATCGGAGTGGAGTAAACCCTAGGAGTGAGCATGTGCAAGTGTATTTTTTCAGTTAATTATCTTTGCACAATTAGGGTTTTCTACTGTTTTAATTTCAATTTTTCTTTCCATATAATCCTATACATACATCTAAGCAGTTTATAGTTAGCGGAAATTAAAATGCGAGAAATTAAAGTCCTAGCTATTACAAGGCTCTCGCAGATACATAATTATTTTGATTGTAAATAAAGATGTGGAAATTTAAAACCCTAATTACTATTACAAACTCGGAGCAATTACAATAATAAAAAAATGAAAATTAAAGGCGCGCGACGAATTAAATGCGAGAAATAATTGGAAACCCTAAAAATCTAATTGAAAAAATATTTAGGTAATTTTTTGAGAATAATTAGGTTATGTACAACAATAAACCTTAATTCTGATTATTTTAAATTATAATAAAAAAGAATTAAATTACCCTAATTTAATTAAACTAATTAATTAATAAAAATATTTTTATAAGAAAAAAGATTTTTGATGTTTTTATGATTTTTTTGATAAATAAAAAAGCATTATTTTTGGTGTTATTTGAAAAAAAGGAATAATTAAATAAATAATAAAAAGGCATTAAAATAAAATTAAAAAAAGAGAATTGGGCCTGTTTAAGCAATCCAGGGGGGTGCTGCCAAATTCTTGTTAGGCCCAAAGATGCTAAGCCCATTCCTGCGCCTGATCCAGTGGGATCATCTTCTGAGGGTCTACCATGAGCTTACGCATGCTGAGCGTTGGATCTGGCTGGAGATCGATCCAGTGATGAACAACTGGGGTGTACGATGGATGCTAGGCGATGAGGCACGCTGGATCTGCAGTTAAATGTTCAGAAAATAAAAAAATGTTTGGACCTGGGATCGAACTCAGGTCCTTTGCTTCACATGCCCATACCCCTTGCCATCTGTGTTGCGTTGTTTAATTGTTAATATAATAAGAAAACAATATTATAATGACAAGCCACGTAGTTTCCTCCAAAAACAAGCGAATTTCAAATGGACCAGTGGTTGACTGCCATACCTTCATCTTCTTCCCAGAAGTGTCGTCTTAGGTACCAGACTTATACCTACGGACATCTTCTATAGCTATAAACCTGCAAGCTTCAAAAATCCATAAAACGCATGATAAATTAATTTTAGATATACCAATCAACTCGTCTTGATCTCACAAGTATCATGGTATCCTTTTCTTAACCTAATCTCACTTGTACAGAGAAGCCACAAAACGGCTTCTTAAACCCTAGCCATGGCAATCATCAATATATGTAGCAAATCGTCAATTAAATCATTCAAGAATGTTGCAAATATGTAAATAATAAAAAATACATTATTAGAATATGTTTATGATGCAAGAATTGTCGTATTCAATTTTGAAACAAAGGGAAAATCGTGTGAAGACTATGGAGCGATTCTGGACTTGGGAACGCTTGCAATTGATCGTGTCAGCTTCAGGAGATATCCAGGAGGCGGTTAGAAGCTTTGAATGTCCTTGAATCGTCCCCTAGGTTAGAAATCAGATCCACACTTTTTGTCCAATTTTTGTGTTTTCTTCTTCAGCTCTCACGACTGCAACCCTCGTCCTTTTGCCTTGTGTATGTTCTATATATGCAGTGTGATGAATTAGGGCAACAAAAACAACTTGAATCTTTTCCAATCATGGAAATTGAATGTGATTTGTTTACTATATGATATCTTTCCAAAACCATCCTAATCATTCTATTTTTGCCTCAATTTTCCTTGATTCGATTTGATCTGATTAGGTCAACTTAATTAGATTTGATTCTAACAAAAATCAGATCAAAAAATCAATCTTTTATATTTTTTGTCATTTATTTGATTTAATGTGACTTTTAAATAATAAAAATCAAAATAAAATAAATAAATAGAGCAAATAATATATGGATGCTGATTTGGGTCATGGACCATGTCTTCAACAAGATACAATCATGAAAAGCTAGGCCCATTTGACAAAAAATGCACTTTTGAGCACATTTGACTTTTGGCAATTTTCCAAAAATGGCCAACTTTGACAATGCACATCTATTCCAATTTTAACCCTAGGAAGGTGTTATTGGACTTTTTAGAAAGCTTAGGATGTCCCCTAAACAACCCTTTCGGTTTCATCTCAATTGGGTCTTCCATATTCATGTAAGAAGCTTTGACCCAAAAGGTGTTTTTGTTGACTTTTCAAAAGGACCTATAATGTAGAAATTCATATCTTTTTATGAGTGCATTTTTTGAACTTTAGGGATGAAGATGAGTTGTAGGAAATTTTATTCTCTTCAAAATGAGCCTTGGATGAGAAATTTCTGATAAAGTATGATAAGGTTATGCTTGGTCAATGTTTGGTTAACTTTTCCTAAGAAACCCTAACTTAGCAACTTTTGAGTTTTGATGAATTAGGAGCATTCCTTGAGGAATCATGATCAACCCTTGATAAAATGATGGATATCACTTAAAAATGTTTATGTTTACCAAAAATATTGAAGTTTGACTGTATGTGGGTCACAGTTGACTTTTGACCTAACACAATTGATATTCAGGCATTTGAGCAGTTGACTGAGAAAACTTCTTGTGTAAGGCATGCAACTTGACATGGATGATATTGAGAACATATTAGGACCATTGGAAAAGACTTTAGGCCTTTGGAGCTCACCCATATTGATGAAAACGGAAACCCTTGTTGGAGGTTCCTTGCTTTAGGAGAGAGTTTGTCTGGTCAACTCTTGGGTATCCTTGAGCAAGTTGAGGATCTCCATGAACATATGTTGAGTGAAATGGGAGGGAAAATTTTGGGGTACAACACATGTCTTTCTCTTGAATTTATCTCTTACGTTTTAAAATGGAAATACTTTTCTTCATATGCATTTTGAAATTCACATACTAAAACTGCACCAAAACATGATAAATATGCAGATTTATGCCTAAAATCACTGATAGTGTTACTACTGCTATCCGATATAATTTTGATACACCCATCAACCTAGTGAAAGAGGAAGATGATGAAGATCTTGAAATATCCAAATAATTGGCAAAGGAATTAGATCAAAAAGCTGACAATATACAACCATAACAAGAACCCATTGAGACCATCATTCTTGGAACAGAGGAGGATCCAAAAGAGATCAAGCTGGGGGAACATTGGAGGAAAGCGTCAAATAAATACTGATCAAGATATTACATGAATATATGGATATATTTTCCTAGTCTTACAGAGATATGGCAGGGTTGGATACGAATATTGTGGTGCATAGACTACCTCCCAAGGAAGGTTGTTCTCCAGTTAGACAGAAGCTCAGAGGAACTCGTCCAGACATGTCTAACAAGATTCGAGAAGAAGTCCTTAAACAACTTGATGCAGGGTTCTTAGTGGTGGTAGATTATCCACCTTGGATAGATGACATTGTGCCAGTACCCAAGAAGGATGACAAAGTACACATGTGTGTATATTATCGAGATCTGAATAAAGCAAGTCACAAAGACAATTTCCCATTACCTCACATAAACGTTTTGGTGGATAATACAGCTCAAGCTTCGGTATTCTTATTCATGGATAGTTTCTCAGGTTATAATAAAATCAAAATGGCACCCGAGGATATGGAAAAGACTACTTTCATGACTCCTTGGGGCACTTTTTATTACAAGGTGGTGCCTTTCGGTCTAAAGAACACAGGGAAACTTATCAACGAGTTATGCTCACACTATTTCACGATATGATCCACAAAGAAGTTGAGGCTTAAGTAGATGATATGATTGCCAAATCCCATATGGAGGAGGATAACATCATTCACTTGAAAAAATTATTCGAGCACCTGCGAAAGTTCAAACCGAGGTTGAATCCGAACAAGTTTACATTTGGTTTCAGGTATGGCAAGTTATTGGGTTTTATTATAAGTCAGCATGGTATTAAGGTAGATCCCGACAAGGTGAAGGACATACAAGAAATGCCAGCTCCAAGGACAGAAAAATAGGTTTGTGGTTTCTTAGGACGATTGAATTACATTTTGTGGTTCATATTGCACCTAACTGCTACGTGCGAGCATATATTCAAATTACTTCGAAAAAATCAAACAGTGGCATGGAATGATGACTGTCAGACAGCCTTCGAGACAATAAACCAATATTTACAAGAGCCACCAATCTTGATGCCACCAATTCCTTAAAGACTGCTCATCATGTACTTAATAGTGCTTGAAGGGTCTATGGGATGTGTATTAGGACAACATGATGAAATGGGTAGAAAATATGCAATTTATTACCTCAGCAAAAAATTCTCCGATTGCGAAACCAGGTACTCACTTCTCGAGAAGACTTGTTGTGCTTTAGCTTGGGCTACTAAATGATTAAGGCAATATATGCTAACTCACACCATTTGGTTAATAGAAAGAATGGATCCTTTGAAGTATGTATCTGAAAAACCAGCTCTTACAGGAAGGATATCCAGATGGCAGATGTTATTATTTGAGTATGACATCTAATATGTTACTCAAAAGTCCATCAAGGGTAGTGTACTAGCTGATCATCTAGCTCATCAGCCGTTGCCAGAATATCAACCAATGAAGTTTGACTTTCCAGACGAAGATGTCATGGATATACGTGACTACGAAATGCTAGGACCCGACGAAGGACCTGAACCACAGGCATGTTGGACAATCACGTTTGATGGTGCTTCAAACACATTAGGGTATGGTATTGGGGAAGTGTTGACTTCTCTGAAGAATTTTCACAAACCTTATACTACAAGATTCTGTTTTGTCTGCACCAACAATATCGGTGAATACAAAGCTTGTATCTTGGGACTAGAAGCTACTATTAATCTAAGAATTAAGCACCTTGAGGTGAATGGAGACTACGTATTAGTCATATACCAAGTCAACGGTGAATAGGACACCAAACATCCCAAATTGATTCCATATCGCGATCATGTTTTGAAGATAGCTATGGAATTTACTGAGATTACATTTAATCATATTTTGCGAGAAGAAAATCTGATGGAAGACACCTTGGCAACTTTATCAGCCAAGTTCAAAGTGACCTGGCCAAATCACGAACCGCGCATTACAATTAGAAATTTTGAAGAACTTGTACATTGCCTTTCCATTGAAGAAGGACCAGATAACAAGCCTTGGTTCTACAACATCAAAAGGTATCTCGAGAAACAAGAATATCCAAAAATCGCCTTTGTGATTGACAAGAAAACTCCGTGGAAGTTAGCTTCAAAGTTATTCCTTAATGGGGATGTGTTGTACCCCAAAATTTGCCCTCTCATTTCACCAGGGATCACCCTGGATCCCAGGTTTTCTTCTATCAAGTTTCCAGGCCTTGAATTATCAATTTTTCCAACAAGTCATTCACAAGGGCAAAATGGTCATTTGCACACTGAGAAGTCTAACTTTGACTTTTGGATCAAAATCAAATCTCAAGAATCATATTTCATCAAGACATGTTGGAATATGAAGTCTGTTTCATCACGAAATTTAAAAGTCAAATTTTTACCTTGGAAAAGTCAAATTCTAAAGTACTTCGAAATTTTTCTAAGTGTTTAAGGATTATGACAATTTCAGAACTTCTGACCAGATTATCACTAAAGCACTCAACAAATTCTGGATATTCCCAAGACAGAGTTTGGTCAGAACTTCTGGGCAAGTTTTCACAAAAGCTTCAGTCAGAGTTTGCCAGGGTAATTAAAAGAAGGTTAAGAAGCGTGCTGCAAGCTTTTTAGAAAGTCTGAAAGTTCCTTCAGAACATGCTGGAGTTAGAAGATAAGAAGATCAGAAGATTAGATGCTACGCTGAAGTAGAACTTCTAATCCTGAGTCAAGCAAGGATGCAGAGTTTCACATGGCAGGATTTCTGATTTGATAAATCTCATCATCATTTAATGCTCACAACCACTTATGAGTTGTTATCCAAAGGATTTCCCCCACGTGTACCCCTACTATCTTGGGAAGACAAAATATTATCCAAAAGTATGCTAGGCCCATGCGCTGTTTCTACTTTTCCTTAATTCATGCTCACAAATCCAGCTTAGGCGCTGTTAACCATCCTACTTGATGCATTGAACCACACTTGTTTAAGCTTACTTCAAGATTAAGTCAGCATCTAGCATATGATGTTGGTGCCACTTGACCTCTCCAAACTGCAAAACCTTTGCCTATAAATAGAACACCTTTGGCCATTAAAAAGAGGTCGGAAAAATTTGAGAAAGTGGTGTGGAATTTGAGAAAGAAAAAAACTTGAACCCCTGCAAAAAATTCCAAGAGTCCAAAAAGATTGCAAACAAAAATACAAAACCTTAGCATTTGATTCTTGCATTAAAACTCCATTTTTTCTCAAGTTGTTTCCTGACCAAAACCACCCATACAGTTCCTAATATATATTCAAAAGCCATCTAAAATTCTGTAATCAAACAGTAACACACTCTCCACCAATATCCACTTCAAAGGATCAGAACTTTATCCCTTGGTTGTTCCAGAATTTTCTAATCATTTACAACTCAAGTTGAAAGTTTCAGCCTGCTGAACACGTGAGAAAGCTTTTCAGAACACCACAAGTAGTCAGAACCAGGATCCATCTCCTAGAGTATTTTCCAACTACAAGGTAAGTTTTTCGTTGACTCTCATCATATTATTTAGGTATTGTCAGATTTTGCATATTTAAAGCATAATGTAGATATTCTGATTCTGATGATGTACATATTCTGAGATTTCATGCATCTTCCTGCCTAAGTAGAAGGAATCCCAATTCAATGTTTCATAAAGAAATTAGGACTCAGAATTAGGATTAGCAAATTCATGTTGCTTCTGATTTGTGTTTCTGATATTTCATGAAACTTTTCATAACTGTTATATATGCAACTTCTGTTCTGTTAAGAAATAACTAAGTTGCAGATGTTCTGACTAGCATGGAGAGAGGCAAAGTTCTGACAGTCGCATCAGAACTTCTGAAAACTTTTGAATTCTCAGAAGATCCAAAACTTCTGAACTTCTATATTTTTACTAACGTGTTTCTGTTTGTGCAGCACGTCAGAGTCAGAACTTCTGACCTCTTCTGTTTCAGCATTTACGCTGATTTTTTTTCTTTCCTTTATTATTATTTTTTCATCACTTTTATTTTTCATTAATCAAAAAACACCAAAAATATTTCATATTCACATATTATATTTTATTTTATTTTAACATAAAAAGACAAAAAATATTTTCTTAAGCAAAACTTATTTCTTTTCTTAAATAAATAAGCATTTTACATTTCCTGTACATTCTTATCCATTTCAATGTGGTTATAATAGTAACTTAGGATTTAATTTGCAATCCCCATTCATAAATTTGTACACCCCATCCCCCTAAATATTGTAATAGCGTAGGACTTTAAATTTATGCATTTTTATTGCTTTCATATATTTTTAGTAACTAGGGTGTGAATGGAAAGACTAAAACCAATGTTAGAAAACCCTAATTCAAGACAAAATTATGCATGAAATCAAATACACTTGCACACTAGCACCCCTAGGGTTATTCCACTTGTTTCCTTACAAAAATGGCCATGTTATGCATGTGGGATGTCTTAGCATAAACAAAATCAAAGATATAAGATCATAGTCCCTCGATGACGCTATCAAAGTTGCCTTTCTAAATGATCTTAGACCCTAAAGAAAAAATGCTAATTCATCTCACAACATTGCTATCATGGTCATACGATGACCCATGCCCGTCCCTTCACATCCAACGATGGGGCTTCTCACCAAATCAATGGTAAGATAGCAACATCTAAAGGAGGAGGAAAAGAACATCTAAGACCTTTTGAGTAGGTAGATTACTTTTAGTTTCTTTCTAAAATTCAAAACAAACATCCTTGCTATTTTCAAAAACAATCACATACACTTGCAAAAACACTTTCAAAACATTTTCCAAACATGAAATATTTTTAAAAGCTCAACACTTTGTATACGTTTCTTACGAACGATAACTATTACAAAGTTTGCCTAAAAGATGGCGCCTTTTCAAAATACTTTCAAAAACCACACAAAGCACATTTTTCAAACAAAAGCAAGTGATCTAGTAAGTAACTAAGAGCCCATGGAAAATCATGAATGAAAAGGGTGATAATACCTTCCCTTTTCATAATCTACCCCCCGAACTCAAGAAAACATCTTTAAAGGTCTTTCCTGTGCTTTTTCACCTTTCCTTATTGGATAAAAGAAAAGTCGGTGGCGACTTTTGCTAAACCGCAACATTTGCAATAAAACGCAAAACCCTCCAAGTCAGTTCTCCCACCGTATCACAGAACTGGAGACTCTGCTGGGGAATTATAAATAAAAGTGGCGTTACCTTAGGGTTAGATCACATTTACTTGCTTTCTTTGTTTGATTTGTATGCTTTACATTATGGTTCTTTGTTTGGGCTTGCTTTGATCCTCCACCCGGATCTGGGACACCTTTTTAGGTAAGTAGTAATAGATTGTGGAAACTGTACGGCGTAGACCAATATGGTTGAAGCAACGACTACGTTAGTGTGACACATTTGTGGGTACCGGTATCCCTGATGGTGAATCGAGGAGAATACGGGGCCGCTGAGTGGCGTCATGAAGCACTAACTGACCTTAGAACCCTAATTGAACAAACTTGGCCATTAGGACATAGTGAGATAACCGGTTTCGGTGTAGAGCTGAAAATTGGTTGATACTCGATACTAAACTCATTGAGGCTTGACTTTTGGGATATCTCGGCCGCAAGAAAAGATTGATTGTGCTGAGACAACGCCTAAAAGAAAGGTCGATGATATTGAGATCCTTTAGAACCCGATCACTATTACTAGGACAGGTTAAGCCAACTAAACTTCAAGAGGGTACTTGCCTATAAGACCTCATGCAAGCCTAAAACATAGGGATTTGTTTGCTTTGTGTGTATATACTTACTCGTACATAACATAATAAGCATCATACGCATACTCACTAACCATTTCAAGGATTTAGAAATTTATCTTTGTTTTTATTTTGTAGGTCATGAATTTCGACCGAAGAAACACCATCCGAATCAACTTTGTAAAAGCACACCCTCAGCTTCAAGAGTTAGCCTCAAGAGTGCCCGGGGATTCTCCTTTTACCTTTGTGTGTGTTGTTCCAATTCTTTGATCCCGTACGTTATTGTTTCACTTTCCCGGATTATCAGTTGATACCGTTCACCGGACTAGAAGGGATTCCAAAGCATGAAGTCATCACCGAAGCTTTGCATCTGAAAAGAGTTGACGTCATAGCTGTGATCGGTGGATCTGGAACTGACTGTTTAACGCTGGTTCGCGAAATGTCGCGGAAGCAAGAGTCGCCACCGTCTTTTATTTTCTCCAACATGGAAAGGACAAAAGCACAGAAAAATTCCTTATAGAGATTGCTCTCGGTTCGGGAGGTAGGTTATAGAAAGGGAAGGTGTTAGCACCCTTTCTATCCATGGTTATCCATGGGCTCTTAGATACTTGCTCATTGTGTTTTCAAAAATGGTTTGTTTGCTTTTCAATTGTGGGTTTTAAAAAAGTTTCTTTGAAAATTCCAGTTCGACTCTTGTATCGGTCCTCAAGAGTGTTTGAAAAATTGTTTTCGAAAGCTTTTTGAAAAGGTGTCGGTGTGAAAAGTATTTTTGAATTTTGTTTTGAAATTAGATCAAGTATCTAGAGTCGTCTACCTACCCTAAGGAATTCGTCTGTGTAAATGTCCTTTAAAGTAGTGCCATCCCACCATTGAGAGGTAGGTAGCACCACTGTTGGAGGTGTTCGGGTCAATTCGAGGTTCGGGACATGGTGATCACCAGAGCAATGGGAAGACACCTTAGAAGCTACCCTCATGCCAGGTTCCCGGATCATGAGGACTTACTAAGACATCCTCTACTCGACGATCACCTTTCGAGGCAAGGCAACAGTGAGGCGTACCCTAGGGGTGGTGTGTGATTTGTGTGTCAGATTCATTTATATTGTCTTGTCATGTCATAGGTGATCTACGCGTTTGTTTTTATTTTTGTCATTCATTCTTGCATGCATTTATTAACAGTTAAAATATTGCGAGAAAGTAAAAGATTCTAAGCTATTACAAAAGGCGCGGGTCCACATCGCCAAATTTAAAATCCAGGACCCGATTTGACATAAAATAAAGAAATAAAGTAAAGTGCGAAAGAAAAATATTTACACGGCTTTGGGAGAATTACATCAATATTTAAAAGAAGGAATAAATAAAATGCGCGAATTGAATTAAAATTGAAAACGAGGGCGTTGGACCCTTTTGAAGTTAAATTGAAATTAAAAATTAATTAATTATTTATTGAAATAAAAGAAGTGTTTTTTAGGTTTTTTTGTATTTATGAAATAAGAAAATTAAAATTAAAATTAAAAGAAACCCTAATTCTAAGTTATTTTTAATTATTTGAGAAAAATGTTAAAGTTTAACTTAATTTACTAAAGAATTTATGTACATGTTTATTTACAAAATAAATTAGTAATTAATAATAATAATAATGATGAGAAAATTATTTATTAAAAAAATGATGAAAAAGTTAAAAACCCTAATTTCTACATATTTAATCTATTAAGAAAAATATTAAAGTTTTGAAACCTAAATTAATCTAATTAATTGTTTAAAGTTTATTTACAAAAATAATAATAGTGAAATTAATATTAATAAAATAAACATTTTTTGATTTTTTTGTTTTTTACTATTTTTTATATTTTATAAAAATAAGTTAAATTAAAGGAATTAATTAAAAAAAGAAATAATTGAAATAAATAAAATAAGGAAAAGAAAGAAAATACAATACCTTGGGGTTTCTGTCCCCTTTTTGGAGGTGAATTGGAGTGGTTTGGCCATGTATTGGTGTCATGCATAAGTTGTTCTACTTTGGCCATTTGGCTTTTGGCTTTTGGCCATTTGCGTTTTGGCTTTTGGCCATTTGTGTTCTGGCTTCAACGTTCCCTTAATGTCTGGCTTAATGTCTGCCTCGCCATGTATTTGACTTTTGGCTTTTGGCCTTTTGGCTTTTGACTTTTGGCCATTTGGCTTTTGGCCTCAACGTCCCTTAATGAACCTGCATGGGATCCTGTCTAAACCTGTAGTGTTGAATCTCATGAAAACATTAAATAAAATCATAAAATGCAAATAAAGCCAATATATGAAGAAATTTAATGTTTAGGCACAATATGGCATGTATGAATGATTATACCCTTTTGATCATGGAGATCAAATCAACCTTACCCTTACTGGAAAAGTAGTGACATGAATGCTTTTATGCCCTTGGGATCATGGAGATCAAGCCAGCCTTACCCTTACTGAAGAAGTAATAAGATGTTGGTTTGTAACTGAGATGGCTTGTTTATAGTGAGAGAGGGATTTGTAGTAAGGATTTCAAGGTTTTAGGGTTCTTGAAAGAGTTTGATATTCCAACAGTGTTGTGGCAAGTTTTTTTTCTCTCTTTTCCTCTTTTTTCCTCTTTTTTTTCCTCTTTTTTTTCCTCCTGGTTTGTGTGACAAGAAGGTGATTATATAGTGGAAATTAGGGTAAAGAAAATGGGCTTTGAATGTGCAATTGGGCCTCCAATATTCACTTGAATTCGTCACTTTCCAGGCTAAATCGCAGGGACTTAAGTGCATTTTTTGAAGTTGAAATGTGAAAACAAAATGTAGCCGGCATCGAGAACTAACTCCTGTCCGAAAATCGACTCAATCGGATAAACGGTGAATTAGTTATGAATTTTTGAAGTTTCAGCTCAGACAAACTTATTTTGGGCTTCAGTGTCGACTCTGACACGTTCTTCAATAAACAACTGGTATTGATCGGTGCATAATTTGGTCTCGACTTTTGAAGCAAAGTTATAGATCTATGAGTCAGGGACCTTGTGTAAAAATATGAGCCCAATCCGATAAAAATTGACCGAGTTATGAATTTTCGAAGTTTCGGCCCAGATGAAATAATATTCAGCATTCAGGATTTTCAGCGTGTCACGCACTCTGAGCAAAAAATGAAGGCCTTTTGAACACCGTTCGAACTCGATATCTTCTGTGAAAATGTAGTGAACTCAATTTGTGAAATTTTGGCGCCGGAACCAGCTCGATACGATGAAAATCGACCAAGTTATGATTTTCTGAACATGACGCAAATAAACTTCTGTCACAAATTTTCTGCACGAAAATACTTGATAAATCCACATTTTTGAAGACCTTCTGATCGAAATTGGCTTCCAGCCGTGAGAGATGAAAACGTAGATAATGCCAAGACGGAATTTTGGCCACCGGAACGGGTTCAAAACGAGTCACGATCTTCAAGTTATGAATTTTTTAGCGCGTAAAAACTGCACTTTCAGCACACTTTTTCACTATATCTCTTCAAGAAAACTCACACATTCAGATACCTTCTTTAAAGAATTGACTCTTGAGCCGAACCTGAATTTGAGAATACGTTATCAGAGATATCTTGGCGAAAGAATACCTGAATATGACGCGCCAGGTTGGACTTGTGAATTTTTCTTGAAATGTTTTTTGAGAAATATGGGAGGGCAAATTTTGGGGTACAACAGTTGCCCCTGTTCAATCTTCTTAAACCTGAGGATGCAGATTGGCTGACGTGCCTTTCATAATCCGAAGGTGGAAGATGATTGAACACTAGAGTGACCAGAAATTTGCGCTCACATAGTAGCAGTGTGATGATGGAGGAATGAGCTTATAGATGCCATTTGGATGTTGATCGCATAGGAGATTCCTTAGCGAGAACCTGCATACCTGCAAAAGAAAAATGAGTACCTGACACATTGCAGGAGCTGGTTCTCAGATGCTTGGTATAGATATGTCCTGACTGGTTACAGGAGCTGAGTCTGGAGCTTCACAAGATGATGAATGAACCAGAGATGGTTACTACCTTAGCATGAACAGTAAGAGAACCTTGGGTGATTTTAACTTCAACAACGCTCGTTGAGAAAACCTTGGTGGGAATTACCATCTTCGCAGGATCGGGAAGAGAACCAAAGGCAATTATAATTGTCGGAGAGGGAACCATCTGAAAAGGAATTATCACCTCACTCACCGTCGGAGAGGGAACCATCTGAAAAGGAATTATCACCTCACTCACCGTTGGAGAGGGAACCATAAGGAAAGGAATTACCACCTCACTCACCGTCGGAGAGGGAACCATAAGGAAAGGAATTACCACCTCACTCACCGTCGGAGAGGGAACCATAAGGAAAGGAATTACCACCTCACTCACCGTCGGAGAGGGAACCATAAGGAAAGGAATTACCACCTCACTCACCGTCGGAGAGGGAACCATAAGGAAAGGAATTACCACCTCACTCACCGTCGGAGAGGGAACCATAAGGAAAGGAATTACCACCTCACTCACCGTCGAAGAGGGAACCATAAGGAAAGGAATTACCACCTCACTCACCGTCGGAGAGGGAACCATAAGGAAAGGAATTACCACCTCACTCACCGTCGGAGAGGGAACCATAAGGAAAGGAATTACCACCTCACTCACCGTCGGAGAGGGAACCATAAGGAAAGGAATTACCACCTCACTCACCGTCGGAGAGGGAACCATAGGAAAAGGAATTATCACCTCACTCACCGTCGGAGAGGGAACCATCTGAAAAGGAATTATCACCTCACTTACCGTCGGAGAGGGAACCAATAGGACATTATAATCTCAAAGAAAAACCCAAAATGGAAATCTCATGAACCGTCGGAGAGAGAACCAATAGGACATTATAATCTCAAAGAAAAACCCAAAATGGAAATCTCATGCACCGTCAGAGAGAGAGCCAATAGGACAATATAATCTCAAAGAAAAACCCAAAATGGAAATCTCATGCACCGTCGGAGAGAGAACCAATAGGACATTATAATCTCAAAGAAAAACCCAAAATGGAAATCTCATGCACCGTCGAAGAGAGAACCAATAGGAAAATATAATCTTAAAGAAAAACCTAAAAATGGAAATCCCATGCACCGTCGGAGAGAGAACCATTATAGTTTGATAACTTCTACTGAGTCTTCATCAGAAAAATCTGTTGGGAGTCGATTTAGCTGGACTAGAGAAGGCCTTGGACTGGATAAGAAATCTTTTGAGTCGATTAACTGAACTGGTCTAGGTCTTGAAATGTGGTTGAGAATTTAACTGCCTCTTTCCTGAAAGGTAAAGGTCAGTCGTATGCGATGCATGATATGGATCAAGCAATGATGTTCTCAACATAAATGAGATTTGTATGATATGATGCGTCTATGCATGCTATAATGATGTATGTGATGTTTATGTATGTATGTTTTCGTCTAGGAAAGTAAATCCTTGACGGGTGCCGGGAAGTCATATCCTGGGCTGATATTGAAGGATAAGCTTTCGCTTCCGCTGGGGGTAATAACTGCAAGAATACCGGTAGGAGAAGATGACTCCGTTGAGGAATAAACTTGGCAAATGGAAGATTATGCGGGGAGAAAAATACTCTAGCGACCATGCTGGGGAGTGATATTCTGTGGGGATAGAGATGCTTTTGCTGAATTGTTGAGAATGACTTGCTGAGGATATCTCTGCTGTATTGGAAGTGCTGATAGACTTCGCTGGGGATAAGAAGATTCTGTCGACGACGATCTTTCCGTGGCTTTTGGCTGAGGATAACCCAGTTATATCCTGGTAAGGAAATAACTCTTTGAATAAAGCCGGGAGACGCGTTCGTGTTCTTCGGGGGATAAGCTTCCAGAATCTACTGGGGATAAGCTTGCTGCTTGGGGAGATGAATTCCAACTTTCTTGGGGAACTGGATTGGACTCTCCTGGGGAAGTATTGAACTGTATTGGTTATGTTCTTCCACGGACCCTACCTTGATACCTTGGAGGACAGAAACAATCAGATTGCTTAGACCACCCGTTATTGCCCCTGTTTCTATGGGGGAGGCACCTGTGGGATGCTGATAATTGTTGAGGGTCAAACCTTCTTCAGGTAGGCAGGTGGTGGGATGACGGGACATAGTCGTACGCTTTGATCCCTAACTTTTTCCTGGACCGCCCTTTCGGGTTTTCAGGCCACCGGGATACCCATTTTTGCCCAAGCCGCCTTTTCAGGTTTTCGACTTGCCGAGTGTACAGATTTTTTCATTTCATCCCTTATTTTTGCCCGAACCCTTTTGGTTCGCCGGGAAGCCCTTATTTTTGCCCAGGTGTGTCAACCTAGCGGGTCTTTGATTATGCGTAGTATTTTTTCGACTATGTCCGTTCTCAGAAAGTAGGGAGTTGCCCCTGTTAGAAGTGTTTCTGTTCATTAAACTTCGTCGTGCGAACTTCTATGCTGTTCAAACAAAAAGTCATATGCAAACAAAGTTATGTTAAAAATGCAAAGCTTATGTCTGTCTTGAAGATTTTAAAAATGCATTCTTTTTTCATAAAACAAATGATTGTTTGTAAAACGTGATGTCAACTCCGTATTTTACCGTAAGCCTTAAGGAGTCAGGATACCTTTCGTGCAGTATGCTTTCGAACTAACCCATGCTTCAGCTAGGACTTTTAAGGGTTATAACGTGGCTTGGTTCACGGTTTAAGAAACAAAGGATAAAGGCTCAAATTTTATTTGTACCCACCCGCTCTTCGTGATGTTCTCCAAACCTAAACTCAGTTGATCATACGTTAGACCTTGTTTGAGTCTTTGTCCTGACTTTCCGGTGATGGTTCAGATGTTGACAATTTATTTTGAATAGGCAGTCATTTTTTGTCGAGGGTTGGTAAGACCTCTTTCTTTTTTATTTCGTTATCCCTATTTTTTGCCTGAGCTGTTTCCTTTTTGGAATTACAGTCAGCGGGATGCCCCAGTTTTGTAAGTCTCCTTCGTGGGTTTGACTTGATGGGCTTTTTATTTTTTGAAATAATGATTGCCTTTCTTTATTGATTATTCGGAACCATCACTGTCTTTCCTTGTTTTGTAAAGACCTATTTGGTGCCATTCGTTATGCATTTGGATCAACTGAGAGACTACCCTGCCCCAGGTTATGATTAAGGGTTTTAAATTTCGAAAAGAAAAACTCCTACTTCTTTGGCTCGGATGGGTTGACGAGGGATTATCATCCTTATAACTCCAGTGTTTAGGGATTGAAACAATGCCTGTACCTCATCAGCGGGGTCTGTTCAAAAGCATACTGTAGATTATGGTATCGTTTTCGTCATCCTCCCTCAAGAGGCTTAGAATTATTAAGTGAGAGTTGATCATCAGAAAAAATATGAAAATAATTTGCATTTAGTGAATACGAATATATTGTTTCAGAACAGACATATGCGATGCATTAATGAAATAACAATGTTTAACATGAGTAAATGTTTGAACAAAAGAAAATTGCAACTTGAACATTCAAATGAACAAAAGTTTCTCAATCCTAGTCATGTTTTGGCAAGGGAACAGTGATCACGTTGGGAGTCTCGGCGGGCTCGAACTCGATCTCTTTAGCATCGATCATATTCTGAATCTTGTACTTTAGTGCCCAACAGTCCTCAGTATCGTGCCCCAGACTACCAGAATGGTAAGCGCACCTTGCTTCTGGGTTGTAGTTTGGAGAGGAAGTCTTTGGATTTGCAGGAGGGTTGATCACCGCAATCAGGTTCATCCTTAACACGTGCTGCAAAGCTCGTGACCATGACATGTTGATGTAGGTGAATTATCTCTTAGGCTCGTCCGACCTGTTCTGATCAACCCGCTGTTCTTGGCGAGGTCGTTGTTGGCCCTGAGAAGTAGTAGCAACTCAGAGAGGTCTATTCATTGGACCTGACTTTTGCCTTCTTGGAAGCTGTTCCATGACCTGGTCCCTGATTTGGGCTGGTTGCTTCATGCCTTGAGGAAGCTGACTGATCGTGGCCCCCAGCTCTCCTTGCTCCTGAGCTAAACCTTGAATGAGGGCCCTTTGCCCCAGCATCTGGGTTTTCATTGTATCTACCTCAGCTTGTAGGCGTTTCAGCCGTTCGTCATTGTCATCCTCGGGACTTTCCTTGGCCAGATTCCCCATGAGGAGTGTCCTTAACTCTTCCTGCCCCTTGGATAGGCTTAGAAAGATCTCCCTGAACTGAGTCTCCTGAGCATGAAGACCCTGGTTATCTTGTTGGGAAGCCATTGCTGAAATAAACAGCAAACAGGGGTAAGTGACCTGCAACAAGGGTACCTGTAATGCAATGATATGTATGATATATATGCAATGTTTTCAAGGATCTCGCGGGGTAAACAAAAATTGTTAGAACTAGGTAGCTTAATTGAGGGAACTTCATGTTTGTTGAGATTCCTTCTTCAAGGGTCAAAGGCTCACCATATCCAGTGGGTCATAGCCCCTGACTTTAATCATCATGTCTGGTTTTGATTTCCAAACAACCTTGGTTAGGGGAACCTTCTTCAAGAGTCAGAGCTCACCATATCAAGTGGGTCATAGCCCCTGACAACTTTGTCTAGAGGAAAATAAATCCTCTTTGCCCCTTGCTGGGATAGTTGATTCACCATGACCTGCATCACAAGCCCTTGAGATCCTTGAAGTGGGTTAGGATGTATGCAATGGTATGATGGTATGCTATGCATGGGGTAATATGGATAAACCCTGTTATGAGTCCCCATCAAGGACTGCAAACCAAAACCTGCAAGAAACTCAAGTAAAACCTGTCATGAGTCCCAGTTAAGGACTAAAAACAAAACCTGCAAGAAACTCGGTAAACCCTGTTAGGAGTCCTAATTAAGGACTGCAAACCAAAACCTGTAAGAAACTTAGGTACCCTGTTATGAGTCCCTATTAAGGACTATAAACAAAACCTGCAAGTAGTTCATGTGTCAGATAACAAGCATGCAAGTAGTCAAGTACGAAGGCACGCAAGTCACACAAGAGAAACCCTTAGAGTTTAGGCCAGCATGAGGTCTGGGTATTACCCTCTTGAAGTTGGTGGGCTCAACCTGTCCTATCAGAAGTAATCGGGTTCTAAGGGTCCCAATATCACGGGATTGCTTTCATTGTTCATCGTTTCGATTTAGCCACTGAACTGGCGACCGAAATATTCCAAGAAAGCAACCCTCAATTGAGTGTAGTATCGAGTATCAACCAACCTCGGACTGCACCAAAGTCAGTTATCTCACTACCCTAAAGAGGCCAAGATAGTTCAATTAAGGTTCCTAAGGTTTGTTGATGCCTCACGACACCACGCGGAGGCCCCGTACTCTCCTTGACTGAACTCAAGGGTTACCGGTACACACCAAAGTGCCACATCAACGTAGCAGACTGTTTCAACCATGTCGGTATACCCCGCACAGTTCCCTCACAGCCTTGTTGCTACTTTCTAAGAAGGTATCCCCAGATCCGGGTTAGGATCTATAGAACTCCCGAGACAGTCCCACAATTTAAAGCACACAAGGAAAGCAATTGAAAACACAGTTATGAACTAACCCTAAGGTACACCTCACTTTATAAAGGATCCCCAGCAGAGTCGCCAGTTCTGTGATCGGTGGATCTGGAACTGACTATTTAACGCTGGTTCGCGAAATGTCGCGGAAGCAAGAGTCGCCACCGTCTTTTATTTTCTCCAACATGGAAAGGACAAAAGCACAGAAAAATTCCTTATAGAGATTGCTCTCGGTTCGGGAGGTAGGTTATAGAAAGGGAAGGTGTTAGCACCCTTTCTATCCATGGTTATCCATGGGCTCTTAGATACTTGCTCATTGTGTTTTCAAAAATGGTTTGTTTGCTTTTCAATTGTGGGTTTTAAAAAAGTTTCTTTGAAAATTCCAGTTCGACTCTTGTATCGGTCCTCAAGAGTGTTTGAAAAATTGTTTTCGAAAGCTTTTTGAAAAGGTGTCGGTGTGAAAAGTATTTTTGAATTTTGTTTTGAAATTAGAGCAAGTATCTAGAGTCGTCTACCTACCCTAAGGAATTCGTCTGTGTAAATGTCCTTTAAAGTAGTGCCATCCCACCATTGAGAGGTAGGTAGCACCACCGTTGGAGGTGTTCGGGTCAATTCGAGGTTCGGGACATGGTGATCACCAGAGCAATGGGAAGACACCTTAGAAGCTACCCTCATGCCAGGTTCCCG
This sequence comes from Vicia faba, assembly GCA_948472305.1. Classification (NCBI taxonomy): domain Eukaryota; kingdom Viridiplantae; phylum Streptophyta; class Magnoliopsida; order Fabales; family Fabaceae; genus Vicia; species Vicia faba. The sequence goes on from OX451738.1 coordinate 711,329,817, forward strand.
GATCATGAGGACTTACTAAGACATCCTCTACTCGACGATCACCTTTCGAGGCAAGGCAACAGTGAGGCGTACCCTAGGGGTGGTGTGTGATTTGTGTGTCAGATTCATTTATATTGTCTTGTCATGTCATAGGTGATCTACGCGTTTGTTTTTATTTTTGTCATTCATTCTTGCATGCATTTATTAACAGTTAAAATATTGCGAGAAAGTAAAAGATTCTAAGCTATTACAAAAGGCGCGGGTCCACATCGCCAAATTTAAAATCCAGGACCCGATTTGACATAAAATAAAGAAATAAAGTAAAGTGCGAAAGATAAATATTTACACGGCTTTGGGAGAATTACATCAATATTTAAAAGAAGGAATAAATAAAATGCGCGAATTGAATTAAAATTGAAAACGAGGGCGTTGGACCCTTTTGAAGTTAAATTGAAATTAAAAATTAATTAATTATTTATTGAAATAAAAGAAGTGTTTTTTAGGTTTTTTTGTATTTATGAAATAAGAAAATTAAAATTAAAATTAAAAGAAACCCTAATTCTAAGTTATTTTTAATTATTTGAGAAAAATGTTAAAGTTTAACTTAATTTACTAAAGAATTTATGTACATGTTTATTTACAAAATAAATTAGTAATTAATAATAATAATAATAATAATGAGAAAATTATTTATTAAAAAAATGATGAAAAAGTTAAAAACCCTAATTTCTACATATTTAATCTATTAAGAAAAATATTAAAGTTTTGAAACCTAAATTAATCTAATTAATTGTTTAAAGTTTATTTACAAAAACAATAATAGTGAAATTAATATTAATAAAATAAACATTTTTTTGATTTTTTTGTTTTTTACTATTTTTTATATTTTATAAAAATAAGTTAAATTAAAGGAATTAATTAAAAAAAGAAATAATTGAAATAAATAAAATAAGGAAAAGAAAGAAAATACAATACCTTGGGGGTTTCTGTCCCCTTTTTGGAGGTGAATTGGAGTGGTTTGGCCATGTATTGGTGTCATGCATAAGTTGTTCTACTTTGGCCATTTGGCTTTTGGCTTTTGGCCATTTGTGTTTTGCCTTTTGGCCATTTGTGTTCTGGCTTCAACGTTCCCTTAATGTCTGGCTTAATGTCTGCCTCGCCATGTATTTGACTTTTGGCTTTTGGCCTTTTGGCTTTTGACTTTTGGCCATTTGGCTTTTGGCCTCAACGTCCCTTAATGAACCTGCATGGGATCCTGTCTAAACCTGTAGTGTTGAATCTCATGAAAACATTAAATAAAATCATAAAATGCAAATAAAGCCAATATATGAAGAAATTTAATGTTTAGGCACAATATGGCATGTATGAATGATTATACCCTTTTGATCATGGAGATCAAATCAACCTTACCCTTACTGGAAAAGTAGTGACATGAATGCTTTTATGCCCTTGGGATCATGGAGATCAAGCCAGCCTTACCCTTACTGAAGAAGTAATAAGATGTTGGTTTGTAACTGAGATGGCTTGTTTATAGTGAGAGAGGGATTTGTAGTAAGGATTTCAAGGTTTTAGGGTTCTTGAAAGAGTTTGATATTCCAACAGTGTTGTGGCAAGGTTTTTTTCTCTCTTTTCCTCTTTTTTCCTCTTTTTTTTCCTCTTTTTTTTCCTCCTGGTTTGTGTGACAAGAAGGTGATTATATAGTGGAAATTAGGGTAAAGAAAATGGGCTTTGAATGTGCAATTGGGCCTCCAATATTCACTTGAATTCGTCACTTTCCAGGCTAAATCGCAGGGACTTAAGTGCATTTTTTGAAGTTGAAATGTGAAAACAAAATGTAGCCGGCATCGAGAACTAACTCCTGTCCGAAAATCGACTCAATCGGATAAACGGTGAATTAGTTATGAATTTTTGAAGTTTCAGCTCAGACAAACTTATTTTGGGCTTCAGTGTCGACTCTGACACGTTCTTCAATAAAAAACTGGTATTGATCGGTGTATAATTTGGTCTCGACTTTTGAAGCAAAGTTGTAGATCTATGAGTCAGGGACCTTGTGTAAAAATATGAGCCCAATCCGATAAAAATTGACCGAGTTATGAATTTTCGAAGTTTCGGCCCAGATGAAATAATATTCAGCATTCAGGATTTTCAGCGTGTCACGCACTCTGAGCAAAAAATGAAGGCCTTTTGAACACCGTTCGAACTCGATACCTTCTGTGAAAATGTAGTGAACTCAATTTGTGAAATTTTGGCGCCGGAACCAGCTCGATACGATGAAAATCGACCAAGTTATGATTTTCTGAACATGACGCAAATAAACTTCTGTCACAAATTTTCTGCACGAAAATACTTGATAAATCCACATTTTTGAAGACCTTCTGATCGAAATTGGCTTCCAGCCGTGAGAGATGAAAACGTAGATAATGTCAAGACGGAATTTTGGCCACCGGAACGGGTTCAAAACGAGTCACGATCTTCAAGTTATGAATTTTTTAGCGCGTAAAAACTGCACTTTCAGCACACTTTTTCACCATATCTCTTCAAGAAAACTCACACATTCAGATACCTTCTTTAAAGAATTGACTCTTGAGCCGAACCTGAATTTGAGAATACGTTATCAAAGATATCTTGGCGAAAGAATACCTGAATATGACGCGCCAGGTTGGACTTGTGAATTTTTCTTGAAATGTTTTTTGAGAAATATGGGAGGGCAAATTTTGGGGTACAACAATAGCCAATTGGGAGACAAGAAGTGGGATCAAAGGTTTCCTAGCCAAGTTTCTATTGGAGAAGGCTCGTTCATTCTGGGATGACATGGATTTCCAAGCTTTTAAAGACTATCAGTTGATTACCGCCATAGGTTTACAGGAGCATGGGGAATCGTGAACAAGGCGGACAGTAGGACTTTGGGACATAAAAACTCTATCCCTCTCGAGCCTTACTTCAGGTGGGTACGGGCTCACGCTCAGAAACTTGTGATGCCTTATCCTTCCATTTTACCAGTCATCATGGAGCCTGTGGACAAATGAGATGTTTCCTACACTGTCCTCCATCCCGACATGCCTACTTCTCTCGAAGACTTACAAAAGGGTTGGATCCAGCTGAAGGAAGAACGAGATACTTTCGAGGCTCAGTTCTATGCTAGTGAGAAGAAGGTCTTGGAGCTTACGAAACAGCTACAAGAAGAGCAGAATGTGAACGCTTATCTCGCGCCAAAGAGGATGCGTTCGGTATTTTTATCATAGAAAGCTATTTTGTAAGCCTAAGGGGCATAATGTAATATTTCTTATTTTGACTAATGAAAGTTAATGTTTGTTCATTCTTTTGTCTAGACAAATTTAAATTTCATTAATCCTTGAAATCATTTGCATATACATATTCCATGCATCATAACATGACGGGTTGTCGCATAACAAGTTTCCTTATCTCTCCGTTGTTTATTTCAGAAAGATGGATCTAGAGAAAACTGTGACGGAACTCCAAACCCAAAATTCTAAATTTCAAGAAGCTTTACTCACCCTGGCCAAGGGGCAGCAAGATATGATGGCTTTGTTGGCCACTAAGAAGAAGCCAAAGAAGAAAGCTCTACTCAACATGGGTAGAAGGTTCAAGGAGACAATCCGTCTGATCCCAGTAGGCGAAGACTCATCTAAAGAGGATGAGAACCAGGTTAGAGAAGTCAAGAGTACTCAGGCTGAATATGCCAATGATCAAAAATCTGATGATGATTATTTCAACAAATAGTATCCACCCGCAGACATCAAATACAAGCAGTTAGAAGACAGGTTGAAAGCTGTTGAAATCCAAGCCGCCCCCGGTTTAAATTTTGACGATTTGGGCTTAATCTCTGGGGTAGTCATTCCCCACAAATTCAAAATACCAACCTTTGCAAAATACCATGTAGTCTCTTGTCCAAAGCTTCATTTGAAGTCTTATGTGCGCAAGATACAACCGCACACTGCCGATAAAAAGCTATGGGTTCACTTTTTCCAAGAGAGTCTGGCTGGAACACAACTTGAATGGTTTTATCAGTTGGATGGCTCTTGCATCAATACTTGGGAGGGTCTAGCTACTGCCTTCTACCATCAATATCAGTAGAACGCTGACTTGGCGCCAACAAGGGTTCAATTGTAAAATATGACCATGGGGAAAATTGAAGGATTTAAAGAATATGGGCAGAAGTGGAGAGACCTTGCTAGTAGGGTCCAACCTCCCTTGACTGATAGGGAACACATTGACATGTTCATGGGCACTTTATCCGGTCCTTTCTTTAATCTGTTGGTCGACTGCTCTTCTTCTAGTTTCACCGAATTAATCTTAACAGGTGAAAGAGTTGAAAGTGGCATTAAAAGTGGGAAGATCTCTGTGGCATTCACCTCCACTCCCAATCCTGTCAAGAAAGCTTTTGCTGCGAAGAAAGAAGTCAATGTTGTGTATGGGGCAAAGGCCCATGCCAAGAAGAATAATCATCTGTCTGTCAATGTTGTCCAAATCTCCAATCCAACTCCTACTTCAAGACCATCTATAAATCATCAATGTTTTGAAGCTCCAAGAAGACAGTTTGCAAGGTTAGGCATGTCACTATCTCAAGCCCTTCAACATTTTCTCAAGGCTAATTTAGTAACATTGTGCGATCCTCCCGCCAACCCTAACACCTCGTCACCAAAATATAATATGAATGCAAAGTGTGCTTACCACTCAAACAGCCCCGGGCACGAGACTGATCAGTGCTGGGCCTTGAATTACAAGATCCAGGATATAATTGACAACAAGACTATTGAATTTGATCCTCCTCCAATGCCAAATGTAATTACCACTCCAATGCCAATGCATGACAAAGGTGTTAATGTTGTCGAAGATACAATTCTCATTGCCTCTATTGAAGAATTGACTACTCCGCTGAATATAATCTAGAATAATTTGTTGAGAGCTGGGATTTTCCCTGGCTGTGAAAAAGACTGTGTGTGTTGTATGAAACAACACAATGGTTGTGAAAGGCTGAAGAAAGGTATACAACGCCTGATGGACAGCCACAAAATTATGTTTGAAAAGACTCCACCTGTCAAGAGTTTTGCTAACAAATGTGAAGACCTATCCATTATTACCATCTCTAACAATCCTATTAGGATCACCTCAAAAGGTCCTATCAGGATTTCAAATGAACCCACTGTTTCTCCCCTAATAATTACCAATCTCGGACCAATTCCCTACTCTTCAAATAAAGCGGTACCATGGAATTATGGTGCTGAAGTGTTCTATCATGGGATTAAACAAGATGCTTGGATTGAAGAGGGAAGAGATGACGATATTAGAAACATAGCTGGCTCAAGTAAGGTAACTATAACTGGGAGAATATTCTCACCCAATATCTTACCTCCTGTAGTTACAAAAACGCCCATCCGCATTACTGCTGCCAAACCAAATGCCGATACCAGAGGGAAGTGGAAGGTTGTTGAGCCTGATGTGATTGAGGTACCTTCCAAAGATGTAGCTAATGAAGAACCATCCACCCATGAAATGGACGAGATTTTGAAGATCATCAAGAAAAGTGACTTCAAAATTGTAGAACAATTGGGGCAAACCCCCTATAAGATTTCAATGTTATCATTACTGCTTTGCTCTGATGCCCATGCTCAGACATTAATCAAGTTTATGAAAAAGGCTCATGTCACCCATGAGACGACAACAGACCAATTTGAGAATTGCGTGGCTAGCCTGACAGCAGATAATGGCCTGGGGTTTTCAGATGCTGACTTAACATCCCTCGGGAGGGATCACAATAAAGAATTACATGTGTCAATCGAGTGCAAAGGGACTATCTTTGCACATGTGCTAGTCGACACTGGTTCTTCTCTAAATGTATTACCCAAGGGGGCATTATACCGTCTCGACTGTGAAGATTTAATCTTGAAACCAAGTGATATCATCGTAAGGGAGTTTGATGGATCAAAGAGGACCGTTCTTGGGGAAGTAGATCTTCCAATCAAAGTGGGTTCCCAAACCTTCAACTCCACCTTCTATATTATGGATATTCGTCCGGCCTATTTATGTCTGTTAGATTGCCCATGGATTCATAAGGCTGGGGCAGTCACCTCAACCCTCCATAAGAAACTCAAATACCCAGTTGAACGGAAAATAGTCACCGTCTGCGGGGAAGAAGAGTTTATGGTAAGCCACCTTAACTCTTTCAAGTACGTAGAGATGGACGGAGAATTCATTGAAACCCCATTTCAAGCCTTTGAGGTTGTGCCACCTATGGTTGCTGCTACTAAGTGTTCTTCTGATGAGTCTAAAGTTGTTAAGGCCACGCCAAAAATGGTTTCAGTCAAGGATGCCCGTGCGGCAATGGAAGAAGGAAATTTTGATACTTAGGGGAAACTCCTCGATATTCCTTTTAAAGCAGACAAATTTGGTTTGGGATTCACCATCAAAGCTCAGAAGGAAATGAGGCGTGCTCGTGCTGGAAAGCCACCTCTTCGCATTGGAAGCCACAAAGTCAATGCCGTGAGTGATTTTGAAGAAGGAACTGCATTTGAGGAGTGGGTGTACCCAACAACCACGGAGCTGAAGAATTGGCATACAAAGGACTTTGTACCCATCTCCTTCATTGAGGATTAATCTACTTGTTATTACTTTTCTGTCAATTCAAGAACTTGTTGTCTGTAATATTTTGATAATGACTTTTAAGCCATGTGCCTAGCCCGGGGAACTTTGGTCCATTTGTCAAGGGTTTTATTTATGTTCATCTAATCATATGATCATTCAGTACATTGGACTCTTTTACATTCAAATATTTGTGTTCATTCTCTTTCCTTTCTTTCAAATACAATTTCAAAAATAGCCATGTATTTTAGATGCACACACACACACTCTTGCAGGTCTACATCCACTCTGGATCCTATTGCCAATGACTCTACTATTGCGACTATGACTTTGAATGCCCTATCAACCAAGCCGAAGACGAAGGCGAGGAAGATTGTGACATACCAGGAGAACTATCTAGACTTCTATTACAAGAGGAAAAATCTATTCAACCACATGAAGAGTCAGTTGAGGTTATCAACTTGGGTACTGAGTCAGATAAGAAGGAAATCAAGATCGACGCTAACTTGGAAAGCAGTGTCAAAAGCTGTTTGGTTCAGATGTTGCATGACTATGTGGAAGTATTTGCTTGGTCTTGTGAAGATATGTCTGGGTTGGATGCCGACACTGTGGTTCATCGCATGCCAACTAAAGAAGATTTCCCTCCTGTTAAACAAAAAGTTTGTCGCACGAGGCCTGATATGTCTGAAAAGATCAAAGCTGGAGTAATGAAATAGTTTGATGCAGGGTTCCTAGCTGTAACGTCCTATCCTCAATGGGTGGCCAATATAGGGCCAGTGCCAAAGAAAGACGGGAAAGTGCGCATGTGTGTAGACTATAGGGATCTGAATAGAGCAAGCCCCAAGGATGACTTCCCTCTACCACACATTGACGTCTTAGTCGATAATACTGCTCAGCATAAGGTCTTCTCATTCATGTATGGCTTCTCAGGCTGTAATCAAATAAGGATGGCTCCCGAAGATATGGAAAAGACTACTTTCGTTACGCAATGGGGCACCTTCTGCTACAAGTTCATGCCATTCGGATTAAAAAATGCAGGGGTAACATATCAAAGGGCTATGGTTGCTTTATTTCATGACATGATTCATCATGAGATAGAGGTATATGTGGATGATATGATTGCCAGATCACAAACCGAAGAAGAACATCTCGATCACCTGCACAAACTATTCGAGAGACTAAAGAAGTACAAACTGAGGTTAAACCCTAACAAGTGCACATTTGGAGTACGCTCTGGAAAGCTTCTAGGTTTTGTTGTCAGTAGTAAAGGCATTGAAGTTGATCCTTCCAAGGTAAAGGCCATCCAAGAAATGCCAATCCCCCATTCTGAAAAAGAAGTCAGAGGATTCTTGGGTCGTCTCAATTACATTGCCTGTTTCATATCACACTTAACTGCTACTTGTGAGCCACTCTTCAAACTCTTGAAGAAAGATCAAGTGGTCAGATGGAACGATGAATGCCAGATTGCCTTTGACAAAATCAAAGAATACCTACAAGAACTTCTTATTCTCATGCCTCCAGTTGAACGAAGACCCTTGATCATGTACTTGACAGTACTTGATAATTCTATGGGGTGTGTTTTGGGCCAACATGACGAGTCTGGGCGAAAAGACCATGATATTTATTACATGAGCAAAAAGTTTACCGACTGTGAAACCAAATATTCACTGCTCGAGAAAACTTGCTGCGCTTTGGCATGGACTGCTCGCCGGATAAGACAGTATATGTTGACTCATACCACTCTGTTGATTTCTAAGATGGACCCAATCAAGTACATGTTCGAGAAACCTGCCCTCTCCGGACGGATAGCCAGATGGAAAATGATCTTGACTGAGTATGAAATTCAATACATGACTCAAAAAGCCATCAAAGGAAGTGTATTAGCGGATCATTTGGCCCATCAAGTTATGGATGATTATCAGTCAATGAACTTTGACTTCCCCGATGAGAACATCATGCTGGTAACCGACTGTGCGAAACTTGGACCGTATGACGGACCTGAACAAGGATCCCGATGGACTATGGTATTCGATGGGGCTTCCAACGCCTTAGGTAACGGAATTGGTGTTGTGATCATCTCTCTTGAAGGTTGCCACATTCCTTTCACTGCCAGACTATGTTTCCATTGCACAAACAACATGGCCAAGTACGAAGCATGCATCTTAGGTCTGAAAGCTGCTATCGACTTAAGGATAAAAAATTTGAATGTGTTTTGGGATTCCGCCCTAGTGATCAGCCATGTAAAAGGAGATTGGGACACTAAACACCCTAATCTCATACCTTACAAGGAACTTGTGCTATCCATGATTCCTCACTTAGAAGAAATCACCTTTTAGCACTTCCCTAGGGAAGAAAACCAGTTGGCTGACGCTTTGGCAACCATGTCTTTAATGTTCAAGGTCAGATGGGATAACAAAGCCCCTATGATAACAATTGAAAGATTCGATGAACCTGCACATTGCTATGAGCTCGACATCAACTCAAAAAATCCATGGTACCATGAGGTGATGAGATACCTTGAAACACAAGAATATCCAGAAGGGGCATCTATCAATGACAGAAAGTTCTTGCGAAGATTTGCAGCCAGATTCTTCCTAAGTAACGGGATATTGTACAAGCACAACCATGATTCGACTCTACTCTGATGCGTGGACAAGAAGCAAGCAGAAGAGATTACGGAAGACATGCACGATGGTCTTTTCGGTACTCAATCAAGTGGACATACGATGGCTAAGAAAATCTTAAGGGCTGGTTACTATTGGTCAACGATGGAGACTGATTGTCATCAACATTCAAGAACTTGTCACAAATGGCAAATATACGCTGACAAGGTCCATGTGCCTTTTATCCCTCTGAATGTCATGACTACTCCGTGGCCATTTGCAATGTGGGGCATTGACATGATCGGAGAGATCAAGCCCACATCTTCCAATGGACATCGCTTCATTCTTGTTGCTATCGACTATTTCACCAAATGGGTTTAAGCCGCCTCATTTTCCTCAGTCACCAAGAATGTGGTAGCCAGATTCATCAGACACAACCTCATTTTCCGTTATGGTATCCCCGAAAGGATCATCACCGACAATAGGACTAACCTCAACAATGATATGATCAGGGAGCTGTGCACTCAGTTTAGGATAAAGCATCACAATTCTTCTCCGTATAGACCAAAAATGAACGGCGCGGTTGAAGCGGCCAACAAAAATATCAAGAAAATTATGCAGAAAATGGTAGTAAACTATAAAGATTGGCATGAGATATTGTTGTTTGCTCTACATGGCTACCGTACTTCAGCTAGAACATCAACTGGGGAAACTCCCTTTTCTCAAGTCTATGGCATGGAAGCTGTTTTTCCAGTGGATGTTCAAATTCCCTCGCTGAGGATTATGACTGAGGCAGGCCTAGGCGAAGACGAGTGGATTCAAATAAGATTGGATCAGCTGAACTTGATTGATGAAAAACGATTAGCTATTGTTTGTCATGGCCAGACAAATCAAAAACGGATGATCAAGGCTTTCAACAAAAAGATCAAGCCTCGAGTATGTCAAGTTGGTGACTTGGTGATAAAACGCATCATTCTACCACAAGGCGACCCCAGAGGTAAATGGACTCCCACCTATGAAGGGCCATTTGTTGTCAAGAGAGTTTTCTCTGGCGGTGCCATAATGCTGACCACCATGGACGGTGAAGATTTCCCATATCCTATAAACGCGGACATAGTTAAAAAATACTACGCATAAGAAACCCGCTAGGTTGACACACCTAGGCAAAATAAGGGCATCCCGACAAACCAAAAGGTTTGGGCAAAAATTAGGGATATATGCAAAAGATGGTACACCCGACAAGTTGAAAACCCGAAAGGGCGACTTGGGCAAAAAAGGTATCCCGGTGGACCGAAAACCTGAAAGGGCGGTCCAGGAAAAAATAAAGGATTAAAAGCGTACGACTATGTCCCGTAAAATCCACAAACAATTCTATCACCAAGGTCCAAGTTCAAATGGTCCAAGATTAATCCAATCAACTTCAATCAACGACAAGGGAAGTTCGAAGACATTGGGGCAATAGTATAGTTGGAAGGCAATGACATCATTTCACGTGGCTATTTGTTTTCATTCTCAATTTTGTTTTCCTTTTTGACGATTTCCTCTTACTAGGGTCTCCGTCTCTATGTACAAAAAACGCCAATTCGTGGGCAAAATATCAATACAAATACATTTTGAAGTGCAAAATTATTTGTCTTTGTTTTGAATGCAAATTTGTCCAATGACTAAAATTGAATGAACATATGCATATGGACATAATTAAAACTATTTGGCACATGTGTCCTGCTAAGCAGCAGCATCAACAACAGAGCATCAGCACACGGCAGCAGTAAGCATCTCTTTAATGTATATGAAATAGCCCCAAAAAGTTATCTCATCATCATTATCCCCACCAGGACAGCGACAATAAACCTTTCCCCAATGGAGTTTCCCACAAAGTCTCTTTGCATAGGGAAATCCCTGACCAAAGTCTCAACCTCTTGGACGTTTATTCCCCAGCTAAGTCAATTTTTACAAGATTGAAGCCTCAGGAATCTCTTCCTAAAGGAAATCCACTTCCTCAACAGGGTTTATTTCCCCAACAAAGTTATTTCCCCAACCGAGTTCAAATTACAACAATCAAGACACCACGAAGTTCCCCAGCTGAGCCTATTATCCCCAGCTGAGCATATCATCCCCAGCCAAGGCTTTTATCTCTAAATGGAGTCTATCATCCCCAGTTAGGTGTATCCTCCCAAAGATGAGTCTGCCTTACCCGACTGAGTCTATACTCTCCAGTTTGAATTTACCTTTCAAATTACTGCAAATCACAGGGCCACAACCCCTGATCCCCAGTAAAGTCGTCAACAAAGCTTTTACTATTTTCAATAGTTTCTATGAAGCCTGGATCCGACCAAATATTAGCACACTTTTCAAGTTATTACTGAAGCCTGGACCCAACCAGATGATAGTTTGACTTCTTCAATTACTAAAACCTGGACCCGACCAGATAACAGTTTGAGTATCTGAAACCTGGATCCGACCATATAACATTTGATCTCAATTTCAAGATGCTATGAAACCTGGATCCGACCAGATATTAGCACAATTTTCGAGTTATTACTGAAGCCTGGACCCGACCAGATAACAATTAGTCTCAAAATGCTATGAAACCTGGACCCGACCAGATAATAGCCTAACTCTTCAAATATATAGAAGAACCTGAACTCAATCGGACCAAGGTTTAACCTCTTTTCCCCAGTAGAGTTGCCTCCATATCCCCAACAAATTGCTGAGAAACCTGGACCCGACCAGATATCAGTTTTTATTTCCATCTTCTCAAACGATTTATTGTGAAACCTGGGCCCGACCAGATAGCAATCATCCTTTGAGATTCGTTGCGAACCCTGGAAACCGACCAGATAACAACTAAATCCCCAAGCAGTTTATTATGAAACCTGGACCCGACCAGATAACAATAGACCGCATCGACCTTAGAAATCTGCAAAGCCTGGACCCGACCAGATAACAGTTTTCAAGCAGTTTATTGTGAAACCTGGACCCAACCAGATAACAATCGACCGCATCGACCTCAGAAATCTACAAAGCCTGGACCCAACCGGATAAAAGTTTTCAAGTAGTTTATTGTGAAACCTAGACCCGACCAGATAACAATCGACCGCATCGACCTCCGAAATCTGCGAAGCCTGGACCCGACCAGATAACAGTTTTCCTTCAGTTTATTGTGAAACCTGGACCCGACCAGATAACAATTAACTATGATCCCCAGAAAGACAATATGAAGCCTAGACTCGACCAAATAATAGTACAGCTTTCCAAAAACCATGAAGCCTGGATCCGACCAGATAGTAGTTACCATTCCAAGTTATTGCGAAGCCTGGATCCGACCAGATAACAGTTAACTTCTGTATCCCTAGCAAGTTGTTGTTAAGCCTGGATCCGACCAGAGAACTATTCAATTTCAAGGAATTTTCTGTAAATCCTGGGATCCGACCAGATAACAGTTAGTTCATCTCATCCTCCAGTAAGTTGTCGTGAAACCTGGATCCGACCAGATAGCAGACGACTACTTCTTCCTCAGCAACTATGAAGCCAGGATACGACCAGATAACAGCTGGCATGTGAGCGATATTCCCTAGAAAAAGCATCCTTTAAACAAATTTGAAGATATGCATATTCTTCATCTCCAACAGGCAATCAGGGATTCAATCTCCCAGAATTTCCTCAGCAGTAGTCAGGGATTTATTTTCCCGGACAAAAACATATACCTCACATTCATACATCATAACATGTACATACCATACGCATTTGGCATGATACCACATCTGGTGAACGTCATGCAAACATCTGCATTTTACTAACCATTTTCTCACAGGTAGAACCTCAAGTTTTAGTATAAATCAATAAGAGATTTATGTTGATACTTCTTCCAGCGTTTACCAACACTCCTCCAAATGGCATCTATAAGCCCATTCACCATCCATCTTCGAGTGAAAATTTCTGGGCACTTTAGTGTTCAAACCATCTTTCACTTTCAAGTCACGAATGGAGGATCCGCCAATCTAACTCTTCGGGTTCAAGAAGTTTGAACAGGGGCAGTTGTTGTACCCCAAAATTTGCCCCCACATTTCACAAGGGATCACCCTGGACCCCAAGTTTGCTTCTATCAAGTTTCCAGGCCTTGAATTATCAATTTTTCCAAGCAAGTCATTCACAAGGGCAAAATGGTCATTTGCATACTGAGAAGTCTAACTTTGACTTTGTGATCAAAATCAAATCTCAAGAATCATATTTCATCAAGACATGTTGGAATATGAAGTCTCTTTTATCACGAAATTTAAAAGTCAAATTTTTACCTTGGAAAAGTCAAATTCTAAAGTACTTAGAAATTTTTCTAAGTGTTTAAGGATTATGACAATTTCAGAACTTCTGATCAGATTATCACTAAAGCACTCAGAAAATTCTGGATATTCTCAAGACAGAGTTTGGTCAGAACTTCTGGGCATGTTTTCACAAAAGCTTAAGTCAGAGTTTTCCAGGGTAATTCAAAGAAGGTTAAGAAGCATGCTGCAAGCTTTCTAGAAAGTCTGAAAGTTCCTTCAAAACATGCTGGAGTCAGAAGATAAGAGGATCAAAAGATTAGATGCTACACTGAAGTAGAACTTCTAATCTAGAGTCAAGCAAGGATGCAGAGTTTCACATTGTTGGATTTTTGATTTGATAAATCTCATCATTATTAAATGCTCACAACCACTTGTGAGTTGTTATCCAAAGGATTTCCCCCACGTGTACCCCTACTGTCTTGGGAAGACAAATTGTTGTGCAAAAGTATGCTAGGCCCATGCGCTGTTTCTACTTTTCCTTAATTCATGCTGACAAATCCAGCTTAGGCGCTGTTAACCATCCTACTTGATGCATTGAACCACACTTGTTTAAGCTTACTTCAAGAGTAAGTCAGCATCAGCATCTAGCCACTTGACCTCTCCAAACTGCAAAACCTTTACCTATAAATAGAACACCTTTGGCCATTGAAAAGAGGTCGGAAAAATTTGAGAAAGAGGTGTGGAATTTGAAAAAGAAAAACCTTGAACCCCTGCAAAAAATTCCAAGAGTCCAAAAATATTGCAAACAAAAGTACAAAACCTTAGCATTTGATTCTTGCATTAAAACTCCATTTTTTCTCAAGTTGTTTCCTGACCAATACAACCCATACAGTTCCTAATATACATTCAAAAGCCATCCAAAATTTTGTAATAAAGAAGTAACACATTCTCTAGCAATATCCACTTCAAAGGATCAGAACTTTATCCCTTGGTTGTTCCAGAATTTTCTAATCATTTACAACTCAAGTTGAAAGTTTCAGCCTGCTGAACACGTGAGGAAGCTGTTCAGAACACCACAAGTAGTCAGAACCAGGATCCAACTCCCAGAGTATTTTCCAGCTGCAAGGTAAGTTTTCCGCTGACTCTCATCATATTATTTAGGTATTGTCAGATTTTGCATATTTAAAGCACAATGTAGATATTCTGATTCTGATGATGTACATATTCTGAGATTTCATGCATCTGCTTGCCTAAGTAAAAGGAATCTCAGTTCAGAGTTTCATAAAGAAATTAGGACTCAGAATTAGGATTAGAAAATTCATGTTGCTTTTGATTTGTGTTTCTGATATTTCATGAAACTTGTCATAACTGTTATATATACAACTTCTGTTCTGTTAAGAAATAACTAAGCTGCAGATGTTCTGACTAGCATGGAGAGAGGCAAAGTTCTGACAGTCGCATCAGAACTTCTGAAAACATCTGAATTCTCAGAAGATCCAGAACTTCTAAACTTCCATATTTTTACTAACGTGTTTCAGTTTTTGCAGCACGTCAGAGTCAGAACTTCTGACCTCTTCTGTTTTAGCATTTACACTGATTTTGTTTTCTTTCCTTTATTATTTTTTTTCATCACTTTTATTTTTCATTAATCAAAAAACATCAAAAATATTTCATATTCAAATATTTTATTTTATTTTCTTTTAACATAAAAACAAAAAAAAATATTTTCTTAAGCAAAACTTATTTCTTTTCTTAAATAAATAAGCATTTTACATTTCCTGTACATTCTTATCCATTTCAATGTGGTTGTAATAGTAAGTTCGGATTTAATTTGCAATCCCCGTTCATAAATTTGTACACCCCATCCATCTAAATATTGTAATAGCTTAGGACTTTACATTTCTGCATTTTTATTGCTTTCATATATTGTTAGTAACTAGGGTGTGAATGGCAAGACTAAAACCAATGTTAGAAAACCCTAATTCAAGACAAAATTATGCATGCAATCAAATACACTTGCACACTAGCACCCCTAGGGTTATTCCACTTGTTTCCTTACAAAAATGGCCATGTTATGCATGTGGGATGTCTTAGCATAAACAAAATCAAAGATACAAGATCATAGTCCCTCGATGACGCTATCAAAGTTTCCTTTCTAAATGATCTTAGTCCCTAAAGAAAAAATGCTAATTCATCTCACAACATTGCTATCATGGTCATACGATGACCTATGCCCATCCCTTCACATCCAACAATGGGGCTTCTCACCAAATCAATGCTAAGATAGCAACAACTAAATGAGGAGGAAAAGAACATCTAAGACCTTTTGAGTAGGTAGATACTTTTAGTTGCTTGCTCAAATTCAAAACAAACGTCCTTGCTATTTTCAAAAACAATCACATACACTTGCAAAAACACTTTTAAAACATTTTCCAAACATGAAATATTTTTAAAAGCTCAACACTTTGTATACGTTTATTACGAAAGAGAACTATTACAAAGTTTGCCTAAATGATGGCGCCTTTTCAAAATACTTTCAAAAACCACAAAAAGCACATTTTTCAAACAAAAGAAAGTGATCTAGCAAGTAACTAAGAGCCCATGGAAAACCATGGATGAAAAGGGTGCTAATACCTTCCATTTTCATAATCTACCCCCCGAACTCAAGAAAACATCTCTAAAGGTCTTTCTTGTGATTTTCCACCTTTCCTTATTGGATAAAAGAAAAGTTGGTGGCGACTCTTGCTAAATCGCAACATTTTCGATAAAACGCAAAACTCTCCAAGTCAGTTCTCCCACCGTATCACATGATGTATTATACAAAGGAAACTATGATATGGTGTTACTCAGGTGCATGGAGAAACATGAAGCAGATACACTTATGAGAGAAATCCATGAAGGTACTTTTGGAACTCATATAAATGGATATGCCCTGGCTAGAAAGATCTTGCGAGCAGGTTATTATTGGTTGACAATGGAAGCTGATTGCTACCATTATATAAAGACTTGTCACAAATTCCAAATCTACGCTGACAAAATGCATGTGCCACCAATTCCTTTTAATGTCTTGAGTTCTCCTTGACCATTTTCAATGTGGGGAATTGATATGATAGGAATGATCAAACCGAAAGCCTCTAACAGACGCCAGTTCATACTAGTTGCCATCAATTACTTCACCAAATGGGCGGAAGCTGTGTCCTACTCAAATGTGACAAGTTAAGTGGTTACTCGGTTCATCAAGAAAAATATTATATGTAGATATGGGGTTCCTAGAAGAATCATTATAGGTCCAATTTGAACAACAAAATGATGAAGGAGTTATGCGATGACTTCAAGATTGAGCATCATAATTCCTCACCATATCGACCCATGATGAACGGAGCCGTTGAAGATTCCAATAAAAATATCAAGAAAATCATTCAAAAATGGTAAAGACATACAAATATTGGCACAAAATACCCCCCTTCGCTCTACAAGGCTATTGTACTTCCGTACGTATGTCAACAAGTGCAAACCCTTTCTTTCTCGTATATGGCATGGAGGCAGTACTCCCCGTTGAAGTAGAGATTCCATCACTATGAGTTCTAATGGAAAAAAAGCTTGAAGAACCAGAGTGGGTCCAAACATGACTTGATAAGCTTAACTTTATTGAAGAAAAACACTCAACAGCTCTGTGCCACAATCAGTTATGCCAAAAGCGGATGAAGAAGGAATTTGACAAGAAGGTTCGTCCTTGAGTGTTCAAAGAAGGAGATTTGGTGCTCAAAAAGATTCTACTACCTCTCCTTGATTCACGTGGTAAATGGACACCCAACTAGAAAGGTCCTTATATGGTAAATATATCATTCTCGGGTGGTGGTCTTATCCATACAATAATGTATGGGGAAGAACTGCCACATACGACAAACTCCGACGCAGTAAAAAAATACTATCTATAAAGAGCTCGCTAAGTTCAAACCCTAAACGGACTACTTAAGCAAAAAGAAGCGTCCCAATGGATTGAAAACTCTAACGGGCGATCCAAGCAAAAATTAGGGACATAAAGAAAAAATTATCCCGGTGGATTGAAACCCCGAAAGGGTGGTCCAGGAAAAAGTTAGGGATCTTATTTAAAATAAAGGACAAATAGACTGCGATTTAAGAACCACGACTACGACTACGAAGGAGAGATATTAATCCAAATCATATAACTCGGAAGCAAAGGAAATTGGAGCTATCAAAAGGACATTGGAGAAACAACATTAGCAATTATCATTTTTATTGCCATTTTCAGTTTTATTAAAAATTTCTGTAATTAACTCTTTCTAGGAATTGCATCTTGTACTCTCTCTTGTTCAAAGGCATGTTTATAAATAAAACGTTCACTTTTTTCAATATTTCAATTGTGTTTTTTCCTTTTCCGACTTGTTTGCAAAAGACTACGATTATTTATTTTGAATACGATGTTGAAATCGTTTTGGGGATTAGACAAACAAATAGAAGCATTTGTTAAAACATCAAAAAACATTTTTGTTAGAAAAACATCGAAAGAAAATCCACGACTACGCATGCGACTATAGCCACATCCATGCTAATGTCCACAACTACGACCATACCTACGCCTGCGCCTAAGATACAAATATCAAATTTTCTTATCCTCAAAGCAAACAAACACCTTGGTTGAGAACAAACACAATTGGTAAAACTCTGATCTTATCATGGGTTTAGTTATCTAAACGTTTGATTATTAAAACCCTTTTCAAATATCTATCCTCTAGGGTGTGATAGATAGGCGAATTATCTAGATTATGTTATTTATCCTCTAGGTTAGGATAAATATGTAAGCCCACCCTCTTGTCGTTTATCCTCTAGGTCGTGATAAATGCATAAGTTCATCCTCATATTATCTATCCTCTAGGTTGTGGTAGGTATGTGAATTATCAGAATTATGTTGTTCATCCTCTAGGTCGTGATGAATACATAAGCCTATTCTCGTGTCATTTGTCCTCTAGGTCGTGATAAACACACAAACTTTTTAATTATCTATCCTATAGGTTGTGCTAGGTATGTGAATTATCAGGATTATGTTGTTCATCCTCTAGGACGTGATGAATACATAAGCCAAACCTCGTGTCATTTATCCTCTAGGTCGTGATAAATGCACATGTTCATCCTCGTATTGTTTACTCTCTAGGTTGTAGTAAATATACAAAATCTGTGATATAATTCGTTGTATTAAGTCTCCATGCGACAATGGATTGTCAGCTCTGTTTTTATTCATCCTTAGGTTGTGATGAATAAACAAGATCTACGTTATAAGCTTACTATGTTAGTCTCTAAGCATTAGTAAGTCAATTTTCAAACTTTTATTATTTACCTCCTAGGTTATGGTAAATACACGAACAATCTACGATCACTTTTCTAGGTATTGGCGAGTTATCTGCGTCGCCACATCTAAGTCAATCATAACTCTTTGTTCAAACTCTGGTAAGATAATACATCATCATCTATGCCTATTTTCTCCGCACTCACGGGAACATTGTACAGTGTATCCTTATATTATTTTGTTCAAATTTTGGGATCTTCCATTATTTAATAAACTTCTGATTCGAATGTGCGAGACCTGCGTATTCTTGCACCCTTCAATCAAAGGGAAATTAAATAGGGGCAATTGTCATACCCCAAATTTGCCCCATCAAATTAGTGATCATATTATTACTCTATTTCTAACCTATAATCATACTGTTTAAATTGCTTATTTTTGAGTCACTTCTAATAGGGATTTTAAACTCATAAGAGAGGTGTATGGACCATCAAAATCTGATGGCCCATTAAAGTTATTTTATGAGGCCTGGTTATGATAATAAAGGGGGTATGTCTAGAAAACCAGGCTGGCCTATTATGTGTTTTGGCCCATTCTAAATAATAGAGGGGTGAGTTTTAATAAAGGGTTTTTGTATCATTTATAATCAGACTGGCCCATTTTAGTTTGTGGCCCAAATAAGAATCTAAGGGGATGCGTTTTTATGCTGGCCCAATAAAATGAATAGTCCATTTCAAGGGAGGTGTGATCGGTTGGGCCTCGCAAAGTCATTACATGTTTTTTATAAAAGGCTCATTAAGGGTTTGTGACCTATTTTGAACAATAATGAAAGAGATGTGTGTTTAGAATGGACGACCCATTATAGTTTTGTAGCCCGTTTTTGTTAGCAAAGGGGAAGGGGGGGGGGGGGGGGGTACGATCATTACTTCAGTTTGCTGTGGATTGGCCCATTAATCGTAGAAATTGTTGACTAAAGTCAACATTGGACCCTGATTATTTCCTTTTTTTATATTATTACTCATATTTTTATAACAAATATAACTAACATTATTTTTATAAAATAATTATTTTATTTTAATAGAGAACAAATTTTCGGCGTGGTTGACTAAGTCAATTGTGGGTTTTGAAACCCTAATTTCATTCTCAGCCGCGACACTTATGTCTTCATCCTCTTCACTAAGTAATCAAACTCCAAAAGCCCCAAAACAACCAATTGAATCAAGATTAAAAAAAAATCAAATTATAACAAAAATATAGTGTACAATCTATAAACATACAAAATCATTCGAAATACAATCAAATCGTAATTTATAACAAATCTGAAACAAGTTTTATTTACAATCAAATCTTTCCATAATTCATCAATCTAACTTAATTTCTAATACAATCTCCTAACTTCTAACATAAAAATCAATAAAATTTCCTAATCTGCTCACTCATCTAAACCTATAAAAACCTTATAATCTAAGAGAAGAAGAACCGAAAAATTAAGCAAAAGAAGAATGGGAAGAAGAAGCTTTACCGCTCGAGATATGGGTTTCAAAACTGAAACCCTTGATCTGTCAAACTCTCCTCCGTGTTCATCATCTTAAAAAAACCTTCATCACCTACGAAATAGAGAAAAATAGGAGATTAGACGGAGGCGATCAGAGGAATCAGAAGAAAAACTCAAAGAATAATCACGTAGAGGTATTTTCCGATAACACTCGGCTTAGGTTTTGGATGATTTTCCATTGGATTGTTGTTGCGGCTCTGAAATTGGATTAAGGAGAGGTGGGTATTTGAGATCGTCGCCGCTTATCACCGCCGCCTGGGGTTGCGTTAGTTTAGGGTTTGTTGTTGGTGTCTTGGGAGAAGAAGAGAGAATGAGAGAAAGAAAACTTGAGAGTTTGTGAAAATGAGAACAAAAATATAACTCAAATGAAAAGGTATACTCCCTTGAAATCTCGTGTGCTTCACTTACCATGCACCCTCAATCACAGCCATTGGATCTCAATATAACACTCGCAAACGGCACGCCCACCATAGCCATACACGCCTTCCTGTACCTGATCCGAATGGATCAAGGTACTTATTTCATATGGGCCTAAGCCCAATCTTAATTGCACCCCCTCTTTTCCCTTTCATTCTTTTCTAACCACAAAACACACACCCAAGCGTTAGTGGACTTTTTGAAACATATTGGGATCCAACCCTACTATTTATGCCCCCCCCCCCCATTTTTACTACAAAACTAGTATTCGTACCCCCTGCAACTTGGATTCAAAATAAATGTTGGGCCTAAGCCCTTTATTATTCAAACCTCCCATAATTGCTACGATACCCCAATCAACACCCACTTGCATTTTAGGCGTAAATCCCATATCTGGATTTAGGGCCCTGTTATTCACACCCCCAGGTTTTACTAGGCCTGAATAATTTGCACCCCCTGCATTTTTTTTGAATAAAAATTATTTTATTTTTTATAATCGATTAATTTATTTATTTATTAAGTTTGATTATATATTTATTATTCTTTTTTTTATTTGCATTTTTAAATTCTTAACGAATAATATTGGATCAATATTAAATTATTAACATATTTTAATAAAATTGTTAATAAATTATTAATCAAAATTCTTTTAAAATACTAACTCTTTTGAAATACTTTAATTGCATTAAAATATTTTTTCTCATGCATTAAAATAAATCTTTTTTTTCTCATAGGCATAATATATTCGAAAACATCTAACCAATCAAACACTAACTTATTTTTTTACTAACATAATTCAAACTTATATTTATTTTCAAAAAGGATTATGAAAACTTCTCTTATCGACTGCGAACTTCGTCTACTATTCCGCAATTTACAAACTCAGACTTGGTTCAAGGAGAATTTGAGATATTTCCATAGTCCATAAAAAAACACTAACCAAACAACTACGAACTACGAATTGAGACTCTGATTCCTCATAAGAAGATACATAGGCATACAACTTAAAAACCGTAGCGAGTCCCCTAACTAAAAAAATTAAAACCCTATTCCTAAACCTTAAACCTAAACCCTAGTATCCTTGTGAACAAGGTAGATGAAGGGTTCCTAACACCTTCCCTTCGTCTAAAGTGAGTCAAGAACTTAGAATCTCTATATCATGAATTAGGGTTATTCCGTTATATTCCCATCTTAGGATAAAAATTAATGGTGACGACTTTTTATTTTTAGCCAATTATTACATATGCTATTTCATCTCCTTCATCTCATCTCATCTTCTCATACTTCCTTGATTGCTTATTTTTGCTTTCTACTTCTTCTTCTCCACTGCTTTTGGTGTGTTTAAGAATTTCATCTCTTGTATGTGCTTTGTCACATAAATGTTAAGTGTGCTTGATGTATTGTCATCTTCATTTTGATAGATTATCATCTTTCTCATGCTACTTAATGTTTTTATATCTTGATGTATACATGATGTCTTACCATCTCATTTTGTGTAAGATGTTTTATCATCTCACCTTTGCTTGATATTTTTCCATCCATTCTAGATTCTTTGTTATCAATCTTTAATACATGAATGCATGATGTTTTTCCATCTCATTCTTTTCATGATGTTTTGTCATCTCCTTCCATGCTTGATGTTTTTCCATCCATGTTAGATGTCTTGTCATCTATATTTGATACATATTTCTTGCTGTTTTTTTATATCTTAGTGTGATGTTTTATCATCCCTTCTCCTATCTTTGATTTCTCCTCCTCTTGTATGCTCCCCATAGGATCTTCAATTCACTCTTTTCTAAGTTTTAATTGAATAGACTTTAGGCTTGTATCCATGTATTTCAACATTAGGTGGATGTTCCCATCTCTTATCTTCAACTATAGGATAAACATTGCATGACAACTTTAGAGCTATTTTGTTGGTCTCCCCTTAAACTTTTCTTTCTCTTTTGCATGTGCATCAAAACTAAAACTCTTTTTTATTTAAATTTCTTTAAAACACTTAATAATTGCTGATGAAAATCACACTTCTACTAAGTATGGGAAATGATAAGTGGGTTTCTTCTCGATCTTATTATTCTTTCATTCTTGGTCTTTGGTGTGGTTCAAGTTTAAAAAATTCCTTTCATGGGTAAGGGGAGAAGTGGAAAATATCTCTCTCTTGA
Organism: Vicia faba; assembly: GCA_948472305.1. Lineage (NCBI taxonomy): Eukaryota > Viridiplantae > Streptophyta > Magnoliopsida > Fabales > Fabaceae > Vicia > Vicia faba. The sequence continues at coordinate 711,352,697 of OX451738.1, forward strand.
GATCAACTAGATATTATCTGTAACAAAACACCAACCTAATCAAACTATTTTGTCTTCAGACTTTTTCTTTTAAATCCGTTTTCAAAAGGGCATGGCTTCGCCATCATTATTCACAAAAAACACACAACAAATGGAAACTTTTGAGTCGAACTATGGTGCTATGATTCCTTAAAAGGGATACGTAGGCATTTGGTCGCGTGGCATAAGCGAGCAAAACTTTATAAAATCTTCCTTCTTTTTCCCGCATTTTCTTTCACATGCATTCCTTTTTAGATTTTAAGCTTTAGACATAGATTTTACACACCCTAAGATTAGAAAAAACATAAGTGGATCCTGTGGAATACCACAGACGTGTGGGGTTCTAATACCTTTCCCTTGGGTAACTGACTTCCTTACCTGATCTATATGGTTACAAAACCGTGATTTCACCCTTCAGGTTTACTCGATGTTCACCTTTCCCTTTCAGCGGGATAAAAAACGTTTGATGGCGACTTCATTGAGTTTATCCCATTGATTTGTCTAGTTGTTTCAGCGGGTGAGTTCACTGGGGATAGGTTGACCTATTGATGGTCCATCCTGTGCAAGTCAGTTCTAGCTTGTGTTTGTGTTCTTTTCTATTGGGTGTTTATTTTTGTATTTCTTTCTAGCTTCATTTGTTTATATGCTTTGATTATATTCTCATGCATTACATTTTATTTTATTACCTCCTATATTCTGGATACTGCTATTGTGTTGTTTCTCTGTGGGGTTGGGATGATACTTTTTGAGGTAAAAGGCCCAATACCCAGGCCAGAGTTGTAAACCATTAGGAACCCTAGGAATAAAGTGGGGACATGAAGGCTACTGGACAAGGTCCTACTAGTGTGGTCATATGTACCATGCTCAGTTGAGGTACAAATGGGGTATTTTCATCATACACGTCTGTGTTGTGATGATTTTACTTTAAGGCGAACACGTGATTCTGAGTCACCCTTGCCTTACCCTAACCTAGACTTCACCCGTGATTGGGGAGGGTAATTTTTTTACAAGTACCGTTGGAGATTTTGGTTTTGTTGGTGACAAGTGTTGGTGACTTATATGTGTGCTCTGAAGTTATGTCGGACCTTTGATCTTGTGATACTCATTCAGTTCAGACAACAACACAACAACGTCCAGTCGTTTTGGAAGCCTTGATCCTATCATGTTGCATCGTAGCATATTTACTTTTCAAAAAATGATGTAAACAAACAAAGCGAACCAGTATATGCATTATCATTTTCTAGGGATATTCAAGAGTTCGTATCTTCATCAAGGATGGCTACCAGACACATCTTTCCCTATAATTTCTTTCTTGAGGATTTGACACTGTGAAGAGATTTAGGCGCTCAAGTTGTCCGGAATAGTTCAAAAATATTCACTCAAGATTATGGAAATATCCCATCTCTCTTGAATGCTACCAGTGAGCCATGGGCTCTAATCACTCTTTTGTAGTTCTACCACACGAAGTTGTGATGTTTCACTTTCCAGGACTATCAGCTTCTTCCTACTCTAGAGGATTACGCCTTCATTCTTAACATCATGGTTCAAAATGGGATGCCTTTCGCCAACGTTACAGAGGTGTTTAATCTTGAAGATATTGTTGAGGCTCTTTATTTGAGCCTGAACGATGTGAAAGGGAATTTGAAGCACAAAAATGGTGTCTTTGGCTTTTTTTCCAGATTTCTGACAATGAAAGATAAAGAGTTTGTGAGTGAAAAAAATTGGTTGGCCTTTAATGTTGTGGTGTCTATCTTGATTTATGGGATAGCTATGTTCCCAAAATGTCACAAACTGTATAGATTGCACATTTGTTTATCTCTTCATGGATAAAAACCCTATGCCGACTCTTCTTACTAATACTTACCACTCCATTCAATCCAAGTATGGAATGAAACAATTGTTTGTTGTTTGCCATTACTGAATAAGTGGTTCATGTCTCACCTACCCATATGTGGACCGTTTGCTGACGTCCGAGGCACTTACTCATTCTCTCAAAGAATCATGAGTCTCACTCATCATGATATAAAATGGCATAACCCTGAGGAAAAGTAATGGCTACCAAAATTTCCCAACGAATTTAGAAAACTCAAGTTTGGGATATGAAAACGAAGAAAGTTTCAAGGTATTAGCCATCAATATTTTGGAAAATACATATTGGAGGAGTCCATTAATAGATTACTTAAAAATCCAACAATAAATGCAGACAGGAAAGTGAAGTATTGTGCGTTAAGTTATATTTTGATATGCAATGAAATGTTTAAGAAAACACCAGAAGGAATCTTACTCAAATGTTTATGAGAAAGAGAAGCTTACCGGGCACTGTCAAATGTGCTTAGCAGGGCATGTAGAGCACATTAAGCCGGTCACAAGATGACGTAGCTTTTGTTTCTATATGACATGTATTGGCCCACTATGTTCAAGGATTGTATAGAATTCTCCAAAGGATGCCAAGAATGCTAAATTCATTCAGGAATTCAACACACTCCTGCAAGAGAATTAAATTATATAGTTAAGCCATGGCCCTTCAGAGGCTGGCCACTATACTTGGTTGGAGAAATTCAACCAGCCTCATTCAAAGGTCAGAATTACATTCTAGTGGGAATTGATTATTTTACAAAATGGATTAAGGCAATACCTTTAGTGAGCATAGATCAAGAAAATCTCATTGAGCTCATCCAAAGGCAGATAATTTATAGATTTTGAATCCCATAAATCATTACAACTGATCAAGGATCAGTTTTCACAGGTTAAAAAATGTAGAAATTTGCTAAAGAAATGGGATTCAAATTGTTAACTTCTACACCATATTATGCACAGGAAAACAGACAGGTCGAAGCGGCTAAAAAAGTAATTATTGGTTTGATAAAAAGACATGTGGGAAGAAATACAAAGAATTTCCATAAGACATTGGATCAAGCTTTGTGGGCTTGTCCAACGTCTCCCAAAGAAGCAACTAATACTACACCTTTTCGACTAAAGTTTGGGCATGATGCAGTTCTTCCAGTAGAGATACATTTGCAATTACTGAGAATATAGAGGCAGAACAAAATACCTTTTGACTATTATTAGGAAATGATGATGAACGAATTAGTCGACTTGGATGAAAAAAGATTGCATGGTTTGGAAATCCTAAGAAGACAAAGAAATAATAGCTATAGCTTACAATAAAAGAGTCAGGGGCAAAGTTTTCTCAATTGATAATTTGGTTTGGAAGGTAATACTACCAATTGATCGAAAGAATAAACTATTTGGGAAATGGTCCCCACATTGGGAAGGAACCTTTTGAATCATTAAAATATTTTCAAATAATGCCTACGAAATAGAAGACTTAGCAAAGGATAGAAGAATCTTGAAGATAAATAGTAAATACTTAAAGGAATTTAAGCCTATGCTTCAAGAATTAAATATTGCAACAGAATAATAAATCGAAAGCATAAAAGCTAAAATGGTGTTCATAAACCAAAAATGAAAAAATGGTTATGTTCCAGAGTTAAATATTAAAATATTCATAAAAAGCAGAGTGACAAATTATAAATGCCAAAGAATCAAAATGGAAATTTAGTCTTCATTATGTCGTACTTGATCTTTGCCAACCTTATCCTGTAGTCAATTGAGAGTTGAGCAGCCCGAAGAGCAGAAATTTCTCCCTCTGATTTCCTAGCATTTTTGACATGTTGGATGCTTTGAGCAGTTTCCTTTTTGATATCAGTGCGGTCCATCTTTTTGATCTCTTGTTGACGAGCTTCAACTTTAGAAATCTTGTCTTGCAATTGCTGGATTTTCTCTTTCCAAAGATATATGGAACGATTATGGATGTCAAACTCTTCTTTCACTGTCTTGAGATCCTTATCCATTTCTTCAACTTTGGTGGAGGTTTCGAGCACTTTCACCCATTCAGTTACTTGATTGGCTTGTTTCTCCTGATGCTTTGATGCAGCATCTCGTTCCCGATTGTAGTCTGCAATAATTTGATCAATCAAATTGGTTATGTCAATTAAGACTTCAGCCACTTCAGCCGGACAAGTGACTATGTTGATTTGATTAATCAATTTCTTCAACCTATAACACACAGTGGCATCCTTCTTCAAGGTATTGAACAAATCAGCTTCAAATATGTTTTCCCTGACTTTCTGAAGAAGTTGTTCAAATGTTCCCACATTTGAATCTCCACTGGAAGTAGTCAAAAGGTTGGAGTAACTTTTGTCTGAAGGTGACTCTGTTTTAGTCATCATTAACTTGACATATTCAAGAGGATTGGTTTTCTTAAAAGTTTCCAATTCCTCTTGAGAAGGTTTTGGTCGAACACTATTGTCATCTTGTTGAGTAGTGGAAGTAGTATTGTTCTTTGAATCAGCACGAGCATGTGCATCTTGTTCCTCTTCTTCATGGAATTATTGTTCCATATCGTCAGACAGATGCTCATCTTCATCAAGCATTTCTTCATTAGATATCACCCTTTTTGGATATGGAATCAGTGGGGCTACCATCATCTTGCCCTACATCGGCAGGAACCCTCTGGGTTACAATTTGAGGTTCCTCTTGATTACTTTCAGAGCAAGGGGAAAGTTCTTTCTCAGGATGTGCATTGGTTTCTAGTTGGCTCACTTCGGTGGAAGATCCTTTATTGGAATCTTAATTAGCGGATAGAGGATGATAAGAAGCAGTATCTCTGCTAGGAGAAACTTCGTACTGAATTGGAGATTCAGTAGGAATTGGTTGAGTGTCCTGCAAATAGAAGAGTGTGAGATAATTCAAATAAAGGATAATGATTTTTCGGAGGAATATATATGATGATATTATACCTTTGGTCCTTCGTCTCCAGGACTTGAATTATCACTCTCAATTCGCTCCGAGACAACATTGCCAGATGGCTGAGAACTCTTTTTCTTTTTGGGTGAAGGGGGCAATAATTCGACCGCTAAGGTTTTTGGTGGTTGGGAAGAAGCAGTATTAGAGAGCTTTTATTTATTTATATTGATCTTCCTGGTCTTTGAAGGAGTAGGGGATGCGTCTCCATCATCTTCAACAACCTCTGGAATTTCAATAGTTAATTTTATTTTCCTTGGAGTAAAAGGAGGTTTTTGACTAGCCTAAAAAAGCAAAAAATTAGTAGAAGTAACACAATCAAAGAAGAAGACGAAAATACCAAATCATACCTTGGTTATTGTTTTGGGTTTTTTAGATTCTAGGATAGCACTCTTCGAAGAAAAAGTGTCTTGTTTAGGCGCATTTGTTGATCCTATCATTGAAGTGAGTTTTTTTTCTTCACTTGTTTCTTTTCAACAGCTAAAGGAACATTACAATATAATAAATGTTAGTATAAATTAATAAAGAATAACGATAAAGATGATCGAAGGGATCAAGAGATCCTTTGGTTCCACACCTTCACATTCTGACGAAAGTATTGTGACTAATTTAGATTGAAGTGAAGGAAGCCTTTGAAACTGTCTAATGTATGCTTAGTCGAAACCACCCTTTTAACGGGTTTTTTAGACTGTTGTTTTAAAAATTTGAGATGATTCCCACAGACAAACCAGTATGGATAAGGAGGGTAAAAAGCCTGGCCAAAATTAGCACAAGGAAATTTTAGGATTTTTTGTGGTTCCGGTTTGAAACCATGTCATACCTATCTTCTGGTTTGACACACGAGAGAATATTCAAATGTGTAAGCATTTTCGTGAATTTTTCTTTCAAAGTTTTTGTTGTATTATATATGGTTCAACTAAGATCATTCGGAATGTAAACAATTTAAAGTACTTTTGGAACGCCTGGATCTCTTTGATGTGAGTCTTCGTACCTTTCTTGACATGATCTTGCATAGAGGAAAAAAAAATTGTCAGTTGGTGAGCAAAGATGGTTGTATCGAACATGTTGTTGGAGTAGTATTTCCTCCACCAATTATCAAAGGCTTTGGTGCAATAGAAGGAGGGTTGGAAAGGTATGAGTGTGAATTCAACAAATGTGGAGTAGCTTTGTACATGTTATTCTCATTCATGAATAGTGAAATGCATTCCTTGAAAGCAAACAATGCTTTTTCCTGCAAAAAGAGGTTCAGGAACTAACTGGAAAAGTCCAAATTATCAAGAGACAAAATTGGGTTGATAGGCGAGTAAGACAAAATGGCTCTTAATGGCCATAAGTCTCATGGTGATTAACCACTGAAGTAAGAAAGCTTGCCATATAGCTAAGTTTTCTGCCTCTTGAAGTGGAGAAATATCAGAAAGAGACCTTGTAAACCATTCAGGGCCATGGGTTCTCTGAGCAAAAGGAGCCATCAAAGGAGTGAAGTTATGACGCTAAGCAAACATCATAACATAATTTATAAGCACTCCTTTAAGTCCTTTCCATCATTATTTTGGGTCAATCGAACTAATGACATTCCTTCAATACTTTAATTTTGGAGTTATGGGTTTGTTTCATCTACTTTTCTAGAGTTGGAGAGTGAAGGTTCAAATGTGGCATTAAGCCACAATTGAAGAAGCCAATATGGGCCAGCTAGAAGTAAGTTGGTACCTACTTTTTAAGCTTTTAGATTTCTTGTAGCTTCCTCAAGACACTCATATAATCCAGCTAATATTAATTCACTAAGGCATATGTTTCGACTAGAGTGAAGTTGGTTGGCTAGGGTTAACAATCTCTTAGCTACTTGCAAAGATTTGATACAGAAAGCGCATCGAGATAGCCACAACACAAGAAAAGTTATGTGTCCAACGTCTGATACTTCATCGTCTTCAGCATGATAATGATCAATATATTTGGTGAAGCCAGCATGGTCAACTTCGAAACCAATGGTGTTTTTCGTTTGGTCAGTAGGATCAAAAGTTTCCCCGGTAGGCTGAAGTCTAGCAATGGCAGCACCATCGAATAAAGTGGGAGCAATCATTCCACAAGGAAGATAAAAAGTATTATAAGTAGTATCCCAGAAGTTCGAAGATGCTACCAGCATGTGTTGGCAATAGCTTGCCCAACTTTCGACAGTTGGATTAAGTCAAAAATACCCATGTCTTTCTAGACTTGGGATTTCTTTTGTTCCACTTTAGATAGCCAGACAATATATTGCTTGCTATCTTTTTTTGGGCATGATCTAAACGTCCTAAAGGATTCAGTCAAATAGTCTAAATGGAAAGGTTTTTCTACCTTTGCAGTTTCTGAAAAAAGTTGCTCTTGAGTATTATCTACAATTGACTCTTTAGGGTTTTGATAAACCTTTTCATTTGCTTTTTTAGGGGAAATAGGCTTACTAGTTATGGGTTTGGTTAAACGGTAAGTTGGAAAGAACACTTTAGTTTTCTCTAAGTCATAAACGTTAACTAAAGGACCCATATACTCTAAAGTTTTATCAGCAAGAGTAAAATGGATGATTACCTGGGATTCATAGATGGCGTGTTGTTTTGCAGAAAGTGTGGGAATTGGCACAAATTCCTGATTCCCAGTCAGAATGGGTTTAGATATGTGACCAATAGGAATCGTATCAGCATCACTGGTGTTCTTTAAGTCCTTCGCAGATTTGTTGCTTTTCTTGGAAGTTAACATTGTTGAAGAAAGTCTGGAAGTTGATTGATTGTGTGAAGAAGAAGATTGAGGGAAATCGTAAGTTTTTTGAAAGTTTAAGCAGGAAAAAGTATTGGTTTGAAGAAGAAAAAAATATTTATCATATAAAGTGGAAAAAAAATTCAGTTTTTCTTTTTCAAATAAAAGAGATAGTGGGACACGTGTTGTTGGTTGATAAGTTGACAAGATGGTTACTTTTTGGGGAAACCACGTTTTAAACTACTTTAGTATAACAATGATGGAAACTGAATTACACACGTCTCGATGGGACATTTGGAAAGATGGTCATTATGACCATGACTTCACAATAGTAAATAGTTATCATGAAGCAACTTTTGCGACAAAATGGAAGATTTTGCAAAAAAAGTCTCTTTCTCCAAGTATTTTGAAATACACATTTTTGGGGGACAATTTATTAGGTGAGAATTTCGACGACATATGACATTGAGGAAAATGAAGAAATCGAAAGAAGTGGAGCTTTGGAAGAAAATATGAGAATGTTTTCACATGGTCTTCGACTGACCAAAATATGAATAATTTGGTTATTATTGAATAAGTCACGAAGGTTCTTATGTTGCTGAATATATGAAACTTAAGGAATATGAAGATTCGAAATTTAAATCAATTTGACATATAATTTTGTTTTGGCGCTTCGAATTAGACAAGGATTTAAATTCAAATGGTTTGATCTTATCTAGAAGGATGCGTGGAAGTCTGACGATTCGAAAGGGCGTGCAAGACTCGTATGTGGCACTCTTGTAGAGAAATACTGTCAGGATCAAATTAGTATAAATATGGATCTTTGTTTTAGGATTCAGTGTATTCACTTTGTACAAGTTACTCATATAAACTCGAAGTATCAGTGTCAGAAAAGAGTCATTAAGAATGTACATATAGAAACACCATTTTTATATTCAAAGTTTTTTATATTAAATCAAATCTTTCACTTTGTTTAACATTTCAGTAGAATTCCTTTACATTTCCAGTTTTTCTTACTTTAAAGACCTTTTACCCTTGTCTTCAAACTTTTTCCTTTACTTTAACTTTGTTTATTTATCTTTGCAATGTAGAACAACACTTAGAAACATTAAAACTGACACAATATTTAACACATGTACTAAGATCAATCTAGTCGATCCTGCGAGTAACCAAAAATTATCTTTATTTTGGAGGACTAGTGGTTGTTTACCAAATTTCACTGTAAACAGTAGGTGCATCTATCGAAGACATACTCAAGGACACCGAAAAAGGAGTTGATCAAACTAAGACGATGGAAGTTGAGAAGGTGTAATATGGAAACCAAAAAAAAAAAGGATGATGACCAAATTCAACAAGAAGATGATGGCCTTTCATTGGAGTGGAGAACCTCCAGGGATCATCCTATTGACAACATTATTAGTGATATCACCAAAGGGGTAACAACTCTCTCTAAGATAAGTAATTTTTGTTATCACCACACGTATGTATCACAAGTTGGACCTAAATACGCTAAGGATGTCTTACTTGATGAGCATTGACTTATGTCCATGCAAGAAGAATTGAATCAATTTGAAAGAAATGACGTTTGGGATCTTGTCCCTCATCCACAAAATCATCAAGTTATAGGTAATCGGTGGGTATTTAGGAATAAACTTGACGGACATGGTGTGATAACAAGAAATAAGGCTCAGCTAGTGGCTCAAGGGTATAACCAAGAGGATGGCATTGATAATGAGGAAAATTATGATACGGTTTCCCGACTCGAGGCTATACGCCTTTTACTAGCATATGAATTCTCTAAGAACTTCAAATTATATCAAATGGAAAGTAAAGTGTGTTCCTTAATGGATACATAAATAAAGAATTGTATGTTTCACAATCTTCTAGTTTTGAAAATTATGAGTTTCCTAATCATGTTTTTAAGCTAAAACTTGTTTTGTATGGTCTTAAACAAGCCCCAATGGCATGATATGACAGATTTAGCAAGTTCTTGCTTGATCAAGGATACTCTAGAGGGAAGGTAGACACTACACTATAAACGTCAAGGAAAGCATATTTTACATGTTCAAATTTATGTTAATGATATAATTTTTGGATCATCTAACATGCATCTTGTCAAGGAGTTCTTTAAGCTTATACAAGGAGAGTTTTAAATGAGTCTACTGTGAGAATTGAAATACTTTCTTGGAATCCAAATTAAACAACTCGATGAAGGAACATTTGTATGTCAAACCAAGTATTGTCTCGAATTACTAAGAAGTTTCAGAATGGACGGTGCAAAGGTAATTGACACACTTATGGCAACAAATGGAAATTTGGATAGAGATGAAAAGGGTAAGGATGTTGAGGTCAAGAAATATAGAGCTATGATTGGATCTATTCTATATCTTACTGCATCTAGGCCTGATATTATGTTTAATGTTTGTATGTATGCACGATATCAATCGGCTCCCAAGGAATCATACTTAAAAGTTGTTAAGCGTATTCTTAGATACCTTATCGATACCTCTAAGTTTGGGCTTTGATATTCCAATGGAAACGATTGTAGATTGGTTGGTTACTCCGATTTTGATTTTGCCGGTTGAAAATCTGATAGGAAAATTACTACTGGAACTTGATGAGGAATGGAAAAACACAAGAAGGGGGGGGGGGGGGGTTTGAATTGGGGTTTTTAAAACTTAAATCAAAAGACACGTTGGTTATCCTGGTTCGTTTGTACTCAAACTATTCCAGTCCACCCGCCAAGGTAATTTCGCATCTCTCAATGAGGTCTTAATCCACTAATCAATCTTGATTAAAAAGGTAAAATGAAAATTGCCAAAGTCTTCTTGAGTTTAAACCACAACCCGGTTTTCTCAAGGTATTACACAGTACTATATTTGAAAGTGTGTACAAGATATGTTTTCTAACAAAAAACAGTATCACAAAAGTGGTGTATTACACAAATGAAAATCAACGGCTTGAAGGTAGTGAAATTTTTCGTTTGTAGTGCGCAGCAAAATCGTCAACAATTTCTTCTTCACTTCTTGTATATATAGGCAATGTGTTGTACCCCAAAATTTTCCCTCTCATTCTTCAGGAAATTATCCTGGATTCTCAGAGTCTCTCTGAAGCAAATCCAAGTCCTAAATTATTATTTCTTCCCAAGAAAACCATTTACAAGAGCAAAATGATCACACAAGCTCTAAAGGCAATGCTTTTACCTTGAAAAATTAAATTCTAAACATTTGGAATTTTTCTCTAAAAATGGGTGTTTAAGAAGAAAATAGCACTTCATAACTTCTGGACCAACCTCCAGACAGAAACGGTCAAAAGTTGCAAGCTTGGCTCAACGCAGTCAGAAGTTGGCTCTTCAGCAGCTACATTAACTCAGTTAGAGGTTGCAAACGTGGTTCAACACGTAAGCCTCAAACAGAACATGGCTCTTTCAGCAGTTACGCAAGTTCATCCAGAGTTTGCTAGAGGAATGCAAAGGAAGCAAAGAAGTCTGAAGGCTCCTTCAGAACATGCTGGAATCGGAAGATGAAAGGGTCAGAAGAGTGGGTGTTACACCGACACAGAATCTCTAAGTCCAGGATTTCCAGAAGCAAATCTAAGGAACGTGTTAGAAAGTCGGGAGAATCCCCAGAATTTGCTGAGACAGCAAGAGGCCAAGATCAGAGCTTGGTTCACGTTGTTTTTGGTAAAATAGAACTGTTGGTTCAGGTTTTCTCCTATTACAAGAATTTTGGTGTTGATAAGTCTCATCACCATTTAATGCTCATTAATGCTCCCAACCACTCCTGAACATTCATCCAAGAGGTCTCTTCACGTGTGGCTTGGTAAACACCTTTATGCAGGCTTAGGCATGGGTCTACGCGCCACCTCCCACCTATAGAAGTCACTTCTCCTCAATCCTTGTCTGCTGTTCCAGCCTAGGCTGAAAAGCTGTGCATTATCACAACTTTCCATGAACTTCTTTAAAAAAAACAATTTAACCTCTATTGGCGCCTTTAACGTTCAAGAATTCACAAGAACTTTGCCTATAAATAGAGCACCATTGACCACTAAGAAGGGGTCCAAAAAAAAACCAGAAAAAATTGCTAGAAGAGAAACAGAAATTTTTTAGCAAGAAAATACTTTGAAACTCTGTCAAAAAATCTTGGTGTCTCAAGAGCCTCAAACATAACTTTGAATATCCTGTCTCAAAACCTCATTTGTACCCAGATTGCTTCTTGATTAAAGAAATACGCCCCTACAGCTTCTGACCACATATACTCTCCATCCGCCCCTTCAAAAAAGAACCTGTCCAGAACACCATCAGAGCTAAAAGCTAGCTCTCACTCACAAACTTTTCCAACAGCCAGGTAAGCACCTGCTGACCTTCATCACGCTGCTAAGCATCATCAGCTTTGCATGCTCAAATAAACATAATGTAAATATCATGTTGCTGTTGTTTGCGTTCTGAGGATTTTCATACCTCAGAATGTTTGAGTAGGAAGTAAATCAGCGTAGAACCTGCCTGTGACCTTGTTGGTTATGTCTCCTAAAACACTTTGACATTTGCTGAAGCTGTCCCAAACATGTTTTCTGTTTTGTGGAAAAATAACAAAACTGCAGATGTTCTGACTAGCACAGGGAGAAGCCAAGTGCTGACTTTGACGTTAGCACATCTGAAGCCTGTTCTGCTGTCAATAATATCAGAACTTCTGAAGATTATTGTATCTCCAGCAGGATCAAAACTTCTGATCTCCCCATTAACAAATTTTTGTCTTGCAGCGCATGGGGGTCAGAACTTCTGATCTTCCCACTAACAGGTTTCTGTTTTGCAGGTGCCAGAGTCAGAAGTTCTGACTCATACAGTTTAACCAAAAGGTTGATAATCTGGCAGCAGGCCTGAGTCAGAACTTCTGATGGCCTCTCAGCAGCGCGCTGGCTCTCTCTCTCTTTCTCTCTATCTTGTCTTTGTTATTTTCTTTTCTTATCTATTTTTCTCATTGAACCACCCCATGTACAAATATGTATCCCCACCCCCTAATTGCTGTAATAGCGTAGGATTTTATATTTCTGCTTTTTATTGCTTTCAAATATAAATGCTAGTAATTAGGATGTGTATGGAAAGATAAAATCATTGAAATAGAAAATCCTAATTCAAAGATAAACTCTTATATGCAACAAAACACACTTGCACACTTACACCCATAGGGTTACATCCACTTGTTGCCTTCAAAAATGGGCCAAGTTTGCATGTCAAGTATTTTTGCAAAACAAAACAAAAACAAACAAAATGATCATAGTCCCTCGATGATGCTATCTAGTTGCCTAAACAAAATGATCATAGTCCCTCAAGAAAATCGCCAAAATACTTGACACTATTGCTTTCATGGTCTATACGATGACCCGCGCCTGTCCCGTTTACATCCTAACACGAGGTTGTTCACCAAATACAATGGTGAAGTAACACTGTTAAAAGGGTTAAAAACATAAGGAAAGATCTTTGAGTAAAATAGGGTAGACAACTCTTAGTTACTTGATCAAACTTGCAAACAAACATCCTTGCTACTTTTCAAAAAAAAACACACATCACAACACAATTTCAAAACAACTTTCAAAAACATTGAAAACTTTTTCAAAAGACAATACACCTTTGTATACATTCAAACAAGAATCATTACAAAGGTTGCCACAAATGGCCTCTTTTCAAAATATCTTTCAAAACCACACACAAAGCACCATTTCAAACAATTGAAAATGCAAAGCAAGTGATCTAAGCAAGTAACTAAGAGCCCATGGATAACCGTGGATAGAAAGGGTGCTAATACCTTCCCTTTCTATAATCTACTCCCTGAACCCAAGAAAACATCTCAAAGGTCTTTCCTGTGCTTTTTGACCTTTCCTTAGGATAAAATAAAAATTCGGTGGCGACTCTTGCTAAACCGAAACATTTGCGAACATAAACGCAAAACCTCAAGTCTGTTCTCCCACCGTATCACACAATGCATGGGAGGTGCTTTTGGAATGTTGATAAATAGTAGCTAATGAACTTTCCAAACTTAGAGATTATTGTCCTTTTTCAGCCGTTACTTTTGAATAGCCATGAATGAAATGTAACTCTTCAGAACATGTGTAACGGTAGAAATATTGAGACTAAGACATTGGATTGACTTAACTCGCACAGATCAAAATAAAAATCTCCACGACACTTTATTGTTTCCAAAGGAATGGGAAAAGAGCGAATAACCTAAAAGAGCGGGAGAGAATCTAAGTTCGGGGGTTGGATATGAAAAAGGGAAGGTATTAGCACCCTAAATATCTACGGTACTCCGCAGGAACCTCTTTGAAAATCTGTGTATCTTGGCTATACAAATTGTATAAAAATAGATTGCGGGGATGAGAAAATAAATATTTTTTATAATTTTTGCAACCGCTGCAGTTGCGAACCTTTAGTGCCTACGTACCACCTTCCATGCAATAGGGGATCAGGGTACTAGTAGTTCACCTTTAAAAATTTTAAAACACATGTGTGTTGGTTATTTTTAAGGGATAAGACATCATCGTCTTATCCGAGTAAAAAACATGATTACTACCCACGATTATGAGAAAGGAGAATTTGCGTCATCTCAATGTGGAGGATATAGCTTGAATTTTAAAATAAACAAAGCCTCAATCAACACCCAAGTGGAAAATATCTCACTTCACTACATATCGTAGAAGTATAGTAGCTCGCATCACTACAAGGATTGACAAGAGTTTAATCTTTTGAGAAAAGTTTTAAGGTAAAAAGCCAAAATGACAAAATGGTTCGAATGAGATTGATTGAATTTTAGCCTATTCACAAAGATGTCAAAGTATTGTTAAATTGTTTAAAGTTTGATTAAGAAAATATTTTTGAAAATACATAGACCTAAGTCCAAGTTTATTACGAAAGCGATTCAAGTTTAAAAACAAGAAGATTTTTCAAAAGGAGGGAGAAGATTTTTGAAATTAAAGAAGATGGGAGGAGATGAAAGGATTATCCTAAAGCATAAGGTAAAAACTAGGGAAAGAAATGTCTAACCAACAAGAAGCCAACACTTGACATAATGAGTCAATGTAGAATTTCCATCCTTTGGATTGAAACCAAACAAGGAAATATAATAAACCTCTTATGAAATCCAAGCTTCAATTGCATTGAGTATTCACAAAAATTAGACAGAGTAACGGCTGGATACAAATGAATTCCAAATCACAGTCATATCATGTAATCACAATAACCTATACACAAAGCAAATAAATAATCCAATGTCTCGGGGTAAACCCCAAGAGCTCCAGACAAAATAACAGTTGAGGTCACAAGGTATCAAGGTAGGTCAAGGTCTCTAATCCTAAGTCCAAGAAGTCTATAACTCCATAATGCCGAGGATAGTAACCAAATAGTCCAAGTAACATTAAATTTTTTTTTATGGTTCAACTTGATTATTAGGTATCTTCAAAATGAAATTAAGATCTCAAGGGAGAAAAATAAAAATGACATAAAAGTAAATGCTCAACTGAGCAAATATGAAAATAGCATAAAATAAAAAAGCTAAAATAAATGTGCTTGAAGTAAAAGCATAAAGTAAAAGCACAAAATAAAGTCAATTGTTAGGAATTAGAGGTTAGTTAAATGACCACCTTGAAACTTAAATTTGAAACTCATTAGAGGATTGATAAAACCAAAGCCTCTCAATAACATGTTTCATTTGCTTTTTGTCATGTATATCATTCATTTAAAATTCTCAAGGTGACCATAAATGATCAACGATGTTTAAGTGATTCACTTTGACCAAAGCTTATGGAGATTCATTAGAGGATTGATAAGACCAAAGTCTACCAACAATGAATCTCAAGGTTATTGGATCAAAGGATTCAAATTAACATACTTGGGCTTACAAACATGGGTTTGGGCCACGAATGATCATTTCTCGAATCGGGTCAAAATTTAGCGCTATGTTAAGCAATCGTAAGTGGACTTATATAGAAGTCGCACCTATTTTGAGGCTGCTCAATAGAAATTTATGTGTCATGTGTTTGCAAAGATGATATGTATATCATCCTTTAACAACATGTGACACAATAAGAAGAGGATAAGATGAAGAGGGATGTGATTAAACCACATTTGAACTAAAAATTTAATCAAGTCATCATTAAAATTATCCATCCATTTTGGTGGAGTTAAACTCAACACCCAAGATCCAATGATGTTACTGAAGCTCATGATCAAAATCCCATAGTCGAAGATCAACCAACATATATACAAAATAAAATTGTACTTAAAAATAAAGAAGATAAAAATTTTAAAATGGTTTTTAAATGAAAATAAAAGGGGAAATAGAAACTATATTCAAAACATCCAAAAAAAATAAATAAGACCATAGAAAAATCACAAATGAGCTCAAATATTTTTATAAAATTTTTGGTAATTTTTTAAAGTCAGAAACAATTTTTAAAATTAAAAGGAATAGGAAAAATAAACCAAAAATCATGAAAAATAGTAAAGTCAGAAATAAAAATAGGTCGCCAATTTTTGTCAAGAGGTCATTGCATCCTTCCATATTTTTTTTCAGAATTTAAAAATTTAAAAATTATTTTTAAACATTTAAAACAATTCAAATAAAGTGAAAAATTTAAAAAATATCAAAACACAAAATAAAATTGTGAAAAAATAATAATCAGAAAGAGAAAAATCAAAAGTATTTTTAAGAATTTTTTTAAATTTTTTGAAGTTAAAATGAATTTTTATGAATTTTTGAAGTTTAAAACAAATAAAATATAAAAACCAGAAAACCAAATAAAAACCAAAAAGATGTAGACCATTGGATGAGAGTCAAAACACGTTAGTAAGCTAATCCAATGGATCAGACGCACTGTGCATATCATGGTCCTTAGTGAATAAAACACTGAATCATTTATTAAAGTCAGAATTTAAAAAAAAACAAATGGCACGATATCATTGGTTGAGAGATGACACGTTGGTCATCTTCAACCTCCAGCAACACAAATTGCACGTCTCTGAAATGGAAAAGTTATAGCTCGAGACTGGTACCATTCGCTTCGTCTCTTCAAGACGATTCCAATGGTACCCTCGCAAAAAACTTATGTAAGGTGTAGCTCAATCATTTTGGAAGGAAAGATTTGAAAGTTCATAGCCAAAACTCACTTCCAATTGAAAATAAATGTTGCGACCAGAATCAGAATGATTAGAGATTCATTACAGTATCAAAGTTTGAGAGAATTGGTGAAGGAATCTACCTATTGAAGTTCAAATTCAGAGCTCTGAAACTTGACTTGGATAGCACGATTTAGGAAGTCTTAGAGCTTAGTTCTTCTTCTGTTAGCTCCAGTGAGGTTCAAAGATGATGAATTGACAGAGAAAATGGATTGAGGAATGTTGTATAACCAAATTCGAAGTTGCAGAAAAATGGGTTAAAAAGGAAGTTTGACTGGGTGATTTTGGCTTTCTAAGCTTGAGAAAACAAATGAGGTATGACCCTCTATTTATAGGGAAACTAATGGAATGCTTAAGCGTGTGAAATGATAAAGTCTGGAGGGAAATCATGTGAAGTTGCAAACATGAAAAGTGTGACTTCTATTTTTCTCAAAACTCAACCAAACTTGCGTTTGAATGTCCTAATCATCTCTGGAAATTCATTAAACGTGATTAGAAGTAAAAACACATAGAAATTTTGTGTTTCGAGGCCAAATAAAGGATTTCAAATTCTGACTTTGGAGAACTCTTCAGTTTCAAGGTACCATCTTTTAATCAATGGTGTGCACGATTTAGGGAACCATAGGACTTGATTCTTGATGCATTAGAAAGATTAGATCACAAACTTTACAATGTGCAAAGAATGGAATTAAATGGATGCTTGAGCTGAAAGTTGTGATGAGTCAAGTTTGAGAAAAAAGATGATGACTTTTTGTACTTAGAAAAATTGTATGTTTTTTTCTTCAAAATGACCTATAATGTTTTGCATCCAAACATGGCCTTCCATTTAAAATTTTCTCTTGACCAAAAATGATGGCATGAAGTAGATATCTTGAATGATATTTTGAGACTTGAATCATTTAAAAACTCCAAAAATTGAGAAAGTTATGACTTTGTGAAGTTGGTGAAAATTAATGAGATGACCTATAAGCTTTTGCATCCTTAGGGCATCTTCCATCCATTTACAAGCTTATCACATAAAAGAAGAGTTAAAGTTCACATCTTTAAGATCATTGTGGAAATCAAATGGGATCAAGGAGATAAAAATTGACCAATTTATGATCTTTTGAAGTCACATAAGGGATTTTGATGGCCTATCTAGAGGACTTGTAATCTTTCTTCATTATTAGTTATCCTCCATACA
Source organism: Vicia faba (assembly GCA_948472305.1). NCBI lineage: Eukaryota > Viridiplantae > Streptophyta > Magnoliopsida > Fabales > Fabaceae > Vicia > Vicia faba. The sequence continues at coordinate 711,370,594 of OX451738.1, forward strand.
AAATTTTCTTGAAACATTTGAAGTGATTTATTGATAACCATTTGAAGAGACGCATGTTTTTGGAATCACTCAAAAATACCAAAAGATGAGCAAGATATATCCTTTAGAAGTTCAACATCCTAGCTCCTAGAGCAACAAAATGCCTTGGAAAACCTTTTCAATTTTGACAAACCTTCTTGCACAAATACTTTTGTCATGTAAATATAAGTTGTTAAGGATGATAATGAGAAACCATGGAAACCATAACCACTTCCAAATATTGAGAATTGAGGGAGATATGCACTTGTGATCAAGAAATCAAAGACTTATCCAATTAGGTCAAACTTCTCCAATTAATCCTTGCATATTTGAACTATCTTTGACAACTTGAGGCATGATGGATCATAATAGACTTTGTCATGATATTACTTCAAAATGTCTTCAATGATGAAGCTTGAATCTCAATGAAGCTTTGTTGAAGAAGGCATGGGAATAAACTCATGAATCTATAAATCAACTTGATGGAATGTGTTGTGCTTTCACCTATAATATCATCAATTAGGAAAAACGTTTATTGTATTTATTAGTTAAAAGTTAATCAATATAAAACATAGATGATCACAAAATACAAGTCAAGGTGCTTGGTGATTCCCCATGAGCAAAGCTAAAGATAAGGAGAAGAACCAAACACTTGTGTGATCTTGTTGTGATTGAGTTGATATGATATGATAAAGGAATCTTAGGGGCAAAAATTGGGGTACAATAGTTGCCCTTTGTGATACGGTGGCCAGAACTGGACTGTTTTGAAATGCTGGTTTGCGTTTTGCGTTTGTGTTCGCAAAATGTCGCGGTAAGCAAGAGTCACCACCGACTTTTATTTTATCCAACTGGAAAGGAAAAAAGCACAGAAAAATTCCTTTTTCGAGATATTCTGAGTACGGGGGGTAGATTATAGAAAGGGAAGGTATTAGCACCCTTTCTATCCGTGGTTTTCCACGGGCTCTTAGGTACTTTCTCATCATTTTCAAAATTGCTTGTGTGTGTTTGATTTGAAAAAGTTTTTGACTTCGATTTAACCCTTGCTTCTGTCTTCATGAGTGTTACGAAGTTGTTTTGAAAACTTTGTTTAAAAGGAGTGTAAGTGTGAAAAAGTTTGTTTTGTTTGAGCAAGTACTTAAGAGCTAACCCACCTACTCGAAAAAAGAATTGTTCTATGTTCGTTTCCTTTAGACAGCGCTATCCTACTATTAATGAGTAGGTAGCACCATCGTTGGAGTTTTGAGGGTCAATTCAAAAGGGACGTACGATCACTAAAGCAATGTTAGGACGTCTTAGTAGTAACTCTAATGTCTTAAGATCGTATTCGAGGCAACAATATCCGAGACAACCTTCCCGAGGCAACTTTGATCTTTGAGACAAAAGAGCGACCACTAAAATACCCTATACTTAATGACCATTTACCGAAGGCAACCGAAGTGAGAGTATACCCTAGGAGTGCGCATGTGCGAGTGATTCAATTTCAAGTTTATTATCTTTGCACATTTAGGGTTTGCTAACTATTTTAAATTTACATACATTCTTGTCATGCATCCCTATTATTCATACATCTAACAATCAATATTTTGCGGAATTTTAAAATGCGGAAAGTAAGCTACGCTATTACAAGGCGTCGGGTATTAATTACATAGCCAAAAACAACCCGTGAAAATAAGCGATAAATGAAAGTAAAGGTCCTAATTAATCTATTACAACTTGTGAGCAATTACATCAATATGGTATAAATAAATAAATAAAACACGCGCGAATATAGAATGAAGGGAAATTAGGGTTTTGACCCCGTCTAACCTAATCAAAAGAAACAATTATTTTTGTTATTTTTAGATATTTTTAAGAAAAAGGAACAAGGTTTTTAAATTAAATACAAAATTAATTAGTAATTAAATTAATTAAAGAAAATAATTTACATGACCTATTTTTTGTATTTTGGTTATTTTAAGAAAAAGAAAATAGAATTAAGTTAGAAACAAAAACCCTAATTATTCTAATTGTTTTTAATTTATTTACAAAATAATTAAAGTTACCTAAACTTAAATATCCTAATTAAATTAATTAGTTTATAAAAAAAATAAAGATCCTAAATCTAATTGGGTGAAAAACATTTTTTATGATTTTTTTTATAAAAAGAATCATTAATTTGTGTTAATAAAAATAATTTAAATAATCAATTAAGAAAATAAAAAGAACAAAGGAAAAGAGATATGGGCCTGAAATTGGTGATTTGGAGGGTGTAAACAGCAGATTCTGGGCCCAAAAGAAGGTGACCCACGCTTGACTTTCTGGACTCCATGCTATGCGTTGACTGAGGCGTATCATGGTCCCTCAAATGATGGCCATCAGATTTGGCCTTTTGACATCTGGCTGGCTGGAAGATGGTGGTCCATGATGGGCTTCAAATCTACATATGCGCCTGATCACAAGAACGAAAATAATATGAAAGAAATGGGGGGACCTGGGATTCAAACCCAGGTCCTGTAACCTTTTCCAAACGCCTGGCCACCAACTGTGCTGCGCGTGTTAGTTGTATGTAAAGAAACAAATAAATATTATAAAAACAACACAACTTTATTAATTCCCTGAGCGCGAAAATTTAAACAGACGAATAGGAATGTGCCACGCCAGTCATCTTCCTCCTTGCTCCGTTGGTAAAGGTTAAAGGCTTTTACCTACAGACATATGTCCGTAGCTACAACCCTGGTTCATTTCAACTCTGGACATGATAAATGACTTCTAATGCCATGAATCGAACTGCCTTGGTATTCTGAGCATCATGATGCCCTTCATGGAGGCCAATTTTACCTGTACCCAAAGATCCTAAATCGAAGCAAAAAACCCTAACAATGGTAAACTCTGATACAATCCATAAAAGCGCAATTAAAGGATATAGATAGCTTGCAAATGTGTTAAGGAATAAGAATATGTGATTATTTCATGCTATAAGTGCCAGAATCATGCAACTCGATTTCAAAAAAAGTCCAAGGTCGTGACTGACTTACAGTGGTTTTTTGCGCTGAAAAAGGCTTATTCTTGATTGGTACAGCCTCCTTGCAATCCCAGGAATCGAATGACATGGCTAGGGGACCTTGAAAACGTCTAGAAATATGAAATCAACTCAGCACTTTTTGTGATTTTTTTCAAGTTTGTTCTGCTCTCTCACGCCTCCAAAACCTTATGAATTTTGTCTGCAAATGTTCCCTATATATTGAGGAATGAATTAGGTTTAAAATTATGCTCTCAATCTTCCTCCATTATAGCTTTTGATTTGGATTTGATTCACTTGAAAATATTTCTAAAAATAGGTCAAAACCAATCTTTTTGCGCACACCAAGGCTTTGCATGATTTCAATATTTTGCTAGCTGGATATAGAACCTGAAACATGCACAATATCTTGAGGTTTCAATGATTTGGATTTTCTATGATTTGTTTTGATTTAAATTGATTTAATTCAAATAAAAATCAAAATAAACAATAAAAATAAGATAAAGACAAGTGGGAAGAGCTAGGACTCGTGGACCATTCTACCAACTCAAAACAAGTGCAAAAGATTAGGCCCATTTAGCAAAAATTGCAATTTGAGGCATAGTTGACTTTTGACAATTTTGCAAAAAGGGTCAACTTCACCAATGCATAACTTCCTCAATTTTGACTCTTTAAAGGTGTTCTTGGACTTTTTAGAAATCTTGAGATGTCCACTAAGCAACCCTTTTGGTTTCATCTCAATTTGGTATTCCATGTTCATGTATGAAGCTTGGACAAAAAAAAGTGTTTTTGTTGACTTTTCAAAATGACCTATAATGTCTAAATTCATAACTTCTTGTGAGTGCATATTTTGAACTTGGGAGCTGAAGATGAATTGTAGAGAATGACATCCTATTTAAAATGAGCTTTTTATGGGTCATTTCTCATAAAGTATGAGAAAGTTATGCTTGGTCAAAGTTGAGTTGACTTTTCCTACAAAACCCTAATTTAGCAACTTTTGGTTCTTGATGAATTATGAGCAATCCTTGATGAATAATTATCAACCCTTGATCAAATGATAAAAGTCACTTCAAAATGAGGATGTTGACCAAAAATCTTGAAGTTTGACTGTATGTAGGCCACGGTTGACTTTTGCCCTAACATAGTCGATTTTTAGGCCTTTGAGCAATTGACTGGGCAAACTTCCTCTGCAAGGCTTGAAACTTGACATGAATGATCTTGAGAACATATTAGGACAAAGGTGAGAATTTGGGATCCCTTGGGCTCAAGTATCTTGATGAAACATGAAACCCTAATTTGAGGTAGACTGCCTTAGGAGAGAGCTTGTCTGGCCAACCCTTGGACTTCCTTGAGCAACTTGAGGATCTTTCTTGAAATGTTTTGAGAAATATGGGAGGGAAAATTTTGGGGTACAACACCCTTATTTAAGTGTCTTCTATCCAGATATGCGAAGGCTAAAATCATCGCATCGACGCAATTGAAGATACTTAAATATATAACAAACCCTATTTTTGGCCCTAAGCTGTCGTTTAATGCTTATGATTATGAATGCAAATAAACAAATCTTAAAAAAATGACGCAAGACCCCCCTAGGGATGTAGGAAAAAAATAGGCAATAAAAGAAAAACCCGACCAGGAAAATTAATCACTGGTGAACAAGAGACCCAACTCTATTGGGGTAAAGCCCAAAGAGGAGATAAGGCATCATCAACTCAAAGATTGAGGAAACAAAGTAAAGGATAACCGTGATCGACAGATGACTGAAAACTATTCACTCACTGAGGAGATAGCAAAAAAAAGTAACGTCAACCTACCGGGGAAAGAAATGGTAAGATAATACCGGTAAATACCAATATTAGAGTAGGTAATAAACGATTAGTACCAATATTCACAACTGGGAACAAAATAACTTCTTCAGAGCAAAGTGAATCCCAACAACGAACTATCTCCCATAATGACGAGACTATCATTCATCGGAAAAAGATCTCAACAACGAACTACCTCCCATAATGACGAGGCTACCATTCATTGGAGTAAAAAATCTCAACAACGAACTACCTTTCATAATGACGAGGCTATCATTCATTGGAGTAACAAATCTCAACAACAAACCACCTTCCATAATGACAAGGCTACCATTCATTGGAGTAACAAACCTCAACAACGAACTACCTTCCATAATGACAAGGATACCATTTATTGGAGTAACAAATCTCAACAACAAACTACCTTCCATAATGACAAGGCTACCATTCATTGGAGTAACAAATTTCAACAACGAACTACCTTCCGTAATGACAAGGCTACCATTCATTGGAGTAACGAATCTCAACAACAAACTACCTTCCATAATGACAAGGATACCATTCATTGGAGTAACAAATCTCAACAACAAACTACCTTCCATAATGACAAGGCTACCATTCATTGGAGTAACAAATCTCAACAACGAACTACCTTCCATAATGACAAGGCTACCATTCATTGGAGTAAAAAATCTCAACAACGAACTACCTTCCATAATGACAATGCCACCACTCACTGGAGTAACAAATCTCAACAAAGAACTACCTTCCATGGTGACAAGGCTACCATTCATTGGTGCAATAAATCTCAACAACGAACTACCTTCCATAATGACAAGGCTACCATTCATTGGAGTAACAAATCTCAACAAAAAACTACCTTCCATAATGACAAGGCTACCATTCATTGGAGTAACAAATCTTAGCAACAAACTACCTTCCATAATGACAAGGCTACCATTCATTGGAGTAACAAATCTGAATATTCTTGGGGAGCTAACATACTCACTGGCGAAGTACAATTTGCTCAAATAAAGAGATCTGCCATTTGTTGTTATGAGAAGGAATTGCAATAATGCTGCTAGGAAATGAATTATGACTTCTTGGGGAAATGTCAAAATATTCCTGCTGAGGGGCTAGAGTCTTCACGTGCAAAATAAATGCACATTCTCAAACCAGGACTCAAAGCCTGCAGAAAGCATAATAATAATGTCGGGGACCATAGATTCCAAAACAGAGATAAACCGGTACGAAACAGTCAACTAATATAGTACATGATGAGAAATAAACTCAAAAGAGGATCACATTCCACTCCGATAAAGGACTGAATAGGAAGTCTAAAGCAAAAATCTTCAACGAGGGATAACTCAGTGGGGAAATTGAAAGAAATATACACTTTCTACTTTAAGTTGACAAATCGAATGGAGAGAGGGTAACATAACTCTGCAAATAGGGTAGTATGCCAACAAAATATAATGAATGCAAATAAGCAATGAATTTTAAGTTCATCTATGCATGATGTATGTATGAATGTTATTATGTATATGCTGACAAAACAAACATATAACACTGGGAATAACTTGACAAAACCAGCTTGGGTAAAGTTAACACTCGGCTAAGCCACATCCAGGATGAAAATTTCATAAGAAAGTAAGCACCAAATGAGGAAACAAATTCCTATTTCTTCCCTTAAATTCACTAGAAAGGAACATAATTCGAAAATACTCAAATTATAACAATAAATCAGTAGATACAGGGATATAACATCCTCCTCCAGGCTTCACCGGGGAATATTACACAGACTTCAATGGGGAAAAATGTTTCAAGGTATGTACTTCCACTAGGGATTACAATATTGATTTCAAAAGGGTAGATGAAAGTCACATCGTCGAGACATCAACTGAGGATCTCATGCTGGCTTCAATGAGGAGGGAAATATTACATCGTCAAGGGGAACCCAAAATACATTCTTCAATACTGAGAGTGATGATCGCACCCACTTCTCTAGGGAGAAATTATGAAACCTTATGGGGATAACAATTTTCAAAGAGACACGTTATCTCAACTTTAACTTGGGGATCTAAGAAGTTAAAAAAATACAACAAGAAATCAAACTTATGGGGATTTTAAATCAAACCCAGCACTTGGCAGGAGAAAACCCAAAAAGTTGACAACTGTTTCAACACTTCTTAGAGAAGATATTACCCTTGTCTGGTTGCCTGGGAAACAAATAAAAACCATAATGCTAACACTACAAAGGGAGATGTTTTGAAAATGATTCCATCTCAGCACACAAAGGGGAAGAGACTTTCATGATGTGAGTGAAGACCTTACTGGGGAATCTGGGATATAGACTTCATACCATGCAAAATTGAAATTAAAATGAACCAAGACCTGACTGGGGAAAACAGGATCACAAACCCAACACTGCACCATACATCAATTGGTATCATCGTCAATCATCTGAGAAGCACAAGAAGATCATACTCATACCAGCAAAAGTGACCTGGGAGAGCCTTCCTGGGGAATTCATACTTCCAAAATTTCAGAGCTCGTCCATCCTTGGAGTCACTATTTTGTTCTCCTTAAGTCACAAAATCTAAAGCAAGAAGTAATTTGTAAATTATTTTCAAAAAACAATTTTGTTATTTAATCTGTTTGCTTTGAAAATTACTATCAATAATAACTGGAGTCTTTGTAAGAAGAATAAAATAAGAATCGTGAAGAATAGGATAAAAAGCTTAAGCTTTATTAATAGGATGGTAGTCTGCGAATGGCGAGACTCCATAGATGATTACAAAGTTTGGAAATGGTTATATATATTTGAAAAGATACATTGTAATACAATGACCATTATTCTCCCTAACAACATTGAATTCCTGAGCAGTGACTTCGGTTGAAGAGTGGTGAGGATCCAAGAAGATTGTTGCTTCAATGATCAAGTCTTGTCTGATGCAATTACTTGCCAGGAAATCCCTACCTTTTGCCTAGATTGCCCTTGTGGGGTTTCAACCTATCAGGAAAATTTTATTCTATATATGTCTCTATTTTTTTCCTAGACCACCCCTTCGGGTTTTCGGCCTACTGAGACGCTCCTTTTTGCCTAAGCCACCCTTTCGGGTTTTCGTCTTAGCGAGCTGTTCTTTTATCTATTTAGGAGAAGTATTTCTTGACTACATCAGTATTCAAAAGACGTGGGAACTCGTCGCCATCCATTGTTTCAAGAATCAATGCACCACCAGAGAAAGATTTCTTGACAACATATGGGACTTCAAAATTGGGAGTCCACTTGCCCCTAGAATCAGCGTTAAAAGACACGATCTTTCTGAGCACGAGGTCGCCTTCTCTGAATTCACGAGGTTTAACCTTCTTATCAAAATATTTCTTCATTCTCTTCTGGTATAACTGACCATGACACAAGGCCGTCATTCTCTTATCTTCAATCAAATTCAACTGGTCAAACCTACTTTGGACCCATTCAGCCTCTGACAACTTGGTTTCCATTATCACGCGTAAAGAGGGAATCTCAACCTCAACGGGGAGCACTGCTTCCATGCCATACACAAGAGAGAACAAGGTTTCCCCTGTTGAAGTGTGGACAGATGTTCGATACCCATGAAAAGAAAAAGGGAGCATCTCGTGCCAATCTTTATAAGTAACAACCATTTTCTGGATGATCTTCTTTATGTTATTATTAGCAACTTCAATAACCCCATTCATCTTTGGCCTGTAGGGAGATGAATTATGGTGGAAAATCTTGAATTCTTCGCAAAGTTCTGTCATCATCTTATTATTCAGATTTGAGCCGTTGTCGGTGATAATCCTGCTTGGCATACCATACCGACATATGAGATTGTTCTTGATAAAGTGTACTACCACCTGCTTAGTAACATTAGCATATGAAGCTGCTTCCACCCATTTGGTGAAGTAGTCAATTGCCACTAAAATGAAACGATGTCCATTCGACGCCTTTGGTTCAATCATTCCAATCATGTCAATACCCCACATAGAAAAAGGCCATGGGGAAGAAATAACATTGAGAAGTGTCAGAGGCACATGAGTTTTTTCAGCATAAATATGGAATTTATGGCACTTCTTTGCAAATGTATAACAGTCAGATTCCATTGTCAGCCAATAATAACCTGCCCTAAGCATCTTCTTTTCCATCTAATGTCCATTGGCATGAGTACCAAAGGAACCTTCGTCGTCCTCATGCATCAACATGTCTGCTTCGTGTCTATCCATGCATCTGAGCAAGACCATGTCATAATTTCTTTTGTATAGCATATCTTTATTGAGGAAAAAGCTACCTGCCAACCTTCTCAATGCCTTTCTATCTTTATTTGACGCACCGACCGAGTATTCTTGAGTCTGGAGAAAATGCTTGATATCATAATACCAAGGTTTTTCATCTGACATTTCCTCTGTTCTAAACATATGATCTGGTCTATCCAAATGGCACACTGTGATACAAGGCACATCGTTCCAAGTATTAGCTTGATACATAGAAGCCAGAGTTTCCAAAGCATCCTCGATTTGATTTTCATCTCTAGTAATATGATGGAATTCAACTTTATTAAAGAAGGGTAATAATCATCTAGAATAGTATTTGTAAGAGATCAAGCCAGGGTGACGAGTATCCCATTCTCCTTTAATCTGATTTCTACCAAAGCTGAATCGCCATATACATCTAGAAATTTGATTCTAAGATCAATGGCTTCCTCGAGACCCATGATACAAGCCTCATACTCTTCCATATTGTTGGTATAATCAAATGTCAGCCTTGCAATAAAAGGAATGTGTGATCCATGAGGAGTGATAATCACAACACCAATTCCTTTCCCATAAGCATTCACAGCTCCATCAAATACCGCGCCCCAATGAGATTCAGGATCCGGACCTTCCTCAGGAAATGATTCATCATAATCTTTCACTTTCATAAATATAACATCCTCATCAGGGAAATCATATTTAACAGACTGATAGTCATCAATCGGTTGGTGAGCAAGATAATCCGCCAACACGCTGATTTTTATAGCCTTCTAAGTACGGTATTCAATATCATATTCAAACAACAACATCTGCCAACGGGAAATTCTCCTAGTAAGAGCAGGATTTTCAAAGATATACTTAATTGGATCCATTTTGGAAATCAACCAAGTGGTATGATTCAACATATATTGCCGCAACCGCTTTGCCGCCCAGGCCAGAGCAGAACATGTTTTTTCCAACATAGAATACTGTGACTCACAGTCAGTAAAATTCTTGCTGAGATAATAAATGATGTATTCCTTCTTTCTTGAATTGCTTTGACTTTATCAGGGTTAACTTCAATTCCTTTTTGGATGACAATGAAACCTAACAATCTCCCTGATCGGATACCGAAGGTGCATTTATTTGGATTCAAACGGAGACGATACTTCCCCAAACGCTAAAATAGTTTTAACAAATCTTCTATATGCCCTTCTTCAGTCTGGGATTTAGCAATCATATCATCAACATATAGCTCATTTTCCTTGTGCATCAGATCATGGAATGGGGTTTTCATAGCCCTCTGGTACGTTGCACTAGGGTTCTTCAACCCGAAGGGCATCACTCTGTAACATAATATTCCCCAGGGTGTGATAAACATTCTTTTTTCCATGTCCTCAGGAGCCATTCTGATTTGATTATATCCGAAAAATCTGTCCATGAACGAGAATACTTTGAATTTTTCTGTACTATCAACCAACATATCAATATGAGGCAATGGAAAATCATCTTTTGGACTAGATTTACTTAAATCTTTATAATCAATGCACATGATAACTTTTCTGTCTTTCTTTGGTACTGGGACAATATTGGCAATCCATTGAGGGTACACTGATGTCACAAGAAAACTGGCATTAATCTGCTTTAAGAATTCTTCTTTAATTTTTATTGCCATATCTGCGTGAGTTCTTCACAATTTCTTCTTGACTTGCGGGCACTCTGGCTTTAGCGGCAAATGATGCTCCACAATTTCTGTATCCAAACCCGGCATATCTTGGTATGACTAAGAAAAGACTTCCACATACTCTTTCAACCATTCAATCAACTTGCTCTTTACGTTGGGATGCAGCAATGCTCCAATTTTAAATTCCTTCGGATCTTCCTCTGAACCCAAATTGATTGTCTTTAATGGCTCTTTATACGGCTGAATGGCATTTTCCTTGCGCTCGAGCAACCGTGAAACATATTTTGGAATTTCATCATATTCTTCTTCTTTGGCAACATATACCGGATATTCAAAGTTAGGAGAGGGTGCAAGGTCATTGTATTCAACAGGTTTTTTAATTAATCTGCACATATGATTTATGATTTCTTTTAGAAACTGACACATATATCAAGTGATTATGCAAATTTATTTACAGTTATTATTTATTCCAAAAGGGTTTTTTATGATTACCAATTTTCCAGAAAAAGCAGAAAATAAAAATACAATTTGAGAATCAAAGACAACTTTTATTAAGGATTTTAATGATCAAAGAAAACAGATAAGCCCATACAAGATCAACTTTCACCTTGGGAAGAGTGAAATCTTTTTTAAAAGATTAACAAAAACAAATTACTTTGAGACATGGATGTAAGAGGGAACATCAATAGTGACCCAGTTCTTGACTCTGACTCCATGCGCTACATAGTTTGGCATTTCCTGTTCTTCTTCATTCTCCACAATAACATTGATCCTAGAAACAGTTGGATGAAGATAACCTCCGTTATGGAAAATATCCTGATACCTGCCCAACGCAGACTTCGGCTTCATGTTCTCACCTTTATCATTCTTCGCAGCAAATCCAAAACCAGCCCTATTCTTGTTCAACGGAGGATCAATAATCTACCCACATACATTACTAGGGCCATTACGCACAACTTGATGAGCATCTTTGAATGAAGCCATAGAACTCTCATTCTTCCTTACGTTATTGAAATTCTGGCTGCAGATACTCAATGTCACAGTCAATGTTATGACACCGTATCTGACTTTCTAAGACAGTAAATACAAAAACAGTAAAGAACACAGTCAATTGTTTACCCAGTTCAGTGTGAAATAACACCTACTCTGGGGGCTACCAAGCCAGGGAGGAAATCCACTATAAGAGATATTAATTCAGGAATAAACCAACCAGTTTATCTCCTTCACTTAAGACCTACCCAATGCAACTTCAATCTAAGTTCTACTTAAACCTGAGTTCCCACTCACTCCCCCTCAATCACAGCAGTGATACTTAAAACAATTTACTAATGAATTAATGAAGACACTCTTCAAAACATACACTTGATTATGCTTCACAGCTTTTTAATCAAGTAAAACAAACACTTTTACTTCACAGCTTTGAGTGATACATAAACCTAACTTGACTTTGCTTCAGAGCTTTAGTCAAGAGACACAAAACACTCTTGCTTCAAAGCTTTGAGTGGTACAAAAACCCTTACAAACAAAGCCTATTCCAAGTCACTTATCACAATGATAATTGCTTGGATTACAGCAGTTAAAACTATACAGTTTCTGATTGATCTTCAGTCCAAAGAGTTATTTTCCAAATAGCAGACCTGTTGAATATATAGCAGTTGTTTCTTCAGTTAGGGTTTCCACAAAAAGCTAGGGTTAATTAGGTTTAACCATAAGACTTGGTCACAAGACTTTATCATCCAGTTTAGGGTTGAGCTAGGTTAACCCAAAGACAATGGGAGATTCTGTTCTGGAAGGAATGAGCCAACTTCCTGAAAAATCTCAGAATTAACCAAACTGCACTACTGTTAGATCAGTACAGGATGTCTTAACATTTGTTATGACATCAAAATTCCTGTTTACTGAGAAGACAATAAATGTGATCTTTTTGCAAAATGCTCAGATACACACTCATAAACAGCAGTACCTATATGCCACTATTTTTCTGCAAAGGTACCTAATAAACCAGTACCTAATAAATCAGAATGTTATGACATCAGTCATGGCATTCACACACCTGGTTTTACCAAAAATACATGCCAATAACTAAACACCTACAAACTCCCCCTTTGGCAGATTTTTGGCTAAAGCCCCTAAGCAATCAGAGAATAGATAGCAGCAGAATAAATGTGACTGCAGAAAAATATAGTGTCTATCAAGTAATTAACCATAGAATATCTCCCCCTCTTTAGCCATAAATGGGCCAAAGATACATGTACTTAAATGTTTATACAGTCATCCAGAAAAAGTAGTAAAAACAACAACTAAAATCTGAACACACTTGCAAACTCCACCAAGAACCAGCATCAACTCCACCAACCTTTAAGCATTGTCCCCTTCAGAGGAGCTACTTTCTTCAGTATTGAGTTGATCTTCAGCAGCACCCTCTTCCCTTCTGTTTCCTTCAGTCTCCTCCTGTTCTAACCTGGAAATTAGGTTTTCTAGAGTCTTTTTCCTAGTCTCCAGCTCTTTGCAGGTCTCTTTCAATATAGCTATAACATCAGATGTTTTGGACTGAGTTTTTACAGATGATGTCTCAGCTGATGTTATGACAATATCAGGAACATGAGATCCCTGAAAAAGCTTGTAGTGTAACCCAAGAGCAGGAGCTCTTTTGCAAGCAGTATCTCTTGTCACCAGGATATCAGGGTACTGTGCAAGGATAATTCCACAAAGGAGGGAGGGAAAGGCAATAGGGCCTTTGACAACAAAGCTACCAGCATGTTTTAAATTTTGTTCAAAAATATACCTGTCATAGTCAAATTCAGTCTTGGTTCCCACAGCATAAATGAATCTCCCCAATCCTGTGGAGATAGTTGATTTGTGGTTGGTAGGGACCCAGTTGGTTGCACCAATCTTGTGCAGGATGGCAAATTTCATGCTTAGTTTGTTGGCATTCAGCTTGCCTTTCAAGGGCCAGCACTTGACTTGTCTTGCTGTGATGGTTTGGCATACTTCATTGTCAGTGACTTCTAGTTCAGGGCAATCCTCATTTGATCTTCCAAGAAATTTGTTAATTTCTGATGGAGAGAAATTAACCCTTCTTCCTCTAACATAAACACATTCAAAGTCAGCTGACCTTCCATCAGCACATTCATCATACAAGTTCACTATAAATTCCTTGACCAGATTTTCAAAGCACTTGGTAAATTTTACCACAGTCTTCATTAGTCCAGCAGCTTTGATCAGGTCCATGATTTCCTTGCAATCCATGGCACCATTGTTTAGTTCTCTTTCTAAATCTATTCTCTTTAAGCAAACATACTTCCATCTATTGGCATTGTCAGGGTGGTGAAAAGAGATGTTGTCTGTTGGGACTTCAGGAACTCTAGCCATTTTGCTGGAAGGGAGTTTCCTTCTGATAGGAATATCTTCAGCACTAATTTCAAACTCTGATTCCTCATCAGAATCAGAAGACTCGGGTTCTTTTCTCTTCTTTATAATTGGTTGTCTAGCAGGTTTTGAGAGACTCCCAGTATGCACTTGGGCTTTCACCTTCCCTTTGGACACTCCAGTCTTCACAGTACCAGTCTTCCTTTCAGACTTGGTTTTCTTATCAGCAGGTTTCTCTTTGTTCAGACCTTTTGCAGCATCTTGATTGCCCTTCCTGTTCATCATTCTCCTAGCTATGCTAGGGTTGATATTTGCAATCAGGTCATTGTCTGAGTATTACTCATCCACGTCAATAACAGGTGGTTCAACATTCTTCTCTGAAGGGTTCTGAATGTCATCCAGGTTTTCAGATGGTTTTTGAATGTTGTCATCTGGTGTCTCAACATTCTCAGAGACATCTGGATTTGCTTCAACATTTGGGCTTGCTGATTCTTGATTTAATGGAACAGAAATCTCTGGTACAGAGTGGTTCTCACTCAGGATTCTTGTAACAAGCCTAGCTATTGCTTGGTGTACATGAGCTGATCCTTCCCTATTAGGTACAGAAGATGAAGGTTGAGAGGGATTACCGGAAGACGTCGCTTGAGACCTTCCTGCATGCCTTGTTCTCAGCTTTTTGACCTTGGAAGGGTTAGTTGCTATTTCTCTGAGAGGAGTAATCTCCAAGACTTCAGAATCCATGCATGACGTGATTGCTCGAGAATCTTGATCAGATGATGAAGATGAAACGGTTGTCTTGGATGAGGATGAAGTTTGAGACATTTTTATTGACTTGGAAAACCAGTAGCAATTAGGGAGAAAACTTTGAATGAGAGAAAAAGAGATGTTGCAAAGTCGAGAGTGGAAGGATGCAAATGTGTGTCTATTCAACTTCTTAGTAATTTTGAAAGAATTTGGGAAATATATGATTAACCCACTTAAAATAGACTTAACAAAAATAACTCCTTCAACCCTTGTTTTGAGCAAAATTAATTGCTATAATTTCTCATGTTAGCAAATACCCATCTTGCCCCTCAAGTTTTCAAGTTGATTTGCATCAAGAGCCTTGGTAAAAATGTCAGCCAGCTGTAGCTTAATGACACCATGTTCCAGTTTAATTGTCTTCTCCTCTACAAGTTCTCTGATAAAGTAATTTTTAAGGTCAATGTGCTTGGTCCTGCTATGCTGAATAGGGTTCTTGGAAATATTGATTGTATTCAGATTGTCACAATACAATGTTACAACATCTTGTGAGACATTATACTCAGTGAGCATCTGTTTTGTCCAGATAATTTGAGAACAGCTATTACCAGCTGCAAATATTTCAGCACAAAGTTGAAAAGGAATTCTTTTGACATGAATCATAGCTCTGGCAGATTCCTGTATGATCCTATTTTTCCTTCTGTCAACTCCATTTTGTTGAGGAGTTATAGGAGAAGAGAATTCATGACTAATTCCTTCTGAGAAACAGAACTTATTAAACTTGTTGTTTCCAAATTCCTTGTCATGATCACTTCTGATTCTGACAATACACCCTTCTTTTTGAGTTCTTTTGCACAGTTCTTTAACAACTTCAAGGTTATTCACCACATCATAGACATATCTCTTTTCACCAAGCCTTTCCACTTGATGTTCACCACAAACCCTCCCTTTATCAATTTGCAGTCTTGGAATCCTTCTGACTGCTTCCATAGAGATAGTCCTTTTCATTCTTCTTAGATGAAGATGGCCAAGTTTTTGGTGCCACAGTTTCACCTCTTTTTCTTCTTTGGCAATAGAACACATAGTGGAGTTATTAGTGTTCTCATGCTGCCACAAGTAACAGTTATCTTTAGATCTGATTCCTTTCATTACAACTTCTTGCTTTTCATTAATTACAAGACATTCAGATTTTGAGAAGTTGACCTTGAATCCTAGATCACATAATTGACTAATACTAATGAGATTAGCAGTCAGGCCTTTTACCAATAGTACTTCATTCAGATTTGGAACTCCAGGGCAGTCCAAATTACCAACTCCTTTGATTTCACCTTTAGCACCATCTCCAAAGGTCACATAACTAGTGGTGTGAGGTTTAACATGATTGAGAATGTTCTTGATTCCAGTCATGTGCTTAGAACACCCACTGTCAAAGTACCAGTCTTCCTTTGCAGAGACTCTCAGGGAAGTGTGGGCTATCAGGGCAGTAGCCTTTTTCTTCCATTGAGGAGTATGTGGTACCCTGTTAGCCTTAGGTTTGACACCTGGGTTCTGATTAGGGTATCCATACAATCTGAAGCAAAAAGGCTTTATGTGACCAAACCTCCCATAATGGTGACATCTCCATCTTTGGTACTTTTTCTTCATATTTTTCTGTTCCCGATGTTGAGTGTTATGTTGTGACATCTGCTTTGACCTTTGTTTATCAGACCTGATCTTCTTGTCTGCACCAGGTTTCTTTGCTTCCACAAATCCTAGTCCAGACTTGTTTCCCATATTTTGTCCAACCTGAAGGATTTCTTCCAATTTGTCAGTTCTATTTGTCAGCATCTTGACAGATTTGGTCATCTGGTTCAGTTTTGAGTTCAGCATTTGAACTTCCCCTTCTAGATGACTTATAGTTTCAAGGTCTGCCCTTTTTTCAGCCTCCAGCTTTATGATGAGTTTTGTTTGTTTCTCATTCTGCACACAGACTTCAGCACTTCTGATACACAATTTCTTGTAAGTATCAGCCAGTTCTTCAAATGTCACTTCCTCATCACTAGTGTCACTTTCAGAGGAACAAACACCAGTTAGTGCAGTAACTAGTTTGGCAGATTCTTCTTCAGAATTACTTTCTGAATCACAGTCAGACCAGGTAACAGTCATTCCTTTCTTTTGTTTCTTAAGAAAGGTAGGACATCCAGCTCGAATATGCCCATATCCTTCACAACCATGGCATTGAATTCCTCTGCCTTGATTTCCCTTCTCTTCTGACCTTGGTCTTCTGCTGGAACTGTCAATGTCAGATGGGATGTTATGAACATTAGACCTTGACTTTGGATCTATTCTTTTGATGAGTTTGTTGAATTGTCTTCCAAGCATGGCTATAGCTTCTGAAATATTTTCTTCTTCATCCTCCTTGTTTTCATCTTCAGTGTTGGATACAAGTGCTATGCTCTTGTTCTTTTTATCAACATTTTCAGTGATCCCCATCTCAAAAGTCTGAAGAGACCCAATGAGTTCATCCACTTTCAACTTGTTGATATCCTGGGCTTCCTCTATAGCAGTTACCTTCATTGCAAATCTTTTAGGCAAGGATCTGAGAATCTTTCTCACCAGTTTTTCTTCTGACATCTTTTCTCCCAATGCTCCTGAGGTGTTGGCAATCTCCAAGATGTTCATGTGAAACTCATGAATGGTTTCATCTTCCATCATTTTTAGATTCTCAAACTTGGTAGTCAGCATCTGAAGCCTTGACATTTTTACTTTGGAAGTGCCCTCATGGGTAGTTTTGAGAGTGTCCCAAACTTCCTTGGCCAGTTCATATTGATGTACTAGTATGAATATGTTTCTATCAATTCCATTGAACAAGGCATTTAAAGCTTTGGAATTTCCCAGGGCTAACTCATCTTCTTCTTTACTCCATTCTTCCTCAGGCTTCAGACTGATTGTCCCATCTTTCTCAGTTATGGTGGGATGGTTCCATCCTTTGTCAGCAGCTCTCCAAGCCTTTTTGTCCAGAGATTTTAAGAAGGCAATCATACGAGGTTTCCAGTAGTCATAATTTGTTCCATCCAGAATGGGTGGTCTATTTCCAAAAACTCCTTCTTTGTCCATAATGCCAGAAAGTGAAATCCCTAGATCTCACCCAGTAATACAGGCAGGGTGCCTGCTCTGATGCCAATTGAAATTCTGGCTGCAGATACTCAATGTCACAGTCAATGTTATGACACCGTATCTGACTTTCTAAGACAATAAATACAAAAACAGTAAAGAACACAGTCAATTGTTTACCCAGTTCAGTGTGAAATAACACCTACTCTGGGGGCTACCAAGCCAGGGAGGAAATCCACTATAAGAGATATTAATTCAGGAATAAACCAACCAGTTTATCTCCTTCACTTAAGACCTACCCAATGCAACTTCAATCTAAGTTCTACTTAAACCTGAGTTCCCACTCACTCCCCCTCAATCACAGCAGTGATACTTAAAACAATTTACTAATGAATTAATGAAGACACTCTTCAAAACATACACTTGATTATGCTTCACAGCTTTTTAATCAAGTAACACAAACACTCTTACTTCACAGCTTTGAGTGATACATAAACCTAACTTGACTTTGCTTCAGAGCTTTAGTCAAGAGACACAAAACACTCTTGCTTCAAAGCTTTGAGTGGTACAAAAACCCTTACAAACAAAGCCTATTCCAAGTCACTTATCACAATGATAATTGCTTGGATTACAGCAGTTAAAACTATACAGTTTCTGATTGATCTTCAGTCCAAAGAGTTATTTTCCAAACAGCAGACCTGTTGAATATATAGCAGCTGTTTCTTCAGTTAGGGTTTCCACAAAAAGCTAGGGTTAATTAGGTTTAACCATAAGACTTGGTCACAAGACTTTATCAACCAGTTTAGGGTTGAGCTAGGTTAACCCAAAGACAACGGTAGATTCTGTTCTGGAAGGAATGAGCCAACTTCCTGAAAAATCTCAGAATTAACCAAACTGCACTACTGTTAGATCAGTACAGGATGTCTTAACATTTGTTATGACATCAAAATTCCTGTTTACTGAGAAGACAATAAATGTGATCTTTTTGCAAAATGCTCAGATACACACTCATAAACAGCAGTACCTGTATGCCACTATTTTTCTACAAAGGTACCTAATAAACCAGTACCTAATAAATCAGAATGTTATGACATCAGTCATGACATTCACACACCTGGTTTTACCAAAAATACATGCCAATAACTAAACACCTACAGTTATCAATGGATAAAGCTTGGAACTGAGTTCCAAAAGAAGCTTCATCTACTTCCACAACACTGAAAGAGGATAAATGAGATATTAATAATGCTTGCTCTCCATTTATGATAACCACTTTTCTTTCACGCGTAAACTTCAGCTTTTGGTTCAAAGTGGAAGTGACAGCCCCTGCCTCGTGTATCCATGGTCGTCCTAGTAAATAGCTGTAAGCGGGCACAATATCCATAACTTGGAAAGTAATCTGAAATAAGTGTGGGCCTATGTGAATAGGCATATCCACTTCCCTAATAACAAACTTCCTTGATCCATCAAAAGCTTTTACAATTATACTACTTAGGCGCATGAGAGCTCCTTGATACTTCAACTTCATCAGCGTGCTCCTCAGTGTGACATTTAAGGCGGACCCATTATCAATCAACACATTTGACAATGAATTGTTCTTACAGTTTATGGATATATGGAGAGCCAAATTGTGATTCCTTCCCTCATCAGGAAATTCGTCATCACAAAAGCTTAGGTTATTACAGGATGTAATATTCCCTACCCCACTGCTGAATTGGTCCAACGGCATATCACTTTCCATGAAGGCTTGATCCAACACTCTCATTAAAGATTCTCTATGGGCAGAAGAATTCATCAGCAAGGCCAAAATATATATCTTTGATGGTGTTTGAAACAATTGATCTACGATCATGTAGTATCTCATTTTGATAATCTTTAATATATCATCCACATCTTTTTCTAGAGTAGCACCACTGGATTCTCCTATTGCTTTCTTAGTTTCAACACTTTCGACAACCTTCTTATCACCACTAACATTCCCTTGAATAACAGGTGTAAACACACGACCACTGCGGGTCACTCTATTGGCCTCAGCAATATTCTCGACATTAGACAAAGGTTAGATGGGAACTTCCACACCATCCTCTAGAATTATAGCATTGTATTTGTACGATACGACTTTGTCTGATTTGTAAGGAACATGACCCAGTAAGAAAATCACCACTAGAGAAACAACTGGCTTGCTACAGTACCCAATCTCTATAGGGGCGACATCATTGAAACACGGTATAATAAAATTTACACCTTCTTCAGAATATTTGATCATCATAGAATCATTGCTGGAGAACATATCTATATATGAGGAAAAGAATTCATCCACAGAAGCATATTCATCATCTGACACAGTCTCAGCCAAGCAATCTTCAATCACATTAACCACCTTGAAATCATCTCTATGGCCTAAAACCTTGATAGTACCATTATCCAATAACAACTAAATACCCCTTTTCACAATGGCACAACCACAAGAGTCTCTGCAGCAAACCCGACAAGATCCATAGTGGTGTTCTACTTGACCTTCCATGTGGCAGAAGGTTGCGTGCAATTGCACCAAATCATCATTCCTATGGTTCATGTCCAAGATCCAGAATTCTCCAGGACATCCAAAGACCATGTTCACTTCTTCCTCGTATTCTTCCCTAGGTCTGATTATATGAATGAGACCTTAATCCATCATTTCCTGAAGATCATCCTTTATCTTATCTAACCCTTGTATATTCGTACTGCAAATACCACAACCAGCATGGTCATGTGTATAGTAACTAAACTCATAGAGGTCGGCCAGCCTCTTTACCAAATCTCCCCTAACCAAGTTGATATCAAAGATCCAGAAATCCCATTGACAACCAACAACCATGTCGATAGCATTTGCTCCTCCATGTTTTGGAAAAGGATTATATTTTATGTTAGGGCCGACATATTTAAAGGACAAAAGGCCATATCTTACCATCTTTTGTACCTCTGATTTCATAGGATAACAGTTTTCCACGTTGTGCCATGGTGCTCCCTGATGAAGATCACACGTTTGATTTGCCTTATAATACCAAGGCAAAGGTGACAGTATAGAGGGGGTGGCATGGTCTGGACCAAAATTTTCTGAATCAATGTTGGGAGTAACTCTGCATAGCTCATGGGGATAGAGTCAAAAGTTTCTCTCCTCTTATTCTGCCCTTGATTTCCCTAAGGGGATGGTCTTTGATAAGCCACTGTGGTCGGAGCCGTATTGACAACTGGAGTTACCGAAGTAACCTGTTGGTGACGTTGATGATTTATTCTAGGAGGATTAACCCTTCTCTCTTGAATAACAACATTTGTCTCTCCTTCTTTCTTTTTAGCAAACCCGTATGATGGTTTCTTTGTACTGCCAGAATTTTCACTTCTTGTCAAGCGACCCTCTCTTACAGCTTCTTCTAAATAAACATACAATCCCACCATCTCGGTAAAATCACTTGGCGCACTTGCCACCATTCTTTCATAATAGAAAGCACCTAGAGTCTTCAGAAAATATTTGTCATCTCTTTTTCTTCCATTGGAGGGATCACTTGAGCGGCTACTTCACACCATCTCCGTGAATATTCCTTAAATGACTCTTTGTACTTCTGGACCAATTCCATGAGTTGATCATAGTCAGGTGCCATGTCTATATTATATTTGTACTGTCTAATAAACGCTTCACCCAGGTCATTGAAAGTATGAACATTAGCACTATCCAGGCTCATGTACCATTTCAATGTTGCACCAGTCAAACTGTCTTGAAAAAAGTGAATTAATAGGCGTTGATCATCGGTGTGAGTGGATATCCTTCTCACATACATCACTAGGTGAGCACGAGGACAAGTATTTCACTTGTACTTCTTGAATTCTGGTACTTTGAACTTTGCAGGTATTTTCACATTAGGTACCAAACACAAATCACTCACATTCTGCCCAAACAATTCTTTTCCGCGAAGGGCCTTCATTTCCTTCTGCATCTCATTGAACTGGTCTTGGAAGTCATCCAAACAGTCATAGAAGCCCATGCTTTCACTTGGAGTAGGAGCAGGACGATAAAATTCACCATTCACAAATGGCATAACATTCACCGAAGGAGGTGCAGTATAGTGGATCTCTTTGCTAGCCATAGGAGTAACAAGCACCACAGGAGGTGCAGAAACAACAGCAGTATGAGAAAATAGAGCAACCCGAGCATCTTGATTAAAACCTTCTGTCATGAAGTTCTCTGGCATTCCTCACAGATAAACCTGAGGCATACAATTCTGAACAACAGTAACTGGAGTAACAAAAACAAGAACTGTCGGAGCTTTAGAAGTAACCGTTGTTTGTTGAGGTAAAGCAAGTGGAGGATGATTCTGAGCAGCCACCAACAATTCCATCAAAATAGTGAGATTGTCCATACCAGCCTTCATGGCAGTAACCTCTTCGTGCAACTCGCGATTCTCTTGTTCTAGATTATCCATCTTCCTTCTGAAATTAGCCCGAGTATTGTATTGGTGAGACAACTTGCTGAATGAAGTAAAGAAGCATAGTAAGACACCTGGGTATGAACGTAAATGCAAGAAGTATGTACAATATGATGCATGATACACAATGTGCATGATTTATTTTATTATTAATATTTTAAAGAACTCAAAGATTTATAGACAATTTGCAAATATTAAAGTACTAACACATTTGAAATACTGAAAATCTCATTATAATAACTTCAAAACGGATTACAACTTTTAGTACAAGTTCCAATAATAACAAGTACAAGATAAGATAAAAATCTAAGATCCTAAGAAAGCAAAGCTGATGAAGATCACTCCACACACTGACGTTTCCCTGTGAGTCATGCAATCTGAGATTTCAACCGCTTGTTCTTTTTTGCATACCTGTCGGCGACCTCTTTCCAATCATCAGAGTCAGGAAGTGAGCAACTAGGTCCTGATTGAGCTCTAGAGGAAAATAAATGCTCTTGCCTCTCCATCATCTTTATAGCATGACTCTCGAGAATCTCAATCATATCATCTTTCTCCTTCAGGTCTTCTGGTAGGACACCTCTAAACATTGACACTTATTCATCCAAGCCTCCTTTTCCTGGTGCATCCTGACTAGAGAAAGATGAAGATCTTCCACATCATCCAATAGGGGTGGAGAGGTCTTCATAAATATGTCAAGCATGGGTGCTTCACGGGAATACGACATCTTCAACTGGATGGCTCTTGCTTGAACCCACTGAAGATAAGGCTCCAAAGAGACAACTCCTCTAGGTTCCGAGCCCTTCCTACTCTTCATGTGAATATGACACCCAACCTTTGCAATCTCCTATTTAGCTTCCTTATGAACCTATCCCTCTTTAAGGAAGAAATCACTCAGATGAACATTATTTGGTTTATCCCTCATCGGATATCCAAGTTATCGTCGTGCAAGAACAGGATTGTAACTAATTTCTCCCTTTGTACCAAGAAGAGGTACATTGGGGAAACTACTTGTGATACGGTGGGAGA
This sequence comes from Vicia faba, assembly GCA_948472305.1. Lineage (NCBI taxonomy): Eukaryota > Viridiplantae > Streptophyta > Magnoliopsida > Fabales > Fabaceae > Vicia > Vicia faba. The sequence goes on from OX451738.1 coordinate 711,394,039, forward strand.
ACTGACTTGGGTTTTGCGTTTGTTTTCGCAAATGTTTCGGTTGAGCAAGAGTCTCCACCGACTTTTTATTTTATCCTAAGGAAAGGTTAAAAAGCACAGCAAAAACCTTTGAGATGTTTTCTTGGGTTCGGGGAGTGGATTATAGAAAGGGAAGGTATTATCACTCTTTCTATCCATGGTTATCCATGGGCTCTTAGTTACTTGCTTAGATCACTTGCCTTGCATTTTCAATTGTTTGAAATGGTGCTTTCAATTGTTTGAAATGGTGCTTTGTGTGTGTGGTTTTGAAAATGTTTTGAAAAGATGCCTTGTCTAGGCAACCCTTGTAACAATTCTTTACTCGAATGTTTTACAAAAGGTGTTTGTCTTTTTTTCAAGGTTTTGAAAGTTTGTTTTTGGAAGTTGTGTTGTGGAGTGTGTTTTGAAAGTAGGCAAGTGTGTTTTTCAAGTTTGATCAAGTAACTAAGAGTTGTCTACCCCTAAATTTACTCAAAGATTTTTCTATGTTTTAACCCTTTTAATAGTATTGTTCCACCATTGTATTTGGTGGACAATCTTGTGTTAGGATGTTAACGGGACGGGCGCGGGTCATCGTTTAGACCATGAATGCAATAGTGCCAAGTGTCTTTGGCAATTTTCCTTTAAGGGACTTGATCATTTTTTAGGCAACTTGAGAAAGCGTCACCGAGGGACTATGATCATTTGATTTGTTTTTGTTTTGCCAAAGACACTCAACATGCAACATGGCCCATTTTTTGAAGGCAACAAATGGAGGAACCCTAAGGGTGCAAGTGTGCATTGTGTTGTCCATTTTCATGCTTGTTTATCTTTGAATTAGGTCAAGCTATTTGTTATTTGATTTTTGCATACAAACCCTAAGTCTATCATGGCATAATTTGAAAGCTTTTAAATGCGGAAATTTAAAGTCCTAAATTATTACAACATGATTATGGGGATGGGGGTACAAATGTTTGAATGGGGGATATTTAGAAAGAAATTAAACCTAAAACTATTACATCCATATTGAATATACAAATTATTTAATTGTACAATAATTAAATAAATACAATAAATATGCAAAATATATTATGCACAAAAATGGTTTTTTATGTATGTAAAAGTATTTTTCAATGTAAAATATAAACAAAAATAAAAAGGTCAATTTTGGAGTATTTTTATGGTTTAGGGCAAAACCCTAATTTTTGAATAAATAGCAATTATTTATTAATTACATACAATATTTGTTAATTATATACAAAAAATAAAAAAAAGAAGTATATTGTAAAAAAAAGTATTTTTTAGTGTCATATATTAATAAAAATAAAAATGTATTATTTTCATATTTTATCCTAAGTATTTTAATAAATATATACAAGTATTTATATTATATATTAAATATACTAAATATATACCAAAATAAAATATTAATTATTTACAAAAAAGTATATTTTTAGAAAATGTTTTCAAAAGGTAAAATAAAATAATAACTGAAAATAAATATATTTTTGTATTATTTTTTAGTGTTTTAAATAAAGTATATATATTTATTTACATGTACATGTTTAATAAAGCAAATAAATGCCAAAAAAATGTAAAAATAATATGAAAAAATATTTTTGGGATTTTTTATGTTTAAGCAAAAAATATGAAATCAGAATAAAAAATAAAAAGTCAAAAATGATAAAGATTTCACACAATGGGCCAGGGGGGTGTAAAACTAAAAAAGGGGTGCAAACAACAAGTTGACTCAGGCCCAGCCCAAGTCAACTCTGTCTTCAACCTTCAGCCATTTGAAACAGAAAACGCGCGCCCTTCCTTGTTCCACACTAACTCCTGATTCCTTGATTTTTAGCCAAAACTCATAACATAAACAATGTAGAGAATTAAATCACGAGTTCATACATATAAAAATCTTGACCTAACTCTCAGAAACGAGGGAGAATTTCTTCATCCCCAATTTCTGACCTAAATTTTCTCCAATGTTCATGGCCAAAATTCTCACAGCATACTCAATATAAATGAAAAGTAAGTATATGGATGGCTTCAGGGCTATGAGGAGAACATGTTTCATTCACAAACCTAAGCCTAATCATGCCTGGATAGAGAGATAGAAGTTCATATTTTTACCTGTTCAGCTTGAGTCGTGTACATCAATGGAGGTATCTTCAATGGAGTTTGAACTTTGAACTTTGAACTCAGGCCCACCTGCAAAACTGAAAACTGAAAATGGCAAGTGATGTTAGGGATGTTACAGTTTGTATTCAATGCTTGGGATAGCTTCAGTGGGTGATATTGAACATGTTTGAACTCTTTTTGGCCAAAGTGCACGAGTGGAATGGACTGTAGAAGTCAATCTGCAGCAGGGACTCTGTTTTGCAGAAAAACTGTGCTTTTGGATATGAGGATGGATTTAGGGTGAAGGAATCGTGTTTTAGGTCAGTTAGGGAGTGTGAAAGATGAGAACAAAGTTTGCTTAGGTTAGTGTTTACAGGAATGAGAGATTGTATATGTTTTGCAATCTTGCTCCTTTTTGAAGTAAGGAAATGCAAGTTGGGTTATAGGCCTGTACAATGTCCTTGAGCATACTGCATATCTTCTTCTTGATCAGAGGGATTTGTGTACAAATGCTAGCTTCAAAGATCTGGCCCATGCCTCTTAGATTTGTTATTTGACATAAAGTGCATCTTTTCCAAAATGGCAAATATGCTTTTTCCATTTAAAGATTAATCTTGCATGTAATGACCACATGAACAATATAACATCTTAGAACAATGGTTAGGAATTTAATTATGGTGTGTGAGACTGGTTTTGAGGCCTGCAAGCTAGCTTGTACAAGCTGACTTGAAAAATGCCAATGTATGAACATGCATTTGGTTATGAACAAAAGTGACTTTTGCCCAACTTTGCCAATTCGATTCTCCCTAACCACAAGGGTGTTTGAGAAGTTCTTGGACAATTTGGAAAGCTTGGAATGTGTACTACAATCCATCTTTGTAATGCAAATTGAAATTCCAAGTGGAACCATGTGAACAATGGCCATGAAGTTGGACAAAAATCCTGCCTAGAATAGGTCAAAATTTCTCTAAGTTAAAAAATGTTTTGCACCCTTGTTCCAAAAATCATAACTTGAGCTACAAGCTTTTTTTGAGGAAACTTTGAGAATCAAATTTGTAGATTTTGCAATGGACTACAACTTTCATGTTTTGAGTTTTGTTTGAATCCAATTGTATCTTGATGAAAAAAAGGGACAAAGTTAGGAAAAAATAAGGAAGTTTCATAACTTAGAAAAATTCTAAGTTATGAAATTTTCTCATTCTAAACCCTAATTTGCAATTTTGGGTTTCTTGATGAACAAGTTTCATAATTTGACATGTCTTGATGAAAAATGAATCTTGACTCTTGACTTTGACCAAAAAGTCAAAGTTTGACTTTTCAGTATACAGTCAAATTTTGATCAGTTGACTGGAAAATTCATCTGTCAATCTTGTGCATTTGAGATCTTTTGAACTTGTTGAATGTGTCAAGACAATGACATTGAGTCCTTGAGTCCATATATGAGCTTGGTTTGCCATTGGTTAGGTCAAACAGTCAAAAATTGCCTTTGTACAGTCAAAACCCTAAAAATGACCATTTTGCCCTTTTGGTGATCTGATCAAATTTCTTGTGGAATTGTGATCCAAACTTGACCAAATGGTTCATATGAGTTCATTATGTTGATGTGGGTAAAAAATTATGAAGTTTGACTGTCAATTGGCCACAGTTGACTTTTCCCCAATACAGTTGATTTATAGGTCAACTGTCCAATTGACTGGGCAAAGATTGGAATCAAGGCTTGAAACTTGGTATGGATAAACTTGTGAGTCCAACATGAAGCATGAAAGTCACTTTTGGCATTTTAGGTCAAAACATCCTTGTGCAAACTCAAACCCTAATTTGGGTCAACAGTGTAAGGAGGAGTCTTGAGCAGAGCAAACCCTAACTTGATCTTGAGCTCCAAGGGTCTTGTGATGAGAAAAATGTTGATGAAATGAGAGGGAAAATTTTGGGGTACAACAGTTTCCCCTGTTCAATCTTCTTGCACCTGAAGAGCTATATTGGCAAGTTTGTCTTTCGCGTCTCGAAGGTAAAAGGAGATTGGACACTAGAGTGCCCTTAAATTTGCACTCGTCGAAACAATGGATGCGGGAATGGGCTTAGAGATGCCATTTGGAGATGGGCTTAAAGATGCCATCTGGAGGGGTGACATAATCTTGTCGGGGATGGGCTTAAAGATGCCATCTGGAATGAGTATTAGAAAGGTGTCCCTGTTTTGGAATATCTCTGAACTGGGGGGTCTTGAATAAGCAATGGATTGACATCCGTGTTTGGAGAATCCGTAAACTGTTTTCAAAAGTTGAGTCCGAACAAGCGATAGATTAACATCCGTGTTTGGAGAATCCGTAAACTGTTTTCAGAAATCTCGGATCTGAACAAGCGATAGGTTAACATCCGTGTCTGGAGAACCCGTAAACTATTTTCAGAGGTCTTGAAGTTGAATAAGCAATAGAGCAGCATCTATGTTGGGAAGCGTCCGTAAACTGTTTTCAAAAAGTCGAGTCTGAACAAGCGATAGATTAACATCCGTGTTTGGAGAATCCGTAAACTGTTTTCAGAAGTCTTGAATCTGAATAAGCGATAGGTTAACATCCGTATCTGGAGAACCCGTAAACTGTTTTCAGAAGTCTTGAAGTTGAATAAGCAATAGAGCAGCATCCATGTTGGGAAGCGTCCGTAAACTGTTTTCAAAGGTTGAGTCTGAACAAGCGATAGATTTACATCCGTGTTTGGAGAATCCGTAAACTGTTTTCAGAAGTTGAAGAATCTGAACAAGCGATAAGTTAACATCCGTATCTGGAGAACCCATAAACTGTTTTCAGAAGTCTTGAAGTTGAATAAGCAATAGAGCAGCATCCATGTTGGGAAGCATCCGTAAACTGTTTTCAAAGGTTGAGTCTGAACAAGCGATAGATTAACATCCGTGTTTGGAGAATCCATAAACTGTTTTCAGAAGTCTTGAATCTGAACAAGCGATAGGTTAACATCCGTATCTGGAGAACCCGTAAACTGTTTTCAGAGGTTGAAGAATCTGAACAAGCGATAGGTTAACATCCGTGTCTAGAGAACCCGTAAACTGTTTTCAGAGGTTGAGATGGAGAAGGAACCGGTGTAGGGTTTCCTGATGATGAGTCCGTGTAGAACTGTATTTGAATAATTGTTAATGATAGCCTTTTATTCTTATCCTGAAAAGGAAAAAATGTTAGCTAAGCACGAAGTTATGTTGCATGAAATGTATGATGCAATATATCAATGTTTATGATATGAATGTAATGAATGCGCATGTAAGCTGATGAGCTGTCTTGCTGAGGATAGATGAATCCTGGATGGCTGGAGATAATAGAATCTTGACTGCTGTCGGGGAAAGTGAATCCTTGACTGCTGCAGGGGATTGCAAGAATCTTCAGTTGATGAGGGATCTTAGGACCACTGTTGGGGATTGGGACTCCTTGGTGACTTGCGGGGCAATAGAATTCTGATGATCTTTACTGGGGAGTCCAGAACCTGGTAGACTCATGCTGGAGAAGTAAGATTGAGAATCTTCAATCTGACGGGAAGTATCTCTGTGGGGAGAAGGTTCACTAGTCTGGTTCCGCTGGGGATTGATAGTTGGAAGTTTTAGCTCCGCTGGAGATAGGATTTTCAGATTTTAAGGCTCCACTGGGGATACTGAAACTTAACTCTGAGGGGAATTGAGTTCTGGAAGGCTCTCTGGCTGGGGAAATCAGTTTTTAGAAAGCTTTTGTTCTGCTGGAGATCCTGAAGTTCAATTCTGTTTGGAGAATTAAGTTCTGGATTTTAACCTTGTTGAGGAATTTGGAGTTTAGTTCCGCTGGAGATTCCTTTTGAAAGGGCATCAAGATACCCATCTGTAATCATATTTTCTTGGTTTGTAAGGAAAATGATTATGTTCAAATGCATATGCCTATTTAACAAAACATTGGACGTTTCTCAAATAAAACATAGGTGTAAAAAGCACAAGGAAGACAAAGCAAATTTCTGTATTTGGAAAAGTATTTGTATTAACTTTTTATGAGTATCTTTGTACAAAGGAGACAGGCATCCTAGTAAGAGGATGTTGTCGTAAAAAAAATTTGAAAATTTTATACAAAAGAAAGATGGCCATGTGTAACAATTCTATGGGATCCCGTTCTGTTATAGCCTTCACAACTCTGAATATCTTGTCCATTCAATGCTTCGTCCGCCGATTACTGGATTGATCAGAAGCTTGGAGCTGGCTGATGAAGAGATTGTTCTTTAAAGTGATCCGACGAGACATAGTCATACGCTTTAATTCCCTAATTTTTGCCTGAATCACCCTTTCGGGTTTTTGGTCCACCGGGAAACCCTTTTTTGCCCAAGCTGCCCTTTCGGGTTTTCAACTTGCCGGGTGTACAGATTTTTTTTGTTTTATCCCTAATTTTTGCCTGAACCGCCCTTTCGGGTTTTCGGTTCACCGGGATGCCCATTTTTGCCCAAGTCGCCCTTTCGGGTTTTCGACTTGTCGGGTTGTTTTATGCGTAGTATCTTTTGACTATGTCTGCGTTCGCAGGGTGTGGCAAATCGTCGCCGTCCATGGTGGTCAGAATCATTGCACCACCAGAAAATATGCTCTTGATTACAAATGGTCCTTCGTAAGTAGGAGTCTATTTGCCCCTGGGATCACTTTGCGGAAAGATAATCCGCTTGATTACGAGATCTCCGACTTGATATACTTGACGTCTGACTTTCTTGTTGAAAGCCTTGATCATCCGTTTTTGATACGTTTGACCATGGCAAACAGCAGCGAGTCGCTTCTCGTCGATCAAATTGAGTTGATCAAGTCGGGTCTGAATCCAATCATCTTCATTCAAACCAACGTCCTTCATAATCCTTAAAGAAGTAATCTGAACTTCCATGGGCAGGACAACTTCCATGCCATATACCAAAGAAAATGGGGTTGCCCCTGTTGAAGTACGTGTCGTGGTACGGTATCCATGCAGAGCAAACAGTAACATCTCATGCCAGTCTTGGTAGGTGACTGTCATTTTCTGGATGATCTTCTTAATGTTTTTGTTTGCAGCTTCAACAACACCGTTCATCTTCGGCCGATAGGGAGATGAATTGTGATGATAAATCTTGAACTGTTCGCATAGAGCGGTGATCATAGTATTATTCAGATTTGTACCGTTGTTCGTGATGATCCTGTCGGGGACACCATACCGGCATATGACGTTCTGCTTGATGAAGCGGGCAACCACATTCTTTGTAACAGAGGCGAAGGAAGCTGCTTCGACCCATTTGGTAAAATAGTCAATGGCGACCAGGATGAAGCGATGTCCATTAGACGCTGTGGGCTTGATCTCTCAAATCATGTCAATGCCCCACATTGCAAATGGCCAAGGAGCCGTCAGAACATTGAGAGGAACAGGAGGAATATGAACCTTGTCAGCGTAGACCTGACATTTGTGGCAAGTACGGGAATGCTGATGGCAATCTGCTTCCATGGTAGACCAGTAATAGCCTACCCTTAGAATCTTCTTAGCCATCGTATGCCCGCTCAAGTGGGTGCCAAATGTGCCACTGTGCATCTCATTCATGATCAGCTCTGCTTCAGCTTTGTCTACACATCAGAGTAAAACACAATCATGGTTGCGTTTATAGAGGATGTCGTTGCTCAGGAAGAACTTGGCAGCAAATTTCCTTAGGAACTTTTTGTCATTTACGGAAGCTCCTTCGGGATATTCTCTAGTCTGGAGATACCTTTTGATTTCGTGAAACCAGGGTTGTTCCATTATTTCTTCGGTATTAATCTCATGACAATGCGCAGGTTCATCCATTCACTCGATGGTGATTTGGGGAGCCTCATTATTCCAGTTGAGTTTAAACATGGAGGACATTGTTGCCAGAGCATCTGCTAGCTGATTCTCTTCTCGCGGGAAATGCTCGAAGGTAATTTGCTCGAAATGAGGCAGTAATGTCAGAACATGTTCTTTGTATGGGATAAGATTAGGATGTTTGGTGTCCCACTCTCCTTTGATTTGACTGATAACCAAAGCAGAGTCCCCAAATACGATCAAAGATTTGATCCCCAAGTCTATAGCAGCCTTGAGACCAAAGATGCAAGCTTCATATTCAACCATGTTGTTGGTACAGCTGAAGCAAAGTCGGGTCGTGAAAGGTGTGTGGCAACCTTCCGGGGAAATGAGTACCGCACCGATACCGTTTCCAAGTGCATTTGAAGCACCATCAAAGTACAGGGTCCATCGGGATCCACTTTCAGGTCCGTCATACGGTCTGTTACCTTCAATGTTGTCCAAGTTCATGATGTCCTCGTCCGGGAAGTCGAATCTCATGGATTGATAATCTTCGATAGCTTGATGAGCTAGATGGTCAGCTAGTACACTCCCTTTTATAGCTTTTTGGGTGGTGTACTGGATGTCATACTCAGTCAGAATCATTTGCCATCTAGCAATTCTTCCAGATAAATCAGGCTTTTCGAAGATATACTTGATAGGATCCATTTTGGAGATCAACAGAGTGGTATGAGTCAACATATACTGCCTTAGTCGGCGAGCAGCCCATACCAAAACGCAGCAAGTTTTCTCGAGCAGTGCGTAGCGAGTCTCACAGTCGGTAAACTTTTTGCTAAGGTAATAAATGGCATGCTCTTTTCGACCAGACTCGTCATGCTGGCCCAACACGCACCCCATTGAGTTATCCAAAACGGTCAGATACATGATCAGCGGCCTTCCTTCGACGGGTGGCATCAGAATAGGGGGTTCTAGCAAATACTCCTTGATCTTATCAAAAGTAGCTTGGCAATCGTCGTTCCACTCGACTACCTGATCTTTCTTCAATAGTTTGAAAATTGGCTCACAGGTAGACGTCAGATGAGAGATGAATCTGGCAATATAGTTCAAGCGCCCCAAGAACCCTCTAACCTCCTTTTCAGTACGGGGAGCAGGCATTTCTCGTATAGCTTTCACTTTTGCTGGATCGACCTCAATGCCTTTGTTGCTGACAATAAATCCTAGAAGTTTACCAGACCTAACTCCAAAAGTACACTTACTTGGATTCAGCCTGAGTTTGTACTCCTTCAACCTGGAAAACAGCTTTTGTAGATGTTCAAGGTGTTCCTCCTCTGTTTGTGATCGAGCTATCATATAGTCTACGTAAACTTCGATATCATGATGTATCATATCATGAAATAAAGCTACCATGGCACGTTGATAAGTTGCCCCTGCGTTCTTCAGTCCGAACGGCATCACCTTGTAGCAGAAGGTACCCCATTGTGTAACAAAGGTTGTTTTCTCCATGTCCTCGGGGGCCATTTTAATCTGGTTGTAGCCCGAGAATCCATCCATGAAGGAAAACACCTTGCGCTGAGCTGTGTTGTCAATCAAGATGTCGATATGCGGTAGCGGAAAATCATATTTAGGGCTAGCCCTGTTCAAATCTCGGTAGTCCACACACATTCTAACCTTGCCATCTTTTTTAGGTACTGGCACGATGTTAGCAACCCATTGTGGATAGGATGTAACATCCAGAAAGCCAGCATTGAATTGCTTCATTACTTCAGCTTTAATCTTCTCAGACATGTCGTGCCTCATTCGGCGGACTTTTTGCTTGATCGGTGGATAATCCTCTCTCGTAGGGAGACGGTGAACCACGATGTTTGTGTCTAAACCCGGCATGTCTTCATAAGACCAGGCGAAGATTTCAACGTATTCATTCAACAGCTGTATCAAGCGCTCCTTGACACTTGGTTCCAGATTGGCACCCACTTGTACTTCCTTTCGGTCTTCCTCTGTTCCTAAGTTGACAGTTTCCAACAACTCTTCGTGAGGCAAGATGGCCCTCTCTTCTTGTTGTAGAAGTCTGGCTAGCTCTCCTGGTACTTCACAATCTTCGTTGTCTTCGCACTCAGCCTGATTGACCAACTCTTCAGAGTTATTGAAGGACATAGCAGAATAGTCACCCATAGAATCCAGAGTGGATGGGTGCCTGCATTTGTGAGTGTGGGTGTGTGTAAGGGATAGCCATCCTTAAACAAACAAAAATGCAAAAGGAAAGAAAATGAACACAGCAGTTTATAAATGAAAAACGTCCAATGATTCATTAAACATGACATATGAATATGAAGAGAATCAAAACCCTTACAAATGGACCTACATGCCCCGGGCAAGACATGAGGTGAAAAAGTAGTGTGAAGATTGTTTAAAAGTAATTATTATAGACCAACAGGAAATGTTCGAAACATAAGTTACTGATTAATGAAAGTAATGGGGACGAAGTCTTTCGCCTCCCAGTTGTGCAGTCCCCCTTCGATGGTTGGGAAGATCCAGTCTTCAATGTTACCCTCTTCTTCTTCGTCTTCCACAACATTGATCCCATGAGGAGAAATCTTGATGGGTGTTCTTTCGATTTTTGAGCGACGCATAGCTTTTTGCCCCGCAGCGGTAAATCCCAACCCAAACTTGTCTGTTTTGTGAGGAATGTCAGGCAACTGTCCCCATGTTGAGCTCTTTCCTTCCTTCATTGCAGCCTTTGCGTCTTTCAGAGATGCCATCCTGGCCACCTGCTTGGGTACCTCAGCTACTGCCTTTGCTACTGCAACCTCGGGAGCAATTTCCTCGAAGTGTTGGAACGGTGTTTCGATGAATTCGCCCTCCATTTCCACATACCTAAAGGAGTTCAAATGACTGATCATGTACTCCTCTTCACCGTGTACAGTTATGATTTTTCCCTTGACAGGGTATTTCAGCATCTGATGTAGGGAGGAAGTGACTGCGCCAGCATTATGTATCCATGGTCTCCCTAGCAAGCAAGAGTATGACGGACGGATGTCCATCACATAGAAAGTTGAGTGGAATACTTCAGTGCCCACCTTGATGGGAATGTCGACCTCCCCATGTACCATCCTTTTAGACCCGTCAAAGGCCCTGACAATGATATTACTTGGTTTCAGCTCCAAGCCTTCACAATCCAATCGATCCAGAGCTTTCTTAGGCAGCACGTTCAGAGAAGAACCAGTGTCGACCAAAACATGGGCAAGAGTAGTTCCTCGGCATTCGACTGACACATGCAATGCGTCATTGTGCTTTCTTCCTTTCGGAGTCAGGTCAGCATCAGAGAAACCCAGGCCGTTGTCTGCGGTAAGGCTGGCTACACAATCCTGGAATTGATCGGCTGAGGTTTCCTGGGGCACATGGGCTGTCTTCAAAAACCTTATCAAAGCTTTGGCATGAGCCTCCGAACAAAGCAGCAAAGCTAGCATGGATATCTTCTAGGGGGTTTGCCCCAGTTGCTCCACCACGTCATAATCACTCTTCTTAATTATTTTCAGAATCTCCTCCATTTCTTTCTTAGAGGTTTCGGGGATAACCAATGGCTGAGCCCTCGTCCCGACGAGCTCATCTTGGATCCCTTTCCCCTTATCAGCAGAAGTAGGAGGGACAACCAAAGGAGTAACAGCTTCTTCAATTAACGGAGTCCTTGCAGAAAGTTTTATCGGTGCAGGAGTAACTTTGGCAGCAGCTGAGGGTCCAAAGATTGCCTTTGGAGGGGAAATCTCTGGAGAGAAAATTCTCCCACTTCGGGTAATCTTGCTCGTACCAGCAATGTTTCCAACGTCGGCATCTTCTTTGTTAGAGCTCTCTTCAGTTATCTCAATTTGTTTCACACCATGGTAATAGATTTCTCCACCATAATTCCATGGTATTGATTTGTCAGATTTGTAGGGGACAGGCCCAGGCATGGTTATTTTCAGAGGAACAAACTTCGTAGCGGATGTAATCTTAACAGGCTTTTTAGGGACCTTGGAAAGATTGGTGGAAATGGTGATTATTGAAACATCTTCGATAGGAGTTGGAATAGCAGGAATCTTTTCGAAAAGAATTTGTTGGCTGTCCATTAGGCCTTGGATGCCTATCTTCAGCAATGGACAGTCGATTGGTAGGGAGGAACAATAGTAGCAGTCTTCTTTACATCCTGGGAAAATCCCAGCCTTCAACAGATTCAACTTGATTGTCAACAGTGGGGTCATCAGATCATCAATAGCAGAAACATACAGATCTTCTTCAATAGCATGGACATTGCGACCATGCTTCGGCATTGGAGAAGATATTACGTTTGGCTTCTCTGGAGCATCGAACTCAACCTCTTTTGCATCTATCAAGTCTTGAATTTTATGCTTAAGCACCCAACAATCGTTGGTGTCATGCCCGATGCTGTCAGAATGATAGGCACATTTAGCATTGGGATGATAATGTGGGGAAGATGTGTTCACATTTTTTGGTGCCTCTTTGATAGTGGCGAGATTCAACTTCAACAAATGGGGAAGAACTTGTGCGGGCATCATATTGATGCGGGTGAACTACCATTGTGGCCGTTCTACCCATTGCTGGTTAGGTCTAGACTGATTGTTACGAGGCTGATCATTTGATGAATTTTGGATCATCACGGCCCCTACAGTCGGCCAGCGCTCAGTTCTTCCCGATCTTTTCTGAGAGTATATAACAACTGCTTCCTTCTTGGCCGGGAATGGTTTCTTAGCAGTTGTAGAGGCAGAGGCATCCCTTTGAATCTTTCCATTCTTAATACCAGCTTCCACCCGTTCGCCAGTCAGAATCAAATCAGTAAACCTTGCGGAAGAGCTCCCGATCAAATGGTTGAAGAACGGGCCAGATAGGGTCCCCAAGAACATATCAACTAGTTCCCTATCTGAAAGAGGTGGTTGCACTCTTCGGCCAAGTCGCGCCATTTCTGGGCGTATTCTTTGAATCCCTCATTTGAGGCCATTCCCATACTATGTAGCTGAGTACGGGTTGGCGCCAAGTCAGTGTTATATTGATACTGGCGATAAAAGGTAGCTGCCAAGTCTTCCCAGTTATGCACTTATGACCTCTCAAGCTGGTAAAACCAGTCTAGCTGCATATCGGACAAGTTGTCCTGAAAGAAGTGTACCCAAAGATTTCTGTCGGATGTATGAGATTGAATTCTTCTGACATATGACCTCAGGTGCATCTTTGGGCAAGACAGCCCGTCATATTTTGCAAAAATCGGCACCTTAAACTTTGGAGGGATCACAATCCCAGCAATCAATCCCAATTCTTCAAAATCTAACCCGGGAACCCTCTGCAGCTCCATAGCTGCCAGTCTATCCTCCAGGTTTTTGTATTTGTCGTCCGCTGGCGGGTATTGCTGCTCTGAGTAGTCTTCATCTTCCTTAACCTCTTCCTCTTCAGCTTCGGACTCAGAAGGTAGTGCAACTCCTTTTCCCTTACTGGTTCCCTCATCAGATGCGGAGGGAAATTCAAGAACTCTTCTAGCTTCATTCTCAAACCTTCTTCCCAGTGTAGCTACCCCAACTCTTTTCTTCTTCTTTTTTCCTTTTTCTTGCTCTTTATTCCCCAACGGTGCTTTTAGATCCTCCTGACCCTTTGCCAAGGTCATTAGGAGTTGTTGAAACTGTGAGTTTTGTGATTGCAGATCTTTGACCGTCTGTTTGAGATCCATCTTACTGAAATAAACAGCAGAAAGATAAGGAAACCTGGTGTGGAGACATGTTTATGCATATGATGAATGATATGTTTATTCATGCAATGCATTCAAGGATTTAGAAATTCAAAGTTGTTGCAAACAAAAAGAACACACGTCATATTAATAAGAAGAAATTTTGTCAGTACATAAATGCCCCATGGGCCAAATATTACAAAAACTTCTTAAGGTAAAAAGACGTTGCGCATCCTCTTTGGTGCGATGTAAGTGTTGAGGGTCTCTTCCTCGTGAATTCGGCGGGTGAGCTCTAAAACCTTCTTCTCACTGGCGTAGAAGCTGGCTTCAAAAGTATTCCGCTCTTCCTTAAGTTGGATCCAACTCTTCTGCATTTCCTCCCATGATGTAGGCATGTAAGGATGTAGGATGGTGTAAGGAACCTCTCCCTCTTTAACAGGCTCTTTAATCAAAGGGAGAATGTGAGGGTAAGGCATCATAAGACTTTGGGAGCGGGTTCGTACCCACTTGAGATAAGGCCCAAGAGGGATGGAGTTCTTGTGCCCCAGTGTCTTGCTATCTACCTTGTTAGGTGTGATACGGTGGGAGAACTGACTTGAGGTTTTGCGTTTGTTTTCGCAAATGTTTTGGTTGAGCAAGAGTCGCCACCGACTTTTTATTTTATCCTAAGGAAAGGTTAAAAAGCACAGCAAAAACCTTTTGAGATGTTTTCTTGGGTTCGGGGAGTAGATTATAGAAAGGGAAGGTATTAGCACCCTTTCTATCCATGGTTATCCATGGGCTCTTAGTTACTTGCTTAGATCACTTGCCTTGATTTTCAATTGTTTGAAATGGTGCTTTGTGTGTGTGTGTTTGAAAATGTTTTTGAAATAGATGCCTTGTCTTAGGCAACCGTTGTAATGACTCGTGTTTGAGTGTTTTACAAAGGTGTGTATCTTTTCGAAAAGATGTTTCAAATGTTTTTGAAAGTTTGTTTTGAAAGTGTTTGTGGAGTGTGGTTTTGAAAAGTAGGCAAGTGTTTTTGCAAGTTAATCAAGTAACTAAGAGTTTGTCTACCCTATTGTACTCAAAGGTTCTTCTCATGTTTTAACCCTTTTTAACAATTTTGTTCCACCATTGTATTTGGTGGACAATCTTACATTTAGGATGTGTAACGGGACAGGCGCGGGTCATCGTATGGACCATGAATGCAATGGTGCCAAGTGTCTTTGGCAATTTGCTTGAAGGAACTTGATCATTTTGATTAGGCAACTTTCGAAAGCGCCATCGAGGGACTATGATCATTTGAATTGTTTTGCCAAAGATACTCAACGTGCAAGCATTGCCCATTTTGGAAGGCAACAAACGGGATTACCCTAGGGGTGTGTTGTACCCCAAAATTTGCCCTCCCATATTTCTCAAAAAAAACATTTCAAGAAAAATTCACAAGTCCAACCTGGCGCGTCATATTCAGGTATTCTTTCGCCAAGATATCTCTGATAACATATTCTCAAATTCAGGTTCGGCTCAAGAGTCAATTCTTTAAAGAAGGTATCCGAATGTGTGAGCTTTTTTGAAGAAATATAGTGAAAAAGTGTGCTGAAAGTGCAGTTTTTACGCGCTAAAAAATTCATAACTTGAAGATCGTGACTCGTTTTGAACCCGTTCCGGTGGCCAAAATTCCGTCTTGACATTATCTGCGTTTTCATCTCTCACGGCTGGAAGCCAATTTCGATCAGAAGGTCTTCAAAAATGTGGATTTATCAGGTATTTTCATGCAGAAAATTTGTGACAGAAGTTTATTTGCGTCGTGTTCAAAAAATCATAACTTGGTCGATTTTCATCGTATCGAGCTGGTTCCGGTGCCAAAATTTCACAAATTGAGTTGGCTACATTTTCACAGAAGGTATTGAGTTCAAACGGTATTCAAAAGGCCTTCGTTTTTTGCTCAGAGTGCGTGACACGCTGAAAATCTTGAATGCTGAATATTATTTCATCTGGGCCGAAACTTCGAAAATTCATAACTCGGTCAATTTGTATCGGATTGGGCTCATATTTTTACACAAGGTCCTTGACTCGTAGATCTATAACTTTGCTTCAAAAGTCAAGACCGGATTATGCTCCGATCAATACCAGTTTTTTATTGAAGAACGTGCCAGAGTCGACACTGGAGCCCAAAATAAGTTTGTCTGAGCTGAAACTTCAAAAATTCATAACTAATTCACCGTTTATCCGATTGAGTCGATTTTCGGACAGGAGTTAGTTCTCGATGCCGGCTACATTTTGTTTTCACATTTCAACTTCAAAAAATGCACTTAAGTCCCTGCGATTTAGCCTGGAAAGTGGCGAATTCAAGTGAATATTGGAGGCCCAATTGCACATTCAAAGCCCATTTGCTTTACCCTAATTTCCATTATATAATCACCTTCATTCATACAAACCAGGAAAAAAGGAGAGGAGGAAAAGAGAGAAAAAACCTTGCCATAATACTGTTAGAATATCAAATTCTTTCAAGAACCCTAAAACCTTGAAATCCTTACTACAAATTCCTCTCTCACTACAAACAAGCCATCTCAGCTACAAACCAACATCTTATTACTTCTTCAGTAAGGGTAAGGCTGGCTTGATCTCCATGATCCCAAGGGCATAAAAGCATTCATGTCACTACTTTTCCAGTAAGGGTAAGGTTGATTTGATCTCCATGATCAAAAAGGGTATAATCATTCATACATGCCATATTGTGCTTAAACATTAAATTTCTTCATATATTGGTTTTATTTGCATTTTTTGATTTTATCTAATTTGTTCGTGAGATTCAACACTGCAGATTTAGACAGGATCTCATGCAGGTTCATTAAGGAACGTTGAGGCCAAAAGCCAAATGGCCAAAGGCCAAATGGCCAAAACAGAACATTTTATGCATGACACCAATACATGGCGAGGCAGACATTAAGCGAGACATTAAGGGAACGTTGAAGCCAGAACACAAATGGCCAAAAGCCAAAAGCCAAAAGCCAAATGGCCAAAGTAGAACAACTTATGCATGAAACTCAATCCAATGGCCAAAGAATGCAGACCACGGTACTCAGGAGTCAATACTTCAAAAAACCTCCCCTTGGGCAGACACCCCTATAGTTTGCTCAATTTTTAATTTTTATTTGTTTTTCCTTTTTATTCTTTTAATTGTTTTTTTAATTGTTTTCTTTTAATTCGATAAAATAATTTTCATAATAAATATAAAATACAGAAAAATCAAAAAAATGTTTATTTTATTAATATTAATTTTACTATTATTATTTTTGTAAATAAGCTTTAAACAATTAATTAGATTAATTTAGGTTTCAAAACTTTAATATTTTTCTTAATAAATTAAATATGTAGAAATTAGGGTTTTTAACTTTTTCATCATTTTTTTTAATAAATAATTTTCTCATCATTATTATTATTATTAACTACTAATTTATTTTGTAAATAAACATGTACATAAATTCTTTAGTAAATTAAGTTAAACTTTAACATTTTTCTCAAATAATTAAAAATAACTTAGAATTAGGATTTCTTTTAATTTTAATTTTAATTTTATTATTTCATAAATACAAAAAAACCTAAAAAACACTTCTTTTATTTCAATAAATAATTAATTATTTTTTTTAATTTCAATTTAACTTCAAAAGGGTCCAACGCCCTCGAACGTTCAACTTTAGTTTCTTTCGCGCATTTATTCTTATTATTTCTTTTAAATATTTATGTAATTCTCCCAAAGCCATGTAACTCGGACATTTTATATTTCCCGCATTTTATTTCTTTATTTTATGTCAAATCGGGTCCTGGTTTAATTTGGCGATGTGGACCCGCGCCTTTGTAATAGTTTAGGAATTTTATCTTTCCGCACTTTTTAACTGTTAAATAAATGCATGCAAGAATGAATGACAAAAATAAAAACAAAACGTTAGATCACCAATAACCTGACAAGACAAAAATAAATGAATCTGACACACAAATCACACACCACCCCTAGGGTACGCCTCACTGTTGCCTTGCCTCGAAAGGTGATCGTCGAGTAGAGGATGTTTTAGTAAGTGCTCATGATCCGGGAACCTGGCATGAGGGTAGCTTCTAAGGTGTCTTCCCATTGCTCTGGTGATCACCATGTCCCGAACCTCGAATTGACCCGAACACCTCCAACGGTGGTGCTACCTACCTCTCAATGGTGGGATGGCACTACTTTAAAGGATATTTACACAGACGAATTCCTTAGGGTAGGTAGATGACTCTAGATACTTGCTCTAATTTCAAAACAAATCAAAAATACTTTTCACACCGACACCTTTTCAAAAAGCTTTCGAAAGCAATTTTTCAAACACTCTTGAGGACCGATACAAGAGTCGAACTTGAATTTTCAAAGAAACTTTTTAAAACCCACAGTTGAAAAGCAAACAAACCATTTTTGAAAACACAAGTGAGCAAGTATCTAAGAGCCCATGGATAACCATGGATAGAAAGGGTGCTAACACCTTCCCTTTCTATAACCTACCTCCCGAACCGAGAGCAATCTCTTTAAGGAATTTTTCTGTGCTTTTGTCCTTTCCATTTGGAGAAAATAAAAGACGGTGGCGACTCTTGCTTTCGCGACATTTCGCGAACCAGCGTTAAACAGTCAGTTCCAGATCCACCGATCACAGAACTGGCGACTCTGCTGGGGACTTAAACTTAAAGTGAGGTGTACCTTAGGATTAAGATCACTGTGTTTTCAATTGTTTTCTTTGCTTGCTTTAAATTGCGGGTTGCTTTGGAGTTCTATAGATCCTAACCCGGATCTGGGGATACCTTTCTTAGAAAGTAGCAACAAGGCTGTGAGGGAACTGTGCGGGGTATACCGACATGGTTGAAACAGTCTGCTACGTTGATGTGGCACTTTGGTGTGTACCGGTAACCCTTGAGTTCAGTCAAGGAGAGTACGGGGCCTCCGCGTGGTGTCGTGAAGCATCAACAGACCTTAGGAACCTTAATTGAACTATCTTGGCCTCTTTAGGGTAGTGAGATAACTGACTTTGGTGCAGTCTGAGGTTGGTTGATACTCGATACTACACTCAATTGAGGGTTGCTTTCCTGGAATATTTCGGTCGCCAGTTCAGTGGCTAAATCGAAACGATGAACAATGAAAGCAATCCCGTGATATTGGGACCCTTAGAACCCGGTTACTTCTGATAGGACAGGTTGAGCCCACCAACTTCAAGAGGGTAATACCCAGACCTCATGCTGGCCTAAACTCTAAGGGTTTCTCTTGTGTGACTTGCGTGCCTTCGTACTTGACTACTTGCATGCTTGTTATCTGACACATGAACTATTTGCAGGTTTTGTTTATAGTCCTTAATAGGGACTCATAACAGGGTACCTAAGTTTCTTACAGGGTTTGGTCCGTAGTCCTTAATTAGGACTCATAACAGGGTTTACCGAATTTCTTGCAGGTTTGGTTTTAGCCCTTAACTGGGACCCATGACAAAGTTTACCAAGTTTCTTGCAGGTTTTGTTTATAGTCCTTAATTGGGACTCATGACCGGTTTTACTTGAGTTTCTTGCAGGTTTTGGTTTGCAGTCCTTAACAAGGGACTCATAACAGGGTTACCTACATTACCCCATGCATAGCATAGCATCATACCATTGCATACATCCTAACCCATTTCAAGGATCTCAAGGGCTTGTGATGCAGGTCATGGTGAATCAATTATCCCAGCAAGGGGCAAAGAGGATTTATTTTCCTCTAGACAAAGTTGTCAGGGGCTATGACCCACTTGATATGGTGAGCTCTGACTCCTGAAGAAGGTTCCCCTAACCAATGTTGTTTGGAAATCAAAACCAGACATGATGATTAAAGTCAGGGGCTATGACCCACTGGATATGGTGAGCCTTTGACCCTTGAAGAAGGAATCTCAGCAAACATGAAGTTCCCTCAATCAAGCTACCTAGTTCTAACAATTTTTGTTTACCCCGCGAGATCCTTGAAAACATTGCATATATATCATACATATCATTGCATTACAGGTACCCTTGTTGCAGGTCACTTACCCCTGTTCGCTGTTTATTTCAGCAATGGCCTTCCAACCAGATAACCAGGACCTTCTCACTCAAGAGACTCAGTTCAGGGAAATCCTCCTGAATCTATCCAAGGGGCAGGAGGAGCTAAGGACACTTCTCATGGAGACTTTGGTCAGGAACAGTGCTGAGGATGAACGGCTGAAACATCTGCAAGCTGAAATGGATACAATGAAAGCCCAGATGTTGGGGCAGGTGACTGCAATTCAAGGCTTAGCTCAAAGACAAGAAGAGCTCGGAGTTCTCGTCAACCAACTGCTTCAGGGTAACCAACTGGGGCACAAGTCTAAGGGCAAAAAGCCAGTCATCGTTCAACCACCTTTGAGACAAGGAGGTAAGGGGAGAGCTCCTCAAATGACTCCAGTGTCACAAGTTCAACATCACAGCCAACAAAAGAGCGAGAGTAGGCAGTTCACTCGGCTCAGTATGACCTTATCCCAGATATTGCCACAATTGCTGGAGACCAAGCTGGTAACACTAAAAGAAGCTCCGAAGAGCCAAAATACAACGTCACCAAAGTATAACCCCAACGCCCGCTGCGCTTATCACTCTGACAGCCCGGGGCATACTACAGATGATTGTTGGAGCTTGGAAAATAAGATCCAAGACATGATCGACGCTGGAGAGATTCAGTTCAAAGTACCCAAGATTCCCCACGTGATCACTGCTCCCTTGCCAAAGCATGGCTAGGATTGAGACTTTTGTTCATTCGAATGTTCAAGTTGCAATTTTCTTTTGTTTAAACATTTATTCATGTTAAAACATTGTTATTCCATTAATGCATCGCTTATGTCTATTTTTGAAGCAATATATTCGCATTCGCTATATTCAAACTGCTTTCATTTTTTGATGTCAACTCTCAATTAATAATCCTAAGCCTCTTGAGGGAGGATGACGAAAATGATACCACGATCTACAGTATGCTTTTGAACAGACCCCGCTGATGAGGTACAGGCATTGTTTCAAATCCTAAACACTGGAGTTATAAGGAAGATAATCCCTCGTCAACCCCTCTGAGCCAAAGAAGTAGGAGTTTTTCTTTTCGAAATTTAAAACCCTTAATCATAACCTGGGGCAGGGTAGTCTTTTCAGTTGATCCAAGTGCATAACGAACGGCACCGAAGGAGGTCCTTACAAAACAAAGACAGTGATGGTTCCGAACAATCATACAGACAGGCAGTCATTATCAAAAAAAAAAGAGGTTCATAAAAAGCCCAAAAAGTCTAAACCTACAAAGGGGACTTACGAAACTGGGGCATCCCGCTGACTGTAAATTCAAAAATAAGCAGTCAGGCAAAAAAACAGGGATAACAAAATCAAAAAAGAAAGAGGTCATACAAACCCTCAATAAAAAGGAATGACTGCCTATTCGAAATAAGTTATCAACATCTGAACCATCATTGGAACATCAGAACAAAGACTCGAACAAGGTCTAACGTATGATCAACTGAGTTTAGGTTTGGAGAACATCACGAAGAGCGGGTGGGTACAAATAAAATTTGAGCCTTTATCCTTTGTTTCTTAAACCGTGAACCAAGCCACGTTATAACCCTTAAAAGCCCTAGCTGAAGCATGGGTTAGTTCGAAAGCATACTGTACGAAAGGTATCCTGACTCCTTAAGGCTTACGATAAAATAACGAGTTGACATCACGTTTTACAAATATTCACTTGTTTTATGGAAAAAATGCATTTTCAAAAACTTCAAGACAGACATAGGCTTTGCATTTTTAACATAACTTTGTTTGCATATGACTTCTTGTTTGAACAGCAGGGAAATTCGCACGATGAATACCTAGTGAACAAAAGCACTTCCAATCAAGGGGCATGACATGACTATTGCCCATCATCTGGGGCAGTCCAATCAAGATTCGGAGAATCTCTCAAAGGCCAAATAGCCTGGGGCAAATCTCCGCCTGAGTCACTTGGGGCATTTCAACAACGAATCTGGCCTGATCAAATACCTCCTGGTGGCATGACAAAACCCTTCTAACAGGGGCAACTCCCCACATTCCCTGAACGTGGACATAGTCGAAAAAATACTACGCAAAGTCAAAGACCCGCTAGGTTGACACACCTAGGCAAAAATAAGGGCTTCCCGGCGAACCAAAAGGGTTCGAGCAAAATGAAGGGATGAAATGAAAAAAACATGTACACCCGGCAAGTCGAAAACCTGAAAAGGCGGCTTGGGCAAAAATGGGTATCCTGGTGGACTGAAAACCCGAAAGGGAGGTCCAGGAAAAAGTTAGGGATCAAAGCGTACGACTATGTCCTGTCATCTTGTCACCTGCCTACCAGAAGAAGGTTTGTCCATCAACAACTATCAGCACCTCACAGGTCTTCCTCCCCACCTCAGAAACAGGGGCAATAAAGAGTTGTCTAAGAAATCTAATTGTTCTATCCTCCAAGGTATCAAGGTAGGTTCAGCTAAAGAACATAACCAGATATCTTAATTCCCCAGAGAGTGAGCCAGCAAGTCAGTGCACTCTCCCCAAGCAAAGCTACAGTCAGCCTTAAGGAAAGTTGGGTATCCCCCAGCAGATATCAACATTCCCCGGCAGTCTTGGTCTAAAGATTGTTCCCCGGCGGCATATCAAACATTCAAAGGAATCACTTCCCCAATATATCAAAACACTTCCCCAGGAGAGTCCAATTAGCTTCCCCAAGAAAGTTAGGAATCCATCTCCCCAAGCAGTAAGCTTATCCCCAGTAGATTCTGGAAGCTTATCCCTCGCAGAGCACGAACGCGTCACCCGACTTTATTTAAAGAGTTATTTCCTTAACAGGATATAACTGGGTTATCCTCAGCCAAAGCCACGGAAAGATCGTCCCCGACGAAGTCCTCTTATCCCCAGCGAAGTCTATCAACACTTCCAACACAACAATGGTATCCCCAGCAAGTTATTATCAACGACTCAGCAAAGTATCTCTTTCCCCACAGAGTTACCTCCCCGCAGAGTAATCTATTCGCCAAGCGTATTCCCCAACGGAGTTATCTTCTCCTGCCGGTATTCTTGCAACTATCATCCCCAGCGGAGGCAAAAATATATTCTTCAAACATCAGCCCAGGAGTGACTTCCCGGAACTCGTCAAGGATTTACTTTCCTAGACGAAAAGATACATTCATAAACATCGCATTCCCATACATTATAGCATGCATATACGCATCATATCTTACAATCTCATTTATGTTGAGAACATCATCGCTTGATTCATATCATGCATTGCATATGACTGACCTTTATATTTCAGGAAAGATCCAGTTAAGTTCTCAAGTTACATTTCAAGACCTAGACCGGTTCAGTTAAATCGACCCTAAGATTTTCCTGATGCTTATCCAGTCTAAGGCCTTCTCTGGTTCAGTCAGATCGACCCTAAGATCTCCCTGATGCTTATCCAGTTGAAGATAATTCCAAGACCTTGTCCGGTTCAGTTAAATCGACCCTAAGATTTTCCTGATGCTTATCCAGTCAAAGGCCTTCTCTGGTTCAGTCAGATCGACCCTAAGATCTCCCTTATGCTTATCCAGTTGAAGATATTCCAAGACCTTGTCCGGTTCAGTTAAATCGACCCTAAGATTTTCCTGATGCTTATCCAGTCAAAGGCCTTCTCTGGTTCAGTTAGATCGACCCTAAGATCTCCCTGATGCTTATCCAGTTGAAGATATTCCAAGACCTTGTCCGGTTCAGTTAAATCGACCCTAAGATTTTCCTGATGCTTATCCAGTCAAAGGCCTTCTCTGGTTCAGTCAGATCGACCCTAAGATCTCCCTGATGCTTATCCAGTTGAAGATATTCCAAGACCTTGTCCGGTTCAGTTAAATCGACCCTAAGATTTTCCTGATGCTTATCCAGTCAAAGGCCTTCTCTGGTTCAGTCAGATCGACCCTAAGATCTCCCTGATTCTCATCCAGTTGAAGATATTTCAAGACCTTGTCCGGTTCAGTTAAATCGACCCTAAGATTTTCCTGATGCTTATCCAGTCAAAGGCCTTCTCTGGTTCAGTCAGATCGACCCTAAGATATCCCTGATGCTTATCCAGTTGAAGATATTCCACGACCTTGTCCGGTTCAGTTAAATCGACCCTAAGATTTTCCTGATGCTTATCCAGTCAAAGGCCTTCTCTGGTTCAGTCAGATCGACCCTAAGATCTCCCTGATTCTTATCCCAGTAGAAGACACCCAAGATTTTTCTCAACGAGCGTTGTTGAAGTTAAAGTCGCCCAAGGTTCTCTTACCATTCATGCTAAGGCAGTAACCATCCCTGGTTCATTCATCGCCGTTTGAAGCTCCAGACTCAGCTCCTGTAACCAGTCAGGACATATCTATACCAAACATCTGAAAACAGCTCCTGCAACATGTCAGGTACTCATTTTTCTTTTGCAGGTATGTAGGTTCTCGCTAAGGAATCTCTTACGCGATCAACATCCAGATGGCATCTATAAGCCCATCATCCTATTCATCAACCTCTAAATGGCATCTATAAGCCCATTCCATCATCGCACTGCTACTATGTGAGTGCAAATTTCTGGGCACTCTAGTGTTCAATCATCTTCCACCCTCGGATTACGAAAGGCACGTCAGCCAATCTGCATCCTCAGGTTTAAGAAGATTGAACAGGGGCAACTGTTGTACCCCAAAATTTGCCCTCCCATATTTCTCAAAAAAAACATTTCAAGAAAAATTCACAAGTCCAACCTGGCGCGTCATATTCAGGTATTCTTTCGCCAAGATATCTCTGATAACATATTCTCAAATTCAGGTTCGGCTCAAGAGTCAATTCTTTAAAGAAGGTATCCGAATGTGTGAGTTTTTTTGAAGAAATATAGTGAAAAAGTGTGCTGAAAGTGCAGTTTTTACGCGCTAAAAAATTCATAACTTGAAGATCGTGACTCGTTTTGAACCCGTTCCGGTGGCCAAAATTCCGTCTTGACATTATCTGCGTTTTCATCTCTCACGGCTGGAAGCCAATTTCGATCAGAAGGTCTTCAAAAATGTGGATTTATCAGGTATTTTCGTGCAGAAAATTTGTGACAGAAGTTTATTTGCGTCGTGTTCAAAAAATCATAACTTGGTCGATTTTCATCGTATCGAGCTGGTTCCGGTGCCAAAATTTCACAAATTGAGTTGGCTACATTTTCACAGAAGGTATTGAGTTCAAACGGTATTCAAAAGGCCTTCGTTTTTTGCTCAGAGTGTGTGACACGCTGAAAATCTTGAATGCTGAATATTATTTCATCTGGGCCAAAACTTCGAAAATTCATAACTCGGTCAATTTTTATCGGATTGGGCTCATATTTTTACACAAGGTCCCTGACTCGTAGATCTATAACTTTGCTTCAAAAGTCAAGACCGGATTATGCTCCGATCAATACCAGTTTTTTATTGAAGAACGTGCCAGAGTCGACACTGGAGCCCAAAATAAGTTTGTCTGAGCTGAAACTTCAAAAATTCATAACTAATTCACCGTTTATCCGATTGAGTCGATTTTCGGACAGGAGTTAGTTCTCGATGCCGGCTACATTTTGTTTTCACATTTCAACTTCAAAAAATGCACTTAAGTCCCTGCGATTTAGCCTGGAAAGTGACGAATTCAAGTGAATATTGGAGGCCCAATTGCACATTCAAAGCCCATTTGCTTTACCCTAATTTCCATTATATAATCACCTTCATTCATACAAACCAGGAAAAAAGGAGAGGAGGAAAAGAGAGAAAAAACCTTGCCACAATACTGTTAGAATATCAAATTCTTTCAAGAACCCTAAAACCTTGAAATCCTTACTACAAATCTCTCTCTCACTACAAACAAGCCATCTCAGCTACAAACCAACATCTTATTACTTCTTCAGTAAGGGTAAGGCTGGCTTGATCTCCATGATCCCAAGGGCATAAAAGCATTCATGTCACTACTTTTCCAGTAAGGGTAAGGTTGATTTGATCTCCATGATCAAAAAGGGTATAATCATTCATACATGCCATATTGTGCCTAAACATTAAATTTCTTCATATATTGGTTTTATTTGCATTTTTTGATTTTATCTAATGTGTTCGTGAGATTCAACACTGCAGATTTAGACAGGATCTCATGCAGGTTCATTAAGGAACGTTGAGGCCAAAAGCCAAATGGCCAAAACAGAACATTTTATGCATGACCCCAATACATGGCGAGGCAGACATTAAGCCAGACATTAAGGGAACGTGGAAGCCAGAACACAAATGGCCAAAAGCCAAAAGCCAAAAGCCAAATGGCCAAAGTAGAACAACTTATGCATGAAACTCAATCCAATGGCCAAAGAATGCAGACCACGGTACTCAGGAGTCAATACTTCAAAAAACCTCCCCTTGGGCCAGACACCCCCTATGGTTTGCTCAATTTTTAATTTTTATTTGTTTTTCCTTTTTATTCTTTTAATTGTTTTTTTAATTGTTTTCTTTTAATTCCATAAAATAATTTTCATAATAAATATAAAATACAGAAAAATCAAAAAAATGTTTATTTTATTAATATTAATTTTACTATTATTATTTTTGTAAATAAACTTTAAACAATTAATTAGATTAATTTAGGTTTCAAAACTTTAATATTTTTCTTAATAAATTAAATATGTAGAAATTAGGGTTTTTAACTTTTTCATCATTTTTTTTAATAAATAATTTTCTCATCATTATTATTATTATTAACTACTAATTTATTTTGTAAATAAACATGTACATAAATTCTTTAGTAAATTAAGTTAAACTTTAACATTTTTCTCAAATAATTAAAAATAACTTAGAATTAGGATTTCTTTTAATTTTAATTTTAATTTTATTATTTCATAAATACAAAAAAACCTAAAAAACACTTCTTTTATTTCAATAAATAATTAATTATTTTTTTTAATTTCAATTTAACTTCAAAAGGGTCCAACGGCCTCGAACGTTCAACTTTAGTTTTTTTCGCGCATTTATTCTTATTATTTCTTTTAAATATTTATGTAATTCTCCCAAAGCCATGTAACTCGGACATTTTATATTTCCCGCATTTTATTTCTTTATTTTATGTCAAATCGGGTCCTGGTTTAATTTGGCGATGTGGACCCGCGCCTTTGTAATAGTTTAGGAATTTTATCTTTCCGCACTTTTTAACTGTTAAATAAATGCATGCAAGAATGAATGACAAA
The DNA here is from genome assembly GCA_948472305.1 of Vicia faba. Lineage (NCBI taxonomy): Eukaryota > Viridiplantae > Streptophyta > Magnoliopsida > Fabales > Fabaceae > Vicia > Vicia faba. The sequence continues at coordinate 711,420,860 of OX451738.1, forward strand.
AATAAAAACAAAACGTTAGATCACCAATAACCTGACAAGACAAAAATAAATGAATCTGACACACAAATCACACACCACCCCTAGGGTACGCCTCACTGTTGCCTTGCCTCGAAAGGTGATCGTCGAGTAGAGGATGTTTTAGTAAGTCCTCATGATCCGGGAACCTGGCATGAGGGTAGCTTCTAAGGTGTCTTCCCATTGCTCTGGTGATCACCATGTCCCGAACCTCGAATTGACCCGAACACCTCCAACGGTGGTGCTACCTACCTCTCAATGGTGGGATGGCACTACTTTAAAGGATATTTACACAGACGAATTCCTTAGGGTAGGTAGACGACTCTAGATACTTGCTCTAATTTCAAAACAAATCAAAAATACTTTTCACACCGACACCTTTTCAAAAAGCTTTCGAAAGCAATTTTTCAAACACTCTTGAGGACCGATACAAGAGTCGAACTGGAATTTTCAAAGAAACTTTTTAAAACCCACAGTTGAAAAGCAAACAAACCATTTTTGAAAACACAAGTGAGCAAGTATCTAAGAGCCCATGGATAACCATGGATAGAAAGGGTGCTAACACCTTCCCTTTCTATAACCTACCTCCCGAACCGAGAGAAATCTCTTTAAGGAATTTTTCTGTGCTTTTGTCCTTTCCATTTGGAGAAAATAAAAGACGGTGGCGACTCTTGCTTCCGCGACATTTCGCGAAACCAGCTTTAAACAGTCAGTTCCAGATCCACCGATCACAGGGTGCAAGTGTGATTGTGTATTGATTTCATGTATTTGTTTTTGTATTAGGTTATCTAGCGTTTGATTTTATGTACATACAAATCCTAGGTCTAACCATGGTATATTTGAAAGCGATAAATTGCGGGAATTTAAAGTCTACGCTATTACAAATAAGTATCTGGGAGTGGGGGTACAAATGTTTACAAATGGGGATGAGACTTTTAGGGAGAGTAATGTCCAAATAATTACAACCAAATCGAATTGCGATCTCAAATGTAATATGTATCAATGTATAGGAATAAGTAAATGTGTAAATGTATTTGTGTAAGTGTATGTGTAAATGTATTAAGATAATCAAATATGTATTGTAAGTGTGTATGTGATTTATTTACAGGTGCGAAATGTTTAACTTAAGGGAAAATTAAGTATTGTCTATTTATTTTGGAGATTTGTATTTTTTGTTAAATATGTACAAACAAGAAAATTTAATAAAAGAAAAGGAAATGTGTTTTAAGTTTAAGAAAAAAGAAAACATTTTAAGTTTAATGTCTTATGTTAATATCTTTTTATGTACAAAAATGTTTTAGTTAAAAAAAGAATATTCAACCTGAAATCTATTTTTTATACATTTTTTTATAAATGTTTTAAACAAGATTTACATTTAAATAAAAAAAGTTTTAAGAAAAGAAAAAAAAGTTTTTAAGTTCTATGTATTAATGTATTCTAGTATTATTATTAAAAAAAGTGAAGTTATGAATGAAAATTAAGAGGGGATTAAGAAGTGTTTTGTTAATAGAAAAGAAAAGAAGTTATGTGGGCCTTATGCTTATCCTTGGCCCAAAACAACATTTTGAAAGAGAATCAGCAGGGGGGTGTACGTCAGATTGGAGGGGTCAGGTGCCAAATCATTGGGCTTGAGGCTTGTTAGTGGGACAAGGCCCAGGCACGTTGGACAACAATTTGTTTAGGGTTTCAGGGTTTGTTTCAATTGGGAACTAGGGCTTGTTGGATACAGAAGCGGCGCTCATCTTCTTCGTCTTCACTTCGTTTCCTCCATTCTTTCTCAAGCCATGGACTCTAAAAGCTTGTCTCCTCGCGTCAAGTTGCTAAGCGTTGCCTCCTTCTCTCTCTTCTCAAGGTTGGGCAAAACAGTGATGACATGAAAGGTAGTTTCGTATATACTTTTTTAGGGTTTTCAAGTTTCTGTTTTGAACATTTTACTTTGTTCTGATTGTGTGTGTTATCATCGTTTGAGGTGCGTGAATGGAAAAGAAAAAGGAGGGATACTACCTTTGGAGACGGAGGAGGAGGACGGCGGCGCTTCCGGTGGCTTGACGGCGAGGGGATAGTGATGATGAAGCTAGCTTGCTGGAACGCCTGGTATCTTTATTTTTTGCCTCTTTGTTGTTGATTTGATGATGACTATCTGAGAACAACTTCTTTATCTTCTTCTCTTTTACTCGCTTTTGTTGCCTCTGAATATTTGCTGTTGATTTTTGGGTATGCTTGATGATGATTATCTGAAAGCCTTTGAGATTATTTGATTCTTTTCCTTCTGTTAACCTCTTGCTTCTGTATGCCCTGAGATACTTCTTCTCTTCTTCTCTTGGTTGGCTTGCTGAGATACCTCTGAGATACTGAGTTGCCTTGATCTGTTGCCTTGAAATGCTTAGATGATTTTGGGTAGCCCAATGATGAAAATTTTCTGAGGGTTTGTGTTGCCTTTAATGCTTAGGCTTCAGTTTGTGGCTTAGGCTTGTGTTATAGGTTCAAGGCTCATGGTTTAGGCTTGGACAAGTTTTTTGGTATAGCTTTGATGCAGGCATGGAGCTTTGGCTTGATAGGCTTGTGATTTTGTTTAAGGCTCAAGCAGGTTTTAGGCTTAGTGTGTTTACAGGCTTGGCTTCTGATGCTTGACCAGGTAAGGCTTGGATGGTTTGTATTTACTGAGTTCAAAACAGGTCTTAGGCTTGATGCAGGTTAAGCTTGGCTTCTGCAGGCTTTGATGTTTTGAATGCAGGTTTAAGGTTTTGTTGTGAGGTTTGGAGGCCTTTTGATTTTAGGCTTGCTTGGAGCAAGTTTAAAGCTTCTGGTATGAGCTTAGGCTTGATAGTTCAGGCAGGTTGAGGGAACTTGGAAAAATGTCTTGGAGGCAGGCTCCTGCTTGCTCTATCTCAGTTTTGTGTTCTTTTTGGTTATGTATTTTCTGCCCTCCGCTTTGTACTGTGTTGTGGCATCTTGTTTTATATATTTCTTTCTTCAAGCCTAAGCCCTGTAAGCCTGTCTTCTTTTCCTCTTCTCTCTCTCCCTTTTTGACAGATTAAAAGCATATTTTATATTGCTTATGTTTGTCCTATTCTGAAAAAGCAAATGGCCTTGAAAATGATGAAATTGAAACTTTGCTTGCATTGTTGGTTTACTCTGCATACTTCTTATCCTGATTTTCTGCATATTGACAGCATTTTGTACTTTGATATCTTTCCATATCCTTTTGGACAGCTTTTGGATATCTTGGATAGTTTGAACTTGTGAATTTCAGTTTGCCTTTTTGGTTTGGTTAGGCAATTTAGTTTGGACTTTCATAGTTGTACATGTTGTTAGAAACTTTTGGAATTATGCAGCTTTTTGACAAACTTTGAATTTGTGCAATATTAAAATTTGTGCATTTCATATTTCATTGTAAGCATTATTTTCATCCCTCTTTGTGAACCAAGAGCAATCTTGTGATTTGCAGAGAGGGCGAACTGATTCCGGCCAATTGCTTTTAATGATGATCTTTTTAACTGTCTACCTTTAATTATTTTATCTGCTTTGACTTTTCTTTTGTTTCTTGTTTTTTTGCAGATAAAATCAAATGAGCAGAGGGAGCATTGGATAGAAGATGAATACTTAGGAATTAGGATGAAATTTTATTTCAATTTTAATCATTGTAACCATTATTATTATGAATACTTTGTAAATAAATACTGTATTCAAATAACAATTGTAACGAATAATTAAAGATAAATAAAATCCAATCTTGATCAGTTAATTCTTTTTATTTCTCTTTCAAATGTTTATTTAATTGTTTATAATCCTTAAATTATAATAAAATGGAAATAAATCCCAATTATTCTAATCTTAGAATAAATAAACAATTGATAAACACTGTGGTCTTGACATCAATCAATAATAAACCCGGCGCTTCAAATATCCAAAGCAATGCACAGTTAATGAAACAAAACGTCCACATGTCCTTTTTTCACCGATTAAATCCAAACACTGCAAATTCTCAATCATCAGCCTTAGTCCATATCTCAGAGTAAATTGAAAAAAACTGTAGAATTAATTCTTTCTGAGAATGCGCGCACAAAAACCCTGATTCTTGATTAAATGTCAGAGAAGCGTTTGCCTGATCAAAACCTGAGCCAACTCAACCAAACCCTAAACAATCTGTTTGAACTTCTTTAAAAATCAATGAAAACCCTAATTTTGTCTGACTGATAAGAAAAGTCTGTTTGACTGATTCTTATGCCAATCTGAAAAATCAGGAAAAGCCCGAAGCTATGATTTCTTGTGGAAAAATACGAGGGCAAATTTTGGGGTACAACAGTTGCCCCTGTTCAATCTTCTTGAACCTGGAGAGTTAGATTGGCAAGTTTGCCTTTCGTGACTCGAAGGTAAAAGGAGATTGGACACTAGAGTGCCCTAAAATTTGCACTTGGTGATGTGATGGTAGAGGGAATGGGCTTACAAATGCCATTTGGTGATGGGCTTAAAGATGCCATCTGGAGATGTGACAGAATCTGGTCAGGGGATGGGCTTAGAGATGCCATCTGGAAATGGGCTTAAAGATGCCATTTGGAAGTGTGACGGAACTTTGTCGGGAATGGGCTTATAGATGCCATTTGGAATTGTGTGTCGATCACGTAAGAGATTCCTTAGCGAGAACTTGCGTACTTGAGAAAGAAAGATAACTTCCTGGCTTGCTACCAGTTGATCTTCAAACTCTTCATGCAGATATGCCCTGGCTGGATACAGGTATCGAATCTACAATCAAACGCTCACAGATATGCCCTGGCTAGATACAGGAATCGAATCTGGAATTGGTCGTCTACAGATATGCCCTGGCTGGATACAGGTGTCGAATCTGGAATTGTCGTCTACAGATATGCCCTGGCTGGATACAGGTGTCGAATCTGGAATTTGTCGTCTACAGATATGCCCTGGCTGGATACAGGTGTCGAATCTCTAAAATCTTCATGCAGATATGCCCTGGCTGGATACAGGTATCGAATCTACAATCAAATCACTCATAGATGTGCCCTGGCTAGATACAGGAATCGAATCTGGAATTGGTCGTCTACAGATATGCCCTGGCTGGATACAGGAATCGAATCTGGAATTCGTCGTCTTCAGATATGCCCTGGCTGGATACAGGTGTCGAATCTGGAATTTGTCGTCTACAGATATGCCCTGGCTGGATACAGGTGTCGAATCTGGAATTTGTCGTCTACAGATATGCCCTGGCTGGATACAGGTGTCGAATCTCTAAACTCTTCATGCAGACATGCCCTGGCTAGATACAGGTGTCGAATCCACAATCAGTTACTCACAGATATTCCCTGGCTAGATACAGGTGTCGAATCTGGAATTGTGATAGTTGATAGTAATCATCTTTGGATTGAGCTTTTCCTGAAAAGGCAAAACATTAGTTGTATGCAATGTCATGATGTATGAAATACATGATGTCATGATGCTCAAAATGAGATAGTGTTGTATGCACTTTATCATATATGTAAGCAAAATGTATGAAATGTGAAATGTCTATGAATGTGTTTCCGTCTAGGAAAATAAATCCTTGACGAGTGCCGGGAAATTATGGAATCCTGGGCTGATATTGAAGAGTAGAGTTCTTCGCTTCCGCTGGGGATGATGGTTGCAAGAATAAACCGGTAGGAGAAGGTGACTCCGTTGGGGGATAAACTTGTTGGAGAGATTACTCTGCGGGGAATTACTCTGTGGGAAGAGATACTTTGCTGAGGTTTTGATGAGAGCTCCGCTGGGGATTCCACTGATAAGTTATGTTGGGGAAATTGATGAACTTCGTTGGGGATTGACAGTTTTCTGGCTCCACTGGGTATTTTGAAACTTGACTCTGAGGGGAGTTAGCTACTGTAAGGCTCTCTGGTTGGGGAAATCAGCTTTTGAGTTTGAGAAGGAACCGTTGTAGGGTTTCCTGATGATGAGTCCGTGTAAAACTGCATCTTCCAACAGGTGATGAAGGAATTGTTGAACACTTTTGTCCAATCTCCTTTATGTAGATAATTTCCTGGCTTGTTACAGGTGTTGATCCTCAGTCTTTTCATGCAGATATTCCCTGGCTAGATACAGGAGTCGAATCCACAATCAAATGCTCACAGATATGCCCTGGCTAGATACAAGAATCGAATCTGGAAATTTTTCGTCTACAGATACGCCCTGGCTGGATACAGGAATCGAATCTCTAAACTCTTCATGCAGACATGCCCTGGCTAGATACAGGTGTCGAATCCACAATCAGTTACTCACAGATATGCCCTGGCTAGATACAGGAATTGAATCTGGAATTTGTTGTTTACAGATATGCCCTGGCTGGATACAGGTGTCGAATCTCTAAACTCTTCATGCAGATATGCCCTGGCTAGATACAGGTGTCGAATCCACAATCAGTTACTCACAGATATGCCCTGGCTAGATACAGGAATCGAATCCGGAATTTGTCGTCTACAGATATGCCCTGGCTGGATACAGGTGTCGAATCTCTAAACTCTTCATGCAGATATGCCCTGGCTAGATACAGGTGTCGAATCCACAATCAATCACTCACGGATATGCCCTGGCTAGATATAGGAATCGAATCTGGAATTTGTCGTCTACAGATATGCCCTGGCTGGGTACAGGTATCGAATCTCTAAACTCTTCATGCAGATATGCCCTGGCTAGATACAGGTGTCGAATCCACAATCAATCACTCACAGATATGCCCTGGCTAGATACAGGAATCGAATCTGGAATTTGTGATAGTTGATCTGTTGGTGGTTGTAATTTACAGCAGGTGATGAAGGAATCTTTGGACACTTTTGACATTCGAATGCCCTAAGTGGTGATGAAGGAATCTTTGGACACTTTTGACATTCGAATGCCCTAAGTGGTGATGAAGGAATCTTTGGACACTTTTGACATTCGAATGCCCTAAGTGGTGATGAAGGAATTGTTGAACACTTTTGACATTCGAATGCCCCAAGTGGTGATGAAGGAGTCCCTTCAGGTTACTCTATAATTGAGAGATTTTGTTGAAATCTTGACTGGACTGCCCCAGGTTAACTAAACTTTGAAAGATCTGTTGAAACCTTGACTGGACTGCCCCAGGTTAATTGGATGGTGACATGTTATGCCCCTTGTCGATATGATATTTGTCGTTGGAAGTGTCATCCTTTTTGAAGTGATTTTACTCACTGAGAGAGTTTTCGTTCCTCCGAACATTCGCTGTATGAATTTTTTCGTTGTCAAACAAATAGCCAAATGCAAACAGTGATATTCATGCAATGCAAAGTTTATGTTTGTCTCGAAGTTTTGAAAAATGCGTTTTTTAGCAGAAAACTTTCGTAAGACAAGTTCAACACAAGATTTAGAGCAAAGCCTTACAAGAGTCAGGATACCTTTGTGACAGTATGCTTTCGAACTAACCCATGCTTCAATTAGTACTTTTGAAGGGTTGTAAAGTGGCTTGGTTCACGGTTTAAGAAATAAAGGATAAAGGCTCAAAGTATATTTGTACCCACCCGCTCTTCGTGATGTTCTTCCATCCTAAGCTTAGTTAATTGTGCGTCGCACTCTATTTGAGTTTGGAACGTCTTTTGGGTGATGGTTCACCAATTGAATTTTGGGAGACAGTCATCATCTCCTTTTTCTTTTTCAACATTTTTCATGTTGTTGAGGATTTGTAATGACCTCTCTATTTTGATTTTGATTTGTTATCCCTAACTTTTGCCTGACTGTTCCTGTTTTCGAGATTACAGTCAGCGGGATGCCCCAGCTTTCTTAAGCCTCCTTTATAGGTTTTAGCTTAGTGGTCTTTTCTCTTTTGAGAGATTGACTGCCTATGTGATATGGAACCATCACTGTCTTTTGATTCCAGAGGAATGCTTTTTTTTTTTACGTTCGTTGTATTACGAACTGAGAGTTTGCGGCTTCAATGCGCACCCTTTTTTTTTGAATTAACTGAGATACTACCCTGCCCCGGGTTTATATCAAAGGTTTTGATTTGTTTAGAACAGAAAACTCCTACTTCTTTGGCTCGAAGGGGTTGACTAGGGATTATCTTCCTTATAACTCCAGTGTTTGGGAATTGAAAGAAATGCCTGTACATCATCAGCAAGGTATGTTCAAAAGCATACTGTATGAGATTATGGTATTGTTTCGTCATCCTCCCTCTAAAGGCTTGCATCTTTTTATCAAGAGTTAGATATCATAAAGAAAGCACAAGAGTAGTGAAAACGAATGGATGAATTCAAGACAAACATATGCAATGCATTAATGAAAACAGAGTTTAACATCAACAGATAATTGTTTGAATAACAAAAGAAATTACAACTTTGAAAATTCAAATGAAGCAAAAGTCTCTCAGCTTGAGCTTTGTCAATTCAGGTGGAGAACTCCTTAACGGAAGATTTTCATCTCGCCGTCTGGCGTGAACCTCAGTACTCCAATGTCGATCAGATCTTGAATCTTGTTCTTCAAGGCCCAACAGTCGTCGGTGTCGTGTCCCGGGCTGTAGGAGTGGTATACACAGAATGCATCGGGATGATAGTTAGGAGCGGAGGTATTGGGCTTCCGAATAGGATCCCTCAAAGCAGTCAGATTGACCTCCAACAAGCGCTCTAGTATAAGAGATGACGGTATGTCAGCCTCAGTGAACTGTCTTCCCTACGTCTCTTGCTTACACCGATTACCCCGTTGACGCTGGCGAGGTTGTTGCTGGGCTTGTGACCCTGAATCAAGCAGAGGAGCCTTCCCCTTGTCTTCTTGAGTGGTGACTTGCTCTTCAACCTCAGATGTTTTCCCCAGTTGGTTGTTCCGAAGCAGTTGGTTGACGAGAACCCTGAGTTCCTCCTGTCTTTGAGCCAAGTCCTGGATGAGAGCCATCTGGCCCACCAGTTGCCCCGTCATTTGGATCCTCATTGTAGTCAGTTCAGACTGCAGTGCTTCCAACTGATCACTCTTGGTATTGTTTGAATTCCCCTAGATCAAGCCCTTTGTGAGGAGAGCTTTCACTTCTTCTTGCCCCAAGGACAGGCTCAAGAACATTTCCTACAGCTGAGCAGTCTGGTCCTGGATATCCTTGACAGTCCTTTCTAGAGCCATCTCTTACTGAAATAAACAGTATGAGAGTAAGGAAACCTGAAAAAGGAAAAAACGTCAAGATGCAATGCATGATATGTGGATGCATGCTTTCAAGGATCTCTTGGGGTAAACACAAGAGAATGTTAGAGGTTGAACTTCGGTCTTTGATTGGAGAACTTTGCACCGATGGATGTCTTTCCACGAGAATCAAGCTCACCATGTCAAGTGGGTCATAGCCCCCGATTCAAGTTGTTGCACTCGATCTTTGATTGGAGAACTTTGCATCGGTGGATGGCTTTCCACGAGAATTAAGCTCACCATGTCAAGTGGGTCATAGCCCCTGATTCAAGTTGTTGCACTTGATCTTTGACGGCATTTACTTAGAGGAGGAAACCTCCTGCCTTTTGGTAGACGTCTGGTTCAATGTAACCCTGCATCAAAAGAACCCTCGAGATCCTTGAAATGGTTATTGAAAATGCTATGGTATGATGTTATGATGTACATGTATGCAAAAGTAAGTGAGTGTATATACAGGTAATCATATTCACACAAAGCAAACAAGTCCTTAGGTTTGGGCTTGCATGGGGTTCATAGGTAAGTACCCTTTTTCAGTTTCGTTGGTTAAGACCTGTCCTAACCGGGTTCTAGAGGATCTCAATATCATTGACTACCCTCAATCGGTCATAACTCCAGCATCGCAATCTTTTCTTGCGGCCAGAACCATCGCGAGAGTTTAGCCTCAATGAGTGTAGCATACTGCTACTGTTCTATGGCCAAGTTGGGTCAATTTAGGGTTCTAAGGTCGGTTGGTGCTTAATGACTCTTTAGAAGACCCATATTCTCCTCGTTGCAACACAAGGGATATCGGTACAGACCAAGGCGTCACACCAACGTAGCCACTGCTTCACCCATGTCGGTCTACGTCGGACAGGTCCCTCACAGCTTATGCTACCTAAAGGGTATTCCCCAGATCCGGGTTAGGATCTATGAAAATCCGATGCAAAGCCCACAAATATAAGAGCAAACAAAGCAAGCAATTGAAAACAAATGTGATCTAAATCCTAAGGTAACCCCACTTTTAAGGCAACTCCCCAACAGAGTCGCCAGTTCTATGATACGGTGGGAGAACTGACTTGAGGTTTTGCGTTTGTTTTCGCAAATGTTTCGGTTAAGCAAGAGTCACCACCGACTTTTTATTTTATCCTAAGGAAAGATTAAAAAGCACAGTAAAAACCTTTTGAGATGTTTTCTTGGGTTCGGGGAGTAGATTATAGAAAGGGAAGGTATTAGCCCTCTTTCTATCCATGGTTATCCATGGGCTCTTAGTTACTTGCTTAGATCACTTGCCTTGATTTTCAATTGTTTGAAATGGTGCTTTGTGTGTGTGTGTTTGAAAATGTTTATGAAATAGATGCCTTGTCTTAGGCAACCGTTGTAATGACTCGTGTTTGAGTGTTTTACAAAGGTGTGTATCTTTTCGATAAGATGTTTCAAATGTTTTTGAAAGTTTGTTTTGAAAGTGTTTGTGGAGTGTGGTTTTGAAAAATAGGCAAGTGTTTTTGCAAGTTAATCAAGTAACTAAGAGTTTCTCTACCCTATTGTACTCAAAGTTTCTTCTCATGTTTTAACCCTTTTTAACAATTTTGTTCCACCATTGTATTTGGTGGACAATCTTGCGTTTAGGATGTGTAACGGGACAGGCGCGGGTCATCGTATGGACCATGAATGCAATGGTGCCAAGTGTCTTTGGCAATTTGCTTGAAGGGACTTGATCATTTTGATTAGGCAACTTTCGAAAGCGTCATCGAGGGACTATGATCATTTGAATTGTTTTGCCAAAGATACTCAACGTGCAAGCATGGCCCATTTTGGAAGGCAACAAACGGGATTACCCTAGGGCTGCAAGTGTGATTGTGTATTGATTTCATGTATTTGTTTTTGTATTAGGTTATCTAGCGTTTGATTTTATGTACATACAAACCCTAGGTCTAACCATGGTATATTTGAAAGCGATAAATTGCGGGAATTTAAAGTCTACGCTATTACAAATAAGTATCTGGGAGTGGGGGTACAAATGTTTACAAATGGGGATGAGACTTTTAGGGAGAGTAATGTCCAAATAATTACAACCAAATCGAATTGCGATCTCAAATGTAATATGTATCAATGTATAGGAATAAGTAAATGTGTAAATGTATTTGTGTAAGTGTATGTGTAAATGTATTAAGATAATCAAATATGTATTGTAAGTGTGTATGTGATTTATTTATAGGTGCGAAATGTTTAACTTAAGGGAAAATTAAGTATTGTCTATTTATTTTGGAGATTTGTATTTTTTGTTAAATATGTACAAACAAGAAAATTTAATAAAAGAAAAGGAAATGTGTTTTAAGTTTAAGAAAAAAGAAAACATTTTAAGTTTAATGTCTTATGTTAATATCTTTTTATGTACAAAAATGTTTTAGTTAAAAAAATAATATTCAACCTAAAATCTATTTTTTATACATTTTTTTATAAATGTTTTAAACAAGACTTACATTTAAATAAAAAGAGTTTTAAGAAAAGAAAAAAAAGTTTTTAAGTTCTATGTATTAATGTATTCTAGTATTATTATTAAAAAAAGTGAAGTTATGAATGAAAATTAAGAGGGGATTAAGAAGTGTTTTGTTAATAGAAAAGAAAAGAAGTTATGTGGGCCTTATGCTTATCCTTGGCCCAAAACAACATTTTGAAAGAGAATCAGCAGGGGGGTGTACGTCAAATTGGAGGGGTCAGGCGCCAAATCATTGGGCTTGAGGCTTGTTAGTGGGACAAGGCCCAGGCACGTTGGACAGCAATTTGTTTAGGGTTTCAGGGTTTGTTTCAATTGGGAACTAGGGCTTGTTGGATACAGAAGCGGCGCTCATCTTCTTCGTCTTCACTTTGTTTCCTCCATTCTTTCTCAAGCCATGGACTCTGAAAGCTTGTCTCCTCGCCTCAAGTTGCTAAGCGTTGCCTCCGTCTCTCTCTTCTCAAGGTTGGGCAAAACAATGATGACATGAAAGGTAGTTTCGTATATACTTTTTTAGGGTTTTCAAGTTTCTGTTTTGAACATTTTACTTTGTTCTGATTGTGTGTGTTATCATCGTTTGAGGTGCGTGAATGGAAAAGAAAAAGGAGGGATACTACCTTTGGAGACGGAGGAGGAGGACGGTGGAGCTTCCGGTGGCTTGACAGCGAGGTGATGGTGATGATGAAGCTAGCTTGCTGGAACGCCTGGTATCTTTATTTTTTGCCTCTTTGTTGTTGATTTGATGATGACTATCTGAGAACAACTTCTTTATCTTCTTCTCTTTTACTCGCTTTTGTTGCCTCTGAATATTTATTGTTGATTTTTGGGTATGCTTGATGATGATTATCTGAAAGCCTTTGAGATTATTTGATTCTTTTCCTTCTGTATGCCCTGAGATACTTTTTCTCTTCTTCTCTTGGTTGGCTTGCTGAGATACCTCTGAGATACTGAGTTGCCTTGATCTGTTGCCTTGAAATGATTAGATGATTTTGGGTAGCCCAATGATGAAAATTTTCTGAGGGTTTGTGTTGCCTTGAATGCTTAGGCTTTAGTTTATGGCTTAGGCTTGTGTTACAGGTTCAAGGCTCATGGTTTAGGCTTGGACAAGTTTTTTGGTATAGCTTTGATGCAGGCACGAAGCTTTGGCTTGATAGGCTTGTGATTTTGTTTAAGGCTCAAGCAGGTTTTAGGCTTAGTGTGTTTACAGGCTTGGCTTCTGATGCTTGACCAGGTAAGGCTTGGATGGTTTGTATTTACTGAGTTCAAAATAGGTCTTAGGCTTGATGCAGGTTAAGCTTGGCTTCTGCAGGCTTTGATGTTTTGAATGCAGGTTTAAGGTTTTGTTGTGAGGTTTGGAGGCCTTTTGCTTTTAGGCTTGATTGGAGCAAGTTTAAAGCTTCTGGTATGAGCTTAGGCTTGACAGTTCAGGCAGGTTGAGGGAACTTGGAAAAATGTCTTGGAGGCAGGCTCCTGCTTGCTCTATCTCAGTTTTGTGTTCTTTTTGGTTATGTATTTTCTGCCCTCCGCTTTGTACTGTGTTGTGGCATCTTGTTTTATATATTTCTTTCTTCAAGCCTAAGCCCTGTAAGCCTGTCTTGTTTTCCTCTTCTCTCTCTCCCTTTTTGATAGATTAAAAGCATATTTTATATTGCTTATGTTTGTCCTATTCTGAAAAAGCAAATGGCCTTGAAAATGATGAAATTGAAACTTTGCTTGCATTGTTGGTTTACTCTGCATACTTCTTATCCTAATTTTCTGCATATTGACAGCATTTTGTACTTTGATATCTTTCCATATCCTTTTGGACAGCTTTTGGATATCTTGGATAGTTTGAACTTGTGAATTTCAGTTTGCCTTTTTGGTTTGGTTAGGCAATTTAGTTTGGACTTTCATAGTTGTACATGTTGTTGGAAACTTTTGGAATTATGCAGCTTTTTGACAAACTTTGAATTTGTGCAATATTAAAATTTGTAAATAAATATTGTATTCAAATAACAATTGTAACGAATAATTAAAGATGAATAAAATCCAATCTTGATCAGTTAATTCTTTTTATTTCTCTTTCAAATGTTTATTTAATTGTTTATAATCCTTAAATTATAATAAAATGGAAATAAATCCCAATTATTCTAATCTTAGAATAAATAAACAATTGATAAACACTGTGGTCTTGACATCAATCAATAATAAACCTGGCGCTTCAAATATCCAAAGCAATGCACAGTTAATGAAACAAAACGTCCACATGTCCTTTTTTCACCGATTAAATCCAAACACTGCAAATTCTCAATCATCAGCCTTAGTCCATATCTCAGAGTAAATTGAAAAGAACTGTAGAATTAATTCTTTCTGAGAATGCGCGTACAAAAACCCTGATTCTTGATTAAATGTCAGAGAAGCGTTTGCCTGATCAAAACCTGAGCCAACTCAACCAAACCATAAACAATCTGTTTGAACTTCTTTAAAAATCAATGAAAACCCTAATTTTGTCTGACTAATAAGAAAAGTCTGTTTGACTGATTCTTATGCCAATCTAAAAAATCAGGAAAAGCCCGAAGCTGTGATTTCTTGTGGAAAAATACGAGGGCAAATTTTGGGGTACAACAGTTGCCCCTGTTCAATCTTCTTGAACCTGAAGAGTTAGATTGGCAAGTTTGCCTTTCGTGACTCGAAGGTAAAAGGAGATTGGACACTAGAGTGCCCTAAAATTTGCACTTGGTGATGTGATGGTAGAGGGAATGGGCTTACAGATGCCATTTGGTGATGGGCTTAAAGATGCCATCTGGAGATGTGACAGAATCTGGTCAGGGGATTGGCTTAGAGATGCCATCTGGAAATGGGCTTAAAGATGCCATTTGGAAGTGTGACGGAACTTTGTCGGGAATGGGCTTATAGATGCCATTTGGAATTGTGTGTTGATCGCGTAAGAGATTCCTTAGCGAGAACTTGCGTACTAGAGAAATAAAGATAACTTCCTGGCTTGCTACCAGTTGATCTTCAAACTCTTCATGCAGATATGCCCTGGCTGGATACAGGTATCGAATCTACAATCAAACGCTCACAGATATGCCCTGGCTAGATACAGGAATCGAATCTGGAATTGGTCCTCTACAGATATGCCCTGGCTGGATACAGGTGTCGAATCTGGAATTGTCGTCTACAGATATGCCCTGGCTGGATACAGGTGTCGAATCTGGAATTTGTCGTCTACAGATATGCCCTGGCTGGATACAGGTGTCGAATCTCTAAACTCTTCATGCAGATATGCCCTGGCTGGATACAGGTATCGAATCTACAATCAAATCACTCATAGATGTGCCCTGGCTAGATACAGGAATCGAATCTGGAATTGGTCGTCTACAGATATGCCCTGGCTGGATACAGGAATCGAATCTGGAATTCGTCGTCTTCAGATATGCCCTTGCTGGATACAGGTGTCGAATCTGGAATTTGTCGTCTACAGATATGCCCTAGCTGGATACAGGTGTCGAATCTGGAATTTGTCGTCTACAGATATGCCCTGGCTGGATACAGGTGTCGAATCTCTAAACTCTTCATGCAGACATGCCCTGGCTAGATACAGGTGTCGAATCCACAATCAGTTACTCACAGATATGCCCTGGCTAGATACAGGTGTCGAATCTGGAATTGTGATAGTTGATAGTAATCATCTTTGGATTGAGCTTTTCCTGAAAAGGCAAAACATTAGTTGTATGCAATGTCATGATGTATGAAATACATGATGTCATGATGCTCAAAATGAGATAGTGGTGTATGCACTTTATCATATATGTAAGCAAAATGTATGAAATGTGAAATGTCTATGAATGTGTTTCCGTCTAGGAAAATAAATCCTTGACGAGTGCCGGGAAATTGTGGAATCCTGGGCTGATATTAAAGAGTAGAGTTCTTCGCTTCCGCTGGGGATGATGGTTGCAAGAATAAACCGGTAGGAGAAGGTGACTCCGTTGGGGGATAAACTTGTTGGAGAGATTACTCTGCGGGGAATTACTCTGTGGGAAGAGATACTTTGCTGAGGTTTTGATGAGAGCTCCACTGGGGATTCCACTGATAAGTTATGTTGGGGAAATTGATGAACTCCGTTGGGGATTGACAGTTTTTGGCTCCACTGGGTATTTTGAAACTTGACTCTGAGGGGAGTTAGCTTCTGTACGGCTCTCTAGTTGGGGAAATCAGCTTTTGAGTTTGAGAAGGAACCGGTGTAGGGTTTCCTGATGATGAGTCCGTGTAAAACTGCATCTTCCAACAGGTGATGAAGGAATTGTTGAACACTTTTGACATTTGAATGTCCCAAGTGATGATGAAGGAGACTCTTTATGTAGATAATTTCCTGGCTTGTTACAGGTGTTGATCCTCAGTCTCTTCATGCAGATATGCCCTGACTAGATACAGGAGTCGAAACCACAATCAAACGCTCACAGATATGCCCTGGCTAGATACAGGAAACGAATCTGGAAATTCGTCGTCTACAGATACGCCCTGGCTGGATACAGGAATCGAATCTCTAAACTCTTCATGCAGACATGCCCTGGCTAGATACAGGTGTCGAATCCACAATCAGTTACTCACAGATATGCCCTGGCTAGATACAGGAATCGAATCTGGAATTTGTTGTCTACAGATATGCCCTGGCTGGATACAGGTGTCGAATTTCTAAACTCTTCATGCAGATATGCCCTGGCTAGATACAGGTGTCGAATCCACAATCAGTTACTCACAGATATGCCCTGGCTAGATACAGGAATCGAATCCGGAATTTGTCGTCTACAGATATGCCCTGGATGGATACAGGTGTCGAATCTCTAAACTCTTCATGCAGATATGCCCTGGCTAGATACAGGTGTCGAATCCATAATCAATCACTCACGGATATGCCCTGGCTAGATACAGGAATCGAATCTGGAATTTGTCGTCTACAGATATGCCCTGGCTGGGTACAGGTATCGAATCTCTAAACTCTTCATGCAGATATGCCCTGGCTAGATACAGGTGTCGAATCCACAATCAATCACTCACAGATATGCCCTGGCTAGATACAGGAATCGAATCTGGAATTTGTGATAGTTGATCTGTTGGTGGTTGTAATTTCCAGCAGGTGATGAAGGAATCTTTGGACACTTTTGACATTCGAATGCCCTAAGTGGTGATGAAGGAATCTTTGGACACTTTTGACATTCGAATGCCCTAAGTGGTGATGAAGGAATATTTGGACACTTTTGACATTCGAATGCCCTAAGTGGTGATGAAGGAATTGTTGAACACTTTTGACATTCGAATGCCCCAAGTGGTGATGAAGGAGTCCCTTCAGGTTACTCTATAATTGAGAGATTTTGTTGAAATCTTGACTGGACTGCCCCAGGTTAACTGAACTTTGAAAGATCTGTTGAAACCTTGACTGGACTGCCCCAGGTTAATTGGATGGTGACATGTTATGCCCCTTGTCGATAGGATATTTGTCGTTGGAAGTGTCATCCTTTTTGAAGTGATTTTACTCACTGAGAGAGTTTTCGTTCCTCCGAACATTCGCTGTATGAATTTTTTCGCTGTCAAACAAATAGCCAAATGCAAACAGTGATATTCAAGCAATGCAAAGTTTATGTTTGTCTCGAAGTTTTGAAAAATGCGTTTTTTAGCAGAAAACTTTCGTAAGACAAGTTCAACACAAGATTTAGAGCAAAGCCTTACAAGAGCCAGGATACCTTTGTGACAGTATGCTTTCGAACTAACCCATGCTTCAATTAGGACTTTTGAAGGGTTGTAAAGTGGCTTGGTTCACGGTTTAAGAAACAAAGGATAAAGGCTCAAAGTATATTTGTACCCACCCGCTCTTCGTGATGTTCTTCCATCCTAAGCTCAGTTAATTGTGCGTCGCACTCTATTTGAGTTTGGAACGTCTTTTGGGTGATGGTTCACCAATTGAATTTTGGGAGACAGTCATCATCTCCTTTTTCTTTTTCAACATTTTTCATGTTGTTGAGGATTTGTAATGACCTCTCTATTTTGATTTTGATTTGTTATCCCTAACTTTTGCCTGACAACATTAGGCATCCTCCAAGTTCTGATGAATCTTTGGCGAAGTCCTTGCGCATCATTGTCGAAGTCAAAAACTAGGTCAGGAATCAGCATGTCATGAGGGCCATCCCTCCGTGCATATCCAAATTGTCTCAAAGCTAGACAAGGGTTGTAGGTAATGCCCCCTCTAATGCCAAGTAATGGAACATTAGGGAACTTCCCACAACGATCGACGATGATGACATTTTCTCTGGACCGAGAACACCAATGTACATCAAAGTGTGTGAGGGTCATCAACCGTTGTGACCACCTTAAGCCTTGCTCATTCTTCAAAACAGATTGTGGAAGGTGAGAAATAAGCCACCTTGCAAGGAGAGGAGTACAGCACATGAGAACACCTCTCTTCTTCATTGTTCGTGTGTAAAATGAGTGGAGGATGTCCCCAAGCAATGTAGGTATGGGATTCCTGGATAGGAAAATCTTGACAGTGTTGATATCTATAAGTTGGTTAGGATTTGGGAACAAGACCATTCCATAAATAAGGAGTGCCACAATTTCTTCAAAGGCTTGCAGATCCAAAGAATTCCAACACTCTTGTGCCTTCTCAAACAAGAATTTTTCCAAGAAGCCTTTGACACCACTTCTAGTTTCCCAATGCCCCTTGATGTCATATGGTTGCAAGTGTAGTGCTTGAGCAACATCTTCAGGCTTTGGTTCTTTTTCCGTACCGTTGAAAGGTAGTTGATTAAGGATAGGAATTCTCAGGAGTTGAGAAAATTCCTCCAAAGTAGGCAGCAACTGGTAGTCGGGGAATGTGAAACAGTGATGAAGGGGGTCAAAGAACTGGAACAACACTTTCACCATGTCTTCTTCAATGTTGGTGTTGACTAGGCTGAGCAGTCTACCATGTCTTTCACTGAAGAGAGAACTTTCTGGAATTCTGGATGTAAGCTCCTTGAGTTGAGGAGGGATTCTTACAAGGTTGACTTGGATAGTTTTCCTGCGAAGAACTTCCATGACCTACAAAACAAGAACAAAGATGAAGATCCAAACCCTTGAAATGGTTAGTGGATGCATATGATGCTTTATGATGTTCATGATGTATGCACAAACATATGTACAAGCAAGTCACACAAAACCCTAGTTTCAGGCTTGCATGAGGTTTCATAGGTTAGTACCCTCTTGAGTTTAGTTGGCTTAAAAACCTGTCCTATAAATAGTAACCGGGTTCTAAGGAGCTCAATATCATTGAATTGTTTTCTATGTTCATTGTTTTGGTTTAGCCACTTAACTAACGACCAAAATATTCCAAGAAAACAACCCTCAATGAGTGTAGTATCGAGTATCTACCAACTTTGGACTGCACCAAAGCCGGTCATCTCACTACCCCTAATAAAAGGCCAAGATGGTCAAGTAAGGTTCTAGGTCATTAGTGCTTAGTGACATCACTCAGCGGCCCCGTACTCTCCTTGATTGAACTCAAGGGTTACTGGTACTCACAAATATGTCGCACTAATATAGCTATTGCTTCAACCGTGTCGGTATACCCCGCACAGTTTCCACAACGTATTGCTATCTATGAATATTTCCCAAATCCGGGTGTAGGATTTCAAGCCCAAACAAGAGAACCAAGATGTAAAGCAATCAAAGTAAACAATTAGTCATGCAAAAGGGTGATCTAAGCCCTAAGGTTACCCCACTTTTAATTTTTTCCCAGCAGAGTCGCCAGTTCTGTGATACGGTGGGAGAACTGACTTGGGTTTTGCGTTTGTTTTCGCAAATGTTTCGGTTGAGCAAGAGTCGCCACCGACTTTTTATTTTATCCTAAGGAAAGGTTAAAAAGCACAGCAAAAACCTTTGAGATGTTTTCTTGGGTTCGGGGAGTGGATTATAGAAAGGGAAGGTATTAGCACCCTTTCTATCCATGGTTATCAATGGGCTCTTAGTTACTTGCTTAGATCACTTGCCTTGCATTTTCAATTGTTTGAAATGGTGCTTTCAATTGTTTGAAATGGTGCTTTGTGTGTGTGGTTTTGAAAATGTATTGAAAAGATGCCTTGTCTAGGCAACCCTTGTAACAATTCTTTACTCGAATGTTTTACAAAAGGTGTTTGTCTTTTTTTCAAGGTTTTGAAAGTTTGTTTTTGGAAGTTGTGTTGTGGAGTGTGTTTTGAAAGTAGGCAAGTGTGTTTTGCAAGTTTGATCAAGTAACTAAGAGTTGTCTACCCCTAAATTTACTCAAAGATTTTTCTATGTTTTAACCCTTTTAACAGTATTGTTCCACCATTGTATTTGGTGGACAATCTTGTGTTAGGATGTTAACGGGACGGGCGCGGGTCATCGTTTAGACCATGAATGCAATAGTGCCAAGTGTCTTTGGCAATTTTCCTTTAAGGGACTTGATCATTTTTTAGGCAACTTGAGAAAGCGTCATCGAGGGACTATGATCATTTGATTTGTTTTTGTTTTGCCAAAGACACTCAACATGCAACATGGCCCATTTTTTGAAGGCAACAAGTGGAGGAACCCTAAGGGTGAAAGTGTGTATTGTGTTGTCCATTTTCATGCTTGTTTATCTTTGGATTAGGTCAAGCTATTTGTTATTTGATTTTTGCATACAAACCCTAAGTCTATCATGGCATAATTTGAAAGCTTTTAAATACGGAAATTTAAAGTCCTAAATTATTACAACATGATTATGGGGATGGGGGTACAAATGTTTGAATGGGGGATATTTAGCAAGAAATTAAACCTAAAACTATTACATCCATATTGAATATACAAATTATTTAATTGTACAATAATTAAATAAATACAATAAATATGCAAAATGTATTATGCACAAAAATGGTTTTTTATGTATGTAAAAGTATTTTTCAATGTAAAATATAAACAAAAATAAAAAGGTCAATTTTGGAGTATTTTTATGGTTTAGGGCAAAACCCTAATTTTTGAATAAATAGCAATTATTTATTAATTACTTACAATATTTGTTAATTATATACAAAAAATAAAAAAAGAAGTATATTGTAAAAAAAAGTATTTTTTAGTGTCATATATTAATAAAAATAAAAATGTATTATTTTCATATTTTATCCTAAGTATTTTAATAAATATATACAAGTATTTATATTATATATTAAATATACTAAATATATACCAAAATAAAACATTAATTATTTACAAAAAAGTATATTTTTAGAAAATGTTTTCAACAGGTAAAATAAAATAATAACTGAAAATAAATATATTTTTGTATTATTTTGTAGTGTTTTAAATAAAGTATATATATTTATTTACATGTACATGTTTAATAAAGCAAATAAATGCCAAAAAAATGTAAAAATAATGTGAAAAAATATTTTTGGGATTTTTTATGTTTAAGCAAAAAATATGAAATCAGAATAAAAAATAAAAAGTCAAAAATGATAAAGATTTCACACAATGGGCCAGGGGGGTGTAAAACTAAAAAAGGGGTGCAAACAGCAAGTTGACTCAGGCCCAGCCCAAGTCAACTCTGTCTTCAACCTTCAGCCATTTGAAACAGAAAACGCGCGCCTTTCCTTGTTCCACACTAACTTCTGATTCCTTGATTTTTAGCCAAAACTCATAACATAAACAATGTAGAACATTAAATCACGAGTTCATACATATAAAAATCTTGACCTAACTCTCAGAAACGAGGGAGAATTTCTTCATCCCCAATTTCTGACCTAAATTTTCTCCAATGTTCATGGCCAAAATTCTCACAGCATACTCAATATAAATGAAAAGTAAGTATATGGATGGCTTCAGGGCTATGAGGAGAACATGTTTCATTCACAAACCTAAGCCTAATCATGCCTGGATAGAGAGATAGAAGTTCATATTTTTACCTGTTCAGCTTGAGTCGTGTACAACAATGGAGGTATCTTCAATGGAGTTTGAACTTTGGTACAGCTTTCCTGAAGTCCAAGGATGCTTCTCCTATGCTTAGCTTGCTTTGAATCTCTCTGAACCAAGCTATGGAAGTCCACCTGCAAAACTGAAAACTGAAAATGGCAAGTGATGTTAGGGATGTTACAATTTGTATTCAATGCTTGGGATAGATTCAGTGGGTGATATGGAACATGTTTGAACTCTTTTTGGCCAAAGTGCACGAGTGGAATGGACTGTGGAAGTCAATCTGCAGCAGGGACTCTGTTTTGCAGAAAAACTGTGCTTTTGGATATGAGGATGTATTGAGGGTGAAGGAATCGTGTTTTAGGTCAGTTAGGGAGTGTGAAAGATGAGAACAAAGTTTGCTTAGGTTAGTGTTTACAGGAATGAGATTTTGTATACGTTTTGCAATCTTGCTCCTTTTTGAAGTAAGGAAATGCAAGTTGGGTTATAGGCATGTACAATGTCCTTGAGCATGCTGCATATCTTCTTCTTGATCAGAGGGATTTGTGTACAAATGCTAGCTTCAAAGATCTGGCCCATGCCTCTTGGATTTGTTATTTGACATAAAGTGCATCTTTTCCAAAATGGCAAATATGCTTTTTCCATTTAAAGATTAATCTTGCATGTAATGACCACATGAACAAAATAACATCTTAGCACAATGGTTAGGCATTTAATTATGGTGTGTGAGACTGGTTTTGAGGCCAGAAAGCTAGCTTGTACAAGCTGACTTGAAAAATGCCAATGTATGAACATGCATTTGGTTATGAACAAAAGTGACTTTTGCCCAACTTTGCCAATTCGATTCTCCCTAACCACAAGGGTGTTTGAGAAGTTCTTGGACAATTTGGAAAGCTTGGAATGTGTACTACAATCCATCTTTGTAATGCAAATTGAAATTCCAAGTGGAACCATGTGAACAATGGCCATGAAGTTGGACAAAAATCCTGCCTAGAATAGGTCAAAATTTCTCTAAGTTAAAAAATGTTTTGCACCCTTGTTCCAAAAATCATAACTTGAGCTACAAGCTTTTTTTTAGGAAACTTTGAGAATCAAAGTTGTAGATTTTGCAATGGACTACAACTTTCATGTTTTGAGTTTTGTTTGAATCCAATTGTATCTTGATGAAAAAAAGGGACAAAGTTAGGAAAAAATAAGGAAGTTTCATAACTTAGAAAAATTCTAAGTTATGAAATTTTCTCATTCTAAACCCTAATTTGCAATTTTGGGTTTCTTGATGAACAAGTTTCATAATTTGACATGTCTTGATGAAAAATGAATCTTGACACTTGACTTTGACCAAAAAGTCAAAGTTTGACTTTTCAGTATACAGTCAAATTTTGATCAGTTGACTGGAAAATTCATCTGTCAATCTTGTGCATTTGAGATCTTTTGAACTTGTTGAATGTGTCAAGACAATGCCATTGAGTCCTTGAGTCCATATATGAGCTTGGTTTTCCATTGGTTAGGTCAAACAGTCAAAAATTGCCTTTGTACAGTCAAAACCCTAAAAATGACCATTTTGCCCTTTTGGTGATCTGATCAAATTTCTTGTGGAATTATGATCCAAACTTGACCAAATGGTTCATATGAGTTCATTATGTTGATGTGGGTCAAAAATTATGAAGTTTGACTGTCAATTGGCAACAGTTGACTTTTCCCCAATACAGCTGATTTCTAGGTCAACTGTCCAATTGACTGGGCAAAGATTGGAATCAAGGCTTGAAACTTGGTATGGATAAACTTGTGAGTCCAACATGAAGCATGAAAGTCACTTTTGGCATTTTAGGTCAAAACATCCTTGTGCAAACTCAAACCCTAATTTGGGTCAACAGTGTAAGGAGGAGTCTTGAGCAGAGCAAACCCTAACTTGATCTTGAGCTCCAAGGGTCTTGTGATGAGAAAAATGTTGATGAAATGAGAGGGCAAATTTTGGGGTACAACACTACCACAACTTTCGAAAATTTCCACATCATAGTAAGCCTGATGATACCAAATAATATCTGAATGAGTGAGGACCATAATCTTTGGAGCCCAATGAGGTTCCTTCCTGACATCCAAGTAAGCATCAGACCTAGGTAAGTGAGAAATAAACCACTGATACAACAAAGGCGTGCAGCAAATGATCATCCCTCCATGGTAATAATCCCGAAGATGAATAGAATAATAGGCATAAACCAATAATGTAGGTACTGCATTCCAAATCATAAAGATCGTAATGGCATTGATATCCATAAACTTGTCGACATTGGGAAATAAGAATAACCCATAAGCAAGTAGAGAAAAGATGGCCTCAAAAGCAACCATACTCTTCATCCTAGCAAAATAGCGAGCTTTCTCCAACAAGAACTAAGCGGGCAATCCTCTAATCCCTCCTTTAGTAGTAATGTGGGCTTTCACCTCATCATTCCCCAAATGGATCAAAGCAGCAATCTCATGGGATTTTGGCTCCCCCTCCAAAATGGTAAAAGGAACACGATCGATAATAGATAAACCCAATAGATAAGAATACTCTTACAATGTAGGCATCAACTGATAATCATGGAAAGTAAAGCATCGAAACATCAGATCATAGAACTGGACCAAAGTCGAGAGAATACCCTCCTTCATCTTGAGCTTCATAAGAGAAATAATGGACCCATACTTTCTCTAAAAATCTGTAGAACTCTCGATCTCGGGAATCAGACTCATCAACTTATCGATCTTGGGATCTTTGAAATTGTACTTCTTAGTCTTTCTTTTACCAGAATCCATAGTCAAAAATTACCTGAGATATTCGTAAAGAGTAAACTTTTAAGTCCCTTGAAACAAAATGTTTTAAAGGATGCTCATGGATGCATGAAAGCATGATGCAACAATCACACACAAGATCACAAACATATGGTTCATAGGTTTGATGTCACGAGCATGACGTCAAAGGTACTACCCACATGGTATGATCTAAAAGTTTATCACCCTCCGAACAAGGTTCTAAGAGGTTCCCAGAGTCTACATCCTTCCTTCAGATATTACCAACATCCCAATTTGACTTGGTAATTAGCAATATTCTCAGGAAAAACTCGTTTGAGCATAGTATCGCGTGACAACCATTTCCAGATTACTCCGTCATAGCTTCCTCACTACACCTAAAAGGCCAAGATGGGTTAAAGGTTCTACGGTCCTCAATTTCAACAGGCTCGCGGGTCAAAAGCAGCACGTCTTCTCGATTACTCAGTAAACGACACTACAATCAAAGGGGCCTCCACTGAGTGGGGGATCTCATGCCTCCTTTTTTGGGATTACTCCATCAATGTTAACATGAATATAATGCCCGTCCTATCTCAAGTTTTCCCAAGTCCAGGTAGAGGACTTATGAGAAATCACCAAGCACCTTAAAAACCAGGAAAATCCAGACAAACATATATACAACATATAATATACAACAGATAATAGCACATACACAAATAAACAAATATAGGCTCAACCATCTTAGGGATGGACCAGCAATAGGTCAATATTTCCTCAGTAAAGTCGCCATTTTTCTGTAGCGGTAGAAATGTTGAGACTAAGCCATTGGATTGACTTAACTCGCACAGATTAAAATAAAAATCACCACCGCACTTTATTGTTTCCAAAGGAATGGGAAAAGAGCGAATAACCCAAAAGAGGGGGAGAGAATCTAAGTTTGGGGGTTGTTTATGAAAAGGGAAGGTATTAGCTCCCTAAACATCTACAGTACTCTGCAGGAACCTCTTTGAAAATCTGTGTATCTTGGCTATAAAAGTTGTATAAAAATAGATTGTGGGGATGAGAAATGAAATATTTTTTATAATTTTTGCACCTGCCGCAGTTGTGAACCTTTAGTGTCTACGTACCACCTTCTGTGCAATAGGGGATCAGGGTACTCATAGTTCACCTTTAAAAAATTTAAAACACATGTGTGTTGGTTATTTTTAAGAGATAAGACATCATCGTCGTATCTGAGTGGAAAACATACTTACTACCCACGATTATGAGAAAGGAGAATTTGCATCATCTCAAAGTGGAGGATATAGCTTGGATTTTAAAATCAATAAAGCCTCACTCAACACCCAAGTGGAAAATATCTCACTTCACTACATATCATAGAAGTATAGTAGCTCACATCACTACAAGGATTGATAAGAGTCTAATCTTTTGAGAAATGTTTTAAGGTAAAAAGCCAAAGTGGCAAAATGGTTTGAATGAGATTGATTGAATTTTAGTCTTCTCACAAAAATGTCAAAGTATTGTTAAATTGTTTAAAGTTTGATTAAGAAAATATTTTTGAAAATACATGGACCTAAGTCCAAGTTTATTACGAAAGTGGTTCAAGTTTAAAAACAAGAAGAGTTTTCAAAAGGAGGGAGAAGATTTTTGAAATTAAAGAATATGGGAGGAGATGAAAGGACTATCCTAAAGCATAAGGTAAAAGCTAGGGAAAAGAACTGTCTAACTAACAAGAAGCCAACACTTGACATAATGAGTCAATGTAGAATTTTCATCCTTTGGATTGAAAACAAACAAGCAAAGATAATAAACATCTTAAGAAAACTAGGCTTCAATTGCATTAAGTATTCACAAAAATTGGGAAGAGTAACGATTGTATACAAATGAATTCCCGATCACAAACAAAGCATGTAATCACAATAACCTGCACACAAAGCAAACAAACACCCCAATGTCTTGGGGTAAACCCCAAGAGCTCCAGACAAAATAACAGTTGAGGTCACAAGGTCTCAAGGTAGGTCAAGTTCTCTAATCCTAAGTCCAAGAAGTCCATCACTCCATAATGCCCAGGATAGCAACCAAATAGTCCAAGTAAGATTAAAGTTTTTTTATGGTTCAAGTTGATTATTAGGTATCTTCAAAAAGAAATGAAGAGCTCAAGGGAGCAAAATAAAAATGACATAAAAGTAAATGCTCAAATGAGCACAGATGAAAATAACATGAAATGTAAGTGCTAAAATAAATGTGCTTAAAGTAAAAGCATAAAGTAAAAGCACAAAATAAAGTCAATTGTTAGAAATTAGAGGTTAATTAAATGACCATCTTGAAACTTTCATTTGAAACTCATTAGAGGATTGATAAAACGGAAGCTTCTCAGCAACAAGTTTCATTTGCTCTTTGTCAAGTATATCATTCATTTAAAATTCTCAAGGCGACCATAAATGATCAACGATGTTTAAGTGATTCACTTTGACCAAAGCTTATGGAGATTCATTAGAGAATTGATAATACCAAAGCCTTCTAATAATGAATCTCAAGGTAATTGGACCAAGTGTTTCAAATTAACATACTTGGACTTACAAACATGGGTTTGGATCACGAATGATCATTTCCCGAATCGAGACAAAATTTAGCGCTATGTTAAGCAATCGTAAGTGGACTTATATAGAAGTCACACCTATTTTGAGGCCGGTCAATAGCAATTTATGTGTCATATATTTGGAGAGATGATATGTATATCATCCTCTAATAACATGTGACACAATAAGAAGAGGATAAGATGAAGAGAGATGGGATAAGAATTAAACCACATTTGAACCAAAAATTTAATCAAGCCATCATTAAAATTATCCATCCATTTTTGTGGAGTTAAACTCAACACCAAAGATCCAATGATGTTAATGAAGCTCATGATGAAAATCTCATAGTCCAAAATCAACCAGCATATATACAAAATAAAATTGTACTTAAAAATAAAGGAACAAATTTTTTTAAATGGTTTTTAAATGAAAATAAAAGGTAAAATAGAAACTATATTCAAAACATCCAAGAAAAATTAAATAAGACCATAGACAAATCAGAAATGAACTCAAATATTTTTATAAAATTTTTTGTAATTTTTTTAATTCAAAAACTATTTTTAAAATTAAAAGGAATAGGCAAAATAATCAAAAAATTGTGAAATATAGTAAAGTTAGAATTAAAAATAAAACGAGGTCACCAATATTTGTCAAGAGGTCATTGGATCCTTCCATATTTTTTTTCAGACCCTAAAGTGAAAAAATATAAAAAATATCAAAACACAAAATAAAATTGTGAAAAAATAATAATCAAAAAGAGAAAAATCAAAAGTATTTTTAAATTTTTTTTATAGGTGTTTTGAAGTTAAAATGATTTTTTTATGAATTTTTGAAGTTTAAAACAAATAAAATATAAAAATCGGAAAATAAAATAAAAACCAAAAATATGTAGACCATTGGATGAGAGTCAAGATGCGTTAGTAAGCTAATATAATGGATTAGACGCACTATGCATATCATGGTCCTTAGTGAATAAAACACTGAATCATTTATTAAAATCAGAATTAAAAAAAAACAAATGGCATGATATCATTAATTGAGAGATGACACGTTGGTCATCTTCAACATCCAGCCACGCGAATTGCAGGTCTCTGAAATGGAAAAATTAGAGCTTGATACCGGTACCATTCGCTTCGTCTCTTCAAGACGATTCCAATGGTACCCTCGCGAAAAATTTATGTAAGGTGTAGCTCAGTCGTTTTGGAAGGAAATATTTGAAAAGGGATTTGAAAATTCATGGCCAAAACTCACTTCCAGTTGAAAATAAATGTTGCGACTAGAATCAAAATTATGAGAGCTTCATTAAAGTATCAAAGTTTGAGAGAATTGGTGAAGGAATCTACCTATTGAAGTTCAAATTCAGAGCTCTGAAACTTGACTTGGCTAGCATGATTTAGGAAGCCTTAGAGCTTAGTTCTTCTTCTGTTAGCTTAAGTGAGGTTCAAGGATGATGAATTGACAAAGAAAATGGATTGATGAAAGTTATAAAACCAAAATCGAAGTTGCAGAAAAGTGGGTTCAAGAGGAAGTTTGACAGGGTGATTCTGACTTTCTAAGCTTGAGAAAATGAATGAGGTATGAACCTCTATTTATAGGGAAACTA
Organism: Vicia faba; assembly: GCA_948472305.1. NCBI lineage: Eukaryota > Viridiplantae > Streptophyta > Magnoliopsida > Fabales > Fabaceae > Vicia > Vicia faba. The sequence continues at coordinate 711,449,367 of OX451738.1, forward strand.
ATGGAATGCTTAAGCGTGTGAAATGATGAAGTTTGGAGGGAAATCGTGTGAAGTTGCAAACATGAAAAGTGTGACTTCTATTTTGCTCAAAACTCAACCAAAGCTTGCGTTTCAATGTGCTAATCATCTCTAGAAGTTCATTAAACATGATTAGAAGTAAAAACACGCAGAAATTTTGTGTTTAGAGGCCAAATCAAGGATTTCAAATTCTGACTTTGGAGAAAACTTCAGTTTAAATGTACCATTTTTGAATCAATGATGTGTATGACTTATGGAACCTTAGGACTTGATTATTGATGTATTGAAAAGAAGAGATCACAAACTTTACAATGTGTAAAGAATGGAATCAAATGGATACTTGAGCTGAAAGTTGTGATGAGTCAAAGTTGAGAAAAAATATGATGACTTTTTGTACTTAGAAAAATTCTATGTTTTTTTCTTCAAAATGACCTATAATGTTTTGCATTCAAACATGGCCTTCCATTTAAAATTTACACTTGACCAAAAAAGATGGCATGAAGTAGATCTCTTGAATGACATTTTGAGACTTGAATAATTTAAAAAATCCAAAAATTGAGAAATTTATGACTTTGTGAAGTTGGTGAAAATTCATGAGATGACCTATAATCTTTTGCACCCTTAGGGCATCTTCCATCCATTTACAAGCTTAGAACATAAAAGAAGAGTTGAAGTTTACATCTTTAAGATCATTGTGGAAAAATAACGGGCTCAAGGAGATAAAAATTGACTAAGTTATGATCTTTTGAAGTCACATAAGGGATTTTGATGGCCTATCTAGAGGACTTGTAATCTTTCTTCATCATTAGGTATCCTCCATACAAAATTTCCATTGAAACCTTAGAAGTGATTTATTAATAATCCTTTGAAGAGAAGAATTTTTTTGGAATCACTCAAAAATACCAAAAGATGAGTAAGATATAGCCTTTAGAAGTTCAAAACCCTAGCTCCTAGAGCAACAAAATGCCTTGGAAAACCTTTTCAATTTTCACAAACCTTCTTGCACAAATACTTTTTTCATGTAAATAGAAGTTGTTGAGGATGATAATGAGAAACCATGGCGACCATAACCACATACAAATATTGAGAATTGAGGGAGATATGCACTTGTGATCAAGAAATCAAAGACTTGTCCAATTAGGTCAAACTTCTCCAATCAACCCTTGTATCTTTGGACTATCTTTGACAACTTGAGGAATGATGGATCATAATAGAATTTTTCATGATATTACTTCAAAACTTCTTCAATGATGATGCTTGAATCTCAATGAAGCTTTGTTGAAGAAGGCATGGGAATAAACTCATGAACCTATAAATTAACTTGACGGAATGTGTTGTGCTTTCACCTATAATATCATCAATTAGGGAAAAATTTCAATGTATTTATTAGTTAAAAGGTAATCAATACAAAACATAGATGATCACAAAATACAAGTCAAGGTGCTTGGTGATTCCCCATGAGCAAAGCTAAAGATGAGGAGAAGAACCAAACCCTAGTGTGATCTTGTTGTGATTGAGTTGATATGATATGCTAGAGGAATCCTAGGGGAAAAAATTGGGGTACAAAAACATGTTTGCTAAAGATTACATCAGAAGATGAAAGTTATCGTTGGGACTCCTTTACTTCTTAACAGAACTGTACGTAACAGAATAACAGAGTTCTTGTTTGCAGCGTTTAGTGCACTCAGAAGTTGTAGCTTTAGAACTTCTTTATACAAGCGTGTTAAGCAGATTTTGCTTTCTACTAAGATGTGTTGAATCAGAGTTTAAACAACGATCTAACTCATCTTTTGTGCTTCTTACATCAGAACTTCTCTGCAAAACAAAATACTTATTTAGGTAGAATTGTTCTTTGAGTGTTTGTTATCATCAAAACTCTTACAAGGATTGTAGAATCAAACTATGTTATCTCCCCCTTTTTGATGATGACAAAAACTTGGATATTTTGATCAAATATGTAAAGAACATAAAGCATTAAAGTCTCCCCCTGAGTTGGATACTCAGATGGAGAAGAAATACTTCCCTGAAGAATGTTCTGATCAGAGTTTTTGAGAAGAATATTTTTTATGTGTCCACAACTGTCCTCAATAGAGGTTGTTCCTATTTTGCTTTCAGATTAAAAATAATAGAAGTTATGATATTCAACATGTTCGAGACTGAGTCTCGATACTGTTATATTCGAAATATCTTACGTTCTCCCCCTTTTTTTGTCAAGAATCAAAAAGAAATAAAAACACTTTAGACAATAAAAGACATTTTTTAATTCAAGAAGATTCAATGAAACAAAATAAAAAACACAATGAAGAAAACAAATTTCAGAACTAAGTTTGAGAAGGTGGAAGTCGTGTGAATAGGGCTTCCAATAAACTCTTAATCTGATTGTTTGATTCCTCTTATTTTCCAAGCATCCCCTTAATTTCCCTGCAAGTATCATCCTTCCTATCTAGCCTTTCCTTAAACACAACATTTTCTTTCTTCAACTCCTCCAGAGTTTTTAGCACAAGAGAGGGAGAGGGTATTTCAATAGAAGGGACCACTTTTTCAGAGCATACTATAACCGATTCTGACTCAGGAGCTTCTTCAACTTCCTTGCCTTTGTCTTGAAACATGACCAGAGGAATGGGGTCATAGGATGGTTCATTACATTCTGATGGCTGATGATCTTCCCAAGGGGTATTGTCCAGCAGAAGGAGTGGCTTCTTTTCCCAGTGTCACAAAACTTTATCCTTTAAGATATTCAGGCGATCACAAGTTCTGTTGTGCTATTTCATAACTAAGCTCCTTTAATTTCAGAGATTCAGACTTGAACCATTTTCTGAAATGGTTCCAATGAGATTCATAAGCAATTGGATTGAGATTATCTATGCAAGATAGATTTAGAGAGTTAACCCATTCCTGTATTTGTGTTTAAAAAATCAACAAGGATTTACCAACATCTACTTTGGAGATTTTTGGTTTTGGTTTCGGAACGACAATTTTCTGAGAGCTTGTGACGAGATTGTCCAAATCTTTTAAGTCTATAACAGTTCTAAGAGGATCTTCTGGGTAGTTATTTAGAGAGGGAGAATAAAAAAGGATAATGGGTGAATTTGGTGAGTTTGGTGGAGTGGACTGATAAGGAGATGGAATATCTGGGATGGAGAGGTTCTGTGAATATGTTGAGGGAATTATAGGTGGCTTAGAGATCATGAGAGGGCAGGTGATTCAAGGGATGGATGTTGTGGTATCAGAGTCAAGATTTGGATTTTCCGTTTGGGGAGCTTCAAACAACAAATCAAATTGATCAATATCAGAGAGAACTTGTGCAAGTTTGGGCTCATTTTGGTCAAGATGGGTAGAGGGTGGATTATCTAGAAGGTTATCTAGAGGAAAGGAGGTTTCAAAATCTATGTCAAAATCATCAAAGGTTTGAGGAGAAGGATCTTCTGGGGGCTCTGGAGATGAAGGGTTTTCAGATGTTGATAGCAGTACTGATTTAAGAACAGAAACAAAAGAAGGGTTAGCTTTCTTTTGGCAGCTTTGGGAGTCTTCTGAGAAGTTCCTTCTGCAGCTACTTTCCTTTCCCTTGATTTTCTGGGAGCAACTACCAGAGGTTGTTGTCTCAGATCACAGATGTTCAAATCTAGATTTGTCCTTTCCCTCTTGCAAGCATCCAGATACATGAGAATAATATCTGGAGATGAGTCTGCTTGAGTGAAGAGAAGAAAATCCTCCAGGGGTACTCTTCTAGTGGTAATGACTTCCTTGGTGGTGATTGTTGGATCCTTCTTAATAGTTTCAATAATCTTCATCTTCTTCAGATTTTTGGTGTTTAGGGGTTTACCAGTACAAGCTTCCAGAGTGCTAGCTTGTTGAGCCTCAGTTAGATGTTCTATCAATTTGTTTTCTATCAGAATATCTGAGACGAGTCTTCCCAGAGGGATCCAGTCTCTCTTTGTTCTTTCTTTTTCTCTTATTTCTTTGACGCTGGTCTTCAGATGATTGAACAAAAGATGTGGAAGATTAACCTTTGCTTTGGTGGCGATAAAGTACAGAAGGTATTGCTGGTCAATGTTGATGTAATCTAGAGAACTTGTAGGCTTCCTGTGATTGATGCAACCCAAAATAATTTTAGACCAAATTCTGAGGTAATCCTTTGGGTCTTTGATTTTGTTGGACAGTTGACCAGAAGTAAAGATTTCCTTTGAGATCTTGGTTAGGTCAGAACCTTTGTCAGCCATATCACTACATCGAATACCGCCGTCTTCGTGACCTATTAGTTGCCCAATGAGATCTTCAGAGATGATGATTTTATTCCCCATAACAAAATATGTAACCTGATGATTTGAAGTTGTAGCGTGAATCCAGAATTCTTTAACAAGTCTTGGAAAAACTGGACCTAGGAGGCGATCAAAGTACTTAGTCTATCCTTGGAACTCAACATCAGGGGTTAAATCGTATTCGTTTTCCTTCATGCTGACAAAATCTATAATGAGCTCACACATAACTTCCATTGAATCAATGGGTGTGAGGAGAGTTCTTGAGGGTTCTTCATACCTTTCTGTTGTTGAGGAAGTAGAGCCAAGAATGCTTTGAGATCTTTGAGCAAGTTGTTGAGAGGAAGCCATTCGTTCACACAGACTCTTTTAAGGTTTTTGAAAGATTGAACAAATTTAGGAGAGAAAAAGGAATTGAGAGTGGAAATGTGATATTGAAGGTGAACGAAGTGTGTATATATATATATATATATATATATATATATATATATATATATATATATATATATATATATATATATATATATATATATATATATATATATATATATATATATATATATATATATATATATATATATATATATATATATATATATATATATATATATATATATATATATATATATATATATATATATATATATAAGAAAATAGAAGACTTAATAAACAAGAAAAAAAATTAAAGAAAAATGATTACATGCATTAATGATTCCTGAAAAGAGGGATAGTGTGAAGATATGAACAGTTATTGATTTGACACGAGCCTCAATGCATCAACTCAATGTTTCAGTTTCTTAAGAATTTGAACATGTGTTCAGCCTTAGAGGAAGACCTTGCGTATAGAATTGACAAATGTTGATATTGTAAACTGCATGCTTCTATCTTTGAAATGAACCGTTTGAAGAACGTTCAAATCTTTTTAGATAGATCCTGATACAACTTCCCTTCTTACTTCTGAAGAACTATTGATCATATGTTCACAAAAAAATTTAAAGCATAAATTTATGAGGGTTAAAGTATACAGAAACTGAATTATCATTCTGGGCATAATTTCATGCTGAGATGTTTCAGAATAAAGTGAAATCTATCTTAAGAAAGGGGTTTAGTGAAAACATCAGCCCATTGATGGTTTGTGTCTATAAATTTTAACGAAATAATTCCTTTCTGAATATAGTCCCTAATAAAATGATGTTTAATTTCTATATGCTTAGCCCCACAATGTAAAATGGGATTTTTTGAAAGACAAATAGCAGAAGTATTGTCACAGAGAATAGGAATGTTACTCTCATATATGTTGAAGTCTTCAAGTTGACTTTCCATCTAGAGTATTTGTGTGCTGCATCCAGCTGCTGCTACATATTCAGCTTCATCAGTTGACAATGCAATGATGGATTGCCTTTTGCTGGCAGCTTTCAGAGGTGTTTTTTCTTTCTAATTTTTCTCCAGCGAAGTCAGCATCACAGTACCCTACTAATTTGTATTATTTGGATTTTCTATAGTAAATACCAAGATTAGTAGTACCTTTCAGATACTTGAAAATTTGCTTAACAGCTGTTAAGTGATATTCTCTAGGATTTGATTGCAATCTAGCATAAAGACAAACACTATACAGAATATCAGGTCTTGAAGCTGTTAAGTATAAGAGAGAACCAATAATACCTCTGTGGAGCTTCTATTGTACCTTCTTACTTACGTCTTCCATTTCAAGAATGCATGTGGGATGCATAGGAGTTTTGGCTGGCTTACATTCTGACAAGTCAAATTTCTTCAGAAGATCTTTGACATACTTGCTTTGATGAATGTAAGTTCCTTCTGGAGTTTGATTGATTTGGATATCCAGAAAGAACTTGAGTTCGCCCGTCAAGCTCATTTCAAACTCTTTCTACATAGACTTAGCAAATTCTCTTCCCAAAGAGGCTTTAGTAGATCCAAAAATTATATCATCTACGTAAATTTGACAAACCAGAATGTCATTTTTAAATAGTTTACAGAATAAAGTAGTGTCCACCTTCCCTCTGGTATAATCACTTTCTAACAGAAAATTACTTAGTCTTTCATACCAAGCTCTGGGAGCTTGTTTCAGACCATATAATGATTTCTTAAGTTTATATACATATTTTGGATGTTTTAAATTTTCAAAACCAGGGGGTTGGTGCACATAAACTTCTTCATCAATGTAACCATTTAAAAACACACTTTTAACATCCATCTAATAAAGAGTGATGCCATTACATACTGCAAAAGAAATTAAAAGTCTGATAGATTCTAACCTGGCGACTGGAGCAAAGGTTTCTATATAGTATATCCCTTCTTGCTGACTATAACCTTGTGCCACTAGTTGTTCTTTGTTTCTGACTACTTCTCCTTGTTTATTTAGCTTGTTTCTGAAGACCCATTTGGTTCCAATGATGTTAAACCCTTTTAGTTTAGGAACTAGATCCCACACATCATTTTTGGTAAACTAATTTAGTTCTTCCTGCATTGCGAGTATCCAGTCATTATCCAGAAGGGCTTCGTCAATGGAAGTTGGCTCAATCAGAGACACTAATCACATGAGAGATTTTTTAGAATTTTTTTATTGTAGATCTTGTTCTAATTGAGTCTTCTTTCTTTCCTAGAATCTTGTTTTTCGGATGAGCTAAACTGCTTCTGGATTATCTTTTCTGGATGGGCTCTTCAGATGTTATTGTAATGTTTGTGACATCTTCTTCTAGATTTGATTGTGATTCTTTGCAAGGAACTTCTGATGCAGTGTCTTTAGTACCTGTAAATTGAACTTCTATATCTGCAAAAAAATTACCCTACTTTGACTTTTGGGAGCCAAGCCTATCATCAAACCTGACATTGATAGACTCTTGCATAATCTGTATTTCTATGTTATATACTCTATAACCTTTTGAACATTCAGAGTATCCTAATATGAGATACTTTTGTGCTTTAGAGTCAAACTTGTTCAGATGTTCTTTAGTGTTTAGAATAAAACAAGTACATCTGAATGGATGGAAATAAGAAATGTTAGGCTTTTTGTTCTTCCACGGTTCATATGGAGTGTTATCCAGAATAGGTCTTATGGAAATTCTATTATGAATATAACACGATGTGTTAATTGCTTCTGCCCAGAAGTTCTTGGCAATGTTAGTCTCATTGATCATGGTTCTGGCCATTTCTTGTAAAGTTCTATTCTTTCGTTCTACAACTCCATTTTGTTGAGGATCTCTAGGAAAAGAGAAATCATGAGATATGTCATTCTCATTAAAAAATAATTCAATTTTTTTTGTTTTCAAATTCCCCACCATGATCACTTCTCACTTTAACAATTCTAAGATCCGTTTCATTTTGAATTTGGTTGCAGAAAGTAAAGAACACAGAGTGTGACTCGTCCTTGTGTCTTAAGAACTTTACCCATGTCCATCTGATATACTCATATACAATCATTAATCCATAATTATTGCCACTAATGGATGCAGTTTTCACAGGTCCAAATAGATCTATATGCAGAAGTTCTAATGGTCTAGAGGTAAAAACAACATTTTTTTCTTTGAAAGAGGGTTTTGCAAACTTTCCTTTTTGACATGCTTCACACAGAGCATCTGATCTGAACTTCAGGTTAGGAAGTCCTCTGACCAGATTGAGTTTGTCAATCTGAGATATTCTTCTCATACTAACATGTCATAATCTTCTGTGCCATAGCCATTGCTCATCGTTAACAGACAATAGGCATTTTACACTCTGACTTTTTAGATCAGAAAGTTTTATTTTATAAATGTTGTTCTTTCTCTTTCCATTAAATAGGATATATCCATCTTTTTGACTAACCTCTTTACAGGACTTTTGATTGAAGATTATATCATAATCGTTATCACTTAATTGACTTACGGATAACATGTTATGCATTAATCCATCTACTAATAGGACATTAGTTATAGAAGGAAGTGTACCATTACCAATAGTTCTGGAGCCAATAATCTTTCCTTTATGATTTCCTTTAAAACCTATGTAGCCTCCAGATTTAAGCTTCAGGCTTTGGAACATATGATTTCTTCCTGTCATGTGTCGAGAGCATCCAGAGTCCAGGTACCAAGATTTGTGTTTCAATTTTGCTGTTAAAGACACCTGCAACATAGACAATTTTTTCCTTAGATACCCATATCTTTTTGGGTCCTTTTTTGTTAGAGTTTCCAAAATTCTGTTTGAATTTTGGTTTGGCAGAAAAAGTATTACTAGTATACTTTATGTCATGTGTATTCCCATAGGTGAAGTGAGAATAAAGGGGTATGTGTTTTATGACCATGTCCTTAACTTTATTAGGTTGAGATACTTTACCCTTATATCCTATCCCTTTTCTGCCATTTTTGCTAATTCCATAGATCATTGGAGCTATCTTGCTCCTATTTATGTTTTTAGCAAGAAATATTTGAAAGCTATGATCATATTCTTTTATGATCTTATTAGAGTTACTAGAAACTTCTGAGACAGTTTCTTTTTGAGCCTTTCGTAATTTATTTTCGAGTTTAGAAATTGTTTCTTTAAGCTCATAGTTTTTTGTTCTCAGTTACTTAGTTTCTTCAGAGTCAGAAACTAGATCCTTTTTCAGGTTCTTGTTTTTTACTCGAAGTTGCTGATATCTCTCAAGAATTTCTCACAAACTTTCCTCTAATTGAGATCTAGAAAATTTAGAGAATACCTCTTATGCCTGAGTCTGATTCTGATTCAGATGATCTAGATTCATCTGATACGTTGGCCATTAGGGCTATGCTGGCTCTTTAATCGTCTGATTATATTTCAACTTCAGAAGATTCTGAGTCATCCCATGTTGCCATGAGGCTTTTCTTATATTCTTTAAAGAACTTCTTTTTAGGTTTCTCTTTTTGAAGATTTGGACAGTTACTTTTGTAATGACCTTGTTCATTGCATATGTAGTAAAAAATATCTTTGTTACTTGATTTTCTATGTCCAGAAGATGGTTTATAATGATTCCCCGTTCTTCTGGAAGTTCTGAACTTCCTCTACTTGTGCTTCCATAGCTGATTGACTCTTCTGGAGAGAAGAGATAGTTCGTCTTCTTCTGATGAGGATCCACCAGAGTTTTCTTCTTTTGTCTGCAAAACTTTAGGTTCATATTTTTTATTAGATTTAAGATCTAGAGACTTACCTTTCTTCTGGGGCTCATCTTCTTCTATTTCTATCTCATGACTTCTCAGGGAGCTGACAAGTTCTTCAAGAGAGATTTTGTTCAGATCTTTGGCCAGTTTTAGAGCTGTGACCATGGGTCTCCATTTCTTGGGTAAACTTATGATGATTTTCTTTACATGATTTGCATTTGAATACCCTTTATCCTGAACTTTTAGTGCAGCAACCATAATTTGAAATCTTGAGAACATTGTCTCAATGGTTTCATCTTCTTCCATTTTGAAAGCTTCATACTTCTGAATGTGAGAAAGAGATTTGGTTTCTTTGACTTGCATGTTGCCTTCATGCGTCATTTTCAAGGAGTCAAACATGTGTTTTGCTGATTCTCTATTTGTGATCTTCTCATACTCTGTGTAAGAAATAGCACTCAAGAGAATTGTTCTGGCCTTGTGATGATTTCTGAATACTCTCTTTTGATGATCTGTCATTATTTTTTTGTCAATCTTCTGACCACTTTCATCAACTGGATGTATGTACCCATCAGTCACCATATCCCAGAGATCAGCGTCATGAGCTAGAAAGAAAGTTTCATTCTGTCTTTCCAGTAATCGAAGTTTTCACCGTCAAAGATTGGAGGTTTGTCACTGATTCTATATTACTCATCATTATAATCATTACTGATGTTCTGACTTGGTCCCACCATAGTGTTTTTCTTGCTTGGATCTTTTTCTGACACAGTTAAGTGTTTGCACTCAGAACCATGCGCTCTGATGTCAATTGAGGAATGGAAAAACATAAGAAGGGGGTTTGAATTGGGGTTTTTAAAACTTAAGTCAAAAGACACGATGGTTATCTCGGTTCGTTTGAAATCAAACTACTCTAGTCCACCCGCCAAGGTGATTTCGCCTCTCTCAATAAGGTCTTAATCCACTAATCAATCTTGATTACAAAGGTACAATGACAACTGCCAAAGTCTTCTTGAGTTTAAAACACAACCCAATTTTCTCAAGGTATTACACAATGCTATATTTGAAAGTGTGTACAAGATATGTTTTCTAACAAAAAATAGTATCACAAAAGTGATGTATTACACAAATGAAAATCAATGGATTGAAGGTAGTGAAATTTCTCGTTTGTAGTGCGCAGCAATATCGTCAACGATTTCTTCTTCATGTCTTGTATATATAGGCAATGCATGAGAGGTTCTTTTGGAATGTTGATAAATAGTAGTTAATGAACTTTCTAAACATATATATTCTTTTCCTCTTTCAGCCGTTACTTTTGAATAGCCATGAATGAAATGTAACTCTTCAGAACATGCTTGCTAAAGATTACATCAGAAGATGAAAGTTACCGTTGGAACTCCTTTACTTCTTTCCAGAATTGTACGTAACAGAATAACTAAGTTCTTGTTCGCAACATTTAGTGCACTCAAAAGTTGTAGCTTTAGAACTTCTTTATATAAGCGTGTTACGTGGATTTTTCTTTCTACGTAAGATGTGTTGAATCAGAGTTTAAACAACGATCTAACTCATCTTCTGTACTTCTTACATTAGAACTTATCTGCAAAAACAAAATACTAATTTAGGGAGCATAATTGTTCTTTGAGTGTTTGTTATCATCAAAACTCTTACAAGGATTATAGAATCAAACAATGTTCTAACACTTGTCACATGTTTTCAAAATCCTTGGTTAGTTGGCATAGTAAAAATCAAGTTTCTGTAGATTTCTCAACAACCGAGGTAGAATACGTGGCAACCGATAGTTGTTGTGCCCAAATTTTGTAGCTTAAGCAACAATTACTTGATTTTGACATTAAACTTTCACATATTCCCATCATGTGTGATAACACTAGTGCCATCAATCTAACCAAGAATCCGGTGCTACATTCTCGCACTAAGCATATCGAGATACGTCACCATTTTCTTCACAATCATGTTGAAAAAGGGGATGTTGTATTCGAGCATGTTAATATTAAGAATCAACTTGCTGATATTTTCATTAAACCTTTTGCAACCAAATCGTTTTTCAATATACGTAGGGAATTGGAGATCATCAATATCTCCAATGTTGCTTAATTTTACCTTTTTTATTTCACTTTTCACTTTTACTCTAACCCTTTGTTTGATTATTTTACATCATGTGAGTGCAACTTCCGTTCCATCAAGAGTGATGTAATATCGTTTCAATTTCTCCTTGAAAGTAAGACTTGACTTAATGCGTGTTATGTGTTGATTAAAAATGCTTGAAATTTTTTCAAATGATGAAAACCATGAATGTTCATTTCCAAAATTTTTGATTGACAACCATTGTGTGTTTTCAATGTATATGTTTATAATGACTTCATGTATTAATTCTTTCACATTTGTATAAGTTTGTTCTTGTTGTGAAATCATGTGTTTTTTTATTAAGTTTATTTATTGTATTAGTGCTTGAGTTAATTGTATGTGTGTTACTTGCAATATATATTTCTTGTTGTAGTTAGTCACATGTTATGATAACCATTTTCATTTAGGATTGAGTAGTGACATGTTCTTGTCGCTATGCTAGGCATGTATGTGCAGCATCAGGAGTTCCATTATGATGTGTTACATAATCGTGACACTATGGAAGCAACTTGAAAAGTTTGCTCTTACATCGCATTCATTAATAATCATGCATTGCATTACATATGTTATATTGTGGTTTTCTGGTTATTTATCAATTTCGCATCATTACATATATATGGGGATATGTAATTGTTTCACTTCTATGCAAAATTCCTGAGTGATATATTAGTATTTGTATTGGAATATGATACTTCTGACAGTTTGCTATCTTTCTTTTTTATGTTTTCAAATGGGGGTAAGCATATGCGAGATGAAGTTGGGAAGCGAAAATTCAGGGGGAGCCTTAGATAACTACATGAAATGCATCGTCGCAAGTTTTACCACCATCAAAAGGGGGGGAGTATGTGAGTACAACTTCACCATTAGATGTTTTGCATGATACCAAAACTAGGAAAACTTAGCATTTATGTATATTGGACGGTATCTCTATGTCTTGTGGCACTCCTTTGCATTAGGGATCTTAGGAACAATTAAAAACCATTTTGAAATTGACCAATGTCTTGAAAACAAGTTTTTGCATGATTTTTTCTTACATGTGCTGACACATACATGTTTTAGGTTGGCATATGCAACTCAATTTTTAAGCTTGTAGCCTCTGGAGGACTTAGGACGACACATACTAAAGCTTTTAAGAAATTGAAAAATTCTTATTTTATGTGTTAGCATATACGAATTTTAGACCGACACATGCAATGCAGTTTTAAAAGCTAAATGCTACTGCCATGCTTAGGCCGACACATCTATTTTTCAGGTCGACATATACAATTAAATTTTGACTTATGTGTCGACACATACAATTTTCAGGTCGACACATACTGTTTAATTGAGTCAAATTTTCAATTCTTTTTAATTCATAAAATTCCATTTTTACACTTAACTTTCGACAACTATAAATACATCATTCATGCATCATTCCAACTTGGTGAAACTATAAACACATACTACATTTGCTCTTCATATTCAACCTCCAACCTACGCATATACACTTATGAATCACACATAATCATCTTTTGTCGTGGTGACATCTAGGTGAGGTTTGATAATGTCTAGTTATGTTCTTGTGTAGTCAAGAATATTGGGTTGAGATTTGCTGGGGGTTTCATCCAAAAAAACTGCGGGTTTGTCCTCCAAGATCGTTGATATATTTAGGGGTTTTTGTGCAATACATTCAAGAGAGGATTTCATCCTAGTGAAAGCCTTTAGAGATAAAGACTTCAAATAACCCTTTGGAGATAAAGAACGCAAATGAAGTAGCACGAGAACAGCGGATCAAATTGAAGTCTTGTGTGCAAAAGGTACAATTGATCGTGCACGAAAGCTTTGGAGATAAAGTACACAAAGGAGTAACAAGATTCGATAAATAAATTGGTAGTTATTGTGTCTTGGACTTTCTCAAGATCAAAATAAGAGAAGGGATTGAATTAACAACAAATGATTAGAGTTTGTAGGGTTGCTCTTGGAACACTTCTCTTATAATGACTTTTTGCATAGTAAGAAATTATCTTAATTCCAAAATTGGAATTTAGGGAGACGTAGCCATATCGAGGATGATTGGAGAAGTTCCTAAACAAATCCTCGTATCTCTTTTTCTTACTTGCTTTACTTGATTTAATTTTCATTAATCAATTTGTCAAAGAACATTGAGTAATCGATCGACTCGTAAGAATTTTTCCATGACTGTTTTTGTTTTGAATTGTGTGTTGATTTGCTTATAATCACTTTTGATTATAAGTGTTTTTTTATATCAACAAAACTCAAAGGAAAATTCTGAAAATTCGGCCGCACACCGAGTGTTCGACAAATTGTTTTATTTGTTTTTTTCTAGTTACCGTTGGAAATATAATTGCTAGTAACTTGCAATAAACGAATAATACTTTATTACTTGGTTGAAGTTTATAAATTCAGTATTATATTGTTCATTCCATATATCTATTTATATTTTTCATATTTGACATCCAATAACTTGGTTCGTATAGATGACAATTTTTTATCTATATCAAAACCTTCCGCGTGCACTCTTTTTGAACTATTTCTAAAACCAGAATTTTCACTTGGATTTTTTGGCTTGGTGATCTATTCACCCCCTCTAGATAAGGCATTGTCGTCTAACAAAAGGCATTTTAAAAAACTTTAACTATGACATAGTGGCCTACTTGATTAAATAGAAAATTTTAAAATCGTAAGCATAATCTTTTTGATAATCAGGTCAGACGGAGTCAAAATTTAATAGGTTAAGCCATAGACTCCCATTAATAGGTTTAACTTATTTTCACTTCTAATTTTAGAGGTGTTCTTAGGCCTCTACTAATCTCAAATTTAGCCTAAATTATATATTTTTTGATGACTTTTTCTACCCGATTTTTTTGAAAGGCCACAAATATAAGAAGAAAATAGGATAAATACAAACAACAACCGAAGATCACATCCAACTAGCACAAGAAGTGCCACAAAACCAATAGAACAACATACCAAACTAACACAAGATCCAACTAGAGCTTAGACTGCCAACCGCACCACTAATGGATCAAGGGACCCCAAGTTGTTAGACGATAGGCTAAGATCTAAAGGGGTGTGAATAGATCACAAATTAAATTTTCTAGTTACAAATTCTATTTTAAAAATGCTTTAACTATGTCGCACAGAAACAAACCTAAATCGACAATCGTTTATCCTGAACCGTTATTGAAAAGACCAGATATGTGTTAACCGATATAACGAATACGTAAGATGACAAAAACAATCAATATATTTTCAGCAACTATTTTTGAATATAAACCACACAATAGCAATTTATTTCCAATGAAATATTAAACAAAAATTGATTTGAGAAATTTGTCGAATACTTGGTGTGCAATCAATTCAAAACAGATTTTTCTACAATTTTGTTGATATGTAAATCCAATTATAATCACATAGATTATAATCAACTCCATAAAACAATTTGAATTATTATACAAATAGATTATTTCTACGTATCGATTGCATAATCAACGTTTTCATAATTTGCAAGTAAAAGTAAAATAGAGAGAGAGATACACAAGGATTTGTTTAGGTAGTTCCACAATCGGCCTCGCTATGGGTACGTCTTCCCCAAATTCCACTTAGAATTGAGATAAAGAAAACTAACCTTTACAGAATATTGTTTACAAAAGAACAAGTAGAAATCCAACCCTCAAAACCCTATGGTTGATGTTGATCCTAAATTCTTATCTCCCCTTAATCAAAGCTCGATCAAGTAACCCAATACTTGCAATTTAATCCTTCGGTTACCAATGCTCCTTTGATAGAACCCCCATTCTTTAAAGCCTTCAGGATAGAAACCAAATATTACCAAAGTGACCCTCCAATTACCGTTACTCCTTTGAAAGAAACCCACATTCTTCAAAGCTTTCACTCGGCTGAATCCAAATTGCACAATTTTGTTCAAAACTCCCAAATCAATCATTGATCTTGGAAGGAAACCCTAACCAAATTTATCTTGAAACCCCCAAATACTTCCAACTCATTGGTTATACCAAATCCTAATTGGAGGTTATCAAACTATCTATTGATCACATAAAGAAAATGATTGTGTGTAGTTGTTGTATGTATGCAATGACAGAGGATGAAGATGATGAAAATATTTGTATATTTTTGGTTTCAATGATGAAAAATGATGCATGTATAAATATATATATATATATATATATATATATATATATATATATATATATATATATATATATATATATATATATATATATATATATATATGTGTGTGTGTGTGTGTGTGTGTGTGTGTGTGTGTGTGTGTGTGTGTGTGTGTGTGTGTGTGTGTGTGTGTGTGTGTGTGTGTGTGTGTGTGTGTGTGTGTGTGTGTGTGTGTGTGTGTATGTGTGTGTTTGTGTGTGTGTGTGTGTGTACGTAAGTGAGTGAAGGAATAAAACAGGAAAAAAAGAAAGCTATAATCTTGAAAGGATTACAATTTGAAGTACAAAAGTTTCAAAAGATCCCTAAAGGAGAAAAGAGAAAGCTAGAATCTAAGGGTCCTTAGGAACCACTTCTGAGGACGATCCTGCTCCATCAACCAAGAATTCTCTATCAGGAGCTTGTCAACAACAACCTTCCATGTACCAGAGGCAGGAAGAATATGAGAATAATCCTGAATACTAAGAACATGTTGAATGCTAAAGGAAAATAAATCCTCTTGCTTCTACTGTTTCTCCATAATATGCTGCTCAAGTATCTTAATTATATTATCCTTCTCCTTCAATTTCTTCTGCAATTCTATCTTCTCATGTTGTGAAGCATGGAACATGCCTTCCTAAGTATCCCTCTCTTGCTTCATCCTAGCCAAGGCTTCCTGAAACTCTTCCCTACTCTCAACAGGAATGCCAAAAGGTGATGGTGTAGCAACAGGGAACAATGGCTTCTCAAGAGGATACGACATCTTGAGAACACACACTCTAGCATGAATCCATTGCGGGTAAGGCTCACAGGCAATACAATTATTTTTTCCTAACTGCTCTTTGTCTTTCCTATGAATCTTGTGCCAAGCACTCATAATATTATGCTTCAAATCTAGATTCCATTCTTCATTAAGGTAAAAGAAACCTGATAACTGAATTTTATCAGGTATGTCTCTCATTGGATATCAAAACTAGCATCTAGTAAGAATAGAGTTATAGTTAATTCCCCCTTGTATACCAAGAAGAGGTACATTAGGGAATTCCCTACAACTGTCAATGATCACTCTAACATCATAAGCTGAATTGTACCAAGTCAAATCTACCTGAGTGAGAGACATAAGCCTCTGAGTCAACCTAAGCTTGTTTGGGTTATCTTTTAAGAGTCTGGGATGCGGTATATGCAAAATAAACCACTTGTATAGTAGAGGTGCACAACATGTGATAACTCTATAACCCTTGGAATTCCTATTATGAATGGAATGGTATGCGTCCAAGTAAAGTAGGCAATGGGTTCCCATTCAGAAAGATCTAGATGTAACTAATATCAACAAAGCCTTCAATGTTAGGGAATGAAACTAGGCCATAAACAAGTAAGGCAAGAATATCCTCAAAAGCATCTATACTACCAGAACTAGCAAAGGTGGAAGTTTTCTCCATCAAGAACTTAGAAGTAAACCCTCGAATGCCTCCTTTAGTAATAAGTTTACCCTCAATATCAGACTTCTTAAGACAAAGAGCATTTTCAACAACTTGGGGTTTAGGAATCTTTTCTAAACCACTAAAAGGAATCTTGTTTGACACATGTAACCCTACCCAATAAGAATACTCCTCCAAAGTTGGCATAAGCTGATAATCAGGGAAAGTAAAACAATGATATAACAAATCATAGAACTGGACCGAGGCATTAAGAATCCCCTCTGGAACATCAGTAGATAAGATAGAAATAAGCCTTCCATAACGCTCTTTGAAAACCACCGGATCAGATACCAAAGATGCTAGCTTTCTCAACTCTTTCAAGTTACGACCCTAGAAACTATACTTTTGAGTACTCCTTTTTCCAAGATCCATAATAACAGTACATGATATATTTGCATAGAAAAGGTCTAAGTTCCTTGAAAAACCGGGTGAAAATAATGTTTCATGAATGCATGAGTGCATGGTTATGTAGAAATCACAAACAAGGGGGGTTCATAGGTTCGACTTCACGAGCATGAAGTCAAAGGTACTACCCACAAGGCATGCACTAAGGGTTTCAAACCACCTGTAGAACAAGGTTCTAAAAAAAGTTCCCAGAGTCGTCGATCCTCTTTAGGATATTATCGATTTACCGACTACTCGGGAACCAATAATATATTCAAGAGAAACACGTATGAGTGTAGCATCATGTATCAACTAATTTAGGACTACTCCTTCATAGTCATCACACTATATTCTAAAAGGCCAAGATGGGTTAAGGAGTTCTAAGGTGCTCAACTTCACAGGCTCCCAGGTCAAAAAGTGGTAATGTCACACAACTAACTTGTTTAACATTATCACCCTCAAAGGGGAATCCACTGAGTAGGGGATCTCAAGTCAACATGTTGAGGACTACTCTAGACATGTCAACATGACTATACCACCCTCCTATCTTAAGTTTGCCCAAGTCTAGGTATAGGACTTCTAAGAGATCACCAAGAACCCTGAAAACCAGTAAAACCAACCAAATAAGCAAACAAATACAATAGTATCACAAAACACAGATAAATAAAGATAGACTTAACCCACTTAGAGACTTCTCCCCAGTGAAGTCGTCAAATTTCCTATAGCGATGAAAAGTTGAGATTAAGCTATTGATTAACTTAACTCGCAAAGTGAAAGCCGCCATCACATTTTATTGTTTCCAATGGAATGGGAAAAGAGCGAATAAAACCCAAAGAAGTTTTTAAAACAAAAACTAATAAAAACAAAGATCTGGGTACGAGAGTTGGTTATGAAAAGGGAAGATGTTAGCACCCTAAACATCTACGGTACTCCATGGGAACCTCTTTGAAAATTTGTGTATATGAATAAAAAGAGTTGTTTGGAAAAAGTTTGTGGAGGTGGGAAAATAAATAGTTTTTACAATTTTGATTCGGCAAGACTTCAAGAGCCTCGTGCCTACATACCACAATTGTGCAATGATCAAATCAGAACCACATAGTTCTTCTAAAAAATAAAAAAATTGTTTGTTAGTTAATTTTAAGAGAAGAAACATTTTGTCATCTTAGGAAGAATACTCAACCAAATATTCATAAACATGATAATGGTGGACCTTTGCATCACAGGTGAAAGGAGGGCTCAAACTTTGATAACTCAACAAGTATGCAACTAACCCTTTAAAGTGGAAAAAATTAAATATCATATCAATAAAGGTTATTGACATGGGAGAATTATATCTCAACTATAGAGATGACTCACATCTAATCTTTAAGAAATTTTTTAAAACAAAAGCCAAAATGAAAAAATGGTTTGAATTAGTTTTTGTGTTTTTTAGTCTTTGAAGAAAAAGGTTTAACTTGAATTAAATGAATTAAGATTTGATTAAGAATTTTTTTTTGAAAATGCACTTGACAAAGTCAAGGTTTTTATTGGAAGTGGTTTAAGTTTGAAAATAAAGAATGTTTTGAAAAGGAGAGAGAATATTTGAAAATTAAAGAAAATGGGCAAGAGATGAAGGGACTATCCTAAAGCATAAAGTAAAAGTTAAGGTAGGATAGGTTTAACCAAACAAGAGAAATCATCTTGACACAAGTCAAATAATGCACCCCATTCATCTGGATTAAATCCACACAGAGAAGTAATAAGCATCAAATGAATAATAGTGCCTCAGGTGTAAACTTGTATTAGATGAAAGAAAAAAGTACAAATAACTTGGGATGTATCAGGTGAACATGATGTCTCAGATAAATTATTTTTGCGTCAGATGAATTTTCAAAGTAACACATGCACACATAAAATTTACCAATACAAAGACAAAATAACAATAAAGATCTCAAGGTCCAAAGGTCTTTAAGTCCGTGTCAAGGTTTTATCCTAAGTCTAAAAATTCCAAATACTCAAAGATGCAAAGGGATAGTCACCATAGTCCAAAGAGATCCTTAAGTCTTTTAATGGTTTAAGCCTTTATTAATGTCTTAAGAATAAAATGAAAGTCCAAGCGGACAAAGGATAAAGTGCATAAACATAAACATATGTCCAAGTGGACAAAGGAAAAAAATGACATAAGCATAAATATATGTCCAAGTGAACAATGAAAAGATGGCATAAAATAAAAGTCCAAGTGGACAAAGAGAAAATAGCATAAACATAAACAATATAATATGAAATGTAATGCTTGCATAAAATAAAAGTGCATAAAGTAAAGTCAGTACAATAAATGTTAGAGTTAGTATGTTAATTTTTCGATTCGGGACAAATTTAGTGTTATGTTAAGCAACCACAAACAAACTTATGTAGAAGTCAGTACTATACGAGGCCGTTCAATAACAATTTATGTACCATATATGTTAGGGATATGGTAGAAATCGTATTTCTAAAACATGTAGCACAAGTAAAAAAAAAGGTGATGAAGACCTAGGTCAAGGAAGATACATAATGACAAACTTATCATCAATCCCAAGTACCTTGAATGATCAAATGATCATTTAGAGGTAAATTGGAAATGATGAAAGTTCATCAAATATCCATAAGCTTAGACGAACTAAGAAGTCCAAATTAATGAAAAGAAAATAAGAAGAAAGAGATGAAGATAAAATGGGAAGACAAAGTACACAAGAACAACCAAATTGGACAAAAAATTAGGTCTAATTTCATTAACGTCAATCATCTATTTTTGTGGATTTGATCTTTCAATCTATCAACACCCAAGTTTCAATGTTGTTGATGAAATTCATGACCTAGATGATCAAGATCCAAGCCAACCAAAATATACCTCAATTAAAAAAATTAGTCAACAAAATCTAATGTGAAAAAGATTTTAAAAACATTTTTTAAAATGAAAATAAAAGGTAAAGCATAAAATCATGATCAAAATATCAAATAAATCTCAAAGGAGATCACAATAAAATCAGAAAAACTCTATAATATTTTTAGAAAAAGATTTTTGATAATTTTGGAAACCTAAAACTAATTTAAACTATTTAAAAATCAAGCAAATAGATCTAAAATAGATGGAAAATAGTAAAACTAAAAATAAAAATCAAATAAAATCACCATAGATCATAGACCATCATAGGATAATATAATAATTTTCTCAGAATTTTAAAGGCATTAAAAACATTTTAAAAACAATTAAAATTAAGCAAACAATAAAAAAACAAAAATATGGATCAAAAGAAGAAAAAGAAGAGAAAATTTTAAGAATAATTTTGGAATTAAAATGAGAGAGATATGAATTTTTGAAATTTAAAATAATTTAAAAACAAAATAAAGGAAATAAAATAAATGAGAAAAAGTGTGGCATGTTGGATCTGAGTTGACTATGAGAAGTAACTAAATCAAATGATCCAGAACAAGTGTGCACCATGGAAATCAGTGAATTAAAAGCACCTGATCTAGTTTAAATACAACTAACCAAATTAAAACAACTGGCGCGTTGTCATTGGTTGGATGATCCATGTGATCATCTTCAACCTCCAACACCCTGAACTAGGGAAAAATTGCATCTCCTCAAATGGAAACCATAGTAGCTAATACTTATCTCTTTAGATTCGTCTTTTCATAGCCTTTCCAACCATATGATTCATGTGAATTTATTCAAACTAAGTCAACCAGAATTTGCAGAAAACCAGAGACATTTCAAAAAAGATTTTCAAAAACAAACAAGGTTAAAGCAGCAATCAATGAAAACTAAGGATACAATGAGCATCAACAAGTTACATATTATATTGTGGTGTTTTATTTGAAGCAGTTTGATGCCTCTAAGCACCTGAACAAAGTGTGCTCAAAACCTTCTGCAAAATGACTTGGAGAGCTTGAATTAGTGGAAGGTTTTGCTTGCTTTTGATCTTGCTAGCTTCAGTGAAGTTCAAGGAAGCTTGAAGAATGAGAAGTTTGGCTTGTGAAAGGGTGTGGATAAGAAAATGAAACTTACAAATTCAGAGTTTGAATGGGATCTAAATATGGGTTATTTGGCTATCAAAAGCTTGGGAAATAAATGGAATAAGTCCCTCTATTTATATGGAAGTGAATGGTGATCTCATACGTGTGAATTGAATGAAAAATTATTGAATTCGTGTGAGCTTCCTAAGTGCAAAAAGTGTGACCTCAAGGTGCATCAAAACGCAGCCAAACTTGATGATTAAGAGTCATTTTCAATTTTGCCAAGTCCCTAAACATGTTTAGAATCAATAATGCATGCCAACTTGGCTTAATAAATGAATTCAATTGATTCAAAAATCTAATCATGGTGTAAATTTCAGTTTCAAACCACTAACTTTAAACCTATGGGTCATCATGCTCAGACAACTTTATGACCTCATTCTTTTTGTAATTGATAGATTTTGTCTCAAAGATTAAAATGTGCTAAGAAAGTATTCATTTGAAAACTTGTATACAAAGTTATGTCACGTTGAAGTTAGCAAAAAAAACTGACTTCCATACTTAAAAAAATTTATAAACTAAAAGCCTTAAAATGACCTATAATCTTTTGATGAATTTCATGGCTTTTCAAGAATTTTTAGAACTTGATCCTTGAAGGAAACTTGTAGAGGGAATCACAAAGAGAGCTCCATATGATAAGAATTAAGAAAGTTATGATTCTTGAAAGTTGTGTAAAAACCACTTGAAATTAGGTCAAAATTTCACTAAGTCCCATATTGATAGCATCAATGGCCCTATATAAATGGTCATCCTCAGGTTCCGGCATCCTCTGCTGTGCCACCCAGTGTTATGCACCGGCTGAACAACCGACTGCTGGTTGGAAGTGGGCAGGTCCCCTCGGTTCAGGGCTGAAGAGACCTCCTGGTCGAACGCTGTTGGATTTACATTTTTTTTGATGGTCCGGCTTCTCCTCCCTCCCTGGGGGTTATCTTCAAAATTTTAATAACTTTCTCCACATAATTAGCTATTGACTTGTAAAGAGAAGTTAGAGAATATTTCAAGGATATTCGTACGCAAAAAGATCCATCCAAAAATGTTGAATAATGAAGGAGTTAATGTCTTGTTAACTTTGACTTGAAATCTTTCCAAATTAGGTCAGACCACTTTGCATAACTTTGATACTTTTAATATTTTCTTGTAATCCAATGCTTGATGAAGCTTATATTAAATTAGAATGGTGAAACCTTGATTTATCTTGGATTAAACATGGCCACACTCGAGGTTACTTGATCATAAAGGCATGTAAATAAACACATGAACCTTAAACTTTCTTGAGGAACAAGCTACTAATCTTTGAGAGATCCTTGACCAAAAGTGATGTTGAATGATATTTGAAAATTATATGACCAAAGTTTATATGCCAATCCCTAATTCATAAGTCCTCGAGGATCAATGTTGACCATACTTTGACTTTGATCAGATGAAAACCCTAGTTGATGGAAATTGCTTGATCCACTTGATTCACACTTGTCCTTGCAAAACAAACAAAGGGAAACAAAGAAATTTTTTTTTAAATTTTGGTTAGATGTTAGTAAAACATAAAGCATGTATGTACAAGATACACAAATGGGTTATTGGTGATCCCTCAAAGGCAAACTTAAAGAAATGAGAGAGAACTAAGGTGAGAGGCACCCTAAGGTTGTAATCTTAATGTGTTGCAAAGATGCAAAGTGATGAGGGATCTTAGGGGTAAAAATTATGGTATAACACATAGATAATCAGCAATGCACAAAATTGCAATAGAGATAAATAACATGAACTAGCAACAAAGCATCAAAATTAATTCAATTTTGAAGAATTTTCCTTATGAAATACATGTAACGATGAAACAAAAAAGAGTAAAACATAATATAAATTGGAAGCACTCATAGGTTATCAATAAAAAATTTAGAAGTTAACAATCATGGGATTGCATCATTCATCAAGTATATCACATAAACACAAAATCAAATTTCAAGTTCCATAGATACATAATGCAGGAAATAAAAACTTACGAACAAAGAGATATATGAAACGATATTACCTCACTGAAATAAAGAAAGAGTATGCACTTACATGACAAGGAACTTTCGAACTAAAGTTGAAACAACTATAAATAGTGCCTTTAAACTATTAGACTTCAATGATATTGCCACCTTAATCTTTGTCTAAGTTTCCATTTGTAAGCATTGGAGTCTCAAGAGACACATAAACACCCCCTGCTTTGATTTATCTTAGAATGTGTAGTCATGTATGGTGATTTCTCCAAGAATATTGTCGATTTGAAATCAGATGATCATCTAATTCAGTTGGAATTTCATTCTTCTCATATTTAGGACCATCTTACTCCTCCTCAAGTTTCATTCACGTTGTTCATTTCCTTCTTTGGTGTCTTTTAGTATGTCTTCTTAAGATACACCTACATCATAAAAAGAAATACCTTTCCCGACTTATCTAGGATAAGATTCATCAAACGTGACATGCACGGATTCTTCAATAATAAGTAACAATAGAGATAGTAGTAGAAGAGGGATTTACCTACATTATCTTAACCAAGTATGACGCCATTATTTTTGTCTTCGTAGGTCACATACCCTTTTTCTTTTCCACAAAGTCAATGAATAGGGGAAATGTTACCCATCATATGCCTTGAACATCCATTATCAAGAACCAATATTCTCTCCATGGAGTCAAGTCATTTATTCTACAAAATAAATTAAGAGTGCTAGGTACCCAATTTTCATTGGGTCTTTGAGGGTGAGTGGAAATAATGTTGCACTTAGGAAACCATTGAAAAACACCTTTAGAAATAATAAATCTCCTAAATTTGCATTTTGAAATGGTGTGACCTTTCTTGCAACAATAGTGACAAGTTAAATGATGGTGAGAGGGACTTTTGCTATTTGATTTCTTTTCAATAAATTTGTACTCTTGTATGGTACTTTCAAAGATCTTTTAAATTTTGTGGGATCAATAGCATAAGTGACCTTTGGTTCTAAAGCCTTTGGTTCTAAATCTTGTGGGATCAATAGCATAAGTGACCTTTGGTTCTAAAGCCTTTGGTTCTAAATCTTGTGGGATCAATAGCATAAGTGACCTTTGGTTCTAAAGCCTTTGGTTCTAAATCTTGTGGGATCAATAGCATATTAACCTCTTTTTGCCAAATGTTACAAGTTTAAAAATTAAACCAAAAAGGCTCTTCATCCTCATTTTTAACTTTTGAAATATCTAACATGGATTATTTAAGATCTTCCATTTGTTTTTCAATTTCGAAAACTTTATCTTCTAAGTATGAAAATATTCTCTTATTTGAAGATAACCTATTAAAAGCATCTACGGCTTCACCATGAAATTTTTCAAAAGCACTTTGTAATATAGAATAAGACATTTTATCAATAGGTTCATATTTAGATTGACTTACATTCCTCTTCTTATAATGGGCGGAGAGGCAAAGATATTTCATTTTATCATAATCACTTGAGATATCTTCACTTGAGAATTCAATATTTCTTTCCCAAGCAATGTAAGCTCTTATAGGCTTTCTAGACTTCTTGTATAGACCATTTCCTTTATCTTTCTTAAGAAATGGACAATTCAATTTGTAGTGACCGACATTTCTATACTACAACAAATAACACTTTTCTTGACAAAGCTTTCACGTCATCCTGAAAAAAAACCAAGGTTTTATACTAAAGCGCCCCATATATTTATTTTTTTATAAAAAAGCAACTTGACGCCTCACTTATTTATAAATCCGAGGTGACTTAACATTCTGGACAGGCTTCGAATCCCAGCTACTGCACTTTATGTTTATACTTGTAAAAAAGTGTAAAGTAAATGATCTAACTCGGTTTCTTTAATAAGCCGAGGGATTAATAATCCGATTTTTACTATAAAAACACTCGTTGAAAATATTTAACCCTAATGTTATCTTATTTGTAGCGGCCCTACCATTTTTTCCAGCTTTTGCAATCCATCTCAAACAATGGGGTTGATGATGTTATTGTTGAATGGTTTGAACAACTATGATATATTGGTCGTTACTGATGGATTGCAAGTGCAAAAAAACACTTTCCAATCTTTGCACAGACACCTTATTAGAAGTTGGATGCATTCAAATACATTGTCTATGCTGTTGAAGGCAGTTATAATGATAGCGCAATAATCAATTTTTGATGCAATGATAATGATAGTACAACAACCAATCTTGGATCTCTAACATCTTGTATGGGACATGGACATGCTGTATTTTTAGTATTATGGGTAAACAATGTACCCATTTTTATACAAAAAAAAAATTAATCTAACCCCTTAGTTTTTTTGAAAAACCGAGGGGTTAGTTAATCTAACCCCTCGATTTAATTCCAAAATAAGAGGATATTTAATTCCACAACCAACATTTCATTAACAAACAAGGTCAATACATATATTTCATTGCATCTACAGTTTCCACATAACATTAAAAATGCAATTCAAACCTTGCATCATCAATTACATTTCATAACAAAGTAAACATTAAACATAAAGGAGATAACAAAACATAACATCTTCAAGTTTCCATAAAATTTATCTGATTTCAATTTATTTTTTAGATTTCTATTCTTCTTCTTTGAATCTTCATACATAACCTTCAAATAGCCCCCGTCTTCATTTCTACCTTTTTGCACCATGTCTTCATCCCATATGAACAAATTACATGTCTCTTCACTCCTCTAAATGTACATCTCCAAAGATGTAGAAACACCTTTGGATGAGTTTGTCTTCAAAGACGACATTGTTTTAGTTTAGCTAGCCAACACATTATTCCAAAACCGAGATGATAGTTAAGTGTTATTTTTCACTATTTTCAATGACCTTGAACAAATCTACATCGTCCATTGTAAAGGTTATCAACGCTCAAGAATACACATTTAGTGATCCGCGTGAAACCTAAGGGACATCCACTATATAAGTTCTCTTACGATATTGGAAATTTAACATGTACGAAACATATGAAGCGCTTGAAACATAAGGACACTTGGAAAAGTTCTCTACGATGAATTACAAGAGCGGGAAATCATTTGGATTCAATGTTTGTTTTCTTAAATATTTTTTCATTATTTGATTTTTTTATATTTATTTTCTTAAATATTAGTTACCTTACCTTTTTTTCATCAGAAACAATTGCATGTAAGATGTAACAGGAGATCTTCCCCAAGATTCAATAATATGAAGATTTAAATCTACATCTTGAGGGAATTTGTTTTTTATCTGTCCATCCTAGGGAATTTGATTTTTATCTTGAACCACCCTAGGGAGTTTGACTGTTATCTTTATTTTCTGGGTAAATAGGGTAATATTTTGGTAAACAATGTTCTGTGTAAACAATGTAATATTCTGGGTAAACAATGTAACAACTTAAAAAAATATATTAACCCCTCGGTTTTTTTGGAGAAATCGAGATAAAAGATACAATAGTTTTGAATATAATAAAGTGTGGCTCCAAGGGTAAACAATGTAATATTATATCTTATAACAAACAATCTCATGTCTTTATCATTTGAACAATCAACATCACTTGTTCCACTATCATCTTACTCTATAGTAGAGTACTTAGATCTAGAAACCACAAGAGCAACGAACTTTTTATCTACCTCATTTACCTTGTTCTTACCCTTCTTAAGATTTTTCTCATGCTTCTCCAAGCAAATTAGCTCTTGCTCATGTTCTTCAAGCTTTCCAAACAAAATAGTAATATTAAATGTCAATAAATCATTAGCTTCCTTGATCGCGGTAACATTTGGTTGTCATTACCTATTAAAACATCTCAACACTTTGTTAGTAGCAATTTCATTGGAAACAAGCTTATCAAGTGCATTCAAACGATTCACAAGATGAGTGAAACTCTTTTACATATCGGTAATGTTTTCACCATGCTTCATATAAAATAGTTTAAACACTTTATTCAAAGTATTGATCCTAGGTTGTTTGACCCCATTAGTACCATCATGGGTAACTTGCAATGAGTTCCACATACCTTTTGCGGTTGTGCAATGGGAAACACGATAATATTCATTAACTCCTAAAGAGGATATGAGAATATTCCTTTCCTTCTAATCATACGACCATAATTTTTCATCATTCGCGTTCCATTGTGCTTCCGGTTTAGGTACAACAACACCATCCACATTAGTCATAGTAATTTGAAAAGGACCATTTTGGATGGTGTTCCATACTTTCCTATTAATAGAATTAATATGGACACACATACAATTCTTCCAATAACCATAGTTTTTGCCATTGAAAACAAGCGTTCTATCATACGCCAATTTAGGTTCGGAAGCCATAATTTAATAAGCAATTTCGAAGTACAAGATAAACTGGTGCTCGTGATACCACTTGTTAGATGATAGGCTACGATCTAGAGGGGGTGAATAGATCTCAAATGGAATTTTCTAATTAAAAATTTTGTTTTAAAAATGTTTTAACTATGGCACGCGAAAACAAATCCGGATCGACAATCCTTTATCACGAATCGTTATCAAAAAGACCGGATATGCGTTAACCGATATAACGAATATGTAAGATGAGAAAAATAATACATATATTTTTAGCAACTATGTTTGAATATAAACCACACAATAGCAACCGATTTCTAATGAAATATTAAACAAAAACTAATTTGAGCAATTTGTTGAATACTTGGTGTGCAATAGATTCAAAATAGATTTTTCTATGATTTTGTTGATATGTAAATCTAAATACAATCACATAGATTATAATCAACTCAACAAAATAGTTTGAATTATTAGACAAAGAGATTATTTATATGTATCGATTGCACAATCACTACTACGAAAAACCCATTTAACAACGATTGGAAAATACATATAATCACGCAGGTTCAGGCGTTGTTGTGTAGAGTGTTATTGTAAATTCCTTACTAACAATCACGGTCTTGGGACCATTATAGTATACTAGAAAGTGCGCGTGATATATAGAAAAACATTGATTACGGTATTGAGTTTGAAACTCAATAGAAAATAAATTACATTAGATCACGGTTAATATAGAAAAACATTGTGGAACATACCTACAGTTTATTATATACCAATGTATATTGCTTGTTTTACCATAACACTTCATTAAAGAAATACAACCATTAAAATTGGTAAAGAATTATATAATCTGAAAATTAAACTATTCTTGAAAACAAACTTAAACACACCACTGTATTCCGAATTGCATGCATATCATTGTGCATATTTTATTTTCTTTAACACATATATAGTTCAATGGTAGGATTCCTTCAATGCATCAATATCTTTTATTGTTGTTTACCTCATCATCATCGCTTATCATCGTGATTGTTATGATGACTTATCATCATAACAATCATGATCTTAACAATCACGATAATAAGCAACGACGAAGAGGTAAAGTAGAATAATAGATATTGATGTATTATAGAAATCCAATCATTGAACCATATATTATGTGTTAAATAACATAAAATGTGCAGAATGAGACATATACAATTCAAAAAACATTGATTGATATATGTTGGTTTTCAAATACATCTTAATCTTCATATTATAAGTTTCTATGTCAATTTAAATGATTGCATTTTTATTAATTGGTTTGTGAAACAAATAATATACATTTGTCAACTAAACTTCATCTTCTATCATTGCTAAGTCACAAGAAGTTTTTTTCTTATGACTTAGCAATATTTTGTTCTTATTTTGAGAACATTTGTCAACAAACATCATACAACAACACAACAAATACATGTAACACAATAAATAAAAAATACATTTTAGCAACAAAACACTAACATCATATAACATCACAAAATATATTAAATAATTATAGAACACGCCTTTTATTGAAAATAATTGTGGAACAATGAAGTTCATCTAGTTTGTGAAGCAATAAAAAAGAAATACAAGGTGGATAAAGTTTCCACAATGACTTCATACTTCTTCTATTTTTTCCATTGCTACATTAACTATATGTAACTTATCAACTCATACTATGCGCTTGCTACCATCATCATCATCACCATATATTATAAACTCATACTGTGTGTGTGTGTGTGTGTGTTTGTGCTTGTGTGTGTGTGTGTGTGTGTGTGTGTGTGTGTGTGTGTGTTTGTGCTTGTGTGTGTGTTGTGTGTGTGTGTGTGTGTATGTGTGTGTGTCACAATGTTTAAATAAAACAATCGAAGTCGTAACCCTTTATTTTATATTTAAAAATAAATAAAATAGAAAAGATGTGCCTTAACGTTAAATGAATAATATATTTGAGGGAACTGAGGTTCGAACCCAAGAAAGCTTGATTGTATAACGTCAATTATGGCAATAAACGTTATTATATCCTAACCATTTTTAACAAAAAAATGTCAACGCCTGGGTTTAGAGATGTTACCACGGTGTTGGGAAGAACCATGGTAAATTAGGCGTTATTGTTTGCGTGTTTTGTAGCAGTGAATAAATTTTTTCATAATTTACAAGTAAAAGTAAGAGAGAGAGAGAGAGAGAGAGAGAGAGAGAGAGAGAGAGAGAGAGAGAGAGAGAGAGAGAGAGAGAGATGAATTTGTTTAGGAAGTTCCCTAATCAGCTTCGCTATGGGTTCGTCTGCTCCAAATTCCACTTGAAATTGAGATAATGAAAATTAGTTTTTGAAAATATTATTTACAAGAGAACAAGTAGCAATACAACCCTCCAAACCCTATTATTGATGTTGATCCTAACTTCTTCTCTCCCTTTGATCAGAGCTCAATCTAGTAACACGATACTTTCAATTTGATCCTTTGATTACCACTACTCGTTTGACATAACTCTCGTTCTTCAAAGTCTCCACTCAACTGAATCCAAATTGCGAACGTATCGTGGCCCAAGATTACCAAAGTGATCCTTCGGTTACCGTTACTCCTTTGACAGAAACCCCCCGTTCTTCAAACTTTGAATCGGCTGAATCCTAATTTCACAATCTTGTACAAAATTCCTAAATCAATCCTTGATCTTGGAAGGAAACCCTAAACGAATTTATCTTGAAACCTCCAAAGGTCTTTCAATCCAATTGATTACACCAAATCCTAATTGGACATTATCAAACTATCTCTTGATCACACAACAAAACTGATTATGTGTAGTTGTTGTATGTATGCAATGACAGAGGATGAAGATGATAAAAATCTTTGAATATTTTTGGTTTCAATGATGAGAAATGATGTATGAATGACTATATAAATATGTGTGAGTGTGAGAAATAAAAAACAGGAAAAATAAGGTTGCAAAATTACAAAATTGAATACTTTGAAGAGTGGGAGTCGACTCATTCGAGGTGAGAATCGACCCACAAGGCAATGAAGTCGACCCATACAGTCTGGGAGTCGACTTCAAATGGACAGAAAAAGAATTTTGAAAAATGTTTCAGTGGAAGTCGAGACATAGCACTTGGGAGCCGTCTCCTTCGTGTTATGTATTGACTCCAAAGAGTTGAAAGTCGACTCCTTTTTGACATAAACCTTTGTTTTTAATTTTACTTCAGAGGGAGTCGACTCCTAACACGAGGGAGTTGACTCTAAACATGGTTTTTCATAAAAATGCATATTTTTGGCACTTTTAACTTGTCCAAATGCTTTTGACTTGTTTCGTAAGTGTCATAAGATGAAAATGCAACCTAGACATAGAAAGATAAGGTTCAATTTACAAATACTACATATTACCTAGTTTTGACATCATTCAAAACATCTAAGAGAGGACATTGCACTCACACAAGCAACACCGGAACGACAAAGCTCCACTAGAACATGTCATAACTCTTGTTTCGCTAAAGATTTAGACACAAGATAAGATTCTCAAGTGAGCCCGAGAAAGAGAATAATTCAATGGTGGACGATTAAGAAACTAATTTCCAAAAAAAAAAAACTCTCATCCTCCACTCATTCACATTTGTTGACAAATCAAAAAAAGATTACCATTACGAACAAACTAAATAATCCACACCTCTGCATGACAAATCATAAAAAACTCTCCCATAACTTTGTCTTATGTCTTAAATAAATAAATTAAATCAAAAGACACCTAGGTTCTCCAGAGTTTGTTAGAACAATGTTTGAATCTAGTACCCTATATTTAAGTTTTGATGATAACAAAGTGAAAAGATATAGTATTTGTATGTTTCATGTTTGAATTATATGCTGCCTAAAAATACTATGCTCTGACTTGCAGATATGCTGATTAAAATAAGCAAGATCACTTATTCAGCATCAGAACTTGATTTGATACACCAGCATCAGAAGTTGCTGAATCAGAACGTGAAGATCAGATGATCAACTCACGTACACGCTGAAGTTTGATGAACAGAACTGCGCGTAAACACTTTGATACAGAAACAATAGTTCATCAGCAGCGAAGCAGAATCAGAATGAGCCAAGCCAGAACGTGCATTAAAGAAGCAACGGTACTGTGCATTGAACGCTAATCAATTCCAACGGCCTCATTCCAGACAAGATCTGCTCAAAAAGGAAAGCTTGTTATTAGCATTGAATCAAGAATATTTGCTTCAACGTTCATCTTCTCAAGTGCTATATAAACCAAGCTTTGAAGATTATCATGGCTAATGCTTCAAAACTCTCTACACGCACAAAGCTGAACAATAATCTTCATCTACCAGTTTTGCTAAACCAACAAACTCTGATACTCCATTAGTGTTTAGCATCCTAGTATTCTAAGCTTCATTTGTGTAAACATCACAGTTGTGATATAGTTTTGTAGAAAACATTCACACACATTATTTTATACCTTTGTAAGAAAGTGTTGCCTTGACAAACCGGATTGTGGTTTGAATCAAGAAGGCTTTAGCAGTTGTTAAAGCAGATTTGTATTCAGTTGAATATAGTGAATTAAGACCTCGTTGGAGAGAGGCGAAATCACCTTGACGGGTGGACTGGAGTAGTTTGAGATCAAACGAACCAGGATAAAAATATCTTGTCATTTGCTTTAAGATTCCAGTTTTACAATTCAACCCCCCCTTCTTGTGTTTTTCACCCCTTCAGAGTTAACCAATTGGACCTTCAACCACTTAAAATCTTATACGACAAAAGTAACCAAAAGATGAGAGACATTCTCAAGTCAATCCTCAAATAAGATACAAGAGATATCCTCTAAGTGAACAATGACCTTTTGTTTGAACATATTCTTTTTAGAGGGGAAACTATCCCAAAAAACACTGATAGGAGAAAATCACTACCTTATAGGGAGTCCATCCAACTAGTCCAATGAGAGTAAAGGTTGAATTCGCCTAGATAAGGGGGACTGAGAAAGGAGAGTGAGATTAGCTTGAGCAAAATAAGCAAACGCCACTAAAAACTAGTAGAGTCCAGATCCAATTATACACATATTTGGATATTTGAATATTTTTGTGATAACTTTTTCTTGCT
Organism: Vicia faba; assembly: GCA_948472305.1. Lineage (NCBI taxonomy): Eukaryota > Viridiplantae > Streptophyta > Magnoliopsida > Fabales > Fabaceae > Vicia > Vicia faba. The sequence continues at coordinate 711,482,356 of OX451738.1, forward strand.
ACTAACCACATACTTTGGGTAAACTTGAGTAATATAATAGTAGAGAATCCATTATAAATTATTGACAAGTTCCAAGATTTAACTACAAATTACTTGAATTTAGTAAAATATCCAATCGTTCATCTAGCCGTTCGCCCCTTAAATGCAAATATTCTGTATTCCTTATAGTAGTCATAATACTCTACTTAAACGCATTGTTATTTCATATAAGGAACGATCTATTTGTAGACATATTTCTAATTAAAAGTGTAGTTGAGTGCATCATCTTGACATGTAAATTTCTTACACACTCGATTAAATGTAACGTATACGTATCATTTAGATACATTAGTTTGAGTAACATTTATACTTATCCTATATCGCCCCCAATACATGTACTATACTAATTATTTTTCATCAATGGCAAAGCAAACTCCACCCATCATCACGCTTCTCTCTTTGCTTATTCTCCTTTTCATGATATCAATAACTACAGGTACGCTTATTAACGTACATTAAATATAATGACTTATTTTAATTTGATTTTTACATGCAATTCAATTAATGCAAACTTAAACGATGAATTTATAGAAGGGACTAAGAAGTCGTCATATGAAAAATTGTTTGTATTTGGAGACTCCTACGCTGACACAGGAAATTTTTTAAACTCGCCATCTTATAAACCTCCATATGGAATCACATTTCCTCATCAACCCTCTGGAAGATTCTCCGATGGTCGTGTTCTCACCGATTATATTGGTAACAAATATCAATGGTGTTCTTTGTCTTATACTTTATTGTATTTTTTATCTTCTATTCTGGTCGATGTTCTAACAAACACGCATTTATTTTACTTTGTATAAATATATACAAACAGCTTCCTCTTTGAAAATAAAATCTCCTGCACCATATTCATTGAGAAATTCATCTGATCTTCAATTTGGTATAAACTTTGCCTACGGAGGAACTGGTGTTTTCGACACATTTCTTAAAGGACCAAACATGACAATCCAAATCAACTCATTTGAAGAGATAATCAAACAAAATATATATACTAAATCCGACATTGATTACTCAGTTGCCCTAGTCACTGTTGCTGGTAACGACTATTTTCAATATTTGTTTAAAGATGGGAAGAACATTAAGGTAAATGATTTAACTTACTAACTCATTTTTATCATATGTTAGTGTGTTATGAATGATAAATTTTACTATCATTATCTTGCAGGAGATATTAGATTTCAGTGCTTCACTTATAAACCAATTGTCAATAAATCTTAAACGCATCCATAACGTGGGAATAAATAAAATAAAAATTGGACTATTAGAGCCTGTTGGGTGTTTGCCGGTAATAACTAAAACATATGATAAGTGCAATGACACTATCAACATGCTGGTCATGAAGCACAACGAGTTACTTCTTCAAACTGTGGAAGATCTGAACAAAGAAAGTAAATCGGTTTTCGTGACATTAGACCTCTACAAATCTTTTCTCTCCGTGATTGAAACAATGCAGAAAAAGCATTATGGTAATTAATTATATAGCGTTATAGTTAATTATTTTATCAAGCAAATTGCCAAACTTTTTTAGTCTTATTATGCAGGAAACTCGAGAGTCGCGAATGTGTTGCGACCGTGTTGTGTTCCAGAGAGTTCAAATTATCAGTGCGGAAGTGTAGATGAGAGAGGAGAGAAGAGATATAGTTTATGTGATAATCCAGAGAGTTCATTCTTTTGGGACGATTTTCATCCTACTCAAAATGGATGGGATGCTGTTTACAAGATGGTGCAAACTTCTCTATCCTTAATTTGAAGAGAAAAGCCACCTATACTTATAAATATTGTCATCGGCTTCAAAATAAATAAATAAGTTCATTTGATGATCAATATGTGGATTTGATGTTTTCACATTCTTTCTCTTAATTATTTTATAATTCAGTGCCACTACTTAGTTGTCAACTTCAACAAAATATAAATAAGATGCCTGAGGAATTTTCACTATTCCCTCGATTGAGTTATCAACGTAAAAGTCCTCAGATTATTTTTATTTATTAATTAAAAATTGACAACCTATTATGTCTGGGCAAAGATATGATGCGTTTAAGGTAGGAAAGGCATCATGTCTTTGGTTAATATTTTTCACTTTTGATGAGAAAGAAAAATGGGATGAGAGAGAGTCATGTGAAGAGAGAGACACACTCAAAGGCATAGTGTCTTTCCTGCCTTAAAGACAGTAGATCCTTGCCCATTCTGTCAGTTGAGCTTGCAATCGATAGAAAACACATTTTAGGGATACGTCTTCGATTCTTAACAACTGCTCTTTTTATTTTTATTTAAAAAAGTATTATCTATTTTTTCGGTTGAGCTGACAACTAATAAAAAAATATATTTCACTTGATTTTTTTATTTTTAAATTAAAACATAAACCACATTCCCACGGTTGAGGTGGCAATCGATAGGTAAAATTTCATCGACTCCTTTGGTTGTGCCACTCAACCCATAGGAAAATCCTTAATGTTATATATTTCAGAACATAATATTATTTCAGTCATACACAAAATACACGAAACTTTATCTTCTCCCTCCAAACTTCGTCTTTTCCACGAAACAAAATTAAAAAATATCATTTCTTTCATAAATGAAACTCGAAAATATCATTATTGCCACTCAGAAATAAATGGAACAGAACATGAAATTGAGAAAAGGAAACAAAACCAAACAAAGCAAGAAAAGAAAATGAAATGAACTTCATCCACTATAATGTTGGTAGAATATTGTGTGAGAAAACAATTTAGAAGGGGGGTGTGGTTTGAAAAGACTCTTAAAAATAAACTTTAATTGATTCTTTGAAAACAAATTATCATAGGTTTTCAAAGTATGCACGTGAAAATGTTTTAGAGCGAAATACAGTGAATTATACTCGAATTGGATTTAAATGACGTAAACATTTAATCAATGTATAAATATCACAAACTGAATTAATGATGATACACAAGGTATTCAATCGATACCGCCAGTATAATTTACGAGAAGTGATTATACAATGATTCAAATTGTGAATTCTAAACTCAACAAGTTTCTCAGATTTTAATCACCAATAAAGTTCATTTAGGTTCCAATTCTAACAAAACCTAATCTTAGGCAGTAAATCCCTATCAATGAAATAAACGATAAACTACTCTAAGAATTGAAAACCTAAGCATGCAATGTACTACGAAATTTTAATGCAAAGGTAAGAGAGAGAGAGAGAGAGAGAGAGAGAGAGAGAGAGAGAGAGAGAGAGAGAGAGAGAGAGAGAGAGAGAGAGAGAGAGAGAGAGAGAGAGAGAGAGAGAGAGAGAGAGAGAGAGAGAGAGAGAGAAACATCGAGATTTATAGTACTTCGATTTTGTCGTCCTCACATGAGTCTACATGTACTCTTCAATGGTTTCCCATTGGAACATGCATAATTCCTTTTATTTTGAAAAATATTGAAAGAGTTCATAGAATCACTAATCTATAATAATGTTGAAGAAAATAAATCTTTGATTCGGGATCTTAACTTTTATAAAACTTTACGTCAAATTCTTATGCGCAATCTTTACTTGATTAACGCTTCAAGAATATTCAAATATCACCAATTCTTCTCCAAGTCTTTGTTTATAGCAATCAACCATTTGATCCCACCGATTCCTTGAGCGGTGAATTGTGTGAAGATCTGAGAAGAACTTTGTCTTATATGTAGCCTTCCAAACAGTCACTACTAAGGCAATATGGAGAGAAGAACCTTCTTCTTTTTACACCGGAATTGTCAACAACAATGACAACTCCTCAATCTTACAACAATCTGAAAAAATATTTACCCAATCTTCAAGAACAATTAGTTTCAAGAGAATGTCTCCCTCAATCAATCACAAATCTCACACAATCCAGATCTGATAACATAATTGAGATTGAAGATGAAAGAAAATCAAATGCAAGGTTTTTAAACATTTTCAAAATGAAAGAGTTGATTTCACAGAAAATCACAAATGAATATGAAATTTCACACATAAAATAGTGTTGAATTTTTTTTTATATGTGCTTGATATTAAGCATAAAAATGAGTGGTAAAAGTTGGTTAGATTTGAATCAAGAACAATGCATGGTTTGGATCAAATTAGCAAGTCAATGGAATAAAAAAAATTAGATTTTGACTCATTTTTCACTTGATTTGAATAAAGTACAAAGCATAATTAGAATCAAAGACCTCGTGATTCAAATCATTTACAAAATATGATTCAAATTAACTACAACATATCCTTAAAAATGCCAAAAAAATGTGTGATTCAAATAATGTGCAAAGTGTGATTTTAATCAAATTGAGCAGAGGTGGCCAGTAAATTGCTTGATTTGAATCACTTACAAAACCTGATTCGAATGAAATTATTTAAAAACCTTTGTTTCACCTTTGTTGGACTTGATTTGAATTAGAATGTGTGTTTAATTTATTGATTCAAATCAAACACACAAAATCTCAAATTTTCATATGTTCAAAAGTACTTTGAGATTTTTCTTTGTACCTAACTTGAATCAAATACATATAGATTTTATTCCACCAACTCATGAAATCCACTAAAAGTATCTTGACCAAGTTAAAACATAACCATTATTTCATGCATGCTAAAACGAATAATGAATCGATTTCAAACTTGATTAAAAAAATATGCAATCATGAGGGAGACTTAATAAAAGATAATAAACGAAAGTGATAAGACAAATAACAAAATAATCGTATTGAGGATGCTCCACTTGCTTGTGATACAGACATGCAACATTCTCCCCCTAGGAATATGCAACTTCATTCTCCCCCTTTTTTATGCTTGGAAAAGTTTCACTTGTAATTGAGTCGACTTTGAGCTAAAACAAAATAAAATTTATGCTCCCCCTGAAACATTGTAGAAAAACCACAACATAAAACAGATAAATCAATACTAGACTCATTACAACTTTCTCCTCCTTTGACAACATCAAAAAGAGATACCAAATATTATGGATCTAGAAACTAAACAATCAAACACAACATGTAATTCCTGATGAACATGTGAGCTAAATATCTAAGAAGGATATACACCAACAAATATCAGATACATAATACAAAGATAAATATGCTACAATCAACAAAATACAAGATAGACATCTAACATCAAATATTCAACAATATATAATAAGTGATAAAAATTATCATGTAAAGAAATATATTAACAACTTAAATAATGCATGAACAAGTACAATTAATGCTCGAATTCACATAATAAACCACACATGTCTAAAAGATTTTAATGCCAACGAGAATAACCAAAACATGCTAGAGATAAATGAGTAAAGTAAATAATATAATAAGAAAATAAATGAATACATCTAGAACAAACACACACATACAATGATACAAATAAGATACAAGAGTTATAGAGACATACCAATATAGTCGGCAAAAGTATGATTTGCTGCAAAATAATGTTAGTGAAAACAAACTATAAAAAATTAAACTAAACATAATTATTATTCTATTTAAAGCACGAGAAATCCAAGATTCCCAAATCCCTACGAATCTTGCGAAAAGAGTTTAATGACAATGGTTTTGTAAAAATTTCAGCAAGCTAACTTTTACTGCCAACGTATTCAAAAACAACATCCCCTTTTTCAACATGGTCTCTAAGAAAATGGTGTCAGATCTCAATGTGTTTATTTTGTGAATTAAGTACGTATTCTTAGTGAGGCTAATCACATTAGTACTATCACACTTAATTGGAATGCAGCTAAGTTTTAAATCATAATCTAACAATTGTTGCTTTAGCCATAAGACTTATGCACAACAACTACTAGAAGCTACGTATTAACCCTCGATGGTATAAAGTGAAACACTATGTTTCTTCTTACTATGCCAAGAAACTAAAAAAAATCCAAATAAGTGAAGGGTTACACTAGTTCTTTTCATATCCGACTTGCACCGCGCGAAATCGGAATCAGAATAACCTACTAAGCTACAAGCACTACTGTTAGGACACCATATACTATGTTGCAAGGTTCCATTAAGATATCTCAAAATACGTTTTACGGTCTTAAAATGAGATTCCTTAGGTGATACTTGATATCTAGTACACATGCACACACTAAACATGATATATGGCCTACTCGTAGTTAAATAGAGTGAGGATCAGATTATACCTATCTAGTAATGTTGAAGTTCACTCCTCTTTCGTATTTGTCAATAAGCACATTAGATGCCATAAGTATTGAGATACTTTTGAGTCACTCATATCGAAATTCTTGAGAAGCTCTAAGTAGTATGAAAGTGCCTTATTCGACTTGATTGATTTGCAATCCTAAGAAATATGCCATCTCTCCCATAAGAGACATCTCAAATTCTCCATGCATCAAATTTGCAAACTCTCAACAAAGAGACTCAACAGTAGAACTGCATATGATATCATCTACATATATTTGAACCAAAATAATATGTTTTTCTTTACGTCTGATAAACAAAGTGGTGTCGACTTTGCAATGATTGAATCCTTGTTTGATAAAAGAGTCACTCAATCTCTCATACCAAGCTCTAGAAGCTTGTTTGAGATCATAGAGGCTCTTTTTAGTTTAAAAACATAGTTAGGGTTATCGTGATCTTGAAAACCCAAAGTTTGTGAGACATACACCCCTTTGTTTATATGACTGTTAAAAAAAGCAGATTTAACATCCATTTGATAAATCTTAAAATCAGACAGCAAGCAAATTCCAAAAGGAGTCTAATAGCTTCTAGATAAGCTATAGGGATATAAGTCTCCTTATAGTCTATTCCTTCCACTTGACTAGTATTATTTTTTCACTAACCTTGCTTTATTTCTCGTAATTATGCCATTTTTATACATCTTGTTTCTAAATACCTATCTAGTTCTTATGATGGTTTTATCAATTGGACACAGAATAAGATCCCAAACACATGATGTTTAAATTGGATAAGTTCTTATTGCATAGCAAGTAATTATCCCTCGTCAAGTAAGGCATCATATATCTATTTATGTTTAATCTTAAAAATGAAAGCATATTGCTTACAGAAACTATTAACATGTGATCTAGTACTTACACCTCTTTTGATATCTCCTAAAATTTGATCTAACAAGTGATCTTTTGTGATTGTCCAATCTTGAGAAAACTGGTTCGAGGTCTCTTATTTTTATTCTCATGTAAGCTTTACTCTTTATCTTCATTAACATCCTCATCCTTGATCAACTTCTCCATTATCACACATGAAACAGTAGAACAAATACCTTTCCCTATCTTTTGGGGTGAGGAATCATCAAACGCAACATGAACAGATTCTTCTACAGAAACATTTCTATGATTATAAACTTTTAAGCATTACTCATAGATGAGTACCATAAGAATATCGTTTCATTAGACTTAGCATCAAATTTATCAAGATTTTCCTTTCTGTTATTTTAACTGAAACATTTGCAACCAAAAATGCAAAAATAAGAAATATTTGGTTTTCTACCTTTAAAAAACTCAAAGGGTGTCTTGTTAGAACAAAGTTTGAATCTACTACCCTATATTTAAGTTTTGATGATAACAAAGTGAAAAGGTATAGTATTTATAAGTTTCATGTATGAACTATCTGCTGCTTAAAATTATTATGTTCTGACTTGCAGATACTCTGATTGATATAAGCAAGATCACATCTAATCAGCATCAGAATTTGGTTCTTGACCCCAGCATCAGAAGTTGCCATATCAGAATGACAAAATCAAATGATCAACTCACGTACATGCTAAAGCCTGATTAACAAGACTGCGCTCAACACTCTGATAAAGAAACACAACAGTTCATCAGCAGCGAAGCAAAGTCAGAATGAGCCAAGCCAGAACTTGCATTAAGTAAGCAACGATACTGTGCATTGAAAGCAAATTAATTCCAACGGCCTCATTCCAGACAAGATCTGCTCGATAAGGAAAGTTTGTTATTAGCATTGAATCAAGAATATTGCATCCAACGTTCATCATCTCAGTGCTATATAAACAAGACTTTGAAGATTGAAATGGCTAATGCTCTCCAAATCTCTACACGCACAAAAGCTAATCAAAATCTTCTCTCAGTTTTGCTAAACCATACACTCTGATATTCTATCATTGTTTAGTAATCTAGTTTCTAAGCTTCAATTTGTGTATACATCACAGTTGTGATACAGTTTTGTAGAAAACATTCACACACTTAGTTTTATCTCTTTGTAAGAAAGTGTTACCTTGACAAACCGGGTTGTGGTTTGGATCAAGAAGGCTTTAGCAGTTGTTAAAGCAGTCTGTAATATTCAGTTGAATATAGTGGATTAAGACCTCGTTGGAGAGAGGCGAAATCACCTTGACGGGTGGACTGGAGTAGTTTGAGATCAAACGAACCAGGATAAAAACATCTTGTTCATTGCATTAGATTTCAGTTTTACAATTCAACCCCCCCCTTCTTGTGTTTTTCACCACTTCATGTCTTCTCTGATAGGTCAAATGACTATCCTGTTTAAGACATGACATGAAATATTAATTGTACACACTGAAAAGTAGTTAGGTAGGATAATTTCACTTACCATGGTCTAAGCTAGTTCTTCTAAAACACGATTTTTACGCTCAATAACATCATTTTGTTGTGGAGTTATCGAGCATGAAAAGTTATGAGCAATCTCATTTTTGGTACAAAATTTTTGAAATTGATGGTTAAGAAATTCAACACCATGACCACTACGGAGAGTGATAATTTTCAAACTAAATTTTTTTTGGACAAGCTTAGTAAAATTAACGAAAGCTTCACAAGTTTCATCCTTATGGGCTAAAAATAACGTCCAAGTGAATCTAGAGTAGTCATCAACAATTATAAATCTGTAATAATTGCCTCCTAAACTTCTTGTCCATGAAGGGCGAAACAAGTATAGATGGAGAAACTCAAGAGGCTTTAATGTCGAAATAACCTTTTTCGATTTAAACAACTCTCATTTGCTTTCCAATTAGGTAAGCACCACACAATTTGTCTTTTAAAATTTTCATTTTAGGAAAACCAACCACTAGTTTTTTGGATTCAATTTTATTTAACAAGTCAAAATTCATGTGACTTAAGCGTATGCCATAACACAGAATCTTCACCATTGGGTACTAAACACTTAGTTCCATGCATCGATACATAATCTAGATCAATCATATATATGTTATCAATCCTAAAACCCTTAAACACAAGGTCCTTACTTGCCTTATTCTTTATTAAACAACTAGGAGTATAAAATACAATAGTGTACCCTTTGTCACATAATTGGCTAACGCTGAGTAGGTTGTGTTGAAAATATTTATTTAAAAGCAAATTTTAAATGGTGATTATGGAGGGATTTCCCACAATACCTTCTTCTAGAATTTTACCTCTTATGTTGTCCCCATATGTGACATGACCGATTTCCTTTTCATTGAACTTGATTAACATGTTAGCATCTCCCGTCACGTGTCTTGAACATTCGGTATCTAGAAACCATAATCTTTTTGCATATTCAAGACTTTCCTATGACAATCAAATAAGCAATTTAGGTCCCTAACTAGTGGTTCCTTTTGGGTTAGTTTAGCTACACTTAGGAACCCATATCATTTTACCATTTGAAACTTAGAAGTTCCTAATGTGGCATTGAGGTCTAATGTGTCCCTTATAACCATAATAATGACACATCGATTTAGATGAAATGCCTCTTCTAGTGACACAAGGATTTTGTCCATATATCACTTAAAGAACAAGATTAAGAACAAGATAGTAAAGTAGCATAAGTTAATTGTCCTTTGAGATTTTCAATTTCATGTTTTAAAATTGGACATTCAACACATTATTCTTTTTCCACCTTTTCAACTAAAGTGTAAGAAACATTGTAACACTAATTAACTAGAGATGTATGCGCGTATTTAAAAAAATATGATTAGTCACCATTTCAGCTATAATTATTATCATTTTAACATGTGAAAGTAGTCGAGTTATTTGAATTTTTTATATAGTTTGAGTGGTTTCTATGTCGATTTCTTTAATTTTGTATTTATGTGTTTTAAACACACCTGTTATTTTTGATCTTTTTGGTAAGGTTAACGTGTTTTGTAGGTCGAAGTAAGTCAATGATATGGCCAGAAAAGGAATGCGGTGAATTTTTAGAAAGATTGAGAAATTATATTTTTTTAGCATGTTTTTCATCATAAAAGACGCGTGGTATATTAATAATAACTAAAGCTTCATAACTTCGAATAACGTGGAACTGGTGGAAAATGAAAGCTAACATCAAGGGCTACAACTTTCATGAAGACACAAACGGCTAATTTGGCTCTGCTCATATGCGCATCAAGCCATTTCAAATGCGTATAAGATCTAGAAATTTTACGTTTCTACCCATACGCGTATAAGAGTGGGCCAAACGCGTATGTACGTCTTCCATACGCCCTATACGCATACCATATGACCCATACGTGTACCATACGCGTACCGTATGTGTATGGGTGCCCAGAATCACGAAAAAGCCAAAAATTGCTCTATTTAACACCTGAATGCAAATTTCTCCAAGTTAGAAGAATTTTTACGGCAAAGACGCGTTTAGAAGGATAAGAAAATCATATTTTTTAAGGTGGATCAAGATCTTCAAGAGATTTATGTGATTGAGGATTAATTCATCAATTTACCTGTAATGTTGATGACTTTTACCATGTTTTTCTTAGATTCTATGAGTAGCTAAACCCCTAATGCTAGGAGGTGTCGTTGATTTGGATTTGTTAATGATTTCCATTTGACCTTGTAATGATAATAATTTCTTATATATTAAATTTACTTTTGATTTGTGCTTAATTCTTTCTCTTTCAGAAAAGTTAAGATTTGATTTACGGTTAATAGTTAGGCATGATTGTCAATGCTAACGCTCAATTGAAAGTATCATGTAGTAGATATCATCTAGGACTAGGAATGCCCTATTAGAACCAAATTGTTCTTGATAAATTAATGCTTTATTTCATATGTAATTCACAATGGACATAGGAGTTAATTTGAATGTTTAAAGGTTTACTCACTAAGGACTTAGGAGTAGTCATTCTTGAGAACCAGTAATCAATAGTTTAGAAGATGTTATTGCAAGGTCATGTTAGAATTATCAATGGATCAAATCATACAACTTTCCTAGCATGTTTACTCACATAGGCTTAAATCTGTTCAACACTTCTATTTACCTTTATTTGTCATTTTATTTATAATTAGCAAAATTTCTAAACCAAAAAACCCCAATTGCTTTTGTTTAACTGGAGTGATACTTAAATTTTATATCACCATGCAGTCCTTGAAATCAATACTTTGGGATTTCCCATTATTACTCCATTGGCATATTACTACACTTGCTAATTTTTCAATCAAGTTTTTGACACCATTGTTGGGAACTGCCAAAGATTATAAAGTTTAAGTTTTGTTTTGGTTAAATGTTGTTTCTTGCCAACTAAAATTTTATTTCAGTTTTATTATTATTATTTTTATTTTGTTACTACTAATCTGCTTCCGACATTTGTATGTGAGGAGAACCCTCAATTAATTTTTCTTTTGACGCAGAAATTGAAAGAACTTTGCATGCAAGACTTAGGAGAGATTGGTTGTTGAAACTAGAATTTAAAGAAGAGAAAGTTTATGTGCATTCAGATATAGAGTCAGAAAAAGAAGAAGAAATCATGGATGACAAATCCACTAGTACCAGAAAGAATCCTATGTGACTATGGTAGGGCAAATGCACCAGGTGGCAAGTTGACTATAGTAAACCAACCGGTGAATGTGCCTAACTTTAAACTCCATCCGACTACATATTGAAACAACCGGCTGAAAAAATCATCGAGATAAAATCAATGAAGTCGCCATCGAACATTTTTTATCCCACAAGAAGGAAAAGGTAAACATCGAGTAAAATCGATAAGGGTGAAATCACGATTATATGACAAAGAGATCGGGTAAGGGAGCTTGTTACGCGAGGAGAAGGTATTAGAACCCCACACACCCGTAGTACTCTAAGGTATCCACTCTTGTTATTCTAATCAAAGGGTGTGTTCAAATCTAAAACTTAAGGTCTAAAAGAAAAAACAAAGGGGGAATGCATGCCAAAGAAAACATGGGGAAAAGAAGGAAATATTTACAAAGTTTCGCTCGGCTGAGCCATGTGACCAGATTCCTACGTATCCCTTTTAAGGAATCAGAGCGTCGTAGTTCGGCTCACATGTTTCAGTTTCTTGTATGTTTTTGTGAACAATATTAATTTCTCTTTTTGCCGCAGCTCGACCTTTGGAGACTCACGCGTCAGCACAAAAATGAATTAACACGCTCTTTTGAAATGCGAAAAGAGTTTGCATTGGTTGAAAGGCCCAAAGGCAAAAAGAGTTTGCATTGGTTGATATTTTTTACCTTGAAAAAAAGATTTGAAAGTTGTTAGATGTTTTATGCATTTGCCAAGAAATAGGTTTTAGTTTTAAGGATGCAAAAGAAAGAAAAACATCAAAGAGAGACTATCTACTTATATCCCTAATGTTATCATACAATGATGGTGCTAAGGTTGAGTTTGAAAGGGAAATCTCTACCTATGTTAGCATGCATGGATTAAAATCCTAATGTCTAACTTGCATTAGAAACAAAACAAGTGAATCCTAAGGGAGCATCCAATTTTTCAAAACCTACGGGAAGATGGAATATACAAAGATAAAAAGCAAACAAGCAATCAACAAGCTCAAGAGAACACACACATGTCAGAGTAGTGCATACTAGCTCAAGTCAAAAGACCTAACCAAGATATCAAATCATCGAGGTAGGTAAATGGGGGGAAGTTCCTGACCATAAATATCTCGTCTAGGCAAGAAAGGGTCATGAATGTTATTCTTAACCAAGGTATCATGTCACCAAGCCAAGAAGTATAGAGTAGGAGGAAGTGAATGTCCAAGGCGACTAAGCACCTAACCAAGATATCAAGAATCGAGGTAGGAGATAGAAGAGAATATGAACAAACACAGAGCATCAACATCATCCGACGTGAGCTCAAGACAAAGTATGGAGGATTGGTTACAAATCCTTTTTCATCTGACCGAATCGATAATGAGAGCAACACACTCCAAAGCATCGGCGTACAACGCGAGCTAAGGATGACAAAGACTGAAATTGAGAGGGTTTATTTGGAACCCTACTCCACTTGCCTTATTTGAGGATTTAACCATGGGGGAATGAGAATGAGATACCTCTTTAAGGTCTTTATGCACAAATGTAAACAAACAGTTGAATGCCTACTTCGAGGTAGGTCTTTAAACAATCAACAAACACAACTAGAAAACAAGTGCGGAATTCATTTTAAAGGACTTTAAACAGCGACTTTGAGCACACTCTTTATTATCCTACTTCTTATGATATCTAGAAAGCAATAAAATGCGGAAAGATAAACCAAACAGTGAAGTAATACCAAACTGATAAAATGTTTGTTATACAACAAGCAAGCAAAGCAAAAATACTCCAAAAAAATTCGAGCAAACTAACATCAACAAATGATATGGTCATAAATAATATCTAGTACATTCATCCAGTGTACAATGTGAAAATAAATTGCAAGCGATGCGCCTCAAGCAAATATCTTACACTGAGCCATGCTACACAAGAAAATGGTAAAATTCGAACACATGTGTCGTGATGAATTGCTTTCAAAAACTTGCACAATCTCACAAGAAAGATTAGCAAATAACAAGGGATATCAAATATAACTCAACAATCTACATCACAAGTTAAAATGGCATATTATCATGCATAAAGTAAAATGCAATAAGTAATGGAGACATAAAAGTGAAATTCGGGCAACATGTACATCACATAAAAAACACACAAAACGTCGATCCGAAACCGACACAACTTGATACACATGTCTTATAATTACCAAAACAAATGCAATGAAGCATAAACCAATAATTAAAACTAAATCCGGATGCGTTTTACAAAACGGGGCAGCACCACGCTTATTTGACGAATTAACCCGAAAAATGTATCAGGATCAAGCAAAATCAATCACAAAGGTTCGTGAACGAACAATAAAGTATAAGCGTGCATCAAATGAAAGTTTAAACTCAAAGTACATGTCAAAAAGTGCCAAAAATCACTACACTAAAAAATTAAGCGTGCCAACAGACTCAAAAAAGTGGTTCCCATGAATTAATTCCAAGCGGAAATGTTACTTCGAAATCCCGGGCAGCAACTCCATAAACGTATAAATCGGACAGAATTTCAATCCAAAACCGCAAAATTTTGGTATAAATACAGTCCAAACATCCAATCCAAGTGCATTAGCATTAACCATTGACAAAATGTAACCTTATGCTAGTGAAATTCAACTACAAAAGCAAGTGTTGATTTAATTTCCTAATCTGAAACTTTTACATCAAGAATGGGAGTTTATTCATAAAAATGAATTAGATATTATATCAACATATAATTGCTCCACAAAAACTCCACAACAATTCCATAATTGACATGCGAACTTATAATTTAGTATTTAGGATTTTCAACAATTTTTACCGAATTGAAAACAAAATTCACATCAATTATGCAATTATTCAACCTATGCCTTTTTGAACATACTCCATAATTCAATAACACAAGGTTCAAATATATTCAACAACTCAATTTAAACTCATGAGAATGTGCTCAAAATTCAATCAAACATGGTTCAAGCATTTTATAAAACACATAATCTACAACAAATTCAACTTATGCTTTTAATCCAAAATCTCAACTCAATTCACATTTTAATCCAAGTAATTAAGAATTAAAGTAGTGGAATTACCTAAAATAATGAAGAGGAGTTTGATGCTATCTCCGGAAAACGACCGGAGGAGGAAGAATTGACACGGAAAACGGATCGGAGGAGGGAGGCTAGCCACGATCGCGGTTTGACGGAGGGAGATCTGGTTTCGGCCAATGGAGGAGAAGGCGGAGGGCGTCTGAAAATGGATCAGTCGGCGCTGACAAGGGAGGAGGATGGCCGATAGGCGGAAGTGGCTTGCGGATCAGAAGGAGATCGGTGGAAGAGATTTGATAACTTTTTGACTTTTTTGGTTTTGAGATTGTTGAAGATTGTTGGTGTTCTTGAGCAAAATAGAAGAAATAAGTTAGTTTGATCCTTGAGAGAATAAATAGAAAATTGAGAGGTTTTTTTGGGAGTGAGAGAAGTTATGAGATAAATTCTGATTTTTTTGAATATAAACTCTGGCCTTGGATTTGAATTTGGGTTGGGCTTTGTTTTGTCAATGTCAGCAAATTTAATGCACAATGCAAGTACAAAATGCCACGTCATCATCGATGTAGAATCTCGACTCGAGCTCAACATGAAAATTGAAGCTTGCGAAATTTGTGGTGTGATGCCGTAATAACATGCTCAATCAGATAAATGACGAGAAAGTTATGAATTTTTGAAGGTGCACTGACATTGAGCAGAGTTAGCTAGTGCAGATTTTTCTAAATTAACTTCACCGTTTAGTTTTTAAATAATGCCACGATTGAAAATCCTACGAACAAAATCCAAACTTGGGGTATGAAGCAAATTTGTAACTAACATTATTTGTGAAATTTATCCAAAAGACCGTCTTGATACGATAGAAAGCGAAGAAGTTATGATTTATACAATATCGGAAAACAGTGAATTGAAACTCTGATTCAGCATAGTAAATTTCTCTAGTAATCCATAATTCAGGGGATCTTCTGCAAAGAATCAGCTCTCGACCCGAACATTCGAATTGAAGATAAAACCAAGAAGGGTTTTCTCCCAAATAACAGCTCAAAAAAATCGATCCAGGAAAAAGTTATGAATTTTTGAACGTCCGGAAAATAACGGTTCAACACATAATTTTCACTATTTATTCATTGTTTAGCTTCAAAGTACTCGCGCATTCGCAGATCTTCCTCAAAGAATTGGCTTTTGAGCCAAATAAGAAAGTTTGAGGAAATAACAAGACGATTCAAACGATCTAATAGGAACTCAAAGATGATACTCTATTAGGAAGTTATGAATTTTTAAGCATCCGAAAACTAGAGAAACAGTAAATCCACTGTATGCCGCAATTCAAGTATTTTGTGCTTTAGAAAATCTTCCACATAAATTTATCCTTCGATTCTCCTGGGATTTGAATGCATCATAGATTTAATTGAAATCTAACCTGCCCCTGGTTAAGATTAAGGTTTTTTTTTATAGAAAATTAGAAAGAACTCTGACTTCTGTCTCGAAGGGGTTAACTACAGATTAACTCCTTATTTCTCCATTGTTTAGGAAGTGAAACAATGCCTTACATTGTCAGCTAAGACTTACTATTAAAAAGCACACGTCAACAAAATTCGATTATTTTGTACTTTAATCATTCTCCCTCGAAATTTGTTAAAGTTCTGAAATGGAAGATAGAAAGTTGTTGATTATTTGTGAAATGAATCAATTTCAAAAACATGCATGCTTATTTTATTAGAATTATTGATCCAAAGATACAAATTTATAGCAAATGAAAATTAACAACTAGGAAATCACAAATTGAAATGATAAAGGCCTAATGGTCTAGAGATAAGCCCCCTTGTTGATTTACAGACTTTTGTGAATTCTTCTTAGTGTCTGGATTTATCAAAGCAAGGGGCGACCATTCATCAATGGGATCCCTTCTTCAAAAGTCAACTGCTTATTATCGATCAAATCTTGGACCTTGTGTATGAAACCCCAACATCTTTAAAGGGTATGTTCTGGAGAGTTGGCGTGATATTTGCACCTGGAATTTGTATATACTTAGGAGGGAGTGTCCCATTAAGAGAAATCAGTGACCCCTGCTCTACCAAAGATACCTTGAGTAAGTGTTGTAGTAGCTGACTGTGCGGTATGGGAAGTGGATTAAATTTTCTTGGTGGTAACTTTTGTCTTCCCATTTGTTGGGTATTTCCCTTATGTTGATAAGTTTGTCATAGTTGTTGTTGAGGTGGGGTAACTTCCCACGGTTGTTGTAACGATCGTAATTTAATTAATTATTTAATTAAATTATTTTTGAGTTATTTGTGAAGTTCTGTTATGATGATAGATGTTGTGTAGTGATTAGTTGGATTTAATTATTCTATTAAGTTGTGGAATAATATTAGAATAATATTGTTTGATGTGAGCTTATATTTAAGGATTAGAAGTAGTAGAAAGGGGGTGTAGGAGTTTTAAGCCCATTAAGACATAATGATAACTATAGGGTTATTATATTAGTTATTTAGAATCAATAAGGAAAACAAGTAGCAGTAAGAAGAAAAGAAAATAAGGGTTGGAAGAGAGAAAGAGAACGTGAAAGTTAAAGAAAAGGAGGAAAAAAGCCAGAACGAAATTCAATCGGAAAAGTTGTAGAGCAACCTTCAATCCAAGGTAAAGATGGGGTTCTGACTCTATAATAGGGTTTATGATGAGTAGTATGTGGGATTGGATTTGAAAAGTTATTTTGTTTATAATTGAAATATATATATATATATATATATATATATATATATATATATATATATATATATATATATATATATATATATATATATATATATATATATATATATATATATATATATATATATATATATATATATATATATATATATATATATATATATATATATATATATATATATATATATATATATATATATATATATATATATATATATATATATATTGTTGTTTGATGAGGATCAATGATCTAGAGATGAATAATGATGCCCTAATGTTGTATAATTGATGTAGAAACATAGGATTATTATAATTGATGATTACTTATGATTAGAGGATGTTTTTAGGGCCTAAGGCAGGGAAACCGCAGTGAAAATGTAGTGAAATTGCAGAATATATTAAGCACAACTCAGTATGAGTCGACCTTAAAGACCATGCGTCGACACATGCAGGAATTAAGGCTCAGGATGAGTCGATACATAGGATCATGCGTCGATACATGCAGTGTTTCAGACTCAGTATGAGTCAACACAAGGGGATTATGCATCGACTCATGCAGGATTTCAACCCAGTATGCGTCGACTCAAAGCAGTATGCGTCGACTCAAGCAGTCCAATTTATGACAGATTCTTCAAAAGGCTGTAACTTGAGTTTTCGGACTCTGATTGAGGTACCATTTGAAGTTTTGGATAGCTAAAGAGATGAACTTCATTTTTAAGGATATAAATTAAGGATAATAATAATAATACTAGTACCCAAATTAGGATTATATTTAGCTTCTCGCGTTAATCGCTATGATGATTTTGTGAAGTATGATGAGGATAAGACGATCTTAAATTATGCTTTGTTGATAACAGTAAGATTTATAATGATAATGATGTAGTATTACAGAATAATAATATGTAGAGGTTTGGTAATTAGAGATGAGCCTTAAATGATTAATTAATTATATGCATTATCATGTTGTAGTCTTATGGCCAACGTTAAGGGGTTGTCGATCTGTCATTGTGGCTGAGTTGCTGTGGAATTATGTTGATGAATTATGTTGATGAATTATGTGATGAATTATGTTGATGAATTATGCGATGAATTATGTTGATGAATTATGTTGATGATGTATGTTGATGAATTGTGTTGATGAATGATGTTGAGATGCCTCTAATAATTGGAAGCTATTAAGATGTAGGCTTCTGGCCAATGATGATGTTGTGTTGAGATGTTGTTAATTGTGGTCGTTGTTACTAAATTCATGATTGTGTCACATACATTGCATATCAAGATGGAGCTGATGCTCGTTAAGATGGCTTGTATTGGCGAATATTAAGATGAAGGCTTATGCCTTGTTGATGCCTCTATTTATTGGCAATTATTTTGAGATGTGAGTTCTGCTCCAATGGTACCACATGCATTTGCATAGTATTGAGTCGCATTATATGATTGCATAAAGAAGTTGTGTATTGATGCGATAAATGTTCTATATTGTTGGTGTTTTGTGGCGATTATTGTTGTTTATAAGATGTGAAGTGGTGATATCATGTAATCTGATTTAATATATTATTTATCATACGTTTTATTATATTTTTAGATATCTCACCCCTTATGTTTGAATGTTACCCTTACGTTGGTAACGTGCAGGTAATCTAGAGTGATGGCAGTATACCTTCGGTAGTTCGAGTTGGTGTCATTGCTCTGATACGTAACACTCGGGGGGATGAATGCTTGTTGCTTTTAGTTATTGCTTATTCTAGTTATTGAACTTTAATTTGACTGTTGCTAAGTATGTGTTATTTTGAAGTTGCTGTAATGTTGGACAAATATGTTATTATGATTCCGCTGCGTTGTTGTTCAAGTTGTTGAATTAAGAGATTAATTTATTTTGCTGTTGGTTCATCCGAAGTTTTAAAAGTGTTATGTATCCATGTTGAATGCAATGTGTTTTTAAGTTGAATTTGTGGCATCCTGATTCAGTTGTATGAATTTTATAACTTTGATTTACAATTATAATTGCCGGGTAGAATTGGGGTGTTACAAAGTTGGTATCAGAGCAAAGGTTGGTCCGTCCGAACAAGTTGTAGAGTCGTAGGTTATCTAACAATCGAGTATTGTTAATTTGAGTTCTAACTGTTGTTTATGTTGTAGTGATAAGTTGAGATGGCTGGAAGGAATGATGTTGCACTTGCTGCTACATTAGAAGCAATGGCGCATGCGATAGAGAATCATCTGAATGCTGACAGGAATGCTGGATCTCGTAGTTTGGCGACTTTCCAGAGAGAGAATCCGCCTACGTTCAAGGGAAATTATGATCCTGACGAAGCATTGGATTTGCAGAAAGAGATAGAGAGAATCTTCTGTGTGATGGACTACACTCCAGCGTAGAAGATTCGGTATGGTACGCATATGCTAGCAGTCAAAGTTGATGACTGGTGGCTAGAGACGTGTCATACATTGGAAGCTGCAGGTCAAAATGTCACTTGGGCTGTGTTCCATAGGGAATCTTTGAGGAATTATTTTCCTGAAGACGTTCGTGGTTAGAAGGAGATTGAGTTCCTTGAGCTGAAGCAAGGGAATATGTCAGTTGTTGAGTATGCGTCAAAGTTTACGGAGTTGGCTAAGTTTTATCCGCACTATGGTGAGGAAGATGCTGAGTTTTTGAAGTGCATCAAGTTTGAGAACGAGTTATGCCCGGAGATCAAGAAGGCAGGTGGATACTAGAAGATCTGTGTCTTTGCTAATTTGATTGACAGTTGCAGAATCTATGAAGAGGATAATAATGCTCATTACAATATTATCAGTGAGAAGATGGGTAAGCACCAACATAATCTTGGTAAGCCTTATGATACCCCAGCTGGTAAAGGTAAATAGAAAGCTGCTCAGGGTTAGAAGACTAGTGAGGGAGATGCTCCTGCTAGTGTGGTTTGTTTCAAATGTGGAAAACCTGGGTATAAGAGTAATGTGTGTACTGCTGAGGTAAATAGGTGTTTCCGTTGTGGTAAGACTGGACATGTTATATCAGAGTGCAAGCATAAGGATGTGTTTTGTTTCAATTGTAGTGAAGAAGGGCACACTGGTAGTCAGTGTCAGAAACCAAAGAGGGCGCAAACAAGTGGTAAAGTGTTCGCTTTGGTTGAGGATCAGGCAGCTGTTGAGGACGGACTTATCAGAGGTTCACGTTTCATTAATAGTACTCCTTTAATTACTATTATTGATACCATTGCTACTCATTGCTTTATTGCTGCTGATTGTGTTGAAAGATTGGGTCTTATGTTGTCTTCTATGAATGGAGAGATGGTCGTCGATACTCCAGCCAAGGGGTTGGTGACTACTTCTTTTGTGTTTTTAAAGTGTCCTTTGTCAATTTCCGAAAGATACTTTATTGTTGATTTGGTTTGTTTTCCTTTAAGAGGGTTGGATGTGATTTTGGGTATGAACTGGTTAGAGCATAACTATGTTCATATTAACTGTTATGACAAGTCTGTGAGGTTTTCTACTCCCGAGTAAGAGGAATATAGTCTATTGTTTGCTAGACAATTGAGGAAGTTGATTCTAGAAGAAGCACATATGTTCTCGTTGATGGCGTCGCTATCTATTAAGAATCAAGCTATAATTGAGGAATTGGAAGTGGTGCGTGAATTTCCTGAAGTTTTCCCTGATGAAATTCCTGATGTACCGCTAGAGAGGGAAGTTAAATTTGCTATTGATCTTGTACCTGGTACCAGAGCTGTGTCTATGGCACCATACAAGACGTCTGCATCTTAATTGTCAGAGTTAAGTAAGCAATTGGAAGAGTTACTTGAAAAGAAGTTTGTAAGACCAAGTGTATCGCCGTGGGGAGCTCCAATGTTTTTAGTAAAGTAGAAGGATGGGAGTATGAGGCTTTGGGTTGATTATAGGCAGTTGAATAAAGTGATAATTAAGAACAAGTATCTGCTTCCAAGAATAGATGACTTGATGGATCAATTGGTGGATGCTCGTGTGTTCAGTAAGATTGATTTGAGGTCGAGTTACCATCAGATTAAAGTGAAGTATGAAGATATCTAGAAGACGACTTTCAGAATGCGATATGGACATTATGAGTATTCAGTGATGCCTTTCGGTGTTACTAATGCGCTGGGAGTATTCATGGAATACATGAATCGTATCTTTCATACTTATTTGGATCGGTTTGTAGTGGTGTTCATTGATGACATTTTGATTTACTCTAAGTCAGAAGAAGAGCATGCAGAACACTTAAGAGTAGTATTGCAAATTCTGAAAGAGAAGAAGTTTTATGCAAAGCTGTCCAAGTGTGAGTTCTTGTTAAAGGAGGTTATTTTTCTTGGTCATGTGATCTCGGGTAGTGGCATTGCTGTAGATCCATCAAAGGTTGATGTTGTGTTGCAATGGGAAACTCCAATGTCAGCTACTGAGATTAGGAGCTTTTTGGGATTAGCTGGTTACTATAGAAGGTTTATAGAAGGTTTTTCTAAGTTGGCACTTCCGTTGACTAAGTTGACTTGTAAAGTTAGAGCTTTTGTATGGGATGTTCAGTGCGAAGAAAGTTTTGCAGAATTGAAGAAGAGATTGACGTCGGCTCCGATTTTGATGTTGCCTAATCCAGGAAAACCTTTTGTGGTATATTGTGATGCTTCTAAGATGGGTTTAGGAGGTGTGTTTATGCAGAATGATAAGGTAGTTGCTTATGCGTCAAGTAAGTTGAGGACTCATGAGAAGAACTATCCTACGCATGATTTAGAGCTTGCTGTAGTTGTTTTTGTGTTGAAAATTTGGAGGCGTTATCTTTATGGTTCTAGATTTGAAGTGTTTAGTGACCATAAGAGCTTAAAGTATTTATTCAATCAGAAGGAGTTGAATATGAGACAATGGAGATGGTTGGAATTGTTAAAGGATTATGATTTCGATTTGAATTATCATCTAGGAAAAGCAAATGTGGTAGCTGATGCATTGAGTCGAAAGACTTTACATATGTCGGCAATGATGGTTAAAGAGTTGGAATTAATTGAAAAGTTCAGGGATATGAGCTTAGTTTGTGAAGTGACACCGAGGAGCGTTATGTTGGGTATGTTGAAGATTAATAATGAACTTCTAGACATTATCAGAGAAGCTCAGAAGTTGGATGTGAAACTGGTAGATTCGATGGTTAGGATCGATCAGTCTGAGAATAATGATTTTAAGTTAGATGTGCAAGGTGTGTTGAGATTTTGTAACCAGATTTGTATTCCTGATGATGCAAAGATGAAGAAAGTGATACTTGAAGAGAGTCATAGAAGTAAGCTGAGTATTCATCCAGGAGCTACAAAGATGTATCAAGATTTGAAAGGCTTATTTTGGTGGCCTGGGATGAAGAGTGATATGGCTCGGTTTGTGTATGCATGTTTGACTTTTCAGAAGTCGAAAGTTGAACATCAGAAGCCTGCAGGGTTGATGAAACCGTTAGAAGTTCCATAATGGAAATGGGATAACATTTCGATGGACTTTGTGACGGGGTTACCTAATACTTTAAGAGGACATGATTCAATTTGGGTGATTATTGATAGGCTTACAAAGTCGACTCGTTTTATTCCTATTAACATCAGTTTCCCAGTGTCGAAGTTGGCTGAGATTTACACTAGTGTAACCGTAAAGCTACATGGTGTTCCTTTGTGCATTGTTTCGGATAGAGATCTGAGGTTTACTTCTGATTTTTGGAAGAGTTTTCAAGAAGCATCGGGTTCTAAGTTGAGGTTGAGTTCGGCGTATCATCCTCAGACAGATGGTCAAACTGAATGGACTATTCAATCGTTGGAATATTTGTTGAGGGAATGCATTCTTGAGCAGGGAGGTTCGTGGGATACTTACCTTCCGTTGATAGAGTTCACTTAAAATAATAGTTACCATTCTAGTATTGGGATGGAACTTTTCTAAGCGTTGTATGGTCGAAGATGTAGAACTCTTTTATGTTGGCATGAATCTGGAGAAAGTGTAGTACTTGGGCCTGAACTTGTTCGTGAGACTACTGAGAAGGTGAAGTTGATTCGAGAAAATATTAAAGATTCCCAAGGTAGACAAAAGAGTTATCATGACAAGTGAAGGAAGGACGTAGAATTTCAAGCAGGTGACCATGTGTTTTTGAGAGTTACACCTGTGACTGGTGTTGGGCGTGCATTGAAGCCTAAGAAGCTCACTTCTCATTTTATAGGTCCATATCATATTTCAAAAAGAGTTGGGGATGTTTCTTATAGAGTGGATTTACCTCCTAATCTTTCGAATTTGCATGATGTGTTTCATGTGTCACAACTCAGGATGTATATTTCATATCCATCTCATGTGATTCATATGGATGACGTGCAAGTACATGATAACCTTACTGTGGAGACGATGCCTGTATGGATCTCGGATCGTGAAATAAATACTATGAGGGGCAAAGAGATTGCTTTGGTTAAATTGGTTTGGCTAGGAGCTGCCGGAGAAAGCATGACTTGGGAGTTGGAAAGCAAGATGGGGGCTTCTAACCTAAGAAAGGAAATCCACTTCTCATAGAATTAGTACAATTAGTCTAAGATGAAAAACCCTTATTCAATACCTCTTCCTAATACTACCGGTGTCTTTTTATTTATGACTCCTCTAAATATAAGAACCCCTCTCACTTTTTCTTAATCACTAACCCTAGTGATCAATATGTGAGTGCAATATCCTCTCTTAGATGTTTGGAATGATGTCAAAATTAGGTAATATGTAGTATTTGTATGTTGGACCTTATCTTTCTATGTCTAGGTTGAATTTTCATATTAGGACACTTAGGGAACAAGTAAAAAGCATTTAGACAAGTTAAAATATTTAAAATATCAATTTTCATGAGAAACCATGCTTGGAGTCGACTCATTCGTGTTAGGAGTCGACTCCTTCTACAGAAAAATAAAAATAAAAATTGAAATTTTGATATCTGATATGTGATGTCTAAGGAGATGTCACAACACAAATATCTGAGGACAATTTAAAAGCAGTAAAAACACAAGGGATTCTTAACCCAGTTCGGTGTACAATAATACCTACTCTGGGGGATACCAAGCCATGGATAAGTCCGCTAAATAATATCAATTCATAGACCCTCAGTAAACAACCAGTTTACGATCTAATCACTTAATTACTACCCGTGCTATACTTCTACCTAAGACACACCTAGGTATTAGTCCCTCCTAAAATCCCTTCAATCACTAACAGTGAAAAACAACATAATTATTAAGTTTGAAAAACCTCAATCATTCAATACTTAAAAGCTTATGAATGATCCATAATTTACAACTCAACTAACAAATTACAACTCAAGTATTGAAATAATAGTAGAGTGTATTACAATTTAAAGATTCATACTTTTTAAACACAGAGAATATATTTTTATTCAATTGTTGCAGTTGTACGAATAAGGTTGCAAGTCCTTATAAAGGCGCAACAACTTCTTTATGGGCTTAGGCTAAAAAACAAATATTGCAATATATTGAATCCCTTGAATATCTCCATGAAAGTAGGCCAAGATATAATCCATAAAGGTAAGACAAATCGAAAAATATTCCTCCATATTTTTCACAGGTTATAAACCACAAAACTTGAATAAGGCGCGCTTAAAAACAGGAAACTTGCATATGGCTAAAGAATCAAATCAAATCTCATCAAACTTCAAGATTCAATCCAAGTTTGTAACCCTAATTCATCCCTAGGTATATATTGGACAAGAACAAAGCAAAAAAGAAGGGTTAGCAATCATGAAAGAGGTAGAGCAAATTCAAAAAATTCAAAGAAAAGTGTGAATCAGTTTTCACTCCACGGGCCAATTCAAGCCATTCCAACGATTCCAATCGTTTCTTAGACCTTCCCAGAAGATAATACGATCAGTGGAACACGTTCTCACGCCCATAATCTTCCCCTAGCATTCATACGGTTTGCCCATATTTTCAAAATCGATTACTGTATTTCTAGCATCATTAGCATGTTTAAGTTATATATTTGTGATCCTCATCATGTTTGCAAGCTAACTGAATAATTTAATTTCATTTTTAAAGCCTGTATGTGCCTTTTCCATTGTTAGGGTTTTTATGTGCAGTTTAGGGGTTTGTTCTACAGGTCAAATTGGGCAAAAAGAAGGGTACCATGATGTTCACAAGATCAAAATAAGTTGATCTATATAGTTAGATTTCATTTATCTTGCGTTTTATGGATTTTTTAGTTTTACAGGTTTGTAGCTACAGACCTTTGTCCGTAGGTAAAGGTACAAGCACCTAAGGCGATGGAGAGAGGAAGAAGAAGGTTAGGTGTCATCCATCCATTCGCCCATTCGAACCAGCGCACGCATTTTTGTTTTTTTCCCACTAACCACTTTGTTTCATATATTATATTGTGTTTTCATTATAATAACAACTAAACATGATAGCCTAGTGGTTGGGCCCGTTAGTGTTGAGAGTGAGGACCTGGGTTCAATCCCAAGTCCCAACAATTTTCTTTGTTCTATTTTTCCTTTACAAATCAGGTACTCCATTCTCTCAAACGTCCACCATGCGCTAGCAATATCCAACTAGTGGATCCAGGATCAATCAGATCCAATGCCTCAAACAATGAGGGACCATGATGCACCCTCCAGCCAGCACCTCATGGGATCATGCATATTGATCGAGCTTGAAGCGTTTTGGGCCTAAAAAATTCAAATGCACCCCCCAGATCACTCATTATACAGGCCCAATTAGTAGTTTTTTTCTCTTTTTAATTTCTTTAATTATTTTCTTTATTTGTTTTAATTAATTAACACAAATTATTTTTTCATAAAATCAACAAATCATAAAAAAGAGTATTTTTATAATATTTATTTAATATAATTAGTAAACTAGGTAAATTTAATTTCTTTTTCATAATTAAAATCAAATAGAAACTAAGTTTTAGTTTTACAATTAAATTTCTTTCCTCAAATAAAAAACCACCAAAAAACCACCAAGATTATTTTTTTTTCATTAAAATATTTATTTTAATTAATTAGGAACTTAAATACTTTTATTTTTTTTCATAATTGAAATAATTATAATTAGGGTTAGCCGTACATAACTTAATTAGTTCTTTTCTCAAAAAAATAACTTAAATATTTTTCTAGTCAGTTTTTAGGGTTTTCCATTTCTCCTCGCATTTAATTTGCTGCACGCATTTTAATTTGTTTTATTATTATTGTAACTGTTTCGATTTTGTAATAATTTTAATTAGGGTTTTAAAATTATGCACTTTTATTTCCCATCAAGACAATTATGTAACTGTCAAAGCCTTGTAATAGCTAGGTTTATTTTTTCGCATTTCAAGGTCCTGCAAATATTTAATTGTGTAGATGCATGTTAATAGGATTGTATGGCAAGAATATCTTAAATTAAAATGGTAGATTGCCTAATGTGCAAAGATTAAATAACTAAAACAATTCATATGCACATGCTCACTCCTAGGGTTTACCTTACTTCGGTTGCCTTCGGTAAATAGTCATTTAAGCATAGGAGATTTTTGTGGTTGTCCTCTTATCTAAAAGATCAATTGTCCCATTCGAATGTTTCCTCGGAAATGTTGTCTCGGAAAGATCTTAAGACTCTAGGGTTACTACTAAGGTCCCCTACCCATTGCTTTAGTGACTGTACTTGTCCCTTTTGAAAGTCCCTTAAAAACTCCAACGACAATGCTACCTACTCCTTAATAGTAGGATAGCGCTGTCTAAAGGAAACGAGAACAAACAATCTTTTTTAGAGTAGGTAGAATCTTAAGTACTTGCTCAATAAAAACTTTTCACACAAACACCTTTTAAAACAAATTTTCAAAACAAACTTCGTCACATCCTTGAGGACTTATACAAGGGTTATCACGAAGTAAAAAATTTTCAAGACAAGCACACACAAGCAATTTCAAAATGAGCAAGTACCTAAGAGCCTGTAGATAACTATGTATATAAAGGGTGCTAACACCTTCCCTTTCTATAATCTACCCCCCGTACTCAGAATATCTCGAAAAAAGGTTTTTTCTGTTCTTTTTCCTTTTCCATGATTGGATGAAATAAAAGTCAGTGGCGACTCTTGCTTACCGCGACATTTTACAAACAAAAAACATAAAACGCAAACCAGTATTAACAGTCGGTTCTGCCACCGTATCACAGAACTGGAGACTCTGCTGGGGAAAAATAAGTGGGGTATACCTTTGGATCTAGGTCATTAAAATTGCTTCTTTTGATTGTCTTGATTTCTTTACTTTTGAGGGTTTGTTCGGGGTTACTATAGATCCTACACCCGGATCTGGGGGCACTCATTAGGTAAACAGCAATAGATCATGGAGACTGTGCGACGTAGACCGATATGGTTTAAGCGATGGCTGTGTTGGTATGGAACTTTGGTTGGTACCGGTATCCTTCGTGGGGAAACGAGGAGAATACGGGGCCACCGCATGGTGTCATGAAGAACCAACGGACCTTAGAACCTTAGTTTAAAAAACTTGGCCATTAGAAAGTAGTGAGATAGCCGGCCTCGGTGTAGAGCTAAGGATTGGTTGATACTCGATGCTACGCTCATTGAGATCAGACTTTCGGGATATTTCGGCCGCAAGAAAAGATTGATTAAGCTGAAACAATGCCCGATAAAGGATGGTCAGTGATATTGAGATTCTTTAGAACCCGGTTACTTTTTAAGATAGGTTTGAAACCAACTAAACTTCAAGAGGGTACTACCTTTAACCTCATGCAAGCATTAAACCTAAGGACTTGGTGTGATTTGACTGTGTTTGCTATACCTGTGGTTTATCAAAACATCATGCATCATAACATGGCATCCATTCTTATTGCACTAACCATTTCAAAGACCAAGGGAATTTATCTTTGTTCTGTTTTGCATATCATGGCTTCCGTTCGTAGAAACACTATCCGATCAGCTTTGTGAAGATACCTTCCCAACTCAAAGAGCTAACTTCAAGGGTTTCTGAAACTTCTGCGTTCACTAAGAGACATGGTCACCTTCTCAACTTGGTTACTTCAAACTTTGATGAAAAGATGACGAGTGTACTTTTTCAGTTCTTCGATCCCAAGCACCAATGCTTCACTTTTCCAGACTATCAGTTGGTGCCCACCTTGGAAGAATTCTCTCAGCTATTGGATATACCCATTCTTGAACAATTACCCTTCACAGGTCTAGAAGAAGTTCCTAAGCCAGAAGTCATTTCCTCAGCTTTGCATGTGAAATGAGCCGACGTGGTATCCAATTGGGAAACTAGAAGCGGAGTCAGGGGTTTTCTAGCTAAGTTTCTGATAGACAAGGCCCAACTGTTTTTGGATGATATGGATTTTCAGGCTTTTGAGGAGGTCTTGGCTCTTCTAATCTATGGGTTAGTCCTATTCCTTAATCCGGACTCATTCATAGATATGAATGTTATCAAGGTTTTTCTCTCCCGCAATCCTGTGCCTACCCTACTCGGAGATATTCTGCACACTCTCCATACTCGCACCATGAAGAGAAGAGGGGTTCTTATGTGTTGCATGCCATTTCTATCGAGGTGGTTTATTTCTCACCTCCCTAAGTCCATACTAAAGAATGAAGAAGGTTTGGGTTGGTCGCAAAGGATAATGTCACTCGCTCATACGGATATTCTTTGGTATTCTCGAGCTATGGAAAACACTGCTATTATTGACTGCTGCGGGGAGTACCCTAATGTCCCATTGCTTGGTATCAGAGGGGGTATAACCTACAATCCTTGTTTAGCTCTGCGAAAACTTGGTCACGCTCGAAGGGATGGTCCCCATGAGTTACTTATCGAGGGCATTATGTTGAACTATGAGGATGATGTTAAAGAGTATCATCGGAGGTTCATACGAGCTTGGGGCATGGTAAATAGATCTGGCGCCAAGGCTTTGGGGCCAAAGAATTCCATTCCTATGGAACCTTACCTCCAATGGGTACAAGCCCGTGCCCAGAAGCTTATGATGCCCTATGTAGCCGTTTTCCCAGTGATTGTGGAACCCACTACTGAAGAAGGTATTCCCTACACGGTTCTCTATCCTTACATGCCCACTGATCTTGGAGAGTTACAGAGGTCTTGGATTAAGCTGATGAAGGAGCAGGATACTTACAGGGATCAGTTCCATGCTCAGGAAAGGAAGGTTTTAGAGCTCACAAAGCAACTGCATGAAGAAAGAGGACTCAATGACTATCTCGGCACAAAGAGAAAGCATCCATGGGAATTTTGATGTCTTTTATAGTTTTATATTTGTTTTTTAATTGTAACGCCTAAAAGGCATTTGAAATTTAAATTCAGCTAATAAAATCTTTGTTTATTTTGGTTTGCAAATATAAATTTCTCGAAGTCTTTGAAATCATTGCATGCGCATCCCATTATCATACACATCATTACATGTACCATTACAGGTTTCTCATCTTCTTCGCTGTTTATTTCAGCACAAAATGTCTTCCGAGCAAACCATCAAGGACCTTCAGGCACAGAACGGCCAGTTCCAACAAATGTTCATCAGTCTGGCAAAAGGGCAGGAAGATCTGAAATCCCTCATCCTGAAAGAGAAGAAGAAAAAGAAGAAGGTTGCTGGTATTCTGAATATGGGCAGAAGGTTTGGAGAGCAGTTAAAGCGATAAGTCGATCTTACCTCTTCATCTAAGGAATGGGAGAATCGGGAAGAAGAGAAGGATCCTAGTCCAGCAATTTCTGACAATGATACTGATTACAATGATGAGCAATATCCTCCTGCTGAGGATAGATACAAACAATTGGAAGATCGTATGAGTGCCATGGAAGTTCAGAGGATACCTGGATTGGATTTCGAAGAATTGGGTTTGGTGTCGGGAGTGGTCATCACGCAGAAGTTCAAAGCTCCAGTTTTTGCCAAGTATGATGGGATGTCCGGCCCAAAGCTCCATCTCTGCTCTTATGTTAGAAAGATCCAGCCCCACACTGCTGATAGAAATATGTGGGTTCATTTCTTTCAAGATAGTCTGTCAGGTACTCAGCTTGAATGGTTCTACCAGCTAGAGGGAACAAATATCCGAAACTGGGAAGATCTGGATGCTGCTTTCTACAAACAGTATCAGTACAACACCGACCTTGCTCCTACTCGTACTCAACTTCAGAGTATGTCCATAGGTGAAAATGAAGGCTTTAAGGACTATGCACAAAAATGGAGAGACTTGGCTGGGAGAGTTCAACCCCCGTTGTCTGATAGGGAGCTATTTGATATGTTTCTGGGGAAGCTATCTGGTTCATTTTTCAATCATTTGATCGGCAGCTCGTCAGCTGGTTTCACCGAGATGATTCTAACTGGAGAAAGAGTAGAAGCTGGGATTTCGAGTGGCAAGATACAGAAAGATGCCTCTTCAAGCTCAGTAAAGAAGTCATTTGCTGGTAAGAAGGAAGCCAGTGCCATCTATAGCCCGAGGGGCCAAAACAGGACTGAACATCGTCAGACAGTAAGTGCTTTGATGATACCTAAACCTGCAGTTGCTCTACAACGCAACAATCAACAAAGGGTGGAAAGACCACAATGGTAGTTTACCCGCATCAACATGACATTGGCTGAAGTGCTACCTCATCTGCTGAGATCCAACTTGGCAACCTTGAAAGAGGCTCCCAAGAATCCAAATACTACATCTCCCCGATATAATCCAAATGCCCGATGTGCCTATCATTATGAGAGTCCTGGCCACGATACAAATGACTGCTGGGATCTGAGGAACAAAATACAAGACTTGATTGAAGCCAAGGAAATAGATTTTGATGCTCCGAAGAAGCCCAACGTCATAACTGCTCCCATGCCTAAACACGGTCGTGGAGTTAATGTTGTTGACACTGATTTGTTTGTTACATCTGTTGATGAAGTTTCTACTCCTCTCATGACTGTCAAGAAGAATTTACTATTGGCCGATTTATTTCCGGGTTGTGGTGAAAGTTTCCACATGTGTTCTTTTCTACCTTCTGGTTGTCGTTTGCTGAAATTAGGTGTTCAACACCTGATAGATAGCAAAGAAATTTTGTTTGAGAAAGCTTTGGTTCCCGCTATTCCATTTGAAGACGTTGCTATTATAACCATTTCCACCAATCCTTCCAAGGTTTCCTCGAGAAGACCTGTTAGGATTACATCTTCTCTAAGAATTTCTCCGCTGATAATCAATGTTCCCGGTCTTGTCCCGTATGTCTCGGACAAAGCTGTCCCATGGTATTATGGTGTCGATGTGTATTAACATGGCATCAAACAAGATCTGAAAGATGAAGAGGCTGATCCTGATATTGATAACATTGTCAGAACCATCAAAGTCACCCGAAGTGGAAGGGTCTTCTCTCCCGAGATTTCCCCTGAGACTGTTACCAAGCCTATTCTCATTCCATCTGATGTTCCTTCTAGTACATCCACTATTGTTCCTGTTCTTACTTCGGTTATTACTCTTGTCGGCAAATCTTCTGATACCCGCGGTAAGGAAATTATAGGTGAGCTTGCCCGGATGGAGGAGCCTAAGAAAGTTGTTGTGGAAGCCTCTAAGCAAGAAATGGAGGAAATACTGAAAATCCTTAAGAAGAGCGACTACAATGTGGTAGAGCAGCTGGGGCAGACCCCATCAAAGATATCCATGTTGTCTCTACTGTTGTGTTATGAAGCCCATGCGAAGGCTTTGATTTCATTTCTTAAGACTGCGCATGTGCCGCAAGAAACTTCAGCTGATCAATCCAAAGATTGTGTGGCCAGCCTGACTGTTGATAATGGGCTTGGTTTCTCAGATACAGACTTAACACCAAAGGGAAGGAAGAATAATGATGCTCTGCATGTCTCGATTGAATGCAGGGACACCACTATGGCTCATGTGCCGGTAGATATCGGGTCTTCACTGAATGTTCTGCCGAAGAAGTCGTTGGACCGTTTGGATTGCAAGGGTCTAACTCTAAAGCCTAGTAACATTGTGGTAAGGGCTTTTGACGGATCAAAGAGAACGGTGCACGGGGAGGTGGACATCCCTGTCAAAGTGGGTTCTCAGACTTTTGGGTCCACCTTCTATGTGATGGATATCAAGTCGTCGTATTCTTGTTTGCTGGGTCATCCTTGGATCCATGAGGCTGGGGCACTTATTTCCACACTCCACCAAATGTTGAAGTATCTGGTAAAAGGGAAGATTGTCACAGTGTGGGGTGAAGAGGAGTATATGGTGAGTCACCTCATTTCCTTCCGCTACGTAGAGATGGACGAAGAATTCATAGAAACTCCTTGTCAGAACTTCGAAGAGGTCCCTCGGATCTTGGCATCAACTGAAACTACTACCAACAAACCTCCTTTGAAGATGGCTTCTCTCAAGGACGTCAGGCCGTGGTTGAAGAAGGTGGGTGTGCCAATTGGGGTCAGCTCCCTGATTTCACTCATAAGAGTGACAAATTTGGTTTGGGCTTTACTATAGGGGCTCAAAGGGCTGTTAGACGTGGTCGGGCTGGAAGATCTCCCCTACACATAAATAATCGGGGAATTAACGCCATTGTAGACAGCGAAAAGGATTCAGACATCAATAGTTGGATCTACCCAACTACCAATGGTGGACTTAGTAACTGGACGGCTAAGGACTTTGTACCTGTTTCTTTTATTCCGCAGTAATTGACTTACTTGTTTTGAGATTTGTAATAAACAATTTGAAACTTTACGGCTTGGTGCCTTGCCCGAGGCACCTTGGCTTTTCTTGTGAGGGCTATTATTTGTCATTTTATATACCATTAATAAAGCATTGGACGTTTCTTGCATACAAATTTTGCACTCTCTGTTTTTCTTTCCTGCTTTCACTTTATCAAAATAGTTATTCTCTTACACACACTCACGTATCATAATGCAGATCCATACCCACTCCGGATCACATTGATAACATTTGTGCTATTGCCAGTTATGACTTCAAAAATCTGATCAACCAAGCCGAGGACGAAGGTGATGATGATTGTGAAGTGCCTGGAGAACTTGCTAGACTACTAAAGCAGGAAGAAAGGGCCATACAACCTCATGAAGATCCGGTTGAGACAGTGAACTTGGGTAATGAGGAAGATAGAAAAGAGGTTAAAATAGGTGCAAATCTGGAGCTTAGCGTCAAACAAAGGTTGATACATATGTTGCACGACTATGTCGAGATCTTCGCCTGGTCCTATGAAGATATGCCTGGTTTGGACACTGATATTGTGGTACATCGCCTGCCGACTAAAGAAGATTCTCCTCCAATTAAGCAGAAGGTCCTCCGTATGCGTCCCGAAATGTCAGAGAAGATCAAGGAAGAGGTCATGAAATAGTTCGATGCAGGATTCTTGGCTGTCACTTCTTATCCACAGTGGGTTGCCAACATTGTCCTAGTACCTAAGAAGGACAGTAAGGTACGGATGTTTGTTGATTACAGAGATCTGAATCGGGCAAGCCCCAAGGATGACTTCCCACTTCCTCACATTGATGTTGTGGTTGACAATACCGTGCAACACAAAATCTTCTCCTTCATGGATGGTTTCTATGGCTACAACCAGATCAAGATGGCTCCTGAAGACATGGAGAAGACGACCTTCATTACACAGTGGGGCACCTTCTGCTACAAAGTGATGCCTTTCGGGTTGAAGAATGTTGGGGAAACTTATCAGCGTGCCATGGTCGCTCTGTTCCATGATATGATTCACCACGAGATCGAGGTCTATGTTGATGACATGATAGCCAGGTCTCAGACTGAGGAAGAGCACCTTGATCATCTCCAGAAATTGTTTGACAGGTTGAAGACATACAAGCTGAGGTTGAATCCGAACAAGTGTACCTTCGGGGTAAGATCTGGTAAGCTTTTGGGTTTTGTCGTCAGTGACAAGGGTATTTAGGTAGACCCTGTGAAGGTAAAGGCCATACAAGAGAAGTTGGTTCCCTGCATAGAGAAGGAAGTTAGAGGGATCTTGGGACGCCTGAATTACATTGCCAGATTCATTTCACATCTGACTACTACTTGTGAGCCAATCTTCAAGTTTCTGAAGAAAGATCAAGTGGTAAAATGGAACAATGAATTCCAGAACGCTTTCGAAAGAATCAAAGAATACCTTCAATAACCTCCAATTCTAATTCCTCCAGTTGAAGGAAGACCTTTGATATTATACTTGACTCTGCGAGACAATTCAATGGGGTGTGTGCTGGGGCAGCATGACGAGTCTGGTCGAAAAGAGCATGCAATTTATTACCTTAGCAAAAAGTTTACCGACTGTGAGACATGGTACTCATTGCTCGAGAAAACTTGTTACGCTTTGGCATGGGCTGCTCGCCGACTGAGACAGTATATGCTGACTCACACTACCTTATTGATATCAAAGATAGATCTGATCAAGTATATTTTCGAGAAGCCCGCTCTCTCTGGAAGGATAGCAAGGTGGCAAATGATCTTAACTTAGTACGACATACAATACACAACCCAAAAAGAAATAAAGGGGAGTGTATTGGCTGATCATTTGGCTCATCAGGCCGTGGATGATTACCAGTCCATGAATTTTGAGTTCCCGGATGAGAATATCATGTTGGTGACTGACTACAAAGAACCTGGACTAGATGAAGGACCCGAGGAGGGATCCCAATGGTCTATGTATTTTGATGGAGCCTCGAACGCACTGGGTAACAGAATTGTCGCTATAATCATATCTCCTGAGGGCTGTCATACTCTGTTTACCGCCCGATTATGTTTCAACTGCACCAACAACATGGCGGAGTATGAAGCATGTATTATGGGTCTTCGAGCTGCTATCGGCCTAAGGATCAAGTTATTGAGCGTATTCGGGGATTCCGCTTTGGTGATAAGTCAGATCAAAGGCGAGTGGGATACGAAGCACCCAAATCTCATTCCTTACAAAGAGTATGTACTGACATTACTCCCACACTTTGAGGAGGTAACCTTTGAACATTTCCCACGAGAGGAGAACCAGTTGGCGGATGCGCTAGCTACCATGTCTTCTATGTTCAAGGTTAGGTGGGACAATGAAGCTCCCTAAATTACCATTGAGAGGTTGGATAAACCAGCATACTGCTGTGAGATCGATACCGAAGAAGTGGCAGACAAACCCTGGTTTCACGAAGTCAAAAGGTATCTCGAGGCTCAAGAGTATGCCGAAGGGGCATCTGTCAATGATAAGAAGTTTCTGAGAAGGTTCGCTACAAATTTCTTCCTCAGTAATGGAATCCTCTATAAACGCAACCATGACTCCACACTACTACGGTGTGTAGACAAAAGTGAAGCAGAGAGGATCATGACAAATTTACATGAAGGCACCTTTGGAACCCATTCTAGTGGACACACCATGGCTAAGCAGATCCTACGGGCAGGATATTACTGGTCCACTATGGAAGCCGATTGTTATCAGCACTCTCGAACCTGTCATAAGTGCCAAATCTACGCTGATAAGGTGCATGTGCCTCCGGTCCCCTTGAATGTCTTGATGGCTCCTTAGCCCTTTACAATGTGGGGCATCGACATGATCGGCGAGATAAGACCCACCGCTTCCAATGGACATCACTTCATCTTAGTAGCCATTGATTACTTCATGAAGTGGGTTAAGGCAGCTTCCTTTGCTACAGTAACCAAGAACGTCGTGTCGCGGTTTATCCGACACAACCTGGTCTGGCGATATGGTGTGCCAGAGAGGACTATTACTGACAATGGTATGAATCTCAATAACACAATGATCACCGAGCTCTGTAAACAGTTCAAGATACCGCATCATAACTCTTTTCCCTACTGGCCGAAAATGAATGGCGTTGTTGAAGAAGCTAACAAGAACATCAAGAAGATTATACAGAAGATGACGGTGACATACAAAGACTGGCATGAGAAATTTCCATTTGCTCTTCATGGGTACCGTACCTCAGCACGGACTTCGATAGGGGAAACACCCTACTCTCTGGTATATGGCATGGAGTCTGTCCTACCCATCAAAGTCCAGATACCTTCTCTCAGTATTATGAAGGATGCAGGTTTGAACGAAGACGACTGGATCCAAACCCGACTTGATCAGTTAAATCTAATCCATGAAAAGAGAATTATTGCTATTTGCCATGGTAAGACGTATCAAAAGAGAATGATCAAGGCTTTTAACAAGAAAGTCAGGCGTCAAGAATATCAAGTTGGGGATCTAGTGATCAAACGCATCATACTGCCACAAGGTGATCCCAGGGGAAAATGGACCCCCACATATGAAGGACCATTTGTGGTTAAGAACATTTTCTCGGGAGGAGCTATGATTCTAACCACCATGGATGGTGACGACCTTCCTCACCCTGTCAATGCAGACATAGTGAAAAGATACTACGCATAATCAAAGACCCGCTAAGTCAACTGGCCTAGGCAAAAAAAGGCTTCCTGGAGAACCAAAAGGGTTCGGGCAAAAGTAAGGGATGAAAATGAAAAAAATATGTACACCCGGCAAGTCGAAAACCCAAAAGGGAGGCTTGGGCAAAAAAGGGTATCTCGGTGGATTGAAAACCCGAAAGGGCAATCAAGGAAAAAGTTAGGGATTAAAGCGTATCACTATGTCTCATTGGATCATCTTGCGACCAGACTTCGATATCAACTATCAAGCTCAGACGGCGCCAATAAATCTGATCAACCTTCGGCCAAGTAGCAAAATGAAAAGACGCTTGAAGATATAAAGGCAATAGCAGAGTTGGAACCCAATGGGGTTGTTTCACATAGCTGTTTTTTTCCCTTTATTTTACACAAATTGTAATTTTCTTTTGGCGGCGTTCTCTTACTAGAGCGTCAGCCCCTTTGTACAAAAAACGCTTATTACATGCCAACTTCAAAAATCAATACAAGTCACTTTCAAAAAACGTCAATTTGTTTTTTTTTCTTTTTCTGTTTTCTTTTGCAAGAACGTCCAATGATTTATTTTTGATGTATGCATTTGAAAATGATTACTGCTCATAAATATTTACATAAGAAACAAAAGATAGTTACTCGTAATTCCAGAAACAGGGAAAAACAAAAAGTGCCAAACCCTACAGTTACTCTGCCCAACAGGTACCAGGATAGAGCCAGCTTGGGAACATAATTATTGGTATATACACTATGTGATACAGTGGAAGAACTAACTGTTTTTGGGATGCTGGTTTGCGTTTTGTGTTTTGTGTTTGCAAAATGTCGCGGTAAGCAAGAGTCGCCACCGACTTTTATTTTATCCAACAAGGAAAGGAAAAAAGCACAGAAAAATTCCTTTTTTGAGATATTTGAGTACGGGGGGTAAATTATAGAAAGGGAAGGTATTAGCACCCTTTCTATCCGTAGTTATCTACGGGCTCTTAGGTACTTGCTCATCATTTTCAAAATTGTTTTCTTTGTGTTTGTAGACTTTGAAAAGTTTTTGTTTTAACTTCGATTTAACTCTTGCTTCTGTCTTCAAGAGTGTAATGAAGTGTTTTTGAAAACTTGTTTGTAAAAAAGTGTAAGTGTGAAAAAAAGTTTGTTTTGATTGAGCAAGTACTTAAGAACTAATCTACGTACTCGAAAAATGAATCGTTCTATGTTTGTTTCCTTTAGACAATGCTATCCTACTATTAGTGAGTAGGTAGCATCATCGTTGGAGTTTGAGGGTCAATTGGAAAGGGACGTACAGTCACTAGAGCAATGTTAGGACGTCTTAGTGGTAACCCTAATGTCTTAGATCATTTATCTGAGGCAACAACATCTGAGGCAACCTTTCCGAGGCAACTATGATCTTTTTGACAAGAGGGCGACCTCTAAAACAACCTATACTCAATGACCATTTACAAAGGCAACCAAGTGGGAGTGTACCCTAGGAGTGCGCATGTGCGAGTGTTTTGATTTCAGTTATTCTTATCTTTGCACAATTAAGAGTGATCTAACTGTTTTAAATTTAGTCATTCATTCTTGTCATGCAAACCCTATTATCAAACATCTAGCAGTTAAATATTTGCAGAAATTAAAGTGCGGAAATTAAAACTACGCTATTACAAGGCTTCGGATATTTACATAGCCAAAAACAAACCCTTTGAAAATAAGAGCGGTAAAAGTAAATGTCCTAATTAAATTATTACAAACCGGGAGCAGATACAATGATTGGATAAAAATAAAGCGCGCGGGAAAATTAGATTGAATGCGAAAACTAGGGTTTTGACCCTCCTAATTAAAAGAAAATGTTTTTTTTGTTGTTTTTAAATATTTTTTAAGAAAAGCAATTAAGTCCTAAAATTAAATGCTAAATTAATTAGTTATTAAATTAATTAATGAAAAATAATTGCAAGACCTATTTTTGGATTTTTATTATTTTAGGAAAGAAATAAAATAATTAAGTTAATGTTAAAAACCTATTGATTCTAATTAGTTTTAATAATTTGAAAAATAAATTAAAGTTATCTAACATTAATAACCTAATTAATTTAATTAATATTTATTGATGAAAAATAAAAATTCTGATTTTAATTGAGCATAAAATATTTTTTGGTGATTTTTTTGATAAAAAAATAAATTGTTTTATTGGTTAGTAAAAAAAAATAATAAGCAAATAAATTAAATAGAATAATAAAAAAATGTGAAAGGATAGAGATGGGCCTGATTAGAGGGGGTGTGCATAGCAAGAATTTGGGCCCATTTGGATGAGGTCTGCTTTGACTTTTGCAATCCAGCGCATATGCATTGACTTGGTCTATGGTGTGCCTTCAATGGTGCCCACCAGATTTGGCCATCTGGCCATCTGGAGCGTTGATGAGGAAGGAGTATGGTGGGTCTCCTGGATTGTACGTACACAGAATTGCATGAAAACAAATGAGAAAATAACAAATGCTGGAGGCAGGGATCGAACCCTTGACCTCCAGCCTCTAACGCCTTAAGAACCTGTGTGGCCACCACTGGGGCATTTGGTTTTGATTATTATCATAATACAAAATAATAATAATAATATATGAAAACGAAATATAGTGGAAAATAAAAGAAAAAAGCACGCTGGAATTTGAATTGGCCAACGGGGGGGTGACAACTCATCGTCCCTTTTCTCTCACCATTGCTACAAGTTTTGGGACCTATACCCACGGACCATGTCCGTCACTGTAACCACGCCAATCCCCAAAATCACGTACAGGTCATATAAATGACCACCAAGGCCATGGTTAGAACCACCTCCTTCTTCTGAACACAACCATACCCATTACCAAGGCCAATTGTCCCTGAAATAAAAAACCCTAAAACCAACCTCGAATACCTAGCAATGGTGATTAATGCTACAGGCCATATAAATGAAATTGAATAATGCCAAAAGTTTGCAAATGCTTCATAGATCAACAATATGCCATTAATTCATATTAACCATGCTTAAATTTCAAGATGCGAATTCAAGAACAGGGCGAGGTTATGAAGGACTTACAGTGCGATTTGGGACGGGAATGGGCTTGTTCTTGATAACTTTAGGTTCCTGAGAGTGCCAGGAAGCGATTGGAATATGTCACGAGCCTTGAGAATGCCTCTAAGTGGGATTTCGATCTCACACTTTTCCCTTGTTTTTCCAGAATCTGCTCTTGCTCTCACGCTTGCTTCCAACCTCCCTTTTGATCTGCACGCAGTCCTTATGTATTAGTGAAGGGATTAGGGTTGCAAATTGCATCCAAATCTTCTTCTTTCAATGCCTTTTGATTTGATTTGATTTGCTTCTTAAAACCTTTCCAAACATGGATTTTTCAATCTTTTTTTCCACTCTATGCATTTGCACGAATTTGAATGCTTGCAATCTGTAATTTAAGACCTGAAATAATCACAAGATCCTTTGTTATCAACATTTTGGATTTTATTTGATTTATTATGATTTAATTTAAATTAATTCAAATAAAAATCAAAATAAATAATAAAAATAAGATATGGACAAGTGGAGAAGGCTAGAGCACGTGGGCTATGTTGGAAACTCAAAACAAGTGAAAAATATTGGGCCCATTTGGCAAAATTTGAAGTTTTAGGGATAGTTGACTTTTTGCAATTTTGCAAAAAGGGTCAACTTCACCAATGCATAACTTCCTCAATTTTGAACTTTTGGAGGTGTTCTTAGACTTTTTAGAAAGCTTGAGATGTCCTCTAATCAACCCTTTTGTTATCATCTCATTTTGATATTCCATGCTCATGTATGAAGCTTTGACAAAAAAGTTGTTTTTGTTGACTTTTCAAAATGACCTATAATGTCCAAATTCATAACTTCTTGTGAGTGCATATTTTGAACTTGGGAGATGAATATGGATTGTAGGTAATTGCATCCTCTTCAAAATGAGATTTGGATGGGTCATTTCTCATAAAGTATGAGAAAGTTATGCTTGGTCAAAGTTGAGTTGACTTTTCCTACAAAACCCTAATTTAGCAACTTTTGAGTCTTGATGAATTATGAGCAATCCTTGATGAATCATGATCAACCCTTGATCAAATGATGAAATATACTTCAAAATTAGAATGTTGACCAAAAATCTTGAAGTTTGACTGCATGTAGGTCACAGTTGACTTTTGCCCTAGCATTGTCGATTTTTGGACCTTTGAGCAATTGACTGAGCAAACTTCCTCTACAAGGCTTGAAACTTGACATGGATGATATTAAGAACATATTAGGACATTTGTGAGCACTTGGGGTCACTTGGACTTAAGTATCTTGATGCAACATGAAACCCTAATTTGAGGTAGACTGTCTTAGGAGAGAGCTTGTCTGGCCAACCCTTGGGCTACTTTGAGCAACATGAAGATCTTTCTTGACATATTTTGAAAAATATGGGAGGGAAAATTTTGGGGTACAACAGCTGCCCCTGTTCAATCTTCTTAAACCTGAGGATGTAGATTGGCTTGTTGGCCTTTCGTGATCCGAAGGTGGAAGATGATTGAACACTAGAGTGCCCAGAAATTTGCACTCGCATGAAGTGATAATTGTCTTGTGATGTCGGGAATGGGCTTACAGATGACATTTGGAAATTACTGATGAGGGGATGGGCTTCAAGATTCCATTTGAAGGAGTGTTGATTGCATAAGAGATTCCTTACCAAGAGCTTGTATACCTGTCGTTGAGGAAGATTCCGCTGGGGAAGTCTAATCTTTGTTGAGAGAAGTAGAATTTTAGGAGCTTTGGTCGTCCATTATTCTGCTGGTGAGTCATCTCTGTTGATATTTAGGAACTTTTATCGTCCGTAATCAACTGAGGAATCATCTCTGTTGATATTTAGGAACTTTAGTCGTCCGTACTCAACTGAGGAAACAACTTTGCTGAGATTTAGGAACTCGTCTGTAATTCAACCGAGGAAACATCTCTGCTGAGATTTAGGAGCTCGTCCGTAATTCAACTGAGGAAATATCTTTGTCGAGATTTAGGAACTCGTCCGTAATTCAATTGAGGAAACATCTCTGCTGAGATTTAGGAACTCGTCCGTAATTCAACTGAGGAAACATCTTTGTTGAGATTTAGGAACTCATCCGTAATTCAACTGAGGTAATATCTGCTGAGATTTAGGAACTCGTCCATAATTCAACTGAGGAAATATCTACTGAGATTTAGGAACTCATCTGTAATTCAACTGAGGTAATATCTGCTGAGATTTAGGAACTCGTCCATAATTCAACTGAGGAAATATCTACTGAGATTTAGGAACTCGTCTGTAATTCAACTGAGGTAATATCTGCTAAGATTTAGGAACTCGTCTGTAATTCAACTGAGGAAACATCTCTGCTGAGATTTAGGAGCTCGTCCGTAATTCAACTGAGGAAATATTTTTTTTGCTGAGATTTAGGAACTTGTCCGTAATTCAACTGAGGAAACATCTCTGCTGAGATTTAGGAACTCGTCCATAATTTAACTGAGGAAACATTCTTGCTGAGATTTAGGAACTCGTCTGTAATTCAACTGAGGAAAAATCTTTGCTGAGATTTAGGAGCTCGTCCGTAATTCAACTAAGGAAACATCTTTTCTGAGATTTAGGAACTCGTCCGTAATTCAATTGAGGAAACATCTCTGCTGAGATTTAGGAATTCGTCCGTAATTCAACCGAGGAAACATCTTTGCTGAGATTTAGGAACTCGTCTGTAATTCAACCGAGGAAACATCTCTGCTGAGATTTAGGAACTCGTCCGTAATTCAACTGAGGTAACATCTCTGCTGAGATTTAGGAACACGTCCATAATTCAACTGAGGAAACATCTCTGTCGAGATTTAGGAACTCGTCTGTAATTCAACTGAGGAAACATCTTTGTCGAGATTTAGGAAC
Source organism: Vicia faba (assembly GCA_948472305.1). Classification (NCBI taxonomy): domain Eukaryota; kingdom Viridiplantae; phylum Streptophyta; class Magnoliopsida; order Fabales; family Fabaceae; genus Vicia; species Vicia faba. The sequence continues at coordinate 711,525,056 of OX451738.1, forward strand.
TCGTCCGTAATTCAACTGAGGTAAAAGCTTCATAGCTTGAATTTTGTGAGAATCTTTCCTAAAAGGTAAAGGTTTGCTATATGTAATGCATGATATGTATCAAGCGATGATGCTCTCAAAATAAATGAGATTGTGTCGTATGATGTGTATGCTTGTCATGATGTATGGAAATGTGATGTTTTTAGCTGGGGGAAAATAAATCCCAGATTGCTGCTGGAGAAAAGAATTGAATGCTTCATTTCGGCTGGGGATAGTGGATGAAGATGATTGTGAGAATAAACCTGCAGGAGAGGATAACTCCATTGGGGAATAAGCTGACGAGAGAATGCCTCTGTGGGGAAGAGATGCTCTGCTAGGGATTCCGCTGATAAATTCAACTGGGGATGAACTACCGTTGCTGGTGATAATGAAACCTATTGGGGATTGAATTTCCGTTTGTAAAAGGAATAAACTCCGCTGGGGATGATTTTCCAGTTGCAACTTCACGGGGAATAACCTTTTAGACTCTACTGGGGACAATCTTCCAGAGTCTACTGGGGATGACTTTTTCAAACTCCATTGGGGATATTTTTATACTCCACTGGGGATAAAATCCTTTTTAGTGTTGATGGCAGATAAAATCTGCTTAGGGAGAATATTACCGATTCATTCACAGCTGCGAGTCTCAGCTGGGGAGAATTAACACCACTGTCCTTTTCTTACTCTACGGGGAGTGTAGATGTCACTGGGACGCGGGCTGAGGATATGACAATGACCTTGCATCGAGACTTTTCTGCCCCTGTATTTGCGGGAGAAGGTGCCTGCGGAGGCCTTGTGGATCGAGTATTATTCCAACCTATGAGGTGCTTGGTAATTGCCGATTGAAGTGACAAATCTTCTTCTGGTAGGCAAGTGACGAGATGGCGGGACATAGTCGTACGCTTTAATCCCTAACTTTTGTCTGGACTTCCTGTTCAGATTTTCAGTCCACCGGGATACCCTTTCTTGCCCAAGCCGCCTTTTCAGGTTTTTGACTTGCCGGGTGTACAAATCTTTTTTTTGTTTTTATCCCTAATTTTTGCTCGAACCTTTTTGGTTCGTCGGGATGCCCTTATTTTTGCCTAGGCCAGTCAACCTAGCGGTTCTTTATTCATGCGCAGTATTTTCTGACTATGTCCACGCTCTCAGAGTGTAGGGGGTTGTCACTGTCGGTAGTATTGTGTCGCCATGCTACCAGAAGATGTTCGTTTGATCATGCAAGATTCGTTGCGGGAATCCATGTCTAATGCCCCAAGTGACTCAGATGGAGATTTTCCCCTGGCTATTTGGCACCTTTGAGAGATTCTCTGAATCTTGACTTGACTGCCCCAGATGATGGACAATGATCATGCCGTGCCCCTTGGTTGGAAGTTTTTTTCCACTTGAGGTGATCTTTTTTATTGAGAAGGTTTTTTGTTCACTAGATATTCGTCGTGCGAATTTCTCTGATGTTTGAACAAATAGTCATATGCAAATAATGTTATTTTAAGAATGCAAAGCTTATGTCTGTCTTGAAGTTTTTGAAAATGCATTTTTTCAGTAAGATAGGAAAATTTTGTAAAATGTGACGTCAACTCAGGATTTACAGCAAGCCCTACAGGAGTCAGGATACCTTTTGTAACAATATGCTTTCGAACTAACCCATTCTTCAGCTAGGACTTCTAAGGGTTATAACATGGCCTGGTTCACGGTTTAAGAAACAAAGGATAAAGGCTCAAATTTTATTTGTACCCACCCGTTCTTCGTGATGTTCTTCGATCCTAAACTCAGCTAATTGTGTATTTAGATCCCGTTTGAGTCTTTGCTCTGATATTCCAGTGATGGTTCGGATACTGACCGTTTATTTTGAACAGGCAGTCATTTTTGTTGAGAGTTTGTAGGATCTCTTTCTTTTTGATTTTATTATCCCTGTCTTTTGCCTGAACTGTTTCTTTTGTGATTACAATCAACGAGATGCCCCAGTTTTGTAAGTCTCCTTCATAGGTTTTGACTTAATGGGCTTTTATTTCTGAGAGATAATGAATTCCTATCCTGAATATTATAAGGAACTATCACCATATTTTATTTTAGAAGGACCTTTTTGATGCCATTCATTGTGCACCTGAATTAACTGAGAAACTACCCTGCCCCAGGTTGTGATTAAGGGTTTTAATTTGTGTGAAAAGAAAAACTCCAACTTCTTTGGCTCAAAGGGGTTGACTAGGGATTATCTTCCTTATAACTCCACTGTTTAGGATTTGAAACAACGCCTGTACATCGTCAGCGGGGTCTGTTCAAAAGCATATTGTAGAGATTTTGATATCATTTTCGTCATCCTCCTTCTAAAGGCTTAGAATTTTTTAATCGAGAGTTGAACATCACAAAAAATGAAAGCAATTTGAATATAGTGAATACGAATGGATTGATTCAAAACAGACATATGCAATGCATTGATGAAGTAACAAAATTTGACATGAATAAATGTTTGAACAATCAAAATAAAATTACAAATTGAAAATTATAATGAACAAAAAGTCTTCTCGTCTGGTCTTGTCACTTCAGAGGATGTGCCTTGGAGGGATGGTAGAAGAACTCAGCCTGACCATCTTGTGTAAACTCTAGCACTCCTTCGTCAATCAGATTTTGAATTTTGTACTTCAACTTCCAATAGTCGTCAGTATCATGCCCGGACTATTGGAATGGTATGCGTACCTTGCATCAGGATTGTAGTTAGGTGAAGAAGTCTTAGGATTCGGATGAGGTCCTACCAATGTCACCAGATTCAATCTCAACAGATGTTGCAAAGCTTGGGACAGCGGCATGTTGAGCTTGGTAAACTATCTCTGATTAACCCGTTGTTTATGGAGACATTGTTGTTGGACCCTTAAGGTAGTAGCAACTTGGAGAGGTCCATTCTTTACCAAACCAAACCCTTGTCTTCTTGGAGGTTGATAAATGACTTGGTCCCCGGCCTCGATTGTTTGTTTCATACTGTTGTATCTGTCTTGATGAAGCTAGTTGATAATGATTCTCAGCTCTTTTTGTTCCCGGGCTAAGCCTTGGATAAAAGCCATCTGCCCTAGCATTTGGGTTCTCATTGTATCTACCTTAGCTTGCAGTTGTTCCAGCCGCTCGTCCTTATTGTCTTCAGGACTTTTCTTGACCAAGTCCCCAATAAGGAGTGTTTTCAACTCTTCCTGCCCCTTGGATAGGTTTAGGAATATTTCCCTAAACTGAGTTTCTTGAGTTTGAAGATCTTGGTTGTCTTGTTGGAGATCCATCGCTGAAATAAACAGTGAGAACATGAGAGACCTGTATTGGGAGACCTGTTATGCAATGATATGTATGATATATGTATGCAATGTTTTCAAGGATCTTGCGGGGTAAACAAGAAACTGTTAGAATTTGAATTTTGCAGCTTTGATTGAAAAAACTTCGTGTCATCAAGAGTCCTTCTTCAAGAGTCAAGTTCACCATATCGAGTGGGTCATAGCCATTGACTCAAGTTATCTTGTTTTGATCTCTAGACGACATTAACTAGAGGAAAATAAATCCCCTTTACCCCTTGCTAGATGTTTGATTTACCATAACCTGCATCACAAACCCGTGAGATCCTTGAAATGGTTAAGGAAATGTTATGGTATGATGTTATGATGTGTATGCTATGCGTTTAAGCAAAAGTACAAGGTGATGTAATCAAGTAAACTCGGCAAGAAATCCAAGTTATTGGATAAGGATTGTAAAAAAAACCTGCAAGGAACTCCTGTTGTCAGATAACAAATATGTGCAAGTAGTTCAAGTTTGAAAGCACACAAGTCACACAATAGCCCTTAAATTTCAGAATGGCATGGAGTTTAGGCACTACCCTCTTGCAGTTTAGTTGGTTCAACCTGTCCTAGTAATAGTAACCGGGTTCTAGAGGTTCTCAATATCACTGACCATCCCCGATCGATCATAATTCTAGTTTAGCAACCTTTTCTTGCGGCCGAAATCATCGCGAGAGTATGGTCTCAATGAGTGTAGCATACTGCTACTTTTCTATGGCCAAGTTGGTCAATTATAGGTTCTAAGGTCAGTTGATGCTTAATGACCCATTAGCAGCCCCATACTCTCCTTATTCCTCCACAAGGGATATCGACACCAACTAAAGTGTCACACCAACGTAGCTACTGCTTCAACCGTATCAGTCTATGCTGTACAGTTCTCTCATTGTCTATTGCTACTTACCTAAAAGGTATCCCCAGATCCGGGTTAGGATCTATAGTAATTCCTATTCAAACCCACAAAGATAAAGCAAACAGATCAAGCAATTGAAAACAATATGATGAATTATTCCTAAGGTACACCCCACTTTCATATTTCCCCAGCAGAGTCGCCAGTTCTGTGATACGGTGGAAGAACTGACTGTTTTTGGGATGCTGGTTTGTGTTTTGCATTTTGTGTTTTCAAAATGTCGCGGTAAGCAAGAGTCGCCACCGACTTTTATTTTTTCCATCAAGGAAAGGAAAAAAAGCACAAAAAAATTCCTTTTTTGAGATATTTTTGAGTACGGGGGATAAATTATAGAAAGGGAAGGTATTGGCACCCTTTCTATCCGTAGTTATCTACGGGCTCTTAGGTACTTGCTCATCATTTTCAAAATTGTTTTCTTTGTGTTTGTGGGCTTTGAAAAGTTTGTATTAACTTCGATTTAACTCTTGCTTCTGTCTTCAAGAGTGTAATGAAGTGTTTTTGAAAACTTGTTTGTAAAAAAGTGTAAGTGTGAAAAAAAGTTTGCTTTGATTGAGCAAGTACTTAAGAACTAATCTACCTACTCGAAAAAGGAATCGTTCTATGTTTGTTTCCTTTATACAATGCTATCCTACTATTAGTGAGTAGGTAGCATCGTCGTTGGAGTTTGAGGGTCAATTTGAAAGGGACGTACGGTCACTTGAGCAATGTTAGGACATTTTAGTGGTAACCCTAATGTCTTAGATCATTTATCCGAGGCAACAATATCCGAGTCAACCTTTCCGATACAACTATGATCTTTTAGACAAGAGGGCGACCTCTAAAACAACCTATACTCAATGACCATTTACAAAGGCAACCAAGTGGGAGTGTACCTTAGGAGTGCGCATGCGCGAGTGTTTTGATTTCAGTTATTCTTATCTTTGCACAATTAAGGGTGATCTAACTGTTTTAAATTTTGTCATTCATTCTTGTCATGCAAACCCTATTATCGAACATCTAGCAGTTAAATATTTGCAGAAATTAAAGTGCGGAAATTAAAACTACGCTATTACAAGGCTTCAGGTATTTACATAGACAAAAACAAACCCTTTGAAAATAAGAGCGGTAAAAGTAAATGTCCTAATTAAATTATTACAAACCGGGAGCAGATACAATGATTGGATAAAAATAAAGCACGCGGGAAAATTAGATCGAATGCGAAAACTAGGGTTTTGACCCTCCTAATTAAAAGAAAATGTTTTTTGTTGTTTTTAAATATTTTTTAAGAAAAGCAATTAAGTCCTAAAATTAAATAGTTATTAAATTAATTAATGAAAAATAATTACAAGACCTATTTTTGGATTTTTATTATTTTAGGAAAGAAATAAAATAATTAAGTTAATGTTAAAAACCTATTGATTCTAATTAGTTTTAATTATTTGAAAAATAAATTAAAGTTATCTAACATTAATAACCTAATTAATTTAATTAATATTTATTGATGAAAAATAAAAATTCTGATTTTAATTTGGCATAAAATATTTTTTGGTGATTGTTTTGATAAAAAAATAAATTGTTTTATTGGTTAGTAAAAAAAAAATAATAAGCAAATAAATTAAATAGAATAATAAAAAAAAAGCGAAAGGATAGAGATGGGCCTGATTAGAGGGGGTGTGCATAGCAAGAATTTGGGCCCATTTGGATGAGGTCTGCTTTGACTTTTGCAATCCAGTGCATATGCATTGACTTGGTCTATAGTGTGCCTTCAATGGTGGCCACCAGATTTGGCCATCTGGCCATCTGGCGCGTTGATGAGGAAGGAGTATGGTGGGTCTCCTGGATTGTACGTACACAGAATTGCCTGAAAACAAATGAGAAAATAACAAATGCTAGAGGCAGGGATCGAACCCCTGACCTCCAACCTCTAACGCCTTAAGAACCTGTGTGGCCACCACTGGGGCATTTAGTTTTGATTGTTATCATAATACAAAATAATAATAATATATGAAAACGAAATACAGTGGAAAATAAAAGAAAAAAGCGCGCTGGAATTTGAATTGGCCAACGGGGGGTGACAACTCATCGTCCCTTTCCTCTCACCATCGCTTCAGGTTTTGGGACCTATACCCACAGACCATGTCCGTCACTGTAACCACGCCAATCTCCAAAATCATGTACATGTCATATAAATGACCACCAAGGCCATGGTTAGAATTGTCTCCTTCTTCTGAACACAACCATACCCATTACAAATGCCAATTGTCCCTGAAATAAAAAACCCTAAAACCAAGCTCGAAAACCTAGCAATGGTGATTAATGCTACAGGCCATATAAATGAAATTGAATAATGCCAAAAGTTTGAAAATACTTCATAGATCCATAATATGCCATTAATTCATGTTAACCATGCTTAAATTTCAAGATGCGAATTCAAGAACAGGGCGAGGTTATGAAGGACTTACAATGTGATTTGGGACGGGAACGGGAACGGGTTTGTTCTTGATAGCTTTAGGTTCCTGAGAGTTCCAGGAAGCGATTGGAATAGGTCACGAGCCTTAAGAATGCCTCTAAGTGGGATTTCGATCTCACACTTTTTCCTTGTTTTTCCAGATTCTGTTCTTTCTCTCACGCTTGCTTCTAACCTCCCTTTTGATCTGCACGCAGTCCTTATGTATTAGTGAAGGGATTAGGGTTGCAAATTGCATCCAAATCTTCTTCTTTCAATGCCTTTTGATTTGATTTAATTTGCTTCTTAAAACCTTTCCAAACATGGCTTTTTCAATCTATTTGTCCACTCTATGCATTTGCACGAATTTGAATGCTTGCAATATGTAATTTAAGACTTGAAATAATGACAAGATCCTTTGTTATCAACATTTTGGATTTTATTTGATTTATTATGATTTAATTTAAATTAATTCAAATAAAAATCAAAATAAATAATAAAAATAAGATATGGACAAGTGGAAAAGGCTAGAGCACGTGGGCTATGTTGCCAACTCATAACAAGTGAAAAAGATTTGGCCCATTTGGCAAAATTTGAAGTTTTAGGGATAGTTGACTTTTTGCAATTTTGCAAAAAGGGTCAACTTCACCAATGCATAACTTCCTCAATTTCGAACCTTTGGTGGTGTTCTTTGACTTTTTAGAAAGCTTGAGATGTCCTCTAATCAACCCTTTTGGTATCATCTCATTTTGATATTCCATTCTCATGTATGAAGCTTTGACAAAAAAGGTGTTTTTGTTGACTTTTCAAAATGACTTATAATGTCCAAATTCATAACTTCTTGTGAGTGCATATTTTGAACTTAGAAGCTGAATATGTATTGTAGGTAATTGCATCCTCTTCAAAATGATATTTGGATGGGTCATTTCTCATAAAGTATGAGAAAGTTATGCTTGGTCAAAGTTGAGTTGACTTTTCCTAAAAAACCCTAATTTAGCAACTTTTGAGTCTTGATGAATTATGAGCAATCCTTGATGAATCATGATCAACCCTTGATAAAATGATGAAATATACTTCAAAATGAGAATGTTGACCAAAAATCTTGAAGTTTGACTGCATGTAGGTCACAATTGACTTTTGCCCTAGCACAGTCGATTTTTGGACCTTTGAGCAATTGACTGAGCAAACTTCCTCTGCAAGGCTTGAAACTTGACATGGATGATCTTGAGAATATATTAGGACATTTGTGAGAACCTGGGGTCACTTGGACTTAAATATCTTGATGCAACATGAAGCCCTAATTTGAAGTAGACTGCCTTAGGAGAGAACTTGTCTGGCCAACCCTTGGGCTACTTTGAGCAACTTGAAGATCTTTCTTGATATATTTTGAGAAATATGGGAGGGAAAATTTTGGGGTACAACACACTCCCCCACCGAGTAAAAGTATCCAAAGGCATTGATGTCATCTTCCCCGAAACAGGATATAACTATCCCCAACCGAGGTTCATAATCGCGGGCGAGTCAATAAATTTCATCCCCCAAGCAGAGTTTATTTCTCCAGATACAGAAGCTCAATCTCCAACAAAGCTCATCATCTCCAGCAAACGAAATTTCATCTCCAGCTAAGTTTATTCCTCCAGATTAGCAGGTCTACCAACAGAAATTCACTACCCAAGTTTGGTCCCCGCAGAGTTATCCTCCATCATCCCTTCCCAACAGAATATTTACAAATCTCCAGCAACCGTCAGGGATTTATTTTCCCAAGACGCGAGCATACCCTGATAGCATTTCATAAACATACGTTATGACATACGCATATGTGATACGGTGGGAGAACTGACTTGAGGTTTTGCGTTTGTGTTCGCAAATGTTTCGGTTTAGCAAGAGTCGCCACCGACTTTTTATTTTATCCAAAGGAAAGGTCAAAAAGCACAGGAAAGACCTTTGAGATTGTTTTTGGGTTCGGGGGGTAGATTATGAAAAGGGAAGGTGCTAGCACCCTTTTCATCCATGGTTTTCCATGGGCTCTTAGTTACTTGTTTTAGATCACTTTCTTTTGCTTTTCAATTGTTTGAAATGGTACTTTTGTGTGTGGTTTTGAAAGTATTTTGAAAAGAGGCCTTTGTTTAGGCAACCTTTGTAATCACTCTTGTTTGAATGTATACAAATTTGTTTGTCTTTTGAAAAATGTTTCAATGTTTGAAAGTTTGTTGGGAAATGTTTTGAAATTGTGTGATAGTTTGAAAATAGGAAGGATGTTTGCATGTTTGATCAAGTAACTAAGAGTTGTCTACCCTACTCAAAGATCTTTCCTACACATTTTTAACCCTTTGACATTGTTGTTTTACCATTGTATTTGGTGAACAACCTTGTATTCGGATGTTAAACGGGACGGGCGTGGGTCATCGTATGACCATGATAACAATGTTGCCAAGTATCTTAGCATGTTTTTTGAGGGACTAGATCATTTTTGTTTAGGCAACCAAGATAGCGTCATCGAGGGACTATGATCTTTTGTTTTGTTTTGTTTTGCCAAGATACCTAGCATGCATACCATGGCCATGTTTTTTAAGGCAACAAGTGGGTGAAACCCTAGGGATGCTTGTATGCATTGTGTTGTCATTTTTCATGCATTTTGTCTTGTATTTAGTCATGCTATTTGTTTTGTTTTTGGTCTTTGCATACAAACCCTAGTTTTACTATCATGGTATTTGAAAGCGATAAAATGCGTAAAAGTAAATCTAAGACTATTACAACATTATTATGGGGAGGGGGATACAAGTTTGAATAGGGGATATTGCTCAAAATAAAAACCCTAAAACTATTACAACCATATTGAATTTATTGTACAAATAAATAAATAGGCAAATATTTAAATATGCAAATAAATGTAAATATGCACAATGTTTTTGTATTTATTTTTATGTATATAAAAATAAGTTTATTTAACTCTTAAAAAATAAGGAAATAAAAATGATTATTTTTTTTTTGGAAAGGGTGGAAACCCTAATTTTGGTTTAAAAGAAAATATATTTCTATTATTATTTTATTTCATTTATGTACAAGAAAATAAATAAAAATATATACAAAAGTGTTAAAAAATTAAAATGTATGAGAAAATATTATTTAAGTGTATAAATAATAAAAATAAAAATATATGATATTTTTTGTATTATTTACAAATTTTATTTAAGAAAATAAGTTATATTATTATTAATAAACTATTTCTATGTCCAAATAATAATAATAATAATAAAATAAAATGTGAAAAATTAAGAGAATATTTTTTGTGATTTTAAATATTTAGAAAAAATAATAAAAGTCAGAAAATATAAAAAGAAATGGAAAATATATAAAATAAAAGAAATGGGCCAAGGGGATGCAGAAATTAAAGAGGGGGGGGGTGCAAATAGCCAGAACAACCAAGCCCAGCCCAATGTCCACTTCGTCCCTGACCTTGGACAAACGCGCGCGCCCTGTTCAGTTCAAACCTGTTCTCTCCATTCTTTGCATGAAATCAAAAACTCATAATATGAAAATTATAGAGCTTTAAACCACGATTCCAATGATATAAAAAACATGATCTAACTCTCAAAGACCAGAGAGAATTTCATTGGCCCTAAATTTTGACCTAGTTTTTTCAGCATGTTCATCATCCAAATTCTCCTAGCTTAGTTAATATAAATACAAGCTATGCATATGTACAGTTCAAGGACATTAAGGGCTACATTTTTGCTTCACAAACCTAAGCCTAATGATTCCTAAATAAGGAGATAGAAGTTTGACAAATACCTGTTTCAGCCAAGTTTGGATATGGCAATGTAGGAGTTTTGGATGAGGCCTGAAGGTCGTGTTAGCTTGCCTGAAGTTCACTCAACCTTTCCCAATGCTTGGCTTGCCTTGAACTTGCCTGAATGTGCTTGTAGAACTCAACCTGCAAAGCTTCAAAGCAAAAATGGTGAAGTGTGAAAATGGAGTTACAGTGGCTAGACATATGCTTGGATAGTTTAGGTGTGATGTTTAGAATGTGTTTGAAGTGGTTTGGGACAAAACGCACGAGTGGAATTGGTTTTGGCTTGAGTTCTGCAAGTATGGCCCTATTTTGAGAAGACTTGGTGTTTTTGTGTTTTGGGTGTTTGAGAGGCTTTGCAATCGTGTTTCAGGCTTGGTGTGATATGCTGAAGTTGTTTGAAATGTTCACAAAGCTTGATCTTATCAGATTACAAAAATTATGGACCTTTTGCAAGTTGACTTGTTTTTGAAGCAAAAGTTTGAATTGACAATGCCAAGGTTGTACAAGCTAACTTGAGGCCTGCTGATTGTTGGTACACATTTCCTGATATTAGTGAACTTTGTTTGCAGAAAAAGACTTGGTCCATGGCTCAAGATAAACAATTTGACAAAAAGCATGCTTTATCAAAGTAGCAATGTTATCTTTTTGCCAAAAATGGATTAATTCAATGTGTAATGTTCTAAAGCTCAGAACAAAGCCTCTAACCAATGTATTTGCATTTAATTTATGAGTGTAGAAAGGATTAGAACCTGTAAACCAAGTACAAGCATGCTTTGGACAGATTTGCAAGTTGTAACATGGTGCAAAATGCCTTGGACAAAAGTGATGATTTTCCATTTTCAATCCTTCGATTCTCCCTAACCACAAATGATCTTGGAGAGTTCTTAGACATTTTGGAAAGCTTGTAACATGCTCTACAATCCATATTTGAAATGAATTTTTAGATTCCACTTGGAACTATGTGAAAAATTTCCATGAAGATAGGTCAAAATCCTGCCTAAACTAGGGCAAAATTTCACTAAGTTAGAAAGTTTTTGGACCTCTATTCACAAAATCATAAATTGAGATCCAAGCATATTTTGGGAAAACTTTGTGAATCAAAGTTGTAGATTTTGTGGAGTACTACAAATTTTATGTTGGATGTTTTGTTTGAATCCAATTGCATCATAGTGAAAAAGTTGGGAAAAGTTGGGAAAAATAAGAAATTTTCATAACTTAGAAAATTTCTAAGTTATGAAAATTTTCCATTTTAAACCCTAATTTCCAAAATTTGGTTTCTTGGTGAACACGTTTCATGTTTTGACACATCTTGATGAAAAATGACCATCGACACTTGATTTTGACCAAAAAGTCAAAGTTTGAATTTTAAGTGTATCGTTGATTTCTGATCAGTTGACTAGAAAATTCATTTGTCAATCCAATGCATTTGAGATCTTTTGAACCTTGTGATTAGGTCAAGATTATGCCATTGAGTCCTTGAATCCATGCTTGAACCCAATTTGCCATTGGCTAGGTGAAAAATCAGAAATTGCCCTTCTGCAGTCAAAACCTTAAAAATGACCATTTTGCCCTTTTGAAGATCTGATCAAATTTCTTCAGGAGTTGTGGTCCAAACTTTATCAAATGGTTAATATGAGTCTATAATGTTGACGTGGATAAAAAATTATGAGGTTTGACTGTAAATTGGCCACAGTTGACTTTTTCCCCAATACAACTGATTTTTAGGTCAACTGTCCAATTGACTGGGCAAAAATTTTATTCAAGGCTTGAGACTTGATATGAGAAATCTTATAGGTCCAATATGAAGTAAGAAAGTCACATGAGGCATTGGAAGTCCAAAAATACTTGTGCAAACTCAAACCCTAATTTTAGGTCAACAGTGCAAGGAGAGGTCTTGAGCAGAGCAAACCCTGATCCTGTCTGGAGTCCAAAGAGTCTTGTGAGGAGAATCTTGATAAAATGAGAGGGAAAATTTTGGGGTACAACAGTTGCCCGTGTTCAATCTTCTTGAACCTGAAGAGTTAGATTGACGAGATTTTCCGTTCGTGACTCGATGGTAAAAGATGATTGAACACTAGAGTGCCAGTAAATTTGCACTCGTCAAAAATGTAGTTGAGGAAATGGGCTTAAAGATGCCATTTGGAGATGTGATTGAATCTTGTTGAAGATGGGCTTAAAGATGCCATCGAAGAATGTCTGCTGAAAATCAAGAGAATGAACATCAGAATGGTATCCGTATTTGGAACGTATCTGAGTTGTATCTGGAGATTAAATTTGTATGAGAAAGGGAATGGTGTCTGTGTCTGGAGCGTATCCGAGCTGTAACTGTATTTGAATCTGAATGAATAACAGAATTACTTTCGTGTCTGGAGTGTATCTGTATTGTATCTGAGTCTGAAATCTGAATAGGCGACAAAATAGCATCTGTGTCTTGAGCATCTCTGGGCTGGGAAAAAGGTTTGAATGAGTGACAAAATGGAAACCATGTCTGGAGCGTATCTGGATTGTATCTGAAGTTGATATCTGTATGAGCGGCAGAATGACTTCTGTGTCTGGAGTGTATCTGAACTGTAACTGGGATCTGAATAAGTGACAGAATGACTTCCGTGTCTGGAGTGTATCTGGACTTGAAATTGATAGTTGAATCTGAATGAGAAATAGAATGGCTTTCTTATATGGAGCGTATCTAATATGTATCTGATTGTTGAAGTCTGAATGAGTGACAAAATGGCATCCATGTCTAGAGCGTATCTGAACTGTATCTTGACTTGAAATTCTGAATGAGTAATAGAATGACCTTCGTGTCTGGGGTGTATCCATATTGTATCTGAATAAGAGATTTGAATGAGTAGCAGAATGACTTCCGTGTTTGGAGTGCATCTGAACTGTATCTGAAATCTTTGAATATTTGTTAAAGATAGCTGTTAATCTTATCCTGAAAAGGGTAAAATGTTAGCTGAAACACAAGGTTATGTTGCATGAAATGTATGACGCAATAAAATGTGTTTTATCAATGTTTATGAAATATGAATGTAATGTATGCGCATGTAAGCTGATTTGATGTCTTGTTGAGGAAAATAAATCCTTGATAGCTGGAGATAATAAAATCCTTGACTGCTGTCGGGGAAAATAAATCCTTGACCGTTGTTGGAGATTCAAAAATCTTTGATTGTTGAGGATGAGAAATCCTTGGACCACTTTTGGGGATAGAAAATCCTTGGCAACTCGCGTGGATTACCAAAAACTTTGATAACTTCTATGGAGATGTGAGAATCCTTCACGACTTTCCTGGGGATATATGGATCCTTCAAGTCTTTAGAGGATGATAAACATTCTGCCATGAGAATAAGGCCAAATGTTGCTTGAGAAACCTGCTTGGGGAATCCCGAGAACTTTGATGACTATGGTTGGGGATTATGCAATGGGAATCCTTACTCGGCTGGGGAATAAGGAAAACTCTGGCAATCTCTACCGGGGACCAATCAAAGGAAAACCTTGATCTGCTGGAGAATAAGGAAGACTCTGATGGCTTCTGCGGGGAACTAAGAATGAGAATCTTCAATCTTCTGGGGAATCAAGAATGAGATTCTTCATTCTGTTGGGGAGTAAAAACTCTGTGGGAAGAAGGCTTCCTGCTGGAGAGTAAGTGAAAACTCTGGGGAAGTAGCTATACTGCTGGGGAGATCAGGAGTTTGGGTTGTATGCCAATCTACTGGGGAGTTATCCGAAGGTTGGGGATAAAAGTTAACTGTTGTCTGGTTAATTCTCAGATTTTAAGACAACTTACTGGGGAATCTGGATGGTTTCCGCTGGGGATTGGTAGTTGGAAATCTGACTCTATTGGGGAAGAAGGTTTCATCTTCGCTGAGTGTTTGTAGTTCAAAGTTTTGCTCCGCTGAGGATTGGGAGTTTGGAGGTTTAACTCTGATGGTGGATTAAGGGTTTGAAATATAACTCCGTCGGGGATTAGGAGTTTGAAGTTTTGACTCTGGCAGGGATTTTGAGATTTAATTCCGTCGGGGATATGTATTTCAGGGTTTTAGCTCCGCTAGGGATCTGGATGATGTACTGCAGGGGATTTCTCTTGGAATATCCTAAAGACGTTTTCCTATCCTTTCATCCTGTCAGTAATTATTCTTTCACATTTCGTTTATTTGTAAATAGTGATTATATTCAAAAGCATATGCTCATTTAATAAATCATTGGACGTTTTCAAAATAAAACACAAGTGTAAAAAAGAAGAAAAGGCAAATAGTTTTCTACACTTTGAAGTATCTTTGTATTAACTTTGTGTAAGTATTTTGTACAAAGGAGACAGACATCCTAGTAGGAGAATGTTGTCATAAAAATGAGAAAATTTTATACAAAGAAAGATGGCTATGTGTAAAAATTCCATGGGGTTCCCATTCTTCTATAGCCTTCGTAACTCCGAATATCTTGTCCACTCGTTGCTTCGTCCGAAGATGATTGAATTGATCAGAAGCCTGGAGCTTGTCTGTGAAGAGATTATCCTTAAAGTGATCCGACGAGACATAGTCATACGCTTTAATTCCCTAACTTTTTCCTGGACCTCCCTTTCGGGTTTTCGATCCACCGGGAAACCCTTGCCCTTTCGGGTTTTCAACTTGCCGGGTGTACAGATTTTTTTTTATCCCTAATTTTTTCCTGAACCTCCCTTTCGGGTTTTCGATCCACCGGGATGCCCATTTTTTCCCAAGTCTCCCTTTCGGGTTTTCAACTTGCCGGGTCATTTATGCGTAGTATCTTTTGACTATGTCTGCGTTCGCAGTGTGCGGCAGGTCGTCACCGTCCATGGTGGTTAAAATCATTGCCCCACCAGAAAAGATGTTTTTCATCACAAATGGTCCTTCGTAGGTAGGAGTCTATTTTCCCCTGGGATCACTTTGCAGCAAGATGATCCGCTTGATTACAAGGTCCCCGACTTGATATACCTGGCGTCTGAATTTCTTGTTGAATGCCTTGATCATCCGTTTTTGATACGTCTGACCATGACAAACAACATTAAGTCGCTTTTCGTCAATCAAGTTAAGTTGATCAAGTCGGGTCTGAACCCAATCGTCTTCACTCAAACCAGCATATTTCATGATTCTCAAGGAGGGAATCTGAACCTCGATAGGTAAAACAGCATCCATGTCGTATACCAAAGAATAGGGTGTTGCCCCAGTTGATGTATGTGCCGTGGTACGGTACCCGTGAAGAGAAAACGGTATCATTTCATGCCAGTCCTTGTAGGTGACTGTCATCTTTTGTATGATCTTCTTTATATTTTTGTTCGCAGCTTCGACATCATCGTTCATCTTTGGCCGATAGGGAGATGAATTGTGATGTTGAATCTGGAACTGCTCGCACAAGGCGGTGATCATAGTATTGTTAAGGTTTGTACCATTGTCAGTGATGATCCTTTCGGGGATGCCGTACCGGAAAATGAGGTTCTGCTTGATGAAGCAGGCAACAACATTCTTGGTGACAGATGCGAAGGAAGCTACTTTAACCCACTTGGTAAAGTAATCAATAGCCACCAGAATGAAATGGTGTCCATTGGATGATGTAGGCTTGATCTCTCTAATCATGTCGATTCCCCACATAGCGAATGGCCAAGGAGCTATTAAGACATTGAGAGGAACTGAAAGTATATGTACCTTGTCCGCATAGATTTGGCATTTGTGACAAGTTCTGGAATGTTGATGGCAGTCAGCTTCCATGGTAGACCAGTAATAGCCTGCCTGTAGAATATTCTTAGCCATCGTATGTCTGCTAGAGTGAGTGCCAAAGGTACCATTGTGCAATTCAGCCATGATCTGCTCAGCTTCAATCTTGTCCACACAACGGAGCAGAATACAATCATGATTGCGCTTGTATAGGATACTGTGATCGGTGGAAATAGAACTGACTGTTTTTTTTAAGCTGGTTCCGCGAAATGTCGCGGTAAGCAAGAGTCGCCACCGTCTTTTATTTTCTCCAACATGGACAGGACAAAAGCACAGCAAAATTCCTTATGAGATAGTTTCTCGGTTCGGGAGGTAGATTTATAGAAAGGGAAGGTGTTAGCACCCTTTCTATCCATGGTTATCCATGGGCTCTTAGATACTTGCTCTTATGTTTTCAAAGTGTTTGCTTTTCAAAATGTGAGTGGGTTTTGAAAAAGTTTCGTTTAAAGATTTATGAATAACTCTTGTATCTGTCCTCAAGAGTGTTTGAAAAATTATTTTGAAAGCTTTTTGAAAGTGTCGGTGTGAAAAGGTTTTTTTGTTTTGTTTTTGAAAAGAGCAAGTACCCACGAGTCATCTACCTACCCTAAGGAATTAATCTGTGTAAATGTCCTTAAGGTAGTGCCATCCCACCATTGAGAGGTAGGTAGCACCACCGTTGGAGGTGTTCGGGTCAATTCGAGTGTAGGGACAGTGTGGTCACCGAAGCAACAGTTAGGACACCTTAGAAGCTACCCTTATGTCCTTGATCCTTTTTTTAATCCGAGGCAACCGTTTCGAGGCAACTGTTCCGAGGAAACTGTTTCGAGGCAACTGTTTCGAGGAAACTGTTTCGAGGCAACTGGATCATGGACATAAGGACCGTTAAGACGTCCTATACTTGACGACCACGTTTCGAAGGCAACAAGTGAGGCGTACCCTAGAAGTGGTGTGTGTATTCGTGTGTTGTTTTCAGTTAATGTTTATCTTTGTAATTAGTGAGCTACGAGTTGTTTTTATTTACATACATTCTTTCATGCAAGTTAACAGTTAAGGGGTGTGGAAAGTAAATTGCGGAAAAATAAATCCTACGCTATTACAAGGCGCGGGTCTATACATCGCCAAAAATTACAAAGACTCGTTTTTTAGTAAATGAGTACGGAAAGTAAATAAAAACAGTAAAGTCCTAATTACTATTACATGTCTGGAGCAATTACATAATAATAAACTGTGCGCGAATTAAATCGGAATGTTCTAAGGGTGTTGACCCTTTTTAGAAAAGAAAATTGATTTTTTTGGTCTTTTTGGTAATTAAATGAAATTAAAAACTAATTAATGACTAATTGATTATTTTAATTAAAAGAACATATTTTTTATGTTTTTTTTTATGTTTTTATGAAATAAAATAAAAATGAAAGAAACAAAATTAAAAGTTAATCCTAAATCTAAGTTATTTTAATTATTTAAGAAAAGGAATTACAATTGCCTAATTAAACTATTTTGGTTAATATTTATTCACAAAATAAAATAATAATAATGATAATAATGTTAATTCTATTTTTTGGTTTTTTATGAAAATGTGCTAATTAAGTTAATTGTTAATAATAAAAATAATTAAAGGGTTAGCAATTAAAAATAAGAGAAAATGACAAAACAAAAAATAAAAAAAAGTAAAACCAAGGGGGTGTGGGCCAAATAGGAGGTTTATTGAAGCAATCCAAGCCCACTGAAATCTAAGCCACGTTTGACTTTCATGGTTTCCTGCAGCGTGCTTGACTCCAGACCATGGTGTGCTACACTTTTTGTCCTTTGGATCTGCGTTGATGACATATGGCAACGCTGGGAAGTGGGACTTATGATGCACCTCATATTGGAATCTGCACAGGAAAACGTTGAAGAAAATAATATGGAAATTATAAGGGACCTGGGAAGAACTTACAGCGCGGTATGAGCCTCAGGACTTGGCAAAGGTTGCTTTAGCCACGTGCTTGTTTTGATCTGAAGATGCTCGCAACTATGTTTTAGAACTCTCACTTTTTTGAATAATTTTTGGTTTTGCTCTTGGCCGTTTCTGCACACACTCTTTTTTGAATGAGGTTGGGAAGGCTTGTATATATAGTAATGAAATGTGTATCAATCCAAATAATGGTCATTAAGCCTTTGCATTGAAGTTCTTGATTTCCTCCATAACCAACATTGAACCATTTTCCATATTTGTGAAATTTTGAATTTTTATGCCCATAATAGGCCATGCACGAATTTCGAATGTGTTTTAAGGTGTATCAAAGTTAATCATCACAAAATATATCCCTCCATTAATTTCTTTGATTTTTATTTGAATTTTAAAGATTTAAAATGAATTAAATCAAATAAAATTAAATAAAAATGGAAAAATTGATTTTAAATCTTGAAATAAATTGTGGGACACGTGGGAAGCATGGCCAAGCTGAATCAAGTGGAAAAAGTGGGCCCCTTTTGTCAAAAATGAAGTTTCAAAGATAATTGACTTTGGCCATTTCACAAAAATTTCCCAACTTCTCCCATGCATATCTTGCTCAATTTTGAAGCTATGAACATGTTCTTGGACATTTTGGAAAGGTCTTGAAGTCCTCTAACCAATGCCTTTGGTCCCATGTCATTTTGAGTTACCAATCTCAAGTTATGGTCTTTGACTTAAAGTCCCTTTTTGTTGACTTTTGAAAATGACCTATAATGTTGAAATTGATAACTTTTTGTGAGAGCATTTCTTGGACTTGGAATGTGAAGATGAGTTGTAGGAAATGTCTTCCCCTTCAAGATGAGCATTGGATGGGATTTTTATGATGAACCATGAAAAAGTTATGCTTTGGTCAAGTTACAGTTGACTTTTCAACTGTCCAAAAATAGAAACTTTTGCATCTTTGATGATTTTTGAGCCATTCTTGTGAAATCATGATCAAGAATTGATCAAATGATGATTGTGGCTTCAAAATAAGATGTTGACCAAAAATTTTGACTTTTGACTGCCAAATGACCATTTTACCCCTACAGTTGACTGTTGAGCAATTAGGGTTTTTTGACTGTGCAACTTGACCTTGTGAGCCTTGAAACTTGACATGTAGGTGATTGAAAATGTGTATGAGCATATGGGACTTGATTGAGCCCTTGGAAACCTTAACTTCCTTGCAAGAACCAAAACCCTAATTTGCATGGCTTAGGAGGATGGTTTGACTGTGTAGCCCTTGAGTAAACTTTGAACCCTTTGAGGCAAAACTTTGAAGATTATGGGAGGGAAAATTTTGGGGTACAATAGTTGCCCCTGTTCAATCTTCTTAGACCTGAGGATGTAGATTGACTTGTGTGCCTTTCGTGATCCGAGGGTGGAAGATGATTGAACACTAGAGTGCCCAGAAATTTGCACTCACATAGTAGAGTATCAGTAGTGTGATGTCGGGAATGGGCTTATATATGCCATTTGGAGAGATGATGGATGGGAGGATGGGCTTAAAGATGCCATCTGAAAGTGTGACAGAACCTTGTCGGGAATGGGCTTATAAATTCCATTTGGAAAGATGGTGGATAGGTGAATCTGAATAAGAAATAGAATAGCTTCCGTGTCTGGAGCATATCTAGTCTGTGTCTAATTGCTAACGTCTGAATAAATGGTAGAATGACCGCCGTGTCTGGGGTATATCTATACTGCATGAGTAACAGAATGTCATCCGAATCTGGATCGTATCTGGACTGAACAATAGAAGAGTATCCGTGATGGAGCATCTCTAAGTTGTATTTTAGAAGTTTGAATCTGAATAAGCAATAGAACGGAGTCCAGACCTGGAGCATCTCTAGGCTATATCTGAAAGGGAATCTGAATAAGTATTAGAACGCCACCATGCCTGGGTCACATCTGAGCTATCTCCAGAAGGAGTCTTGAATAAGCAAAGGAACAGCATCCATATCTGGAGCATGTCTAAGCTATCTCTGAAAGGAAATCTGGAATGAGTATCAGAACGTCGCCATGCCTGGGTCATATCTGGACTATCTCTAGAAGGAGTCTTGAATAAGCAAAAGAACAACATCCATATCTGGAGCATTTCCAAGCTATCTCTGAAAGGAAATCTGGAATAATTATCAGAACATCGCCATGCCTGGGTTGCATCTGAACTATCTCTGGACAGAATCTGGAATAAGTATTAGAATGTCGCCATGCCTGGGTTGCATCTGAACTATCTCTAGAAGGAAATCCGAATAAGCAATAGAATAGCATCCGGATCTGGAGCATCTCTAGGCCATCTCTGAAAGGAATCTCTGAATAAGCAATAGAATAACAGCCGGGTCCGGAGCATCTCTGAGCTATATCTGAAAGGAAATCTGGAAGAAGTATCAGAACGTCGCCATGCCTGGGTCACATCTGAACTATCTCTAGAAGGAGTCTTGAATAAGCAAAAGAACAACATCCACATCTGGAGCATTTCCAAGCTATCTCTGAAAGGAAATCTGGAAGAAGTATCAGAACGTCGCCATGCCTGGGTCACATCTGAACTATATCTAGAAGGAGTCTAGAATAAGCAAAAGAACAGCATCCATATCTGGAGCATTTCCAAGCTATCTCTGAAAGGAAATCTGGAATAAGTATCAGAATGTCGCCATGCCTGGGTCACATCTGAACTATCTCTAGAAGGAGTCTTGAATAAGCAAAAGAACAACATCCATATCTGGAGCATTTCCAAGCTATCTCTGAAGAGAAAATCTGAATAAGCAAAAGAACAACATCCATCTCTGGAGCATTTCCTAGCTATCTCTTTAATGTAGATATGCCCTGTCTAGATACAGGTATCGAATCCATAATCAATCGCTCACAGATATGCCCTGGCTAGATACAAGTATCGAATCTGGAACTGCGACAGTTGATGGTAATCATCTTTGGATTGACCTTTTTCCTGAAAAGGCAAAACATCAGTTGTGCAATGTCATGATATATGAAATGCATGATTTTAAGAAGTTCTCAAAAATAAATGAGATATGTGTTGTATGATGCGTATGCATGCTATAATGTATGAAGATGTGATATGTTTATGAATGTATTTTCGTCTAGGAAAATAAATCCTTGACGAATGCCGGGAAGTTGAATCCTAGGCTGATGTTGAATAACAGAGTTCTTCGTTTCCGCTGGGGATGATGATTACAAGAATAAACCGGTAGGAGAAGATGACTCCGTTGGGGAATAAACTTTGTTGAAGAGATTACTCTGCGGGGAATCTACTCTGTGGGAAGAGATACTTCGCTGAGGTTTTGAAATTGATGATAACTCCTCTGGGGATACCGTTGATGAGTTATGTTGGAATTTGATGAACTCCGCTGGGGAATAGGAAGAGCTTCGCCGAGGACGATCTCTCCGTGGTTTTTGGCTGAGGATAACCCAGTTATAAGCTCTGGTGAA
This sequence comes from Vicia faba, assembly GCA_948472305.1. Taxonomy (NCBI): domain Eukaryota; kingdom Viridiplantae; phylum Streptophyta; class Magnoliopsida; order Fabales; family Fabaceae; genus Vicia; species Vicia faba. The sequence goes on from OX451738.1 coordinate 711,546,631, forward strand.
GCATAACCTTTGAATAAAGTCCGGGAGACGTGTCCGTGCTCTGCAGGGGTAAGCTTCCAGAATCTACTGGGGATAAGCTTCCTACTGGGGAGATGGATTCAACTCTCATGGGGAGACTTTTTGAGACTGTACTGGGGAAGTGGCTCCACTGAAGTGTCTGTATTCCGCCGGGGAACAATATTAGAATAAGACTGCCGGGGATGCTTGTTTAGGAACATCTGTATACTCTATTGGGGAATATTGAGATTTCTGGGGATACCCATCTTCCTTAAGGTTGACTGTAGACTAACTCTGCTTGGGGAGAGCGTCGCCGACTTGCTGTGGGCACTGTGCCTTTTCAGGGTTGATGGGAGACCAATTATGCTCGGGGAGAGTTGTTGAATCTTGTCTTACTTAACGGGGAGTGAAGGTATCCTGGTTACGTTCTTCAGCCAAACCTACCTTGGTACCTTGGTGGACAGAGCAACTAGATCGCTTAGACAACTCATTAATGCCCCTGTTTCTATGGGAGAAGATACCTGTGGAGGCGCTTGATGACTGCCAGTTGACAAATCTTCTTCTGGTAGGCAAGTGACGAGATGACGGAACATAGTCGTACGCTTTTGATCCCTAACTTTTGCCTAGACCGCCCTTTCGGGTTTTCAGTCCACCGGGATACCCATTTTTGCCCAAGCCGCATTTTCAGGTTTTCGACTTGCCGGGTGTACAGATTTTTTTTCATTTCATCCTTTATTTTTGCCTAGGTGTGTCAACCTAGCGGGTCTTTGCTTATGCGTAGTGTTTTTTTCCGACTATGTTCGTTCTCTCAGGATGCCGGGAGTTATCACTGTCAGTAGTGCAGTGTTACCATGCCACCAGAAGATCTTCGTTTGATCGTCCAATGCCCCAAGTGATCTAGACGGAGATTTGCCCCTAGCTGGTTGGCCTTTTGAGAGATTCTCCGAATCTTGACTTAACTGCCCCAAGTGATGGACAATGATCATGCCATGCCCCTTGCTTGAAGGTGCTTTTGTTCACTAGATATTCTTCGTGAGAATTTCTATGCTGTTCAAACAAAAGGTCATATGCAAACAACGTTATTTTAAAAATGCAAAGCTTATGTCTGTCTTGAAATTTTTGAAAATGCATTTTCAGTAAAACAAGTGAATTTTTTTTTGTAAACTGTGATGTCAACTCAAGATTTTACGGCGAGCCTTAAGGAGTTAGGATACCTTCGTAACAGTATGCCTTCGAACTAATCCATGCTTCAGCTAGGACTTTTAAGGGTTGTAACGTGGCCTGGTTCACGGTTTAAGAAATAAAGGATAAAGGCTCAAGTTATATTTTTACCCACCCGCTCTTCATGATGTTCTTCAAACCTAAACTCAGCTAATCGTGCATTAGACCTTGTTTGAGTCTTTGCTCTGATATTCTGGTGGTGGTTCAGATATTGACAATTTATTTTGAATAGGCAGTCATTTCTTTTTTTGTCAAAGGTTTGTATGACCTCTTCCCTTTTTTTCGTTATCCCAGTTTTTTGCCTGAACTGTTTCCTTTTTTGGAATTACAGTCAGCAGGATGCCCCAGTTTTGTAAGTCTCCTTCATAGGTTTTGACTTGTTAGGCTTTTATTTTGAAAGATGATGACTGCCTGTCTTTATGATCATTCGGAACCATCACTGTCTTTTGTTTTGTAAGGATTTCTTTGGTGCCATTCGTTGTGATCGGTGGAAATAGAACTGACTGTTTTTTAAAGCTGGTTCCGTGAAATGTCGCGGTAAGCAAGAGTCGCCACTTTCTTTTATTTTCTCCAACATGGATAGGACAAAAGCACAGCAAAATTCCTTATGAGATAGTTTCTCGGTTCGGGAGGTAGATTTATAGAAAGGGAAGGTGTTAGCACCCTTTCTATCCATGGTTATCCATGGGCTCTTAGATACTTGCTCTTATGTTTTCAAAGTGTTTGCTTTTCAAAATGTGAGTGGGTTTTGAAAAAGTTTCGTTTAAAGATTTCTGAATAACTCTTGTATCTGTCCTCAAGAGTGTTTGAAAAATTGTTTTGAAAGCTTTTTGAAAGTGTCGGTGTGAAAAGGTTTTTTTGTTTTGTTTTTGAAAAGAGCAAGTACCCACGAGTCATCTACCTACCCTAAGGAATTAAGCTGTGTAAATGTCCTTAAGGTAGTGCCATCCCACCATTGAGAGGTAGGTAGCACCACCGTTGGAGGTGTTCGGGTCAATTCGAGTGTAGGGACAGTGTGGTCACCGAAGCAACAGTTAGGACACCTTAGAAGCTACCCTTATGTCCTTGATCCTTTTTTTAATCCGAGGCAACCGTTTCGAGGCAACTGTTCCGAGGCAACTGTTTCGAGGCAACTGTTTCGAGGCAACTGTTTCGAGGCAACTGGATCATGGACATAAGGACCGCTAAGACGTCCTATACTTGACGACCACGTTTCGAAGGCAACAAGTGAGGCGTACCCTAGAAGTGGTGTGTGTATTTGTGTGTTGTTTTCAGTTAATGTTTATCTTTGTAATTAGTGAGCTACAAGTTGTTTTTATTTACATACATTCTTTCATCCAAGTTAACAGTTAAGGGGTGCGGAAAGTAAATTGCGGAAAAATAAATCCTACGCTATTACAAGGCGCGGGTCTATACATCGCCAAAAATTACAAAGACCCATTTTTTAGTAAATGAGTACGGAAAGTAAATAAAAACAGTAAAGTCCTAATTACTATTACATGTCTGGAGCAATTACATAATAATAAACTGTGCGCGAATTAAATCGGAATGTTCTAAGGGTGTTGACCCTTTTTAGAAAAGAAAATTGATTTTTTTGGTCTTTTTGGTAATTAAATGAAATTAAAAACTAATTAATGACTAATTGATTATTTTAATTAAAAGAAACTATTTTTTTGTTTTTTTTATGTTTTTATGAAATAAAATAAAAATGAAAGAAACAAAATTAAAAGTTAATCCTAAATCTAAGTTATTTTAATTATTTAAGAAAAGGAATTACAATTGCCTAATTAAACTATTTTGGTTAATATTTATTCATAAAATAAAATAATAATAATGATAATAATGTTAATTCTATTTTTTGGTTTTTTATGAAAATGTGCTAATTAAGTTAATTGTTAATAATAAAAATAATTAAAGGGTTAGCAATTAAAAATAAGAGAAAATGACAAAACAAAAAATAAAAAGAAGTAAAACCAAGGGGGTGTGGGCCAAATAAGAGGTTTATTGAAGCAATCCAAGCCCACTGAAATCTAAGCCACGTTTGACTTTCATGGTTGCCTGCAGCGTGCTTGACTCCAGACCATGGTGTGCTACACTTTTTGTCCTTTGGATCTGCGTTGATGACATATGGCAGCGCTGGGAAGTGGGACTTATGATGCACCTCATATTGGAATCTGCACAGGAAAACGTTGAAGAAAATAATATGGAAATTATAAGGGACCTGGGAAGAACATACAGCGCGGTATGAGCCTCAGGACTTGGCAAAGGTTGCTTTAGCCACGTGCTTGTTTTGATCTGAAGATGCTCGCAACTATGTTTTAGAACTCTCACTTTTTTGAATAATTTTTGGTTTTGCTCTTGGCCATTTCTGCACACACTCTTTTTTGAATGAGGTTGGGAAGGCTTGTATATATAGTAATGAAATGTGTATCAATCCAAATAATGGTCATTAAGCCTTTGCATTGAAGTTCTTGATTTCCTCCATAACCAACATTGAACCATTTTCCATATTTGTGAAATTTTGAATTTTTATACCCATAATAGGCCATGCACGAATTTGGAATGTGTTTTAAGGTGTATCAAAGTTAATCATCACAAAATATATCCCTCCATTAATTTCTTTGATTTTTATTTGAATTTTAAAGATTTAAAATGAATTAAATCAAATAAAATTAAATAAAAATGGAAAAATTGATTTTAAATCTTGAAATAAATTGTGGGACACGTGGGAAGCATGGCCAAGCTGAATCAAGTGGAAAAAGTGGGCCCCTTTTGTCAAAAATGAAGTTTCAAAGATAATTGACTTTGGCCATTTCACAAAAATTTCCCAACTTCTCCCATGCATATCTTGCTCAATTTTGAAGCTATGAACATGTTCTTGGACATTTTGGAAAGGTCTTGAAGTCCTCTAACCAATGCCTTTGGTCCCATGTCATTTTGATTTACCAATCTCAAGTTATGGTCTTTGACTTAAAGTCCCTTTTTGTTGACTTTTGAAAATGACCTATAATGTTGAAATTGATAACTTTTTGTGAGAGCATTTCTTGGACTTGGAATGTGAAGATGAGTTGTAGGAAATGTCTTCCCCTTCAATATGAGCATTGGATGGGATTTTTCTGATGAACCATGAAAAAGTTATGCTTTGGTCAAGTTACAGTTGACTTTTCAGCTGTCCAAAAATAGAAACTTTTGCATCTTTGATGATTTTTGAGCCATTCTTGTGAAATCATGATCAAGAATTGATCAAATGATGATTGTGGCTTCAAAATAAGATGTTGACCAAAATTTTTGACTTTTGACTGCCAAATGACCATTTTACCCCTACAGTTGACTGTTGAGCAATTAGGGTTTTTTGACTGTGCAACTTGACCTTGTGAGCCTTGAAACTTGACATGTAGGTGATTGACAATGTGTATGAGCATATGGGACTTGATTGAGCCCTTGGAAACCTCAACTTCCTTGCAAGAACCAAAACCCTAATTTGCATGGCTTAGGAGGATGGTTTGACTGTGTAGCCCTTGAGTAAACTTTGAACCCTTTGAGGCAAAACTTTGAAGATTATGGGAGGGAAAATTTTGGGGTACAACAGATACCATTGCTCAGGAAGAACATGGCAGAGAATCTCCTTAAGAACTTTTTGTCGTTGACTGAAGCTCCTTCAGCGTATTCTTGAGCCTCGAGATACCTTTTGACTTCGTGAAACCAAGGCCGGTCCACTACTTCTTCGGTATTAATCTCGTGACAATGTGCAGGTTCGTCCATCCGTTCAATGGTAATTTGGGGAGCCTCATTATCTCAGTTAAGTTTAAACATGGATGACATTGTAGCTAGAGCATCTATTAGCTGATTTTCTTCTCGCGGGAAGTGCTCGAAGGTAATCTGCTCGAAATGTGGTAACAATGTCAAGACTTGTTCTTTGTAAGGGATGAGGTTTGGATGTTTAGTGTCCCACTCTCCTTTGATCTGACTGATGACCAAAGTTGAGTCCCCAAACACAATCAAGGATTTGATTCCCAAGTCTATGGCAGCCTTGAGTCCAAAGATGCAAGCTTCATACTCGACCATGTTGTTGATAGAGCTGAAGCAGAGTCTGGAAGTGAAAGGTGTATGGCAACCTTCTGGAGAGATGAGTATCGCTCCGATACCGTTTCCAAGTGCGTTGGAGGCACCATCAAAGTATAGGGTCCATCGGGATCCTTGTTCAGTTCTGTCATACGGTCTGTTCTCTTCAATGTTGTCCAATGTCATGATATCCTCGTCGGGGAAGTCGAACCTCATGGATTGGTAATCTTCGACAGCTTGATGGGCCAAATGATCGGCTAGCACACTTCCCTTTATAGCTTTTTAGGTTGTGTACTGTATATCGTATTCCGTTAGGATCATCTGCCATCTAGCGATTCTTCCATATAAAGCATGCTTCTCAAAGATGTACTTGATCGGATCCATCTTAGAGATCAGCAAAGTGGTATGAGTCAACATATACTGCCTTAGCCAGCGAGCAGCCCATACCAACGCGCAGCAAGTTTTCTCGAGCAGTGAGTATCGGGTCTCACAGTCGGTAAACTTTATGCTAAGGTAATAAATGGCATGCTCTTTTCAGCCAGACTCGTCATGTTGGCCCAGTATGCACCCCATTGAATTCTCTAGGACGGTCAGATAAATGATTAGCGGCCTTCCTTCGACGTGAGGCATCAAAATAAGAGGTTCCAGCAAATACTCCTTGATTTTATCGAAAGCAACTTGACAATCATCATTCCATTTAACCACCCGATCTTTCTTCAACAGCTTAAAGATTGGCTCACAGGTAGATGTTAGGTGAGAAATGAACCTTGCAATGTAGTTTAAGCGTCCCAAAAAACCTCTGACCTCCTTCTCAGTTCGAGGGGTAGGAATTTCTTGTATAGCTTTGAATTTGGTAGGATCAACCTCGATGCCTTTGTTACTGACAATGAAACCCAAGAGTTTACCGGACCTTACTCCGAAAGTGCACTTGCTAGGGTTCAGTCTGAGCTTGTACTCTTTTAACCTGACAAACAGCTTTTGCAAATGGTCGAGGTGTTCTTCTTCCGTCTGTGAACGGGCTATCATGTTGTCTACGTAGACCTCTATCTCATGATATATCATATCATGAAACAAAGCCACCATGGCGCGTTGATAGGTTTCCCCGACATTCTGCAGTCCGAATGGCATCACTATATAGCAGAACGTACCCTACTGTGTAACAAAAGTAGTTTTCTCCATGTCCTCAGGGGCCATTTTGATCTGGTTATAGCCTGAGAATCCGTCCATGAAAGAAAATACCTTGTGTTGAGCTTTATTGTCAACAAAGATGTCAATGTGCGGAAGTGGAAAGTCATCTTTAGGACTGGCCCTATTTAAGTCTCTATAATCCACGCACATTCTGAATTTTCCGTCCTTCTTAGGCATGGGAACAATGTTAGCAACCCATTGTGGATAGGAAGTAACAACAAGAAATCCAGCACTGAATTGCTTCATAACTTCTGCTTTGATCTTTTCTGACATGTCGGGCCTCATGGGGAGGACTTTCTATTTAATTGGTAGACAGTCTTCTCTTGTGGGTAGACGGTGTACCACAATATCTGTATCAAGTCCCGACATGTCCTCATATGACCAGGCGAAGATCTCAACATATTCATTCAACATCTGAATTAAGCGCTCTTTAACACTTGGCTCTAGGTTGGCACCCACTCTGACTTCTCTTCTGTCTTCCTCAGTTCCTAAGTTGATTGTCTCTAACAACTCCTCATGAGGTAGAATAGCACTTTGTAGCAGTCTAGCCAATTCTCCCGGCACCTCATAGTCTTCATCACCTTCTTATTCGGCATGGTAGACCAGATCTTCAGAGTCACTGAAGGCCATAGAAGAATTGTTACCCATGGAATCCGGAGTGGAAGGGTACCTGCATTTGTGAGTGTGGGTGTGTGTAAGGGATAACCACCTTTAAACAAATAAAATGTAAAAAGAAATAAAATGAACACAAAAGTTTATATATGAAAACGTCCATGATTCATTAAAATGGCATATGAAGATGAAAAATCAAACCCTTACAAATGGACCTATGTACCACGGGTAAGGCACAAGGTTAAAAGTGTACGAATTATTTAAGAATTATTACAAACCAACATAAATGTTTGAAAGATAAATTACTGATTGATGAAAGTAATGGGAATAAAGTCCTTTGCCTCCCAATTGCATAGCCCTCCGTCAACAGTAGGGAAAATCCAGTCTTCCAAATTGCTCTCCTCTTCAGTATCCTCCAAAGCATTGACTCCATGATGGATGATCTTCAATGGTGGCCCTCCAGCCCGGGAGAGACGTATAGCCTTTTGAGCAGAAGCAGTGAAACCCAAACCGAACTTATCAGACTTGAAAGGAAAATCTGGAAGCTGCCCCCAGATTGTGCTTCCTCCTTCTTCAATCACAGCCTTCGCATCTTTGAGAGACGATATCCGCAGAGGAGGTTTGGTAATCATGGGTACAGAAGACACTGTCTTAGTCGCCGCAATCTCTTGAGCTACCTCCTCAAAATGATGAAAGGGGGTTTCGATGAATTCGCCATCCAATTCTACATAGCGGAAGGAATTAAGATGGATTATCATGTATTCCTCTTCGCCGTGGACAGTTACAATTTTCCCTTGGACATGGTACTTGAGTTTTTGATGCAGAGTAGAAGTGACGGCTCCAGCATGGTGAACCCAAGGTCTTCCCAACAAGCAAGAATAGGAAGGATGGATGTCCATCACATAAAATGTGGAGTTAAAGGTTTCAGTTCCTACTTTAATCGGGATGTCCACCTCCCCGTGGACCATCCTTTTAGAACCATCAAAGGCTCTGACAATGATGTTGTTGGGCTTCAAAGTTAGGCCTTCACAATCCAACCTATCCAATGCCTTCTTTGGTAAGACGTTCAGCGAAGAACCAGTGTCTACCAGAACGTGTGCTAGAGTAGTCCCTCTGCATTCCACCGAGACATACAAAGCGTCATTATGTTTTCTCCCTTTAGATGTTAAATCGACATCGGAGAATCCTAGACCATTGTCTGCTGTTAGGCTAGCTACACATTCCTGGAACTGATCCGCGGAGGTTTCCTGTGGCACGTGGGCCGTCTTAAAAAATATGATCAAAGCTTTAGCATGAGCTTCTGAACAAAGCAGCAAAGCCAACATAAAGATCTTTGAGGGGGTTTGCCCCAGTTATTCAACAACATTATAATCGCTTTTCTTGATTATTTTCAAAATCTCTTCCATTTCTTTTTGAGAGGTCTCAGAGATGATCAAAGGCTGAGCCCTCGTCCTGACGGGCTCTTCTTGGATTCCTTTCCCTCTATCATCAGTAGCAGCAGAGGGGACAACCACAGGAGTTACAACTTCTTCAATAATTGGAGTTCTCGCAGATATGTTGACCGGCACAGGGGTAACCTTAAGAGCAGCTGAGAGTCCGAAGATTGCCTTTGGAGGGGCAATCTCCGGAGAGAAAATTCTTCCACTGCGGGTGATTTTACTCGTTTCAGCAATGTTTCCAATGTCAGGAGTCTCTTCATCAGAACTCTCTTCAATTGACTCAATTTGTTTAATACCGTGGTAGAAGATCTCTCCCCCATAGTTCCACAGTATTGATTTGTTGGACTTGTACGGGACGGGCCCCGACATAGTTATCTTCAAAGGTATAATCTTCGGATCGGATGTAATCTTAACAGGTCTTTTGGAGACCTTGGAAAGATTGGCAGATATGGTAATTATTGAAACATCATTGACAGGAGTCGGTGTAACAGGAGTCTTTTCAAAAAGGATTTCTTGGTTATCCATTAGGCGTTGGATGCCTAACTTCAACCACGGACAGTCGGTTGGTAAGGATGAACAAAGGCAGCAATCTTCTTCACAACCTGGGAAAATCCCAGCCTTCAGCAAATTCAACTTGATTATTGGTAACAGAGTCATCAAATCATCAACAGTAGTAACAAAAAGATCTTCTTCAACAACATGGACATTGTGGCCATGCTTTGGCATTGGAGCAGAGATCACGTTCGGATTTTCAGGGGCATCGAATTCAACTTCTTTAGCATCTATCAAATCCTGAATCTTATTCTTGAGGGCCCAACAATTGTTGGTGTCATGCCCTAGGCTGTCTGAATGATAAGCACACTTGGCGTTTGAATGGTAGCACGGAGAAGATATATTCGGATTCTTCGGTGCCTCCTTCAAACTTGCAAGGTTTAACTTCAAAAGATGGGGTAGCACCTGAGCAGGAGTCATGTTTATCCGGGTGAATTGTCGTGCAGGCCTTTCCACCCTTGCTTGGTTGGTTCTGGGTTGATTGCTTCTAGGCTGATCAGCTGCAGACTTTTGAATCATTACAGCTCCCATCATTGGCTGGCGCTCAACTCTTCCTTGACCTCTTTGGGAGTAGACAGCTGAGACTTCCTTCTTTGCTGGAAAAGTATTTTTGATGGCAGCGGAAGCAAATGTATCCTTTTGAAGTTTCTCGCTCTTTATGCCTGCTTCAACTCTCTCACCAGTTAGAATCAACTCGGTGAATCCCGCAGACGAACTTCCAATCAGGTGATTGAAAAAGGGGCCTGACAGTGTACCCAAGAACATATCTACTAGATCCCTCTCAGATATAGGTGGTTGCACTCGTCCCGCCAAGTCTCTCCATTTCTGGGCATACTCTTTGAAACCTTCATTTGAGACCATGCCCATACTCTATAAATGAGTACGGGTTGGTGCTAAGTCTGCATTATATTGATACTGTCTGTAGAAGGCAGCTGCCAAATCCTCCCAATTATGCACATCAGACCTCTCTTGCTGGTAGAACCAATCTAACTGTGTCCCCGAAAGACAGTCCTGGAAGAAATGAACCCACAGGTCTTTGTCAGACGAATGTGGTTGAATTTTTCTAACATAAGACCGTAGGTGCATCTTGGGACAAGACAACCCATCGTATTTAGCAAAAAGAGGAACCTTAAACTTAGGGGGAATCACAATTCCCGAAACTAGCCCTAAATCTTCAAAGTCCAGCCCAGGCACTCTTTGTATCTCCATGGCTGCCACACGTTCTTCCATATTCTTGTACTTGTCATCTGCATGAGGGTACTGCTGTTCAGAATAGTCTTCATCCTCTTATTCTTCTTCTCCTTCAGACTCAGATGGCACTGCAGCTCCCTTTCCTTTTCCTACCCCTTCATCAGATGTTGAGGGGAAATCCATGACCCTTCTAGCTTGGCCTTCAAATCTTCTACCCATGGTAGCCACACCAACCCTTTTCTTTTTCTTTTTCTCCTTTTCCTTTTCCAGTAGAGTTTTGAGCTCCTCCTGACCCTTAGCCAAGGTCATGAGTAGCTGTTGGAACTGTGAATTCTGTGCTTGTAAGTCTTTGACCGTCTGCTCAATATCCATCTTGTTGAAATAAACAACAGAGAGATAAGGAAACCTGGTGTGAAGACCTGTTTATGCATATGATGAATGATATGTACTCATGTAATGCATTCAAGGATTCAGAGATTCAAATTTTCTTTAAACAAAAGGAACACACGTCATATTAATAAGATAGAATTTGTTAGTACATCAATGCCCCATGGGCAAAATAATACAAAATTCTAATGTAAAAAGACGTTGCACATCCTCTTTGGTGCAATGTAGGTGTTGAGAGTCTGCTCTTCGTGAAGTTGACGAGTAAGTTCTAAAACCTTCTTCTCACTGGCGTAGAATTGGGCTTTAAAAGTATCGCGCTCTCCCTTAAGTTGTATCCAACTCCTTTGTAAATCTTCTAGTGATGTTGGCATGTCAGGATGTAGGAGGGTGTATGGAACCTCTGCTTCCATAACAGGCTCTTTGATGACAGGGAGAACGTAGGGGTAAGGCATCATAAGACTTTGGGTGCGGGTTCGTACCCACTTGAGGTAAGGCTCAAGGGGGATGGAATGCTTGTGTCCCAAGGTCTTACTGTCCACCTTGTTGGGCATCCTCCAAGCTCAGATAAACTTTTGTCGAAGTCCTTGATCGTTGTTTTCTAAGTCAAAAACCAAGTATGGAATCAGCGTGTCATGTGGGCCATCCCTTCGGGCATACCTAAACTGTCTCAGAGCCAAGCAGGGGTTGTAGGTAATGCCTCCCCTAATGCCAAGTAGTGGTACATTAGGGAATTCCCCACAATGATCAATGATGATAACATTTTATCTGGATCGAGAACACCAATGAACATCTGAATGTGTAAGAGTCATCAATCGTTGTGACCATCTCGAACCTTGCTCATTCTTCAAGACTGATTGGGGAAGGTGAGAAATAAACCACCTTGCTAGAAGATGAGTACAGCACATGAGAACACCTCTTTTCCTCATTGTTCGAGTGTGAAATGAGTGGAGGATATCCCCAAGCAATGTAGGCACCGGGTTGCGAGCCATGAATATTTTGACAGCACTGACATCTATAAGCTGGTCAGGGTTTGGGAACAAGACCAACCCATAGATGAGAAGAGCTACAATCTCCTCAAAAGCTTGTAAGTCCAATGAATTCCAGCAGCTTTAGGCCTTCTCAAACAGAAACTTTGACAAGAAACCTTTGACACCACTTCTAGTTTCCCAATGACCTATGATATCAGATGGTTGCAAGTGCAGGGCTTGAGTAACATCTTCAGGCTTTGGATCTCTTTCTGTACCGTTGTATGGTAGTTGATTGAGAATAGGAATCCTCAAGAGTTAATAAAATTCCTCCAAAGTAGGCACAAGCTGGTAATCAGGAAATGTGAAGCAGTGGTGTAGGGTGTCAAAGAACTGGAAGAGAACTTTCACCATGTCTTCCTCAGTGTTGGTGTTGACTAAGTTGAGAAGAAGACCATGCCTCTCAGTGAACGGAGAATTCTCAAGAATCCTTGAAGCTAGCTCCTTGAGTTGAGGAGTAATTCTTACAAGGTTGACTTGGATTGTTTTCCTGCAAAGTGATTCCATTACCTACAAAACAAGAACAAAGATGAAGATCCAAATCCTTGAAATGGTTAGTGGATGCATATGATGCTTCATGATGTCCATGATGTTATGCACAAGTATATATGTATAAAAAAGTCACACAAGTTCCTAGTTTTAGGCTCGCATGGGGGTTTCATAGATAAGTACCCTCTTGAAGTTTAGTTGGCTCAACCTGTCCTATAAATAGTAACTGGGTTCTAAGGAGCTCAGTATCACTGGATTATTTTCTGTGTTCATTGTTTCAGTTTAGCCACTTTACTGGCGACCAAAATATTCCAAGAAAACAACCCTCAATGAGTGTAGTATCGAGTATCTACCAACTTCGGACTACACCAAAGCCGGTCATCTCACTACCCCTAAAAAAGGCCAAGTTGGTCAAGTAAAGGTTCTAAAAGTCCATTAGTGCTTCATGACATCACTCAGCAGCCCCGTATTCTCTTTGATTAACTCAAAGGCTACCGGTACCCACAAATATGTCGCACTAATATAGCTATTGCTTCAACCATGTCGGTATACCCCGCACAGTTTCCACAACGTATTGCTATTTACCTATGAATGTTTCCCAAATCCGGGTAGAGGATTTCAAACCCAAATAATAGAACCAAATGTAAAGAAAACAAATCAAGCAAGGTAAGCATGTAAAGGTGATCTAAACCCTAAGGTAACCCCACTTTTATATTTTTCCCCAGCATAGTCGCCAATTCTGTGATACGGTGGGAGAACTGACTTGAGGTTTTGCGTTTGTGTTCGCAAATGTTTTGGTTTAGCAAGAGTCGCCACCGACTTTTTATTTTATCCAAAGGAAAGGTCAAAAAGCACAGGAAAGACCTTTGAGATTGTTTTTGGGTTCGGGGGGTAGATTATGAAAAGGGAAGGTGCTAGCACCCTTTTCATCCATGGTTTTCCATGGGCTCTTAGTTACTTGTTTTAGATCACTTGCTTTTGCTTTTCAATTGTTTGAAATGGTGCTTTTGTGTGTGGTTTTGAAAGAATTTTGAAAAGAGGCCTTTGTTTAGGCAACCTTTGTAATGATTCTTATTTGAATGTATACAAAGGTGTTTGTCTTTTGAAAAATGTTTCAATGTTTGAAAGTTTGTTGGGAAATGTTTTGAAATTGTGTGATAGTTTGAAAATAGCAAGGATGTTTGCAAGTTTGATCAAGTAACTAAGAGTTGTCTACCCTACTCAAAGATCTTTCCTACACATTTTTAACCCTTTGACATTGTTGTTTTACAATTGTATTTGGTGAACAACCTTGTATTCAGATGTTAAACGGGACGGGCGTGGGTCATCATATGACCATGATAACAATGTTGCCAAGTATCTTAGCAAGTTTTTTGAGGGACTAGATCATTTTTGTATAGGCAACCAAGATAGCGTCATCGAGGGACTATGATCTTTAGTTTTGTTTTGTTTTGCCAAGATACCTAGCATGCATACCATGGCCATGTTTTTTAAGGCAACAAGTGGGTGAAACCCTAGGGGTGCTTGTGTGCATTGTGTTGTCATTTTTCATGCATTTTGTCTTGTATTTAGTCATGCTATTTGTTTTGTTTTTGGTCTTTGCATACAAACCCTAGTTTTACTATCATGGTATTTGAAAGCGATAAAATGCGTAAAAGTAAATCTAAGACTATTACAACATTATTATGGGGAGGGGGATACAAGTTTGAATAGGGGATATTGCTCAAAATAAAAACCCTAAAACTATTACAACCATATTGAATTTATTGTACAAATAAATAAATAGGCAAATATTTAAATATGCAAATAAATATAAATATGCTCAATGTTTTTGTATTTATTTTTATGTATGTAAAAATAAGTTTATTTAATTCTTAAAAAATAAGGAAATAAAAATGATTATTTTTTTTTGGAAAGGGTGGAAACCCTAATTTTGGTTTAAAAGAAAATATATTTCTATTATTATTTTATTTCATTTATGTACAAGAAAATAAATAATAATATATACAAAAGTGTTAAAAAATTAAAATGTGTGAGAAAATATTATTTAAGTATATAAATAATAAAAATAAAAATATATGATATTTTTTGTATTATTTACAAATTTTATTTAAGAAAATAAGTTATATTATTATTAATAAACTATTTCTATGTCCAAAAAATAATAAAAATAATAAAATAAAATGTGATAAATTAAGAGAATATTTTTTTGTGATTTTAAATATTTAGAAAAAATAATAAAAGTCAGAAAATATAAAAAGAAATGGAAAATATATAAAATAAAAGAAATGGGCCAAGGGGGTGTAGAAATTAAAGAGGGGGTGCAAATAGCCAGAACAACCAAGCCCAGCCCAATGTCCACTTCGTCCCTGACTTTGGACAAACGCGCGCGCCCTATTCTGTTCAAACCTGTTCTCTCCATTCTTTGCATGAAATCAAAAACTCACAACATGACAATTATAGAGCTTTAAACCACGATTCCAATGATATAAAAAACTTGATCTAACTCTCAAAGACCAGAGAGAATTTCATTGGCCCTAAATTCTGACCTAGTTTTTTCAGCATGTTCATCATCCAAATTCTCCTAGCTCAGTTAATATAAATACAAGCTATGCATATGTACAATTCAAGGACATTAAGGGCTACATTTTTGCTTCACAAACCTAAGCCTAATGATTCCTAAATAAGGAGATAGAAGTTTGACAAATACCTGTTTCAGCCAAGTTTGGATATGGCAATGTAGGAGTTTTGGATGAGGCCGGAAGGTCGTGTTAGCTTGCCTGAAGTTCACTCAACCTTTCCCAATGTTTGGCTTGCCTTGAACTTGCCTGAATGTGCTTGTAGAACTCAACCTGCAAAGCTTCAAAGAAAAAATGGTGAACTGTGAAAATGGAGTTACAGTGGCTGGACAGATGCTTGGATAGTTTAGGTGTGATGTTTAGAATGTGTTTGAAGTGGTTTGGGACAAAACGCACGAGTGGAATTGGTTTTGGCTTGAGTTCTGCAGGTATGGCCCTGTTTTGACAAGAACTTGGTGTTTTTGTGTTTTGGGTGTTTGAGAGGCTTTGCAATCGTGTTTCAGGCTTGGTGTGATATGCTGAAGTTGTTTGAAATGTTCACAAAGCTTGCTCTTATCAGATTACAAAAATTATGGACCTTTTGCAAGTTGACTTGTTTTTGAAGAAAAAGTTGGAATTGACAATGCCAAGGTTGTACAAGTAAACTTGAGGCCTGCTGATAGTTGGTAAACCTTTCCTGATATTAGTGAACTTTGTTTGCAGCAAAAGGCTTGGTCCATGGCTCAAGATAAACAATTTGACATAAATCATGCTTTATCAAAGTAGCAATGTTATCTTTTTTCCAAAAATGGATTAATTCAATGTGTAATGTTCTAAAGCTCAGAATAAAGCCTCTAACCAATGTATTTGAATTTAATTTATGAGTGTAGAAAGGATTAGAACCTGTAAACCAAGTACAAGCATGCTTTGGACAGATTTGTAAGTTGTAACATGGTGCAAAATGCCTTGGACAAAAGTGATGATTTGCCATTTTCAATCCTTCGATTCTCCCTAACCACAAATGATCTTGGAGAGTTCTTGGAGAGTTCTTGGACATTTTGGAAAGCTTGTAGCATGCTCTACAGTCCATCTTTGAAATTCATTTTGAGATTCCACTTGGAACTATGTGAAAAATTTCCATGAAGATAGGTCAAAATCCAGCCTAAACTAGGGCAAAATTTCACTAAGTTAGAAAGTTTTTGGACCTCTATTCACAAAATCATAACTTGATATCCAAGCATATTTTGGGAAAACTTTGTGAATAAAAGTTGTAGATTTCGTGGAGGACTACAACTTTCATGTTGGAAGTTTTGTTTGAATCCAATTGAATCATAGTGAAAAAGTTGGGAAAAGTTGGGAAAAAATAAGAAATTTTCATAACTTAGAAAATTTCTATTATGAAAATTTTCCATTTTAAACCCTAATTTCCAAAATTAGGTTTCTTGGTGAACAAGTTTCATGTTTTGACACATCTTGATGAAAAATGACCCTTGGCACTTGATTTTGACCAAAAAGTCAAAGTTTGACTTTTCAGTGTACAATTGATTTCTAATCAGTTGAATGGAAAATTCATCTGTCAATCCAATGCATTTGAGATCTTTTGAACCTTGTGATTAGGTAAAGATGATGCCATTGAGTCCTTGAATCCATGCTTGAACCCAATTTGCCATTGGCTAGGTGAAAAATCAGAAATTGCCCTTCTGTAGTCAAAACCCTAAAAATAACCATTTTGCCCTTTTGAAGATCTGATCAAATTTCTTGAGGAGTTGTGGTCCAAACTTGATCAAATGGTTCATATGAGTCTATAATGTTGATGTGGATAAAAATTATGAGGTTTGACTATAAATTGGCCACAATTGACTTTTTCCCCAATATAGCTGATTTTTAGGTCAATTGTCCAATTGGCTGGGCAAAAATTTGATTCAAGGCTTGAGACTTGATATGAGAAATATTATAGGTCCAATATGAAGTATGAAAGTCACATGAGGCATTAGAAGTCCAAAAATCCTTGTGCAAATTCAAACCCTAATTTTAGGTCAACAGTGCAAGGAGAGGTCTTGAGCAGAGTAAACCCCGATCCTGTCTGGAGTCCAAAGAGTCTTGTGAGGAGAATATTGATAAAATGAGAGGGAAAATTTTGGGGTACAAAAGCATACATATCATATACAGCATAATCTCATTCATTTTGAGAACATCATCTCACCCTGCATTTCATGCATCGCATATGACTAATCCCGATGTCTTTTCAGGAAAAGAGGATTAGCTTCAACAAATTCAGCAGTTATACATATTACATCTACAAACGACCAATGGAAACTCAGTTCTCGAAATCAAATGAATCAACTAATTCATATCGAAGTAACCCTACTATCCAGGTTCCTTCTCACAGCCCTACTATCCAGGCTTTCATATCGAAGTAACCCTACTATCCAGGTTCCTTCTCACAACCCTACTATCCAGGATTTCATATCGAAGTAACCCTACTATCCAGGTTCCTTCTCACAGCCCTACTATCCAGGCTTTCATATCGAAATAACCCTACTATCTAGGTTCCTTCTCACAGCCCTACTATCCAGGCTTTCATATCGAGGTAACCTTACCATCCAGGTTCATTCTCACAACCCTACTATCTAGGCTTTCATATTGAAGTAACCCTACTATCCAGGTTCCTTCTCACAGCCCTACTATCCAGGCTTTCATATCTAAGTAACCCTAATACCCAGGTTCCTTCTCACAGCCCTACTATCCAGGCTTTCATATTGAAGTAACCCTACTATCCAGGTTCCTTCTTGTAGCCCTACTATCCAGGATTTCAGATCAAAGTAACCCTACTATTCAGGTTCCTTCTCACAACCCTATTATCCAGGCTTTCATATCTAAGTAACGCTACTGCCCAGGTTCCTTCTTATAGCCCTACTATCTAGGCTTTCATATCGAAGTAACCCTACTATCCAAGTTCCTTCTCACAACCCTACTATCCAGGCTTTCATATCGAAGTAACCATACTATCCAGATTCCTTCTCACAACCCTACTATCCAGGCTTTCATATCGAAGTAACCCTACTATCCAGGTTCCTTCTCACAGCCCTACTATCTAGGCTTTCATATCGAAGTAACCCTACTATCCAGGTTCCTTCTCACAGCCCTACTATCCAGGTTTTCATATCGAAGTAACCCTACTATCCAGGTTCCTTCTCATAACCTTACTATCCATGTTCCTTTTCTCTTATCTCCAGACAGCAGTCCACAACTCTGTAGAACCTGAACCTGATCAAACACGATTGGTTTCGCATTTCCCTAGTAAATCGTGGTGTAGCTTGTACCCTGACCAGATATGCAGTTCACTTCCGCTTCCTCAAGCCGGAGTTATTTCCCCAGTAGAGTAACAGAAAACTGAAGCTACTAAAATTCTATTTCTCCCAAGATAGATACCAACGTTCCTCAGCAGATTCCTCATCAATAACAATAACTGGAACTCTCATCGAAGGAATATTTCAGGAAATTGACATCATCTAGATGGCATCTTCAAGCCCATCTTTGACGATTCTCCGTCACACCCAGGATGGAATCTTTAAGCCCATCTCCGACAATCTTCTGTCATCAACTTACGAGTGGCATCTGTAAGCCCATTCCCGATATCACAAATCAAGTGCCACTTCATGCGAGTGCAAATTTTTGGTCACTCTAGTGTTCAATCATCTTCCACCTTCAGATCACGAAAGGCAGACAACCAATCTACATCCTCAGGTTTAAGAAGATTTAACAAGGGCAGCTGTTGTACCCCAAAATTTTCCCTCTCATTTTACTCAATACATGCTCCTAGAGATCCTCAATTTGCTCAAGCTTGCCCAAGAGTTGACCAGACAAACTCCCTCCTAAGGCAGTGTACCTCAAATTAGGGTTTCAATTGTCATCAAGATGGGTGAACCACAAAGACCTCATATGCTCTCCATGGTCTTAATATGTTCTCAAGACCCTACATGTCAAGTTTCATGCCTTGCACAAGAAGTTTGCTCAGTAAACTGCTCAGATGCTTGACAATCGTCTGCATTAGGTCAAAAGTCAACTGTGGCCCACATACAGTCAAACTTCAAGATTTTGGCCAACATTAACATTTTGAAGTGAATTTCATCATTTGATTAAGGGTTGATAATGATTCCTCAAGGAATGCTCCAAATTCATCAAAACCCTAAAGTTATTAAATTAGGGTTTCTTAGTAAAAGTCAACCCAACTTTGACCAAGCATAACTTCCACAAGCTTTATCAGAAATTTTCCATCCAAAGCTCACTTTGAAGAAGATGCAATTCCCTACAATTAATCTTCAGCTTACAAGTTTAAAATGTGCACTCATAAAAAGATATGAATTTCTATATTATGGGTCCTTTTGAAAAGACAACAAAAACACCTTTTGGGTCAAAGCTTCTTACATGAACATGGAAGAATAAATTGAGATGAGACCAAAAGGTTTGCTTAGGGGACATCCTAAGCTTTCTAAAAAGTCCAAGAACACCTCTCTAGGGTTAAAATTGGAAGAGATATGCCTTGTCAAAGTTGACCTTTTTTGCAAAATTGCCAAAAGTCAAATGTGCTCAAAAATGCATTTTTTGCTAAATAGGCCTAACTTTTTATGCTTGAACCTCACTTATAATGTGGTCCACGACTAAAATATTCACCCACACATTATTTGCTTCATTTTTCAATTTATTTTGATTCTTTATTAATTAAAAATTGAATTAAATCAAATAATTGGTGAATAATAGCAAAGATATTATTTGATTTGGTTTTTGGACAGGTTGGCAAACAAAATATGCTGAATTATAAAGGACAAAACGAATAAGCATAATTGGTACAAGAAAGGGAATATTTGGCTCAAAATAGCAAGTTTGCATATGGCTAAAGAATCAAACTTCAAGATTCAATCCCTAGGTATATATTGGACAAGAACAAAGCAAAAAAGAAGGGTTAGCAATCATGAAAGAGGCAGAGCAAGTTCAAAAAATTCAAAGAAAAGTGTGAATCGGTTTTCACTCCACAGGCCAATTCAAGCCATTCCAACGATTCCAATCGTTTCTTGGACCTTCCCAGAAGCTAA
Source organism: Vicia faba (assembly GCA_948472305.1). NCBI lineage: Eukaryota > Viridiplantae > Streptophyta > Magnoliopsida > Fabales > Fabaceae > Vicia > Vicia faba. The sequence goes on from OX451738.1 coordinate 711,566,445, forward strand.
TACGATCAGTGGCACGTGTTCTCACGCCCAGAATCTTCCCCTATCATTCATACGGTTTGCCAATATTTTCAAAATCGATTACTGTATTTCTTGCATCATTAGCATGTTTAAGTTATGTATTTGTGATCCTAATCGTGTTTGCAAGCTAACTGAATAATTTAATTGCATTTTTGAAGCCTGTATGTGCCTTTGCCATTGTTAGGGTTTATATGTGCAGTTTAGGGGTTTGTTCTACATGTTAAATTGGGCAAAAAGAAGGGTACCATGATGTTCACAAGATCAAAACGAGTTGATCTATATAGTTAGATTTCATTTATCTTGCGTTTTGTGGATTTTTGAGTTTTACAGGTTTGTAGCTACAGACTTTTGTCTGTAGGTAAAGGTACAAGCACCTAAGGCGATGGAGAGAGGAAGAAGAAGGTTAGGTGTCAGCCAGCCATTCGGCCATTCAAACCAGTGCACGCGTTTTTGTTTTTTTTTCCATTAACCACTTTGTTTCATATATTATATTGTGTTTTCATTATAATAACAACTAAACATGATAGCCTAGTGGTTGGGCACGTTAGTGGTGAGAGTGAGGACCTAGGTTCGATCCCAGGTCCCAACAATTTTCTTTGTTCTATTTTTCCTTTAAAAATCAGGTACTCCATTCTCTCAAACGTCCACCACGCGCTAGCAATATCCAACCAGTGGATCCAGGATCAATCAGATCCAATGCCTCAAACATTGAGGGACCATGATGCACCCTCTAGCCAGCACCCCATGGGATCAGGCATATTGACCCGCCTTGAAGCATTTTGGGCCTAAAAAATTCAGATTTGCACCCGCTAGATCACTCATTATACAGGCCCAGATTGTAGTTTTTTTCTCTTTTTAATTTCTTTAATTATTTTCTTTATTTGTTTTAATTAATTAACACAAAAATTATTTTTTCATAAAATCAGCAAATCATAAAAAAGAGTTTTTTTATAATATTTATTTAATATAATTAGTAAACTAGGTAAATTTAATTTCTTTTTCATAATTAAAATCAAATAGAATCTAGGTTTTAATTTTACAATTAAATTTCTTTCCTCAAATAAAAAACCACCAAAAATACACCAAAATCATTTTTTTTCATTAAAATATTTATTTTAATTAATTAGGAACTTAAATACTTTTCTTTTTTTTCATAATTGAAATAATTATAATTAGGGTTAGCCGTACATAACTTAATTAGTTCTTTTCTCAAAAAAATAACTTAAATATTTTTCAAGTCAGTTTTTAGGGTTTTCAATTTCTCCTCGCATTTAATTTATTGCGCGCATTTTAATTTGTTTTATTATTATTGTAATTGTTTCGAGTTTGTAATAGTTTTAATTAGGGTTTTAAAATTCTACACTTTTATTTCCCGTCAAGACAATTATGTAACTGCCAAAGCCTTGTAATAGCTAGGTTTATTTTTTCGCATTTCAAATTCCTGCAAATACTTAACTGCCTAGATGTATGTTAATAGGATTGTATGGCAAGAATATCTGAAATTAAAACGGTAGATCACCTAATGTGCAAAGATTAAATAACTGAAACAATTCATATGCACATGCTCACTCCTAGGGTTTACCTCACTTCGGTTGCCTTCGGTAAATAGTCATTTAAGCATAGGAGATTTTAGTGGTTGTCCACATGTCTAAAAGATCAAATGTCCCATTCGAATGTTGCCTCGGAAATGTTGCCTCAAAAAGATCTTAAGACTCTAGGGTTACTACTAAGTTTCCCTACCCATTGCTTTAGTAATTGTACTTGTCCCTTTCAAACGTCCCTTAAAAACTCCAACGACGATGCTACCTACTCCTTAATAGTAGGATAGTGTTGTCTAAAGGAAACGAGAACAAACAATATTTTTTCGAGTAGGTAGAATCTTAAGTACTTGCTAAATAAAAACTTTTCACACAAACACCTTTCAAAACAAATTTTCAAAACAATCTTCGTCACATCCTTGAGGACTGATACAAGGGTTATCATGAAGTAAAACATTTTAAAGACAAGCACACACAAGCAATTTCAAAATAAGCAAGTACCTAAGAGCCCGTAGATAACTACGGATAGAAAGGGTGCTAACACCTTCCCTTTCTATAATCTACTCCCCGTACTCAGAATATCTCGAAAAAAGGTTTTTCTGTTCTTTTTCCTTTTCTATGATTGGATGAAATAAAAGTCGGTGGCGACTCTTGCTTACCGCGACATTTTGCAAATAAAAAACGCAAAACAAAAACCAGTATTAATAGTCGGTTTTGCCACCGTATCACAATACTGCTTATAAAAAGAAGCAACCAGATCTTCCCAGTTGAGGACATTGATTCCCTTCAGCTGATAGAACCACTCAAGTTGAGTCCCGGATAGACTGTCTTGAAAGAAATGGACCCATAAGTTCCTATCAGTAGTGTGATGCTGAATCTTCCTCACATGAGAACGGAGATGAAGCTTGGGACAAGAAACCCCATCATACTTGGCAAACACCGACACCTTGAACTTTTGCGGGATGACAACTCCAGAGACCAAACCCAGCTCTTCAAAATCCAAACCCGGTACCTTCCGGACCTCCATTGCATTCAAACGATCCTCCATTTGTTTGTATTTTTCATCAGCAGGAGGGTATTGTTCCTCATCATAGTCAGATTCATCATCAGATTCTTTCGGACTAGAGTCTTCCTCTCTTGGTTCCTCCTCTTGATTGCCCCCCCCCCTTTGGAGGAAGTTTCCAGCTCTAACACTCGTTTAACCGGTCCTTTGAACCTTCTGCCCAATATTCAGGACACCAGTGGTCTTCTTTGCCTTCTTCTTTCTATCTTTTAGAATAAGGACCTTCAGATCTTCCCGACCTTTAGCCAAAGCTACGAACATTTGCTGAAATTGGGCATTTTGCGCCTTGAGATCCTTGATACTTTGTTCAGAAGCCATTATTGCTGAAGTAAACAGCGAAGAAGATGAGAATCCTACTTTGAAACCTGTTTATGTAATGTCATAGATGATATATGTATGCAATGATTTCAAGGATTCTTAAAGACTCAAATTTTCTTAAATAAAAGAAACACACATTAATTGTATTAATAAGTTCGAATTCTTACAAAGAGTGCCCTTTAGGCTTACAATCAAACAAAATAAAACTTAAAGCAAAAAGAAAATTAGGTTTACCATAAGCATATCCTCTTTGGTGCAACGTAGGCGTTTATATACCTCTCTTCATGAAGTAGCCTAGTGAGTCCCAAGACTTTCTTCTCGTCGGCATAGAATTAAGCTTCAAACGTATCCCACTCCTCCTTAAGTTGAACCCAGGATTTTTGTAACTCCTCATGATCAGTTGGCATGTCAGGATAAAGAACAAGATAAGGAGTGTCTCCTTCAGAAACCGGTTCAATAATCATAGGTAGGATGGCAGGGTAAGGCATCATAAGACTTTGAGCACGGGCTTGTACCCATTTGAGATAAGGCTCAAGAGGGATGGAATTCTTGTGCCCCAGTGTCTTGCTATCAACTCTATGTACCATGCCCCAAGCTGACATGAACCTTTTACAGTAACCCTGAGCATTATTCTCATAGTCGAAGGTGATTCCTTGGATAAGTGTATCATGAGGACCATCCCTTCTCGCATATCTAAACTGTCGCAGTTATAAACAAGGATTGTAAGTGATTCCTCCCCTAATTCCTAAGAGAGGGACATTAGGGAATTCTCCGCATGATCAATGATGGTAACATTCTCCGAGGATCGAGGACACGAATGAATACCTGAATGTGTAAGAGAAATTAGCCTATGAGACCATATCAAACCCTGTTCGTTCTTTAAGATGGATCGTGGTGGGTGCGAAATAAACCACCTAGCCAAAAGAGAAGTGTAACACAGAAGGGTCCCTCTTTTCTTTATAGTGAGTGTATGCAGAGAATGTAGGATATCTCCAAGCAGAGTAGGTACCAGATTGTGTGACAGGAAAACCATAACCGCATTCACGTCTGTGAGCTGGTCCGGATTAAGAAACAATACCAACCTATAGATGAGAAGGGCTAACACCTCTTCAAAAGCTTGTAAGTCCAGGGTATCCCAAAAATGATGAGCTTTCTCAAACAAGAACTTAGCCAAAAACCCTTGACACCTCTCCTGGTTTCCTAATTCGCTACTACGTCAGACCGTTGTAAGGACAAGGCTTTAGCAATGCCTTCAGGTTCAGGGTCTCTTTCCATACCATTGAAAGGTACCTTGTTAAGGATAGGCACCCCCAGTAACATAGAAAAATCCTCCATAGTAGGCACTAACTGGTAATCCGGAAAAGTGAAGCAGTGATGTAAAGGGTCAAAGAATTGAAAGAGAACTTTTAACATTTCTTCATCAGGGTTTGAGGTGACCAAGCTAAGAAGTCGATCATGTCTTTTAGTGAAAGGAGAGCTTTCAGGAACCCTTGATACTAACTCCTTAAGCTGAGGAGGGAACTTTACCAGACTGACTTGGATAGTGAATCTGCGGACGAGGGCCATATCCTATAAAACAAGACAAAAATAAACCCTAAGAATCCTTGAAATGGTTAGTATGATATGCTATGTTATGATGTCATGATTATGATCAGATATAGCATATATAGAAAACACAATAAAATCACACAAAGACCTTAGGTTTAAGGCTTGCATGGGTTTTAAGGTAATACCCTCTAGAAGTTGGATTGGTTAAACCTGTCCTAAATATAGTAACTAGGTTCTAAGGGATCTCAATATCACCGATATTTCCCCCAAATTTCGTTCCGAAAGACAATTGACTTGCCACCAAACAAAACTCAAGAGTCAAACCTCAATGAGTGTAGCATAGATTATCAACCGACTTTGGGTTTACACCAAACACGGCTATCTCACTACGTCCTAAAAAGCCAAGTTGACGCTTTATGATACCACGCAGCGGCCCCGTATTCTCCTTGATTACTCAAGGGCTAACGGTACACACCAAAGTATCGCATCAACTTAGCTACTATTTCAACCATGCCAGTATACCCCGCACAACTCCGTACAGTTTATTTCTACTTATGTAAAAGGAATTCCACGACCCGAGTTTAGGATCCAAACAACCCAAATAGATACCCTTAAAAGTAAATCAAACAAGACAAGCCAAAGAAGCAATTAAAATGACCTAGATCCTAAGGTAAACCCCACTTTATAAATCATCATCCCCAGCAGAGTCGTCAGTTCTGTGATATGGTAGTAGAACCGACTATTTAATACTGGTTTGCGTTTTTTGTTGGCAAATGTCATGGTAAGCAAGAGTCGCCACCGTCTTTTATTTTATCCAACAAAGGAAAAGGGAAAAAGAATAGAAAAAACCTTTTTCAAGATGTTTCTGAGTACGAGGGTAGATTATAGAAAGGGAAGGTGTTAGCACCCTTTCTATCCCTGGTTTTCCATGGGCTCTTAGGTACTTGCTCATTTTTAAATTGCTTTTGTGTGTGTTTTGAAAAGTTTTGAAAATTCCTTATTGCGGCTGTGATCGGTGGATCTGGAACTGACTGTTTAACGCTGGTTTGCGAAATGTCGCGGTAAGCAAGAGTCGCCACCGTCTTTTATTTTCTCCAATAGGAAAGGACAAAAGCACAGAAAAATTCCTTTTAAGAGATTGCTCTCGGTTCGGGAGGTATGTTATAGAAAGGGAAGGTGTTAGCACCCTTTCTATCCATGGTTATCCATGGGCTCTTAGATACTTGCTCAATGTGTTTTCAAATTGTTTGTTTGCTTTTCAATATGGGTTTAAAAAAGTTTCTTTGAAAAATTTCAGATCGACTCGTACGTCAGAGTGTTTGAAAAGTTTTGCTTTGAAAGCTTTTGAAAGGTGTCAGTGTGAAAAGTCTTTTGATTTGTTTGAAATTAGAGCAAGTATCTTTGAGAACCTACCTACCCTAAGGAATTCGTCTGTGTAAGAGTCCTTAAAAGTAGTGCCATCCCACCATTGAGAGGTAGGTAGCACCACCGTTGGAGGTGTTCGGGTCGATTCGATTTTAGGGACGTGGTGATCACCAGAGCAATGGGAAGACACCTTAGAAGCTACCCTCATGCCAGGTTCCCGGATCATGAGGACTTACTAAGACATTTTCTACTCGACGACCACCTTTCGAAAGGCAACAGTGAGGCGTACCCTAGGGGTGGTGTGTGCGAATCGTGTGTCATGTTTCAGTTATTTGTCTTGTCATGTTAAAGTGATCTACGCTTGATTTTATTATGTCCATTCATTCTTGCATGCATATTAAGAGATATAAAATTTGCGAGGAAATAAATCTAAGACTATTACAAATGGCGCGGGTCCACATCGCCAAAATTAAACTGGACCCGATTTAGCGGAAAATAAATAATACGATAAAATAAAAGCGCGAAAAATAAATTTACATGGCTTTGGGAGATTTACATAATTATAATAAGCAATAAAGTAAATGCGCAAAAGAAACTAATTAAAACAAAACTAGGGCGTTGGACCCTTTGGCAAATAATTAAATTACAAGAATTAATTAATTAGAATTAAATAGGGAATTAGAATTAAAATTCAAAAGGAAATGTTTTTTTAGATTTTTTATGTTTTTTATTTATAAAAAAAAAAAAGAGTTAATTGAAATTAAACTATAAGGCAAACCCTAATTCTAATGTTTTTATTTATGATGAAAGAATTAAATTAAGATCTAAATTAAACCTAAAATTTATTATGTACAATTTTGATTATAAAAATAAATAAATCATAATAATTATTATTGTGGAAAAAAGGAAAAAATTAAAAGAAAAACCAAAAAAAGGATATTAAACCTAAATTCTATTTTTGGTGTTTTTTATTAAAAAGATTAAAACTATAACCTAATTAAACTAAATATTTACATACAAGTTTTTTTTTATGAAAAATAATTAAAATAAATATATATTGCAATTTTGTCTTTTCTGTATTTTTTATGTATTGTAAAAAAAAACTTAAATTAAAGCAATAAAAATAAATAATTATAATGATTAATAATAAAATAAAAAAATAAAAATTGAAAGAATGTGCAAACCAAAGTGGGGTGTTGCCCCAAATAAGGAGGTTCAGGTCTAGAAAATCAGGCCCATTTGATTTGGAATTCGTTTGACTTTCCTAATCATGTGCCAACGCGTTGACCTGCTGTATGCTGCGCCTTGAATATGGGCCATTGATCTGATCATTTTGGACGCATGGATGGCCATGCTTTGAGTGTGCATGATGAGTCTTAAGATGATGCCTGTATGAGAATACGCGTTGAAAAATAATAGTGAAATTTTGCCAGACCTGGGACTTGAACCCAGGTCATGAAAGTCATATGCGTTGATACCTGCCAGCTGAGCCATTGTGTTTCATTTAACATATTATATCAATTAAATAACAAAAAGCAAAATCAATGCATAATGGGCAAAACGCGCGTAAATTTGAAACACCCAACCAGGGCCTGCCAACGCATCATCGTCTTCATCCCTTTTTTTATTTTTTCTGAAACATAAGCATACGGCAACGGTTTTAGAAACGTTGCATTAGGGGGGATTCAAGAAAATAGCGAATAGCCCTCCTTGATACATAAATCCATCGCGAGGTATGTTTCTTGTTCATGGGAACATGCTGATTGCAATGGTCTTAATCTTGAGTCCCAATTGTTCCTTGGGTGAGAAACCCCAAATCAAGAACTCTGAAAACCTAAATTTCGATCATGGTGAATTCGCGCACAACATGTAAAACTTCAATCAAGCATAAGGGTTAGTTTCAGAAACTCAAAACAAACATGATGCAATGAATAGAATGCTGTAAAAGTGCTTAAAAAATGCTATACGATTTCAAAAAATTCTTGGTACAGTTTGAGTTCTAACTACCACTTCTTGAGGTTTTGATCGTTGTTATTGATTGGAATGTGTCCAGCAATTGCCACTGAAGCTTTTGGAACAGGTTTGGAGGTTTGAATCGACCTCTAAGGCACTTTTCAGATTTGAGTTTTTTAGGAGAATTTTCAATTTGCCAAGGGTTTCTTATGCGCAGCTTGCAGTCTCCTTGGCTTAGGGTTATGTTCTAGTACTTGTAAGGAAGCAATTAGGTCAACAATTTCAACAAAAATCTCTTGCAATTATGAATTGAAGATTTGATTTTTTTCCATTATACTTTCAATCTCTTTCACATGGTTTTTGTGCAAATCATATCCAATTCAATCCAATTCTTCCTAATCAGCATGTGCACGAAATATTGACCTTATAATGTGCATAAAAAGATTTTTTTAGGTTAGGTTTATATTTTCCATGTATTAAAATGATTTAAATGAATATAAATTAATATAAATTCAAATAAATAATTAAAAAATATGAAAATACTTCCCTTTGGGCCTAATGGTCGTGCATAGGCTTGGCATGAAGAAACTTGGAAGAAAAATGGGCCCATTTGCATTTTTAGGCCTTTTGCATCAAGGTTGACTTTTCAAGATTCCCAAAAATTTCCCAACTTACACAAGGCATAACTTGGTCAATTTTTAAGCTTTTCACATGTTCTTGGACATTTTGGAAAGGTCTTTGAGTCCTTTAACCAATGCCTTTGGTCCCATGTCATTTTGATTTACCAATCTCAAGTTATGGCCTTTGACTTAAAGTCACTTTTTGTTGACTTTTGAAAATGACCTATAATGTTGAAATTGATAACTTTTTGTGAGAGCATTTATTGGACTTGGAACATGAAGATGAATTGTAGGAAATGTCCTCCTCTTAAAAATGAGCTTTGGATGGGATTTTTTCTGATAATCCATGTGAAAGTTATGCCCTGGTCAATTTCAGTTGACTTTTCAGCTGTCCAAATATAGCAACTTTTGTATCTTGATGATTTTCTGAGCCAAATTTTGAGAATCATGATCAAGCATTGATCAAATGATGTTTGTGGCTTCAAAATGATATGTTGACCAAAAATTTGAACTTTTAACTGCCAAATGACCATTTTGCCCCTACAGTTGACTGTAGTGCAATTTAGGGTTTTGACTGTGCAATCTTGAGCTGAATGCCTTGAAACTTGACATGAGGATGTTTGACCACATTTGTAAGCATATGAGACTTGATTGGGCCTTTGAAAAGTTCATTTGCTTGACCAGAACTCAAACCCTAGTTTCGACTGTATAGGAGACAGTTGAGCTGCACAACCCTTGGGGAATTTTGTGACCTTGACTTTGACAATTCTTGATGAATATGGGAGGGCAAATTTTGGGGTACAACAGTTGCCCCTATTCAATCTTCTTAGACCTGAGGATGCAGATTGGCTGACGTGCCTTTCGTAATCCGAGGGTAAAAGATGATTGAACACTAGAGTGCCCAGAAATTTGCGCTCACATAGTAACAGTGTGATGGGGGAATGGGCTTATAGATGCCATTTAGAGATTGCCGGATAGGATGATGGGCTTATAGATGCCATCTGGATGTTGATCGCGTAGGAGATTCCTTAGCGAGAACCTGCATACCTGCAAAAAAGAAAATGAGTACCTGACACGTTGCAGGAGCTGATCTTAGATGCTTGATATAGATATGTCCTGACTGGTTACAGGAGCTGGGTCTGGAGCTTCAAACGCTGATGAATGAACCAGGGATGGTTACTGCCTTAGCATGGATGGTAAGAGAATCCTGAATGATTTCAACCTCAATAACGCTCGTTGAGAAAATCTTGGTGAGAATTACCGTCTTCGTAGTGTCAGGAAGAGAACCAAAGGACATTATAATCTCAAAGGGAGTCACCTTACTCACCGTTGGAGAGGGAACTATAGGAAATTATAATCTGAAAGGAAATATCACCTCACGCTCATGCCGGAGAGGGAAACATCTGAAGAAGGAATTACCACCTCACGCGCCTGTTGGAGAGGGGACCATAAGAGAATATCACCTCACGCTCATGCCGGAGAGGGAAACATCTGAAGAAGGAATTACCACCTCACACGCTGTTGGAGAGGGGACCATAAGAGAATATCACCTCACGCTCATGCCGGAGAGGGGAACATCTGAAGAAGGAATTACCACCTCACACGCCGTTGGAGAGGGGACCATAAGAGAATATCACCTCACGCTCATGCCGGAGAGGGGAACATCTGAAGAAGGAATTACCACCTCACACGCCGTTGGAGAGGGGACCATAAGAGAATATCACCTCACGCTCATGCCGGAGAGGGGAACATCTGAAAAAGGAATTACCACCTCACTCGCCGTTGGAGAGGGGACCATAAGAGAATATCACCTCACGCTCATGCCGGAGAGGGAAACATCTGAAGAAGGAATTACCACCTCACACGCCGTTGGAGAGGGGACCATAAGAGAATATCACCTCACGCTCATGCCGGAGAGGGAAACATCTGAAGAAGGAATTACCACCTCACTCACCATCGGAGAGGGAACCATAATAGAATATCACCTCACGCTCATGCCGGAGAGGGAAACATCTGAAGAAGGAATTACCACCTCACACGCCGTTGGAGAGGGGACCATAAGAGAATATCACCTCACGCTCATGCCGGAGAGGGAAACATCTGAAGAAGGAATTACCACCTCACACGCCGTTGGAGAGGGGACCATAAGAGAATATCACCTCACGCTCATGCCGGAGAGGGAAACATCTGAAGAAGGAATTACCACCTCACACGCCGTTGGAGAGGGGACCATAAGAGAATATCACCTCACGCTCATGCCGGAGAGGGAAACATCTGAAGAAGGAATTACCACCTCACACGCCGTTGGAGAGGGGACCATAAGAGAACTTCTATTGAGTCTTTATCAGAAAAATCTGTTTGGAGTCAATTTAACTGGACTAGAGAAGTCCTTGAAATATGTTTGAGAATTTCAACTGCATCTTTCCTGCAAGGTAAAGGTCAGTTATATGTAATGCATGATATGGATCAAGCAATGATGTTCTCAATATGGATGCGATTTATATGATATGATGCGTACATGCATGCTATAATGATATATGTGATGATTCATGTATGTTTTTGTCTAGGAAAATAAATCCTTGACGGGTGCCGGGAAGTCATATCCTGGGCTGATGCTGAGGAAGAGATTTTGCTTCCGCTGTGGATGATTCGTTGCAAGAATACCGGTAGGAGGAGATAACTCCGTTGAGGAATAAACTTGGCGAATGGAATAATTCTGCGGGAGAAAAGATACTCTAGCGATCATGCTGGGGAGTGCTACTCTGTGGGGATAGCGATGCTTTGCTGCGTTGATGAAGATAACTCCGCTGGGGATACCGTTGATGAGTTATGCTGGGGATATCCTTGTTGTGCTGGAAGTGTTGATAGACTTCGCTGGGGTAGGAAGATACTTTGCCGAGGACGCTCTTTTCGTGGCCTTTGGCTGAGGATAACCCAGTTATATCCTGTTACGGAAATAACTCTTTAAATCAAGCCGGGATGACGCGTTCGTGCTCTGAGGATAAGCTTCCAGAATCTACTGGGGATAAGCTTACTGCTTGGGGATATATGAATTCCAACTTTCCTGAGGAAACTGGATTGGGCTCTCCTGGGGGAAGTTTTGATATGCTGGGGAAGTGATTCCTTTGAATGTTGAGATACCGCCGGGGAACAATCTTTAGGCCAAGACTGCCGGGGATACTTGTTAAGAATATATGCATATTGCTGGGGAAGTGATTCCTTTGAATATTGAGATACCGCCGGGGAACAATCTTTAGACCAAGACTGTCGGGGATGCTTGTTAAGAATGCGTGCTGCTGGGGAGGTATTGAGATCTACAGGAGGATACTCAATTTCCTTGATATTTGATGATTTGCTGGCTCACTCTCTGGGGGATTAAGATATTTGGTTATGTTCTTTAGCTGAACTCACCTTGATACCATGGAGGACAGAACAATTAGATTGCTTTTAGACCACTCTTTATTGCCCCTGTTTCTGAGGTGGGAGAGGAAGACCTGCGAGGCGCTGATAGTTGTTGATGGACCAACCTTCTTCTGGTAGGCAGGTGACAAGATGACAGGACATAGTCGTACGCTTTGATCCCTAACTTTTGCCTGGACCGCCCTTTCGGGTTTTCAGTCCACCGGGATACCCATTTTTGCCCAAGCCGCCTTTTCAGGTTTTCGACTTGCCGGGTGTACAGATTTTTCATTTTCATCCCTTATTTTTGCCCGAACCCTTTTGGTTCGTCGGGAAGCCCTTATTTTTGCCTAGGTATGTCAACCTGGCGGGTCTTTGATTATGCGTAGTATTTTTTCCGACTATGTCTATGCTTTCAGAATGTAGGGTGCTGCCCCTGTTAGAAGTGTTTTGTCCTGTCACCAGAAGATGTCTGACCAGGCAAGATTCGTTGTTGGGGTGCCCCCAGTGACTCAGATGGAGATTTGCCCCAGGCTATTTGGCTCTTGAGAGATTCTCCGAATCTTGATTGGACTGCCCCAGATAATGGACCATGGTCATGACATGCCCCTTGATTGGAAGTGCTTTTGTTCACTAGGTATTCATCGTGCGAATTTCCCTGCTGTTCAAACAAAAAGTCATATACAAACAAGGTTATGTCAAAAATGCAAAGCTTATGTCTGTCTTGAAGATTTTGAAAATGCATTCTTTTTCATAAACAAATGAATGTTTGTAAAACGTGATGTCAACTCCGTATTTACCGTAGGCCTTCAGGAGTCAGGATACCTTTCGTAACGGTATGCTTTCGAACTAACCCATGCTTCAGCTAGGACTTTTTAGGGTTATAACGTGGCCTGGTTCACGGTTTAAGAAACAAAGGATAAAGGCTCAAATTTTATTTGTACCCACCCGCTCTTCGTGATGTTCTTCAAACCTAAACTCAGTTGATCATACGTTAGACCTCGTTCGAGTCTTTGCTTTGATTTTCCGGTGATGGTTCAAACATTGATGATTTATTCTGACTAGGCAGTCATTTTTTTGTTGAGGGTTTGTGAGACCTCTTTCTTGATTTTTGTTATCCCTTTCTTTTTTGCCTGAACTGTTTCCTTTTTGGAATTACAGTCAGCGGGATGCCCCAGTTTCATAAGTCCCTTTTATAGGTTTTGACTTTTTGGGCTTTTTGTTTATGATTTTTTTTTTGATAACAACTGCCTGTCTTTATGATTGTTCTGAACCATCACTGTTTTTTCGTAAGGATCTCTTTGGTGCCATTCGTTATGCACTTGGATCAACTGAGAAGACTACCCTGCCCCGGGTTATGATAAAGGGTTTCAATTTTCGAAAATAAAAACTCCTACTTCTTTGGCTCAGATGGGTTGACGAGGGTTTATCATCCTTATAACTCCAGTGTTTAGGGATTGAAACAATGCCTGTACCTCATCAGCGGGGTCTGTTCAAAAGCATACTGTAATGATTGTGGTATCGTTTTCGTCATCCTCCCTCAAGAGGCTTAGAATTGTTAATCGAGCGTTGATCATCAGAAAAATATGAAGATAATTTGCATATAGTGAATACGAATATATTGCTTCAAAACAGACGTATGCGATGCATTAATGAAATAACAATGTTTAACAATGAACAAATGTTTGAATAATCAAAAGGGAATTACAACTTGAAAAATCCTAATGAACAAAAATTTCTAGTTTGAGATAGCCATCTCAGATGGAGAATTCTCAGCGGAAGATTTTCATCTCGCCATCCGGCATGAACTCTATCACCCCTTCGTCAATCAAATCCTGAATTTTGTTCTTCAAGGTCCAACAGTCGTCTGTAGCATGCCCCGGGCTGTCTGAATGATAAGCGCAGTGGGTGTCGGGGTTATACCTTGAAGCTGTCCTGTTGGGATTCTTCGGAGGGTCCTTTAGAGTGATCAGGTTGACCTCCAGCAAGCGCTTCAGTATAAAGGATGAGGGTATATCAGTCTCCGAGAAATGTCTTCCGGGCGCATTTCGTTTACGTTGACTACCCCGTTGAGGCTGGGCTCGTGACCCTGAAGCAAGCTGAGGAGATTTTCCTTTGTCTTCTTGCCCCGCACGTGGTTGAATGATGGCTGGAGCTTCCACCTTGGCTGTTTGCCCTACTGGATTATTTTGAAGCAGCTTGGTGACGAGAACCCGGAGCTCTTCTTGTTTTTGAGCTAAGTCCTGAATGAGAGTCATTTGGCCCACCAACTGCCCCATCATTTGGATCTTCATGGTTGCCAACTCAATTTGTAGTCCTTCCAGCTGATCGTTCCTGATGCCCCCTGCATTCCCTAAGGTCAAGTTCCTGGTGAGGAGAGTCTTTATTTCTTCTTGCCCCTGGGATAGGTTCAAGAACATTTCTCGCAGTTGGGCGTTCTGAGTACGGAGATCTTGGTTGTCTGGTTGGAAAGCCATTGCTGAAATAAACAGCGAAGATGGTGAGTGACCTGTCAAGAGGGTACCTGTAATGCAATGATATGTATGATATGTATGCAATGTTTTCAAGGATCTCGCAGGGTAAAAGATTGTTAGAATTTGAATTCGTAGCTTGATTGAAGGAACTGCATGTTGTTGAGAGTCCTTCTTCAAGGGTCATAGGCTCACCATATCCAGTGGGTCATAGCCTCTGACAACCCTGGCTAGAGGAAAATAAATCCTCTTTGCCCCTTGCTGGGATAATTGTTCATCATGACCTGCATCACAAGCCCTTGAGATCCTTGAAACGGGTTAGGATGTATGCAATGGTATGATGTCATGCTATGCATGGGGTGATGTAGGTAAACCCTGTTATGAGTCCCAATTAAGGACTATAAACAACCCTGCAAGAAATTTAGTACCCTGTTATGAGTCCCAATTAAGGATTATAAACAAGACCTGCAAGAAATTTGGTACCCTGTTATGAGTCCCAATTAAGGACTATAAACAAGACCTGCAAGAAATTTAGTACCCTGTTATGAGTCCCAATTAAGGACTATAAACAAGACCTGCAAGAAACAAGTGTCGGGTAACAAGCACGCAGATAGTCAAGTACGAAGGCACACAAGTCACACAAGACAAGTCCTTAGGGTTTAAGGCCAGCATGAGGTCTAGGTACTACCCTCTTTCAGTTTGTTGGTTCATACCTGTCCTATCAAAATAACCGGGTTCTTAGAGGATCCCAATATCATTGACTACCCTCAATCGGTCATAACTCCAGCATCGCAATCTTTTCTTGCGGCCAGAACCATCACGAGAGTTTAACCTCAATGGGCGTAGCATACTGCTACTGTTCTAATGGCCAAATTGGGTCATTTAAGGTTCTAAGGTTGTTGGTGCTTAATGACTCCTTAGAAGACCCATATTCTCCTCGTTGCGACACAAGGGATATCGGTACAGACTAAGGCGCCACACCAACGTAGCCACTGCTTCACCCATGTCGGTATACGCCGGACAGGTCCCTCACAGCTTATGCTACCTAAACAGGGTATCCCCAGATCCGGGTTAGGATCTATGTAACTCCCATGCAACCCACAATAGTAAAGCAAGCAACGAAGACAATTGAAAACACAGTGATCCTAATCCTAAGTTACACCCCGCTTTAAGTTATCCCCAGCAGAGTCGCCAGTTCTGTGATCGGTGGATCTGGAACTGACTGTTTAACGCTGGTTTGCGAAATGTCGCGGTAAGCAAGAGTCGCCACCGTCTTTTATTTTCTCCAATAGGAAAGGACAAAAGCACAGAAAAATTCCTTTAAAGAGATTGCTCTCGGTTCGGGAGGTATGTTATAGAAAGGGAAGGTGTTAGCACCCTTTCTATCCATGGTTATCCATGGGCTCTTAGATACTTGCTCAATGTGTTTTCAAATTGTTTGTTTGCTTTTCAATATGGGTTTAAAAAAGTTTCTTTGAAAAATTTCAGATCGACTCGTACGTCAGAGTGTTTGAAAAGTTTTGCTTTGAAAGCTTTTGAAAGGTGTCAGTGTGAAAAGTCTTTTGATTTGTTTGAAATTAGAGCAAGTATCTTTGAGAACCTACCTACCCTAAGGAATTCGTCTGTGTAAGAGTCCTTAAAAGTAGTGCCATCCCACCATTGAGAGGTAGGTAGCACCACCGTTGGAGGTGTTCGGGTCGATTCGATTTTAGGGACGTGGTGATCACCAGAGCAATGGGAAGACACCTTAGAAGCTACCCTCATGCCAGGTTCCCGGATCATGAGGACTTACTAAGACATTTTCTACTCGACGACCACCTTTCGAAAGGCAACAGTGAGGCGTACCCTAGGGGTGGTGTGTGCGAATCGTGTGTCATGTTTCAGTTATTTGTCTTGTCATGTTAAAGTGATCTACGCTTGATTTTATTATGTCCATTCATTCTTGCATGCATATTAAGAGATATAAAATTTGCGAGGAAATAAATCTAAGACTATTACAAATGGCGCGGGTCCACATCGCCAAAATTAAACTGGACCCGATTTAGCGGAAAATAAATAATGCGATAAAATAAAAGCGCGAAAAATAAATTTACATGGCTTTGGGAGATTTACATAATTATAATAAGCAATAAAGTAAATGCGCAAAAGAAACTAATTAAAACAAAACTAGGGCGTTGGACCCTTTGGCAAATAATTAAATTACAAGAATTAATTAATTAGAATTAAATAGGGAATTAGAATTAAAATTCAAAAGGAAATGTTTTTTTAGATTTTTTATGTTTTTTATTTATAAAAAAAAAAAGAGTTAATTGAAATTAAACTATAAGGCAAACCCTAATTCTAATGTTTTTATTTATGATGAAAGAATTAAATTAAGATCTAAATTAAACCTAAAATTTATTATGTACAATTTTGATTATAAAAATAAATAAATCATAATAATTATTATTGTGGAAAAAAGGAAAAAATTAAAAGAAAAACCAAAAAAAGGATATTAAACCTAAATTCTATTTTTGGTGTTTTTTATTAAAAAGATTAAAACTATAACCTAATTAAACTAAATATTTACATACAAGTTTTTTTTTATGAAAAATAATTAAAATAAATATATATTGCAATTTTGTCTTTTCTGTATTTTTTATGTATTGTAAAAAAAAACTTAAATTAAAGCAATAAAAATAAATAATTATAATGATTAATAATAAAATAAAAAAATAAAAATTGAAAGAATGTGCAAACCAAAGTGGGGTGTTGCCCCAAATAAGGAGGTTCAGGTCTAGAAAATCAGGCCCATTTGATTTGGAATTCGTTTGACTTTCCTAATCATGTGCCAACGCGTTGACCTGCTGTATGCTGCGCCTTGAATATGGGCCATTGATCTGATCATTTTGGACGCGTGGATGGCCATGCTTTGAGTGTGCATGATGAGTCTTAAGATGATGCCTGTATGAGAATACGCGTTGAAAAATAATAGTGAAATTTTGCCAGACCTGGGACTTGAACCCAGGTCATGAAAGTCATATGCGTTGATACCTGCCAGCTGAGCCATTGTGTTTCATTTAACATATTATATCAATTAAATAACAAAAAGCAAAATCAATGCATAATGGGCAAAACGCGCGTAAATTTGAAACACCCAACCAGGGCCTGCCAACGCATCATCGTCTTCATCCCTTTTTTTATTTTTTCTGAAACATAAGCATACGGCAACGGTTTTAGAAACGTTGCATTAGGGGGGATTCAAGAAAATAGCGAATAGCCCTCCTTGATACATAAATCCATCGCGAGGTATGTTTCTTGTTCATGGGAACATGCTGATTGCAATGGTCTTAATCTTGAGTCCCAATTGTTCCTTGGGTGAGAAACCCCAAATCAAGAACTCTGAAAACCTAAATTTCGATCATGGTGAATTCGCGCACAACATGTAAAACTTCAATCAAGCATAAGGGTTAGTTTCAGAAACTCAAAACAAACATGATGCAATGAATAGAATGCTGTAAAAGTGCTTAAAAAATGCTATACGATTTCAAAAAATTCTTGGTACAGTTTGAGTTCTAACTACCACTTCTTGAGGTTTTGATCGTTGTTATTGATTGGAATGTGTCCAGCAATTGCCACTGAAGCTTTTGGAACAGGTTTGGAGGTTTGAATCGACCTCTAAGGCACTTTTCAGATTTGAGTTTTTTAGGAGAATTTTCAATTTGCCAAGGGTTTCTTATGCGCAGCTTGCAGTCTCCTTGGCTTAGGGTTATGTTCTAGTACTTGTAAGGAAGCAATTAGGTCAACAATTTCAACAAAAATCTCTTGCAATTATGAATTGAAGATTTGATTTTTTTCCATTATACTTTCAATCTCTTTCACATGGTTTTTGTGCAAATCATATCCAATTCAATCCAATTCTTCCTAATCAGCATGTGCACGAAATATTGACCTTATAATGTGCATAAAAAGATTTTTTTAGGTTAGGTTTATATTTTCCATGTATTAAAATGATTTAAATGAATATAAATTAATATAAATTCAAATAAATAATTAAAAAATATGAAAATACTTCCCTTTGGGCCTAATGGTCGTGCATAGGCTTGGCATGAAGAAACTTGGAAGAAAAATGGGCCCATTTGCATTTTTAGGCCTTTTGCATCAAGGTTGACTTTTCAAGATTCCCAAAAATTTCCCAACTTACACAAGGCATAACTTGGTCAATTTTTAAGCTTTTCACATGTTCTTGGACATTTTGGAAAGGTCTTTGAGTCCTTTAACCAATGCCTTTGGTCCCATGTCATTTTGATTTACCAATCTCAAGTTATGGCCTTTGACTTAAAGTCACTTTTTGTTGACTTTTGAAAATGACCTATAATGTTGAAATTGATAACTTTTTGTGAGAGCATTTATTGGACTTGGAACATGAAGATGAATTGTAGGAAATGTCCTCCTCTTCAAAATGAGCTTTGGATGGGATTTTTTCTGATAATCCATGTGAAAGTTATGCCCTGGTCAATTTCAGTTGACTTTTCAGCTGTCCAAATATAGCAACTTTTGTATCTTGATGATTTTCTGAGCCAAATTTTGAGAATCATGATCAAGCATTGATCAAATGATGTTTGTGGCTTCAAAATGATATGTTGACCAAAAATTTGAACTTTTAACTGCCAAATGACCATTTTGCCCCTACAGTTGACTGTAGTGCAATTTAGGGTTTTGACTGTGCAATCTTGAGCTGAATGCCTTGAAACTTGACATGAGGATGTTTGACCACATTTGTAAGCATATGAGACTTGATTGGGCCTTTGAAAAGTTCATTTGCTTGACCAGAACTCAAACCCTAGTTTCGACTGTATAGGAGACAGTTGAGCTGCACAACCCTTGGGGAATTTTGTGACCTTGACTTTGACAATTCTTGATGAATATGGGAGGGCAAATTTTGGGGTACAACAGCGGCGTTTCACTTTATGGTAACCCTTGTATCAGTCCTCAAGAGTGTGATAAAGCATTTTTGAAAACATTGTTTGAAAAATGTTTGAAAGTGTAAGTGTGAAAAATTGATTGTTTTGAGCAAGTACTTAAAAGTTTCTACCTACTCGAAAAAAGACTGTTCATTTTCTTATTTCCTTAAGACATCTCTATCCTACTATTAAAGAGTAGGTAGCTCCATCGTTGGAGTTTAAGGGACAATCGAAATGGACGATTACAGTCACTTAAGGCAACAAGGCAAGATCTCTTAGTAACTGTCCTAAAGTTCTAAGATTTCATTTTGTTTTACCGAGGCAACCTTTGAAAGGGACTTGTGATCTCTGAATTAGAGGACAGTCACTAAGAATCCTCACGTTCGAGAATAGTGACCGTATTTCCGAGGCAACCGAAGTGGGAGATACCCTAGGGGTGAGCATGTGCAAGTGTTTGATTTCAGTTTATTTAATCTTTGCACATTTAGGGTGATATACCGTTTTAATCATTTAATCCTTCCATTCAATCCTATGATCATTCATCTAACAGTTAATAGAAGAGAAAAAAATAAAATGTGAGAATCTTAAACCTAGCTATTAAAAGTATTTGGGGAGGGGGTTACATAACCAAACTTGAGGGAAAGCTGTAAATAAAAACAGTAAATGAAAACCTAATTCACAACTATTACAAACCATTAACAGTTACATTAATTGGAAAATAAAATGAAAATAAATAAGCGCACAAAAAAATTAAGACGGGAATAAAGTCTAAGTCCTAAAAAAAACTTATCAATTAAAGATAAAATATTTTTGTCATTTTTTTATGTTAAAAAATATTTGAAAACTTAACCTAAATCTAATTAACTTTTATTTAATAAAAATTTTCAAGTTATAATAATCAAATTAATTAATTTTTTTCAGAAAATTAATTTTAATTATAAAACCTAATTCTATTTATTGGTTTTTATTTTATTTTTTAATTATTAAAAAAAATGAATTTAAAACAATTAAAATATAATAACAATAAAGAAATAAAGACCAAAAAATAATGAATGGGCCTGATACTGTTTGGCCAATTGGGAGGTGTGAATTGGAATTTTTGTAAGGCCCAAAGGCGCTGGCCCAAATGTAGCACAAGCAAGATAAATTAAAACTATAGCCAGGGATCAATCAGAAATTTTCCCCTGGATGCTATGGTACCCATAATCTGGTTCAATTTTCCCTAGAGAAGGAAACCCCAAATTCGAGCTTATGAACCCTAGCCATGGCAAGAAGCTATTCCTGCGCTTAAACTTTAATCAAACCAATCAAAAACATTGCAAATGTGATATCAAGCATGGATATATGATCAAAATAGATTCATGATGGACAAATCATTGGAATCGAGTTTGAAAAAAAACACAAACCGTGACTGATACAGAGCACGATTCTTGGCTTTTCAGTCTTTGGGAATGCTTGCAATGGCTTCAGAGGCTCTCCAGGAGTATGTTTTGATACTTGTTTGGGACTGAAACGAGCTGGAAATGGAAATTCGATTTTGACAACTTTAGTGTTTTTTTGCAAATTGGACAGGGGTTCTCCAGGTCTTGTATATTTGTTTGATGCTTTCTAAAAGCTTGTTTATATAGAGAATGATGAGGGGACACGAAAATGCAATGTTTGTAATAGCTATGGACAAGCTTTTGAATTCCATGAATGTCAACTTGTAACCTTGGCCAAAGTTATGGGATTTTTCCATTTTTGAATTTTGAGTAAGTGACAACATCTTGGCTTTGCTGTGCACGAAAATTGGGACCCCTCCATTCATTAAAACAAGCCTTAACCATATTATTTGTAATAATCTTGATTTATTTGATTTATAATTAAATAAAATTAATATAAAATTTAAATAAAGTCAACACTATGCAAAAATGTTTTTAGGAGTCCTCTATACTCTTAAGAAGATGTTTGAAGTCCAAGAATTTGAGCCATTGCCTTAAAAACTCAAATTTGTGCAATGCATATTTCTTAAAATTTCCCAAGTTTTCCCAACTTGGGAAAGCCATAACTTGATCAATTTTTATCTCATGATGATTATCTCTTGCTTTTTGTAAAGCCCAAGATGTCTACTTCAATCCCTATTTTTATCAATTTTTCTTTTGAAGATGTTATCTTGATGTTAAAGGTCTTGGCAAAAAGTGGCTTTTATTGACTTTCTGAAAATGGCATGTAATGTATGAACTTGTATCTTTAAAATGGTGCATTTCTTGCACTTTAGGGATGAAGAGAAGTTGTAGGGAATTGAATTCTATTCAAAATGAGCTTTGGTTGGAAAATTTATGATAAATCATGAGAAAGTTATGCTTTGTCAAAGTTTGGTTGACTTTTCCTATAGAAACCCTAATTTGCTATTTTTGACTTTTGATGAATTAAGAGCATTTCTTGAGGAATCATGATCAACCCTTGATAAAATGATGGATATCACTTCAAAATTTTGATGTTGACCAAAAATCTTGAAGTTTGACTGTATATAGGTCACAGTTGACTTTTGACCTAGCACAGTTGATTTTCCAATACTTGAGCAATTGTATAAGCAAACTTATTGAGCAAAGCATGAAATCTGGCATGGATGACCTTGAGGACATATTAGGACCATGGGAATCATTTGAGACCGTTGGAGCTCAAACATCTTTATGAAAATGGAAACCCTAGTTAGAGGTTTGTTGCCTTAGTAGGAGAGTTGTCTGGTCAATCCTTGGTCCACCTTGAGCAATTAAGAACCTCTAGGGGTATGTCTTGTGTGAAAATGGGAGGGGAAATTTTGGGGTCCAACACAACCCTTAGAATCTTCTTGTCCATAGTTTGTCCACTAGAGGAAGTCCCAAAGATACCATCATGCATGTCTTCCATGATCTTCTCTGCCTCTATTTTGTCCACACACCGGAGTAGGGTAGAATCATGGTTGCACTTGTACTAGATTCCATTTCTTAGGAAGAATTTGGCTGAAAATCTCCACAAAAATTTCTTATCATTGATGGAAGCCCCTTTAGGATACTCTTGTGCTTCAAGATATCTCTTCACCTCATGGTACCATGGCTTCTCTTCGTCAGTGTCAAGCTCATAAAAGTGCGCAGGTTCATAAAATCTTTCAATTGTAATCCTAGGAGCTTCATTGTCCCATTTGACCTTGAACACGGAAGACATTGTTGCTAGGCCATCTGCCAACTGATTTTATTTTCTTGGGAAGTGTTCAAAAGGAACCTCCTTAAAGTATGGGATCAAAGTTAGCACCAGCTATTTGTAAGGAATCAAATTAGGATGTTTGGTATCCCATTCTCCTTTAACTCGACTGATCACTAGAGCAGAATCTCTGTATACATCCAAGAACTTGATCCTTAGGTCAATGGCAGCCTTTAGACCCAAAATGCACGCCTCATACTCGGCCATGTTATTTGTACATTCTAAGCATAATCTAGCGGTGAATGGTGTATGGCAACCTTCAGGAGAAATAATCACAGGACTAATTCCATTACACAAAGCGTTGGAAGCCCCATCAAAAACCATAGTCCATCGGGATCCTTGTTCAGGTCTGTCATACGATCTAGGTTTTTCACCGTCAGTTATCAGCATGATATTCTTGTCAGGGAATTCAAAGTTCATGGATTGGTAGTCATCAACCCCTTGATGGGCCAAATGATCTACTAGTACACTGCCTTTGATGGCCTTTTGTGTAGTGTACTGGATGTCGTATTCATTCAAAATCATTTTCCATCTAGCTATCCATCTGGAGAGAGTTGGCTTCTCGAAAATGTATTTGATAGCGTCCATCTTAGAAATCAACAAAGTGGTGTGAGTCAACATATATTGTCTTAGCCGATGAGAAGCCCATGCCAGAGTGCAGCAAGTTTTCTCGAGCAATGAATATCTTGTTTCACATTCGGTAAACTTTTTGCTCAGGTGGTATATTGCATGCTCTTTTCGGCCAGACTCGTCATGTTGGCCGAGCACGCACCCCATTGAATTCTCTAATACAATGAAGTACATAATCAGAGGTCTTCCTTCAATTGGAGGCATCAGGATTGGAGGTTCTTGTAAGTATTCCTTGATCTTGTCAAAATCTATTTAGCAGTCGTCATTCCATCTGATTACTTGATCTTTCTACAGCAGATTGAAGAGAGGCTCACATGTAGCAGCTAAGTGATATATGAATCTGACAATGTAGTTGAGTAAAACTAAGAAACCTAGACCTCCTTCTCAGTACGGGGAGCTGGAATTTCTTGGATAGCTTTGACCTTCGTAGGATCAACTTCAAATACCTTTGCCACTGACGACAAAGCCCAAGAGTTTTCCAGATCTCACCCCGAAGTTACACTTGTTGGGATTCAGCCTTAGCTTGTACTTTTTCAACCTTTCGAATAGCTTGTATAAATGATCCAGGTGTTTTTCCTCAGTTTTCAACCTTACAATCATATCATCTACACAGAGCTCTATTTCATGATGGATTATATCATGAAATAACGCTACCATAGCTCATTAATATGTTTCCCCTGCATTCTTTAAACCGAACGGCATGACCTTGTAACAAAAGGTGCCCCATTGTGTGACAAATATGGTCTTCTCCATGTCCTCAGAAGTCATCTTGATTTGATTGTAGCCATAGAAACCATCCATGAAGGAGAAGACTTTATGTTGAGTTGTGTTGTCAATCAAGACATCAATATGCGGTAGTGGGAAATCATCTTTGGGGCTTTCCCTATTCAAATCCATATAGTCTACGCACATACGGACCTTTCCATCCTTCTTCGGCATGGGGACCATATTTTCCACCCATTGAGGATACGATGTTACAGCCAGGAAACCTGCATTAATTTGCTTAATTACCTCAACTTTTATCTTTTCAGACATGTTTGGCCGCATACGACACACTTTCTGCTTGACTGGAGGATAATCTTCCTTTGTTGGTAGACGATGAACTACAATGTCAATATCAAGTCCCGACATATCTTCATATGACCAAGCAAACACCTCAACATAGTCATGCAACATCTGGACCAATCTGCTTTTGATACCTTCTTCCAATTTGGCGCCAATCTTGACCTCTTTCTTGTCTGTCTCAGTACCTAGGTTGATTACTTTAATTGGCTCCTCATAAGGTTGAATGGCTTTCTCCTCTTGCATCAGAAGTATGGCTAGTTCCCTTGGTATTTCATAATCTTCTCCATCTTCTTCTTCGGCTTGGCTGATTGGATGTTCAAAGTCATAGCTGACAATAGCAGATTTGTTGGCAATGAGATCCGGAATGGATGAGGATCTGCAAGTGTGTGTGTGTGTGTGTGTATGTGTGTGTGTATGTGCGCATGTAAGATACATGGCTATTTTGAAAAAAGCAATAAAGAAAAAGAAAGATAATGAGTGCAAAATTTGAATGCAAAGAGTCCAATGTTTTTCATTAAATGATCATATGGCATATGGAAATGAACAAACCCTTAACAAATAGACCATGGTGCCCCGGGTAAAGCACATGGCTTAAAGTCATTACTTGGAATTAAAGTTACAGACAAAAGTTCTTGAATTGAAAAAACAGTAAATTGTAATTACTCCTCGCTGAAGGACATGGGAGTGAAATCCTTGGCATGCTAGTTGTCGAGTCCTTCTCTGGAAGTCAGGTAGATCCATTCATCAAAATCGCAATCATCCTCAGAGTCTTCAATAGCATTCACTTCATGATTACCAATGCGAAGAGGTGGTTTTCCTATGCGAGCACGTCTGACCTCCTTTTGAGCTTTGACAATGAAACCCAGCCCAAACTTGTCTACTTTGAAAGGAATGTCATGGAGTTGTCCCCAATTTGTACTACTTCCATCTTCAATCACGGCACGAGCGTCTTTGAGGGAAGCCATCCTTGGTGCATCTTGAGTAGCTTTTAAAACGTCCGGAAAAACTTTGGCGACATCGACCATGGGAGACTCTACTTCGAAGGCTTGGCATGGAGTTTCTATAAACTCACCATCCATTTCCACATATTTGAATGAATTCAGGTGACTAACCATAAATTCTTCTTCACCATAAACAGTAACAATCTTTCCCTTGACTGGATACTTCAATTTCTGGTGGAGGGTGGACATCACTGCTCCTTCCCCATGTATCCAGGGGCGTCCAAGTAAATAAGAATAGGCGGGACGTATATCCATCACATAGAAAGTAGAATTGAAAACTTGTAAACCAACTTTAATGGGGAGATCAACTTCTCCAAGTACCATCCTCTTGGATCCATCAAAAGCCCTTACAACTATGTCACTTGGCTTTAACACCAAACCATCGCAAACCAACCGATCTAAGGAACCTTTGGGTAAGACATTTATAGAGGACCCTGTATCCACCAAGACACGGGCCAGAGTAGTTCCTTTTCATTCAATAGAGACATGTTGAGTCTTGTTATAATTCCTTCTAATTGCTGTCAAGTCAGCATTAGAGAATCCCAATCTATTGTCGGCAGTCAAACTCGCCACACAGTTTTCAAATTGATTAGTTATGGTCTCTTGAGGAACATGCGCTTTCTTTAAAAATTTGATCAATGTTTGAGCGTGAGCATCAGAGCAAAGTAACAAAGATAACATAGAGATCTTGGAGGGGGTTTTCCCTAGCTTCTCTACTATCTTAAAATCACTCTTCTTTATGATCTTCAAAATCTCCTCCATTTCTTGGGTGGAGGGTTCCTCAGTAGCAATTTTTTTGGCAGACGCCTCCATCCTGGCAGGCTCAATTGTCTTTTCTTTACCCCTGGTGTCAGTATTAGGTTTATCCATGGTAATGAGAACTGGTGTAGCTAAAGTAGTTGGAGGTGAAATGTTAGGAGAGAAGATTCTCCCCGTCCTTGTCACCTTGCTAGAATCAGCAATATTGGTAACGTCACCCGCTTTGTCTTTATTAACCCAAGAATCTTGCTTAATCCCATGATAGCATACCTGAGCACCGTAATTCCAAGGTACTGCCTTTATCAAAAGAATAAGGAATTGCCCCTGGTGTAGTAATTATCAAGGGGGCGATCCCTGGTTCGTTGGAAATCCTAATAGGATCTTTTGAGGAGATCCTAATAGGTTTGTTGGATATGGTGATGATTGATATGTCTTTAACTTCTTCAGTCAAACTTTTTATGGTCAGAGTTCTTTCAAACAAAATATCGTGGCTATCTATTAGGTGTTGGACACCCTTTTTCAGCCATTCGCATCCATTAACTTGTTTGGCATAACAGTAACAGTCTTTTAAACAACCAGGGAAAACCCCATCTCTCAACAAATTTTCTTTAAAAATGGTCAGTGGAGTAGTCAAATCTTCAACGGGGGAAACAAAAACAGTGTCTTCAATTGCATTGACACCTTTGCCATGATTTGGCATTGGTATAGTTATAACATTTGGAGTTGTAGGTGGATCAAACTCAATAGTCTTATTGTCGATAAGATCTTAAATCTTGTTTTTTAGAGCCCAACATTGATCAGTATCATGCCCGGGGCTATTGGAGTGATAGGTGCATTTAGCGTTAGGATTGTATTTCGAAGATGAAACATTGGGATTTGATGGTGGATCACGCAATGTTACCAATTTTGCCTTTAACATGTGTCGCAAGGCTTGGGACAGTGACATGTTAATCCTCGTGATTTTTCTTATTGGAACTTCAGAACTTTGATGGTTGGCTTGTTGTGGTTGTCTTTGAGTAGAGGGTGGATTGGAGATCAAAACAACATTGACAGATTGCCGGTGGTCCATCTTGACATGGCTTCTTGAACCATATACGACATTGGTTTCTTTCTTCCCAGTAATGGGCTTCTTCAGTGTTTGATGTAGAGGCAGAAGCCATAGGAATTTTCCCACTTTTGATACTGCTCTCGACCCTCTCACCAGTCAGGATTAACTTAGTGAAACCAGATGATGAGCTCCCAATTAACAAATTGAAGAATGGTCCAGTTAATGTTCCCATGAACTTATCCACCAGCTCCCTATCAGTCAATGGTGGTTGTACTCTAACAACAAGGTCTCTCCATTTCTGCGCATAATCTTTAAAACCTTCATTGGAACCAATTGTAATTCCTTGTAACTGAACTCTAGTCGGTGCTAAATTAGTGTTGTACTGACATTAGCGGTAGAAAGCGGTGTCTAGATCTTCCTAAGTATGAATGTTGGAAACCTACAACTAGTAAAACCATTATAACTAAGTCCCAGATAGACTCTCTTGAAATAAGTGTACCCAGAGCTTCTTGTCAATGGTATGTGGTTGTATTTTATGGAAGTAAGACCTGAAATGAAGCTTTGGGCATGAAACGCCGTCGTACTTAGCAAAGATTGGAATTTTGAATTGGCGGGGGATAACAACCCCAGGTATTAAGCCCAAATCACCAAAATCCAAGCCAGGTACAGCTAGAATTTCCACATATTTCAACCTATCTTCCAGTTGCTTATTCTTATCCTTAACCGGTGGATACTGTTCATCAAAATAATCTTCATCCTCAGAAGCTTGATTGTTTGCAACCTGAGCACGGGTTCTTCTTGCATCTTCATTCTGATTCTCATCCTCATCGGAGGAGTCTTCTTCCACTTGAACATGTCAGATGGGGCCCTTGAATCTCTTCCCCATGTTGATTACGGCTTTCTTCTTTGTCTTCTTTTTGGCCACCAGAAGTGACATCAACTCTTGTTGTCCTTTGGCCAAGGTGAAAAAAGTTTCTTGAAATTGAGAATTTTGTTTCTGCAAGTATTTCACGGCTTGCTCGATATCCATCTTACTGAAATAAATAGTAGAAAGATGAGGAAACTTGTGTCGGAAAACCTGCTTATGTCATGATGCAAATGATTTCAAGGACTTTTAAGATTTAAATTTGTTTAGACAAATACGGAACAAAAATTAATGGCATTAATAAGTTCAAATGGTTACAAAAATGCTTCTTGGGCTTACGATGGAAGAAGCAAAGATAATAGAAAATAGACTCCTAAAACAAAAAGACTCAAACTTCCCATGAGCACATCCTCTTTGGTGCAATGTAGGCATTCAAACTCCGCTCTTCATGAAGTTGTCTCGTGAGTTCCAAAACCTTCTTCTCGCTTGTGTAGAAATGGGTTTCAAAGGTATCTCGCTCCCTTTTGAGTTGAATCCAAGATCTTTTCAATTCTTCAAGAGAAATAGGCATGTCTGGGTGAAGAATTGTGTAAGGAACATATCCCTCGGTAATAGGCTCCTGGATGATAGGTAGAATAGCCTCATATGGAATCATGAGGTTTTGAGCACGAGCTCGTACCCACTTGAGATAAGGCTCCAAAGGAATGGAGTTCTTATGTCCCAATGTCTTGCTATTAACTTTGCTCACCATGCCCCAAGCTCGTATGAATCTCTGACGATAACCTTGGACATCGTTATCATAGTCAAATGCAATTCCTTGGATAAGTGCATCATGAGGACCATCCCTCCTAGCATACCCAAACTGTCGCAAATCCAAACAAAGATTATAGGTGATTCCTACCTTAATGCCAAAGAGAGGGACATTAGGGAATTCCCCACAACGGTCAATGATGATAACGTCCTCCAAAGATCAAGAACACCAATGAATATCCGAATGCGTGAGTGACATCAACCTATTAGACCATCTCATTCCTTGCTCATTCTTTAAAACAGATCGAGGTAGGTGCGAAATAAACCACCAATCCAACAAAGGAGTGAAACATATAAGAATTCCTCTTCTCTTCATGGTGCGAGAGTGAAAAGAGTGCAAAAAGTCTCGAAGTAAGGTAGGCACCGGGTTACGAGATATAAAAACTTTGACTGCATTCATATCTATGAGTTGGTCCAGGTTAGGAAATAGTACCATCCCATAGATTAGAAGAGACACCACTTCTTCAAAAGCTTGCAAATCCAGAGCCTCCCAAAATTGTTGAGCATTCTCAACCAGAAACATGGCTAGAAACCCTTTAACACCACTTCTTGTTTCCCAATTTGCCACAATGTCGGACTGTTGCAAATGTAAAGTTCGAGCAAACTCCTTAGGTCTTGGTTCTCTCTCAATACCGGTGAAGGGTAATTGATCAAGAATAGGTACCCCCAAGAGTTGAGAAAAATCTTCCATGGTAGGCACTAATTGGTAATCAGGAAATGTAAAGCAATGGTGCTTAGGATCAAAGAATTTGAAAAGCACATGTACCATATCCTCTTAAATGTTTGTGGTGACCAAGTTTATGAGACGATCGTACTTCTTGGTGAATGGAGAATCATTGGGAACCCTTGATGCTAATTCTTTAAGTTGAGGAGGCACTATCACAAGGTTGATTCAGATGGTATTTCTTCGCATGGAAGCCATGTCTTACAAAATAATACAAAGATAAATCCTAAAGTCCTTGAAATGGTTAGTGCAAATGCAATGATATGATGTCATGATGTTATGTACAAGTAAACACATACACACAAAGCAAACAAGTTCTTAGGTTTATGCTTGCATGAGATTCATAGGTAAGTACCCTCTTGAAGTTTAGTTGATTCAACCTGTCCTAGAAAGTAATCGGGTTTTAAGGGATCTTAATATCATTGATCTTTCTTCATTGGGTATTTTTTCAACACAAGCCTCTGTTTAGGCGACCGAAATATCCAAAAAGTCCAATCTCAATGAGCATAGTATCGAGTATCAACCAACTTCAGACTGCACCAAAGCTGGCTACCTCATTACTTCCTAACGACCCTGTTGTCCAATTAAAGGTTCTAAGGTTCGTTAGTGCTTCATGACACCACACAGCGGCCCCGTATTCTCCTTAATTCGCCATAAGGGATACCGGTACCCACAAATGTGTCACACTAACATAGCTATTGTATCAACTATATAGGTCTACACCGTACAGTCTCTACAATTTTTTATATTTACCTAATGATGTTCCCAGATCCGGGTAGAGGATCAATACAAACCCAAACAAGGACCCATAAATGTAAAGCAAACAAATCAAACAATTAAAGCATTTAAAGGTGATCTAGCTCTAAGGTAACCCCACTTTTCTTATCCCCAGCAGAGTCGCTAGTTCTATAATACGGTGGGAGAACTGACTTGGGTGTTTTGTGTTTTATCGCAATTGTTGCGGATAGCAAGAGTCACCGCCGACTTTTCTTTTATCTAATAAAGAAAATGGTGAAAAGAACAGGAAAGACCTTTGGAGATATTTTCTTGAGTTCGGGGGGTAGGTTATGAAAAGGGAAGGTGTTAGCACCCTTTTCATCAGTTCTCATCTATGGGCTCTTAGTTGCTAGCTCACATTGAAAATGCTTTGTTTGAAATGTGTTTGTGATTGGTTTTGAAAGTATTTTTGAAAAGTGCCTTCGTTTAGGCGAACTTTGTAATGATTCTCATCTCTATAAGAATATATATAAAGTGTTTACTTTTGAAAATATTTCGTTTTGAAAGTGTTGGTGTATTTTAAAAAGATGTTATTTTGAAAATATTGTGAGCAAGCAACTATGAACATTCTACCTAGTCAAAATGGTCTTAGTTCTTTTCCTCCTCCTTTAGATGTTTCTATCTTATCATTGATTGGTAAGAAGCCCCATTATTAGATGTGAAGGGATGGGCGAGGGTCGCTGTATAGTCATAGAAGGAAATCTATGAGATGCTTTCGCAATTGTCGTAAGGGACTAAGATCATTTTACCGAAGGCAACATCGAAGGGTCATCGAGGGACTACGATCTTTTTTTATCGAGGGTCTTTTCTAAAGCGTCCCATATTCGAGGGACATGCCTATTTATTCGTAGGCAATATGTGATATTACCCTAGAGGTGAAAGTGTGAAAAAGTGTTTGATTGCATGCATTTATGTCTTTGAGGTTAGGGTTCTCTAAGATTGATTATATCTTGCCATACACACCCTAATTATGAAGAATTATATTAAAAGCGATAAATTGCGGAAATTAAAATCCTATGTTATTACATCATTAGGGGATGAGGGTACAATTTACAAATGTGAATGAAGTAGAAGCCTAATTAAATTATTAGAACCATATTGAATAAATGAATAACAATGAAAAAAAATATAAAGATAGTCTAAAAAGAAAGGAAAATTGTTTTTTTTTTAATTTTATGTATCGACACATGCATTTATGCATCGATACATAACACTTCTTATTTCTGGAAAATCAAAATCAACTCAGTATGAGTCGATACATAATGGTTTGTGTTGACTCATTTCTTGTTTGTATCGACACATTCGTGTTTTTCATCGACCCATACACCTTTTGTTTCTCTGTATTATGTTTGGATAACAGTATGCATCGATGTATATGGCCTTGTATCGACTCATACCCTATT
This sequence comes from Vicia faba, assembly GCA_948472305.1. Taxonomy (NCBI): domain Eukaryota; kingdom Viridiplantae; phylum Streptophyta; class Magnoliopsida; order Fabales; family Fabaceae; genus Vicia; species Vicia faba. Next base: position 711,597,982 of record OX451738.1, read on the forward strand.
CTGTAACTGAAATGAGTCGACTCATGTGAGTATGCCTCGACTCATGCTGCAGTTTTTTACCTCTAACATTGTTCTATTGCATGTACAAGTCAGTTCTCAACATGTGATTGATAAAAATGAAAAGCAATCATATGGTTAGCTTCAAGGGCAACGATACCTATATTTTATCTTCACAAGTTAGTCAATAATGATGCGTCTATGAAAAATTCATAGTCAAGAAAATCTTACTTTGAAACTGAAATCCAGGTTTTCAGTTTGAAGACCTTTCAAAATGTTGTGATGATCAGAATGGATTTAGTGAACCTCCAGGAAGTTGCTCCAATACTTACTTTGTATGGAAAGCTGTTGAATCACACTAACCCAGTCAAGTTGTACAATATTGTTTATTTTTTATAGTTTGGAAGATGGTGATATTGGTATTACAGAAATTGTTCTGGTGTTTTAAAAATTTATATGTGAAGTGAAGTGTTTAGATAGTTGGTTTATGGGAAAGCTTGCAAGGTGGAACAATGGGTTAAGATTTTGTTTTTATGAATGAAGATAGAGCTGAATATGAGCAGAGGTTAAAAAAATTTCAGTTGGATTTTTCAGATTTTTTTTTCTCTTTCAACAAAAAAACCCTCTTCTTTCCTTTCGAAAGAGAACTTTGCCCTTTGTGTGTTGTGAGACAGCTTATTTATAGATGAAATTGACTGAAATTTGGGAGGGAAATAGATAAGTTTTTGAATTATTTGGGTACACTGTTTCATTTCTTTTTTGATTCCGCTCTTATGTGCTAATTTTTTGTGCAAATATGGAACTGATATAGTGCATGTTTGGACAGGGTTAGGGGCAACATAACAAGGCTGTTTTGTAGAAATTTTGGAGTGGAGTGGCAGGTTGGTGCAGGGCTAGCTTTGTACAGGATATCATACTGTTTTTTGACATGGTTTTGGGCTAGTAGCAGTAGGTTTGGACTTGTTAGCATATCTGATTTTGGGCTTTTCTGGACAACAACATTTGTAGCATGATACAAGTCTGGTTTTGTGGATAGGTTTATGCAGCTTGTAACAAAGACAAGGCATATTTGTGGACATCATAGTGGTAAAGTTTTGAAGATTGAGACAAAGGGAAAAGTTCAAACAAGACAAAGCTTAGGATTTGTAACTTGCAATTTTTTTAACTTAAAAATGCATCCTTATTGTTTACTTGAAAACTTGTAACAACTTGAATTATCTTGAATTGTGGTGAAAAGATGTCACGAAGTAATGAAATTAACATGTATTAAAACACTTTAAAAAATCTCTAAATCTTACAAAGCTTGACTTTTCAAAATGAATTTTGATCTTCTTGATTTCTTGATGATCAAATTTCATATTTTTGAATTTCTTGATGAAATGTGATCTTTGAAACTAAAATTTGATCAAAAAGTCGAAGTTTGACTTTTTGGTATACAATTGACTTTTTTTATCAATTGACCAAATTTCATCTATCAATCCGCTGATCTCGGGAAATGAATTGAAATATGCGATTAGGTCAAAATGATGTACTTGAATCCTTGAGATCATGTTTTGAACCAATAAGTCATGTACTAGGTCAAAAATCAAAGATTGGTCATTCTCAGTCAAAAACCCTAATTTTGACCATTTCGCCCTTTTAATGATTTAAACAATTTTATTGGAGAATTATAATCCAATCTTTACCAAATGATACATGTGACTTCAAAATGTTGATATTGGTTAAAAATCTTAAAATTTGACTATAGGTTGACCATATTTGACTTTTTTCCAATACAGCTGATTTTTTGGCCATCTGATCAATTGACTGAGCGATTTTTTGATCCAAGACTTGAAACTTGACAGGAGAAATCTTGAGGATCCATAATGATCCATGAAAGTCATTTGAAATATTAGAAGTCTAACTGTCCTTGTGAAAACTCAAACCCTAATTTGAGGCATCAGTGTTGAGGAGATGACTTGACCTAGTCAATACTTGTGCAAGCTTGAATCATTAAAGATATTTGTGAGAAGTATCTTGTGAAAAGGGAGGGAAAATTTTTGGGTACAACATATACCTTTTATATGATTTAGAGTCTCATGCTTTTTTCCTTTCAAGCCATGTTCTTTTTTATGAGACTTTCTTCCCTTTCAAAGATAACATTTTCAAAAGTTATGCCCATAGTCATGACAATCTGGACATTGTTTATGATTGTGATATAAACACTCCTGGCCTCATGTCAAATCTACCAGCTACTGCTTCCATTCCTGTCATACCTATCCCAATCAACCATAACACTCCACCCTCACCTGGCACAACAACAATGCATACCCTATCAAGTCCTCATCCTACTCCTTGTCCTACATCTCCTCTTCCTTTTAGCCCCATGGTCATTTACCATGATCCCCAAATTACACAAGAGATCTTGTCCACACACATAAATCATGTACCCTTAACTGGCCTACCGTCTTAAGTTACTCCCACAAGACAATCCACTTGACCCAAAAATCCTCCAAAATACCCTCAAGACTTCCACTGTAACATTCTTACCTCATCCTCAAATAACCAAGTTTCACCATCCACCACTACTCCTTATCCTTTTTATAATTTCCTTTCTTATTCTAATTATTCACCCACCTAAAAATCTTTCTATTGCTCCATTTCCTCCACAATAGAACCTAAAACATACTTACAGGCATCCAAACATGACCGTTGGAGAAAGGTAATGGACTCTGAAATTCAGGCTCTCAAGGACACTCAAACTTGATCCATTGTGGATCTTCCTTCAATTAAATTCCCAGTTGGCTATAAATGGGTGTATAAGGTGAAATATCATGCTAATGACCTCATAGAGAGATATAAAGCTCGCTTGGTTGTAAAGGGCTATACTGAATTAGAAGGGGTTGATTATTTTGATACATTTTCACTTGTTGATATAATTACTACTATTAGGGTTCTAATATCTCTTGCGGCTATTAAACAGTGTCACTTGGAACAATTGGACGTCAACAATGCTTTCCTTTATGGATATCCACATGAAAAAGTCTACATGTCTCTCCCTCATGGATATGATTCTCTTGGTCCCAATAAGGTTTGAAAGCTCAACAAGTCCTTGTATGGTTTGAAACAGGCCAACCGACAATGGCATGCCAAGCTTTCTTTAGCTCTTCTCTCTTTGGGATTCTCTCAATCTGAAGCTGATCATTCCTTATACACAAAGCTCACCTCTCAAAATTTCACTACCCTTTTAGTTTATGTTGACGATATTTTGTATTGAGAGGTGATTCCCTTAAAGAAGTAAATCATGTAAAATCCTTTCAACACCAATAATTTCGCATCAAAGACCTTGGTCAATTACAATATTTTATGGGCTTAGAGATTCCACGATCAACTTCTGGTATCTTTCTCAACCAAAAGAAATATGTGCTTGAACTTCTTGAGGACATTGGTTATCTAGGTGTTAAACCAGTCTCAACACTAATTGACCCTCATACAAAGCTTTCTTCCACTGATGGTACTACCTTACAGGATCCTTCATTATACAACAAACTCATTGGTAGATTATTGTATCTTACCAACACACGACCTGGTATGTCTTTTGCAGTGCAACACCTCACTCAATTTGTGGCTAATCCCTTGATCCACATTATCAAGCTGCCACCACTACAACAAATAAAATTTTTCCTGATGAAGATTTCACCTCTTCCAAGGAAAAATAAAGACAAAATGTCAAGGTGCACCATCTTTTATTATTTATAAAAATGAAAATCCATAATTTCCCTCGAGTTTTAAAATAACTGAGGGGAAAGACAAGTCAGTACATGCTTTGAATCCCAACTATTACAGTTCATGTTTTTACGTGTTTATAAGTGTAAACTAAATGATCTAACCCTTCAATATTCGATATAACCGAGGGATAAAATAATCAGATTTTACTATAAAATTACTCGTTAAATTTTACCCTAATCCTTACTTATATGAAGTCGTCCAAAACTCGCATGCATCATTCTTTGGGATGGGTTGTAAGACAAAAAAAATTCTTCAATGTTCTTCTATCTAGAATAAAACATTTTTTCTGCCATTGCAATCTATCTCACATAATGGTGTTGATGTTGTTGTTGTATTTTTGGAATAAACTTCTTATGATAGATTGTAGGTGCAGAAAAATATTTTCCAATGTTAGGAACAAATAACTTATTAGAAGATGGATGCATTCAAACCATTGAGCTTAAAAGACATGCACACAAGGATATGGAACTAAATCTGGATTACAACAAAGATTTGTTGTTCTCTAAGAATAATAGTGACTATGATAACATTGGATCGGTTGTAATAATTTATTTTAATATTCTTTCTTAAACTTACACAAATAAGGGAGCTCAACCTTTGGATGATGGGTATCAGCAAAGATATTCATTCAAAAGAGAAAAGATTTATTGTAAACCATTTATTTTAATATTTTATGTAAACAATGTAATTATCAATATATATATATATATATATATATATATATATATATATATTGTCACCTCCATTTTTAAAAATAACCAAGGTGAAATCTGACATTTGTAAAACAAATTTTACCCTAATTCTAACTAATATGTAGTCGCGACAGATAGAGGAAATATTTACTAGTGTCCATGTGGCGGTAGAAATGTGCAAGACTAAGCCATTGGATTGACTAGACTTTATACAAATCAAAATAAAAATCGCCACCACGCTTTATTGTTTCCAAAGGAATGGGAAAAGAGCGAATAACCCAAAAAGAGGGGGAAAGATTCAAGGTAAGGGGGTTGGTTATGCAAAGGGAAGGTATTAGCACCCTAAACATCTATGGTACTCCGCAGGAACCTCTTTGAAAAATCTGTATATTTTTGCTATAAAAATTTGTTGTATATAAATTGGATGGTGGAGGTGAGAAAAGAAATATTTTTATGATTTTTGCACCCGCCGCGGTTGCGAACCTTAAGTGCCTACATACCACCTTTCGTGCAATAGGGGATCAGGGTACACGTAATTCCTCTTTAAAAAATTTGAAACACAAGTGTGTTGGTTGATTTTATGAGATAAGACATCATCGCAATTGTCCGTGTGAAAAAAACATACTTACTACCCACAATCATGAGAAAGGAGAATTTGCATCATCTCAAAGTGGAGGATATGGCTTGGATTTTAAAATCAACAATGCCTCACTCAACACCCAAGTGGAAAATATCTCACTTCACTACATATTGTAGAAGTATAGTTGTTTGCATCACTACAAGGATTGACAAGAGTCTAATCTTTTTGAGAAAAGTTTAAACATAAAAGCCAAAGTGGCAAAATGGTTTGAAATGAGATTGAATAACTTTTAGTCTTCTCACAAAAAAAGGTCAAGGTATTATTAAATTGATTGAAATTTATTTATGAAAATGTTTCGAAGATGCATGGACCTAAGTCCAAGTTTATTATGAAAATGTTTCAAGTTTCAAAACAAGAAGAGTTTTTTTTTAAAGGAGGGAGAAGATTTTTGAAATTAAAGAAGATGGGAGGAGAAGAAGAGGCTATCCTAAAGCATAAGGTAAAATCTAGGGATAAGAACCATCTAACCAACAAGAATCCAATACTTGACATTATGAATCAATATAGAATTCCCATTCTTCAGATTGAAACCAAGCAAGCAAAGATACTAGACCTCTTGAGAGAACCAAACTTCAAGTGTTTTAAGTCTTTGCAAAAATTGGGCAGAGTAACGGCTGTATACGGGTGAATTCCAGATTACAAACAAAGATCGTAATCTCAATAACCTGCACAACAAAAAAACAAACAACCCAATGTCTTGAGGTAAACCTCAAGAACTCTAGACAAAATATCAAATAAAGTCACAAAGTCTCCAAGATAGGCCAAGGTCTCTAATCCTAAGTCCAAGAAGTCCATCACTCCATAATGCAAAGGATAGTAACTGTGATCGGTGGATTTAGAACTGACTGTTTAACGCTGGTTCGCGAAATGTCGCGGAAGCAAGAGTCGCCACCGTCTTTTATTTTCTCCAAATGGAAAGGACAAAAGCACAAAAAAATTCCTTATAGAGATTGCTCTCGGTTCGGGAGGTAGGTTATAGAAAGGGAAGGTGTTAGCACCCTTTCTATCCATGGTTATCCATGGGCTCTTAGATACTTGCTCATTGTGTTTTCAAAATTGGTTTGTTTGCTTTTCAACTGTGGGTTTTAAAAAAGGTTTCTTTGAAAATTCCAGTTCGACTCTTGTGTCGGTCCTCAAGAGTGTTTGAAAAATTGCTTTCAAAAGCTTTTTGAAAAGGTGTCGGTGTGAAAAGTATTTTTGAATTTGTTTTGAAATTTAGAGCAAGTATCTACGAGAATCTACCTACCCTAAGGAATTCGTCTGTGTAAATGTCCTTTAAAGTAGTGTCATCCCACCATTGAGAGGTAGGTAGCACCACCGTTGGAGGTGTTCGGGTCAATTCGAGGTTCGGGACATGGTGATCACCGGAGCAATGGGAAGACACCTTAGAAGCTACCCTCATGCCAGATTCCCGGATCATGAGGACTTACTAAGACATCCTCTACTCGACGATCACCTTTCGAGGCAAGGCAACAGTGAGGCGTACCCTAGGGGTGGTGTGTGATTTGTGTGTTATGTTCATTTGCATTTATCTTGTCATGTCAAAGTGATCTATGCGTTTGTTTTTATTTTCGTCATTCATTCTTGCATGCTATTATTTAACAATTAAAAAAAGTTGCGAGAAATGTAAAGTTCCTAGACTATTACAAAGGCGCGGGTCCACATCGCCAAATTAAAATCCAGGACCCGATTTGACATAAAATAATAAAGAAGTAAAGTGCGAGAAATATAAAATGTCGAATTACAGGGCTTTGGGAGAATTACATAAATATTATAAAAGGAAATAAGAATAAAATGCGCGAAGAAAATTAAATCGGGAATGCGAGGGCGTTGGACCCTTTTTAACGAAATTAAATTATTATGAACAAATTAATTAACATAAAAAGAAATTATTTTTGAGGTTTTTTGGATTTATGGTTTTAATGAGAATTAAATGAAATTTAAAACTAATTCTAACTATTTTTTATTTATTGAGAAAAACATGTTAAAATTAAACCTAAAATTAATCTAAATATTTACATGCAATTTGATTTATAAAATAAATAATATTTAATTATTAGTGACAAGAAAAGAAAAAGGATAAAAGTTGATACAAACCCTAATTCTACAAATTTTAAGTTTATTAGAAAAATATTAAGATTTAAACCTAAATTAAAAACTAAAATCAATTAATGATATTTATTTACAAAAAATAACATTAAATAAAAATACTTATTTTTGTCTTTTTTTCTGATTTTATATTGTCTTTATGTTTTTTATGAAAATATTAAATTAAAGGAATTAATTAAAAAAACAATAATTGAAATAAATAAAATAAAGAAAAGAATGAAAATTCAAACCATGGGGGGTCTGTCCCCATTTGGAGGTCTTGTTAGCATTGCTGGCCCAAGGTTTTTAAGGCCTTATTTGACTTTTCCACGTTCCCATATGCATGGTTGACTAAGGCCCATGATGTTCTTCAAGCTATGCCCCTTGGATTGATCTCAGCCAGCACGTGGAAGGCCTAGATGTGGAGAGTATGGTGGAATACAGGGTTGAATCTGCATGGGATTAGATTAATAGAAAAAATATTGAAAGAGAGTGGGGACCTGGGGCTCGAACCCAGGTCCTGAAGGTTACCACCAATATGCTTTGCCACTGCTCCACACGCGCGTTTTGATTATGTAACAATAAACAAATAACATAAGGGAAGATAAGAGTTAGTGGATTTTTTAGCGCGAATTTTCAAACAACCCAATCACTGCTGGCCACATAATCATCTTCTTCATCGTTTGTGTTTTCCCTGAAAATAAAAGAAGGTTAGCGGGGGTTTTAAACCCCCCCAAAACATGCTTGTTTCCAAAATAGCGAATAGCACATATGCCCATATAAATTAGGCGCGATGGGTGTTTTGTTTTTGTCCAAGCACGCTGAGTTCATTCATGGCATTATGGGGTTCCAATTTTACAGCATTTAGAAACGCCCAATTCAAAGCTTGAAAAACCCTAGCCTGTATCAATGGTGAAACCTCCAATAGTGCATAAAAACTCAATTAAAATATGCAGTTAGCTTCAGAATCCATCAATTAGTATGAATCCATAAAAGAAATGCAATGAAAATGCTTGAATATTAAAACACGATTATGCATATAATTGAAAACAGTTTGAACTCCCTATACCAATTCTGGGCGTGTAAGGGTTGGAAAATTATTCAGTTAGCTTCAGTAGTGCACGAGGAAGCTTTTGCAATTGGTCTCTTGCCCTGAATCGTGCTAGAACCTTGTTTTCAGTTTTCAACTTTTTGGCAAAAAACTCAAGTTTTGTTCCTGGTGTATGGCGCAGCTTCGTGGTCTCTTGGAATAGGGTTAGCTTTGCACTTATGTATGGAATGATTAGGGTAAGAATTCAGAGCCAAAGGATCCTTGCATTGATGTGGAAAATATTTGATTTTCAAGCCATAATTTTCCAATCTTTTCATGCATATTTGCTACCAAATCATGACAAATCATATTGATTCTTTCCAAATCTAATCATGCACGAAATATTGAGTGTATATCATGCATAAAAAGATTTAAAAACCTAGGTTTAGTATTTTTCATATATTTTAATTAATTAAATGAATTTTTAGCATTTAAAAAAATTCAAATAAATAAAATAAAAATGATAAAAACTTCCCTTTGTGCCAAATGGTCGTGCACATGTTTTGGATGATGGATTTTGGAAGAAAAAGAGGCCCATTAGCAATTTTAGGACATTTGAAGCAAAGTTGACTTTTCAAAATATCCAAAAATTTCCCAACTTCCACAAGGCATAACTTGCTCAATTTTTAAGATTTGCTCATGTTTCTGGACATTTTGGAAAGGTCTTTGAGTCCTATAACCAATGTCTTTGGTCCCATGTCATTTTGATTTACCAATATCAAGTTATGGCCTTTGACTTAAAGTCCCTTTTTGTTGACTTTTGAAAATGACCTATAATGTTGAAATTGATAACTTTTTGTGAGAGAATTTCTTGGACTTTAAGTGTGAAGAGGAGTTGTAGGAAATGTCATTATCTTCAAAATGAGCTTTGGATGGAATTTTTCTGATAATCCATGTGAAAGTTATGCCTTAGTCAAGTTACAGTTGACTTTTTCAACTGTCCAAATATGGAAACTTTTGCATCTTGAGACTTTTTGAGCCAATCTTTGAGAATCATGATCAAGCATTGATCAAATGATGTTTGTGGCTTTAAAATGAGATGTTGACAAAAAATTTGAACTTTTGACTGTCAAATGACCATTTTGCCCCTGCAGTTGACTGTAGTGCAATTAGGGTTTTTGACTGTGCAATTTTGTGCTGTAAGTCTTGAAACTTGGTATGAGGATGCTTGACCATGTTTATAGGCATGTGGGACTTGATTGGACCCTTGGAAACTTCATTTACTTTGTCAGAACCAAAACCCTAATTTTTGACTGTTAGGAGGTCCTTGAACTGTGCAACCCTTGAGGAGATTTTGAAGCTTGCTCTTTGCAATTCTTGGAGAATATGGGAGGGCAAATTTTGGGGTACAACAGTTGCCCCTGTTCAATCTTCTTAGACCTGAGGATGCAGATTGGCTGACGTGCCTTTCGTAATCCGAAGGTGGAAAATGATTGAACACTAGAGTGCCCAGAAATTTGCGCTCACATAGTAGCGTGATGGGAATGGGCTTATAGATGCCATTTGGAGATTGATGGATAGGATGATGGGCTTATAGATGCCATGCTGAGAGATGATGGATAGGTGGATGGGCTTACAGATGCCATCTGGATGTTGATCGCATAAGAGATTCCTTAGCGAGAACTTGCGTACCTGTAAAAAGAAAAATGATTACCTGACCTATTACAGGAGTTGGTCTTCAAACTCTTCGTATAGATGTGTCCTGACTGGTTACAGGAGCTGAATCTGGAGCTTCAAATGGTGATAAATGAACCAGGGATGGTTACTACCTCAACAGGAACGGTGAGAGAACCTTGGACGATTACTACCTCAACAGGAACGCTGAGAGAATCTTGAACGACTTCAACCTCAACAGTAGCGCTTAGAGAATCTGGGGACGATTACTACCTCCGCAGTATCGGGGAGAGAACCATAGGCGACTTCCACCTCAACAGCAATCATTGAGAGAATCTTGGGCGACTTCAACCTCAACAGCAATCGTTGAGAGAATCTTGGACGACTTCAACTTCAACAGCAAACATTGAGCGAATCTTGGGATGATTACTACCTCCGCAGTATCGGGGAGAGAACCATAGGCGACTACAACCTCAACAGCAATCATTGAGAGAATCTTGGGCGACTTCACTTCAACAGTAACGCTGAGCGAATCTGGGGATGATTACTACCTCCGCAGTAACGGGGAGAGAACCATAGGCGACTACAACCTCAACAGCAATCATTGAGAGAATCTTGGGCGACTTCACTTCAACAGTAACGCTGAGCGAATCTGGGGATGATTACTACCTCCGCAGTAACGGGGAGAGAACCATAGGCGACTACAACCTCAACAGTATCATTGAGAGAATCTTGGATAACTTCTACTGAGTCTTTATCAGGAAAATCTGTTTGGGGTCGATTTAACTGGACTAGAGAAGGCCTTTGACTGGATAAGAAACAGAAAATCTTAGGGTCGATTAACTGAACCGGTCTAGGTCTTGAGATGTCTTCAACTGGATAAGAAACAAGGAGATCTTAGGGTCGATCTGACTGAACCAGAGAAGGCCTTTGACTGGATAAGAAACAGAAAAGTCTTAGGGTTGACTTAACTGAACCGGTCTAGGTCTTGGAATCTTCAACTGGATAAGAAACAGGGAGATCTTAGGGTCGATCTGACTGAACCAGAGAAGGCCTTTGACTGGTTAAGAAACAGAAAATCTTAGGGTCGATTAACTGAACTGGTCTAGGTCTTGGAATATAGCTGAGAACTTAACTGAATCTTTTCCTGAAAGGTAAAGGTCAGTCATATACAATGCATGATATGGACCAAGCAATGATGTTCTCAACATAAATGAGATTTGTAAAGTATGATGCATATATGCATGCTATAATGTATGGAAATGCGATGTTTATGAACGTATGTTTTCGTCCTAGGAAAATAAATCCTTGACGGGTGTCGGGAAGTCGTTCCTGGGCTGATATTGAAGAATTAGATCTTTGCTTCCGCTGGGGAGTGATGGTTGCAAGAATACCAGTAGGAGAAGATAACTCCGTTGGGGCATAAACTTGGCGAATGAATTACTCTGCAGGGAGAAAAGTACTCTAGCGATCTTGCTGGGAAGCAATACTCTGTGGGGGGAGAGGTACTTTGTTGAGTTGTTGATAATAACTTGTTGGGGATACCCTTGTTGTGTTGGAAGCGTTAGTAGACTTCGCTGGGGATAGGAAGACTTTGCCGAGGATGGTCTTTCCGTGGCTTTTGGCTGAGGATAACCCAGTTATACCCTGGTAAGGAAATAACTCTTTGAATAAAGCCGGGAGACGCGTTCGTGCTCTGCGAGGGATAAGCTTCCAGAATCTACTGGGGATAAGCTTACTGCTTGGGGAGATGGATTCCCATCTTTCTTGGGGAACCAGGTTGGACTCTCTTGGGGAAGTTTTGAGCTGTACTGGGGAAGTGACTCCAATGAATGTTTGATATACCGCCGGGGAACAATCTTTAGGTCAAGACTGCCGGGGATGTTTGTTAAGAATGTCTGTATCTCGTGCTGGGGAATGTTGAGATCTGCTGGAGGATACTCAACTTTCTTGAGGTTGACTGTAACTTACTCTGCTTGGGGAGAGTATCGCTGACTTGCTGGCTCACTCTCTGGGGAGTTAAGATATCTGGTCGTTCTTCAGCCGGACCTATCTTAGTACCTTGGCGGACAAAGTAATTAGATCGTTTAGACAACCCATTATTGCCCATGTTTCTATGGGAGAAGGCACCTGTGGGGTACTGATAATTGTTGATGGACAGGCCTTTTGCTGGTAGGCAGGTGACAAGATGACGGGACATAGTCGTACGCTTTGATCCCTAATTTTTTCCTGGACCTCCCCTTCGGGTTTTCAGTCCACCGGGATACCCATTTTTTGCCCAAGCCGCCTTTTCAGGTTTTCGGCTTGCCGGGTGTACAGATTTTTTCATTTTATCCCTTCATTTTGCCCGAACCCTTTTGGTTCGCCGGGAAGCCCTTATTTTTGCCTAGGTGTGTCAACCTAGCGGGTCTTTGATTTTGCGTAGTATTTTTTCGACTATGTCCATGCCCTCAGGATGTAGGGAGGTGCCCCTGTTAGAAGTGTTTTGCCATGCCATCAGAAGGTGTTTGGTCAGACAAGATTCGTTGTTGGGATGCCCCAAGTGACTCAGGCGGAGATTTGCCCCAGGCTATTTGGCCCTTGAGAGATTCTCCGAATCTTGATTGGACTGCCCCAGATAATAGACCATGATCATGTCATGCCCCTTGATTGGAAGTGCTTTCGTTCATTAGGCATTTGTCGTGCGAACTTCTATGCTGTTCAAACAAAAAGTCATATGCAAACAAAGTTATGTTAAAAATGCAAAGCCTATGTCTGTCTTGAAGATTTTGAAAATGCATTCTTTTTCATAAAACAAGTGAATGTTTGTAAAACGTGATGTCAACTCCGTATTTACCGTAGGCCTTAAGGAGTCAGGATACCTTTTGTAACAGTATGCTTTCGAACTAACCCATGCTTCAGCTAGGACTTTTAAGGGTTATAACGTGGCTTGGTTCATGGTTTAAGAAACAAAGGATAAAGGCTCAAGTTTTGTTTGTACCCACCCGCTCTTCGTGATGTTCTCCAAACCTAAACTTAGTTGATCATACGTTAGACCTTGTTTGAGTCTTTGTCCTGATATACCAGTGATGGTTCGGATGTTTGACAATTTATTTTGAATAGGCAGTCATTCTTTTTTTTTGTTGTTGAGGGTTTGTAGGACCTCTTTTCTCTTCCTTTTATTATTATCCCTTTTTTTTTGCCTGAACTGTTTCCTTTTTTGGAATTACAGTCAGCGGGATGCCCCAGTTTTGCAAGTCTCCTCCATGGGTTTTGACTTAATGGGTTTTTTATTTTTTGAGATAATGACTGCCTTTCTTTATTGATTATTCGGAACCATCACTGTCTTTTTTGTTTTTTAAGGACCTCTTTGGTGCCATTCGTTATGCACTTGGATCAACTGAGAGACTACCCTGCCCCAGGTTATGATAAAGGGTTTTAAATTTCGAAAAGAAAAACTCCTACTTCTTTGGCTCAGAGGGGTTGACGAGGGATTATCATCCTTATAACTCCAGTGTTTAGGGATTGAAACAATGCCTGTACCTCATCAGCGGGGTCTATTCAAAAGCATACTGTAGATCATGGTATCGTTTTTGTCATCCTCCCTCAAGAGGCTTAGAATTATTGAGAGTTGACCATCAGAAAAAATATGAAAATAATTTGCATAGAGTGAATACGAATATATTGATTCAAAATAGACATAAGCGATGCATTAATGGAATAACAATGTTTAACATGAATAAGTGTCTAAACAATCAAAGAACAACACAACTTGAGCATTCGAATGAACAAAAGTCTTTTCATCTCAGGGCTTGTTATTTCAAATGGTGAGCCTTGGAGGGATGGTAGAAAAATTCAGCCTGACCATCTTGTGTGAACTCCAATGCCCCTTCATTAATCAGGTCCTGGATTTTGTTCTTCAGAGCCCAACACTCATTTGTATCATGTCCTGGACAGGCAGAGTGGTAGGCACACCTCTTATTGGGATCATAAGTAGGATGTACTGTGTTGGGATTCTGGGGATGAGCCCTTAATGTGATCAGGTTCAATCTCAACAGACGTTGTAAAGCTTGAAACAGCGACATATTGAGCTGGGTGAATTGCCTCCTGGGCTTGTCTGGCTGAAGCTGGTGAAGCTGCTGCTGAGTTTGTAACCTTGAAGCTTTTTGAGGAGCTCTCCCCTTACCTCCTTGGCTCAAAGGTGGTTGAACGACGACTGGCTCTTTTCCCTTAGACGTTTGCCCCAGTTGGTTAACCCGAAGCAGTTGGTTGACGAGAATTTCGAGCTCTTCTTGTCTTTGAGCTAAGCCTTGAATGATAGTCACCTGCCCCAGCATCTGGGCTTTCATTATATCCACTTCAGCTTGCAGATGTTTCAGCCGTTCATCCTCAGCATTGTTCCTGACTAAAGTCTCTATGAGAAGTGTCCTTAGCTCCTCCTGCCCCTTGGATAGATTCAGGAGGATTTCCCCGAACCGAGTCTCTTGAGCAAGAAGGTCCTGGTTATCTTGTTGGGAAGCCATGGCTGAAATAAACAGCGAGAAAGGTAAGTGACCTGCAACAAAGATACCTGCAATGCAACGATGTGTATGATATGCATGCAATGTTTTCAAGGACCTCGCAGGGTAAACAAGAAGATTGTTAGAATTTGAATCCGGTGGCTTGATTGAAGGAACTTTATGTTGTTGAGAGTCCTTCTTCAAAGGGTCAAAGGCTCACCATATCCAGTGGGTCATAGCCTCTGACTTTAGTCATCATGTCTGGTTTTGATTTCCAAACAACCTTGGTTAGGGGAACCTTCTTCAAGAGTCAGAGCTCACCATATCTAGTGGGTCGTAGCCCCTGACAACCTTGGCTAGAGGAAAATAAATCCCCTTTACCCCTTGTTGGGATGGTTGATTCATCATGACCTGCATCACAAGCCCTTGAGATCCTTGAAATGGGTTAGGATGTATGCAATGGTATGATGTTATGGTATGCATGGGGTAATGTAGGTAAACCCTGTTATGAGTCCCAATTAAGGACTGCAAACCAAAACCTGCAAGAAACTCAAGTAAAACCCGTTATGAGTCCCAATTAAGGACTAAAACAAAAACCTGCAAATAGTTCATGTGTCAGATAAAGCATGCAAGTAGTCAAGTACGAAGGCACACAAGTCACACAAGAGAAACCCTTAGAGTTCAGGCCAGCATGAGGTCTGGGTATTACCCTCTTGAAGTTGGTGGGCTCAACTTGTCCTATTAGAAGTAACCGGGTTCTAAGGGTCCCAATATCACGGGATTGCTTTCATTGTTCATCGTTTCGATTTAGCCACTGAACTGGCGACCGAAATATTCCAGGAAAGCAACCCTCAATTGAGTGTAGTATCGAGTATCAACCAACCTCGGACTGCACCAAAGTCAGTTATCTCACTACCCTAAAGAGGCCAAGATAGTTCAATTAAGGTTCCTAAGGTCTGTTGATGCTTCATGACACCACGCGGAGGCCCCGTACTCTCCTTGACTGAACTCAAGGGTTACCGGTACACACCAAAGTGCCACATCAACGTAGCAGACTGTTTCAACCATGTCGGTATACCCCACACAGTTCCCTCACAACCTTGTTGCTACTTTCTAAGAAGGTATCCCCAGATCCGGGTTAGGATCTATAGAACTCCCAAGACAGTCCCACAATTTAAAGCACACAAGTCAAAGCAATTGAAAACACAGTGATTTTAGTCCTAAGGTACACCTCACTTTAAGTTTAAGTCCCCAGCAGAGTCGCCAGTTCTGTGATCGGTGGATTTAGAACTGACTATTTAACGCTGGTTTGCGAAATGTCGCGGAAGCAAGAGTCGCCACCGTCTTTTATTTTCTCCAAATGGAAAGGACAAAAGCACAGAAAAATTTCTTATAGAGATTGCTCTCGGTTCGGGAGGTAGGTTATAGAAAGGGAAGGTGTTAGCACCCTTTCTATCCATGGTTATCCATGGGCTCTTAGATACTTGCTCATTGTGTTTTCAAAATTGGTTTGTTTGCTTTTCAACTGTGGGTTTTAAAAAAGGTTTCTTTGAAAATTCCAGTTCGACTCTTGTGTCGGTCCTCAAGAGTGTTTGAAAAATTGCTTTCGAAAGCTTTTTGAAAAGGTGTCGGTGTGAAAAGTATTTTTGAATTTGTTTTGAAATTTAGAGCAAGTATCTACGAGAATCTACCTACCCTAAGGAATTCGTCAGTGTAAATGTCCTTTAAAGTAGTGCCATCCCACCATTGAGAGGTAGGTAGCACCACCGTTGGAGGTGTTCGGGTCAATTCGAGGTTCGGGACATGGTGATCACCGGAGCAATAGGAAGACACCTTAGAAGCTACCCTCATGCCAGGTTCCCGGATCATGAGGACTTACTAAGACATCCTCTACTCGACGATCACCTTTCGAGGCAAGGCAACAGTGAGGCGTACCCTAGGGGTGGTGTGTGATTTGTGTGTTATGTTCATTTGCATTTATCTTGTCATGTCAAAGTGATCTATGCGTTTGTTTTTATTTTCGTCATTCATTCTTGCATGCTATTATTTAACAATTAAAAAAAGTTGCGAGAAATGTAAAGTTCCTAGACTATTACAAAGGCGCGGGTCCACATCGCCAAATTAAAATCCAGGACCCGATTTGACATAAAATAATAAAGAAGTAAAGTGCGAGAAATATAAAATGTCGAATTACAGGGCTTTGGGAGAATTACATAAATATTATAAAAGGAAATAAGAATAAAATGCGCGAAGAAAATTAAATCGGGAATGCGAGGGCGTTGGACCCTTTTTAACGAAATTAAATTATTATGAACAAATTAATTAACATAAAAAGAAATTATTTTTGAGGTTTTTTGGATTTATGGTTTTAATGAGAATTAAATGAAATTTAAAACTAATTCTAACTATTTTTTATTTATTGAGAAAAACATGTTAAAATTAAACCTAAAATTAATTTAAATATTTACATGCAATTTGATTTATAAAATAAATAATATTTAATTATTAGTGACAAGAAAAGAAAAAGGATAAAAGTTGATACAAACCTTAATTCTACAAATTTTAAGTTTATTAGAAAAATATTAAGATTTAAACCTAAATTAAAAACTAAAATCAATTAATGATATTTATTTACAAAAAATAACATTAAATAAAAATACTTATTTTTGTCTTTTTTTCTGATTTTATATTGTCTTTATGTTTTTTATGAAAATATTAAATTAAAGGAATTAATTTAAAAAAAACAATAATTGAAATAAATAAAATAAAGAAAAGAATGAAAATTCAAACCATGGGGGGTCTGTCCCCATTTGGAGGTCTTGTTAGCATTGCTGGCCCAAGGTTTTTAAGGCCTTATTTGACTTTTCCGCGTTCCCATATGCATGGTTGACTAAGGCCCATGATGTTCTTCAAGCTATGCCCCTTGGATTGATCTCAGCCAGCACGTGGAAGGCCTAGATGTGGAGAGTATGGTGGAATACAGGGTTGAATCTGCATGGGATTAGATTAATAGAAAAAATATTGAAAGAGAGTGGGGACCTGGGGCTCGAACCCAGGTCCTGAAGGTTACCACCAATATGCTTTGCCAACTGCTCCACACGCGCGTTTTGATTATGTAACAATAAACAAATAACATAAGGGAAGATAAGAGTTAGTGGATTTTTTAGCGCGAATTTTCAAACAACCCAATCACTGCTGGGCACATAATCATCTTCTTCATCGTTTGTGTTTTCCCTGAAAATAAAAGAAGGTTAGCGGGGGTTTTAAACCCCCCTAAAACATGCTTGTTTCCAAAATAGCGAATAGCACATATGCCCATATAAATTAGGCGCGATGGGTGTTTTGTTTTTGTCCAAGCACGCTGAGTTCATTCATGGCATTATGGGGTTCCAATTTTACAGCATTTAGAAACGCCCAATTCAAAGCTTGAAAAACCCTAGCCTGTATCAATGGTGAAACCTCCAATAGTGCATAAAAACTCAATTAAAATATGCAGTTAGCTTCAGAATCCATCAATTAGTATGAATCCATAAAAGAAATGCAATGAAAATGCTTGAATATTAAAACACGATTATGCATATAATTGAAAACAGTTTGAACTCCCTATACCAATTCTGGGCGTGTAAGGGTTGGAAAATTATTCAGTTAGCTTCAGTAGTGCACGAGGAAGCTTTTGCAATTGGTCTCTTGCCCTGAATCGTGCTAGAACCTTGTTTTCAGTTTTCAACTTTTTGGCAAAAAACTCAAGTTTTGTTCCTGGTGTATGGCGCAGCTTCGTGGTCTCTTGGAATAGGGTTAGCTTTGCACTTATGTATGGAATGATTAGGGTAAGAATTCAGAGCCAAAGGATCCTTGCATTGATGTGGAAAATATTTGATTTTCAAGCCATAATTTTCCAATCTTTTCATGCATATTTGCTACCAAATCATGACAAATCATATTGATTCTTTCCAAATCTAATCATGCACGAAATATTGAGTGTATATCATGCATAAAAAGATTTAAAAACCTAGGTTTAGTATTTTTCATATGTTTTAATTAATTAAATGAATTTCTAGCATTTAAAAATTCAAATAAATAAAATAAAAATGATAAAAACTTCCCTTTGGGCCAAATGGTCGTGCACATGTTTTGGATGATGGATTTTGGAAGAAAAAGAGGCCCATTAGCAATTTTAGGACATTTGAAGCAAAGTTGACTTTTCAAAATATCCAAAAATTTCCCAACTTCCACAAGGCATAACTTGCTCAATGTTTAAGCTTTGCTCATGTTTTTGGACATTTTGGAAAGGTCTTTGAGTTCTCTAACCAATGTCTTTGGTCCCATGTCATTTTGATTTACCAATATCAAGTTATGGCCTTTGACTTAAAGTCCCTTTTTGTTGACTTTTGAAAATGACCTATAATGTTGAAATTGATAACTTTTTGTGAGAGCATTTCTTGGACTTGAAGTGTGAAGAGGAGTTGTAGGAAATGTCATTCTCTTCAAAATGAGCTTTGGATGGAATTTTTCTAATAATCCATGTGAAAGTTATGCCTTGGTCAAGTTACAGTTGACTTTTTCAACTGTCCAAATATGGAAACTTTTGCATCTTGAGACTTTTTGAGCCAATCTTTGAGAATCATGATCAAGCATTGATCAAATGATGTTTGTGGCTTAAAAATGAGATGTTGACCAAAAATTTGAACTTTTGACTGTCAAATGACCATTTTGCCCCTGCAGTTGACTGTAGTGCAATTAGGGTTTTTGACTGTGCAATTTTGTGCTGTAAGTCTTGAAACTTGGTATGAGGATGCTTGACCATGTTTATAGGCATGTGGGACTTGATTGAACCCTTGGAAACTTCATTTACTTTGTCAGAACCAAAACCCTAGTTTTTGACTGTTAGGAGGTCCTTGAACTGTGCAACCCTTGAGGAGATTTTGAAGCTTGCTCTTTGCAATTCTTGGAGAATATGGGAGGGCAAATTTTGGGGTACAACAGTAACCATGTAGTCCAAGTATCATTAATTATTTTTATGGTTCATGTTGATTATTAGGTGTCTTTAAAAAGAAAGAAAAGCTCAAGTGAGCAAAATAAAAATGACATAAAAGTAAATGCTCAAGTGAGCAAAGATGAAAATAGCATGAAATGTAAAATGCTAAAAGTAAATGGTACATAAAGCATGAAAATAAAAGCGTAAAGTAAAGTTAATTGTTAGTAATTAGTGGTTAGTTGGATGACCATCTTGAAACTTGCATTTGGAACTCATTAGAGGATTGGTAGAACCAAAGCCTACACACAACAAATTGCATTTGCTTTTTGTCAAGTATATCATCCATTTTGGAATTCTCACAAGGCAACATGTAATGATCAACGATGTTTAAGTGATCCGCGTTGACCAAAGGTGTTGTAGATCCATTAGAGGATTGGTAGAACCAAAGCCTCCACACAATGAATCTCAAGGTTATTGGATCAAAGAGATCAAATTAACATACTTGGGCTTGCAATCATAAGTTTGGGCCACGAATAATCATTTATTCGAATCGGGACAAAATTTAGCGCTATGTTAAGCAATCGTAAGTGGACTTATGTAGAAGTCACACCTATTTTGAGGTCGGTCAATAGTAATCTATGTACTTCATGTTTGGATAAATGATATAGAGATCACCATCCCTTAACATGTAGCACAATTAAAAAAAGAAAGGGATAAGATGAAGAGGGAGGGAAATGATAAGCTAATTTGGATCACCATTTCAAAATTCTTTCATCTTTAAATTCAACCATTCCTCTAGATGGATTAAAGCACTAAACATATCATTAGTCCAAAGCACCAAAAATGAATTAAATAATTCACTCTTAGGTAGATTTGAATTGATGAACATTTATCCAACTTCATCTACATCACAAAGTCCATTGAGTTTAAAGACAAATTGGACATTTAAAATTGCAATCCAAACCAACAATCAAAAAGGAGTGAGTAGAAAAATCATTTTGGATCAAAGCTGCCCCAAAACAAGGAAAAAAATGCATTATGTCCCTGTGTAAATCGATTGCACTATTGTGTAAATCGATTTATACAGTACAATTTTCTAAAAATTATGCAAAATTGCTATTGTGCAATCGATTGCACAGTTACTGCAATCGATTGCACACAGTTACAGTAGAAAAAACAACATTTTTAAAGGCCAATTTCTTGTTCAAACTTTCCATCAAACACCTTATGATCATGGATCCACTTGAGCACAAAAATTCCATCAAATTATGAGAAAATAAAACCATTGAAATCACAAAATAATGCTCAAAGAATCAATCCCAAAGATCACAAAGAGATCACATTATGAAAGATGAATTATCCAACTTACCAAAGGTAGATCTAGAGAATTATCAAAACAACTTCAAGAATTTGCTTCAATTCAACCACAAGAATCAATTGACCAAGCTTGGATGTAGAGAATTGATGGATAAAAAGTGTTTGGATGAAGGTTTAGCTCAAAGATTAGTAAGCTTCAATGCAAAGCTTACTAACTTTTTGAAAATGGAGCTTTGAGTGAATTTGGTAGATAGAGAGAATTGAGAGATTTTTTAGCAAGGTGGATTTGGCTATCAAAAGCTTGAAATTTTTATGAAATGAGAGCTCTATTTATAGAGTTTTAGGATTGGGATTAGTGGTAATTTGGTAATTGATTCTTGGAGCCAAAATTTGAATTAATGATAACTCTTTCAAAAATTAGAGCCAAAATTTGAATTAATGATAATTCTTTAAAATATTAGAGCCAAAATTTGAATTAATGATAATTCTTTTTAAAAATGAAAGATTGGCACTAAAATTTGAATTAATGATACATCTTTCAAAAGTGAAGGAAAATTGGAGCCAAAATTTGACAAGTTTAAAATACTGATTTTTTTTAATTTTCACGTTGTGCAATCGATTGCACTACAGTGAAAATCGATTGCACAGTGTATTTTTTCAAAAATGGCGCAAAATATACTATGTGCAATCAATTGCACTTTAAGAGCAATGGATTGCATCAGTGAAAAAAATGAAAATTTTTAATTCTTTTTCTTTGCAAAATAGAGATTTTAGGAAAATAATACCAGAAATCCTTATTTGTCAGATGCTTCGACTTGGTACCTACAAAGAAAAATATACAAAGACAAAGACAAATATTTTTTGTATTTTGATTAGAAGTTAGTCAACAACATATATACAAAATACACAACCAAGGTGCTTGGAGATTCCTCAAGAGCAAACTTAAAGATAGGAAAAAAGAGGAAGAACTAACCCTAATGTGATCTTGTTATGATCGAGTTGATATGATATGATAGAGGAATCCTAGGGGCAAAAATTGGGGTACAACAGCTGCCCTTATTTAAGTGTCTTCTATCCGGAGATAAGAAGGTTACAAATCTTCGTGTCGACGCGATTGAAGATACTTAAATATAAAACAAGCCCTATTTTTGTCTCTAAGATGCCATGCAATGCTTATGATTATAGATGCATATGAACAGAAAAAAAGAGACGCAAAGTAACACTGGGGATGCCACAAAAATGAAGAAACAAAGGAGCAACCCCACCAGGAAAATAAATTACTTGTGAACCAAAAGAATAGAACCAGAGAGGAGGATAACAAGCATCGACGGATAAATGTGAACTACCAACTCAATAGTTGAAGGTAGAAGAGAAAATATATCATGCCATCGCTGTTCACTGACGAGGAACCACCACCGTTCATTGATGATAGAAAAAAGATAAGAAACACCGACGTTCACTTCCGATGCACTACCAACATTCACTGAAGGTAGATTTTGAAAATATCATACCATCGCCGTTCACTGACAAGGAACCACCACCGTTCACTGATGATAGAAAAAAGATAAGAAACACCGACGTTCACTGCCGATGCACTACCAACGTTCACTGAAGGTAGATTTTGAAAATATCATACCATCGCCGTTCACTGACGAGGAACCACGACCGTTCACTGATGATAGCAAAAAGATAAGAAACACCGACGTTCACTGCCGATGCACTACCAACGTTCACTGAAGGTAGATTTTGAAAATATCATATGTTCCTCAAACTTCTGGTGTTTCACCTAGAACGGGTCTCAACTTCTTCCTTAACCAAGGAATTCCGCCTGGAAAGGGTAATATGTAAGCTGTCTCAAATAAAGAGACTTCCACTTGCAAAGATTTCACAACGAGCAATTTCTATGAATTTGAAAGTCTTGCCATCCACTGGCGTAAACTGATGACGGACTGCAAGCTAACCACTCATAGAGGAAATAGCAAAAAAAGTTACGTCGACTTGTACAGGGAAGAACGAGTTGGTCAAACAAAGATACCTGTTGCTTGTTATCATGAAGGATTGCAAAAAGAAACAACTTTCTGGGGATAGAAATGTGGCTTCCTGGGGAAATAGATATGACTTCCCGGGGAAATGAGATATGACTTCCTGGGGAAATGAGATATGACTTCATGGGGAAATGCCACATTATTCCTGCTGAAGAGATAAAGTCTTCTCGTGCAAAATAAATGCACAAATCAAAGCTCAAAGTCCTCAGAAATCCAGAGTAAATAATATTGTCATGCAACCACGAATCCAATTAGAAACAAACTGGAGCAAGACGGCCAAAGAAGATACATCCTTTGAGAAATAAACTCAAGAGGGAAAACCAAATCCAACTAAGCAAGGAGCGTTGCAGGAAGGTTTGAACACAATGTCAATAAAAAATGATTTGTAACAATGCATGATGCATGTATGAATGTATGAGTGATATCGTGTATATGCTGGTAAAAGGATACATAATCAAAAAAAACTGCCTCAGGTACTAACAACATTGGTCTAAACTTCATCCAAAAAGATCAATCCAAGAAAGGTAAAAGCAACTGCGGAAACCAAACCTATTGTCTGTCCTAACTTCACTGAGGAGAAACATAATCCGGATGTAGCTAAATTAAACAGATACCGGGATAGAACATCTTTCTTCTGTTTTCATCAGAGAAACCAGTTTCCCAAAAACAACGTGCCTACTGAAGATTGCAAAACTAGTCTCAAATAAAGCAGACTGACACTGAGATAACCAAACCTCACTGAGGAATTCAAACCCACTTCCCTGGAGAAAAAAAAACTGAGGATTGAAAACTTTTCATCATGAATACTCATTCCAACAAGAGATGCACTGGGATAACCTTCCCAGGGAATAACACACAGACTTCCATGGGGAAAACAAATGTTTCACAGTCCGTACTCTTACTGGGGATTTTGATACTGATTGTGAATAAGGCAAATGGAAACCAAATTCTCAAAACATTCACTGGGGAAATCAGGCCCACTTTGAAGGAAGAAAAACATACGGACTTCACTAAGGGAGACAATACTTCATCATCAAGACCTCTACCGGGGACTTCATGCTGACTTTATTGGGGAGGTCGACACCACATCATCGAGGGGAAACCAAGATACGTTCTTCACTAGGGAAAAAGGACTTCTATCAAATAAACAAGGCCTTCACTGGAAAATACTGGATTGAGTCTTCATATCAACCAAACCTATTCCAACAAAAGATGCCCTGGTGTAGTCTTCCTGGGAAATCAAGAAGTCAACACTAATGCCAATACTGCAAAGAGAGTGATATCTTAGCACACTAAGGGAATAAAACCTTTCATCATATGAGGGAAAACTTCGCTGGGGAACCTGAGATAGAGGCTTCTGACCATGCAAACCCAAAATCAAAAGCGAACCAAGACTTGGCCGGGGATCATGGGATCACAAACCTAATACTGTACCTTACGCCAACTGGTGACGTCTTTAATTATCTGAGAAACACACAAAGATTGCGCATATACCAACAAGATGACCAGTGAAAAACCTTCACGAAGTAAGTAAATATTCTTAAAACAACCGGAGTTTGTTCATTCCAGGGATCGCCATTTTTGTTGTCATTGTTTCATCACAAATCCCAATGTAAATTGAATTGTAAAGATGTCTTTCTTTTTGAAAAGTCAATTTTGTTTTTTTTTAATCTTTTTGCTTTGAAAGTTATTATCAGTAATAAATGAAGTCTTTGCAAGCTAAATAAAAATAAGAACACAAAGAATTGGGCAAAAGCTCAAATTTTATTAATAGAATGGTAGTCTGCGAATGGCGAGACTCCATGGATGATTACAAAGTTTGGGAAATGGTAATATATAATGGAAAAGATACATTGAGATACAATGACCATCATTACCCTAACAACTTTTGAAGTCCTGAGCAGCAGCTTTTGTTGAAGTATGGTGAGGATCCGAGAAGATTGTTGCTTCAACGATCAAGTCTTGTCTGACGTAGTTACTTGCCAAGAAAAATCCCTAACTTTTGCCTAAGCTGCCCTTGCGGGTTTTCAACTTAGCGGGAAATTTATTCTGTTTATGTCTCTAACTTTTGCCTAGACCGCCCTTTCGGGTTTTCAGCCTACCGAGACGCTCCTTTTTGCCTAAGTCGCCCTTTCGGGTTTTCAACTTAGCGAGTTGTTCTTTTATTTCTTTAGGCGAAGTATTTCTTGACCGCGTCAGCATTCATGGGACGTGGGAACTCCTCGCCATCCGTAGTTTCAAGAATTAATGCACCACCAGAGAAGGCTTTCTTGACAACATACGGGCCTTCAAAATTGGGAGTCCACTTGCCCCTAGAATCAGTGTTAAAAGACATGATCTTCCTGAGCACGAGGTCGCCTTCTCTGAATTCACGAGGTTTGACCTTTTTATCAAATGCTTTCTTCATTCTTTTCTGATATAACTGCCCATGACATAAAGCTGTCATCCTCTTCTCTTCAATCAAATTCAATTGGTCAAACCTGTTCTGGACCCATTCAGCCTCTGTCAACTTGGCTTCCATTATCACACGCAACGAGGGAATCTCTACCTCAACAGGGAGTACAACTTCCATTCCATATACCAGGGAGAACGGGGTTGCTCCTGTTGAAGTGCGGACATATGTTCGATATCCATGCAGAGCAAAAGGGAGCATTTCATGCCAATCCTTATAAGTAATAACCATTTTCTGGATAATTCTCTTGATATTCTTATCAGCAGCCTCAACAGCCCCATTCATCTTTGGCCTATATGGAGACGAATTGTGATGGACAATCTTGAATTCTTCACACAGTTCTGTCATCATTTTGTTGTTCAAATTTGAGCCATTGTCAGTGATGATTCTACTCGGCACACCATACCGGCATATTAGATTGTTTTTGATGAAACGCACAACCACTTTTTTGGTAACATTGGCATAAGAAGCAACCTCTACCCATTTGGTAAAGTAGTCAATCGCTACCAAAATGAAACGGTGTCCATTCGAAGCTTTGGGTTCTATCATCCCGATCATGTCAATACCCCACATAGAGAAAGGCCATGGGGAGGAAATTACATTGAGAAGTGTCGGAGGCACATGGATCTTATCTGCATAAATCTGGCATTTATGGCACTTCTTTGCAAATTTGCAACAATCAGATTCCATTGTCAACCAATAGTAATCTGCCCTTAGCATCTTTTTAGCCATCGAATGTCCATTAGCATGAGTGCCAAATGAACCTTCATGAATCTCATGCATCAACATGTCTGCTTCGTGTCTATCCATGCATCTGAGCAAGACCATGTCATAATTTCTCTTGTATAGCACATTTTCACTGAGGAAGAAACTGCCTGCCAATCTTCTCAATGTCTTTCTATCTTTCCTCGATGCACCAATCGGGTATTCCTGAGTCTGAAGAAAATGCTTGATATCATAATACCAAGGTTTTTCATCTGCTACCTCCTCTGTCGCAAACACATGAGCGGGCCTATCCAGCCGTCGAACTGTAATACGGGGTATATCATTCCAAGAATTCACTTGATACATGGAAGCCAGAGTTGCCAGAGCATCCGCCATTTGATTTTCATCTCTAGGGATGTGATGGAATTTAACTGTATTGAAGAAGGGTAGCAATCTTCTAGCATAATCTTTGTAAGGGATCAAGCCAGGGTGACGAGTATCCCATTCTCCTTTAATCTGATTTATTACCAAAACTGAATCACCATACACATCTAGAATTTTGATTCTAAAATCAATAGCTTCCTCAAGACCCATGATGCAAGCCTCATATTCCGCCATATTATTAGTGCAATCAAATGTTAGCCTCGCAGTAAAAGGAATGTGCGACCCATGAGGAGTGACAATCACAACACCAATTCCTTTACCATAAGCATTCATCGCTCCATCAAAAATCATACTCCAATGAGATTCAGGGTCAAGGCCTTCCTCAGGCAATGGTTCATCACAATCTTTCACTTTCAAGAACATCACATCCTCATCAGGGAATTCAAATTCTGCAGACTGATGATCTTCCACCGGTTGGTGAGCAAGGTAATCTGCCAACACACTACTTTTAATAGCTTTTTGAGTGCGCTACTCAATATCATATTCAGACAACAACATCTGCCAGCGGGAAATTCTCCCCGTAAGAGCAGGCTTCTCAAAAATATACTTGATTGGATCCATTTTGGAGATCAACCAAGTGGTATGATTCAACATATACTGCCGCAAACGCTTTGCCACCCAGGCCAAAGCACAACATGTATTTTCCAGCGTGGAATACCGTAACTCACAATTAGTGAACTTTTTGCTGAGATAATAAATGGCGAACTCTTTCTTTCCTGTTGCATCCTGTTGTCCCAGAATACAACCCATGGATTTATCTAACACCGTTAGATACATAATCAGCGGTCTTCCTTCTACGGGAGGGAGCAAGATAGGAGGTTCACGCAGATACTCTTTAATACTCTCAAATGCCCTTTGGCAGTCATCCGTCCACACACAACCTTGATCTTTCTTTAACAACTTAAAGATCGGTTCACACTTTGCAGTCATGTGGGAAATGAATCTGGAAATATAATTCAAACGCCTGAGGAAACCCCTGACTTGCTTTTCAGTTCTTGGTGCTGGCATTTCTTGAATTGCTCTGACTTTATCAGGATCAACTTCAATTCCTTTCTAGCTAACAATAAAACCCAACAATTTCCCCGATCTAACTCCGAAGGTGCATTTATTTGGATTCAAGCGGAGACGAAACTTCCTCAAATGCTGAAACAACTTCAACAAATCTTTTATATGCCCTTCTTCAGTTTGGGATTTGGCAATCATATCATCAATATATACTTCAATTTCCTTGTGCATCAGATCATGGAATAGGGTTGTCATAGCCCTCTAGTACGTTGCACCAGCGTTCTTCAACCCGAAGGGCATCACTTTGTAACAGAATGTTCCCCAGGGTGTGATAAACGTTGTTTTTTCCATGTCCTCTGGAGCCATTCTTATTTGATTATACCCGGAAAATCCGTCCATGAACGAGAATACTTTGAATTTTGCTATGCTATCCACTAACATATCAATGTGAGGCAATGGAAAATCATCTTTTGGACTAGCTTTATTTAGATCTTTGTAATCTACGCACATGCGGACTTTTCCGTCTTTTTTCGGTACTGGGACAATATTGGAAATCCATTGAGGATACACTGACATCACAAGAAAACCAGCATTAATTTGCTTTAGGACCTCCTCTTTGATCTTTACTGCCATATCTGGGTGGGTTCTTCTCAACTTTTGTTTAACTGGCAGACACTCTGGCTTCAATGGTAAATGATGCTCAACAATGTCTGTATCTAGACCAGGCATGTCTTGATAAGACCAAGCAAAAATATCCACATACTCTTTCAACAGCTCAATCAACCCGCTCTTCACATCAAGATGCAACGATGCTCCAATCTTAATCTCTTTCGGATCTTCTTATGATCCCAAATTAATCACTTCCAAAGGCTCCTTATATGGTTGAATGGTATTATCCTCGTGCTCAAGCAACCGTGAGACCTCTTCTGGAATCTCATCATAATCTTCTTCTTCAGCCCCAAACACATGACATTCAAAGTTGGGAGAGGGTGCAGGGTCATTGTATTCAACGGATTTTTTAATTAATCTGCACATATGATTTATGATTGCTTTTAGAAACTGACACATATAACAAGTGATCATGCAGATTAATTTTCAGTTATCATTTATTTTGAAAGGGTTTTTTATTTGATTACCATTTCCCAAGAAAAAGCAGAAAATAAAGACATATTTTTGGAAGCAAAGACAACTTTTATTAATGATCTTAAAAATCAAAGCAAACGGATAAGCCCATACAATACTTTCACCTTGGGCAGAGTGAAAGCTTTTCAAAGAAAGAAACGGATTAACAAAACAAATTACTTTGAAATATGTATGCAAGAAGGAACATCAATGGTGACCCAGTTCTGAACTCGGACTCCATGCGTCACAAAATTCGGTACCTCCTGCTCTGCTTCATCTCCTTCAACAGCATTGATTCCAGAACCAATTGGATGGAGGTAGCCTCTGCTGCGGAAAACATCATGATAACTGTTCACATGAGACTTTGACTTCAAACTTTCTCCTTTTCCATTCTTCGAAGAAAAACCTAAACCAGTTATGTTCTTGTTCACGGGTGGATCCACCAGTCGTCCCCAAACTGCATTATGACCATTACGTACAACCTGTTGCGCGTCCTTCAGGGAAACTACAAAATTTTCATTCCTCCTTATGTTGTCAATGGATAGGGCTTGGAACTGGGTTCCAATAGCAGCCTCATTCGCTTCTACAATACTGAAAGAGGATAGATGGGATATCAACAACGCCTGCTCCCCATTTATGATCACTACCTTCCCTTCACGCACAAATTTTAGCTTCTGATGCAGAGTTGAAGTAACAGCCCCTGCTTCATGTATCCATGGTCGTCCAAGCAAACAACTATATGTGGGAATAATATCCATAACCTGGAAGGTTATCAAGAACAAATATGGTCCTATATGGATGGGCAGGTCCACTTCACCGATGACAGATTTCCTTGACCCATCAAAATCCTTCACAATGATGCCACTCGGGCGCATAGATGTTCTTTGATACTTTAACTTCAAGAGGGTACTTCTCGGTATGACATTCAGCGCGGATCCGTTATCAATTAGCACATTGGACAGCGAATCATTCTTACAGTTCATGGATATGTGGAGGGCCAGGTTGTGATTCCTCCCTTCATCTGGTAACTCATCATCACAGAAGCTCAAATTGTTACATGACGTAATGTTTCCAATTACGCTGCTGAATTGATCTAATGGCATGTCATTCTCTACAAAAGCTTGGTCTATTACTCTCATCAGCGATTCTCTATGAGCAGAGGAATTCATCAATAAGGCTAGAATAGATATCTTTGAAGGAGTCTACAATAGCTGATCTACAATTCTGTAATCGCTCATCTTAATTATCTTCAAGATATCATCCACTTATTTCTCTAATGTAGCTCCACTGGTCCCTCCTGCAGACTTCTTAGGCTCATCATTCTCAACAATCTTCTTTCCAACAACAACATCTCTTTGAATAACCGGCGCAAATACACTACCACTACGGGTCACTCTACTATTATCATCTATATTTCCAACATCTGGCATCGACTGGATGGGAATATCCACCCCATCTTCTAAGATCGTAGCGTTGTATTTGTAAGGCACATCCTTATCTGATTCATAGGGAACAGGACCTGGCAGACTAATTACCAATGGGGCAACAGCTGGTTTGCTATGGTACTCCACCTCAAGATGAGTGGGTGCACCAAAACAAGGTACAATGACATTCACCCCTTCCTCAACACAATCAGCCATCAAAAATTCATTTCCGGCAAACAAATCTTCGTCTGAAGAGAAATACTCATCTGCGGAGGCATACTCTTCCTCTGACTCCTCCATCAAACAGACTTCAACCATATCAATCTCATGATAATCATCTCTCAGACCTGTGATCTTGATGGTTCCATTGTCTAACAGCAACTTAACACCTTTCCTCACAACAGAACATCCTCGGGGATTTCGACAACAAATTATGCAAGATCCATATTGGTGTTCCACCTGACCAGCAGTATGGCAGAAGGTAGCATGTAACTGCACTAGATCCTCATTCAAATGATCCACATCAAAAATTCTGAATTCACCCGAACATCCAGAAACCATATTCACTTCCTCTTCATATTCTGCCCTAGGCCTGATTAAATGGATTAAACCTTCATCCATCATCTCCTGCAAATCAGCATTTATCTTCTCGCAACCCTGTATATCTATACTGCAAACAGCACAACTGGTACGGTCATGCGTATAATAACTGAATTTACAGAGATCTGCGTACATCTTCACCAAATCCCCTCTAACCAGATTAATGTCAAAAATTCGAAAGTCGCCTGGACAACCGGCCACCATATTCACAACATTCATTCCCTCGTTCTTGGGTAGAGGATTGTCTTTCACATTAGGTCCCACGTCTTTGAAAGATAAAATTCCAGACTTCAACAACCTTTGCACTTCAGTCCTCAAAGGATAACAATTCTCAACACTATGCCCTGGTGCTCCCTGATGAAAAGCACACGTCTGGTCTGCTTTGTAATACCACGACAATGGTGATGGTACAGTTGGAGGTGGTCATGTCTGGACCAACTTCTTCTGAATCAATGCTGGTAATAGCTTTGCATAGCTCATGGGAATAGGATCATAGTTCTCCCTTCTCTGATTATACCCTTGATTCCCCTGCTGGGATGGTCTCTGATAAGCAACGGTAGTTGGAGCGGCATTCATAACAGGAGTAACTGAGGTGACTTGCTGATGACGCTGATAATTCCTTCTAGGAGCATTTTCCTTTCTCTCTTGCATAACAACAATTGTATCCCCCTCTTTCTTCTTTGTAAACCCGTAAGATGGCTTCTTCACACCTCCAGATCCTTCACCCTTTGTCAAGCGGCCTTCTCTTACTGCCTCTTCTAGGCGGACACCCATTCCTACAATCTCTATAAAATCACTTGGGGCACTTGCTACCATTCTTTCGTAGTAGAAAGCTCCTAGCGTCTTTAGAAAAATCTTGGTCATTTCTTTCTCTTCCATGGGCGGAATCACTTGTGCAGCCACTTCGCGTCATCTCTGCGCATACTCTTTGAATGATTCTCTGTCTTTCTGAACCATGGCCCTAAGTTGGTCACGGTCAGGCTCCATGTCCATATTGTACTTGTATTGTTTAATGAATGCTTCTCCCAAATCATTAAAAGTATGGATGTTGACGATGTCTAAACTCATGTACCATTTCAATGCAGCACCGGTTAGACTATCCTGGAAAAAATGAATCAGCAGACGCTGATCATCAGTATGGGTAGACATCCTTCTCACATAAATCACCAAATGAGCACGAGGGCAAGTGTTGCCCTTGTACTTCTCAAATTCCGGGACCTTGAACTTAGCAGGCACTTTAACATTCGGGACCAAACACGGCTCATTCACATTCTGCCCGAACAACTCTTTTCCCCTAAAAGCCTTCATCTCTCTTTGCATTCTATCAAACTGCTCTTGGAAATCATCCATTCTGTCTTAAAGACCCAAGTCTTCACTCGGCGGAGGGAAAAGACGACACACATCTTCATTAACAAACGGAACCAAATTCACCGAAGGAGGTGCAGTAGGAACAGTATGCACCACAGGAGGTGCAGAAGTAACAACATTTGGAACCACTGGAGCATCTTGAGGACCCAGATTGAAACCTTCAAGTGCAAAATTATCTGGCATTCCCCACGGATAACCCTGAGGCATACAGTTTTGAACAACAGCCGGAGTAGCGGATACAGGAACAGTCAGAACTTCAGTACTTGCCCTTGTTGGTTGAGGTTGAACACTCGGTGGCTGATTCTGAGCAACCACCAGAGCTTCCATCAGAGTAGTCAAGTTGGCCAAGCCAGCCTTCAAAGCAGAAACTTCTTCACGCAGCTCGCGATTCTCCTGTTCTAAGTTGTCCATCTTCTTTTTGAAATTAGCCCGAGTGTTGTAGTGATGAGTCAGCTTACTGAATAAAGTAAAAAAGCTGGGTAAGGCACCTGGATATGCATAACAAATGCAAAACATGTGCAATATGATGCATGATATGCAATGTATATGATTATTATTATTTTATCATTTAATATTTCAAGGGATTTAAGATTTACAGACATAATGCAAACATCAAAATAACAACGCATTTGAAATACTGAAAACTTTTATTATGATAACTTCGAAATGGGTTACAAGTTTCAATGATCCCAAGTACAAGATGAAAATACAATCTAAAATCCTGAGAAAAGGAACTGATATAGATCAATCTGTACGGATGCGCTTCCCTGTGAGCCTGGCAATCTGAGCTCTCAACCTCTGGTTTTCTTCCACATGTCTGATGGCAACCTCCTTCCAATCATATGAATCAGGAAGTGAACAAACAACACATGTTTAAGGCTTAGGAGAAAATAAACCTCTTTGCCTCTCCATAGACTCTACTGCTCGACTCTCAAGGATCTCGATCAAATCATCTCTCTCCTTCAGGTCTGCTCTGTAGGAACTCTCTAAAGTCTGGAACTTGTTCTTCCAAGCATCCCTTTCCTGTTGCATCCTAACCAAAGCAAGCTGCAGCTCTTCTAGATCATTTAATAAGGGAGGAGTGATCTTCACAAACAAATCAGGCATGGGTGTCTCCCGAGTATACGTCATCTTCAACTGAATGGCTCTCGATCGGACCCACTGAAGATATGGCTCCAAAGAAACAACACCCCTAGGTCCCAAATCCTTCCTACTCTTCTTATGAATGTGACGCCAGGCCTTCGCAATCTGCTCCCTAGCTTCCCTGTGGTCTTCTCCTTCCTTCAGAAAGAAACTACTCAGATAAATATTGTTCGGTTTATCCCTCATCGGATAACCAGGCCGTCACCGTGCAAGAACAGGGTTATAGTTAATTCCTCCCTTTGTACCAAGAAGAGGCACATTGGGGAAACTACCACAACTGTCAATAATCTCCGCATCCTGGTAAGCTCGATGATACCAATCAATATCCGAGTGAGTAAGTGCCATGATCTTAGGAGCCCAACGGGGTTCCTTCTTGACATCCCAAAAAGCGTCAGACTGAGGCATATGAGAGGTAAACCACCGATACAACAAAGGCGTGCAACAGATAATCATTCCCCCATGATAAGAATTCTGAAGATGAACAGAGTAATAAGCATCACCCAACAGTGTAGGAACCGGGTTTCCAATCATGAAAATCTTGATAGCGTTAATGTCGACAAACTTGTCCACATTAGGAAATAAAAATAATCCATAGGTGAGTAAAGCAAAGATGGCCTCAAAAGCAAAGATGGCCGCAAAGATGGCCTTATGTGGTTTTGGCTCACCCTCCAAACCAGTAAAAGGAACGCGATTGGTAACAGGTAAATCCAATAGATAGGAATACTCTTCCAGTGTTTGCATCAACTGATAATCGGGAAAAGTAAAGCAGTGATACACCAGATCATAGAACTGGACCAAAGTTGAGAGAAAACCCTCCTTCATCTTCAGCTTCATGAGAGGAATAATGGATCCATACTTCTTTCAAAAGTCTGCAGAACACTCGATCTAGGGAATTAGACTGATCAACTCATCTATCTTAGGATCCTTGAAACTGTATTTCCCGGTCTTTCTATTTCCAGAATCCATGTTTTAAAAGTACCTGAGATATTCACAAATAGTCAACCTTTAAATCTCTTGAAATATTGTTTTTTCAAAAGATGCTTATGAGTGCATGGATGCATGATCCAACAATCACACACAAGATCACACATATAGGGTTCATAGGTTCAACGTCACGAGCATGAGGTCGAAGGTACTACCCATAAGGTATTGGTGTAAAAAGTTATCACCTGCCGAACAAGGTTCTAGAGGTTCTCAGAGTCTACATCCTTCCTTCGAATATTACCAACTTCTCGATTAACTCGATAATTAGTAATATTCTCAAGAAAGACTCGTTCGAGCGTAGTATCGCGTGACAACTACTTCCGGATTACTCCGTTATAGCTTCCGCACTACACCTAAAAGGCCAAGAGGGGTTAGGTAATCTACGGTCCTCAACTTCGGTAGGCTCCCAGGTCGAAAGCAGTACGTCTTCCCGATTACTCGGTAAATGACACTACAGTCAAAGGGGCCTCCACTGAGTGGGGGATCTCATGCCTCCTTTTTTGGGATTACTCCCTCAAAGTTAACATGACTATACCTCCCGTCCTATCTTAAAGTTTGCCCAAGTCCGGGTATAGGACTTATGAGTAATCACCAAGCACCCTGTAAACCAGGAAAATCCAGACAAACATATATACAAAATATAACACATAAACAACAATAGCACATATACAGATATAAACAAAGATAGGTTTAACCCACTGAGGGATGGACCAGCAAGAGGTCAATCTGTTCCCAGTGAAGTCGCCATTTTTCTGTGGCGGTAGAAATGTGCAAGACTAAGCCATTGGATTGACTAGACTTTATACAAATCAAAATAAAAATCGCCACCGCGCTTTATTTTCCAAAGGAATGGGAAAAGAGCGAATAACCCAAAAAGAGGGGGAAAGATTCAAGGTAAGGGGGTTGGTTATGCAAAGGGAAGGTATTAGCACCCTAAACATCTACGGTACTCCGCATGAACCTCTTTGAAAAATCTGTATATTTTTGCTATAATAACGTGTTGTATATAAAATGGATGGTGGAGGTGAGAAAAGAAATATTTTTATGATTTTGGCACCCTCCGCGGTTGCAAACCTTTAGTACCTACGTACCACCTTTCGTGCAATAGGGGATCAGGGTACACGTAGTTCCTCTTTAAAAAATTTGAAACACAAGTGTGTTGGTTGATTTTATGAGATAAGACATCATCGCAATTGTCCGTGTGAAAAAAACATACTTACTACCCACAATCATGAGAAAGGAGAATTTTCATCATCTCAAAGTGGAGGATATGGCTTGGATTTTAAAATCAACAATGCCTCACTCAACACCAAGTGGAAAATATCTCACTTCACTATATATTGTAGAAGTATAGTTGTTTACATCACTACAAGGATTGACAAGAGTCTAATCTTTTTGAGAAAAGTTTAAAGATAAAAGCCAAAGTGGCAAAATGGTTTGAAATGAGATTGATTGACTTTTAGTCTTCTCACAAAAAAAGGTCAAGGTATTATTAAATTGATTGAAATTTATTTATGAAAATGTTTCGAAGATGCATGGACCTAAGTCCAAGTTTATTATGAAAATGTTTCAAGTTTCAAAACAAGAAGAGTTTTTTTTTAAAGGAGGGAGAAGATTTTTGAAATTAAAGAAGATGGGAGGAGAAGAAGAGGATATCCTAAAGCATAAGGTAAAATCTAGGGATAAGAACCATCTAACCAACAAGAAGCCAATACTTGACATTATGAGTCAATATAGAATTCCCATTCTTCGGATTGAAACCAAGCAAGCAAAGATACTAGACCTCTTGAGAGAACCAAACTTCAAGTGTTTTAAGTCTTTGCAAAAATTGGGCAGAGTAACGGCTGTATACAGGTGAATTCCAGATTACAAACAAAGATCGTAATCTCAATAATGCACACAAAACAAACAAACAACCCAATGTCTTGAGGTAAACCTCAAGAACTCCAGAAAAAATATCAAATAAAGTCACAAAGTCTCCAAGATAGGCCAAGGTCTCTAATCCTAAGTCCAAGAAGTCCATCACTCCATAATGCAAAGGATATTAACCATGTAGTCCAAGTATCATTAATGATTTTTATGGTTCATGTTGATTATTAGGTGTCTATAAAAAGAAAGAAAAGCTCAAGTGAGCAAAATAAAAATGAAATAAAAGTAAATGCTCAAGTGAGCAAAGATGAAAATAGCATGAAATGTAAAATGCTAAAAGTAAATGGTACATAAAGCATGAAAATAAAAGCATAAAGTAAAGTTAATTGTTAGTAATAAGTGGTTAGTTGGATGACCATCTTGAAACTTGAATTTGGAACTCATTAGAGGATTGGTAGAACCAAAGCCTCCACACAACAAGTTGCATTTGCTTTTTGTCAAGTATATCATCCATTTTGGAATTCTCACAAGGCAACATGTAATGATCAAGGATGTTTAAGTGATCCGCGTTGACCAAAGGTGTTGTAGATCCATTAGAGGATTGGTAGAACCAAAGCCTCCACACAATGAATCTCAAGGTTATTGGATCAAAGAGATCAAATTAACATACTTGGGCTTGCAATCATAAGTTTGGGCCACGAATGATCATTTATTCGAATCGGGACAAAATTTAGCGCTATGTTAAGCAATCGTAAGTGGACTTATATAGAAGTCACGCCTATTTTGAGGCCGGTCAATAGCAATATATGTACTTCATGTTTGGATAAATGATAAAGAGATCACCATCCCTTAACATGTAGCACAATTAAAAAAAGAAAGGGATAAGATGAAGAGGGAGGGAAATGATAAGCTAATTTGGATCACCATTTTAAAATTCTTTCATCTTTAAATTCAACCACTCCTCTAGATGGATTAAAACACTAAACATATCATTAATCCAAAGCACCAAAAATGAATTAAATAATTCACTCTTAGGTAGATTTGAATTGATGAACATTTATCCAACTTCATCTACATCACAAAGTCCATTGAGTTTAAAGACAAATTGGACATTTAAAATTGCAATCCAAACCAACAATCAAAAAGGAGTGAGTAGAAAAATCATTTTGGATCAAAGCTGCCCCAAAACAAGGCAAAAAAATGCATTATGTCCCTGTGTAAATCGATTGCACTATTGTGTAAATCGATTTATACAGTACAATTTTCTAAAAATTGTGCAAAATTGCTTCTGTGCAATCGATTGCACAGTTACTGCAATCGATTGCACACAGTTACAGTAGCAAAAACAGCATTTTTAAAGGCCAATTTCTTGTTCAAACTTTCCATCAAACACCTTATGATCATGGATCCACTTGAGCACAAAAATTCCATCAAATTATGAGAAAATAACACCATTGAAATCACAAAATAATGCTCAAAGAATCAATCCCAAAGATCACCAAGAGATCACATTGTGAAAGATGAATTATCCAACTTACCAAAGGTAGATCTAGAGAATTATCAAAACAACTTCAAGAATTTACTTCAATTCAACCACAAGAATCAATTGACCAAGCTTGGATGTAGAGAATTGATGGAGAAAAAATGTTTGGATGAAGGTTTAGCTCAAAGATTAGTAAGCTTCAATGCAAAGCTTACTAACTTTTTGAAAATGGAGCTTTGAGTGAATTTGGTAGATGGAGAGAATTGAGAGATTTTTTAGCAAGGTGGATTTGGCTATCAAAAGTTTGAAATTTAAATGAAATGAGAGCTCTATTTATAGAGTTTTAGGATTGGGATTAGTGTTAATTTGGTAATTGATTCTTGGAGCCAAAATTTGAATTAATGATAACTCTTTCAAAAATTAGAGCCAAAATTTGAATTAATGATAATTCTTTCAAATATTAGAGCCAAAATTTGAATTAATGATAATTCTTTTTAAAAATGAAAGATTGGCACTAAAATTTGAATTAATGATACATCTTTCAAAAGTGAAGGAAAATTGGAGCCAAAATTTGACATGTTTAAAATGCTGATTTTTTAATTTTCACGATGTGCAATCGATTGCACTACAGTGCAAACCGATTGCATAGTTTATTTTTAAAAAAATGGCGCAAAATACACTATATGCAATCGATTGCACTTTAAGAGCAATCGATTGCATCAGTGGAAAAAATGAAAAATTTTAATTCTTTTTCTTTGCAAAATAGAGATTTTAGGAAAATAATACCAGAAATCCTTATTTGTCAGATGCTTCGACTTGGTACCTACAAAACAAAAATATAAAAAGACAAAGACAAATATTTTTTGTATTTTGATTAGAAGTTAGTCAACAACACATATACAAAATACATAACCAAGGTGCTTGGAGATTCCTCAAGAGCAAACTTAAAGATAGGAAAAAAGAGGAAGAACTAACCCTAATGTGATCTTGTTTTGATCGAGTTGATATGATATGATAGAGGAATCTTAGGGGCAAAAATTGGGGTACAACAGTCCATTGTCATAAAACTTTTTGATCTAGAAACGCTTAAGAACAGATCTCTAAAGACCATGAAATCTCTGAGGTTTCTGAAGACTATGATATCTCTGAGGATTCCACCAAATATCTGTTGTAAACAATTTATTCCCAATAACTCCTTATAGAAAATATTTGTTTATCTCCAAGAATGTAGATTTATCGTAATACTGTGTTTTAAAATTCTTTGTAAATCAAGTAAATTAAAAATTAATAATAATAATAATAATAATAATAATCTTTCACCTCGGATTTTCTAAAACCGAGGGGATATTTTAGCGTTAATTTTGAGGATATTTGCCATCGTCCTTAATCAACGCTCAAGACACTTCCATTAGTGATCCGCGTGAAACCTAAATAACTTTCATTATAAGAGCAATCTGAATATCAAAAATTCATAATACAACATCATGAACCGTGTTGTACCCCAAAATTTGCCTCCAGATATGTCAATGGATTCATCAAGGGTTTAAGTTTGCGGTGTTCAAAATTTCTCATGTCCTGCAGTATTGAGTTTGGGTTTTTAATTTTGAAGATATGACATTTGTTGAGGTCAAGGCTCGTGTTTCAATGGTTGCGGAATGATAAGGCCTATATTTGTGTTTGTTTCAAAATAAGGGTTTTGATTCAGGATGGAGAATATGAAAACTCTTTGTTAATACTTCGTTTGCTTGTGAAGAAAGTTAACTGGAGTTGATTTGAAATTAGGGTTTCGATCTTTTCCTTAATTTGATGAATTTTGGAGTCTTTCATGCAAGGGTTTATTTAGGTTTTTATGATGCATCATTTCAGGCATTTACGAGTTCGAGCTGTCAAATCTGGACATTCATTCTCGTGATGATTCAAACTTTGGTTTTTATCTAGCATTCACAGAGGAATATTCAATCGCGATTTAATTTCGTGATCTGACAAGTTTGTTTTGTTCCGAGATTTGCCTTCAAAATGCAAGCATTATTCAAGTCTCTATGGCCTAAATTTTGGGTTTTTTCATCGAGGATAGCGCAACGATACCAAGTTTCTCATGCATAAGATATAACCTGGATTCTTCTTTCAACGTTACAAATTGCATCATGTTTATTTTTCAACACATTACATTTTTCATTTACAAATTGCATCATATTTATTTTTTAACACATCACATATTTATTTACATCTATAATTATTTCAACATTACAAATTGCATCACATTTATTTTACAAAACATTTACATTACTTAGTTACTTCTATTCTTCTTTCAAATTTCCAAAACTCCAAATATTCATCACATTTATTTTTCAAAATTCCAAATCTATGTACAAATTCAAAACAATTTTAAATTCATTAAAAAATTCAATTACAATAAATTTAACTATTTTTTTCTATTCTATTACAAAACAAAAGATTTCTTCATCTTCAAGTGTCTTCAAATCTTCCTCTTTGTTCTTCCAATCTCATCCAACACGTGAAACAAAAGGAAAATTTGTTAGCAAACATAAACATGAAAATAAGCAAAGAATTGAAAAATATTTTAAACTCGTCATTAGGGTTGGTTTATGGAATCATAAAAAAGGTGTTTTTCAGCCATGTTTTTGTGTCAAAATAGCCTCATACAAAATGAATTTAATCATGGGCCTAAAATCATTGCAAATCACAATTTAACTTGGTTCATAATGAATAAATTCAAATAGGTGCAAAGTGGCATCACAAATCAAGAATTCAAGCCCAACAAAGGCCTCAAAACATTGTCCTATCATTGGCCTAAAGATATCATTGCAAATCATAAAGTTTGGTTCACAAACAAAACAAAACAGAACTATACAAGCCTCACAAGTCAAAACTCTATCATTGGCTTGGAGTAGGACTTTTGCAAATCACAAATCACAAAGTTTGGTTCACAAACGATGGAGAGGAAATCAAGGAATAAATCAGAATTAACATCATGTTTTCACGCAAGGGATTCAAAAGTCAGAATTCAAAGGCCTCATATTTTGTATTATTCCAATGAAAGAAATAAGAATTGTAATGTAAAATCACAAGCCAATCAATTGTACTGCAAAATCTCAAAGACAATGCTTTTGTTCACAGAAAATCAAGGTTATCAAAGCCACAAGAAATCAGTACAACAAAGCAAGTAATCAGTATAAAGTCTGTATAAAGTCAGCAGCAACAATCACAAAAGTCAGCAAACAAGTACATCCCTAAAGCAAGCAAAGGGGAAAAGTCAGCATAGAAAAAGTACCAGAGTTAAGAAAATTAGAAAAAAGATGATGAGTCCAACAACACTATAAGAAAATTCAGTACAATAATGTCCAACAAAATTGATTTATCAAGGGCAAGCAAAAGTGACAAGAGGCCATCTCCTTTAAATCCATAGCAGACTTTTACAGAAAGGAAGCAAGCAGGCTGGTAGTATAAGAAGAAAAAAAATTTACAAAACAGGGACAAAGGCCGAACCCCAAATAACAAACAGAAACATCATATATAAAATAGAACCACCATAAAACGAACAATAACGAACACCCCTCAAAATCATATACAAAAATATACAGAAGCACAAACTGAGTCACAAACCCTAACCCAAATTTTTTGCATCATTTTCGCAAAACCATACCCTTCATAAATTTAACAAAGATGAATAAAGAGGAAATATCTCACATAAACAGCATCAGAAACCGAATCAGATCGATTAAGGTTCCGGTTAACCGTTTTCATATCTACTGAAAAACACGCATAATCTGCAAAAAAGAGTTGGAGATTGGTAATCAGGAGGATAAAAAGAATCAAATGATGTAAGAAATTTCACGATCGGAGCAATCGCCACCGTGGGAGCCACCGTCGACCGCCGTCCACCGCTGCTACGGTGATTTCCGGCGAATCCCTTGGATAGAGAAAACAAAGAAAGAGCGAAGGGAAGAATAAAGTTATTTCTCAATGTCTAAAAAAAATTTTCATTTTTGTTTGTTTTAATTTTGTTTGTTTTGTTTTGTAGGTGGGCCAACAACAAAAAGGAACTTCAGCAGGCCCAATTCTTTCTCTTCAGCGCCCCCCCTCAGTTTGCTCCTGTCCACGACCCCCATGGGTCTCCACCAAACAGCAATCTCATCCCAAATTCCCTATTTACTCACACATACCTCCTATCTCACTTGTACTGCAGATCAAACTTCTGTTGGGTCCTGCATCTTCAGCCCACTGATTTTTTTTATCTTTTCTTTCTGATCTCAAAAACCACCTTGGGCCTAACATTCAAACAAAACAACTTTTATTACAAAAACACATCCACTCATTCCACACACCTGCCTTTATTTTTATATTTTATGTAATCTTATTTTTATTATTTTCATTATTATTAATATTATTATTATTATTATCATTACTTTTATTAACAAAAACCCAAAAGTATTTTATATTCTTATTATTTTCTTTTTAGTTCTTTTTTATTTCTTTTTCTAAACTAAAAAAGATAAAAATATTTTCTTATTAAATTTAATTTCTTTTCTTAATTATTAATTAAATAATTAGATTTAAGTTTATTTTATTTCCTTTTAATTAAATTAACTTAGAAATTAGGATTTCTTTTAATTAATTAATTTTTAAGCTAGTTTAATTTAATTAAAACCTTTTTTCACAAAAACCCTAAAAAATATGCTTTCTTCAATT
Organism: Vicia faba; assembly: GCA_948472305.1. Classification (NCBI taxonomy): domain Eukaryota; kingdom Viridiplantae; phylum Streptophyta; class Magnoliopsida; order Fabales; family Fabaceae; genus Vicia; species Vicia faba. The sequence goes on from OX451738.1 coordinate 711,639,995, forward strand.
AAATTAGTAACTTTGTTTATTAACTTAATTTTAATTTTCTTATGTTAATTAATCATTATCTTTTAGTTGTTTAGGTCAAAACAAAACCTTTTCCTTAATAAAACCAAACAAAATCCATTCCTTTTCCATTTATCCTTGTACATTATATTCATTTTATTCCCCATTTATACTTGTCATCCCTCATTTATAAATTTGTACCCACATCCCCAAATGATGTAATAGCGTAGAACTTTAAATTTCCGCAATTTATCGCTTTCAATATAATACTAGTAATTAGGGTTTGTATGGGAAGATAAAATCAATAACTAGAAAACCCTAATTCAAGACAAAACAATGCATGCAAAATAAACACTTGCACACTTGCACCTCTAGGGTTAACCACACTTGTTGCCTCAGATAAAAATAGTCATGTCCCTTGAACGTGAGATACTTTAGAAATGACCCTCAAATACGAGATCATAGTCCCTCGATGACCCTTTGATGTTTCCTTCGTAAACGATCTTAGTCCCTTACGACAAATTGCTATGGTATTTTACAATGTTGTCTTCTATGACTATACGATGACCCACGCCCGTCCCTTCACATCCAATGATAGGGCTTATTATTAATCAATGGTAAGATAGGGATATATAAAGGATGAGGAAAAGAACTAAGACATTTTGAGTAGGTAGAACGTTTCTAGTTGCTTGCTCACAACTTGTTTTCAAACATCTTTCAAAATACACCAACACTTTCAAACATGAAATATTTTCAAAAGTCAACACTTTGTATGCATTCTTATAGAGACGAGAATTATTACAAAGTTCGCCTAAACGAAGGCACTTTTCAAAAATACTTTCAAAAAAATCACAAAAACATTTCAAACAAAGCATTTCAAAATGAGCTAGCAACTAAGATCACGTAGATAACTACGGATGAAAAGGGTGCTAATACCTTCCCTTTTCATAACCTACCCCCTGAACTCAAGAAAATTCTCAAAAGGTCTTTTCTGTTCTTTTAACTCTTTCCTTTATTGGATAAAAGATAACTCGGTGGCCACTCTTGCTATCCGCAAAAATTACGATCAAACGCAAAACACCCAAGTCAGTTCTTCCACCGTATTACAGAATTGGCAACTTTGTCAAGGACGTACTTAAAAGTGGGGTTACCTTAGAGCTAGATCACCTTTAAACGCTTGCATTGTTTGACTTGTTTGCTTTACATTTTGGGTCCTTGTTTGGGTTTTGTATTATTCTTCTACCTAGATCGGGGAATAATATTAGGTAAGTAGCAATAGATCATGGGGACTGTGCAGGGTATACCAACATATTTGAAGCGATGACTACATTAGTGTGACATATTTGTTGGTACCGATATCCCTTGTGGTGAATCGAGGAGAATACGGGGTCGCTGTGTGGTGTCATGAAACCCTAGCTGTCCACAGAACCTTTAATTGAACAACTTGGCCATTAGGAAGTAGTTAGATAGCCGGATTTGGTGCAGTCCAAAGTTGGTTGATACTCGATACTACGCTCATTGAGATCATACTTTCGGGATATTTATGTCGCCAATAAAGAGGCTTGCGCTGAAATAATGCCTGATGAAGAAAGATCAATAATATTGAGATTCCCTAGAACCCGATTACTTTCTAGAACAGGTTGAACCAACTAAACTTCAAGAGGCTACTTACCTATAAACTCTATACAAGCCTAAACCTAAGGACTTGTTTGCTTTTTTTGTATATGATTGTTTGTACATAACATCATGACATCATACCATAGCATTTTCAATAATCATTTCAAGGATCTCAAGGGTTTGTGATGCAGGGTTATGTTGAACCAGACGTCCATCAAGGGGCAAGAGGATTTATTTTCCTCTAGCCAAGTGATGTCAAAAACCAAAGCACGGTAACTTGAGTAAAGGGCTACGACCCACTTGACATGGTGAGCTTGATTTTCTTGTGTTTACCCCGTGAGATCCTTGGAAATGTTGCATCTACATATGATGCATCATATCATGACAGGTTTTCCCCATACAAGTTTTCTCATCCGCTTACTGTTTATTTTACTAAAAATGGCTCTCGAGTAGACTGTCCAAGATCTTCAGATCCAAAATGATCAGCTTCAAGATTTGTTCCTAAACCTGTCCAAGGGGAAAGAAGAAGTAAAATCACTCCTCATTGAGATCATGACCAATAAGAATCCTGAAGACGACAAGGATGACCAGTTGAAGTGATTACAAGCTGAGATAGCAACGATGAGAATCCAGATGTTGGGACAGATGGATCTTATCCCAAACTTAGCTTGGGGACAAGAAGAGTTAAGAACTCTCGTCATCAAGCTTCATCAGGACAGGTTCAACCATATGAAACAAACAATTAGGATTGGGGATCAAGTCATTAATCAGCCCCTGATAAGACAAGAAGTTGGTTTGGTCGAGAAGACAGATTTCAAAATGGCTACTACACTGCGAGTCCAATAACGACCTTGCCAACAACGACAGGGTAGTCAGCATAAGTAAGATACACCCAAAAGACAATTTACCGAGATCAGTATGTCCCTGGCTCAAGCATTACATCATATGTTGGAAGCCAAGCTGGTTACATTAAGGGAGCTTCTCAAAAACCTAACACTTCTGCTCCCCACTAAAAATAAAATGAAAGGTGTGCATACCACTCCAACAGTCAGGGATACGACACTAATCATTGTTAGGCGTTGAAGAACAAGATTCAAGACCTAATCGACAAAGGAGTGTCGGAATTTACAAAAGATGGTCAACTGGAGTTTTTCTGTCACCCCTTAAAGACACCTCATCTGAAATGACAAAGTTTAGGCAGAGAAATTTTTGTTCATTCGAATTTTCAGTTGTAATTTCTTTGTTTGCTTAAACGTTTATCTTTATGTCAGACTTTTTTTCTCTCACTAACGCATTGCATATGTTTGTATTGAGTTAATCCATTTGTTTTCACTATACTGAAATTATGCTTTTTGTATGATATTCAACTCTCGATTACAAGATGTAAGCCTTTAGAGGGAGGATGACAAAAACAATACCATAATCTCATACAATATGCTTTTGGATAGACTTTGCTGACGATATACATGCGTTGTTTCAAAACCTAAACATTGGAGTTATAAGGAAGATAATCCCTAGTCAACCCCTTTGAGCCAAAGAAGTAGGAGTTTTCTTTTTCGTACAAATTAAAACCTTTAATCATAACCTGGGGCAGGGTAGTTTCTCAGTTGATTCAAATGTGTATTCAGTCGTAAGTTGTCACTTCACAACGAAAATATCCTTCTGAATCAAAAGATGGTGTTGGTTCCCCATAAATTAGACAGTCTCAAGAAAATCCCACTAGGTCAAAACCTATGAAGGAGACTTAAGAAAAAAACTGGAGCATCCTGGTGGCTGTAATCTCAAAACAAGAGCAGTAGGGAAAAATTAGGGATAGTAGATTAAAAATGAGGTCACTACAAATCCTCGACAATATGAAAAATCTTACAAAAATGAATGCCTTCCCAAATAAACTTCCAGTATCCGAAGCATCACCAAAATATCATTACAGATTCTAGTAGGAGATAAATGCGCGATCGACTGAGTTTAGGATTGGAGAACATCATGGAGAACGGGTTGGGTACAAATATACTTTGAGCCTTATCCATTGTTTATCAAACCGTGAACTAGACCATGTTACAACCGTTTAAAAATCCTAATTGAAGCATAAGTTAGTTCGAAAGCATGATGTTACAAAAGGTATCCTGGATCCGGTAAGGTTTACTATAGATCCCGAGTTGAATTCATATTCTTACAAATTTTTGTTTCTCTTTAAAAGTGCATTTTTAAAAATAAAAAAATTCTCAAGACATACATAAACTTTTCATTGCATGAAGACCACTATTTTTGTATATGGCTAATTGTTTGACAACGAAGAAATTCAGACGACGAATATTCAATGAACATAAATTCTCTCAACAAACATAACTACTTCAAATGGAAAGACGGCTCCAATGACAAATATCTCATAATCAAGGGGCATGACATGACTGTCCGGGGTAGTTAAGTTGAGATTCAAATAATCTCTCAAGAAGTTCCAGGGGCAGATATCCATTCGAATCACTTGAGGGGACATGTTACGTTGATCATGGGCTTGAACAAAATCCACTATGAAGACTTCCGGTACCACCAATTTGCTTGTTTTTGCCAGTAATATCAGATGGTGTAAGTATCATGTCTTTGGATCCTTCCATGAAAGTTCTTAGAAAATAATGAGACTTGATCAAAACATCTTTGGTACCACCAAATTTCTTGTCTGTGCTAGTAGTATCAGATGATATTAGTAACATATCTTCAGATCCTTCCATGACAACTATTATAAAACACTGAGATTTGATCAAAGGACTCCTAGTACCACTAAATTTCTTGTTTATGCCAGTAGTATAAGATGGTGTCAGTATCATGTCTTCGGATCTTTCCATGACAATTCTTAGAAAACACTGAGATTTTGATCAAAGGACTCCCGGTACCACCAAATTGCTTGTCTGTGTCAGTAGTATCAGATGGTGTCAGTATCATGCCTTCGGATCCTTCCATGACAGTTCTTGAAAAACACTGAGGCTTGATTAAAATTTGGGGTACCACCGAATTGCTTGTCTATGCCAGAAGTATCAGATGGTGTCAGTATCATGTCTTCAAATCCTTCCATGATAGTTCTAAGAAAATATACATAGGAAGTTCAAGACTATCAGAAATTTGATCAAAACTTGAAACATCGAAGTGCACCAGATTGACTCTAAGGGAAAATAGGCTCCCGCATATGAAAAGTCATGAAAATAATCTCTGGAATTTCTACAACAGTTACTACCATAAACATTGACAAAATCTCTACATCCTCTAAACATGGACATAGTCGGAAAATACTATGCATGAAAAGAGACCCGCTAGGTTGACATACCTAGGCAAAATAAGGGCATCCCGACGAATCAAAAGGTTCGGGAAAAAATTAGGGATATATACAGAAGATTGTACACCCGACAAGTCGAAAACATGAAAAAGTGGCTTGGGAAAAAAAGGGAATCCTGTTGGACTAAAAATCTGAAAAGAAGGTACAGGAAAAATTTAGGGATTAAAGCGTACGACTATGTCCCGTTATCTCATCATTTCATCTATCAATAAAAAAATTTGTCACTCTGACAGAGTTCAAATCCACACAAGGCCAATTTCATGGATATCCCCACAAATTTACTTCAATAAAATTCTCCCTATAGTGTTGTATCCATGCAATCCCCAGCCAGAGTTTCAATCTCTGGAAAACTCTCTCCCAACTAATTTGGTCTTAAAAAGAAGCCTTGTGAAGTTCTTCCTAAATAAAAACATCTCCCCTGCAGATCGTCAAATAATCTCTTCAATAGGGTTTATTTCCCCAACAAACTACAAATTCCCCAGCTCGAGTTTATCTCTCAGACCTTTGCAAATCAATGGACAAAACCCTTAACCCCCGGTAAAGTCATTGCAATCCCCAACGGAGTCGTTACTATCCCCAAAAGTTACTGTGAAGCCTGGAAACCAACCAGATAATAGTTGACTCCGTTTCTCCAAGAAAGTTACTACGAAGCCTGGAATCCGACTAGATAACAGTTCAACTTCATCTCTCTAGTAAGTTACTGCGAAACCTAGAATCTGACCAGATAGCAGTTAACTTCACTTTGTAGTAAAGCCTGTAATCCGAACAGATAACAATTTAACTTCTTCGATCATTGCGAAACCTGGAACCTGACGAGATAACAGTTGATTCAATTTTTTGCTAAAATCTGGACCCGACCAGATAATAGTTAACCTCAAGTTTAAGTTGCTAAAGCCTGGAATCCGACCAGATAACAGTTGATTTCATCTTCAATCACTATGAATCTTGGAATCTGACCAGATAAGAGTTCAACTTCATCTTTATATAAAGTTACTACAAAGCCTGGAATCTGACCAAATAACAGTTCAACTTCATCTTTCTAGCAAGTTACTGCAAAACCTGGAACCCGACCAGATAATAGTTAATTTCATCTTCAATCACTTTAATGCCTGGAATACGACCAGATAACAGTTGATTCAATTTTCTTCTGAAACCCTGACCTGACCAGATAATAGTTAACCTCAAGTTTAAGTTGCTGAAGCCTGGAATTCGACCATATAACAGTTAATTTCATCTTCAATCATTGCGAAGCCTGGAATCTGGCCAAATAACAGTTCAACTTCATCATTCTAGCAAGTTACTGAGAAACCTAGAATCCGACCAGATAACAGTTCAACTTCATCTCTCTAGCAAGTTACTGCGAAACCTAGAATACGACCAGATAACAGTTAACTTCAATTTGCTGGGAATCCTACAATCCGACCAAATAACAGTTTAACTTCTTCGATCACTGTGAAACCTGGAATTCAACCAGATAACAGTTGATTCAATTTTTTGCTGAAACCTGGACCCGACCATATAACAATTAACCTCAACTTTAAGTTACTGAAGCCTGGAATCCGACCAGATAATAGTTAATTTCATCTTCAATCAATGCGAAGCCTGGAATCCGACCAAATAACAATTGATTCAATTTTCTGCGAAGCCTGGTGGAATCCGACCAAATAATAGTCTAATTTCAGTAAGTTTCTGCGAAGCCTGGAATCCGACCATATAACAGTTAAATTCAGTAAGTTGTTGTGAAGTATGGAATCCGACCAGATAACAGTCAACTTTATTATCCCCAACAAGTTGTTGCGAAGCCTGGATTTTGACTAGATAATAATTAACTTTTATTCTCCCCAGTCAAGAAATAACTCCCAAGTAGAGCAATGGACAACTAAAACTCCTAAACTCTATTCCCCAAGCAGAAATCAACATTCCCCATAGAGTTTTCTCAAGCCAAAGTCAATATTCCCCAGCGGAGTTCTCCTCAGCAAAATAGGAGTCCCCGATGGAAACATCCTAAGCAAAGTATGAAGATACACATATTCTTCTTCTCCAACAGCAATCCAGGATTTGACTTCCCGAAGCTCCTCAATATTTGTAAATAATACACTTCGATAATATTCCTCCTTCATACCTCATATTACATACATGACCAATGCATACAGCACAGTCTCATTTATTTTGAGAACATCATGCATACATCTGCATGCAACTAATCCTCTTGTTCCTTGCAGGAAAAAAGTCAGTTATCAATCAAAGTCCTCTTCTGGTTTAGAATTTTACTTCTACCAGTAATAATAGGAAATTAACAGTCCTCTTCTGGTTAGATTCACTTCCTCCAGTTAATAATAGGCGACCAACATGCCTCTTCTGGTTAGAATTGCTTCCCCAGTGAAGTCACCAATCACAAGACCTTTTCTGGATCAGATTTATTTCTCCCAATTAAAGAAAGACAAAAGACATCTTCAATTTCAGTATAAATCGACCAAAGATTTATCCTGATACCTTCTCCAGTTTCTACAAATAGTCACTTTGGATGGCATCTATAAGCCCATTTTCGATGACTCCCTATCACTTTTAGATGGCATATCTAAGCCCGTCTTCGACAAACTTTCCATTATTCTCCAAATGGCATCTTTAAGCCCATTCCAGACACAATCAACCAACATATCAGGGAGCACAAATTTCTGGGCACTCTAGTGTTCAATCATCTTCCACCTTCAAGCTACGAACGACAACATGCCATTCTCACTTTTCAGGTTTAAGAAGATTGAATAGGGGAAACTGTTGTACCCTAAAATTTCCCCTCCCTTTCCTTTAAGATTTTCTTCTAGGGTTTTTCGACTGTTCAAAGCTTCTCAGGCCTCCAGATATGTCAATGGATTCATCTACGGTTTAAGTTTGTGGGTGTTCAAAATTTCTCCTGTCCTGTAATATTGAGTTATGGTTTTGACTTTTGAAGATGTGACATTTGTTGAGGTCAAGGCTCATGTTTCAATGGTTGCGCAATGTTAAGGCCTATATTTGAGTTTGTATCAAATTAAGGGTTTTGATTCATGATGGCGGATATGAGAACTCTTTGATAATACATCATTTGCTTGTAAAGAAAGTTAACTGAAGTTGATTTGAAATTAGGGTTTTGATCTTTTTCTTAATTGGATGAATTTTGGAGTCTTTCATGCAAGGGTTTGTTTAGGTTTTTATGATGCATCATTTCGGGCGTTTAGGAGTTCAAGCTGTCAAATCTGGATATTCATTCTCGTGATGACTCAAACTTTGGTTTTTATCCAGCATTCACGGAGGAAGCTTCAATTGCGATTTAATTTCGTGATCTGACAAGTTTGTTGTGTTCCGATATTTTCCTTCAAAATGCGAGCATTATTCAAGTCTCTATGGCCTAAATTCCAGGTTTTTTTATCGAGGATAGCGCAAGGATACCAAGTTTATCATGCATAAGATAGAACTCCTGGATTCTTCTTTCAACGTTACAAATTGCATCATGTTTATTTTTCAACACATTACATTTTTCATTTACAAATTGCATCATATTTATTTTTTAACACATCACATTTTTATTTACATCTATAATTCTTTCAACATTACAAATTGCATAACATTTATTTTACAAAACATTTACATTATTTAGTTACATCTATTCTTATTTCAAATTTCCAAATCTATTTACAAATTCCAAATCTATGTACAAATTCAAAACAATTTCAAAATCATTACAAAATTCAATTACAATAAATTTTCCTATTTTTTTCTATTCTATTACAAAACAAAAGATTTCTTCATCTTCAAGTGTCTTCAAATCTCCCTCTTTGTTCTTCCAATCTCATGGTACACATCAAACAAAAGGAAAATTTGTTAGCAAACATAAACATGAAAATAAGCAAAGAATTGAAAAATATTTTAAACTCATCATTAGGGTTGGTTTATGGAATCAGAAAGAAGGTGTTTTTCAGCCATGATTTTCTGCCAAAACTGCCTCATACAAATTGGATTTAATCATGGGCCTAGAATCATTGCAAATCACAATTTAACTTGGTTCACAATGAATAAATTCAAAGAGGTGCTAAGCGGCATCACAAATCAAGAATTCAAGCCCAACAAAGGCCTTAAAACAATTTCATATCATTGGCCTAAAGATATCATATCAAATTACAAAGCTTGGTTTACAAACAAAACAAAACACAATCACAGGTCAGAACTCTATCATTGGCTAGGAATAGGACTTTTGCAAATCACAAATCATAAAGTTTGATTCACAAAAGATAGAGAAGAAATCAAGGAAAAATCCATAATAAACATCATTTTTCACGCAAGGGATTCAAAAGTTTGAATTCAAAGGCTTCACATTTTGTGTTATTCCAATGAAAGAAATAAGAACTGTAATGTAAAATCACAGGCCAATCAATTGTACTGCAAAATCTCAAAGACAATGCTTTTGTTCCCAGAAAATCAAAGTTATCAAATCCACAAGCAATCAGTACAACAAAAGCAAGTAATCAGTATAAAGTCTATACAAAGTCAGCAGCAACAATCACAAAAGTCAGCAAACAAGTACAACCCTAAAGCAAGCAAAGGGGAAAAGTCAGTATACAAAAGTACCAGAATTCAGAAAATTAGAAAAAAGTTAATGAGTCCAACAACATAACAAGCAAAGTCAGTACAGTAATGTCCAACAAAATTGATTTATCAAGGGCCAACAAAAGTGACAAGAGGCCATCTCCTTTAAATCCATAGCAGACTTTTACAGAAAGGAAGCAAGCAGGCTGGTAGTATAAGAAGAAAAAAAATTCACAAAACAGGGACAGAGGCTGAACCCCTAATAACAAACAGCAACATCATATACAAATCAGAACCACCACAAAACCAACAAGAACGAACACCCTTCAAAATCATACACAAAAATATACAGAAGCACAAACCGAGCCACAAACCCTAACCCAAAATTTTCACATCATTTTCCCAAAACCATACCCTTTAGAAATTTAACAAAGAAGAATAAAGAGGAAAAATCTCACCGAAACAGCGTTAGAAACTGAATCGGAGCCATTAGGGTTCCGATCATTCCTTTTTAGATCTACGCAAAACACGCACAATCTATAAAAACGAGTTGGAGATTAGTAATCATGAGGATAAGTGGAATCAAACGATGTAAGAAATGTCATGATCGGAGCAATCACCGTCGTGGGAGTCGCGTCGACTGTCGTCGACCGCTGCTAGGGCGATTTCCGACGAACCCCTTGGATAGAGAAAACAGAGAAAGACTGAAGGAAAGAATGAAGTTATTTCTCACCGTCTAAGACAAAATTTCGTTTTTGTTTGTTTTAGTTTTGTTTGTTTTGTTTTACAGGTGGGCCAACAACAAAAAAGGAACTTCAGCAGGCCCAATTCTTTCTCTTCAACGCACCCCCCCCCCCCCCCCCCCCCAGTTTGCTCCTGTCCACGACCCCCATTGGGTCTCCACCAAACAGCAAGCCCACTGATTTTTTTTTAATCTTTTCTTTCTGATCTCCAAAACCACCTTGGACCTAACATTCAAACAAAACAGCTTTTATTATAAAAACACTTCAACTCATTCTACACCCCTGCCTTTATTTTTATATTTTATCTTATCTTATTTTTATTATTTTCTTTATTATTAATACTATTATTATTATCATTATTTTTAATACAAAAACCCCAAAGTATTTTATATTCTTATTATTTTCTTTTTAGTTCATTTTTATTTATTTTTCTAAACTAAAAAAGATAAAAGCATTTTCTTATTAAATTTAATTTCTTTTCTTAATTATTAATTAAATAATTAGACATAAGTTTATTTTATTTTATTTTAATTAAAGTTAACTTAGAAATTAGGATTTCTTTTAATTAATTAATTTTTGTGCTAGTTTAATTTAATTAAAACATTTTTTCATAAAAAAACCCTAAAAAAATTGCTTTCTTCAGTTAAATTAATTTCTTTGTTTATTAACTTAATTTTAATTTTCTTATGTTAATTAATCATTTTCTTTTAGTTGTTTAGGTCAAAACAAAATCTTTTCCTTAACAAACCCAAACAAAATCCACGTCTTTTCCATTTATCATTGTACATTATATTCATTTCATTCCTTGTACATTATCATTCAATTCAATATGGTTGTAATAGTAACTTAGGTTTAAATTACTTGTCATCCCTCATTTGTAAGTTTGTACCATCATCCCTAAATGATGTAATAGTGTAGAATTTTAAATTTTTGCAATTTATCGCTTTTAATATAATGCTAGTAATTAGGGTTTGTATGGCAAGATAAAATCAATAACTAGAAAACCCTAATTCAAGACAAAACAATGCATGAAAAATAAACACTTGCACAGTTGTAGCCTCAGATAAAAATAGTCATGTCCCTCGAACGTGGGATACTTTAACAATGACCCTCGAATACGAGATCGTAGTCCCTCGATGAGCCTTCGATGTTGCCTTTGTAAATGATATTAGTCCCTTACGACAAATTGCTAAGGTATACTACAATGTTTCCTTCTATGACTATACGATGACTCACGCCCATCCCTTCAAATCCAATGATAGGGATTCTTATCAATCAATGGTAAGATAGAAATATCTAAAGGAGGAGTAAAAGAACTAAGACTTTTTGAGTAGGTAGAACGTTCCTATTTGCTTGCTCGCAACCAGTTATCAAACATCTTTCGAAATACACCAACAATTTCAAACATGAAATATTTTCAAAAGTTAACACTTTGTATGCATTCTTATCGAGACGATAATCATTACAAAGTTAGCCTAAGCGTCACAAACACATTTTGAACAAAGCATCTTAAAGTGAGATAGCAACTAAGAGCCCGTTGATAACTACAGATGAAAAGGGTGCTAATACCTTCCCTTTTCATAACCTACCCCCCGAACTCAAGAAAATTCTCAAAATGTATTTCATGTTCTTTTCACTCTTTCCTTTGTTGGATAAAAGAAAATTTGGTGGCGACTCTTGCTATCTGTAACAATTGTGATCAAACGCAAAACACCCAAGTCAGTTCTCCCACCGTATTACAAAGTGCTTGAAACTATCCTCCATTTTAAGATTTGTAAGAGTCATGGTCATGAAGAGTTCTCTAAGATGGATTGCAAGAGCAGAAAATTATTTGGGTTTAAGGTTTGTGTTCTTAAATGTTTATTTGAACATAAAGTTATTTATTAATCTAACCCTTTTTTGTTTATATCTGAAACCAATGCAAGGAAAATCAATTGAAAACATATTGTTTCCAACAATTGATCTTCCCATAGATATCGAATATTTGAAGATCCGACATATGATCTTCATGGACAACTTTGATTTTTATTTTGATATTTTGTATAAACAATGTAACCAGTTTAATATTCTGGGTAAATATTGTATTTTGTAAACAAGTTACTTTATTAATTTTCCGTGTAAACAATGTAATTAGTTTAAATTTTAAAAAAATACTAATAGTTTACCCCTCGGTATTATTGATAATCCGAGATACTTAAGGCACTACAATTGTAAATAATAAAAATGTGAACGGTGCAGATCGAACTCATGCGCTATTAAAATATCTCTCGGTGTTTTAAACACCAAGGTGATAAGTCTTTACTTTTCATGAAGATCTTATTTACCTCGTTTCAGATGCCGAGGTAAAACACATTTCGCATCTGACGTGACACGGGCTTTTTGTAGTAGTGCACTCGCATCTTGAGATATCTGAAGGGTGTTCCTCTACGTGATATTTTCTTTTCCAGCACCAGTTCCTTAAAACTTAGTGGATTTGTAGATTCTGATTGGGCACATTGTCCCGATACCAGAAGATCTGTCACATGATTTGTGTTTTTCTAGGTGATTCCTTAATATCTTGGCGTTCAATGAAGTAAAACATTGTGTCTCGCTCCTCTACTGAAGCGGAATATTATGCTCTTGCATCCTTAACTTGTGAAGTTCAGTGGCTGACTTATCTTTTTTCTAATTTTCGCATTCATTTTTCTACTCATGCCTCATTATACCGTGTCAGCAAATCTTCTATTTACTTAGCACACAATCCAACATTTCATGAGCACAGCAAGCAAAAAGAGTTAGACTGCCACGTTATCAGAGAGAAATTACATCCCAAACTTATTCATCTTTTATCGGTTCCTTCTCTATCTTAGCTAGCTAATGTATTTACAAAACCTCTCCAGTCTCCCCTTTTCAATCCTTTTCTGTCCAAGTTAAGACTATGTACGATACACACCATAGATGGGAAAATATTTTTTTAATATATGTATATTCCTCGTGATGACTCAATACACCATAGATGGGAAAATATTTTTTTGACGCTATCAATTTATCTTGTGATATCAAAAAAGTAATGGTTTAAGTAGTTTTTTCGTCCATAAAAAAATTTGAAGAAAAATCTATATAAAACTTATCGATTTAATTTTAAGGACTAAAACAAAAAAAATTTAACATTCATAAATTATTTTTAAAAAAAATTTAAATACTACAAATAAAAACACGCGAAATTATATAGACCAAAACTATTTAAGACAAAATTTATAATAGTACACAATTTTAATAAAGAATATTTAAAACTAATTCAAAATTAAATAAAATATCTAGATAAGAGGATCAAAGTAGTTTTAATAATTATTTAAATATGTTTATTCCATTTGTTAAGATAATTATACCCTTTTAAAATATCTTTTTAATTAAAATATGTTAAGTTGTCAGTGAGTAGTAATTTTTATTAAATTTCAAATAAAATAAAATAAAACAATATACTACTATTATTATAAGTATAGTCGATAATTTATCCAAAATAATTTTTTTGGAATTTTGGAAAGAGAACATTAGAATTATATATTAAAAAAATATTTCTTTTATTATTATATATATCATAGTCGTTTAGGAATATCTATCGTGTGAAATAAGAACTATTGATATTTGCAGTCAGATTTAATTAGTACTTAAGATTTATTAATTTTAAATAAAGAACATATTATTGAATGTGTGTGTAGTATGCTCAGTATTTAAAAATTCCATAAAAATAAAATCTTTCCAAAAATATTCTATTTGCTATAATTTTAAGAATATTATTAAAATAGTAATTATTTTTTGAAAATATAATGTTTAATGTTTAAATATTATCATAATATTTTTCTACTCTAACTATTATTATGACTCCTAGGCTATTTATTTTTATTTGTTATAAAAATTAATTTTACTTATAATATATTTATTTTATACTTTATAATTGATGTATTTTTATTCGTTATTTAAATTTGAGTAATAGTGTAAACATATGTTTAATTTATACTTTAAAATTTGTATAATTTTATAAATTGCATAAATATAATAAAGCACATTATTTTTATCACCTATATTTTAATTTAGTTAAAACTATTGGAGAATGTAAAATTATTTCTTATCTTTTAATTTTATTGATTTATTAATCGTGAGTTTAAATTTTATTATTTTTAATGTTCTACTATTGTGACCATTTTCAAAAGGTTATATTATTTATTTATTACACATATTTTTATCTATTTGAAAATTTATAAGAAATTTAAATTATTATTTATAGTTTAATTTGGTTGATTTATCTATTTGTAAGTTTTTTTTTTTTAAAGTTCTACTATAGTGACTATTTTAAACTAAAACATATTATTGATTTAACACCCTTATTTTAATTTGATTAAAAATATTGAAGAATATGAAATTATTAACTATATTTTAATTCGGTTGGTGAAAACTCATATTTATTGTGAAAAATGAGATCTATCAATATTAATCATCATATTTAATAAACGCTTAAGATTTACTAATTCAATGTAAAGAACACACTACTGGATTTTTGCCTTTTATACTCAATATTTTATAATTTAATAAAAAAAACAATATTTTTAGTAATGTTTTATATTTTATATAATTATTAGAATATTATCACATTAGTAGAATTTATTTTAAATGGTTATAACTGTAGGTTTTGTAAAAATGAAAAAAGTTACCGAATTTGTATATTAATAAACCATGTAAATTAAAATGTAAGTAATAATTTCACATACTTCAATATTTTTAATCAAATGGAAATATATCTGATAAATGAATAATGTATTTTAATTTAAAATGGTCACAATAGTAGAATCTACAAAAATAAAAAAATTTACGAACTTTCAAATACACAAATCAACTAAATTAAAATATACAGAGTAAGTAATAATTTCACTTTTGTACTGGTCAAAAAGTACATGTGTGTTCTTCCTGTAATGATATGGGGACTAAAAGACCTTAGTTGGTATATTATGATTTATAGTAGTTACGGATTGTCCACGATGGCGAGAAGTCTTGTAGAGTAGTATATTACGGTGGTTTTAGGAGTCTTGCTCATGTGACGTGAGAGGCACTGAGGATGAATGATATGTTAGGTATAAACGCACGGGAGTGCGATCGATATGAGTTATGATCTATCATTTCTCCCACGAGGGAATAGTATTTATAGATGCCTTTTGGGTCTAGGGTTACGGTAACCCTGAGAAGTTATTGACCACTTAACCTTTCGGGAGTAATGGTGGACTTCCTCTCCCTTTCCTAATGGCTTTACACACGTCACTAGTTCCAGGGGAAAGTCCTTAGGTCATCACCTATGAGATACAACTCTTAGGTGAGGGCTTCCTAGCTTAGGCTGCTCACAAATATAACAATACATAGTCCCTCAAGTATGAGGGCTTTACTAAGGACTGTGTGTTTTTAACACCATTTTCATTCGAGGTGCGCCCCTCACCCTACAAATTAGTCCATGTGTTGATGGTGTTCTTTTACTAAAAGGGTTGAGTCCCTCAACTTAGAGTGAATTCCTTGATCTTGCAGTTCATTTTTTGATGTGCTTTGATGTAGTAATAAATTGTAAAATTATAGTGTTTTCATAAATGAGTTAGGGATGTGTCATTTTTTCTTGCTATACTTAGTCTCTCCATGTACTGTTTGGCTAGTATGTATAATAGCCACGAACCAATCTTTATTTTTATTGTTTCTGTAATTGATTAACTTAGTCGAAGTTTGGGAGTGTTAGGAAATAATGTTTATATTTTGGTAGATTTGTAATCTCTAATGTTTATTCTAACATTGGAATTTAGCATGTTTGTATAGATATTCTAAAATATATCTTATAAAATAAGCTCAAGTTTATTTATTTATTTATTTTTATATTTTTTCATAACATGCGGGGGTTTATAACCTCCATAACTGCACCACCCCGATTTATTTGGCTAGATATCAGCGGTCACTAGAAACTGCCGTAGATATATTGTGGGAATTAAATAAGCGGGATTTTTTATAACTCCAAGGAAACAATTTCCGAAGGTTAAAACCCCTCATAATTTGGATAAAAGAAACCTCTATCCAGACACTATTTTTGTAGTGCCTCCTATGTCGTGTACAAGGATGTCAGGGATCTTGAATCTAGTTATACTTATGATGAAAATATCCTTCTTTTTCGATCGGGAGTGAACGTTTCTTCTTTAGAGGATGAAGACTGAGTCATTCTGGAGGCTTGCTTTCCGTCAAAGAGGGTAACCACACTTGTCTCCACTGATCCTCCTTCTCTATATTTCTACTTCTATCTCCCTTTATTCAAAGATATATGGGTTATTTTCCCTCTTTACCCCTTTTCTATGGATATCTTAAAATTCCTTAATATGGTGCCCTCTCAGTTGTTGAAATTCTGGTATCAGATATGTGATGTCGAAGGAGATGTCACGAGACCAATATCTGAGGACAATATAAAATTCAATAATATTAAAAGCAGTAAAAACACAAGGGATTGTTAACCCAGTTTGGTGTACAACAACACCTACTCTGGGGGCTACCAAGTCAGGGACAAGTCCACTAAATAGTATCAATTCATAAACCCTCAGTAAACAACCAGTTTACGATCTAATCACTTAATCACTACCTGTGCTATACTTCTAATTTAGACACGCCTAGGTATGAGGCCCTCCTCAAATCCCTTCAATCACTAACAGTGAAAAACAACATAATTATTAAGTTTGAAAAACCTCAATCATTCAATACTTAAAAGCTTATGAATGATCCACAGTTCACAACTCAAATTACAACTCATGTATTAAACCAATACTAGAGTGTATTACAATTAAAAGAATTAGACTTCTAAAACGCACAAAGTATGTTTTTCTTCAAAAGTTGCAGTTGTACGAATAAGGATGCAAGCCCTTATAAAGGCGCAACAACTTCTGTATGGGCTTGGGCTGAAAAACAAATATTGCAATATTGAATCCCTTGAAAATCTCCATAAAAGTAGACCAAGAACTAATCCATAAAGATAAGACAGATAGAAAAGTATTCCCCCATATTTTTCGCAAGCTATAAACCATAAAACCTGAATAAGGCACGCTTAAAAATAGGAAAGAGAAAATCTGAAAACACGTTCAGATTAATAGGCAGATGTCAAGAAATCTGCTTTGACATCATTCAAAAACAGTTGAGATGTTTTACTTCAAATGTCAAGACAATAAGCAAAACATTACCAAAGCATTGCTTTACCAAAATTGCTGCCAACAAACACTATCAAATGTTCTCTTATATTTGAGGTTACATTAAGGATTTTCATATGGTATGTCAAGACTTGGTCAACACACCGATAGTGGGAGACTTTTTCTCCTTCTACACCAGAAAAACAACAAAAGAAGGTTGGATGTCTTTGAGTAGTTATCTGGGGGAAGCCCTTTTCACTCCCCATTCCAATAACTACAAATATTATAAGGACAAGTTCGTTTGCGTGAGGGGGCGAGGTGATTCCCTCGGAGCACTGGGAAGTAACAACGCCCTCCTTTTTTCCTTTTTCCTGAATGGAAGATCCATTGGTGATAATGGGGTATGACCAGGCATCCCTCACCCCCAGGGAGAAGAGGATTTTATACTTTTTGTGGCAGTTCGACCTTATGGACTATCACGAAGTGACTACACTTTGGTTAGGGGAGGAAAACATCTTGACACCTACTTAGGTGAGTCACTTATTGTTTTCCCTTTGTAGGCTTTTAGACAGTATTTGTAATCTCTGTGCATTGTTTTTCAGATCAAATGGCGAGGATCTCTACTTAGGAGAGGAGACGAAAATGGGAGAAACTTAAGTCTATTAGTTTGGGCACCAACAATCCCTAGAGTTTCCTTGAGGTTTTCAACATCAATGGGCAAAAAAGACCAGTTGAGAACCTGACTCTAGACTCGCTCAACATGAAGGCTTAAAGGGTGTAAGAAGGTTCTCCTTCCGCTGGTGGAAAGGCGAGCACTCAGGCTCCCCCTATAGATGAGTCTTCCTCATTTTCTCCAAGGAGTTCTCTGTTGATTACCATGCCCTTCATTTCAAACTGAAATTGGCTATTGTGAACATGATGTTAATAAGGCGATTATGTTACAAGATGTCAACCGAAAAAGGTGTGACAAAGCTGAGAAAAAGCTGGAGGAGAACCTCATGGAGCACGTGGATGCTTATAATGAGAGCCAAAGGTTGTTGCAGTCTCTCCAGAAGGCAAGGAAAATGGGAGGAGAAGATGGTGTATGTAAAATCTAAGGCCAGGGAGATATTTGGTGAGAAGGAATACCTACAAAAATCTCTAGATGATGCTCTCCTTCGTGAAAAGGATTTTGAGAAAGAGGTGTCGGATCTCACTGATGAGGTGGTGTCTGCTTCTAGCGTCTATTTTGAGGGTGCCAAGTAACATGTCCTCTTCCACTATCGTAGCATAAACTTGAGCCCCATGGACTTTCTCAAATCCGTTTGTGGTGGAAAGTTAGTGGATGAGGAAGCAGTGGCCTATCTGGAGCTTAGGAACCTTGCCTCTATCGAGATTTCTCAAGGAGATGTCGATGTGAAGGAGAGCGGTGAGTTTGGAGACCCTTAGCCTTAGGGTGATGTTGAAAAGTAGATGCCTTAGAAGGAAGTGTGATTATTTGGTTTTCACGACCCGTAGTGGCTTTATATTTCTTTGTCCCTTTCCCAATCCCACTTGAGGATCCAACTAAATGATCACTCTATGGGCGGAAAGGATCCCACTTGAGGGTCCAAATATTTTGATCGCCTCAATGGGTAGAAAGGATCCCACATGAGTATCAAGCTAAATGATCACCTCTATGGGCATCAAGGATCCCAATTGGAGATCCAACTATTTTGATCGCATCCATAGATGATCTTTATTGAGCTATTAGGTTTCCTACTATGAAAGGAATAGATAAATATACATACTCTCTAAAATAATAAAAGCGGGGTTTCTCATTAAAAACCCTTGCCCTATGCAAAGTGCAGAGAAAAAGAGTGCACCCCAAAAATGAATTATCTTTACAATTGCCAAAGATGTAATACTCTCTTATAACAATTGTCAATAATGTAATAAAATAGTAATAAAGAAAGATAAACAACAACTATGTTGGTGTCTCAAGAGGGCATCCCTTTTGGCCTTCAACCTTCAATCTCCTAAGAGGTTAGAGAGGAAGCCTTCTCACCTTTGCAGATTTCTCATGGTGGCATTATTTCCAAGCTCATCCTCTTGGACTTCCCTCCTTGAGTGTGAATCCTCTTTAACTTAAGGCTTTCTGTGTAACACTTTATGGTGATCTACTTATCTCCTTGTATAACTCCCACTCTCCTATTGAGGAGCGAGTACTTCATGCATAAATATATAGTTGACAAGATGGCATCCAACCGATTAAAAGTTAGTCGAACAATAATCATATTGTATGAATAGGGGGAATCAATAACCAAATACCTAATATTTATCCTTTTGGTATGATCTTTCTCTCTAAAAGTGATCCTCAACGTCATACATTCCTTTGCATGTATCTGTTCTACAGAGAATCTAACCAACAATCCTCTAAAAGGCTTCAAATCTTCTGAGTCGAGGAAAAGTATTTCAAATGCCTCATTGTACAGTATGTCTGTAAAACTTCCTTGTTCAAGGAGAACTATTCTATTTTCCTAGGCTTTTCACTTGAAGGTAATGACCCTAGGGTCGTCATTATGAGGGTGGATGTCAATTGCATCTTTCTCCGAGATGGCGGTTATGGTTTCAGGCATTTGGTGCTTTCTTTCGGTCTTGACTTCAAGGAGGTTTTTTACACTCAGGATCTGGAAAGCGTTCTTTCTTAGGGCATATATGGTTTCCCTGTCTCTGACGAATACTTATGTTATAGTGTTAAGTGTGTAGTTTGAAACTTTACTATCTTCACCCTGAGGCACCTCGTTGGCTTTGTTAGGCTCGGGGCTTCCAGGGTCATCTTTATGGAACCTTATTTTACAGTTAATAGGTTTTCTTTTGATGATGACAACTACAAAGTAAAATACTAAGAAGACTTCATCATGATAAGATTACAATAAAAGAATAAGTCAAATAGCACTTAAGCAGTTAAAGATGCAAACCAAGATTGTAAGAGTTTGATGAACTTGACTATTCAAAGAAGAAGTCAAACCAAGATAAATTATATAAAGCCTCAAGCAGATCTCAAGCAGTGTCAACTCAGTAGATAATATCTAGAAAAAAGCTTGTAGCAGAAGTTAGACTCCTAATTTAGCGAGTGAGTGACATTTTATAAAAGCAAAATGGCTTTTTCGTAAAATTATATGGTTGTAAGCACACACACATTCTACCCTTTTTTCAAATACCTTAACTAAGATAAAATATTTTTAAATGTGTCCTTAAAGTTGTGTCAAATTACTTAGGAGAAGTTGAAATAGCTAAAGGGAAATATTTTACTAAAATAATTGATTATACCTTTATGTCAATCGATTATAACAATTCAAATGTAAGCCTCAAGTTATTTAGACAACACCTTAATGAAGTACAATGACTAGCAATATCTTATTTCCTTTTAAATGAGCAGTAAAAACTATATTTTGAATATCTAATTGATTAGATCAAAATTTCAACCAGTTAGACAATAATCAAACTCATTGAATCGACTTTCGTTTTTGGCATTCTTCTTGCCTATAAATACATGCCTCATTTCTTGTTTCAAAGCATTTAGAACACGATTTGTGTTATAACACTCACTCTTTCTCTCTCTCTCTCTCTCTCTAATTTTTATTTTTCACTTTCTCTCATTAGTTCTTATAGTCAAATGCTTTTGTGAGGAAAGTTCCATTTGTGAGTGATATGTTCATTACAATTCTAGAAGAGTATCATTGTATAAGTTCTCCAAGGATTATTCTCCATACACCTTGGATAAATACCATTCATTTAGGAATTATATATATGGTTTAAAGAAAAACATGTTAGAAGCTTATGGTTGGGGATCGTGTGATCAATTCCTATTGTTTCTTATATATAGGTTGAAGATCATCTAGCTTTGAATATCGTACCATAGGTTCATGGTTTTCCAGGGTAAAACCATGATAGGTTTTGAGACCATCAGGTTAAAATCTCAAGAGGGTATTTGGTTATCCTGTTAAACCAATTTAGCTCAGATATATTTTTGGAACTTGAAGACTAACTGCTACAAGATCCATACTGAAACAATTGACCAAACAATCATCGAGAGAAAATCAATGAAGTCGCCATCGAACGTTTTTTATCGCACATGAAGGGAAAGGTAAATATCGATTAAATTTGAGAAGGGTGAAATCACGACCAAATGACTGAGAGATATAGGTAAGAGAGTCGATTACACAAGGGGAAGGTATTAGCACCCCTTACGTTCGTGGTACTCCATAGGATCCACACTTGTTATTCTAATCAAAGGGTGTGTTCAAATATAAAGCTTACAAGCTAACAAAAAAATGCAAAGAGGGAATGCATGAAAAAGAAAACACGGGGAAAAGAAGGAATATTTATAAATTTTCACTCACCTGGGCTCCACGACCAAATTCCTACTTATCCCTTTAAGGAATCAAAGCATCGTAGTTTGGCTCAAAAGTTTCCGTTTGTTTTGTGCTTTTTATGGATAATTCCGAATTCGCATCCTTACGACTAGGATTGCAATTCATGTTTGGTGTTGCAGCTTGTAAAAGACTCATGCTTGGCCCCTCGCACACTTAGCATTTCCAAGTTGTTCGAATTTGAAACAACACATCCTTATTGAAAATGTTTTAAAGGGAAAAGGTTCTGAAGACAAAAAAAGGTTTGCATTGGTTGGTACTTTTATTGTGAAAGAATTTACAACTTGAACTATAATAAAGTACGAAAGTGAAAATACAGCGAGGCTCAGTCTAAACTGATTTTCTCTACCCCATAAACGGCATAACATTTGCGTCTTCCTTTATTAAGTGTTTTAGAATTTTCAAAGAAAAAGAGGTTTTAGTTTTAAGAATTCAAAAGGGAAAGAAAAACATCTAAGGGAAACTATCTAGCTTTATCCATAATGTTATCATACAATGATGGCCCTAAGGTCCAGATAACAAAAATGGAAATCTTTACTTACGTTAGCATGCATAGATTACAAGATAATGTCCAACTTGAATCGAAAACATGACATGAAATCCTAAGAGGACATGCAAAGGTTACAACCTAATATCCAACTTAAATTGAAAATGAGACAAGCAATCCTAAGGGATCATATAGAGGTTTAAAGAGAAACACAACACAAGCGTAATTGAGCACAAGTGCAATCAACCAAAGTCGAACCGAAACTGTAGCCAAATCTAGTGCCAGCTAATGACAAACAAATGGTCAAATGGATCTCAAAATGGGAAAAAGTAACTCTTTCCACTTGATTTGATCGAGCATCGACATCGAGTAACAACTCAGAGCATCAACATCGAGTAAGCACGGGGGTTGGCTACGAACCCCTATCTTCCATTGGACCGACTCGATAACAAGAGTAAGCACGATCTAAAGCATCAACATACAATGCAAGCTAGGAACGAGATGAACTAGAATGTGTGGGGGTTGATTGCAGACCCTTTGTTCCACTAATTTGACTCGATAGAAAGCACAAAATAAAAGGGAAATGGGAGGGGAGTGATATTTTCCTCTTTTGAGGTCTTATGTATACAAGCAAACACAAACATGGCCTCATTTTGAGGACTTTGCACAAACACAAACAAGAATGCCTTCTAAAGGTGTTTAAAACAAATTTGTCCACCTAAAGTAGAGACTCCCATTCATGAATCTCTATTCTTACTTCTCATGGCAAGGAAAGCGGTAAATGATGCAGAAAAATAAACTAGAATATTATAATACCAAATGAACAAGAGTTCGTAGCAAGTAAGCAAAAGTAAAATAACTCTGAAAAACTTCGAGCAAGCTTCACCAAGAAACAGTGAAATAGTCAGAAACAATATCCAATATAATAACCAAATGTCGCAATGCGAAAATGATTCACAAGCGGATAGAAAATGCATCCAATCAAAGTCCCTACACAAAAAAAGTATACACAACCAAGCAAAAATCCAAATGTCGCGTGTTGCATGATAAAGGCCTCCAAAAGCTTGCACAGATCACAAAACAAGCTAGAAATTAATAAGATAACATAAGCTAGGCTCAAGTATCAAAGCACATCTCAAAAGTAATAGTGAATTGCAAAGGAACTAAGTCCAAACAAGCATCATAAAGTGAAAACAAAAATCCGGGCAGCAACGTTGTCATATCATGAACCACACAAAAGATTGATTTAAAACCACATAAACTCAAAGCTAAACTCAAACGAACACCAAGACAAGTGCACTTGAACACTGATCAGTGGTATTTACACAGTTATTTACCGTTGTTTTTAATTATCTTTTATTTATTTTATCAAGTGTTTTCCTTCATGTTTCCGCATTTTATGCTTTTGTTGTGTGTTTTTCATGTTTTTAGGCTCAGAGGAATAAATCAAGACAAATTAGTGTGAAAGTGCGCAAAGCTCAGATTTTCGGAGAAAGTAAAATATTCATGTACACGAGGCCTAACACGGGCCGTGTCAGGATGAAGGCTAGGACGCGACAAAGGAAATGGAAGTTAGGGGTCTAACACGGGCGCCCGTGTCAGCTGACACGGCGCGTGTTAGAAGGTCTGTATCAGAAAATAAAAAGACAAATTCCTAGAGGTCCAACACGGGCACTTGTGTTTCCTGACACGACCCGTGTTGGGGTGTGTGATCGGTGGATCTGGAACTGACTGTTTAACGCTGGTTCGTGAAATGTCGCGGAAGCAAGAGTCGCCACCGTCTTTTATTTTCTCCAAATGGAAAGGACAAAAGCACAGAAAAATTCCTTAAAGAGATTGCTCTCGGTTTGGGAGGTAGATTATAGAAAGGGAAGGTATTAGCGCCCTTTCTATCCATGGTTATCCATGGGCTCTTAGATACTTGCTCATTTGTGTTTTCAAAAATGGTTTGTTTGCTTTTCAATTGTGGGTTTTAAAAAAAGTTTCTTTGAAAATTCCAGTTGGACTCTTGTATCGGTCCTCAAGAGTGTTTGAAAAATTGCTTTCGAAAGCTTTTTGAAAAGGTGTCGGTGTGAAAAGTATTTTTGATTTGTTTTGAAATTTAGAGTAAGTATCTAGAGTCGTCTACCTACCCTAAGAAATTCGTCTGTGTAAATGTCCTTAAAGTAGTGCCATCCCACCATTGAGAGGTAGGTAGCACCACCGTTGGAGGTGTTCGGGTCAATTCGAGGTTCGGGACATGGTGATCACCGGAGCAATAGGAAGACACCTTAGAAGCTACCCTCATGCCAGGTTCCCGGATCATGAGGACTTACTAAGACATCCTCTACTCGACGATCACCTTTCGAGGCAAGGCAACAGTGAGGCGTACCCTAGGGGTGGTGTGTGATTTGTGCGTCAGATTCAGTTATTTTATCTTGTTCATGTCAAAGTGATCTATGCGTTTATTTTTGTTTTAGGCCATTCATTCTTGCATGCATTTATTTAACAGTTAAAAAAGATGCGGAAATTGAAAGTTCTAAACTATTACAAAGGCGCGGGTCCACATCGCCAAAATTAAAATCCAGGACCCGATTTGACGGAAAGTAAATAAAGAAATAAAATAAAGTGCGAGAAATTAAGTTTACAAGGCTTTGGGAGAGTTACATAAATATTTAAAAGAAGGAAATAAATAAAAATGCGCGAATAGGAATTAAAATTGGAAACGAGGGCGTTGGACCCTTTTTAATGAAATTAAATTAAATGATTAAACTAATGAAATTAAAGAGAAAAAAGAAATTATTATTTTTTTTTTTAGTTTTTGGTATTTATGTTTTTTATGTATTTTTATGAGAAAGATTAAATGAAATTAAAATATTAACCCTAATTCTAATTTTTTTTATTTATTAAGAAAAAACATGTTAAAATTAAACCTAAAATTAATCTAATTATTTACATGCAATTTTGATTTATAAAAATAAATAATTAATTATTAGTGAAATTTATTTACAAAAAATATTAATTAAATAAATATATTTTGATTTTTATGACTTTTCTGATTTTTACTATTTTTTATATTTTATGAAAATAAGTTAAATTAAAGGAATTAATTAAAAAAAAGAAATAATTGAAATAAATAAAATAAGGAAAAGAAAGAAAATACAATACCTTGGGGGGTTTCTGTCCCCTTTTTGGAGGTGAATTGGAGTGGTTTGGCCATTTGTGTTCTGGCCTCATCATGCATAAGTTGTTCTACTTTGGCCATTTGGCTTTTGGCTTTTGGCCATTTGCGTTTTGGCCTCAACGTTCCTTAATCTTCTCAGGATGTCTGTCTCGCCATGTATTAGTGTCATGCATAAGTTTTTCTACTTTGGCCATTTGGCTTTTGGCTTTTGGCCATTTGACTTTTGGCCTCAACGTTCCTTAATGAATCTGCATGGGATCCTGTCTAAATCTGCAGTGTTGAATCTCACAAACACATTAAATAAAATCATAAAATGCAAATAAAGCCAATATATGAAAAAATTTAATGTTTAGGCACAATATGGCATGTATGAATGATTATACCCTTTTGATCATGGAGATCAAATCAACCTTACCCTTACTGGAAAAGTAGTGACATGAATGCTTTTATGCCCTTTGGATCATGGAGATCAAGCCACATTACCCTTACTGAAGAAGTAATAAGATGTTGGTTTGTAACTGAGATGGCTTGTTTGTAGTGAGAGAGAGATTTGTAATAAGGATTTCAAGGTTTTAGGGTTCTTGAAAGAATTTGATATTCTAACAGTGTTGTGGCAAGGTTTTTTTCTCTCTTTTCCTCCTCTCCGGTTTGTGTGAAAAGAAGGTGATTATATAATGGAAATTAGGGTAAAGAAAATGGGCTTTGAATGTGCAATTGGGCCTCCAATATTCACTTGAGTTCGTCACTTTCCAGGCTAAATTGCAGGGACTTAAGTGCAATTTTTGAAGTTGAAATGTGAAAACAAAATGTAGCCGACATCGATAACTAACTCCTGTCCGAAAATCGGCTCAATCGGATAAACGGTGAATTAGTTATGATTTTTTGAAGTTTCAGCTCAGACAAACTTATTTTGGGCTCCAGTGTCGACTCTGACACGTTCTTCAATAAAAAACTGGTATTGATCGGAGCATAATCCGGTCTCGACTTTTGAAGCAAAGTTGTAGATCTACGAGTCAGGGACCTTGTGTAAAAATATGACCCCAATCCGATAAAAATTGACCGAGTTATGAATTTTCGAAGTTTCGGCCCAGATGAAATAATATTCAGCATTCAGGATTTTCGGCGTGTCATGCACTCTGAGCAAAAAATGAAGGCCTTTTGAATACCTTTTGAACTCAATACCTTCTGTGAAAATGTAGCCAACTCAATTTATGAAATTTTGGCGCCAGAACCAGCTCGATACGATGAAAATCGACCAAGTTATGATTTTTTGAACATGACGCAAATAAACTTCTGTCACAAATTTTCTGCACGAAAATATTTGATAAATCCACATTTTTGAAGACCTTCTGATCGAAATTGGCTTCCAGCCGTGAGAGATGAAAACGTAGATAATGTCAAGACGGAATTTTGGCCACCGGAACGGGTTCAAAACGAGTCACGATCTTCAAGTTATGAATTTTTTAGCGCGTAAAAACTGCACTTTCAGCACACTTTTTTCACCATATTTCTTCGAGAAAACTCACACATTCGGATACCTTCTTTAAAGAATTGACTCTTGAGCCGAACCTGAATTTGAGAATACATTATCAGAGATATCTTGGCGAAAGAATACCTGAATATGACGCGCCGGGTTGGACTTGTGAATTTTTCTTGAAATGTTTTGAGAAATATGGGAGGGCAAATTTTGGGGTACAACAGTTGCCCCTGTTCAATCTTCTTAGACCTGAGGATGCAGATTGGCTGACGTGCCTTTCGTAATCCGAAGGTGGAAGATGATTGAACACTAGAGTGCCCAGAAATTTGCGCTCACATAGTGGCAGTGTGGTGGTGGAATGGGCTTATAGATGCCATTTGGAGATTGATGGATAGGATGATGGGCTTATAGATGCCATGCTGAGAGATGATGGATGGTGGATGGGCTTATAGATGCCATCTGGGTGTCAATCGCGTAAGAGATTCCTTATCGAGAACTTGCGTACCTACAAAAGAAAATGATTACCTGACCTGTTGCGGGAGCTGGTCTTCAAACTCTTTGTATAGATGCGTCCTGACTGGTTACAGGAGCTGGATCTGGATCTTCAAAAGGTGATGAATGAACCAGGGATGGTTACTACCTCAACAGGAACTGTGAGAGAACCTTGGACGATTACTACTTCAACAGGAACGCTGAGAGAACCTTAGGCGACTTCAACCTCAACAGTAATCATTGAGAGAATTTTGGACAACTTCAACCTCAACAGTAACGCTAAGAGAATCTGGGGACGATTACTACCTCCGCAGTAACGGGGAGAGAACCATAGGCGACTTCAACCTCAACAGTAATCATTGAGAGAATCTTGGACGACTTCAACCTCAACAGTAACGCTGAGAGAATCTGGGGACGATTACTACCTCCGCAGTAACGGGGAGAGAACCATAGGCGACTACAACCTCAATAGCAATTATTGAGAGAATCTTGGATAACTTCAACTTCAACAACAATCGTTGAGCGAATCTTGGGATGATTACTACCTCCGCAGTATCGGGGAGAGAACCATAGGCGACTACAACCTCAATAGCAATCATTGAGAGAATCTGGGGATGAGTATCAGAAGGTAGCCATATCCGGGTCACATCTGAACCATCTCTAGAAAGGTGATCTCTGAATAAACAATAGAACAGCTTCCGTGTCCGGAGCATCTCTAAGTTATCTGAGGGGGGGTCAGGAATAAGTGTCAGAACGTCGCCATGCCTGGGTCACATCCGAACCATATCTGGAAGGAAATCTGGAAGAAGTATCAGAACGTCGCCATATCTGGTTCACATCTGAACTATATCTAGAAGGAAATCTGGAAGCAGTATCAGAACGTCGCCATATCTGGTTCACATCTGAACTATATCTAGAAGGAAATCTGGAAGCAGTATCAGAACATCGCCATATCTGGTTCACATCTGAACTATATCTAGAAGGAAATCTGGAAGCAGTATCAGAACGTCGCCATATCTGGTTCACATCTGAACTATATCTAGAAGGAAATCTGGAAGCAGTATCAGAACGTCGCCATATCTGGTTCACATCTGAACTATATCTAGAAGGAAATCTGGAAGTAGTATCAGAACGTCGCCATATCTGGTTCACATCTGAACTATATCTAGAAAAAGTCTGGAAGAAGTATCAGAACGTCGCCATATCTGGTTCACATCTGAACTATATCTAGAAAGAGTTGCGATAGTTGATAGTAATCATCTTTGTATTGACCTTTCCTAAAAGGTAAAGCATTAGTTGTATGAAAGATCATGATGCATGAACTGCATGATTTCTACATGTCCTCAAAATTAATGAGATTCGTGTCGTATGATGCATATGCATGCTATAGTGTATGAAGATGTGATGTTTATGAATGCATTTTCGTTTTGGAAAATAAATCCTTGACGAATGCCAGGAGCTTATCCTGGGCTGATGTTGGAGAACATATTTTACTTTCACTGGAGATGATAGTTGCTAGAATACCGGTAGGAGAAGATAACTCCATTGGGGATAAACTTGGCGAATGGATTACTCTGCGGGGAGAAAAGTACTCTAACCATCTTGCTGGGGATCAATGCTCCATGGGGAGAGAGGTATTTTGTTGGAATGTTGATAATAACTTGCTCGGGGTATCATTGTTGTGTTGGAAGTGCTGATAGACTTCGCTGGGGGATAAGAAGACTTCGCCGAGGACAATCTCTCCATGGCTTTTGGCTGAGGATAACCCAGTTATATCCTGGTAAGGAAATAACTCTTTGAATAAAGTCGGGGACGCGTTCGTGCCCTGCGAGGATAAGCTTCCAGAATCTACTGGGGATAAGCTTACTGCTTGGGGAGATGGATCCCAATTTTCCTGGGGAACTAGATTGGACTCTCCTGGGGAAGTTTGAACTGTATTGGTTATGTTCTTCAATGGAACCTTACCTTGATACCTTGGAGGACAGAACAATCAGATTGCTTAGACCACCCATTATTGCCCCTGTTTCTATGGGGGAGGCGCCTGTGGGATGCTGATAATTGTTGAGGGTCAAACCTTCTTCAGGTAAGCAGGTGACAAGATGATAGGACATAGTCGTACGCTTTGATCCCTAATTTTTGCCTAGACCGCCCTTTCGGGTTTTCAGTCCACCGGGATACCCATTTTTGCCCAAGCCGCCTTTTCAGGTTTTCGACTTGCCGGGTGTACAGTTTTTCATTTCATCCCTTATTTTTGCCCGAACCCTTTTGGTTCGCCGGGAAGCCCTTATTTTTGCCTAGGTGTGTCAACCTAGCGGGTCTTTAATTATGCGCAGTATTTTTTCGACTATGTCCACGTTCAGGGAATGGGAGTTGCCCCTGTCAGTAGTGTTTTGCCATGCCACCAGAAGATTTTTGACCAGGCAAGATTTATTGCTGGAATTCCCAAAATGATTCAGGTGGAGATTTGCCCCAGGCTGGTTGGCCTTTTGAGAGATTCTCCGAATCTTGACTTAACTGCCCCAGATGATGGACAATAGTCATACCTGCCCCTTGATTGGAAGTGCTTCCGTTCATTAGGCATTCATCGTGCGAATTTCCCTGCTGTTCAAACAAAAAGTCATATGCAAACAAAGTTATGTTAAAAATGCAAAGCCCATGTCTGTCTTGAAGATTTTGAAAATGCATTCTTTTTCATAAAACAAGTGGTTGTTTGTAAAACGTGATGTCAACTCCGTATTTACCGTAGGCCTTAAGGAGTCAGGATACCTTTCGTAACAGTATGCTTTCGAACTAACCCATGCATCAGCTAGGACTTTTAAGGGTTAT
Source organism: Vicia faba (assembly GCA_948472305.1). Lineage (NCBI taxonomy): Eukaryota > Viridiplantae > Streptophyta > Magnoliopsida > Fabales > Fabaceae > Vicia > Vicia faba. The sequence goes on from OX451738.1 coordinate 711,670,245, forward strand.
AACGTGGCCTGGTTCACGGTTTAAGAAACAAAGGATAAAGGCTCAAATTATTTGTACCCACCGCTCTTCGTGATGTTCTTCAACCCTAAACTCAGTTGATCGTGCGTTAGACCTTGTTTGAGTCTTTGCTCTGATTTTCCGGTGATGGTTCAGATATTGATGATTTATTTGGAATAGGCAGTCATTCTTGTCGAGGATTTGTAAGACCTCTTTTTTTTTTTTTGTTATCCCTTTCTTTTTTGCCTGAACTGTTTCCTTTTTTGGAATTACAGTCAGCGGGATGCCCCAGTTTCGTAAGTCTCCTTCATGGGTTTTGACTTAATGGGCTTTTTAATTTTGGTAATGACTGCCTGTTTTTATGGTTATTTTGAACCATCACTGTCTTCTTTTTTTTTTGTTTGTAAGGACCTCTTTGGTGCCATTCATTATGCACTTGGATCAACTGAGAGACTACCCTGCCCCAGGTTATGATTAAGGGTTTTAAATTTCGAAAAGAAAAACTCCTACTTCTTTGGCTCAGAGGGGTTGACGAGGGATTATCATCCTTATAACTCCAGTGTTTAGGGATTGAAACAATGCCTGTACCTCATCAGCGGGGTCTGTTCAAAAGCATACTGTAGATTATGGTATCGTTTTCGTCATCCTCCCTCAAGAGGCTTAGAATTATTATTTAAGAGTTGATCATCAGAAAAAATATGAAAATAATTTGCATTTAGTGAATACGAATATATTGTTTCAGAACAGACATATGTGATGCATTAATGAAATAACAACGTTTAACATGAGTAAATGTTTGAACAAAAGAAAATTGCAACTTGAACATTCGAAAAATTTCTCAATCCTAGCCATGTTTTGGAAAGGGAGCAGTGATCACGTTGGGAGTCTCGGCGGGCTCGAACTCGATCTCTGTAGCATCGATCATGCTCTGAATCTTGTACTTCAGTGCCCAACAGTCCTCAGTATCGTGCCCCGGGCTACCAGAATGGTAAGCGCACCTTGCTTCTGGGTTGTAATTTGGAGAAGAAGTCTTTGGATTTGCAGGAGGGTTGATCACCGCAATCAGGTTCATCCTTAACATGTGCTGCAAAGCTCGTGACCATGACATGTTGATGTAGGTGAATTGTCTCTTAGGTTCGTCCGACCTGTTCTGATCAACCCGCTGTTCTTGGCGAGGTCGTTGTTGGACCTGAGGAGTAGTAGCAACTCGGAGAGGTCTATTCATTGGACCCGACCTTTGTCTTCTGGGAAGCTGTTCTATGACCTGGTCCCTGATTTGGGCTGGTTGCTTCATACCTTGAGGAAGCTGGATGATCATGGCTCTCAGCTCTCCTTGCTCCTGAGTTAAACCTTGAATGAGGGCCCTCTGCCCCAGCATCTGGGTTTTCAATGTGTCTACCTCGGCTTGTAGACGTTTTAGCTGTTCGCCCTTGTCATCTTCAGGACTCTTTCTGGTCAGATTTCCCATGAGGAGTGTCCTCAAATCTTCCTGCCCCTTGGATAGGCTTAGGAAGATTTCCCTGAACTGAGTCTCTTGAGCGTGAAGGTCCTGGTTATCTTGTTGTGAAGCCATTGCTGAAATAAACAGCGAGAAAGGTAAGTGACCTGCAACAAGGATACCTGTTATGCAATGATGAGTATGACATGCATGTAACGTTTTCAAGGACCTCGCGGGGTAAACAAGAAAATTTGTTAGCATTTGGATCCGGTAGCTTGATTGAAAGAACTTCATATTTGTTGAGAGTCTTTCTTCCAAGGGTCAAAGGCTCACCATATCAAGTGGGTCATAGCCCCTGACTTTAGTCATCATGTCTGGTTTTGATTTCCAAACAACCTTGGTTAGGGGAACCTTCTTCAAGAGTCAGAGCTCACCATATCAAGTGGGTCATAGCCTCTGACAACTTTGGCTAGAGGAAAATAAATCCTCTTTGCCCCTTGCTAGATGTTTGATTCATCATGACCTGCATCACAAGCCCTTGAGATCCTTGAAATGGGTTAGGATGTCTGCAATGGTATGATGTTATGCTATGCATGGGGTAATGTGGGTAACTTTGTTATAAGTCCCTACTAAGGACTGTAAACAAAACCTGCAAGAAACTTAGTCAACCCTGTTATGAGTCCCAATTAAGGACTACAAACAAAACCTGCAAGTAGCTTAGTCAACCCTGTTATGAGTCCCAATTAAGGACTATAAACAAAACCTGCAAGTATCTTAGTCAACCCTGTTATGAGTCCCAATTAAGGACTATAAACAAAACCTGCAAGTAGTTCATGTGTTAGATAACAAACATGCAAGTAGTCAAGTACGAAGGCACACAAGTCACGCAATAGAAGCCCTTAGAGTTTAGGCCAGCATGAGGTCTAGGTATTACCCTCTTTCAGTTTGTTGGTTCATACCTGTCCTATCAAAGTAACCGGGTTCTTAGAGGATCCCAATATCATTGACTACCCTCAATCGGTCATAACTCCAGCATCGCAATCTTTTCTTGCGGCCAGAACCATCACGAGAGTTTAGCCTCAATGGGCGTAGCATATTGCTACTGTTCTAATGGCCAAGTTGTGTCAATTAAGGTTCTAAGGTTGTTGGTGCTTAATGACTCCTCAGAAGACCCATATTCTCCTCGTTGCAACACAAGGGATATCGGTACAGACCAAGGTGCCACACCAACGTAGCCACTGCTTCACCTGTGTCGGTCTACGCCAGACAGGTCCCTCACAGCTTACGCTACCTAAACAGGGTATCCCCAGATCCGGGTTAGGATCTATGTAACTCCCATGCAACCCACAAATTTAAAGCAGACAAGTCAATACAATTGAAAACACAGTTATGAACTAACCCTAAGGTACACCTCACTTTAAGTTTAATTCCCCAGCAGAGTCGCCAGTTCTGTGATCGGTGGATCTGGAACTGACTGTTTAACGCTGGTTCGCAAAATGTCGCGGAAGCAAGAGTCGCCACCGTCTTTTATTTTCTCCAAATGGAAAGGACAAAAGCACAGAAAAATTCCTTAAAGAGATTGCTCTCGGTTCGGGAGGTAGATTATAGAAAGGGAAGGTATTAGCGCCCTTTCTATCCATGGTTATCCATGGGCTCTTAGATACTTGCTCATTTGTGTTTTCAAAAATGGTTTGTTTGCTTTTCAATTGTGGGTTTTAAAAAAAGTTTCTTTGAAAATTCCAGTTGGACTCTTGTATCGGTCCTCAAGAGTGTTTGAAAAATTGCTTTCGAAAGCTTTTTGAAAAGGTGTCGGTGTGAAAAGTATTTTTGATTTGTTTTGAAATTTAGAGCAAGTATCTAGAGTCGTCTACCTACCCTAAGAAATTCGTCTGTGTAAATGTCCTTAAAGTAGTGCCATCCCACCATTGAGAGGTAGGTAGCACCACCGTTGGAGGTGTTCGGGTCAATTCGAGGTTCGGGACATGGTGATTACCGGAGCAATAGGAAGACACCTTAGAAGCTACCCTCATGCCAGGTTCCCGGATCATGAGGACTTACTAAGACATCCTCTACTCGACGATCACCTTTCGAGGCAAGGCAACAGTGAGGCGTACCCTAAGGGTGGTGTGTGATTTGTGCGTCAGATTCAGTTATTTTATCTTGTTCATGTCAAAGTGATCTATGCGTTTATTTTTGTTTTAGGCCATTCATTCTTGCATGCATTTATTTAACAGTTAAAAAAGATGCGGAAATTGAAAGTTCTAAATTATTACAAAGGCGCGGGTCCACATCGCCAAAATTAAAATCCAGGACCCGATTTGACGGAAAGTAAATAAAGAAATAAAATAAAGTGCGAGAAATTAAGTTTACAAGGCTTTGGGAGAGTTACATAAATATTTAAAAGAAGGAAATAAATAAAAATGCGCGAATAGGAATTAAAATTGGAAACGAGGGCGTTGGACCCTTTTTAATGAAATTAAATTAAATGATTAAACTAATGAAATTAAAGAGAAAAAAGAAATTATTTTTTTTTTTTGAGTTTTTGGTATTTATGTTTTTTATGTATTTTTATGAGAAAGATTAAATGAAATTAAAATATTAACCCTAATTCTAATTTTTTTTATTTATTAAGAAAAAACATGTTAAAATTAAACCTAAAATTAATCTAATTATTTACATGCAATTTTGATTTATAAAAATAAATAATTAATTATTAGTGAAATTTATTTACAAAAAATATTAATTAAATAAATATATTTTGATTTTTATGACTTTTCTGTTTTTTACTATTTTTTATATTTTATGAAAATAAGTTAAATTAAAGGAATTAATTAAAAAAAATAAATAATTGAAATAAATAAAATAAGGAAAAGAAAGAAAATACAATACCTTGGGGGGTTTCTGTCCCCTTTTTGGAGGTGAATTGGAGTGGTTTGGCCATTTGTGTTCTGGCCTCATCATGCATAAGTTGTTCTACTTTGGCCATTTGGCTTTTGGCTTTTGACCATTTGCGTTTTGGCCTCAACGTTCCTTAATCTTCTAAGGATGTCTGTCTCGCCATGTATTAGTGTCATGCATAAGTTTTTCTACTTTGGCCATTTGGCTTTTGGCTTTTGGCCATTTGGCTTTTGGCCTCAACGTTCCTTAATGAACCTGCATGGGATCCTGTCTAAATCTGCAGTGTTGAATCTCACGAACACATTAAATAAAATCATAAAATGCAAATAAAGCCAATATATGAAGAAATTTAATGTTTAGGCACAATATGACATGTATGAATGATTATACCCTTTTGATCATGGAGATCAAATCAACCTTACCCTTACTGGAAAAGTAGTGACATGAATGATTTTATGCCCTTTAGATCATGGCGATCAAGCCAGCCTTACCCTTACTGAAGAAGTAATAAGATGTTGGTTTGTAACTGAGATGGCTTGTTTGTAGTGAGAGAGGGATTTGTAATAAGGATTTCAAGGTTTTAGGGTTCTTGAAAGAATTTGATATTCTAACAGTGTTGTGGCAAGGTTTTTTTCTCTCTTTTCCTCCTCTCCGGTTTGTGTGAAAAGAAGGTGATTATATAATGGAAATTAGGGTAAAGAAAATGGGCTTTGAATGTGCAATTGGGCCTCCAATGTTCACTTGAGTTCGTCACTTTCCAGGCTAAATCGCAGGGACTTAAGTGCAATTTTTGAAGTTGAAATGTGAAAACAAAATGTAGCCGACATCGATAATTAACTCCTGTCTGAAAATCGGCTCAATCGGATAAACGGTGAATTAGTTATGATTTTTTGAAGTTTCAGCTCAGACAAACTTATTTTGTGCTCCAGTGTCGACTCTGACACGTTCTTCAATAAAAAACTGGTATTGATCGGAGCATAATCCGGTCTCGACTTTTGAAGCAAAGTTGTAGATCTACGAGTCAGGGACCTTGTGTAAAAATATGAGCCCAATCCGATAAAAATTGACCGAGTTATGAATTTTCGAAGTTTCAGCCCAGATGAAATAATATTCAGCATTCAGGATTTTCGGCGTGTCATGCACTCTGAGCAAAAAATGAAGGCCTTTTGAATACCTTTTGAACTCAATACCTTCTGTGAAAATGTAGCCAACTCAATTTGTGAAATTTTGGCGCCAGAACCAGCTCGATACGATGAAAATCGACCAAGTTATGATTTTTTGAACATGACGCAAATAAACTTCTGTCACAAATTTTCTGCACGAAAATACTTGATAAATCCACATTTTTGAAGACCTTCTGATCGAAATTGGCTTCCAGCCGTGAGAGATGAAAACATAGATAATGTCAAGACGGAATTTTGTCCACCGGAATGGGTTCAAAACAAGTCACGATCTTCAAGTTATGAATTTTTTAGCGCGTAAAAACTGTACTTTCAGCACACTTTTTTCACCATATTTCTTCGAGAAAACTCACACATTCGGATACCTTCTTTAAAGAATTGACTCTTGAGCCGAACCTGAATTTGAGAATACGTTATCAGAGATATCTTGGCGAAAGAATACCTGAATATGACGCGCCGGGTTGGACTTGTGAATTTTTCTTGAAATGTTTTGAGAAATATGGGAGGGCAAATTTTGGGGTACAACAGGGTGCAACGCTGATTTCAAGATTTGTTGTTATTTTGCTCGATAGTTGGACTACAAGGGTGTTTTGGGTATTTCTATCTGACCTAAGTGAATGTTTTCTATTTAGATGAGTTTTGAAGAAGAATTAGGGACCTTTTGTTGCAGAGAACAAATTCTAGAGTCTAGGAGTGAGAACACGAAATTCTTGAAGAACGGAGATCTTTCATGAGCGGACATGATTAAAGACCAAAGTTCCTTTGTCATCTGTAATGTCTAATTCTTATGTTTTTTCAATTCTCGCGAACAATAAGAACGGATAAAACCACCAATGCTAGGGCGTGTCCATGATTTGAATCTGTAATGATTATGAATTCCTGAGTTCTTTAATAAAGTTGTTTTCTTATCCAATTTAATCGTGTAATGTTTTGTATGCTTTCCTGATTAGACCTATTAAGATTGATTCACGGTTAAAAACCAGGTGGACCACAGTTGTTAATGTTTTTGTACGAATAGACCGTAGTGGATATCACCTAGGACTAGGGATACCTTGTAGTTACTAGATCACTCTTGATAAAATAAAGGCTTGACTCCATCAGATTTTTCTAAGGACTAGGATTTAGGATGGATGGTTAAAGGTTTTCTCACTAAGGACTTAGGGGAAATAATCTAAAGGGATGGTGGTTGAATGTTATGAATTTGTTGAAGAAATTAAGATTCAAGGTCATTATAGGGTAAATTACACACCACACCCTAGCATGTTCATCATGTCTATGAAAAATCATATTTATATTTCTACTTATTCTTAAGTGAAAAATTCTAAACCAAATCCCCAAGTTAAGTTTTTGTTTAATGGAACGTGAATTGAACTCAATAGTTCTAAGCAGTCATTAAGATCGACATTCAGGGAATTTCCCTATTATTACAAGGGGAAAAATAGTACACTTGCTATTTTTCCTATCAAGTTTTTGGCGCCGTTGCTGGAGACGACCTAGTTATTGAGTGTGATTTGAGTTCAATTAAAATTTTGTTTCTTTGCAACTAAAATTTATTTTCTGTAATTTCTATATTTTTTTGTTATTACTGATTTCTTCTAAATTTTTCATGTGAGGAGAACCCTCAGCTAATTTTCCTTTTGACACAAAAATTGAGAGAACATTAAACGCAAGACTCAGACAAGCTAGATTAGAAAGAATGGACTCCGAAGAAGAGAAAATCTATGTCCATTCAGATTTAGATTCAGAGGAAGAAACTATGGCTAAAGATCCACTAGTGAGACTTATTATTGATTATGGTGGTGGCAGGTTGACAATTGTAAACCATCCGGTCAATGTGCCAAATTTTCAACTGCATCTGAGCATAATCAATTGGCTTGAGAGAAGATCTTTCACCAGAAAGGTCAATGAAGATGCCAATAAACAATTGTAGAGATTTTTTACTATGAGTACCACGTTCAATATTGATGGTCATACAGAGGAAGCAAAGAAACTCTAAATGTTTCCGTTTACCTTATTTGAAGGTGATGAAGAGTGGTTTTACTCATTACCTGCTGGGAGTATTAATACTTGGGAAGAGATGGAGAAGACTTTTCTTGTCGAATACTTTCCTACATCTGTTTACATTTGCAAAAGATATGACATTGTGAATTTTAAGTAGAAAGACAGAGTCGTTGGGTGATGCCTATAAGAGATTCAAGAGGTTGTTGGTAGCTTGTCCAACTCAAAACATGGACCAAACGAAACAAATGTAGATGTTTGTGAATGGCCTCAAAATGAAGATAATACAACTTATAGATACAGGTGTCGGTGGCTCATCCAACTTTATAAGAACCATTGGTGTGAAGAACATTATTGAAGCCATTTCTAAAAATGAGCATCTAGAGCTATATGACAGAGTTGTAAGCGAACCAAAGGGAGTGATTAATTTGAAGTTGGAAGTGAATAAGACACTAAATTTGAAGAGGCTATTGTTGTAGATGTGGAGAAAAAGCTGAAAGCAATGAACATGGGTACTCAATAGGTAGCTCAAGTTCAACAGGAACACAAGGCATGCTGTGAAATATGTAGTGTACCATACATGATTGTATTTTGTCTTGCAAATCCACAACAAATTGAGGAGATACAATTTTTGAAGCAGAATAATTCGTATTCTAACACCTATAATCCTGGGTGGAAGAATCATTCTAACTTCTTTTGGAAAGATCAGCAACAACAAGCTCCACAAAAAGCGGAATGGGAGGTGGCTATTCAAAATATGGCTTCCCACACCTCTCAATTTCAAGAATAGACAAGGAGTAATTATAGGAATACCACAACTGCAATAAAAAATTTGGAAGTTCAAATGGGACATATTTCATAACAGGTAGCGCTGCAAGCACAAGAAAATCAGAAAAATCATGAGAGTGTTAATGTTGTCACAACAAGGAATGAGAAAGCTACTGAAGAAAAGAAAGATGAGGTAAAATTTGATGATAGTATCATAGAAGTATATCTGAAAGTGAGAGAGATTAAGAGAAACCAAGAAGAAGTGGTATCACCTGTGAAGTCAATTGAAGATAAAACTAAACCAACGATCAAATTGTCGTATCCATCTCGAGTAGTAAAGAAGGACACGAAAGAGAAAGAGTTTGATAAATTTTTTCAGTTGTTCAAAAATCTAGAGATCGATATACCATTTTTTGAAGCACTCAAGATAATGCCTTTGTATCATAAATTCGTGAAGGAGGTATTATCAAATAAGAGATCAACAGGAGAGGGATCAATACCCTGTGATGAGAAATTATGTGTAATTGCACCCGAGAGGAAAATACCTGTTAAGCAGAAGGATCCAGGGTCAACTGCAATACCATGCACCATAAAATACAAAACTTTCAAGAGGGTTCTAGTTGGTTCGGGCTCTAGTGTTAGTTTAATGCCATTATCAATTTTCAAGAAGCTCGGTATTGAGAAAATAAGCGGGAGTGGGACAAAATTAAAATTTGTTGATCAAACCATCAAGCAGTCATATGGGGTAGCTGAAGATGTATTATTACAAATTAACAATTTTGTTTCCCAGTTGATTTTCAGATCATGGACATACCTGAAGATGAAGAGACTCCTATCATTCTTGGTCGACCATTTATGGTGACTAGTCGGTGCAATTTTGATATCTAGACAAGTAATCTGACACTGAAATCATTTGATGAGGAGATACCTTTGAAGGTGTTAGAGATCAAAAAGTAGGGTGCAGGTGAAAAGAATCAAGCTTTAGCTGGTATGATCAAATTAGCGGGAGACAACAGAAGTTTGAAACCACCCCTCAAAAAAGTCTCCAACATAAGCTCCTAGGTGGCATCAACTTCAACGTCTATCAAAATTCCTAAGTTCATTCAAAATTCCAAGAAGAAAAAGAAAATGGAAAATCAAGGAGTAGAGATGGAAGATAGGAGCGACTTGAGGCAAGGAGTGGTTCATACTTATGAGCTAAATGAATTATGGGTTGCGAAAAGGGCAAGTAATAAGGTGTGGAAGAGGAAATACCCCCATAAGAGGATGAACCGTCGAGCCATGGGACATTAAACGAAGCGCTTCGTGGGAGGCAACCCACGCTTTTAATAACTTAGTTTTTATTTTTTGTTTGTTTTTTTTGTCTATACGTGATAAAAAGGGAGTCTTACTGGTGAAAGCTAGGAGGCAACAACATATGTTGTATTTCCCTCTGTGAGTCACCTTCCTCGAGCTTGTTATGAAACATTAGGGTCAATGTTTAGTTCAAGTTTGGGGGAGGGGGAGTTTATTGCTTTCAGTTGTACCCCAAAATTTTCCCTCTCATTTCTCACAAAGGATTCTCAAAAATTCAAGCTTACACAAGTACAATTGGATTTTCAGCATCAAGTTAAAGAGGAAACTGTTAAAAAGGGCAAAGCAGATGAAAATATTCTTTTTGACAAAATTGAAGGAAAAACAAGTTTCCTTCGATTTTACATCTTTCAATTGGGCACTTTGGCTCATTCGATGAAATATTTGGGTTACACCATTTGTTTGGGCGTTAGACTTCTTTTGGGCAAGTTTGTTTCCTGGTTCGTATGGGCACTAGACTTCTTTTGGACAAGTTCGATTCCTGCTTCGTTTTAACATTTTAGTCTCTTTGTGCAAGATTGGTATACATCTTTCGTTTGACCATATAGCCTATTTCCTGCGTGTTTGCCAAATTCACAAGGTAGAATTTCCCACCATGCTAGCATGCATAAGGCCAAAGTCTTCCTTTGAAACAACTTTTTATAAGCTTCGATATGGAAACACTTATTTTCAACTAACTTCGATTCAGTTGGCAAAGCCCTCTTTTCTGGTCTCTTTTAATTACACATTTTGCCTCCTACATTCCTCTTTCGTTTGGGGCATGTGGTCCTCCTTTGTTGCAAGCTTCATTTGGGCATCTAGACCTTCTCCATGCATCTTTCATTTGGGTATTTAGACCTCATGCATGCATCTTTCGTTTGGGGCGTGTGGCCTCCTTCAACGCAAGTTTTGGTCACACCCTTCATTTGAGAAAAGGCTCCTTACGTGTTTGCTTGGAGTCATAAAGAAATAGCCTCCTAAAGCTTTTCTTCGATTCAGAGGCCATTTTCCCTTTGCATGATCCCTTCGACTCATAAAAACTAAGACTCCCTTTAGGCCAGAATGCACACGGCAAAAAGCTCCCCCCATGGCTGGAATTCACAAGGAAATGACGCCCACAAAGCATTGGTTACTTTCACGCTAGTTTCAACTGGGCAGTATCTCCCTTGGAAATAGTTTGCTTCAACATACAATGACACATAACTATTGTCCCGTTCGAAAGACGTACCATGGTGGCACATTCGAAGGACTTGTTAGACATACCTAGATATCCCAATCGAATGATATGTTTTGTTGATCCATTCCAGGGGCATGTATTTGGACCATTCGAAGGAACACACAAAAGGCCTGGTCGAAAGATACCTATTTGGGCCCCTCCAAAGGATACCCATATGAGCCATTCGAAGGACACTTTGATTTGAAAATAAATGTTGTTGAGGGGTCTGGTCTAAGGAAGGGCTAGGGGGTCAAAATAAAAGGTTGAGATATCCAAAGATACTTGCTGGCCAGAGTCCCTTGTGCTACCAAATTCAGGCCTGATACACTGGCCATAACACTCCAAAACTGCTACACAGCAGTCCTGCAACAATGCCCTTATTCTTTCACAAATTTGGCATACGAATACTTCCCCTCGAAAGCTACAAGAACAACATGCCTTTTTTGTTTAAACTTTTTTCCCTCCTAAAACATCAGCCAAGATCACCTATAAATATGAGCCTCCGCCACACATCTTAGGGGCCCCTGATAGTTGCAAGAAAATTCTTGTTGTGAAAAAGTGATAAATCTCTCAAAAATTCTCAAACAAAATCCAACGTTTTTTTAATACTCCAAACACTTCTAAAAACTCAGACCCCCCTTTACACACTAAGTGAATCCTTCGATCCTTTCCTCAAGTTGCCATATAACTCATTTTTGACCCAGTCCCCAACTACAATATAATAGCCTTTTGATTCACTCCCTTACTTGTTATAGAGTAACCTTCGATTCACTCACATATCCTCCTTCGATTCAGTGACTGCTTGAATAAAGTAGTAATTGGACTAGTCTCAAGAAGGCCCCAACGAACTTCCATTTCCACCAGGAAAACACTTGAAGTTTCTTTAGATTTAAGTGCTTCAAGAGGTAAGTTCTCTTTAAACTTGGAACTATTTCATTCAAATATCATGTGTATATACCAATAAAGAGAAAATGTAGATATTTCATCTAGGTAGCTTGACCATGTTTTAACCTTCAATCCTGACTGCCCGTATGTTGAAAATCTCAACCCTGACTAGTTAGGCTTTGGACTTTGAGACCCAATAGTTTTGTGCTAACCCCTGGCCTATAGCGTTCGAAAGTTACACTTGAATGTTGCGTTTTAAAAGTTTAAAACTGGTTCTCTGTATCCTTTGATTGGCTACGTACTCAAGCCTTTCGAATCTTAACCAGAGGGCCTAGCATTCCTACATTCGAAGGAGGAAGCAAGGAGCCAGAGGCAAAGAATGCACTTCACATTGACCCCAGGCCTCAAATGAAAGAAGTAGCCAGTAAGATGTCCACACTGACTTCCAGGTCTCAATCGAAAGAAGCAGGAAAAGGGTGAAATCAAAAGACATGACCTTACTGATTCCAGGCCTAAATCGAAGAGAGCCAGAGAAGCAGAATCGAAGGGTTCTGCTTCCCAAATCGAAAACTTCATTTTTATTTCTTTTATTTTTGTTTTGTCTTTACATTTTCTTGTTATTCAATATGGTTGTAATAGTGTAGGATTTATTTTCTGCATTTTACTATTGTATACATGTTAGTAATTAGGATGTATGGCAAGATAAAACCAACAAGTAGACAACCCAAAAATCAAAGACAAAATGCATGAAAATCAAACACACTATTCACACATACACCTCTAGGGTAATCTCACTTGTTTCCTCGGAAAAATAGTCATGTCCCTCGAATATGGCGTTTTAGCAAAGACCCCCGATAAAAGATCGTAGTCCCTCAATGACCCTTAATGTTGCCTTCGGTAAACGATCTAGTCCCTAAACAAAAATTGCTAAAACGTCCCACAGGTTGCTTTCTATGACTATACAAACGTCCCACGCTCGTCCCTTCACATCCAATGATGGGGCTTCTTACCAAATAAATGGTAAGATAGCAACATCTAAAGGAGAAGGAAAAGAACAAAGACCTTTTAAGTAGGTAGGATTCTCGTAGTTGCTTGCTCACAAACTAAAATTATTTCCACACTGACACTTTCAAGACATCTTCAAAAACAAACATATATTTGAACTATTTTTAAAACCAACACTTTGTATACATTCTTATAGAGACGAGAATAATTACAAAGTTTGCTGAAACAAAGGCGTTTTCAAAATATTTTCAAACTTGCACCCATCACAAAACACATTTTCAAACAAAGCATTTTTCAAGTGATCTAGCAAGAAACTAAGATCACGTAGATAACTACGGATGAAAAGGGTGCTAACACCTTTCCTTTTCATAACCTACCCCACGAACTCAAGAAAATAATCTCAAAGGTATTTCCTGTTCTTTTTACACTTTCCTTATTAGATAAAAGAAAAGTCACCGACGACTCTTGCTATCCACAACAATTGCGATGAAATGCAAAACACCCAAGTTAGTTCTCTCACCGTAATAAACTTTACATTTCAAATTATTTGTTGGTTCTATGATAATTGTTGTGTAAATCCACAAGTTGAAGTCCTTCCCAAATTTTGCTGAGAAATTTTGTTTTTATCAAGAACTTGTTTCTCATAGAATTCGAGAATAGTATATAGAGACAAAGGGATGGTTTTTTTAGGGTAGGAAGTTTGAAATAACATGATAGGAAAATGATTCTAACATGTAGATTTATACAATGGTACTTGAATGCTGAGAAGTACTCCTCAAGTAGTTTATTTATACAGTCTGTCATAATCTTGATTCCCATGCAGGTAGGTCTGGTTGATAAATAAAGAAAGCTGGCACCAAATGATGAAAAGGCGGTAAAAGGCAACTGGCTTGCTAAGTTGGGTAGCCCTCGCCAGGTTATTCATCTCTAAGCGAGTTGATCCCCAACGTCTTCCAAAAAGGACAATATACAACTGCAAAGTTTGAAAATTTCATCGGTAATTAAAAGTAGCAAATGAGGCTCATTTGGTGCCGAAACAACAAGAAATCTTGATTAGTCTTATGCATGTGATGATTATCATTATTCTCATTGCCTTAATTTAATTTTCCGAATTAAAGAGGAGAAATATCAGAAAAAGACCTAAGTACAAAGCATAGTTAGAGAGGTATCTGAAGAGGAAGCTTGATATTGAAAGGTTCTTACAAAAACTTTTCACGTCATGTGAATGCCAAACAAACTACCTTTTTATCAATTAGAACAAATGTCTCACGTATGAGTACCAGGTGCTGTGATTTTAATGAGTTCATGTAATGGTCGTTTGAGGTCAAGCAATGATTTTAGTTTGGGGGAGTTTGACCTATGGTATTTACATTGTTATTTACCACTGTTTTCAATTATATTTTCTTTATTTTGTCAAGTGTTCTACTTTATGTTTTTGTATTTTATGCGTTGGTTGTGTGTTTTTCCTATTTTTAGGCTCTGAGGAATAAATCGAGACAAATCAGTGCGAAAGCGCGCAAAACTCAGATTTTCAGAGAAAGTAAAATATTCATGTAAAGGAGGACTGACATGGCCACCCGTGTCACCTGGCACGGGCCATGCCAGGATGAAGGCTAGGACGAAATAAAGGAATTGTAAGTCCAGGGTCCGACACGGGCTCCTGTGTCATCTGGCATGACCCATGTCAGGCGGTATGTATCATAAAATAAAAAGACAAACTCCCAGAGGTCCAACACGGGCATCCGTGTTTCCTGACATGACCCGTGTTAGGGTGCGACCCTGATTTCAAGATTTGTTGTTATTTTTCTGAATAGTTGGCCTGCGAGGGTGTTTTGGATATTTCCATCTGACCTAAGTGAATGTTTTCTATTTAGATTAGTTTTGAAGAAGAATTAGGGACCTTTTGTTGTAGAGAACGAATTCTAGAGTCTAGGAGTGAGGATATGAGACTCTTGAAGAGCAAAGATCTTTCATGAGTGGACGCGATTGAAGGCCAAAGTTCCTTAATCCTCAGTAATGTCTAATTCTTATATTTTTGTAATTCTCGTGAACAATAAGAATGGTTAGACCCCCCAATGCTAGGGGTTTCCCTGATTTGAATCTGTAATGATTATGAATTCTTGAGTTCATTAACAAAGTTGTTTTCTTATTCAATTTAATCGTGCAGTGTTGTTATGCTTTCCTGATCAGACCAATTAGGATTGATTCACGGTTAACAACCAGCTGGACCAGAGTTGTTAAGGTTTTTGTACGAATATACTAAACTAGATATCACCTAGGACTAGGGATATCCTGTAGTTACCAGATCACTCTTGATAAAATAAAGGCTTGACTCCATCAGATATATCTAAGGACTTAGCATTTAGGATGGATGGTTAAAGGTTTTCTCACTAAAGACTTAGGGACAATAATCTAAAGGGCTGGTGGTTAAGTGTTATGAACTTGTTGAAGAAATTTGGATTCAAGGTCATTATAGGGAAAATTACACACTACACCCTAGCATGTTCATCATATATGTGAAAAAGAATATTTATATTTCTGCTTATTCTTAAGTGATAATTTCTAAAACCAAATCCCCAAGTTAAGTTTTTGTTTAATTAAACGTGAATTAAACTCGATAATTGTACGCAGGCCTTGAGATCAACATTCGGGGAATTTCCCTATTATTACAAGGGGAAAAATAGTACACTTGCTATTTTTCCTATCAATCACAAACCAACCATTAAATAACATTTGAAGCTCAAATTACAAAATCGGGCAACACAATATTGCTTCATGTAACTACTCAAATAATCGTGTTAAAAGCGAGCAAACTTAATAACAGTTGTCAATAATTGAACAATTAAGAACAAACATGCATCATATGAATATCACATCATAATATACATGTTAAAAGAAAAACCGGACAACATTATATCATTACATGAAATGCATAAAAAGTCGGAAAAAAACTAAATAAAATTGATGCTAATGCTTAACCAATGTCCAATTAAACTCATTTATGCAATGTTCAAGAATTAAGAATGCTACCATTTACAAATCCCGGACAACAACACATTAATACCATGAACCGCACAAAATGTCTACTTAAAACCATCGAAACTCAACACAAACGTCATCCAAACATCAAAGCAACCTCACTTGTGTATTAAACCATAATTAAATCAAATTCAAAGTGTGTTTTCAAAATTAGGACAACACTACACCGTATCACAACATTGCTCGAAAACACATATCAGAATCGATTAAATTCAACATTAACCATCCCTAAATGCATAAACATGATCAAATAAAACTAAAATGTTTTTTTGAAAGAATTTTTCACCATATTTACATTTTCTGGGAAGCAATACATACTTGAATCAATATCGATCAAAACCAATTTTAACAATTGCAAACGGACACGAAAACACACTTATCAGTTCAAGTATTATTGCTAAGAAATTGTAAACAACTTGCAAATGATTAATTCACATCAAAACAAAAGTTTCTGATCACAAACAACATAATTCACTAGTTGCCACAATTAATTGAATCAAATGTTTCCATGTCAGAAAAAAAATAACCACCGTTTAGTTCAACTCAAAACTATATCAACTCATGAATTCGAAATTATTTTCCAACAAAATCCTATCAAAAACAAAATCGACGTGAAAATTCACTTGAACATCCTCAACACAAATTATTCGACGTGCAAGAATTATCAAATCTACACAATCATCAACAATTCATCATAGATCTATCCTACTCCACATTTATTCATCATCATCAACATCAATTACACTCGAATTTCAAGATCTAAATAAAATTACACTAAAAAATTCAATTAAACACTATACCTAAAACCAATTATCAAGATAAGCACTTAATTCCATTGGAGATTCAAGAAATTACCCAAGCAAAGCAACTAGGAGATGAAGTGGTGATGCTATCTGCGGAAAAAGCTATTGGTCGAAGGAGATAACTCGTCGAAAAATTATGGGGATGACATAGGGGATAACCTGAAATTGCAGTGCTTGTGAAGGAGGGAGTATACTGCAGAGGTCCTCGTGCACACAAGGGAGAAATGAATGAGGTGTTGCGTTGCCGGAAGTGGAACTTGCGTAGCCAGAGGTAGGCTGCGACGCCAGAGAAGCTTGCGGAAGTGGAGAGATTTAAAGATTTTGTGAGTTTTGTTCTTGATTTATTGAGGAAGATTGAGAGAAAAGTGAGAGAGTTTTTTATTTTATTTGGTGAAATATGAAAATATGAGAGTTGTTGTTGTTTTAAATTTGAAATTTGAAATATATGCTTGGTTGTAAAACTTCAGTTTTCATCTTATTTTGTACACAATGCGAGATCGAACCCCAAGCTCATCATAATCAGTGTGAAATCCTGATGCGCGACATGAAACAAAGATGCCGATGACAAAATTTGTGACGCGGCATTGAAAGAATCATTCCATTATGATAAAAATCGAGCAACTTATGTTACCCTGAACGGCGAGAAACGCATTGTAAAAATTCACAGTGCAGAATCACGATGAGAACCCTGAAGCAAAGATGTTGGCGACGAAATGTGTGACGACATGTCGAAAGAATCACCCCGATATAATAAAAATTGATAAATTTATTATTTTTTGAATGGAGAGAAACATTAAACTTATTTTGCTGTTTTAAAAATTTCAGCTTATTTTAGTGTGCATTTTCGGATGCGATACATAAACTTGGAGCCTTCATAGCGCAATCTAAACTCGAGATCTGAAGCAAATTTGAATATATCAAAATTTGTGATCACAAACTTTAAGAATCATCCTGATAGGATAAAAATTGAGAGAGTTATGATTTTTATAATATCGAGAAACAGCCCCACTTCGGAGTGCAATTTTCTCTGGTAATTGGCACTTTCGGAAATCTTCTGCGATGAATTAGCTCCTGACCTGAACATAAAGATTGAAGATAAAATCAACACTGATCTTTCACCCAAATAACCAGCCAAAAACATCAAAGTGGGCAAAAGTTATGAATTTTTGAACATCCGAAAAAAAGCGGTTCAACATACTATTTTCACTGTATTTTCATTGTATGACTTATGAGTACTCGCACATTCGAAGATATTTCTAAATGAATTAGCTTCTAAGCAGAACACAAAGATTTAAGGAAACAACAAGACAATTCAAATGCTTCAAAAACCACTCAAAGATGATATTCTAGTTAGAAATTACGAATTTTTATGCGTATGAAAACCAGTGAAACGGTAAATCCACTATATAACATAATTCAGGTATTTGGCGCTTTAGAAAATATTCGTAATGAAATTAGCCTTTGACACGAACAGATGAAATGAAGTAGACCTAAAGACGGTTTTAATGACTGTAGAATCCTTCCCAAACCATTTTATGATCTAAAGTTATGAATTTCTGAGCTTGAAATGCATAATATTGAATTTCTGTCTGCACTGTCTCAAATCAACTGAAACGCTTGACTTTCTGCATAAGTCAAAGCGTGTTAGAAAAGAACCTGAAAGACCTTTGATATTATTTTCTAGAGTTCGGGGGGTAGATTATGAAAAGGTAAGGTGTTAGCACCCTTTTCATTCATAGTTATATATGGGCTCTTAGTTGCTTGCTAGATCACTTGCTTTGTTTGAATATGTGCTTGTGGTGTCAAAGGTAAACATGTAAGGGGTCAATGGTGTAATCAAAGGACACTTTTCATAAGGTTATTGACTTTCTAAATCGAAGAAAACCAATAGGAGGCCTTTACTTCCTGAATCGAAGGACACTGTTTCAAAGGGAAACAAGACTCAGTCGAAGCTTGTATGAAGATCATTTCCTTCTGAATCGAAGGAAGCTTTTCAGAAGGTCAATGCCATGTGCACCAAGAGCCAGCTTGTGAGGGGTCATTGGTGTAATCGAAGCTTTCATGCAGGAGGCCACTTGCTTTGTGGGTGTTAGCATGAAGGGAAACCAATGCCTTGTAATTCATGTAGGAGGCCAATGCTGAAGGTGGTTCGAAGGAGGCACAAAGGATGCTATTGTCTTATGAATCGGAGGAAGCATGAAAGAAGTCCTAGTCCAATCGAAGCAGTCTTCAAAGAGACTGAAGTCCAAACGAAACAAGGAAAATCGAAGAAGGCCTGCAGGAGACCAAAGTCCAATTAAAACCTTGTAAATCAAAGTAAAATTGTTTTTTTTTCAATTTTGTCAAAAAGATTATTTTTATCTGTTTTCCCCTTTTTTGACAGTTTCCTTTTAATCTTGGTACTAGAAAATCCCCATGTACATGTGCAAGCTTGAACCTTGAGATTCAGATTGACGGTTCCGCCATTCGTGACTTGAAGGTGGAAGATGATTGAACACTTAAGTACCCAGAAATTTGCACTCGATGATGTGGTGGTTGATTGTGTAGGAAATGGGCATAAAGATGCCATTTGGTGAGATGATGGAAAGTTGTTGGAGATGGGCTTATAGATGCCATCTAGAGTGACTGGGGAAGGTATCAGGATAAATCTTTTGGTTTATTTTTACTGAAATAGTAGATGTCTTTTGCCTGTTTTTAACTGGAAGAGATAAATCTAACCAGGAGAGGTATTTATTCGCCTGTCTTTAACTGGAAGAACTAAACCTAACCAGAAGAGGTCTTTGATTCACTTGATATTAACTGAAAGAAATGAATCTAACCAGAAGAGGTATTTGGTCGCCTGTTATTAACTGGAAGAAATGAATCTAACCAGAAGAGGTCTTTGGTCGCCTGTTATTAACTGGAATAAATGAATCCACCCAAAAGAGGTCTTTGATTTGCTTGTTATTAACTGAAAGAAATAAATCTAACTAGGAGTGGTCTTTGATTCGCCTGTTATTAACTGGAAGAAATGAATCTAACCAGAAGAGGTCTTTGGTCGCCTGTTATTAACTGGAAGAAATGAATCCACCCATAAGAGGTCTTTGGTTTTCCTATTTTTAACTGGAAGAACTAAATCTAACCAGAAGAGGTATTTGATTCGACTGTCTTTAACTGGAAGAACTAAATCTAACCAGAAGAGGTCTTTGGTTCGCCTATCTTTAACTGGAAGAACTAAATCTAACCAGAAGAGGTCTTTGATTCGCCTGTTATTAACTGGAAGAAATGAATCTTACCAGAAGAGGTCTTTGGTCGCCTGTTATTAACTGGAAGAAATGAATCCACCCTGAAGAGGTCTTTGGTCGCCTGTTATTAACTGGAAGAAATGAATCCACCAAGAAGAGGTCTTTGGTTCTCCTGTTATTAACTGGAAGAAATGAATCCACCCAAAAGAGGTCTTTGATTCTCCTGTTATTAACTATAAGAAATGAATCTAACCAGAAGAGGTCTTTGGTTGCCTGTTATTAACTAGAAGTAATGAATCCACCCAGAAGAGGTCTTTGGTTCGCCTGTTATTAACTGGAAGAAATTAATCTAACCAGAAGAGGTCTTAAGGAAGTGTTTGTCATGTAGATAGTCAACCTGTCCTGTTTCAGGAATTGATTTCACCGGATGATGAAGGAATCTGGGACGATTACTACCTCAACAGGTAATGAAGGAATCTTGGACGATTAATACCTCAATGGATGATGAAGGAATTTGAGACGATTGTTACTCCAAAAGGATGATGAAATCCAAGCTTGATTTTGTATTGGAGAAGTTTATAGATTAATGACACTTATCTTTTGATCTTTTCCTGAAAAGGTAAAGAATTAGTTGTATGCAATGTTATGATGGATGAAATGCATGGCGTAATGATGTTTCTTAAAATAAATGAGATTATGTTGTATGCATTTATCATGTAAAATATTATGCATGAAATGTTGTTGGAAAGTAATTTTGTCTTGGAAAATAAATCCTTGACAAGTGGCGGGGAGTTTTGGGAAGCTGAATCCCAGACGGCTATTGGGGACGAAGAGTATGCACACCTTTCCAGACCTTGTTTTTAGAATGTTTCTGCTGAGGATTACTGTTTTTTTGTTTGAAGAGAACTCTGGCGGAAGTTGACTTTGCTTAAGAAAACTCTGTGGAGGACGTTGATTTTGCTTGAGAAGAAAACTCTTGTGGAGAGTGTTGATTCCTGCTTGGGGAAAGGAGTTCAGGAGTCTCAGTTGTCTGTTTCTCTACTGGGGAGTTATCTCTTGATGGATGAGAAAGGAAAGTTAGCTGTTATCTGGTCGAAATCCAGGTTTGGCAGAAATTTATTGAGGATAATGAAGTTGACTGTTATCTAGTCGTATTCCAAGTTTCACAGCGACATACTCGGGAAAAGTGAATTAACCATTATCTGTTTGTATTCCAGGCTTTGTAGAAAATCACTTGGGAGAGTGAAGCTAAACTATTATATGGTCGAATTCAAGGATTCACAGCAACTTACTAACATTAAACTGCTATTTGGTCGGATTCCAGGCTTTAAAGCAAGTTTCTGAGGTGGATGAAGTTAATTGTTATCTGGTCGAATTCCATGCTTCACAACAACTTACTGAAGTTAATTGTTATCTGGTCGGATTCCAGGCTTCACAACAAATTTCTGAGAGAATGAAGTTAATTGTTATACGGTCGAATTCCAGGTTTTGCAACAACTTACCGAAGTTAAACTGTTATCTGGTCGGTTTCCAGGCTTCGCAGTAACTTTTTGAATTTAATTGTTATCTGGTTGAATTCCAGGCTTCACAACAAATTTCTGAGAGAATGAAGTTAATTGTTATCTGGTCAAATTCTAGGCTTCGCAACAACTTACCGAAGTTAAATTTTTATCTGGTCGATTTCCAGGCTTCGCAGAAACTTACTGAAAGGATTGTAGAAGAGTCTATTGGGGAAAAGAGAGTTGTGGTCCCTTGATTTGTGATAGTCTGAGAGGCAAACTCAAGCTGGAAAATCTATAGTTTGTTGGTGAAATAAACCATGTCGCCGTCTGTTGGGGAGGTGTCTTTTTTTGGCAGAAATCCTCTAGGATTCCTCTTGAGACCAACATAGATGGGAAGGAGGTTTTCCAAAGATTGAAACTTTGGCTGGGATTTATCCTATGAAAAGGACTTTATGGGAAATTTGTCACTTCCCCTAGTAGCAAGTATTGCTAGGAAGTGTTTGCTTGACCGTACGTAATCATTTGTTGGAATTCACGTTTGATGCCCCAAGTGATTCAAATACCGACCTGCCCTTGGTTATTCAACATTTCTTGAGATATTTCTTGAAATCTTGACTGGACTACCCCAGATGGGCTGGATAGTGATGCGTCATGCCCCCTTGCTTATAGGAGATCTGTTATTGGAAGTATCTTCCCACTTGAAGTGACTTTTTTCATTGAGAGAGTTTTTGTTCACTGGATATTCGTCGTGTGAATTTCTCCTCTATTAAACAATTAGCCATATGAAAACAGCGGTATTCAAATAATGCGAAGTCTATGCTTGTCTTGACATTTTGAAAACGCGTTTTAGCAGATAAGAGAATTTTTGTAAGAAAATTCAACTCAGGATTTGGAGTAAGCCTTACAGGAGTCAGGATACCTTTTGTAACACTATGATTTCGAACTAACCCATGCTTCAATTAGGACTTTTAAGGGGTTGTAATGTGGCTTGGTTCATAGTTTAAGTAACAAAGGCTAAGGCTCAAAGTATATTTGTACCCGCCCATTCTTTGTAATGTTCTTCAGTCCTAAACTCAATTAATTATGCATTTGAACTCCTATGACGTTTTGGTGATGGTTCAGATAAATTAAGTTTGTCGGAAGGCAGTCATTTTTGCAACACTTTTCATGTTTTTCGAGGATTTATAATGACCTCTTCTTGATTCGTTATCCCTGATTTTGTCTGACTGTTCTTGTTTTTGAGATTACAGTCAGCGGGATGCCCCCGTTTTTCTTAAGTCTCCTTCGTAGGTTTTGACTTAGTGGGCTTTTTATTTTGAGAGATATGACTACCTATTTGATAGGGAACCATCACAATCTCTTGGTTCAAAAGGAATGTTTTTGATGTCATTCGTTGTATACAAAGTGAAAGCTTGCGACTGAACGTGCATTTGAATTAACTGATAGACTACCCTGCCCCAGGTTTTTATTAGTGGTTTCAAATTGTGTAAAAGGAAACTCCTACTTCTTTGGCTCAAAGGGGTTGACTAGGGATTACCCTCCTTATAACTCCAGTGTTTAGGATTTAAAAGAACGCCTTTACATCTTCAGGAAGGTCTATTCAAAAGCATATTGTATGAGATCATGGCATTGTTTTCGTCATCCTCCCTCTAAAGGCTTGCAACTTTTAAAACATGAGTTGAATATAAAGGGAGTAAAAAGCATAGTTTAAATATAGTGAAAACGAATGGATTAATTCAAGACAAACATATGCAATGCATTAATGAAATAAAGTTTGACATTAATAGATAAGTGTTTTAACAACAAAAGAGATTACAATTGAAAATTCAAAATGAACAGGAGCCTCTTTGTCTGAACTTGTCGCTTCAGATGGCGTGCCTTTGAGGGACGGCAAAAGAATTCAGTCTGACCATCTTGTGTTAACTCCTGCACTACTTCGTCGATCAAGTCTTGGATCTTATTTTTCAAAGCCCAACAACTATTCGTATCATGCCCAGGATTATTGGAATGGTATGCACATATTGCATCAGGATAATAGCTAGGAGCGGAGGTACTAGGATTCCGACGAGGATCCCTTAATGTAACAAAATTCATCTTCAGTAAGTGTTGTAAGACTTGCGATATTGGTATGTCGAGTTTGGTAAATTGCCTACCGGACGGGACCTGTTTACTCCGACTACCCTGTCCTTGTTGACAGGGTGGTTGTTGGGATCGTGACGTGGAAGAAAATTGGAAAGGTCTACTCTCTACCAAACCGGCCTCTCGTCTCATGAGGGGCTGAGTAGTGACTTGATTCCCAATCTTGACCGTTTATTTCATACGGTTGCAACCGTCTTAACGAAGTTTGTTGATGAGAGTCCTTAGCTCTTCTTGTCCCTGAGCTAAGTTTTGGGTAAGAGCCATCTGGCCCACCAGTTGTCCCATCATCTGGACTTTCATTATGGCTATCTCAATTTGTAGCCGCTCCAACTGGTCATCCTTGTTGCCCTCAGGATTCCCCATGATCATGGCCCTAGTGAGGAGAGCCTTCACCTCTTCTTGTCCCCTGGATAGGTTCAAGAACATTTCCTGAAGTTAAGCATTTTGAGTCTGAATGTTCTTGATAGTCTGTTCTAGATCCATCTCTACTGAAATAAACAGTAAGCAAATGAGAGACCTGTGTGGGAGAAACTTGTCATGATATGATGTATAGTATGTAGATGCATGTTTTCAAGGATCTCGCGGGGTAAACTCAAGAAGATGTTAGAAGTTGAATTTTGATCAGCAGCCTTGATTGGAGAAATTCGTATCGGTGGATATCCTTCCATGAGAATCAAGTTCACCATGTCATGTGGGTCACAGCCCTTGACTCAAGTTACCGTGCTTTGGTCTTTCACAGTTTTTGATTAAAGAATGAATCCTTTTGCCCCTTCATAGGCGTCTGGTTCAACATGACCCTGCATCATAGACCCTCGAGATCCTTGAAATGATTATTGAAAATGCTATGGTATGATGTCATTATGTTATGTACAAGTATGCAAAGCAAGCAAGTTGTTATTTACAAATAATCATATACATACAAAGCAGACAAGTCCTTAGGTTTAGGCTTGCATGGAGTTTGATGGGTAAGTAACCTCTTGAAGTTTAGTTGGCTCAACTTATCCTAGTAATAGTAACCGGGTTCCAGGGGATTTCAATATCACTGATCTTTCTTCATCGGGCATTGTTTCAGCACAAGCCTCTTTAATAGCGACTGAAATATCCTGAAATTCCGATCTCAATGAGTGTAGTATCGAGTATCAACCAACTTCGGACTACACCAAATCTGGCTATCTCACTACTTCCTAATGGCAAAGTTGGTCAAGTAAGGTTCTAAAGTCAGTTAGTGCTTCATGACACCACACAACGGCCCCGTATTCTCCTTTACTACTCAAAGGCTACCGGTACCAAAAAATGTGTCACACTAACGTAGCTATTGTTTAGACTATGTCGGTATACCCCACACAGTTTCCACAACTTATTTCTACTTACTTAAAAGGTGTCCCAAATCTGGGTAGAGGATCAAAACAAGCCAAAACAAAATACAATAATGTAAAACAAGAAAGTCAAACAATGAAAAGAAAGTAGAGGTGATCTAGCCCTAAGGTAACCCTACTTTTAGAATCTTCCCCAGCAGAGTCGCCAGTTCTGTAACACAGTGGGAGAATTGACTTGGGATGTTTTGTATTTTATCGCAATTGTTGCGGATAACAAGAGTCGTCACCGGGTTTTCTTTTATCCAATAAAGGAAAGGGTGAAAAGAACAGGAAAGACCTTTGAGATTATTTTCTTGAGTTGGAGGGGTAGATTATGAAAAGGGAAGGTGTTAGCACCCTTTTCATCCATAGTTATCTATGGGCACTTAGTTGCTTGCTAGATCACTTGCTTTGTTTGAAAATGTGCTTGTGGTGTCAATGGAAAACATGTAAGGGCCAATGGTGCAATCAAAGGACACTTTTCATAAGGTTATTGACTTTCTGAATCGAAGAAAACCAATAAGAGGCCTTTACTTCCTTAATCAAAGGATGCTGTTTCAAAGGGAAACAAGACTCAATTGAAGCTTGTATGAAGATTATTTCCTTCTGAATCGAAGGAACCTTTTCAGAAGGTCAATGCCATGTGCACCAAGAGCCAACTTGTGATGGGTCATTGGTGTAATCGAAGGTTGCATGCAGGAGGCCACTTGCTTTGTGGGCATTAGCATGAACAGAAACACTTGCCTTGTAATTCATGTAGGAGGCCAATGCTGAAGGTGGATTCGAAGGAGGCACAAATGATGATATTGTCTTATGAATCGAAGGAGGCATGAAATAAGTCCTAGTCCAATCGAAGCAGTCTTGAAAGAGACTAAAGTCCAAACGAAACAAGGGAAATCGAAGAAGGCCTGCAGGAGACCAAAGTCCAACTGAAACCTTATAAATCGAAGTAAACTTGTTTTTTTTCAATTTTGTCAAAAAGATTATTTTTATCTGTTTTCCCCTTTTTTAACAGTTTCCTTTTAATCTTGGTACTGGAAAATCCCCATGTACTTGTGCAAGCTTGAACCTTGAGAATACTTGTGATAAAGGCCTTGAAAAATGAGAGGGAGAATTTCGGGGTACAACAGAGTACATTTAAATACAGACTCAACCGAAGATATGGAAGATGGAAGAGATCAAACATAGCGATCTCGACCAGAGATATCAATGGAGGAAGAAATCTAACACAACAATTTCTACCAAAGATATCAAAGACCTAACAAAGCAGACTCAACCGAAGATATCGAAGATGGAAGATGTTAGAACATAGTTTGGTTCTACATCTTAGTAAGAGTTTTGATGATAGCAAATGCATAATATATATATATATATATATATATATATATATATATATATATATATATATATATATATATATATATATATATATATATATATATATATATATATATATATATATATATATATATATATATATATATATATATATATATATATATATATATATATATATATATATATATATATATATATATATATATATATATATATATATATATATATATATATATATATATATATAAAGAACAAATATGCTCTCTAATAAATTATTTAAATATTCAGAGAAGATCTGATAAAGTGGCATAGAAGTTGTCAAACAATTTGCGCTAAGAAGATCTAATAAGAATATCCGTACAAACTAAATTAAAGTATCACGCTCAATAGAAGAAGTTCTGATGTTATAACGCCGTAAGAACAAAAGTTACAAGATAAAATCTAATGAAGCAATACTCTAATGATCTAAAGTCTCAATGTTATTATTATTATTCTTATCAAATATCAAAGAAGCAAAATTTTGATGCGTTACATTTCATTCATTACAAATCAAGAAAGTAACAGCTGAACAATTAAAATTGGGAAGAACATCTGTATTTTTGGAAAGAAAATCAAATCACAAATCAATAACCTTCCAAAATCAGAAGATTATGTCTCTAATGATTTCATGATAGCTGCCTATATAAAGAGGTCTATGAAAGGTGAAAACCAACAGACTCACGCTTATCAACAAGAGCATTCAAATGCATTCTCATATTTCTTATCTCTTCAAAAATTCATTGTGCTAAAATTTGTGTAAACATCACAGTTGTGATATAGCTTATTAGAAGCATTTGTAAGCACATTTTATAATCTAGAATTGTAATTTCTTGAGAAACCAAGTTGTAGGTTGATCTCAAGAATACATTGGCAATTGTCTTTGTGAAATTATAATCATTTATGATTAATGGATTAAGACCTCGATTGAGAGAGGCAAAATCACCTTGGCGTGTAGACTGGAGTAGTTTGAGTTCAAATAAACCAGGATAACCAAACATGTCATACTATTTTTATTTTTTGAAACCCCAATTCAAACCCTATTTTTTGTGTTTTTCTATCCTTCAAAAGAGATCTAAAAAAGCGATCTCGACCAGAGATATCAAGGAAGGAAGAAATAATACAGCAATTTCGACCAAAGATATCAAAGATGGAAGAGACCTAACAAACCGGTTTCAACCAAATATATCAAAGATGGAAGGGATTTAACAATGCGATCTCGACCAAAGATATCAATGGAGGATGAAATCTAACACATCAATTTCGACCAAAGATATCAAAGATGAAAGAGACTTAACAAAGTGAACTCGGTCAAAGATATCAGAGATGGAAGAGATCTAACAAAGATATATCGACCAGAGAATGTCGATTGAAGGCGAACTCGAATATACATGTCCGGTAAGAATATGGAACATGTATCAAGAAAGAGACTGACTGAAGTAGACTTTAACAAGGAAATACACACTTGCCCAACAAATGAATATTAGAATATTATCAGGGAAAAGGGAAATACCACAGACCCGACTAGTGATAACCACCAAAATAAACTCTACTGGGGGAAACATGATAAAGTCACCCTAGGGATAAGCTGTGAAGGTAGTTCAAACATGAGCACATAACATTTCTGGTTATTTTGGAAACTCAACATAATTAGCTTATACCTTAATGCATGTTTGAATTTTTTTAGTGTAATGCTCCATTCAATGGAAATACTACGCGTTTTGAGGAGGCAATGCAATGATGCATCTTTAACAATGCATATTTAACCGCTTTACTAGGGAAAAACATGGCACTAAAAACTTCTGGGAAGACAAGTAATGTCCGAGCAACCATCCTTGCACATCTGATCCTTCATACAACAAACTGAACTTCATTGGAGAACTGAGATTCTGAATTATCAGCTTCCGGAGAAAGATATCACTGAGGAAGTGAGTTTTTGACAAGAAAGCTGCAAAAATAAATTGCAGCTCAGAAGAGCACTACTTCTGATTCTGGACAAACTCTTGAATTCCTGGGGAATAACTCCACTATCTCCTGCCGGGGACAAGGAGAAATTTTCTAAGAATTGAGATCCTTTTAGGTAGAGTTCTTGATAAAGATAACTTCAATTGGGGATCATATAAATTCTTGAATAAAAAGAATCTACCATTAGACCACACTGGGGGTATTACTGCTGGGATACAAATCTTCACTTGGGGAAGAGGAGAGATTCTTCGAACCAGAAACTCGAGGTTCTGAAACTCCATTGGAGAGAAGAGGAAAGTTGATCAAGACAATCCTCGAAACTTGGTTCTAACTAAGAGAATACCACACCTTCCGCTGGGGAACTGAAAAGCTCTCAATAACAATCTCAATAGTACAAGCTACACTGAGGAGCTATCTTTGTAGGATTCATGCCAACATAGAATTATACTGGGGAGAAGAAAACTTGCTCCGCTGGGGAGAACAATTTCTTTCATGGTAATACAAACCAAAAGCTCCTGTAAGTAAACATAAATCTCTTCATGAAACCTGATAGTAGCATAACGTACTGGGAAAAAAGGTGCAAACTTCACTGGGGAGGAAAATGCACACTTCATGGGGAAGACGAGTGCCAACCTCATTGGAGATCACTGATGACTCCAAGGGGGATATATCAAGAATCCTACTAAAATGAACTTCTCAGGAGATAAGTCCTCGGACAAGAACATACTCTTAAACAAACTCTTAGAGAGAGTGCAACCAGTACTAGAGATATTGGATTTTGCTCAAGAGAGAGTATACCTTTACTAGGGATATTGGATTCTGTTATGAGAAAACATCTTTCCCATTAAGAATATCATGCTAGTCGCAATGAGACATTTCTTTGCTCATTTGCTAGTATGCTTCTTGTCACAAAAGACCAATAATACTTGCAAAAGGGGAAATTACAGCCACATGCACCAGGTATGAGGTGGAAACCTTAGATATCCTTGGGAAACTTAACTTCTCTGAGGAATAAATAGTTTGAGCTAACGAACACTAGGTAAAAACTGCGATGCAAGATTATAAATTTGACATGTCAACTCCGAGGGGAAATGTCACTCAAAAGTGGACTTTGGAGAGAATACCATAAAAATAAATTGCATCCCACTGAAAAGAAATCATCTTGACTTCAAATAACTCCAAAATTCTCAGGGAAAAAACACTCTGCTGAAAGAAGGGAAAACTTCACTTGAGGATGTAAGAACCTTTGGTCAAGGACTCCTTTAAGCTTACCTTCTGTTGAGGATGATACAACACCTTCCATCATTGGGGAAAAGGAGAATTCTTAAAAGAACTCTCACAAGCGTGAGCTATACTGGGGAGATAAACTATTGTACCAAACCCAATAAGATGTACTCTTCTAGGGAAAAGATATCTGAAGAGAAAACTCTTAGCAGATAGACCTTTGTCAAGTAGCCACTAAACCATTACTAGGGAATATAACTCCTTCCTGGAAACAACATTTCCATCAAGAACCTTGTATGGGTAACAACCTAGAATGCTCTCTTCTTTATTATTGACACTCTTCCGAGGATAACAACCCAAACTTTAGTTGGAGATAATAATCCTGGCTTCTGATGGAAGAAACACCAACAACCCAGACTTAGGTCTTTGATGAGCCGAGGGTAATCAATCCTTACTTCCCGACATTCACACGTTGTTTAGTCTGCGCTTAGGCTCAACTTGCTCATACTCTGAAGTGAAGAAATGCTCTTACATAAAACCTTTCCCCATTCTGTAGGGCCTTTGAAGAAATTTTCCTCAAGGGGACTTTCTGAGATTTGTACCATCAAGATAACCTGCCCCAATATTATGAACTAAAAAACACTGCCCCTGACTGACCAGGATTGAAAGTGGTTTAAACCATTCTTTAGTGAATACCCATGCATCTTCATATCCTGAGATGATTCTCCTCTGACCAACGGATTCTCAAAGAGATTTGTCAAATCTCGATATAACTGCCCAGGTTTGACTGCACTTTGAGGGATTCGACTCTCGACTTGAATGCCCCATGTAATACAGTGGGGGAACTGACTTTTGGTTTTGCATTTTATCGCAAATGTTGTGGATAACAAGAGTCGCCACTGACTTTTCTTTTATCTAATAAAGGAGAGGGTGAAAAGAACAGGAAAGACCTTTGAGAATTTTTTTGAGTAAGGAGGGTAGGTTATGAAAAGGGAAGGTGTTAGCACCCTTTTCATCTGTAGTTATCTATGGGCTCTTAACCGTTAGGTCACTTTTGAAAATGCTTTGTGTTTGTGTGTTTTGAAAATATTTTGAAAAATGCCTAAGTGCGGCAAACTTTATAATGATTCACGTATCACAGAGAATTCCTACAAAGTGTTTGTTTTTTAAAAATATTTAAGAAGAGAAGTGTATTGTGTGAAAAATGTTTTGAAATGTTCGTAAGCAAGTGATTAAGAACTATCTGCCCACTCAAAAGTATTTTGTTCTTTCCCTCCTCCTTTAGATAGTGTTATCCTACCATTAGTTAGTAGGAAGCCCTATCGTTGGATGTTTGAGGGACAAGCACGGGTCATCGTATAGTTATAAAGGCAACATATAAGGATACCTTTAGCAATTCGAATGGACTATCATCATGTATTCGTAGGCAACATCGAGAGACAAGATCATTTACCAAAGGCAACATCGAAGGGTCATCGAGGGACTGTGATCGAGGGTCTTTGCTAATGATATCCCTACGTTCGGGGGACATGATTTTTTTTTGAAGACAACAAGTGGAGACACCCTAGAGAAGCGTGTGTGAAAATGGATTTGTTTCAGATATATTATCTTGATTATTAGGGTTAGCTATGGTTGCTTTTAGTCTTTCCATACAAGCTTATTAGCATACATCGAGCAGTTATAAGGAAAGCGGTAAAGACAAAAAATAAATTTCCTACGCTATTACAATGCTTCAGGAAGGGGAATACAAAGCCATTAAAATGGGGGAAAGAAACAGTGAACCCTATTTTAAGGTATTACAACCTTTATCAGTTACATAATTATGAAAAATTAATGTGAAAATAAGAAAAGCGCGAAGATTGTAAATGGGGAAAATGTGGAAAAATTGTCTTGATAAAAAATGATGATGATTAATCTAACCTAATTGTTTTTAAATTGATAAAAAGGAATTAAATTAAACCTAAAATAACAACCCTAAATTATTTTTAACGGGGGATAATTTAATGATAAAACCTAAAGAAACTAATTTAATTAATTTAATTAAAAGAAAAGTTAATTATTTAATTTATTTTATTAAAGAAAAATCCTAGATCTAAGTTAATTTTGATTTTAATTAGCAAAAAAGTTTAATTATTTTAAAAAATAGAAATTGAAATAAAATAAAAAAGAGAAATGGTGGACCTGAAAGAGTTATTCTGGGGGTGTGAGAAAAGAAAATCCATTAGGCCAAAACACCAGCCCAATACTTGTGTAAGATCCAGTGCATTACTCTCCAAGGGTTCCATGATGTGCCTGCGAATCTTGAGCGTTAGATCTAACTTTGTGAGTATCTGATGATGATGACACGAGGCTGCATAGTGCATGCATGGACTTGCAGGCATTGGATCTGTAAAGAGAAAACATAAAAAAAATATAGTACTAGGGGCAGGGATCGAACCCATGCCCTGGTACGTTAACGCCTTAGCCATACACACTCATATAGATGGGGCGACCTTTACATCTGGTTATGTAAATCGAACAAAAACAATAAATAGAAAACTTGGTTTCAATGACCGGAGAGGCGTCGGAGCCCTAGCTCCGGTCGTCTTCTCTAGTAGCATCCTTCTTTAGAACCTGCAAAACAAGCATTATCAGTGATCCAAAAACACTATACCCACTAATTCAAGAGCTGCAAATCCAATGGAGGTATTTTCATGGACTGAGTCGTGCTAGTTTGAGATCTATAGAAAAAATATCTTAAATCGGTATTGAAATGGCTATGCCCTTTCCGGCCATCATGGGACTCCCACGATGGGCCATTTCTTCACATTGACATCTTATGAACATATTAGTGTAGTTAGTTTGTCTTAAAATATAATAAAACGCAAATGAAAAATCATGTGATATTGAGAAAATAGAGATACATGCTAGCGGATTCTGGGAGTTTTAGATCATCTAGTTTGATCCATACTTACTCTGTGGAGTTGCGGGAAGCGAAATGAATGGATATTTTGCACTAAGGAGGCTTGCAATAAGAGTTTTGTCAACTAAGGGATTTTACAAAAATTTAGAGTTTTAGAAAGCTTTTTTGGGGCAGAGATGCGTGCTTTTTGCTTCTGATATTGCTGTGCTTATATAGAGGGAGGAGTAGGGTAAACAAGCATGGCAAGAAAACAATGCATTCATGGCCTTGAGACAAGAATCAAACACACTTATAACCTTCCATTTTTGATATTGTTCTTGACATTTTTAAGTTCACGCGGTTTTGGCATATTTTTCATGTGTTCTTGGGCCTCCATGTGTTTGAAATTCAAAGCCCACACACCTTGGCCCAATGATTTTGTATTTCATTTAATTTAATTTCATTTAAATGAATAAAAATTCAAATAAAAGAAATAAAAGTCATGAAAAATATGTGCATGGATTTAGAGGTCCTCTAACACATTATGAACATGTTTGAACATCAAAAGTTAGGCACACTAGTTCAAAATTTCAAGTTTGCTCACTTTGCACTTCATACATTTTCTCAAAATCTCCCAACTTGCACAGGTCATAACTCTCTCAATTTTCATCTTTTGAAGGTGATATTTGACTTTTTGGAAAGCTCAATATATCCTCTTCAATTTCTCTTTTTAATATTTTTGCATTTAGAGATTTATCTTGATGTAAGTTGCCTTGACAAGAAGTGTCTTTTTGTTGACTTTTGAAATGACCTATAATGTATGGGCTCATATCTCTCAAATGAGGAACTTTTTGGACTTTAGCATACAAATACAAAGTTGTATAGAATCAAATTTACTTCAAAATGGTCTTTGGTTGGGGAAAATTTGATGAAGCATGTGAAATTTATGCTTGGTCAAAGTTCCGTTGACTTCTCCTAAGGAAATCCTAATTTGGTAACTTTTGACTTTTGATGATTTGAGGGATTCCCTTGAGGAATCATGATCAACCCTTGATAAAATGATAAATATCAATTAAAAATATTGATGTTGACCAAAAATCTTGAAGTTTGACTGTATGTTGACCATAATTGACTTTTTATCCAATAAAAAGTATTTTCAATCATCTGAGCCATTGGCTGCGCAAACTTGTGATGCAAGGCTTGAAACTTGATATGAGTATTGTTGAAGACCTATGGAGAACCATGGAAACCACTTGAGACCTTTTCGACCCAATATTCCTTGAGAAAATCAAAATCCTAGTTGTAGATCCATTGCTTAGGAGGAGCATTTGTCTAATAAACTCTTGAGCCATCTTGAGCAAATGAGGACCCTAGAATAATGGCTTGAAGAAAATGGGAGGGAAATTTTTGCGGTACAACAACTACCCCTGTTTAATCTTCTTAAACATGGAGAGTTAAATTGGCATGTCCTCCATTCACAACTTGAAGGTAGAAGAGGATTGAACACTTAAGTGTATAGAAATTTGCACTCGCATGTGCAGGCGGTAACATCGTTGGTTAACAATATTTCTTGAATGGGCTTAAAGATACCATTCAGAGAGGTGATAGAGAGTCGTCGGAGATGGCCTTATAGATGCCATCCAAAGGTAGACATTGATAGAAGTATCAAAATAAGTCTATGCTCGACTGTATCTGAAGAATGCTTTCTAGAATGAACGTTTCAGGAAGGTGTTTGAGTAGTTACTTATCATGTAGATAGTCGCCCCGTCCTGTTTTGATAATTAATCTACAATCTTCTTTTGTCGGTAAACCCATCCTATTTCGGGAGTTCATACCATCTGGTGATAAAGATAGTCGCCCTGTCCTATTTCGGGAATTGATCTTCACCTGGTCATAAAGATAGAAAGATAGTTTACCCGTCTTATTTTGGGAGTTAATATTCGATTTGTTTATTTAGATAGTCGCCCCGTCCTGTTTCGAGAATTGATCTACAATCAGCTTATTGGTAAACTCGTTATGTTTCGAGAGTTCATACCATTGGTGATAAAGTTAGTCGCCCCGTCATGTTTTGGGAATTGATCATTATCTGATCATAAAGAAAGAAAGATAGTTTCCCCATCCTGTTTCGGGAGTTAATCTTCTATCTGTTCATGTAGATAGTCGCCCCGTCCTGTTTTGGGAATTGATTTACAATCAGTTTGTTGGTAAAGTGTCATGTTTTGGGAGTTCATACCATTGGTGATAAAGATAGTCATCTTGTCCTGTTTCAGGAATTGATCTTTCTCTGATCATAAAGAAAGAGAGATAGTTTACCCGTCCTGTTTCGGGAGTTAATCTTTGCTCGGTTGTATATATAGTTTTCATGTCCTGTTTCGGAAGTTAATCTTCAAACTGTCTGAAAATTGTCGATGATGTTCGTCCGCTAGTAGACTTTACCTGAAAGTATAAAGAGTTAGCTGTATGAAATATAATGATGTATGAAATTTATTGCGTAATTATGTTCTCAAAGTAAATTAGATTGTGCCATATGTGTTTCGTATGCATATGCTATGATGTTTGTAAATGATGGATGAATGTGAAATGTCATTGAAGTGTAGCTCCGTATAACATCTCATTGGGGAAAATAAATCCATGAATGGTGTTGGGATGAAGAATATGTGTAATCTTCAATCTCATGTGGAATGTTTCCGCTGAGGAATCGTGCTCTCTATTTGAGGAAACTCTGTTGGGGAACGTTGATTTCTGCTTGGGGAGAAGAGTTCAAAATCATTGGTCATTTATCACTTTACTGGAGAATTAAATTCTTATATATCCTGACTGGGGATAAAAGAGATGGATAACCTTTCGAGGTGTTGTCTAACCAAGTTTCTGATATGGAAGCTTACTCGTCTGGAGAGGATACGTTTTAATGATATCTGGTCTGATTTCATATTCTATTGCAAGTTTCTGGGGATAGCAACCTGGACTACCCTTTGATGGAGAAAGGTATTTTGCCGGTGATTTGTAGTAGTCAAAGAGATAGGCTCAAGCTGGGGAGAGTGTTTTATTTTGGGGAAATAAACCATGTTGGGTAAATAAACCCTGTTGGGGAAATAAACCCTAAACCTATTGGAGAAACACTTTGTTGAGGAATACTCCCGCTGAGGAAATAATCTCTGCTAGAGAAATGAATTTTGTAGGGGATTTTACAGTTTCGGAGGAATAATCTCGGCTAGGGAAGAGAATTCCTATGAACTGTGCTGACGTCATAATCTCTGAAAAGGATTGGGACTCCGTTGGTTAGCGATGTTGACGGGGAAAGATCATATTCCCTCATCCACTAGGGAAATATGCTGGCGAATTAAGTTATTTCAGCCTTATGGGGAGTGTATCTTTATTGAAAATGAGATTGAGAATATGAATTTATGGGGATAATCGTGTGGGATTTATGGGCGACTTGAACATTATCCCAACTCCTAGAGTCTTGAGAAAATACATATTCATGTTTTTATACATATATTTGTTAACAGTTAATCATATTCATATGCATATGTTCATTCAATTTAGTTATTGGACGTTTTTGCAAACAAAACAAAAAAAACAAAACATTTGAATTTCTGAAATGGTATTTGTATTGATAGTTTGCCTATAAACAGGCAATTTTGTACAAAGAGACAGAAATCCTAGTAAGAGGAAATTGTCTCAAAAATGAAGAAAGATTACAAAGTGAAAACATATAGCTATATGAAAATAATCTCATAGTGTTTCAACTCTGCTATTGCCCCTATGTCTTCGAGCATCTCATCCCTTGCTGTTGGAAGAAGTTGATTGAATTGATTTGTACCATTTGAACCTGATGTTGGTAACAAGGCTTGTTGTAAGTGATCCAATGGGACATAGTCATACGCTTTAATCTCTAACTTCTTCCTGGACCGCTCTTTTGGGTTTTTAGTCCACCAGGATACCCCTTTTTGCCCAAGCCGCCTTTTCAGGTTTTCGACTTGCCGGGTGTACAATCTGTTTATATTCTTATCCCTAATTTTTTCCCGAAACCTTTAGGTTCACCGGGATGCCCTTATTTTTTCCTAGGCCATTCAACCTATCAGTTCACTTTTTCATGTGTAGTATTGTTTGACTATGTCCGTGTTTACAGGGTGTAGGAAATCTTTACCGCCCATGGTGGTTAGTATCATGACACCGCCTAAAAATATCTTCTTGACTATAAATGGCCCTTCGTAGGTGGGAGTCCATTTGCCCTGGGGATCACCCTGCAGTAGGATGATTCCCTTTATTACCAAGTCACCAGCCTGATACACCCGATGCTTGATTTTATTATTGAATGCCTTGACCATGCGCTTCTGATACATATGGCCACACCACTACGAGCCTCTTCTCGTCAATATAATTCAACTGATCCAACCTAGTCTAAACCCACTCGTCTTCGTCTAAGTCTGCATATTTCATAATCCTCAGAGAGGGAATTTGAACCTCGATAGGTAGGACAACTTCCATACCATAGAACAGAGAAAATGGGGTTTCCCCAGTTGATGTTCAAGATGAAGTGTGATAGCCGTGGAGGGAAAATAGTAACAACTCATGCCAATCTTTGTAGGTCACAACCATCTTTTGCACGATCTTCTTTATGTTCTTATTGGCGGCTTCCACTATGCCATTCATCTTTGGTCGATACGGAGAAGAGCTGTGGTGATTGATCTTGAACTGGATGTAGAGTTATGTGATCATGGTGTTGTTAAGGTTAGTACCATTATTTGTGATAATCCTCTCGGGGATGCCATACCGACAGATAAGGTTATGCCGAATGAACTGAGCCACAACGTTCTTGGTAATAGATGCGAACGAGGCTACTTCAACCCACTTTGTGAAATAATCAATAGCAACCAAGATGAAATAGTGTCCGTTAGAACCGGTAGGCTTAATCTCTCCAATCATATCAATGCCCCACATCACAAATGGCCAAGGAGAAGTCAAGATATTCAGAGATACTAGAGGCACGTGTACTTTATCAGCGTAGATCTGGTATTTATGGCAATTTCTCGAGTGGTGGTGACAGTCGGTTTCCATAGTCGACCAATATTAACCTGCTCTCAAAATCTTCTTAGCCATAGTATTCCCACTGGAATGAGTGCCAAAGATGCCTTCGTGCATATCCTCCATACAACGAAGAAAGGTCTAATCATGATTACGCTTGTACAAAATTCCATTGCTCAAAAAGAATTTAGCCGAGAACCTCCGTAGGAACTTCTTGTCATTGATAGATGCCCCATCAGGGTACTCTTGAGTCTCAAGATACCTCTTCACTTCATAAAACCAAGGTTTTTCTTCTACTCCATCAGTGCTAACTTCATAGCAGTGTGTTGGTTAGTCCATTCTTTCAATGGTAATTCTGGGAGCCTCGTTGTCCCATCCGACCTTGAACATAGATGACATTGTAGCCAATGTGTCTGCCAAATGATTCTCTTCTCGTGGGATGTGCTCAAAGGTAATTTCCTCAAAATCCAGGATTAAGATTAACACGTGATCTTTATAAGGAATGAGATTAGGGTGCTTCGTATCCCATTCTCCCTTGATCTGACTGATCACCAGGGTCGAGTCCCCATATGCATCCAAGAACTTGACTCTTAGGTCAATAAAAGATTTAATGCTGTAATACGGTGGAAGAACCGACTGTTATACTAGTTTTGCAGTTGTATTTGCAAATATTGCGGTAAGCAAGAGTCGCCACCGACTTTTCTTTTATCCAACAAAGGAAAGGGTGAAAAGAACAGAAAAAGACCTTTCGAGATTATTTCTGAGTAAGGGGGGTAGATTATGGAAAGGGAAGGTGTTATCACCCTTTCCATCCGTAGTTATCTACGCGCTCTTAGATGCTAGCTCATTTTGAAATGCCTTGTGTTTTATGTGTTTGAAAAGTATTTTGAAAAGACGCCTTAGTGCGGCGAACTTTGTAATGTTTCTCGTATTGTTGAGAACGTATACAAATTGT
The DNA here is from genome assembly GCA_948472305.1 of Vicia faba. Taxonomy (NCBI): domain Eukaryota; kingdom Viridiplantae; phylum Streptophyta; class Magnoliopsida; order Fabales; family Fabaceae; genus Vicia; species Vicia faba. The sequence continues at coordinate 711,708,452 of OX451738.1, forward strand.
TTTGAAAATGTTTTTGGAAAGTTTTCATGTATGTGAAAAAAAATTTTGAGCAAGCATATAAGAACTACCTACTTTACTCGAAAGGGTTCGTTCTTTTTCTCTTTTCTTTTAGACAATGTTATCCTACTATTAGTGAGTAGGCAGCCCTATCGTCGGATGTTTTGAGGGACATTCAGAGGGTCGCCGTTATAGTCACAAAGGCAACTGGGCAAGATACTTTAGTAAACACCCTAGGGTTTTAAAATCAAACCGAGGTAACATCGAGAGGGTCATTTTTTAGATCTTTAAACCAGAGGGTAGCCACTAAAGCCTCTCACGTTTTGAGAGTTGTGACTGTTTTATTCCGAAGGCAACCAAAGTGGGAATACCCTAAAGGTGCGCATGTGCAAGTGCGTTGTATTTCAGTTATTTATCTTGGTGTTAGGTTTGCTACATTTTGTTTTTAATTCTTGTCATGCAATCCTATTAGGCATACATCTAACAGTTTAATATATATACAAGTGCAGAGAATTTAAAGTGTGGAATTTAAACTAACTATTACATGGCTTCGGGGAGTGGGAAATTACAAGTCCAAAAGGGGGATAAAAACAGTAAATAAAATCCTAGTTATTCTATTACATTCCATAAGCAGATACATTAATATGAAAATGATAAATAAAAACACTAAACGCGCGCGAATTAGAAAGGACGTCTAAAAACCCTAAAAATTTCCAAGTAAAAGAAAATTCTTTTTATTGTTTTGTTTATTTTAAGAAAATAGTTTAAGTAAAAAATTAATTAACTAATTAGATCTAATCTTAAGAAAAAGATTAATTATTAATGAAAATTAAAATTATTAAAAAGGAAACTAATTCTATATTTTTTGTATTATTTATTATGAAAAATAATTGGAATTAATTAAATCCTAAGTCTATTGATTTTATAAAAAAAATTTAAGATAATGATAAATTAATTTACAAAAAAAACTAAACCTAATATTTTTTATGATTTTTTTGGTGATTTTCTGATTAAATAATATAAAAAATTAAAATATAAAAATTAATTAAAACAAATAATAAAAAGAAATAATAAAAAGAAAGAGAATGGGCTTGATGTAAGCAATGAGGGGGGTGTGATCTGGAATTTCGCTAGGCTCAAATCTGAGAGCCCGTGCTTGTGCTAGATTCAGTTATGGAAGCCCCTTATAGGTTCAGGGAGAGGCACGTATCTAAGGCCTTCAGATCTAGATCAACTGGTGATGATCTGATGGTACATGGTGTGCGTATGGGACCTAGGAGCACTGGATCTGCAAAGATATAATCAGAAAAAATTATGCAAGAGGCAGGGATCGAACCCCTGCCCTTGCATGCATATAATTCCTTAACACATACACACTCAACCGTTGGGACGACTTTACATCCGTTAACATAAACACGAGCATAAATATATAAAGTAAATCTAGTCTTTCATGTTGACTGTACAACGCATGTGTGCAAAGTGGGGCCCTAGAATTTGAGCAGACCAATCAAGAGTGGAGATAGGGATCTATTATTTTGATCCAGCCAATGAGATGAAGGGCAGTGCCACGCCATCTTGGACCACCACCTGAAACAAGTGAAACCACTGGCCACGGTGGTCACGATCATCTTCTCCAGCGATGTCAAAACTGAAACCTGAAAAACACGCAATATCAAAGCATATAAAGCATCCTACCCCCCTTAAAATTTCCCCAGGAATCCAATGGTGGCATCTATTTGATCTAAAAGTCCCTGTATCGTGAGGTTCGAGTATTTCTGTTTGTGATGCCCTAACAATGACATCACATGATTCAGGCTTGAAATCTCTCATGTGAAACGTCCAATCTGTCCTAAAGAGTGTCTTGAACATAAATCAACTCATCATACATGTCAACAATGCATAAATTTTAAATTTTAAATCTATCAAACCTTGCTTAATCGGTGACGCTTGATTGCGGTGATTTGGGATGCTTCAAGCTTCAAGAGTTATAGGGCCAAACTCTTGGGAGTCTCAGGAGTGTGATGGAGTGTTTATATCTGATGGAGAATGGCTGGATCGTTCACTACAAATTACACCTTCTCTTTGAATTTTTTTGGAATTTTTAGAGTTTCTTTTGAGATAGTTGCGCGTGTTCTTGGATCTGAATAATTTGTACATATATATGGGACCAAATTAGGGTAACAAATATGGTACCATATCATATGTAATTAAGTATAATATTTGATTTGGAATTATATGCATTCTTTCCATTTTAAGACAAGATTTGATTCAAAAATACTCCACACGGTTTGGCCAGCTTGCCATGAGCTTTTTGGTTTCAAAAAGATTTGGATCTTTTATATATTACATATTTCTTGCATTTATTTAGTATTTATTTAATTTATTTTGAATTTATTTGAATAAAAAAAAAAAAAATAATGCATGGATATGTTTAGAGGTCCTTAGATACACCATGAACACGTTTTGGCTCTAAAAAATTGGGTCCAATACTCAAAATCACAAATTTGCTCAATCGAGATTTACTACATTTCTCAAAAATTGCCCAACTTGTGCAAGCTTAAATTTCTAAATTTTTATCTTTTGGAGATGATCTTGGACTTTTTAGAAAGCTCAAGACGTCCCCTTCAATCTCTCTTTTGATAAATTTTGCATTTGGAGGATTTATCTTAATGTAACTTGCCTTGACAAAAAATGCCTTTTTGTTGACTTTCAAAAAGACCTGTAATGTATTGGCTCATATCTTTCCAATGATGCATTTCTTGAACTTGAGGGGAAATCTTTTTGTAGGGAATTGGATTTTCTTCATAATGAGCTTTTGTTGGGGCAAAATGGATGAAGCATGTGAAAGTTAGCCTGGTCAAAGTTCAGTTGATTTTCTCTAGGAAACCCTAATTTTGCACTTTTGGTTCTTGATAATTTGAGAGCATTCCTTGAGGAATCATGATCAACATTTGATAAAATGATGGATATCACTTCAAAATGATGATTTTGACCAAAAATATTGAAGTTTGACTGTATATTGGTCATAGTTGACTTTTGACCTAGTAGAGTTGATTTCCAAGCACTTGAGCAATTGATTGAGCAAGCTTGTAGTGAAAGGCATGAAACTTGGCAGGGACATTCTTTAGGACATATTAGGGACCATGGAAATCACTTGAGGCCTTTTCAACCCAAAATTATTGGTGAGAAGTGAAACCCTAGTTGGAAATCCATTGCTTAGGAGGAGAATTTGTCTGGCTAATTCTTGGTCAACCTTGAGCAATTGAGGACTTCAATGAGCATGTCTTGAGTAAAATGAGAGGGAAAATTTTTGGGTATAACAATTGCCTTTCATGATCTGAAGGTGGAAGATGATTGAACACTAGAGTACCCGGAAATTTGCACTCGCCTGTATACAAAGTGGTGTTGTTGGTTGATGATATCGGGAACAGGCTTATAGATGCCATTTGGAGAAATTGATAAATATTCGTCGGAGATGGGCTTATAGATGCCATCCAAAATAAATGTTGACTTTGAACTGGAAGAAGTATCAAAATAAATCTTTGGTCGATTTACCCTGAGCCATAAGAGGTCTTTTGTGGGGAATCCTGTTCTTGTCGTTTGAGAAGGACTCTGCTGAGAAATGTTGATTTCTGTTTGGGGAATAGAGTCTAGGAGCTTTAGTCATCCATTACTCTACTGGAGAACTATCTCTTAACTGGGGAGATGAAAGTTATTTGTTATCCGGTCGAAATCCAGGCTTGACAGTAACTTACTGAGGATAGTTAAGTTGATTGTTATCTATTCGTATTATAGGCTTCACGGTGACTTACTGGGGAATATGAAATTAATTGTTATCTGGCAGTTTCTAGGCTTCATAGTAACTTGCTTAAGGTTAAAATGTTATCTGGTCTAATTCCAGGTTTCACAGTAACTTATATAAAAGGGTAGAAGTTAATTGCTATTTGGTCTGATTCCAGGCTTTGCAATAAATTGAAATTAAACTGTTATCTGGTCAGATCCAGGATTCGCAGTAATTGAAGAAGTTGAACTGTTATCTGATCATATTCTAGGCTTTGTAGTAACTTAAACTGTAATCTGGTCGAAATCCAGGCTTCTAGTAGCTTGAACTGTTATCTAGTCAGATTCCAAGCTTCATAGTAACTTGAATTCTTATCTCAGATAGTTGCCCCATCTTGTTTCGAGAATTAATCTGGGACCGGCTTTTGTAGGTTGTTGAGATAGTTGCCATGTCTTGTTTCGGGAATCAATCTGGAACCTGCTTTTGTTGGTTCTTGAGATAATTGCCCTATCTGGTTTTAGGAATTAATCTCTAACCTGGTCTTGTAGATTGTCGCCTTGTCTTGTTTTAGGAATTGATCTACAATCATTTGTTCACAGATAGTTTCCCTGTCTGGTTTCAGGAATTAATTTGGAACTGTTGAAAATTGTTGATGATATTTGTCTGTTGATCTTTCTTGAAAAGGTAAAGAGTTAGTCATATACAATGTCATGACACATGAAATGCATTGCGTAATGATGTTCTCAAAATAAATGAGACTGTGCTATATGGATTTTGTATGCATACGCTATGACGCTTGTAAAATGATGTATGAATGCAATATGTGAATGTATCAGTTGTTTTTTACAGTTTCATTGAACTGGGGAAAATAAATCCCCGACTACTGTTAGGGATGAAGAATGTAGTTGAAGTTAAATTTGTTGGGAGATGGATCTCCGTAACTAGGGAAATAAACTCCACCGAAGAAAGAAAAATCCGTAAACCGTTTTGGGGATTTTATGAAACCCTGCTGGGGAAACCAAGAAATTTATAGACCATGCTGAGGAAAGCTCCACGACGCCAAAGAGATGTTTGAAACTCTTGATCTGTTTAAGAGATGTCGAAATACCTGAAATCAATAGGTTATATGCTGAAGATGTGGCGGTGGCCAGCGGGAAGATGCTCCTGCTTCTATACCTACTGAGGAACGTACTCTTGCTAATGATGAATTTTGTGAAAATGACCCCCTAGGGGTGTTCTATGGGGATTTACAGATGGCTTTTCGACATTGTCTCAATTCTTAAAGCCCTTAGCAAGTGTCTTTCTGTTTGTATGCGTGTATTTGTAAACTGTAATCACACTCAAATGCATATGTTCAAAAATAGTCACTGCACGTTTTTGCAAACAAAACAGAAAAATAAAAAACAAGTAGTTTTGCACTTTCAAAGAGATATTTTTGTATTAATTTGACGAAACCTGCCTATAATAGGCGTCTTTGTACAAGGAGACGGACGTACTAATAAGAGAATGTTATCGTAAAAATGAAAAATATACAAAATGGTATACAAAGAGAAAACAACTATGTGAAATAATCTCATTGGGTTCCCATTTTGCTATTGGCTTTATATCTTTGAGCATCTGATCTCTTTGATGCTTGGCTGAAGCTGACTGGATTGATCCATATCATTTGAATTTGACACTTGATACTGAAGTTCGACTGTAAGGTGATCTAAGGGAATATAGTTTTACGCTTCAATACCCGACATTGTGAATGGCCAAGGAGCAGTCAAGACATTTAGAAGAACCGGAGGCACATGTACTTTGTCAGCACAGATTTGGCATTTATGGCAAGTTCTCGAGTGGTGGTAACAATCAGTTTCCATAGTGGACCAATAGTATCCTGCCCGTAGGATCTTTTTATCCATTGTGTGCCCACTAGAACGGGTGCCAAAGGTACCTTCGTGAATATCCTCCATAATTTTCTATGCTTCTCTCTTATCCACATACCATAGTAAGGTAGAATCATGGTTGCGCTTGTAGAGAATTATGTTACTCAGGAAGAACTTGGCGGAGAACCTTCTTAAGAACTTTTTGTCATTAATGGATGCTTCCTCAGGGTACTCTTGAGCTTCTAGGTACCTTTTCACCTTGTGGAACCAAGGCTTTTCTTCTACTCCCTCAGCATCAATCTCATAACAGTGGGTCGTTTCGTCTAATCTTTCAATGGTGATCTGAGGGGATTCATTATCCCACCGAACCTTAAACATGGATGAAATGGTGGCTAGCGCGTCCGCTAACTGATTTTTTCTCGTGGAATATGTTCAAAGGTAATCTCTTTAAAGTATGGAATCAATGTCAACACATTATCTTGGTAAGGGATGAGATTAGGGTGCTTTGCGTCCCATTCTCTCTTAATCTGACTGACTACCAGGGCCGAGTCTCCGTATACCTGTAAGAACTTGATCCTCATATTGATAGCAACTTTGATACCCATAATGCATGCTTCATATTCGGTCATATTGTTGGTACAATTAAAGCATAGTTTGGCAATGAAGGGTGTATGGCATCCTTCTAGGGAGATAATCACAACACCAATGCCATTGCCGAGTGCATTAGAACCTCCATCAAAGACCATAGTCCATTGAGATCCTTTTTTAGGTCCTTCATCCGGTCCACATTCTTCGCAATCAGTTACTAACACAATGTTATCGTCTGGGAACTCAAAATTCATTGACTGGTAGTCGTCTACAACCTGGTGAGCCAAATGATCAGCTAATACGCTCCCTTTGATTACTTTTTGGGTAGTGTATTGAATGTCATATTTGGTCAAGACCATTTTCCATCTTGCTATTCTTCCGGAGAGAGAGGGCTTCTCAAATATGTATTTGATATGATCCATTTTAGATATCAACAAAGTAGTGTGAGTCAACATATACTAACTTAGCCGGCGAGCAGCCCATGCCAAAGCACATAAAGTTTTCTCGAGCTGTGAGTATCTTGTTTCATAGTCGGTAAACTTTTTTCTAAGGTAGTATATTGCATGCTCTTTTCGACCAGACATGTCATGCTGCCCCAACACACACCCCATTGAATTTTCTAATACCGTTAAGTACTTGATCAAAGGTCTTCCTTCAACCGCGACATCAAAATTGGAGGTTCTTGAAGATATTCCTTGATTCTGTCAAAGGCAGTCTGGCAGTCGTCATTCCACTTCACTACTTGATCTTTATTCATTAATTTGAAGATTGGTTCATAAGTAGCGGTTAGGTGGGAAATGAATCTGGTAATGTAGTTTACACGTCCTAAGAATCCCCTAACCTCCTTCCCAGTGCGGGAAGTTGGAATTTCTTGTTTAGCTTTAACCTTTGAAGGGTCTACTTCAATACCTTTGCCACTGACAATGAAACTTAAGAGCTTACCAGATCTTACTCCAAAGGTGCATTTGTTCGGGTTCAGTCTTAACTTGTACTTCTTCATCCTTTCAAATAGTTTTTGCAAATGGTCCAAGTGCTCTTCGTCAATTTGAGACCTGGCTATGATGTCGTCAACATAGACCTCTATCTCATGATGGATCATATCATGAAAAAAAACTACCATATAATGCTGATAGGTTGCCCCAGTGTTCTTCAACCCAAATGGCATAACTTTGTAACAGAAGGTTCCCCACTGTGTGACGAAAGTTGTTTTCTCATGTCCTCAGATGCCATTTTTGATCTGATTATAACCAGAGAAACCGTCCATGAAGGAGAATATCTTATGTTGTTCCATGTTGTCAACCAGAACATCAATGTGGGGAAGCGGGAAGTCATCCTTGGGGCTTGACCTATTCAAATCTCTGTAATCCACACACATATGCACCTTACTGTCGTTTTTAGGTATCGGTACCACGTTCACAATCCATTGTGGATAAGAAGCAACAACTAAGAATCTAGCATTGAATTATTTCATGACTTATGCCTTGATCTTTTCTGACATCTTAGGACGCATACGACGAACATTTTGTTTCACTAGAGGGCAGTCTTCTTTTGTTGGCAGACGATGAACCACAATATCAGTGTCCAGCCCCAGCATGTGTTCGTATGACCAGGCAAACATCTCAATGTAATCATGCAACATCTGAATTAACCGTTCTTTAACACAATTTTCCAAGTTGGCACCTAACTTGACCTCCTTTTTACTCTCCTCATTTCCCAAGTTTACTGTCTCAACCGACTTTCATGAGGTTGTATTACTCTATCCTCTTGTTGTAATAGCCTAGCAAGTTCTCCTGGTACATCACAATCTACCTCACCTTCGTCCTCGGCTTTGTAGATTGTATTTTCAAAGTCATAATTGGAAATAGCAGAATTGTTATCAATGGGATCCAGGGTGGATGTGGATCTGCAATTTGATATATGGGTGTGTGTAAGAGAGTATAGCTATTTTGACAAAAATAAAGTAAAAAGAAAGACAAAGAGCATAAAATTTGTATGCAAAATGTCCAATGATTTATTAATGACATATGAAAATGAAGTGATAACCCTCACAAATAGACCGTTGTGTCTCGGGTAGGACACAAGGCCTTTAGAGTTTAAATTGTTCAAAAATTACACATCCTTAAAAACAGTAAAACAATTACTCTTGGATAAAAGAAATAGGCACAAAGTCTCTAGCCGTCCAATTATTGAGTCCACCGCTGGTAGTAGGGAAGATCCAATTGTCCAGGTCACAGTCACTATCAGTGTCTTCGACAACATTGACTCCTTGGTTGTTGATGCATAGTGGTGGTCCTCTGACACGAGCACGACGAACAACTTTTTGAGCTCCTTAAGTGAAACCCAAATCAAATTTTTCAGACTTATGGGGGATGTCAGGGAGTTGGCCCTAAATAGTACACCCACCTTCTTCAACCATAGCCTTAGCATCTTTTAGAGAAGCCATTTTTAGTGGAGGTCTGGTAATCTTTGGAATAGCGGTAGCAGCCTTGGCATCAACAATCGTCTGAGGAACCTCTTCAAAATTCTGACAGGGGGTCTCAATGAACTCGCTGTCCATCTCGACATATCTGAACAAGTTCAAATGGCTCACCATATACTCTTCTTCGCCACAGACTGTAAAAAGCTTTCTATTAACTGGATATTTTAACATCTGATGCAAGGTGGAAGTGACATCACAGGACCCATGAATCCAAGGGCGTCCCAACACCCAAGAATAAGATGGGAGAATGTCCATCACATAGAAAGTAGAATTGAAATTCTGGGAACCAACTTTAATAGGAATATCTACCTCCCAGTGTACCATTCTCTTGGAACCATCAAAATCCCTCACCACAATATTGTTGGGCTTCAATGTAAGTCCCTCGCAATCTAATCTGTCTAGGGTATTCTTGGGTAGAACATTCAGAGATGAGCCAGTGTCCACCAACACATGAGCTAGGGTAGTGCCCCTGCACTCAATAGAGACATGCAGGGCATTATTATGCTTCCCTCCCTTGGATGTCAACACAATTCTCAAATTGGTCGGCAGAAGTCTCTTGCGGAACATGAGCAAATTTCAGGAACTTCACCAAAGTCTTAGCATGGGCTTCAGAGCATAACAACAAGGCTAGCATTGAAATCTTTGAGGGGGCCTGCCCCAATTGTTCCGCAATATTGTAGTTACTTTTCTGTATAATTTTAAAAATTTCCTCCATTTCTTTCTTGGAGTCTTCAGGAATGGTTTCTTTAGGTTCCTCCATCCGGGTAGGCTCAACCAATACTTCTTTTCCCCGAGGCTCAACTGACTCAGTAGCAGGAATAACAACGGGAGTAACAACAAGAGTATTAACATGAGTATTAACAGGAGTATTAGCAGGAATAACAAAAGGAGTGGCAACAGTCTTTGGAGAGATTTGAGGAGAGAAAATCCTTCTGCTTCTGGTAATTTTACTAGTCCCAACAATGTTGTCGATGTTAGGGTCAGTATCTTCATTAACTTCATTTTAATAACCAATAGGTCTTACTTGACGCCATGGTAATAAATGTCATCTCCATAGTTCCAAGGAACGGCTTTGCCGGAGGAATATGGTATTGGCCCATGAGAGGTGATTATTAAAGGAGAAATCTTAGGAGTGGATGTAATCCTGACAGGACCTTTAGAGGAGATCCTGGGAGGATTGTTGGAAATGGTAAAAATTGACACATCTTCACATCTTATATCTTCACATAGACTTTTCATAGAAGGAGTCTTCTCAAACATAATTTCCTTATTGTTCATCAGGCGTTGGACACCCATTTTCAACAATATGCAACCATTAGGTAGGGACGCACAATGGTAGCAATTCTCACCACAGCCCAGAAATAAACCGGCTCGTAAGAGGTCCTTCTTAACAGTTGGCAGAGGGGTAGTCAAATCATCCATATAAGAGAAAAATAGAACATCATCAACATCGTTAATACCCTTGTCATGCTTGGACATTGGTGCAATTATCACATTGGGGGTTTCAGGAGGGTCAAATTCAATCTCCTTTGCATCAATAAGATCTTGAACTTTATTCTTCCAAGCCCAACAATCATTTGTATCATGCCCTGGACTGTTGGAGTGGTATGAACACCGAGAATTTGGATTATAATGGGGAGATGTAATGTTTGGATTTTTAGGAGGCTCCCTTAGAGTGACCAAGATAGCCTTCATTATATGTTTCAATACCTGAGACAAGGGCATGTTGAGTCTGGTGAATTGTCTTCTAGGCGCATTCCACATGTGCTGATTGTTTTGGCATTAAGCTAATGAAGGGTTGGAGATCATTACAGCTCCTACCGTCGGACTACATTCAGCTTAACCCTGATTTCTCTGGCCATAGGCAGAACTAACTTCCTTCTTTCCACTGAAGGGCTTCTTCACAGCACTCGAAGATGAAACCCCTTGAATTTTTCCACTTTTGATGCCAACTTCTACTTGTTCTCCCGTCAATATCAGCTCGGTGAATCCGAATGAAGAGCTTCTGGTCAAATGGTTGAAAACGGGTCTGACAAAGTACCCAAAAACATATCTACCAGCTCTCTATCAGAAAAAGGAGGTTGGACTCTTCTTGCAATATCTCTCCACTTTTGGGCATAATCTTTGAAACCCTCACTAGAACCCATAAACATGCCTTAAAGTTGCATACGGGTTGGAGCGAGGTAAGCATTGTATGGCTACTGCTTATAAAAAGTAGCAGCCAGATCTTCCCAATTGCGAATATTGGTTCCTTCCAGTTGATAGAACCATTCCAGCTGCGTCCCTGACAAACTCTCCTGGAAGAAATGAACCCATAAATTCCTGTCAGTTGTATGGGGTTGGATCTTCCTGACATAAGACCTTAAATGCAGTTTGGGACAGGAAACACCATAATACTTTGCAAATGCGGGAACTTTGAATTTATGGGGGATAACCATCCCCGAGACTAGTCCTAACTCTTCAAAATCTAGACCAGGTACCCTCTGAATCTCCATAACATTGAGACAATCCTCCAGCTGTTTATACTTGTCATAAGTAGGAGGATATTGTTCTTCAGCATAATCTGCTTCCTCTTCATCAGTCCCTGGGCTGTTATCCTCTTCCTTTGTCTTCTTCCTGATTATCCCCCTCATTTAATGGAGTTACGAATTCTAGAGCTCGCTTGGTTGGTCCTCAAAAGCTTCTTCCCATATTCAAGATGCTAGCCGGTTTCTTTTCCTTCTTTGTCTTCTCTTTAATGATGAGAGCTTTCAGATCTTCTTGTCCCTTAGCCAGAGCCATGAACATCTGTTGGAACTGAGCGTTCTGTGCTTGAAGATCCTTAATTGTTTGTTCGAGAGCCATTTCTTTTTGCTTAAATAAACCACAAAAAGATAAGATACCTGTCTTGAAATACATACTTATGTAATGATGTGCATGGCATGTTTATGCAATGTTTTCCAGGACTTCGGGAAATTTAAATTTGCGAACCGAAATGAAACAAATATTTTATTAGTAGAATTCAAATTACAACTACCTTTTAAGCTTACAATTAAAAATTAAAAAACTCTTAAAATCAAGGCTCCCATGGACGCTTCCTCTTCGTGTCGAGGTAGACATTAAGACTTTTTTCTTTGTGAAGTTGCTTCGTGAGCTCGAACACTTTCTTCTCACTAGTGTAAAACTGAGCTCTAAAGGTATCCCGTTCTTCTTTCATCTAAATCCAGGACCTCTGCAATTCTTCAAGATTAAGGGGCGTGTCAGGGTGGACAGCTGTATAAGGAACATCTTATTTGGTGATAGGCTCTATAATCACTGGCAAGATGGTTGTATATGGCATCATAAGGTTTTGGGCACGATCTCGTACCCATTTGAGATAAAGCTCCATAGGAATGGAGTTCTTGTGCCACAAAGCTCGTATAAACATTTGATGATACCCTTGAACATCATCCTCATAGTTGAATACAATTCCTTAGATAAGCATATCATGGGGACCATCCCTTCGAGCATAACCAAACTGTCGTAATGCCAGAGAAGGATTATAAGTGATACCTCCCCTAATTCCCCAAGGAGTTGCACATTAGGTAATTCCCTACAGCGCTCGATGATAGAGACATCTCCCATAAAATGGGAGTCCCAAAGAATATCTAAGTGAGAAAGTGACATTATCCTTTACAACCAACCCAAACCTTGTCCGTTCTTCAATACTGATTGAGGAAGGTGCGAAATAAACCACCTAGACAACAACGGTACACAACACATCAGAAACCCTCTTCTTTTCATGGTACGAGTGTGAAGGGAATGCAAGATATCTCTGAGCAAAGTAGGCACAGGGTTACGAGAGAGGAACATCTTGATAGCACTCACATCTATGAGTAAGTCTGGATTAGGGAATAGTACTAACCCATAGATTAGAAGAGTCGGGACTTCTTCGAAAGCTTGGAAATCCAAATCATCCCAAAATAATTGAGCCTTTTCTAATAGTAACTTGACTAGGAAACCCTTGACTCCGCTTCTTGTTTCCCAATTGGATATAACGTCAGACCGTTTCAGATGCAAGGCTGCTGCAATGACCTCTAGATTTCGAGCTTCCTCCAAACCGGTGAAAGGTATCTGATCAAGAATAGGTACGCCCAATAATTGAGAGAACTCTTCCATGGTGGGTACCAACTGATAATCGGGAAACGTGAAGAAATGGTGTTTAGGGTCAAAGAACTGAAAGAGTAAACCCATCATCTTCTCATCAAAGCTTGCGGTAACCAGGTTGAGAAGTCGACCATATTTCTTGGTGAACGAGGAAGTCTCAGGAACCTTTGATACTAGTTCTTTGAGTTGAAGAAGTATTCTCACAAAGCTGATTTGGATGGTATTTCTACGAACGAAAGCCATGATCTGCAAAACAGAACAAAGATAAATTCCCTTGGTCCTTGAAATGGTTAGTGAAATGAAAATGGATGTTATGATGCATGATGTTATGTTTGAACAATTTAATCACACACAAGAAAAACACACAAGACCTTAGGTTTAGGCTTGCATGGGGTTTACAGGTAAATACCCTCTTGAAGTTCAGTTGGTCCAACCTGCCCTAGAAAAGTAACCAGGTTCTAAGGAGTCTCAATATCACTGATCTTTCTTTATCAGGTATTGTTTCAGCTCAAGCAATCTTTTCTCGCGACCGAAATATCCCAAAAGTCTGATCTCAATGAGTGTAGTATCGAGTATCAACCAATCCTCAGCTTTATACCGAGGCCAACTATCTCACTACTTTTCTAATGGCCAAGTTTGTTCAACTAAAGGTTCTAAGGTCCGTTACTGCTTTATGACACCACACAGTGGCCCCGTATTCTCCTCGATTTAACATAAGGGATACCGGTACCAACAAATGTGTCATACTAACGCAGCCATCGCTTCAACCATACCGGTCTACACCTTAGTTTCCACTATCTATTGTTGCTTACCTAAAAGGTGCCTCAGATTTGAGTATAGGATCTTTAACAGTAACCCCACCAAACCCCTTAAAAATAAAGCATACAAAACACAGAAGGAAAGTGTGATACGGTGGCAGAACCGACTATTATACTGCTTTTGCGTTTGTGCTTGCAAATGTTGCGGTAAGCAAGAGTCGCCACCAACTTTTCTTTTATCCAACAAAGGAAAGGGTGAAAAGAACATAAAATTACCTTTCAAGATTATTTCTTAGTAAAGGGGGTAGATTATGGATAGGGAAAGTGTTAGCACTGTTTCCATCTGTAATTTACTAAGGGCTCTTAGATACTTAGCTCAATTTTTGAAATCCATTGTGCTTTTTGTGTGTTTGGAAAAGTATTTTGAAAAATTCCTTAGTGCGATGATTCGCTTTATGATAACTCTTGTATCGGTCCTCAAGAGTGTTGATAAAGCGTTTGAAAATGTTTTTGAAATGTTTTGGTGTAAGTGTGAAAGTTTGTTTTGAGCAAGAATCTAAGAACTATCTACTTATATTTGAAAGGTTAGTTCTTTTCCTCCCATCCTTTAGAAAGTGCTATCCTACTATTAGTGAGTAGGTAGCCATATCGTTGGATGTTTGAGAGACATTCGAAGGGACGCTTTTATAGTCACAAAGGAAACTGGGCAAGAAGTTTTAGTAACTACCCTAGGGTTCTACGATCATGTTTTTATCGAGGCAACATTGAGAGGGTCATCGAGGGACTTATAATCTTTTAAATCAGAGGGTAGCCACTAAAATCTCTCACGTTTCGAGAGTTGTGACTATTTTCGAAGGCGACCGAAGTGGGAATACCCTATAGGTGTATATGTGTAAGTGTGCTTGTTTCAGTTATTTGTATTTTGTGTTAGGTTTGCTAACGTTTGATTTTTATGTTCTTGTCATGCAATCATATTAGGCATACATCTAAGCAGTTAATATGTACAGGAATTTAATGTGCGGGAATTTAAATCTACGCTATTACAATGCTTCGGGGAGCGGGATTATTACATGTCCAAACTTTGGGGAAAAAGCAATAAAGAAAAAAAATCCTAAATTAAGCTATTACAGACTGTGAGCAATTACAATAATTTGGAAATAAAAATGCGAAAAGTACTAACACGCACGAATAGTAAGTACGTCTAAAAAATCCTAAGGTATGAAAAAGTACGTCTAAAAGGAATTAATTCTAATGTTTTTTTTTTAATTTTTATTATTAAAAGAAAATGAATTTAAATTCTAAGTTCTAATTAATTTTAATTAAGAAAGGAGGTTAAAATAATTAATAATTAATTTACAAAATTAATTTAATGGAAAAAAACCTAAAACTATATTTTTGTGACTTTTGCTGATTTTTATATTATAAAATAAAAATTATTTTTGAAATTGAATAAACTAAAAGAAAAAAAAAAGCAAAAGATGGGACAAGTACTGATTATTAAACATGGGGTGTGAGATTTGAATTTTTGCAAGGCCCAAAGTGATGAGCCCAGCGCTCCAAAAACCTGCAAAACATAAATGTTAAAAAAAACAAAACGCAGAAAATTGGGGTCGAACCCAGGCCTTCTAGGTAGACACACATGCTTCTCACCACCAGGCCACCTGTTTCAATTGTTAGTATAATTAAACGGAATGATAAAATATGAAAACAAATCTAAAAGCTAAGTCATCAACGCGCGTGTGCTGTAAGTTTGAATGAGCCAATCAAGGGTGGAGAGAGATCCACTATCTGGATCCAACCAATGGGATGAAAGAATAAAGCCACGCCAGCTTGGACCACCACCAGCAATTAGTCAGACCATCGGCTATGGTGGTAACGATCATCTTCTCTGGCGAGGCTAAAAATCAAACCTACAAACACGCAATATCAAAGCAACTAAAGCATCCTACCCCCTTAAAATTTCCCCATGAATCCAATGGTGGCCTTTATTTGATCTAAAAATCCTTGTGTCACGAGGTTCGAGGATTTCCATTTGAGATGCCTTAACAATGGCATCCTAAGACTAAGGCTACAAATCTCCCATTCAAAACATTCAATAAGTCCTAAAGGATGTCCTGAACACAAACCAACTCATTAAACGTATTAACAGTGCATAAATTTAAATTTCAGATCTATCAAACCTTGCTCAACCGGAGATGCTTGATTACTTTGATTTAGGATGTTATGGGCTTCAAAAATGATAGGGACATACCCTTGGGATTCTTAGGATGATGATGGAGGACCTATAAGGGATTGAGGGAGGTTGGACATATGCTTTTGGATTTCACAACTTTGATGTATTTTTTTGAAATTTTTGTAAGGTTCTTCTCAGGCAATTTGTGCGTGTCCAATGCTTGTTGAAGTGGTGTATATTTAGAGGAGATGGAGTGAAGGAGGAAACATGGAAAGAATCTAAACCATAAAGCCATGATGAAAGCCATAATTCTGATTTTTAAAAATTGCCAAAAATGAGATTTCATGCCATGTTGAGACTTGGATGTATCTGGACATTCTTGCATTGGCGCCTTGTACGAATTTGTATTGTTCAGAGTTTTCCTCATCAGAGCTTCTTCGATTACATCACCATTTGCTTTGATTTCCTAATCTAGAAGGATAAACTTAGTCGAATCAGCTCTTGTTCCTTTTCGATGACTTTAAGTTCTAATTCGAATTGCACAAGGCCACATCATCATGGCTCGTTCGATCAGCCCCCAAGCTTGATATCTTCTATTGCTCTGTGCCTTGATTCGAATTGCACAAGGCCTCAAAATCCCTGCCTCAACATCCTTTGCTCTTTCAATACTTTCCTCTTTGACTTGGTGTATGAAAAATCCAATATGATCCAATTGTACTTGTGTAGTCTTGACGCAGTATGAATTTTGTGAGAAAATAATTAAGAAATGAGAGGGAAAATTTTAGGGTACAACAGCTGCCCCTGTTCAATCTTCTTAAACCAGAAGATTTAAATTGGAGATTCCATCATTCATGACTTGAAGGTGGAAGATGATTGAATACTAGAGTGCCCAGAAATTTGCACTCGGTTATGTGGTGGTTGATTGTGTAGGGAATGGGATTAAAGATTCCATTTGGAGAAGATGACTGAGATTTGCCGGAGATGGGCTTAAAGATGCCATCCAAAGTAGATGCTGACTTCATAAGAGGTCCCTTTGTGGGGAATTCATGTTCCTACTATTTTAGGAGGAGCCCACTAGGGAAGGTTGATTTCTGTTGTTCTCCTGCTTAAGGAAAACTCTATGGGGAATAGAGTCTAGGAACTTCAGTTGTCCATGGATCTACTGAGGAATTATCTCTGGAAAAGTTTGTTGTTTTATGGTTGAAATTCAGGCTTCACAGTAATTTGCTAGGGATAATGAAATTAACTGCTATCTAAAAATGTATTAGAAAGAGCCTGTGTAGGGCTGTTTTAGGATGAGTCAGTGTTAGACTTCATCTGGAGATCATGAGAAGAAACCCATGTAAGATTTCTTCAGGATGAGTCCATGATAGACTGCATCTGGAGATCATGAGAAGGGACCCATGTAAGATTGCTTCAGGATGAGTCCGTCTTAGACTGCATCTGGAGATCATGAGAAGAAACCCGTGTAAGATTGCTTCATCTGGTCATGTAGATAGTTTTCCTGTCTGTTTTCAGGTGTTAATCTATAATCAGTTGTTCACAGATAGTTGTCTTGTCTGGTTTCAGGTATTAATCTGGAACTTGCTTTTATCGCTTGTTGAGATAGTTGTCATGTCCGGTTTTAGGTATTAATCTCTGACCTAAGAGAAAGAAAGATAGTTTTTCCGTCTGGTTTCAGGTGTTAATCTTTAATCTGCTCATGTAGATAGTTTTCATGTCTGGTTACAGGTATTAATCTACAATTAGTCGTCAATAGATAGTTGTCCTGTCTTGTTTCAGGTATTAATCTGGAACTTGAAAATTTTCGGTCGTTGAGATAGTTGTCTTATCTGGCTTCAGGTATTAATCTCTAACCTTAGAAAGAAAGATAGTTTTCCTGTCTGGTTTCGGGTATTAATCTTCAATCTGCTCATGTAGATAGTTTTCCTGGCTTGTTACAGGTATTAATCTACAATCGGTCATCCATAGATAGTTGTCCTGGCTTGTTACAGGTATTAATCTGGAACTTGGCAATGTTGGTCACATAGATAGTTCCCCGTCTAGTTTCGGGCATTAATCTTTGACCTGTTATATTTGTTGGTAAATCCGTCTTGTTTCGGGACTTCATACCACTTGGCCGTGTATATAATTTCCCCGTCTAGTTTTAGGCTTTAATCTTTGACCTTCTATGCATAAGTTAATAGTATCTGTCTGTCTGCGAATTCAACCTGAAAAGGTAAAGTAAGTTTCATGTGATGTCATGATGTATGAATTACATGATGCTCTCAAAATAAATGAGATTGTGATATATGCATTTGTGTTGAATTTGTTATGATGTTTGTAGAAATAATGTTTGAATACAATGTATGAACGTATCAGTTATTCTACTGCAGTATTGTTGAATTAGGGAAAATAAATCCCTTATTACAGCTAGGGATGAAGAATGTAGGTCTTCAGATTTTGTTTGAAGTTAAAATGTTGAGAGACAGATTTCCGTTATTAGAGAAATAAACTTTGTTGGGGAAGGGAAACTCCATGCACTGTTTGGGGATTTTGTGAAATCATGTTGGGGAATCCTGAGAAGCCTGGCGACTTCATTGGGAAATTTTTAGATGTTGGAGCAGTAATTTTAGATTCTTGCTCCGCCGGGGATATGAGAACACCTAACACCATTAGGCTGTATACTGAAATTATGGTGGTGACCTTGTAGCAGGATGCCCCTGCCTCTGTACCTGCTAGAGAAGGTATCTGCAAGAGAAAATATCTGTGGGGATTTTGTGGATGGCCCTTAGATATTTTCCCGTTTCTTAAAGCCATTAGTAATTGTCTTTCTGTTTTTATGCGTATATTTGTAAGCAGTAATCACATTCAAATGCATATGTTCAAAAATAATCACTGGACGTTTTGCAAACAAAATAGAAAAGTAAAAAAAAATAGTTTTGCACTTTCAAAGGAATAGCTTTTTATTAACTTGAATAAGCGTTTTTGTACAAGGAGACGAACATACTAGTAAGAGAATGTCGTCATAAGAATGAAACTAATACAAAATAGTGTACAAAGAAAAAATAGCTATGTGCAATAGTCCCATTAGGTTCCCATTCTGCTATTGCTTTTATGCCTTCGAGCGTCTCATCTCTTTGATGCTTATCTGACTGGATTGATTAGTACCACTTGAGCTTGACCATTGATACTGAAGATTGGTTGTAAGGTGATCTAACGGGACATGGTTATACGCTTTAAATCCCTAATTTTTTACCTGGACCGCCCTTTCGGGTTTTCAGTCCACCGGGATACCCTTTTTACCCAAGCCTCCTTTTCAGGTTTTCGACTTGTCGGGTGTACAGATTTTTTTCATATGTATATCCCTAATTTTTTCCCGAATCCTTTTGGTTCGCCGGGATGCCCTTATTTTTGCCTAGGCCAGGCAACCTAGCGGGTCTTTGTTCATGCGTAGTATCTTTTAACTATGTCCGTGTTTACCGGGTGTGGAAGGTCGTCATCGTCCATAGTGGTGAAGATCATGGTTCCACAAGAAAATATGTTCTTGATCACAATTGGACCTTCGTATGTGGGAGTTCATTTTCCCCTGGGATCACCTTGTGGCACGATAATACGCTTGATTACCATATCACCAGCCTGATATACTTGACGTCTAACCTTCTTGTTAAAAGCTTTGATCATACGTTTTTGGTACATCTGACCATGACAGACAGCCGTGGGCCTCTTCTCCTCAATCAGCTTTAATTGGTCAAATCGAGTCTGAACCCATTTGTCTTCATTCAAACCAGCGTCCTTCAAGATTCTCAAGGAAGGGGTATGGACTTCAATGGGTAGGACAACTTCCATACCGTATACCAAAGAAAAAGGAGTTGCCTCTATTGATGTGTGCATTATGGTACGGTAACCATGAAGAGCAAATGGTAACATCTCGTGTCAGTCTTTGTATGTCACTGTCATCTTATGTATGATATTTTTGATATTTTTATTAGGAACTTCTACAGAGCCATTCATCTTTGGCCGGTAAGGAGAAGAGTTATGATGTTGGATCTTGAATTGCACGCAGAGCTCAATGATCATAGTGTTGTTGAGATTGGTACCATTATTCGTAATGATTCTTTCTAGAATATTGTATCGACAGATTAGGTTATGTCTGATGAGTCGGGCCACAACGTTCTTGGTAACAGAAGAAAATGAGGCTACCTCGACACTTTTGTTGAAGTAATCAATGGCGACGAGGATGAAGCGGTGCCCATTAGAGGTTGTAGGTCTAATCTCTCCAATCATGTTGATCCCCCACATTGTGAATGGCTAGGGAGCAGTCAAAACATTTAGAGGAACCAAAGGCATATGTACTTTATCAGCATAGATCTAGCATTTATGATAAGTCCGTGAATGCGGATAATAGTCTGCTTCCATAGTGGACTAGTAGTATCCTGCCCGTAGGATCTTTTTAGCCATCATGTGCCCACTAGAATGGGTTGCCAAAGGTACCTTCGTGTAAATCTTCCATAATCTTCTCTGCTTCAGTCTTATCTATACACCACAGCAAGGTAGAGTCGTGGTTGCGCTTGTAGAGGATTCCATTACTGGGGAAGAACTTGGCAGAGAACCTTCTTAGGAACTTCTTATCATTGACTGAAGCTCCCTCAGGATACTCATGGATTTCAAGATATCTTTTGAATTCACGGAACCAAGGTTTTTCCACTACTTATTCAGTATCAACCTCGTAACAGTATGTTGGTTCATCCATTCTCTCAATAGTGATCTGAGGAGCTTCGTTATCCCACCTGACCTTGAACATGGATGACATAGTCTCTAGTGCGTCCTCTAGTTGATTTTCCTCTCGTGGAAAATGCTCAAAAGTAATTTCTTCAAAGTGTGGAATCAGTGTCAACACATGCTCTTTGTAAGGGATGAAATTAGGATGCTTCATGCCCCATTCTCCTTTGATTTGTCTGATTACCAAGGCTAAGTCTCCAAATAAACTCAAGAATTTGATCCTCAAGTCGATAGCAGCCTTGACACCCATGATGCATGCTTCATATTCAGCCATATTGGTGGTACAATTGAAACATAGCCTTACAGTGAAAGGAGTATAACAGCCTTCAGGAGATATTATCACAATACTGATGTCATTGCCAAGTGCATTAGAAGCTCCATCAAAAACCATAGTCCATCGGGATCCTTCTTCAGGTCCTTCATCCGGTCTAGGTTCTTCACAATCAGTTACTAACATGATGTTCTCGTCATGGAATTCACAATTCATGGATTGGTAGTCATCCACAGCCTGATGAGCTAAATGATCAACTAGTACACTTCACTTAATTGCTTTTTGGGTAGTATACTTAATGTCGTATTCGATCAGGATCATTTTCAATCTTGTTATTCTTCCGAAGAGAGCGGGCTTCTCAAAGATGTATTTGATAGGATCCATTTTAGATATCAACAAGGTAGTGTGGGTCAACATATACTGTCTTAGTCGGCGAGAAGCCCATGCCAAAGCACAACAAGTTTTCTCGAGCAGTGAGTATCTTGTTTCACAATCGGTAAACTTTTTGCTAAGGTAGTATATTGCATGCTCTTTTCGACCATACTCATCATGCTTCCCTAGCACACACCCCATTGAGTTCTCTAATATTGTTAAATACATGATCAGAAGTCTTCCTTTAATTGGCGGCATCAAGATTGAAGGCTCTTTAAGATATTCCTTGATTTTGTCAAAGGCGTACCGGCAATCGTCGTTCCACTTCACTGCTTGATCTTTCTTCAGTAACTTGAGGATTGGCTCACAAGTAGCAGTCAGATGGGAAATGAACCTGACAATATAGTTTAGACGTCCGAAGAATACCCTAACCTCCTTCTCAGTGCAAGGAGTTAGCATTTCTTGTATAGAATTATCCTTTGCAGGGTCCACTTCAATTCCTTTTCCTCTGACAACGAAGCCTAAGAGCTTACCGAATCTTACTCCGAAGGTGCACTTATTCTGGTTCAACATCAGTTTGTACTTGTTCAGTCTTTCAAAAAGCTTTTGCAGGTGGTCAAGGTGCTCCTCTTCAGTCTGAGACCTGGCTATCATATCATCAAAATAGAACTCTATCTCATAATTGATCATATCATGAAACAAAGCTACCATGGCGCGCTGATAGGTTGCCCCGGTGTTCTTTAGCCTAAATGGCATAAATTTGTAATAGAAAGTACCCCACTGTGTGACGAAAGTCGTTTTGTCCATGTCCTCAGGTTCCATTTTGATCTGATTGTACCCGGAGAAACCATTCATGAAGGAGAATACCTTATGTTGTGCGGTGTTGTCAATCAGAACATCGATATGGGGAAGCAGAAAGTCATCCTTGGGGCTTGCCCTATTCAGATCTCTGTAATCCACACACATATGTACTTTACCGTCCTTCTTAGGTACTGGAACAACATTGGAAACCCATTGTGGATAGGAGGTGACAACTAAGAAACTGACATTGAACTGTTTCATGACTTCGGCTTTGATCTTTTCTGACATCTCTAGCCGCATGCGATGAACCTTTTGTTTCACTGGAGGGTAATCCTCTTTCGTAGGTAGGCGATGAACCATTATATCAGTGTCAAGTCCTGGCATGTCTTCGCATGACCAGGCAAAAACCTCAACATATTCATGTAACATCTGTATTAACCGCTCCTTGACACTATGCTCCACATCGGCGCCTATTTTAACTTTTTTCTTGGCCTCTTCAGTACCCAAGTTTACTGTCTCAACTGGCTCTTCATAAGCCTGTTTTGATCTTTCTTCCTGTTGTAACAGTCTGGCAAGTTCTCTTGGTACTTCACAATCTTCCTCACCTTCGTCCTCAGCTTGGTAGATCGGATTTTCAAAGTCATAATTGCCAATAGCAGAACCGTTATCAATGGAATCCAGAGTGGATGTGGATATGCAGTTTGATATGTGGGTGTGTGTAAGAGCATAGCTGTTTTGATAAAGTAAAAAGTAGAAAAAGAAAAAATAAGGAGCGTAAAATTTGTATGCAAAACGTCCAATTATATATTAATGACATATGAATATGAAGCAATAACCCTCCCAAAATAGACCATTATGCCTCGGGTAAGACACAAGGCTTTAAAGTTTCAATTGTTCAAATATTACATATCCCAAAAACAAAAAGACAATTACTCCTGAATAAAAGTGATAGGGACGAAGTCTTTGGCCTCCCAATTGTTGAGTCCACCGTTGATGGTTGGGAAGATCCACTTGTCCACGTCGTAGTCGCTGTCAACATCCTCTATAGCGGAAACAACATCAATAGCATTGATTCCAGGTTCATGCTTGGGCATTGGTGAAGTTATGAAGTTGGAGATATTGGGAGGATCAAACTCAATCTCCTTCGCCTTAATGAGATCTTGCACTTTGTTCTTCAGAGTCCAATAATCATTTGTATCATGTCCAGGACATTTAGAGTGGTAGGCACATCGGGCATTTGGGTTGTAGAGGAGAGATGCAGTATTAGGATTCTTAGGGGCCTCCTTTAGGGTCACCAGGTTGGACTTCAGTAGGTGTGGCAAAACCTGGGATAATGTCATGTTGATTCGGGTAAACTGTCTTTTGGGCGCATCTGGCCTGCGCTGATTGTTTCGTTGTTGGTTTGAGGCATGATTGGAAATCATAACAGCCCCTACGGTCGGACGACGTTTAATTTTGTTTTGATTTCTTTAGCCATAAACAACATTGACCTCCTTCTTTCCAGTGAAATGTTTCTTTGATGTGCTGGACGATGTGTCTATCTAGATTTTACCACTTTTGATGCCCGCTTCTACCCGTTCACCAGTCAGTATCAGTTCAGTGAACCCAGCAGAAGAGCTTCCAATCAGATGGTTAAAGAATGGACCAGACAGCGTGCCCAAGAACATGTCCACCAGCTCTTTATCAAACAATAGAGGCTGGACTCTTCCCGCAAGGTCTCTCCACTTTTGGGCATAATCTTTAAAACCTTTGTCGGAACCCATAGACATACTTTGCAATTTCATACGAGTTGGGCGAGGTCGGCATTATATTGGTACTGCTTGTAGAAAGAAGCAACCAGATCTTCCCAATTATGAATTTTGGTTCTTTCCAATTGATAGAACCATTCCATCTAAGTCCCTGCCAAACTTTGCTGGAAGAAATGTACCCACAGATTCCTATCGGTAGTGTGGCGTTGAATCTTCCTGACATATGACCTTAAGTGCAGCTTAAGGAAGGAGACACCGTCGTACTTGGCAAAGGTATGGACCTTGAATTTCTGCGTGATGACCACCCCTGAGGTCAGCCCTAGCTCTTCAAAATCCATCCCAGGTACCCTCTGGATCTCCATAGCATTGATACGATCCTCCAAATGTTTGTATTTATCATCAGCAGGAGGATGCTGCTCCTCAGAATAGTCAGCTTCATCTTCCTTCGACCCTGGGTTATTTTTTTCTTTCGTTGGCTTCTCTTCTTGATTTTCCCTCTCATTTGACGGGGTTGTGAAATCTAGAGCTCTCTTAGCCGGTCCTCTGAACCTTCTACCTAAATTCAATACACCAGCTGGTTTCTTTGGCTTCTTGGTCTTCCCCTTGACGATCAGTGCTTTCAGATCTTCTTTCCCCTTAGCAAGAGCCACGAACATTTGCTAAAATTGAGCGTTTTGGGATTGGAGATCCTTCACTGTTTTTAAGAGCCATTTCTTTTGCTGAAATAAACAGCGAAAAGAATAAGAAACCTGTCTTGAAATACCTACTTATGCAATGAAATGCATGATAATGTTTATGCAATGTTTTCAAGGACTTCTAAGATCTTAAATTTGCTTAGTCAAAGAGAGAACAAACATTAATTTCATTCATAAGTTTAAATGATTAAAATGATTCCTCTTGGGCTTACAATGGAAGAACAAAGATAAACAAAACTCCAAAATCAAACAGGACTCAAGCTTCCCATGAGTGTATCCTCTTTGGTGCAATGCAGGCATTCAAACATTATTCTTCATGCCGTTGTCTTTAAGCTCCAAAACCTTTTCTCACTTGCATAGAACTGGGTTTCAAAGGTGTCTCATTCCTCTTTGATTTGAATCCAATATCTTTGAAATTCCTCAAGAGTAGTCGGCATGTCAGGATGGAGAATGGTATGAGGTACATCTGTATCTGCAGTGGGTTCCATGATGATGGGTAGAATGGCAGGGTAAGGCATCATGAGATTTTGAGCACGTGCTCACACCCACTTAAGATAAGACTCCAAAGGGATCTAGTTCTTATGCCCCAATGTCTTTCTATCCACTCTATTCACCATGCTCCAAGCTCGGATGAACCTCTGACAATACCCTTGAACATCATCCTCGTAGTTGAATGTAATCCCTTGAACCAATACATCATGAGGACCATTCCTCCTAGCATACCCAAACTATCACAATGCCAAATAAGGGTTATAAGTGATTCCTCCCCTAATTCCTAGGAGAGAGTCATTAGGTAATTCCCCACATCGATCAATGATGGTAACATCTTCCACAGATCAAGTACACTAGTGAATATCTGAATGCGTGAGAGACATCAACCTATTGGAACATATTAAGCCTTGTTCTTTCTTTAACACAAATCGGGGTAGGTGCGAAATAAACCACCTAGCCAATAGAGGAGTGCAAGACATGAGAGTTCCTCTTCTCTTTATAGTGTGAGTGTGGAAAGAGTGCAAAATGTCTCCAAGTAAGGTAGGCACCGAATTATGAGACATGAAAATTTTGATCGTATTCACATCTGAGTTGGTCCGGATTATGGAACAGTACCATCCCATAGATGGGAAGGTCCAACACCTCTTCAAAGGCTTGTAAATACAAAGTATCCCAAAAATAGTGAGCTTTCTCAAACAAGAACTTGTCTAGAGAATCTTTGACACCGCTTCTTGTTTCCCAGTTGGTCACAACATCGGACCGTTATAAATACATGGTTTGAGAAATTTCCTCAGGCTTTGGGTCTCTTTCCATACCATTGAAGGGTAACTGATTGAGGATAGTGTTGTACCCCAAAATTTTCCCTCCCATATTCTTCAAGATTTGCAAAGAGCATGCTTCAAAATCTCCCCAAGGGTTGCACAGTTCAAGGGCCTCCTAACAGTCAAAAATTAGGGTTTTGGTTCTGGAAAAGAAAATGAAGTTTCCAAGGGTCCAATCAAGTCCCACATGCCTATAAATATGGTCAAGCATCCTCATACCAAGTTTCAAGACTTACAGCACAAAATTGCACAGTCAAGAACCCTAATTGCACTACAGTCAACTGTAGGGGCAAAATGGTCATTTGACAGTCAAAAGTTCAAATTTTTGGTCAACATCTCATTTTGAAGCCACAAAAATAATTTGATCAATGCTTGATCATGATTCTCAAAGCTTGGCTCAAAAAGTCTCAAGATGCAAAAGTTTCCATATTTGGACAGTTGAAAAAGTCAACTGTAACTTGACCAAGGCATAACTTCCACATGGATTATCAGAAAAATTCCATCCAAAGCTCATTTTGAAGAGAAAGACATTTCCTACAACTCCTCTTCACACTTCAAGTCCAAGAAATACTCTCACAAAAAGTTATCAATTTCAACATTATAGGTCATTTTCAAAAGTCAAGAAAAAGAGACTTTAAGTCAAAGGACATAACTTGAGATTGGTAAATCAAAATGACATGGGACCAAAAGCATTGGTTAGAGGAGTTAAAGACCTTTCCAAAATGTCAAAGAACATGAGCAAAGCTTAAAAATTGAGCAAGATATGACTTGTGGAAGTTGGGAAATTTTTGGATATTTTGAAAAGTCAACTTTGCTTCAAATGTCTTAAAATTGCTAATGGGCCACATTTTCTTCCAAAATTCATCATCCAAAGCATGTGCACGACCATTTGGCCCAAAGGGAAGTTATTCATCATTTTTATTTATTTATTTGAATTTTTAATTGCTAATAATTCATTTAATTAATTAAAATATGTGGAAAATACTAAACCAAACTTTTTAAATCTTTTTATGCACGAAATACACTCAAGATTCGTGCATGATCTGATATAGAAAGAATCAATGTGATTTGCCATGATTGGAATCAAATATGCATGAAAAAGATTGAAAAATATATGCATGAAAATCAAATATCCATTCAATCAATGCAAAGGTTTTTTGGATCCAATTTTCAACCCTAATCGTTCACATACTTATACTCATGCAAACCCTAGTCCAAGGAACCTCCAAGCTGCGCAGAAACACCATAAGCAACTTTTCAATTTTATCAAAAAAGTCCAAAACTGAAAGTGGCCTTGGAGGACGATTCAGAGAAAAAGATTGATCCCATTAGCTTGCCAAGACATTACTGAAGCTAACTGAACATTTTTCCACATCCATAGCCTCAAGAATTGGTACCTAGCTATCAAACGGTTTCATCTTTTTTGCATAATCGTATCTGATCATTCATGCCATAATTTTCAATTCTAATGCTTGTTTTGTATTGCTCTTATCATTCTGAAGCTAACCCTGTTGTTTAATTAAGTTTTCCTCACCCATACGCGATTTCACCATGGACGATTATTAGGGTTCCTCAAGTTTTGAATTGGGCGTTTACGCATCTTGTAAAATTAGAACATCTCAGGGCCATGGTAAAAATCAGGACACTTGGACGAATCGAATGCAACAGTCGCGCCCAATTTATGAAGCAAGATGGCCTAATCGCTATTCTTGAAAAGGGCATATTTTGGGGGGGTTCAAAACCCCCGCTAATCCTTTTTATGTTTCAGGAAAAAGCAAAACAAGGAAGAAGAAGACTAGGTGGCAAAGCGTGATAAGGTGATTTGAATCCAACGCGCGTTTTTTATTTTTCTAGGCCACTGACCATTTTTCCCTTATATTGTTTATTTGCCATTATATATTCAAAGTGCGTTGGTAGCTCAGCTGGCAGGCGTGTGATTGGTAACCTCTAGGACCTGGGTTCGATCCCAGGTCCCCCTCCCTTTCTCATATTATTTTCCATTCTATCTTCCTATGCAGCGCGTATTCAGGGGCTCACCATACACCCACAATCTCAACGCACCACATGGCCACTGAAGGCAATCTAAAGGCCCAGATCTGATGAACACCATAGGCGTTAGTCAATGCAAACACACGCTGGCATGAAAAGTCAAATAAGGCCTCAAATCATTGGGCCTGAATGCTACAATTTAACCTCCCAATTTGGGACAGAACCCCCCAAGGTTTTGCAATTCTCTTCCTTTTTATTTTATTTGTATTAATTCAATTGTTTTCTTTTTCTTAATTCTTTAAATTAATTTATTTTTCATAAAACATAAAAATAATAAAAAAAACCAGAAATCATGAAAATTAAAATATATTTTATTTATTATTTTTGTAAATAAAAATCATTAATTAATTTAGTTTTCAATTCTAGGATTAATTTTAACATTTTTTTTAATAAACTTAAAATTTGTAGAATTAGGGTTTTAATCAATTTTCATCCTTTTCTTTTCTTTTTATTAATAATTAATTGTTTATTTTTGTAAATAAAAAAATCATTAATTAATTAGGTTTAATTTTAGATTCAATTTTGATATTTTTCTTAATAAATTAAAAATAACTAGAATTAGGGTTAATTAATTAATTTCATTTAGTTCTCATTAAAAAAACATAAATACAAAAACCTCAAAAATAATTTCTTTTTATTTTAATTAATTTGGTCATAATAATTTAATTTCATTTAAAAAGGGTCCAACGCCCTCACTTTCAATTTTAATTCAATTCGCGCATTTATATTCTTTCTTATAATTTTTATGTAATTCTCCCAAAGCCGTGTAAAGTTGATATTTATCTTTATTTCTTTATTTTATGTCAAATTGGGTCCTGGATTTAAATTTGGCGATGTGGACCCGCGCCTTTGTAATAGTTTAGGAACTTTATATTTCTCGCAACTTTTTAACTGCTAATAATTGCATGCAAGAATGAATGACTAAAATAAAAACAAAAGCGTAGATCACCCATGACATGAATAAGACAAAAATATCTGAAAACGACACACAAATCACACACCACCCCTAGGGTACGCCTCACTGTTGCCTTGCCTCGAAAGGTGATCGTCGAGTAGAGGATGTCTTAGTAAGTCCTCATGATCCGGGAACCTGGCATGAGGGTAGCTTCTAAGGTGTCTTCCTATTGCTCTGGTGATCACCATGTCCCGAACCTCGAATTGACCCGAACACCTCCAACGGTGGTGCTACCTACCTCTCAATGGTGGGATGGCACTACTTTAAAGGACATTTACACAGACGAATTCCTTAGGGTAGGTAGACGACTCTAAATACTTGCTCTAATTTCAAAACAAATCAAAAAATACTTTTCACACTGACACCTTTTCAAAAAGCTTTCGAAAGCAACTTTTCAAACACTCTTGAGGACCGATACAAGAGTCGAACTGGAATTTTCAAAGAAACTTTTTTTAAAACCCACAGTTGAAAAGCAAACAAGCCATTTTTGAAAACACAATGAGCAAGTATCTAAGAGCCCATGGATAACCATGGATAGAAAGGGTGCTAACACCTTCCCTTTCTATAACCTACCTCCCGAACCGAGAGCAATCTCTATAAGGAATTTTTCTGTGCTTTTGTCCTTTCCATTTGGAGAAAATAAAAGACGGTGGCGACTCTTGCTTCCGCGACATTTCGCAAACCAGCGTTAAACAGTCAGTTCCAGATCCACCGATCACAGAACTGGCGACTCTGCTGGGGACTTAAACTTAAAGTGAGGTGTACCTTAGGGTTAGTTCATAACTGTGTTTTCAATTGCTTTCTTTGCTTGCTTTAAATTGTGGGACTGTCTTGGGAGTTCTATAGATCCTAACCTGGATCTGGGGATACCTTATTAGAAAGTAGCAACAAGGCCGTGAGGGAACTGTGCGGGGTATACCGACATGGTTGAAACAGTCTGCTACGTTGATGTGGCACTTTGGTGTGTACCGGTAACCCTTGAGTTCAGTCAAGGAGAGTACGGGGCCTCCGCGTGGTGTCGTGAAGCATCAACTGACCTTAGGAACCTTAATAGAACCATCTTGGCCTCTTTAGGGTAGTGAGATAACTGACTTTGGTGCAGTCCGAGGTTGGTTGATACTCGATACTACACTCAATTGAGGGTTGCTTTCCTGGAATATTTCGGTCGCCAGTTCAGTGGCTAAATCGAAACGATGAACAATGAAAGCAATCCCGTGATATTGGGACCCTTAGAACCCGGTTACTTCTAATAGGATAGGTTGAGCCCACCAACTTCAAGAGGGTAATACCCAGACCCCATGCTGGCCTAAACCCTAAGGGCTTGTCTTGTGTGCCTTGTGTGCCTTACATGTTTGTCTTTGTAAATATCTGTGGTGTGTTTAATCATAGCATCATGACATCATCCAGCATCACATGCATTGACTAACCATTTCAGGGGTTCGAATCTTCATCTTTGTTCTTTGTTTTGTAGGACATGGAAACTGTTCGCCGAAAGACAATTCAAATCAGCCTTGTAAGGATCCCTCCTCAGCTTAAGGAGCTTATATCCAGGATTCCCGAGAGCTCTTCATTCAGTGAGAGACATGGAAGACTCATCAGCTTGGTCAATACCAACATTGAGGAAGACATGATAAAGGTCCTGTTCCAGTTCTTTGACCCTCTGCATCACTGTTTCACCTTCTTGGATTATCAGCTGGTACCTACATTGGAGGAGTTCTCCCGGCTCCTGAAGATCCCTATCCTTGATCAACTACCCTACAACGGTACGGAAAAGGAACCCAAACTTGAAGAGATTGCTAAAGCCTTACACCTACAATCATCTGACCTCAAGGGACATTGGGAAGTTAGAAGTGGTATCAAAGGGTTCTTAGCCAGGTTTCTGTTTGAAAAGGCCCATGAATGTTGGAACTCCCTTGACTTACGAGCTTTTGAAGAAGTTGTGGCCCTCCTTGTCTATGGTTTGGTGTTGTTCCCTAACCCAGATCAGCTTATAGATATCAGTGTTGTCCAGATCTTCATGTCCAAGAATCCTATACCTACGTTGCTTGGGGACATCCTTCACTCATGTTACACTCGAACCATGAGAAAAAGAGGTGTTCTTATGTGCTGCACTCCTCTCCTGGGAAGGTCGTTTATTTCGCACCTTCCACAATCAGTCTTGAAGAACGAGCGGGGTTTGAGATGGTCACAATGGTTGATGACTCTTACACATGCAGATATACATTGGTGCCCTCGGTCCAGAGAAGATGTCACTATCATTGATCGTTGCGGGGAGTACCCTAATGTTCCTTTACTTGGAATCAGAGGAGGTATTACTTACAACCCATGTCTGGCTTGGAGACAGTTTGGTTATGCTCGGAGGGATGGTCCTCATGACATGCTAATTCCTGACATAGTTTTTGACTTCGCCAACGATGCACAAGGACTTCGCCAAAGATTTATCAGAGCCTGGAGGATGCCAAGTAGGATAGACAGCAAGACACTGGGGCATAGGAATTCCATCCCGTTGGAACCTTATCTCAAGTGGGTACGAGCCCGCTCCCAGAAGTTAGTGATGCCATATCCTCATATGCTCCCTGTGATCAAAGAACCAGTCTTGGAAGGAGAAGTGTCCTACACCATTCAGCATCCTGATATGCCCACATCCTGGGAAGAGATGCAGAAGAGCTGGATCCAGCTTAAGGAAGAACGGAATTCTCTTGAGACCAGTCTACATGCTAGTGAAAAGAAGGTCCTGGAGCTCACCCGCCTATTGCATGAGGAGAGGAATCTCAATACCTACATAGCTCCAAAGAGGATGCGTAGTGTCTTTTGGGATTGATTTGCTTTGTAATTTGTGCCCATGGGGCTCTGATGTACTGAACAATTATTTCCTTAATGATAACGTGTGTTCTTTTTTGTCTACAACAAATTTGAACTTTCGAACCCTTGAATGCATTGCATAAACACATATCATTCATCATATGCATAGCAGGTTTTCTTCTTTTCAGGTTGCTTACCGTTCTTCGCTGTTTATTTCAGCATCATGAATCCTGACTCATCATCAACTGAGATGTCCATCAAGGCTCTTCAGGCGCAGAATGCGCAACTTCAGGAACTAATCATGGGTTTGGCTCAGGGCCAAGAAGAGCTGAAGGCTTTGCTCCTGAAGAAGGAGAAGAAGAAGAAGAGGAGAACTGTTCTTTTCAACTCGGGCCGAAGGTTTGGCAACACTCTGCAGAATGAAGAGGCTAGTTCTTCTATAGGCAAGGGTAGTCCCCAAGGGGGAAAAGGTCCTAGTCCGGTAGTCTCTGACAACGAGACTGATTTTGATGAGGAACAATATCCTCCTGCCGAAGACAGATACAAGCAGTTGGAGGATAGGCTGAATGCTATGGAGATCCAACAAGTGTCTGGGCTGGATTTCGGAGACTTGGGTCTGTCTACTGGTGTGATCATTCCTCATAAGTTCAAAGCACCATCTTTTACCAAGTATGACGGGGCGTCTTGTCCCAAACTACATCTCAGATCTTATGTGCGGAAGATTCAACCGTACTCAGTGGACAAGAATTTGTGGATCCACTTCTTCTAGGAGAGTCTTTCAGGGACTCATCTCGAATGGTTCTATCAGCTGGATGGGACCAAGGTTCGTAACTGGGAGGAGTTGGCTACTGCTTTCTATAAGCAGTATCAATATAATGCCGACCTTGCCCCTACACGTACCCAACTCCAGGGTATGTCTCTAGGGTCAAGTGAAGGTTTTAAAGAGTACGCACAGAAGTGGAGGGATCTGGCTGGCAGGGTGCAGCCTCCGTTGACTGACCGGGAGTTGGTAGACATGTTCTTGGGGACCCTATCTGGGCCATTTTTCAACCATCTTATTGGTAACTCGTCTGCAGGGTTTACTGATCTTATTCTGACTGGAGAGAGAATTGAGGCTGGGATGAAGTCTGGTAAAATTCAGAAGGGTGCATCTGCAAGTTCTGAGAAGAAGCCCTTCAAGAAAGAGGCTGGTGCGGTATATGGATCCAGAAGACAAGAGAAACCTGAGAGCCGCCAATCTGTCAACGCGGTGATGATTGCTAAGCCTGCTACCACTCCTCGGCAAACCAATCCTCAAAGGGCTGAAAGACCCCGGAGAGAGTTTACCCGCTTGAGTATGACTCTATCACAAATCTTGCCACAGTTGCTGTCCACCAATCTAGTGACTGTCAGAGAGGCCTCAAAGGTTGTGAATACGGCTTCTCCCAAGTACAACCCAAATGCCCGCTGTGCTTATCACTCCGATAGCCCGGGGCATTCCACGGATGACTGTTGGGCATTAAGGAACAAGCTGCAGGACCTTATTGACACCAAGGAGGTACAATTTGAGGCATCTGAGAAGCCTAATGTAGTGACAGCTCCCCTGCCTGCTCATGGAGTGAATGCTGTTGGGGAGGATAATGAAGTGGATGAAGCTGAGTTCAATAGCTGGATCTACCCGACAACTGATGGCGGATTGACCAATTGGATTGCCAAAGATCATACTCCTGTTACTTTTGTTACGCAGTAATAAACTTCTTTGTTTTGTTATTTGTAATAAACAATTAAAACTCTATGGCCCGGTGTCTTACCCGGGGCACCATGGCTTCATTTGTGAGGGCATATAAATTGTCATTTCATATATCATGAATAAAGATCTTGGACGTTTTCTCGCATTTCAAATCTTATGCTCCTTTCCTTTCTTTCCTTCCTTTATATATTTCAAAAAACAGCTGTATTTACACACACTCACTCATACAGGTTTCAATCCACTCTGGATCTCACTGGTAACGACTCTGCTACTGCCAGTTATGACTTTGAAAATCCGATCAACTTAGCCGAAGACGAAGGTGAAGATGATTGCGAGGTGCCTGGCGAGCTTGCAAGACTGTTACTTCAGGAAGATAGGGCAATTCAACCACACGAAGAGCCAGTGGAAACAATAAATCTGGGTACTGAGGCAGACAGAAAAGAGGTAAAGATTGGTGCCAACCTAGAGCTCAGCATGAAGCAACGGTTGACTCAGATGCTACATGATTATATGGAGATCTTTGCCTGGTCCTACAAAGACATGCTCGGGTTGGATACTGATATTGTGGTCCATCACTTGCCTACTAAGGAAGACTGCCCTCCATTCAAGCAAAAGGTCTGTCGTATGCGTCCAGAGATGTCTGAGAAGATCAAAGCCGAGGTTATGAAACAGTTTGATGCTGGGTTTCTTGCAGTGACTTCTTACCCTCAGTGGGTTGCTAATGTGGTGCCGGTACCAAAGAAGGACGGTAAGGTCAAAATGTGTGTCGATTATAGGGATCTGAACAGGGCCAGCCCCAAAGATGACTTCCCTCTACCTCACATTGATGTCCTTGTTGACAATACAGCTCAGCATAAGGTGTTCTCTTTCATGGATGGTTTTTCAGGTTACAATCAGATCAAGATGGAACCTGAAGACATGGAAAAAACTACCTTTGTTACTCAGTGGGGCACCTTCTGCTACAAGGTCATGCCTTTTGGACTAAAGAACGCTGGGGCAACCTACCAACGTGCCATGGTTGCTTTATTTCATGACATGATCCATCATGAGATAGAAGTGTATGTTGACGACATGATCGCAAGGTCCCAGACTGAGGAAGAGCACCTAGATCATCTGCAGAAACTATTTGACCGTTTGAAGTTGTACAAGCTGAGGTTGAACCCGAACAAGTGCACCTTCGGGGTTAGATCTGGAAAGTTGCTAGGCTTCGTTGTAAGTGACAAGGGTATTCAAGTGGACCCTGCCAAGGTTAAAGCCATTCAAGAGATGCCAGTTCCTAAGACAGAGAAGGAAGTCAGAGGCTTTTTAGGACGCCTGAATTACATTGCTCGGTTCATCTCACACCTGACTGCTACCCGTGAGCCAATCTTCAAGCTGCTGAAGAAAGATCAGGTAGTACGTTGGAATGATGAATGTCAGGCTGCTTTTGACAGAATCAAAGAGTATCTCCAAGA
This sequence comes from Vicia faba, assembly GCA_948472305.1. Lineage (NCBI taxonomy): Eukaryota > Viridiplantae > Streptophyta > Magnoliopsida > Fabales > Fabaceae > Vicia > Vicia faba. Next base: position 711,743,171 of record OX451738.1, read on the forward strand.
ACCACCCATCCTTATGCCACCGGTTGAAGGGAGACCTCTGATACTATACCTGACAGTACTTGACAACTCAATGGGGTGTGTGCTGGGGCAGCATGACGAGTCTGGCCGAAAAGAGCATGCCATTTATTACCTTAGCAAAAAGTTTACCGACTGTGAGACCCGATACTCACTGCTTGAGAAAACTTGTTGCGCTTTGGTATGGGCTGCTCACCGGCTGAGACAGTATATGCTGACTCACACTACCTTGTTGATCTCAAAGATGGATCCTATAAAGTACATATTTGAAAATCCTGCTCTGTCTGGGAGAATAGCAAGATGGCAAATGATCTTGACGGAATACGACATCCAATACACAACTCAGAAAGCCATCAAAGGAAGTGTATTGGCAGACCACTTGGCACATCAGGCAGTAGACGACTATCAGTCAATAAACTTCGAGTTTCCAGACGAGAGCATCATGATTGTGACTGATTGTGAAGTACCTGGACCGGATGAAGGACCTGAGGAAGGATCCCGATGGTCTATGCACTTTGACGGAGCCTCCAATGCTTTGAGTAACGGTATCAGCGCTGTAAAAATATCCCCTCAAGGCACTCATACCCCACTCACTGCCCGACTATGTTTCAACTATACCAACAACATGGCGGAGTATGAGGCGTGCATCATGGGTCTCCAAGCTGCGATCGACCTAAGGATCAAGTATCTGAGTGTCTTCGGAGATTCCGCTCTCGTGATCAATCAGATCAAAGGAGAATGGGATACGAAACATCCGAATCTTATTCCTTACAGAGAATGTGTATTGACCTTGATCCCCCACTTCACAGAGATAACCTTTGAACACTTCCCGAGAGAGGAGAATCAGCTAGCGGACGCGTTAGCTACGATGTCTTCTATGTTCAAGGTCAAATGGGATAATGAGGCTCCCCGGATCATCATCTGGAAACTGGACGAACCAGCATACTGTTGTGATCTCGAGACTGAGTTGGTAACTAAGAAGCCTTGGTACCATGAGGTGAAGAGATATTTGGAAGCTCAGGAATACCCTGAAGGTGCATCTGTCAACGATAAAAAGTTTCTAAGAAGATTCGCAGCCAAGTTCTTCCTTAGCAACGGAATTCTGTACAAGCGAAACCATGATTCGACCTTACTGCGTTGTGTGGATAAGACTGAAGCAGAAAGGATCATGGAAGAGCTACATGAGGGGACCTTCGGAACACATTCCAGTGGACACACTATGGCAAAGAAAATCCTTCGGGCAGGGTATTTCTGGTCCACAATGGAAGCTGACTGCTATCAACATTCTCGGACATGCCATAAATGCCAGATCTATGCAGATAAGGTGCATGTTCCTCCAGTTCCTCTGAATGTTCTGACTGCGCCTTAGCCGTTTGCAATGTGGGGCATAGATATGATCGGTGAGATTAAACCTACGGCATCCAATAGGAATCGCTTCATCCTGGTAGCGATTGATTACTTCACGAAGTGGGTTGAAGCAGCTTCCTACGTTACGGTAACCAGGACTGTTGTGGCACAGTTCATTCGGCATAACCTGATCTGTCGGTATGGCGTCCCGGAAAGAATTATTACAGACAACGGTACCAATCTCAATAACAAGATGATCACTGAGCTCTGCGAGCAGTTTAAGATACAGCACCACAACTCTTCTCCTTACAGACCGAATATGAATGGGGTTGTAGAAGCAGCAAATAAAAATATCAAGAAAATCGTGCAGAAGATGACAGTGACTTACAAAGATTGGCACGAGATGTTACCGTTCGCTCTACATGGGTACCGTACCTCAGCCAGGACGTCAACCGGGGAAACTCCTTTCTCCTTGGTCTACGGCATGGAGGCAGCCTTACCAATCGAAGTGCAAATACCCTCTCTCCGGATAATGAAGGATGCAGATCTGAACGAAGATGATTGGATCCAGACACGACTTGATCAGCTAAACCTTATTGATGAAAAGAGACTTGCTGCTATCTGTCATGGTCAGACGTATCAGAAACGGATGATCAGGGCATTTAACAAAAAGGTCAGACCACAAGAGTATCAAGTTGGGGATCTGGTGATCAAGCGAATCATCCTTCCTCAGAGTGATCCAAGGGGAAAATGGACCCCTACGTACGAAGGGCCATTTGTGGTTAAGCATGTGTTCTCAGGAGGAGCCATGATTCTAACCAACATGGATGGTGACGACCTTCCTCACCCCGCCAATGCAGACATAGTAAAAAGATACTACGCATGAAAAAGACCCGCTAGGTTGACATAGCTAGGCAAAAATTAGGGCTTCCCGGCGAACCAAAAGGGTTCGGGCAAAATGAAGGGATGAAAATGAAAAAAAATCTGTACACCCGGCAAGTCGAAAACCTGAAAAGGCGGCTTGGGCAAAAATGGGTATCCCGGTGGACTGAAAACCCGAAAGGGAGGTCCAGGCAAAAGTTAGGGATAAAGCGTAATACTATGTCTCATTGGATCACTTTACGTCCAGAATCCGGTATCTACATCAAGTTCAGACGGCATCGATCAGTCAGCTTCACTTTCAACTAAGGTCATCAAGTGATGAGACGCTCGGAGTTATAAAGGCAATAGCAGAGTTGAAACCCAGTGGGATCATTCATTTCACACAAATGTTTTATTTCCTCTTGTATAAATTTGTATAAACTCTTTTGTTCGGCGGCGTTCTCTTACTAGGACGTTAGCCCCTTGTACATAAACGCCTATTTACAGGCAGATTCAAAATCAATACATAAATACACTTTTCAGTTAAAATTGCCAATTTTTTCCTTTTCCTGTTTTGTTTTGCGAAGAACGTCCAAGGTTCAATTTGTGATATATGAATTGAAAATAATTTGCTAACTCATGAATATTTGCATACGAAACAAAGGATTAATTACAGGTAACATTAGAAACAGGGGCAATAAAAAGTTGCCTAAGCAATCTAATTGTTCTATCCTCCAAGGTATCGAGGTAGGTTCAGCTGAAGAACATAACCAGTACATCCCAATTCCCCAGAGAGTGAGCCATTAAGTCAGTACACTCTCCTCAAGCAAAGCTACAATCAAACCTTAAAGAAGTTGGGTATCCTCCCGCAGATCTCAACATTCCCCAGCAGTATATATACATTCTTAACAAGCATCCCCGACAGTCTTGGCCTAAAGATTGTTCCCCGGAGGTATATCAAACATCCAGTGGAGTTATTTCCCCGGTACAATTCAAAACTTCCCCAGGAGAGTCCAATCCAGTTTCCCCAGGAAAATTGGAATCTATCTCCCCAAGCAGTAAGCTTATCCCCAGTAGATTCTGGAAGCTTATCCTCGCAAAGCACGAACGCGTCCCCCGGCTTCATTCAAAGGTTATTTCCCTACCGGGATATAACTGGGTTATCCTCAGCCAAAAGCCACGGAAAGAGCGTCCTCGACGAAGTCTTCTTATTCCCAGCGAAGTCTATTAACACTTCCAACACAACAAGGGTATCCCCAGCAAGTTATTATCAACAGCTCAACAAAGTACCTCTCTCCCCACAGAGTATTGCTTCCCAACAAGATCGCTAAAGTACTTTTCTCCCTGCAGAGTAATCCATTCGCCAAGTTCATTCCCCAACGAAGTTATCTTCTCCTACCGGTATTCTTGCAACTATCATCCCCAGCGGACGCAAAGATCTATTCTTCAACAACAGCCCATGATATGACTTCCCGGCACCCGTCAAGGATTTATTTTCCTAAGACGAAAAGATACATTCATAAACATCGCACTTCCATACATTATAGCATGCATATACGCATCACATCTTACAAATCTCATTTATATTGAGAACATCATTGCTTGATCCATATCATGCATTGCATATGACTGACCTTTACCTTTCAAGAAAGATCCAGTTAAGTTCTCAGCTACATTTCAAGACCTAGACCGGTTCAGTTAAATCGACCCTAAGATTTTACTGTTTCTTATCCAGTCCAAGGCCTTCTCTGGTTCAGTCAGATCGACCCTAAGATCTCCCTGTTTCTTATCCAGTTGAAGATTTCAAGACCTAGACCGGTTCAGTTAAATCGACCCTAAGATTTTTCTGTTTCTTATCCAGTCAAAGGCCTTCTCTGGTTCAGTCAGATCGACCCTAAGATCTCCATGTTTCTTATCCAGTTGAAGATTTCAAGACCTAGACCGGTTCAGTTAAATCGACCCTAAGATTTTCCTGTTTCTTATCCAGTCAAAGGCCTTCTCTAGTCCAGCTAAATCGACCCCTAACAGATTTTCCTGATAAAGACTCAGTAGAAGATATCCAAGATTCTCTCAATGATTACTGTTGAGGTTGAAGTCGCCTATGGTTCTCTCCCCGTTACTGCGGAGGTAGTAATCGTCCCCTGATTCTCTCAGCGTTACCGTTGAGGTTGAAGTCGCCCAAGATTCTCTCAGCGTTACTGTTGAGGTTGAAGTCGTCCAAGATTCTCTCAAGGATACTGTTGAGGTTGAAGTCGTCCAAAGATTCTCTCAATGATATTGTTGAGGTTGAAGTCGCCTATGGTTCTCTCCCCATTACTGCGGAGGTAGTAATCGTCCCCAGATTCTCTCAGCGTTCCTGTTGAGGTAGTAATCGTCCAAGGTTCTCTCACCGTCCCGTTGAGGTAGTAACCATCCCTGGTTCATTCATCACCTTTTGAAGATCCAGATTCAGCTCCTGTAACCAGTCAGGACACATCTATGCAAAGAATTGAAAGACCAGCTCCTGTAACAGGTCAGGTAACCCTTTTCTTTTGCAGGTACGCAAGTTCTCGCTAAGGAATCTCTTACGCGATCAACATCCAGATGGCATCTATAAGCCCATCCACATATCCATCATCTCTTAGCATGGCATCTATAAGCCCATCATCCCATCCATCAATCTCCAAATGGCATCTATAAGCCCATTCCTACCATCACACTACTATGTGAGCGCAAATTTCTGGGCACTCTAGTGTTCAATCATCTTCCACCTTCGGATTACGAAAGGCACGTCAGCCAATCTGCATCCTCAGGTCTAAGAAGATTGAACAGGGGCAACTGTTGTACCCCAAAATTTGCCCTCCCATATTCTTCAAGATTTGCAAAGAGCATGCTTCAAAATCTCCCCAAGGGTTGCACAGTTCAAGGGCCTCCTAACAGTCAAAAATTAGGGTTTTGGTTCTGGCAAAGAAAATGAAGTTTCCAAGGGTCCAATCAAGTCCCACATGCCTATAAATATGGTCAAGCATCCTCATACCAAGTTTCAAGACTTACAGCACAAAATTGCACAGTCAAAAACCCTAATTGCACTACAGTCAACTGTAGGAGCAAAATGGTCATTTGACAGTCAAAAGTTCAAATTTTTGGTCAACATCTCATTTTGAAGCCACAAACATCATTTGATCAATGCTTGATCATAATTCTCAAAGCTTGGCTCAAAAAGTCTCAAGATGCAAAAGTTTCCATATTTGGACAGTTGAAAAAGTCAATTGTAACTTGACCAAGGCATAACTTCCACATGGATTATCAGAAAAATTCCATCCAAAGCTCATTTTGAAGAGAAAGACATTTCCTACAGCTCCTCTTCACACTTCAAGTCCAAGAAATGCTCTCACAAAAAGTTATCAATTTCAACATTATAGGTCATTTTCAAAAGTCAACAAAAAGAGACTTTAAGTCAAAGGCCATAACTTGAGATTGGTAAATCAAAATGACATGGGACCAAAGGCATTGGTTAGAGGACTTCAAGACCTTTCCAAAATGTCCAAGAACATGAGCAAAGCTTAAAAATTGAGCAAGATATGCCTTGTGGAAGTTGGGAAATTTTTGGATATTTTGAAAAGTCAACTTTGCTTCAAATGTCTTAAAATTGCTAATGGGCCACATTTTCTTCCAAAATTCATCATCCAAAGCATGTGCACGACCATTTGGCCCAAAGGGAAGTTATTCATCATTTTTATTTATTTATTTGAATTTTTAATTGCTAATAATTCATTTAATTAATTAAAATATGTAGAAAATACTAAACCAAACTTTTTAAATCTTTTTATGCATGAAATACACTCAAGATTCGTGCATGATCTGATATAGAAAGAATCAATGTGATTTGCCATGATTGGAATCAAATATGCATGAAAAAGATTGAAAAATATATGCATGAAAATCAAATATCCATTCAATCAATGCAAAGGTTTTTTGGATCCAATTTTAAACCCTAATCGTTCACATACTTATACTCATGCAAACCCTAGTCCAAGGAACCTCCAAGCTGCACAAAAACACCATAAGCAACTTTGCAATTTTATCAAAAAAGTACAAAACTAAAAGTGGCCTTGGAGGACGATTCAGAGAAAAAGATTGATCCCATTAGCTTGCCAAGACATTACTGAAGCTAACTGAACATTTTTCCACATCCATAGCCTCAAGAATTGGTACCTAGCTATCAAACGGTTTCATCTTTTTTGCATAATTGTATCTGATCATTCATGCCATAATTTTCAATTCTAATGCTTGTTTTGTATTGCTCTTATCATTCTGAAGCTAACCCTGTTGTTTAATTAAGTTTTCCTCACCCATACGCGATTTCACCATGGACGATTATTAGGGTTCCTCAAGTTTTGAATTGGGCGTTTACGCATCTTGTAAAATTAGAACATCTCAGGGCCATGGTCAAAATCAGGACACTTGGACGAATCGAATGCAACAGTCGCGCCCAATTTATGAAGCAAGATGGCCTAATCGCTATTCTTGAAAAGGGCATATTTTGGGGGGGTTCAAAACCCCCGCTAATCCTTTTTATGTTTTAGGAAAAAGCAAAACAAGGAAGAAGAAGACTAGGTGGCAAAGCGTGATAGGGTGATTTGAATCCAACGCGCGTTTTTTATTTTTCTAGGCCACTGACCATTTTCCCCTTATATTGTTTATTTGCCATTATATATTCAAAGTGCGTTGGTAGCTCAGCTGGCAGGCGTGTGATTGGTAACCTCTAGGACCTGGGTTCGATCCCAGGTCCCCCTCCCTTTCTCATATTATTTTCCATTCTATCTTCCTATGCAGCGCGTATTCAGGGGCTCACCATACACCCACAATCTCAACGCACCACATGGCCACTGAAGGCAATCTAAAGGCCCAGATCTGATGAACACCATATGCGTTAGTCAATGCAAACACACGCTGGCATGAAAAGTCAAATAAGGCCTCAAATCATTGGGCCTGAATGCTACAATTTAACCTCCCAATTGGGGACAGAACCCCCCAAGGTTTTGCAATTCTCTTCCTTTTTATTTTATTTGTATTAATTCAATTGTTTTCTTTTTCTTAATTCTTTAAATTAATTTATTTTTCATAAAACATAAAAATAATAAAAAAAACCAGAAATCATGAAAATTAAAATATATTTTATTTATTATTTTTGTAAATAAAAATCATTAATTAATTTAGTTTTCAATTCTAGGATTAATTTTAACATTTTTTTTAATAAACTTAAAATTTGTAGAATTAGGGTTTTAATCAATTTTCATCTTTTTCTTTTCTTTTTATTAATAATTAATTGTTTATTTTTGTAAATAAAAAAATCATTAATTAATTAGGTTTAATTTTAGATTCAATTTTGATATTTTTCTTAATAAATTAAAAATAACTAGAATTAGGGTTAATTAATTAATTTCATTTAGTTCTCATTAAAAAAACATAAATACAAAAAACCTCAAAAATAATTTCTTTTTATTTTAATTAATTTGGTCATAATAATTTAATTTCATTTAAAAAGGGTCCAACGCCCTCACTTTCAATTTTAATTCAATTCGCGCATTTATATTCTTTCTTATAATTTTTATGTAATTCTCCCAAAGCCGTGTAAAGTTGATATTTATCTTTATTTCTTTATTTTATGTCAAATCGGGTCCTGGATTTAAATTTGGCGATGTGGACCTGCGCCTTTGTAATAGTTTAGGAACTTTATATTTCTCGCAACTTTTTAACTGCTAATAATTGCATGCAAGAATGAATGACTAAAATAAAAACAAAAGCGTAGATCACCCATGACATGAATAAGACAAAAATATCTGAAAACGACACACAAATCACACACCACCCCTAGGGTACGCCTCACTGTTGCCTTGCCTCGAAAGGTGATCGTCGAGTAGAGGATGTCTTAGTAAGTCCTCATGATCCGGGAACCTGGCATGAGGGTAGCTTCTAAGGTGTCTTCCTATTGCTCTGGTGATCACCATGTCCCGAACCTCGAATTGACCCGAACACCTCCAACGGTGGTGCTACCTACCTCTCAATGGTGGGATGGCACTACTTTAAAGGATATTTACACAGACGAATTCCTTAGGGTAGGTAGACGACTCTAAATACTTGCTCTAATTTCAAAACAAATCAAAAAATACTTTTCACACTGACACCTTTTCAAAAAGCTTTCGAAAGCAACTTTTCAAACACTCTTGAGGACCGATACAAGAGTCGAATTGGAATTTTCAAAGAAACTTTTTTTAAAACCCACAGTTGAAAAGCAAACAAGTCATTTTTGAAAACACAATGAGCAAGTATCTAAGAGCCCATGGATAACCATGGATAGAAAGGGTGCTAACACCTTCCCTTTCTATAACCTACCTCCCGAACCGAGAGCAATCTCTATAAGGAATTTTTCTGTGCTTTTGTCCTTTCCATTTGGAGAAAATAAAAGACGGTGGCGACTCTTGCTTCTGCGATATTTCGCGAACCAGCGTTAAACAGTCAGTTCCAGATCCACCGATCACAGATAGGCACACCTAATAATTGAGAAAAATCTTCCATGGTAGGTACCAATTGGTAGTCGGGAAATGTAAACCAGTGATGTAAAGGGTCAAAGAACTGGGAGAGAACTTTCACCATGTCTTCATCAGGGATTTAGGTAACCAAACTGAGGAGTCGACCATGTCCTTTAGTGAACCAGAAATTCTCATGAACTCTTGATGCCAATTCCTTGAGTTGAGGAGGCACCCTTACGAGGTTAACTTGGATAGCATTTCTGCGAATGGGAGCCATGTCCTATAAAACAGACACAAAGATAAGTCCTAAAAGCCTTGAAATGGTTAGTATGATATGACATGTTATGATGTTATGATGTTAAGTACCCTCTTGAAGTATAGTTGGCTCAACTTGTCCCATTAATAGTAATCAGGTTCTAGGGAATCTCAATATCACTGATCTTCTTCATCGGGCATTATTTCAGCGCAAGCCTCTTTATTGGCGACCTAAATATCCCAGAAGTCATATCCCAATGAGTGTAGTATCGAGTATCAACCAACTTCGGACTATAACAAATCTGGCTATCTCACTACTTCTTAATGGCTAAGTTGGTTCAATTAAAGGTTCTAAGGTTAGTGATGCTTCCTGATATCACATAGTGGCCCCGTATTCTCCTTGACTACTCAAGGGCTACCGGTACCAACAAATGTGTCACATCAATATAGCTATCGTTTCAACCATGTCGGTATACCCCGCACAGTCTCAACGATCTATTGCTACTTACCTAAAAGGTTACCCAGATCCCGCTGTAGGATCTTTAGTAACAACCCATACAATCCCTCAAAAGTAAAGCAAGCAAAGAAAACAAGGAAAGCGATTTAAAATGATGAACTAAACTCTAAGGTAATCCACTTTTTATTATCCCCAACAGAGTCGCCAGTTCTGTGATACGGTGGCAGAACAGACTGTTATACTGGTTTTGTGTTTGTGTTCGCAAATGTTACGGTAAGCAAGAGTCACCACCGACTTTTCTTTTATCCAACAAAGGAAAGGGTGAAAAGAACATAAAAAGACCTTTCGATATTATTTCTGAGTAAGGGGGGTAGATTAAGGAAAGGGAAGGTGTTAGCACCCTTTCCATTCGTATTTTTCTACGGGCTCTTAGATGCTTAGCTCAATTTTTGAAATACATTGTGCTTTTTGTGTGTTTGGAAAAGTATTTTGAAAAATTCCTTAGTGCAGCGATTCACTTTATGATAACTCTTGTATCAGTCCTCAAGAGTGTTGATAAAGCATTTGAAAATGTTTTAGAAATATTTTGGTGTAAGTGTGAAAGTTTTTTTTGAGCAAGCATCTAAGAACTATCTACTTATACTCGAAAGGTTTGTTCTTTTCCTCCTATCCTTTAGACATCTCTATCCTACTATTAGTGAGTAGGTAGCCCTATCGTTGGATGTTTGAGAGACATTCGAAGGGACGTTTTTATAGTCACAAAGGCAATTGGGAAAGAAGTTTTAGTAACTACCCTAGGGTTCTATAATCATATTTTTACCGAGTCAATGTTGAGAGGGTCATCGAGGGACTTGTGATCTTTTGAATCGGAGGGTAGCCACTAAAATCTCTCACATTTCGAGAGTTGTGACTATTTGCGAAGGCGACCGAAGTGGGAATACCCTATAGGTGTATATGTGCAAGTGTGCTTATTTCAGTTATTTGTCTTTTGTGTTAGGTTTGCTAACGTTTGATTTTTATGTTCTTGTCATGCAATCCTATTAGGCATACATCTAAGCAGTTAATATATAAAGGAATTTAAAGTGCGGAAATTTAAATCTATGCTATTACAATGCTTAGGGGAGGGAGATTATTACATGTCCAAGCTTTGGGGAAAAAGCAATAAAGAATAAATCCTAAATTAAGCCATTACAAACTATGAGCAGTTACAATAATTTGGAAATAAAAATACGAAAAGTAATAACGCGCGTGAAAATTGCAAGTACGTCTAAAAAAAACCAAAGGTATGAAAAAGTACGTCTAAAGGGAATTAATTCTAATGCTTTTTTTTGTATTTTTATTATGAAAAGAAAATGAATTTAAATCCTAAGTTCTAATTAATTTTAATTAAGAAAGGAGGTTAAAATAATTAATAATTAATTTACAAAATTAATTTAGAGGAAAAAAAACTTATAACTATATTTTTGTGACTTTTGCTGATTTTTATATTATAAAATAAAAATGATTTTTGAAAATGAATAAACTAAAAGAAAAAAATCAAAAGATGGGCCAGGTACTGATTAGTAAACAGGGGGTGTGAGATTTGAATTTTTGCAAGGCCCAAAGTGATGAGCCCAGCGCTCCAAAAACCTACAAAAAAGAAATGTTAAAAAAACAAAACGTAGAAAACTGGGGTCGAACCCAGGCCTTCTAGATACACACGCATGCTTCTCACCACCATGCCATCTGTTTCAATTGTTAGTATAATGAAATGGAATGATAAAACATGAAAACAAATCTAAAACCTGAGTCATCAAGGCGCGCGCTGTAATTTTGAATGAGCCAATCATGGGTGGAGAGAGAGATCAACTATCTGGATCCAACCAACCACGCCAGCTTGGACCACCACTGACAATTAGTCAGACCACCGGCCATGGTGGTCACGATCATCTTCTCCGACGAGGCTAAAAATCAAAACTGGTAAACATGCAATATCAAAGCAACTAAATCATCCTACCCCCCTTAAAATTTCCCCATGAATCCAATGGTGGCCTTTATTTGATCTAAAAATCCCAGTGTCATGAGGTTCGAGGATTTCCGTTTGAGATGCCTTAACAATGGAATCCTAAGATTAACGCTACAAATCTCCCATGCAAAACTTTCAATAAGTCTTGAAGGATGTCCTGAACATAAACCAACTCATTAAATATATTAACAGTGCATAAATTTAAATTTCAAATCTATCAAACCTTTCTCAACCGGAGATGCTCGAGTACTATGATTTGGGATGTTATGGGCTTCAGAAATGATATGGACAGACCCTTGGGATTCCCAGGATGATGATGGAGGACCTGGAATGGATTGAGAGAGGCTGGATGTATACTTTTGGATTTCACAACTTTGATGTATTTTTTTGAAATTTTCGTATGGTTCTTCTCAGGAAATTTGTACGTGTCCAATGCTTGTGGAAGCGGTGTATATAGAGAGCAGATAGAGTGAAGGAGGAAACATGGAAAGAATCTAAACCATAAAGCCATGATGAAAGCCATAATTCTCATTTTGAAAAATTGCCAAAAATGAGATTTCATGCCATGTTGAGACTTGGATGTATCTGGACATTCTTGCATTAGCGCCTTGTACGAATTTGAATTGTTCAGAGTTTTCCTCATCAGAGCTTCTTCGATTACGTCACCATTTGCTTCGTTTCCCTGATATGGAAGGATAAACTTAACCGAATCACCTCTTGTTTCTTTTCGGTGACTTTAAGTTCTGATTCGAATTGCACAAGGCAACATCATCATGGCTCATTCGATCAGCCCCCAAGCTTGATCTCTTCGATTGCTCTGAGTCTTGATTTGAATTTCACAAGGCCTCAACATCCTGGCTTCTTTGATCATCCCCTAAGTTCTCTCTATTCGATTGCTCTGACACCACCCAACTAGCCCAATCGAAAGACTTCATTATGGCCAGTCGAAGCTTCCTTTGGCATGAATGTGCTTGTGTAGGAGGCTTGAGTATGGAAGTATGTTAGATTTTGGGCCAGCAAGCATCTTTTAATATTTCTCTTTCCTTTTGACCAACTAGATTCGTCCTTCAACCAGACCCATCTTCAGACAACAATATGTGTCCTTCGAATGGGCCCTTTGTGTATTGGAAGTTTTCAAGGGTGGAATCGAAGCAGTCATGAAGGGAATTCTTGCCTTGTGAATTTGAAGGTAAACCAAGCATGAGGCCAATGCCTTCTGAATCGAAGGAAAACTGCATGAGGCCATTACCTTGTTTCTGCTGGCATGAAGGAAGTCCTGGTTTTTTGAATCAAAGGCAAACATGTAGATGGTGAAATCGAAGCTTTGTGAGAAGGTAATCCTTGTCCAATCTAAACTTACCTGCAAGAGGTCACATGCCCAAACGAAGGATGTAACTCAAAGTTTGCATAAAAGGGGGCCACATGCCAAAACGAATGATGTAACTCAAAGTTTGCATAAAAGGGGGGCACATGCCCAAACGAAGGATGTAAACCAAACTTGCATTCAAAGAAGGCCACATGCCCAAATGAAAGATGCATGCAGGAGGCCCCTGCTTTGTGAATCGAAAGAAATCTTTCAAAAGGTCATGGTTTTCTGAATCGAATGAAGCTTTTAGAAGGTCATTGTCTTCTGAATCAAAAGAAGCCAGCATGAAGCTACTACCTTCTAAATCAAAGGAAACCAAAAGGAATCCCCTGCCTTTTGAATCGAAGTAAGCCGTTTCAAAGGGAACAAAGCCCATTCGAAGTTGGCCTGCAGGAGAGAATTCAATTGAAGCTAAGCATGAATCGAAACGAGCTTGTTTTTCTTCAATTTTGTCCAAAAAAATCAAATTTATCTTATTTTCTCTTTCAATACTTTCCTATTTGACTTGGTGCTTAAAAAATCCAATATGATCCAATTGTACTTGTACAGTCTTGACCCAGTAGGAATTTTGTGAGAAAAATATTGAGAAATGAGAGGGCAAATGTTGGGGTACAACAGAAAGAAATTTTAAAATGATCTAACTCTAAGGTAACCCCACTTTTATATTTCCCCAGCAGAGTCGCCAGTTCTGTAATATAGTGGCAGAACCAACTATTATACTGGTTTTTCGTTTGTATTTTCAAATGTTGCGGTATGTAAGAGTCACCATTGACTTTTCTTTTATCCAACAAGGGAAAGAGTGAAAAGAACAAAAAAAGACCTTTCGAGATTATATCTGAATAAAGGGGGTAGGTTATGGAAAGGGAAGGTGTTAGCACCCTTTCCATCCGTAGTTATCTTTGTGATCTTAGATGCTACTTTATTTTGAAGTACCTTGTGTTTTGTGTCTTTGAAAAGTATTTTGAAAAGACGCCTTAGTGCGACTAACTTTGTAATGTTTCTCGTATTGTTGAGAACATATACAAAGTGATTTGAAAATGTTTTTGGAAAGAGTTTTGTGTATGTGAAAAATTGTTTTGAGAAAGCATATAAGAACTATCTACTTTACTCAAAATGGTTCGTTATGTTCCTATTTTTCTTTAGATAGTGCTATCCTACTATTAGTGAGTAGGTAGCCATATTGTCGGATGTTTTAAGGGACATTCGAAGGATCATCGTTACAGTCACATAGGTAACTGGCCAAGATACTTTAGTAACCACCCTAGGGTTTTAAAATCATATCGAGGCAACATTGAGAGGGACATTTTTTAGATCTTTAAACCAGAGGGTAGCCACTAAAGCCTCTCACGTTTCAAGAGTTGTGATTGTTTTATTCCGAAGGAAATTGAAGTGGGAATACCCTAAAGGTGCACATGTGCAAGTGCGTTGTATTTCAGTTATTTATCTTGGTGTTAGGTTTGCTACGTTTTTTTTAATTCATGTCATGCAATCCTATCATGCATACATCTAACAGTTTAATATATATATACAAGTGCAGAGAATTTAAAGTGCGGAATTTAAACTAACTATTACATGGCTTCGGGGAGGGGAAAATTACAAGTCCAAAAGGGGGATAAAAAATAGTAAATAAAGTCCTAGTTATTCTATTACATCCCATAAGCATATACATTAATATGAAAATGATAAATGAAAACACTAAACACGAGCGAATTAGAAAGGACGTCTAAAAACCCTAAAAAGTTCTAAGTAAAAGAAAATTCTTTTTATTGTTTTGTTTATTTTAAGAAAATAGTTTAAGTAAAAAATTAATTAACTAATTAGTTCTAATCTTAAGAAAAAGATTAATTATTAATGAAAATTAAAATTATTAAAAAGGAAACTAATTCTATATTATTTGTATTTTTTATTATGAAAAAGAATTAGAATTAATTAAATCCTAAGTTTATTGATTTTATAAAAATAAAAAAGTTAAGATAATGATAAATTAATTTACAAAAAAAACTAAACCTAATATTTTTTATGATTTTTTTGGTGATTTTCTGATGATATATTAAAAAAATTTAAAATATAAAAATTAATTAAAACAAATAATAAAAAGAAATAATGAAAAGAAATAGAATGGGCCTGATGTAAGCAATGAGGGGTGTGATTTGGAATTTCGCTAGACCCAAATCTGAGAGCCCATGCTTGCACTGGATTCAGTGAGGGAAGCCCCTTGGAGTTTCATGGTGAGACACGTATCTAAGGCCTTCAGATCTGCATCAGATAGTGATGATCTGATGGTACATGGTGTGTGCACGAGACCTGGGAGCACTGGATCTGGAAAGATATAATCAGAAAACATTATGCAAGAGGAAGAGATCGAACCCCTGCCCTTGCACGCACGCAACGCCTTAACACATACACACTCAACCGTTGGGACGACTTTGCATCCGTTAACATAAACACAAGCATAAATATATAAAGTAAATCTAGTCTTTCATGCTGACTGTACAACACATCTGTGCCAAGTGGGGCCCTAGTTTTTGAGTGGACCAATCAAGAGTGGAGAGAGGGATCTATTATTTTGATCCAGCCAATGAGATGAAGGGACGGTGCCACGCCAGCTTGGACCACGACTTGAAATAAGTCAAACCACCGGCCACCGTGGTCACGATCATCTTCTCCGGTGATTTCAAAACTGAGACCTGCAAAACACGTAATATCAAAGCATATAAAACATCATACCCCCTTAAAATTTCCCCAAGAATCCAATGGTGGCACCTATTTGATCTAAAAGTCCTTGTACCGTGAGGTTCAATTATTTCCGTTTTTGATGCCCTAACAGTAGCATCACATTATTCAGGTTTCAAATCACTCATGTGAAAAGTCCAATATGTCCTAAATAGTGTCCTGAACACAAATAAACTCATCAAACATGTCAACAATCCATAAATTTTAAATTTCATATCTATCAAACCTTGCTTAATCGGTGACGCTTGATTATGGTGATTTGGGATGCTTCGAGCTTCAAGAGTGATTGGGCCAGACTCCTGGGACTCTCAGGAGTGTGATTGAGTGTTTATATCTGATGGAGAATGGTTGGATCGTTCACTACAGATTGCACCTTCTCTTTGAATTTTTTTTTGAATTTTTTAGGGTTTCTTTTGAGATAGTTGCGCGTGTTCTTGGATCTGAATAATTTGTACATATATATGGGACCAAGTTAGGGTAACAAATATGGTACCATATCATATGTAATCAAGTATAATATTTGATTTGGAATTATATGAATTCTTTCCATTTTAAGCCAAGATTTGATTCAAAAATACTCTACATGGTTTTGCTAGCTTGCCATGAGCTTTTTGGTTTCAAAAAGATTTGGATCTTTTATATCTTACATATTTCTTGTATTTATTTAGTCTTTATTTGATTTATTTTGAGTTTATTTGAATAAAATCAAAACAAATAAAAAAACAAATAATGCATGGATATGTTTAGAGGTCCTTAGATACACCATGAACACGTTTGGGCTCTAATAAATTGGGTCCAATAGCTCAAAATCACAAATTTGCTCAATTGAGATTTCATACATTTCTCAAAATTTGCCCAACTTGTGAAAACCTTAACTTGCTCAATTTTTATCTTTTAGAGATGAACTTGGTTTGTTTAGAAAGCTCAAGATGTCCTCTTAAATCTTTTTTTGATCAATTTTGCATTTGGAGAACTTATCTTTAATGTAACTTGTCTTGACAAAAAATGCCTTTTTGTTGACTTTCAAAAAGACGTGTAATGTATTGGCTCATATCTTTTCAATGATGCATTTCTTGAACTTGAGGGTAAAAGAAAAGTTGTAAGGAATTTAATTTTATTCAAAATGAGCTTTGGTTGGGGAAAAATGGTTGAAGCATGTGAAAGTTATGCCTGGTCAAAGTCCAGTTGATTTTCTCTAGGAAACCCTAATTTTGCACTTTTGGATTCTTGATGATTTGAGAGCATTTCTTGAGGAATCATGATCAACCTTTGATAAAATGATGGATATCACTTAAAAATGTTGATTTTGACCAAAAATCTTGAATTTTGACTGTATATTGGTTATAATTGACTTTTGACCTAGTATAGTTGATTTCCAAGCATTTGAGCAATTGACTGAGCAAGCTTGTAGTGCAAGGCATAAAACTTGGCAGGGACATTCTTGAGGACATATTAGGGACCATGGAAATCACTTTAGGCCTTTTCAACCCAAAATTATTTGTGATTAGGGAAACCCTAGTTGGAAATCCATTGCTTAGGAGGAGAATTTGTATGTCCAATTCTTGGTCAACCTTGAACAATTGAGGACCTCAATGAGCATGTCTTGAGTAAAATGAGAGGGAATATTTTGGAGTACAACAAATGTCCATAGTGCACACTTCATATCCGGCCATGTTGGTTGTACAATCAAAGCATAATCTGGCGGTGAAGGGCTTATGGCAACCTTGAGGAGAGATAATTACAACACCAATTTCGTTTCCAAGTGCGTTAGAAGCTCCATTAAAAGCCATGGTCTGTCGAGATCCTGACTCAGGTCCTTCATTTCGTCCAGGTTCTTCGCAATCTGTCACTAGCATAATGTTCTCATTCGAGAATTCAAAATTCATGGATTGATAGTAGTCTACGACTTGATGTGATAAATGATCTACCATTACACTTCCCTTGATTGCTTTCTGAGTGGTGTACTAAATGTCATACTATGTTAAGACCATTTTCCATCGGGCTATTCTTCTGGAGAGAGCTGGTTTCTAGAATATGTATTTGATGGGATCCATCTTAGAAATCAACAGAGTAGTATGAGTGAACATATACTATCTTAATCGGCGAGCAGCCCATGCCAAAACGCAACAAGTTTTCTCAAGCAGTGAATATTTTGTTTCATAGTTGGTAAACTTTTTGATAAGGTAGTATATTGCATGCTCTTTTCGACCAGACTCATCATGTTTCCCTAGTACACACCCTATTGAATTCTCTAACATTGTTAGGTACATGATTATAGATCTCCCTTTAACTGGTGGCATCAGAATCGACAGTTCTTGTAGGTAATACTTGATTTTATCAAAGGCTATTTGACAGTCATCGTTCCATTTTACTAATTGATCTTTCTTCAGCAGCTTGAAGATTGGCTCACAAGTAGTAGCCAAATGAGAACTGAATCGGGCAATATAATTTAGTCGTCCTAAGAAACCTCTGATTTCCTTCTCGGTACGAGGAGCCGAAATTTCTTGAATGGCTTTGACCTTGGCGGGATCAACCTCAATACCTTTAGCGCTGATGACGAAACCCAAGAGTTTACAGGACCTCACCCCAAAGGTACACTTGTTCGGATTTAACCTTAGCTTGTACTTCTTCAGTCATTCAAATAGTTTATGTAAATGATCAAGATGCTCTTCTCCAGTTTGTAATCTGGCTATCATATCATCGACGCAGACCTCTATCTCATGTGAATCATGTCATGGAATAAAGCTACCATGACACGCTAATAAGTTGCACCGGCATTCTTCAACCCAAAAGGCATAACCTTGTAGCAGAAAGTTCCCCACTGTGTAACAAAAGTTGTTTTCTCCATGTCTTCAAGCGCCATCTTGATCTGATTATAACCTGAGAAACCATCCATGAAGGAGAATACCTTGTGTTGAGCGGTGTTGCCGACCAAAACATCAATATGTGGAAGCGGGGAGTCATCTTTGGGGCTCGCTCTATTCATATCCCTGTAATCTACACACATATGCACCTTTCCGTCTTTATTTGGTACCGGAACAACATTAGAAACCCATGGAGGATAGGATGTCACTACTAATAAACCTACATTAAATTTCTTCATAACCTCATCCTTAATCTTCTCAGACATTTCAGGACGCTTGAGACGAACCTTCTGCTTAATCGAAGAGCGGCCCTCTTTCATTGGCAGATGGTGAACCACAATATCAATGTTGATCCCTAGAATGTCTTCGTACGACTAAACAAAGATCTCTACATAGTCATACAACATCTGAATTAACATGTTCTTGACGCTACTCTCTAAGTTGGCGCCTATCTTGACTTCTTTTCAGTCTGTCTCGATACCCAAGTTCACAACTTTGACTAGCTTTTTATGTGGTTGGATAGCCTTTTCTTCTTGTATTGAGAGTCTGGCAAGTTCTCCCGGTATTTCACAATATTCCTCACCTTCGTCCTTGGCTTGGTAGATCGGATTTTCAAAGTCATGAAAGGCAGTAGCAGAATCAATATCGACGAGATACAAAGTGGATGTGGACCTGTAATGTAGTGTGTGGGTGTGTGTAAGAAACACGTAGCTATATTTTAAGGAAATAAAGTAATGAAAAGACAAAGAGTTCAAAATTTGAATGCAAAAAATTCCAATGTTTTATAAGATGAGCATATGCGGATGAATGATAACAACCCTAACAAATGGACCGTTCTGCCTCAAGTATGGCACAAGGCTTAAAGTCATTGTTTTAAAATTACATATCCAAAAAACTTGAAAGTAAAATAACAGGAAATAGTAATTACTCCTGACTAAAGGATATTGGTATAAAGTCTTTACCCTTCCAGTTATTGAGTCCACCACCAGTAATAGGGAATATCCAATTGTCCAAATCACAGTCACTATCAGTGTCTTCTATAGCATTTACTTCATTATTGCTGATTAAGAAAGGTGGTCTCCCATCACGAGCACGATGAACTGCCTTCTGAGCTTATGAGGTGAAACCCAAACCAAATTTGTTGGACTTGTAAGGAATATCAAGAAGCTGAGCCTAGATAGTGCAACCACCCTTTTTTACCACAGCCCTAGCATCCTTCTGAGAAGCCATTCTTGGTGGATCCTTGGTGATATTAGGTGTAGAAGGAGTAGCTTTAGCAACGACAATCATCGGAGGGATTACTTCAAATATCTAGCAGGGAGTTTCAATTAATTCACCATCCATCTCAACATATTTGAAAGAATTCAAATGGATGACCATGTATTCTTCTTCTCCGTAAACTGTAATGATTTTCCCATTCATTGGATACTTTAATTTTTGACACAAGTTATAGGTAACAGCGTATGCCCCATGAATCTAGAGGCGTTCAAGCAAACAGAAATAGGTCGGATGAATATCCATTACATAGAAAGTGTAGTTGAAGACCTGAGATTCCACCTTGATCGAAAGATCAACCTCTCTGTGTACCATTCTTATTGATCCATCAAAGGCTCTTACCACAATATCGATGGGTTTCAACACTAGCCCTTCATAGTCCAGTCTATCAAGATCACCTTTTGGTAATACATTCAAGGAGAAACCTGTATCCACCAACACATGCACCAAGGTAGTGCCCCTACACTCAATAGAGACGTGCAGGGCCTTATTATGATTCTTTCCTTCTAGAATTAGGTCAGCATCAGAAAATCCTAAACCATTATCAGTTGTTAGGCTTGCAACACAATTCTCAAACTGACCAGTAGAAGTCTCTTGTGGTACATGAGCATTCTTCAGAAGTTTTACCAAAGCCTGAGCATGGGCTTTGGAGCATAATAACAAGGACAACATGGATATTTTGGAGGGCATCTGCCCTAGTTGTTCAACTATATTGTATTCACTTTTGCTGATGATTTTTAGTATCTCTTCCATTTCTTGTTTGGAAGAGTCTTCAATAGTAACATCTTTTGATGGCGCATCAGTCCGGGAAGGCTCAATCATCTTTTCTTTTCCACGAGTGTCAATAGTCGACTCAGTAGCAGGGATGTGAATAGGTGTTGTGATAGTTTTCGGAGGAGAGATTTCCGGAGAGAAGACCCTTCCTGTTCTGGTAACTATACTAGTTCCGACAATATTTTTATCGTTGAGGTTGGTAACTTCAGAATCTTCATCTTCGACAATCTATAGTTCTTTCTTAACACCATGTAATAAACTTCAGCTCCATAATTCCAGGGAACAACCTTGTCAGTGGAATAAAGGACTGGCCCTGGTGCCCTGATGATCAAGGGAGCCACCCTAGGCTCGGCAGGAATCCTTATAGGACCTTTAGAGGTGATCCTTATAGGAGTATTAGATATTATGATTATAGAAACGTCTTCAAGTCTCAGATTTTGAGACATACTTTCATGCAAACTCTCATGGACGGAGTCTTCTCGAATAGAATTTCATGTCTATCAATCAAATGTTGAATACCCTTCTTCAGCCACATACAACCATCAGTTTGGGACACATAATGGTAACAACTTTTAGGATAACCCAGAAATAAACCGGCTCGTAACAGATTCTTGTTAACAATCATCAAGGGAGTGGTCAAGTCAATTATGGTGGAGACATAGGAAACATCGTCAATAGCATTAACACCTTTACCATGACTTGGAATAGGCGCAGTAATCACATTAGGGGTCTCTGAAGGGTCAAACTCAATTTCCTTGTTGTCAATTAGATCTTGAATTTTGTTTTTCAAAGCCCAACATTTATTGGTGTCGTTCCCAGGACTGTTAGAATGATAGGCACACTTTTCATTCAGATTATACTTAGGAGAAGAGGTGTTGGGATTAGGAGGAGGATCCCGCAGTGTTATCAATTATGCTTTCAATAGATGTTATAATGCTGAGACAATGGAATACTAATATTGGTGAACTGTATCCTCGGAGCGTCTGACCTGCGATGATTTCCCTATTGTGGTTGTTGAACAGACGCAGGATTAGAAACCATCACCGCTTCCACTGACTGATAGTGATCATTTTTACCATGTCCCTTCTGGCCATAGACATCATTGGTTTCTTTCTTACTGTTAAACATCTTATTTACAACACTAGAAGATGCAGTCACCAGAATCCTTCCGCTCCTAATACCGCTTTGAACTGGTTCCCCAGTCAGGATTAACTTAGTAAAGCTAACTGACGAACTCCCAATCAGCAGATTAAAGAATGGACTATTCCGAGTGCCCATGAACATATCAGTAAGCTCCCGATCAGACAAGGGAGGTTGGACCTTTCTAGATAAGTCTATCCACTTCTGGGTATATTCCTTGAACCCTTCATTCGAGCCCATAGACATGTTTTTCAATTGCACTCGAGTTGGTGCAAGGTCAGCATTATATTGATACTGCTTGTAAAAAGCAGCAGCTAAATCTTCCCAAGTGTGAATGTTGGTTCTTTCCAGTTGATAGAACCATTCGATTTGAGTACCCGACAAGATTTCCTAAAAGAAATGGACCCATAATTTCATGTCAGTAGTATGAGGCTGGATCTTCCAAACATAAGATCTCAGGTGGAGCTTCGGACAAGACACACCATCATATATGGAAAAAGTAGAGACGTTGAACTTATGAGGGATGGCAACCCCCGAGATGAGATCCATCTCTTTAAAATCCAACCTAGGAACTCTCTGGATCTCCATAACATTGAGACAGCCTTCCAGTTGCTTGTACTTGTCATCAGCCAGAGGATATTGTTCATCTAAATAATTTGCTTCTTCTTTGTCAGAACCCTGGTTGTCAGCCTTCATACTTTTGTCATCTTCTTCTAGGTCATCATTTTCTTCTTAAAACTCCAAAGCTCGCTTGACCGGACCTTTGAGCATCCTACCCATGTTGAGGAGACCAACTGGTTTCTTGACTTTCTCCTTCTTCTATTTAGTGATAAGGGTCTTCAGCTCTTCCTACCCCTTGGCTAGATTCAGGAACATTTGCTGAAACTGGGCGTTCTGAGCTTGGAAACCTTTAACTATTTGTTCAAGAGCCATTCTTCCTGCTGAAATAAACAACAAAAGGATAAGAAACATGTCTTGAAACACATGTCATGTAGTGATATGCATGATATGTATATGCAATGTTTCCAAGGACCTTGCGATATTTAAATTTGCTAACACAAAGGAAACAGAAACAAAGATTTTTATTAATAAGTTTATGTGAATACAAAAGATTACAAAGGAATAAATTTAAAAAAAAAACTCCTAAAGCTCTAAGTTTCCCATGGACGCCTCCTCTTTGTGTTGATATATGCGTTAAGACTCTGCTCCTCGTGACGTTGCTTTGTGAGCTCCAACACTTTCTTCTCACTTGCATAGAATTGAGTCTCAAAGGTGTCTCGGTCTTCCTTAAGTTGAATCCATAACTTCTGCAATTCTTCAAGGTCAGTGGGCATGTCTGGATGGAGGATGGTGCGAGAAATGTCTTCGTCGATAACAGGCTCCATGATTACCGGTAGGATAGCAGGGTATGACATCATAAGGTTTTGAGCACGAGTTCGTACCCATTTAAGATAGGGCTCCAGAGGAATGGAGTTCTTCTATCCTAAAGCCTTGCTATCGATCTTGCTCACCATGCCTCAAGCATGTATAAACCTTTAACGATAACCTTAAGGGTCATTCTCGTAATCGAATACAATACCCTGGATTAGCGTGTCAAGAGGACCATCTCTTCGAGCATAACCAAATTGACGTAGAGCCAGAGAAAGGTTATAAGTAATACCTCCCCTAATGCCAAGGAGTGGAACATTAGGGAATTCCCCACAGTGGTCAATGATAGTGACATCCTAATAAGATCGAGAATACCAGTAAATGTCTGTATGAGAGAGTGACATTATTCTTTGAGACCACCTCAAACCTTGTTCATTCTTCATTATCGAGCGGGGAAGGTGTGAAATAAACTACTTGGATAACAGAGGTATACAACACATGAGAGTTCCTCACCTCTTGATAGTACGAGTGTAAAGAGAATTCAAAATGTCTCCGAGCAAGGTAGGCACATGATTACGAGCAAGAAATATCTTGATGGCGTTCACATCTATGAGTTGGTCTGGGTTAGGGAAAAATACCAATCCATAAATTAACAAAGCCAATATCTCCTCGAAGGCCTGAAAAACTCATAGCATTCAAAAACAGTTGGGCCTTCTCTATATGAAATTTAGCAAGAAAACCTTTTACCCCACTTCTTGTTTCCCAATTAGATATAATGTCGGACCGCTTCAGAAGTAAGGCTGCTGCAGTATCTTCTGGTTTTAGATCTTCCTCTAAATCATTGAAGGGTGTCTGATCAAGAATAGGTACTTCTAGTAGTTGAGAGAATTCTTCCATCGTGGGTACCAACTGATAATCTGGAAAGGTGAAACAGTGATGTGCAGGGTCAAAGAACATGAATAAAACACTCATCATGTCTTCGTCAAAAACGGGTTTAACCCGAATGATTAGTTGACCATGCCTTTTGATGAATGAAGAACTTTTGGAAACCTTTGAGACTAAATCCTTAAGTTGAGGAAGCACCCTTACAAAGGTGATTCAGATAGAGTTTCTGCAAGCGTATGCCATAACCTACAACAAAGAACAAAGATAAATCCCTTGGTCCTTGAAATTGTTAGTGAAAATGATATGGTATGATGTCATGATATTATGATGTCATGTTCGAACAATTAATCATACACAAACAAAACAAACAAGGCCTTAGGTTTAAGCTTGCATGGAGTTTGTAGGTAAGTACCCTCTTGAATTATATTTGGCTCAACCTGTCCTAAGAGAAGTAACTGAGTTCTAGGAGCCTTAATATCATTGATCTTTCTACCAGGCATTATTTCAGCACAAGCATCTGATTTGAGACCGAAATATCCCAAGAGTCTGATCTCAATGAGTGTAGTATCAACTATCGACCAACCTCAGTCTGCACCAAAGTCGGCCATCTCACTACTTTCTAATTTCTAAGTTGTGTCAACTAAGGTTCTACGGCCAGTTAGTGCTTTTTGACACCATGCGGAAGCCCAACATTCTCCTTGACTTAAATCAAGGGACACCAGAACCAACCAATGTGTCACGCTAATGTAGCCATCACTTCAAACGTATCGGTATACGCTGTACAGTTTTCACGATCTATTTCTACTTACCTAATATGAACCTAGATCCGGGTATAGGATCGTTACAAAAGTAAACCCTAGAAAAAAGCCCGAAATGTAAAGCATACAAATCAAGCAAGTAAATAATTTTAAATTTGATCTAGGTCTTAAGGTAATCCCACTTTTTAGTTCTCCCCAGCATAGTCTCCACTTCTATAATACATTGGGAGAACTAACTTTTGGTTTTGCATTTTATCGCAAATGTTGCGGATAATAAGAGTTGCCACCGACTTTTCTTTTGTCCAATAAAGGAAAGGGTGAAAAGAACAAGAAAGACCTTTGAGAATTTTTATGAGTAAGGGTGGTAGGTTATGAAAAGGGAATGTGTTAGCACCCTTTTCATTCATAGTTATCTACGGGCACTTAATCGCTAACTCACTTTTTAAAATTCTTTGTGTTTGTGTGTCTTGAAAATATTTTGAAAAATGCCTAAGTGCGACAAACTTTATAATGATTCCCGTATCACAGAATTCCTACAAAGTGTTTATTTTTTAAAAGTATTTCAGAAGAGAAGTGTATTGTGTGAAAAATGTTATGAAATGTTTGTAAGCAAGTGATTAAGAACTATCTGCCCACTCAAAAGTATTTTGTTCTTTCCCTCCTCCTTTAGATAGGGTTATCCTAACATTAGTTAGTAGGAAGCCCTATCATTGGATGTTTGAGGGACAAGCGCGGGTCACCGTATAGTCATAAAGGCAACATATAAGGATACCTTTAGCAATTCGAATGGATTATCATCATGTATTCGTAGGCAACATCGAGGGAAAAGATCATTTACCGAAGGCAGCATCGAAGGGTCATTGATGGACTATGATCTTTATGATGACTTTTAACCGCGGGCCTTTGCTAATGATATCCCTACGTTTGAGGGATATGACTGTTTTCCGAAGGAAACATGTGGAGTCGCCCTAGAGGTGCATGTGTGAAAAGTGATTTGTTTCAAATATATTATCTTGATTATTAGGGTTAGCTATGGTTGCTTTTAGTCATTCCATACAAGCCTATTAGCATACATCTAGCAGTTATAAGGAAAGCGGTAAAGACAAAGAATAAATTTCCTACGCTATTACAATGCTTTAGGAAGAGGAATACAAATCCATAAAAATGGGGGAAAGAAATAGTAAACCCTAGTTTAAGCTATTACATCCTTTATCAGTTACATAATTATGAAAAATTAATGCGAAAATAAGAAAAGCGCAAAGATTGTAAACGGGGAAAAATATGGAAAAATTGTCTTGATAAAAAATGATGATGATTAATCTAACCTAATTGTTTTTAAATAGATAAAAATGAATTAAATTAAATCTAAAATAAAAAACCCTAAATTATTTTTAATGGAGATTAATTTAATGATAAAATCTAAAGAAACTAATTTAATTAAAAGAAAAGTTAATTATTTAATTTGTTTAATTAAAGAAAAATCCTAGATCTAAGTTAATTTTAAGTTTAATTAGAAAAAAAGTTTAATTAAGTTAAAAAATAGAAATTAAGAAAAGGGAAATGGTGGGCTTGAAAGAGTAATTCTAGGGGGGTGTGAGAAAAGAAAATCCATTAGGCCCAAAACACCAACCCAATACTTGCGTGAGATCAAGTGCATTACTCTTCAAGGGTTCCATGATATGCCTGTTGTGATATGGTGGCAGAACCGACTGTTAATACTGGTTTTGCGTTTGTGTTTGCAAATGTTGCGGTAAGCAAGAGTCGCCACCGACTTTTCTTTTATCCAAATTAAGGAAAGGGTGAAAAGAATAGAAAAAGACCTTTTCGAGAGTTTTATGAGTAAGGCGAGTAGATTATAAAAAGGAAAGATGTTAGCACCCTTTCTATCCGTAGTTATCTACGGGATCTTAGATGCTAGCTCATGTTTTTAAAATTGCTTGTGCTTTGTATATTTTGAGAATATGTTTTGAAATGCCTTAGTACGGTGATTCTCTTTGTGATAACTCTTGTATCAGTCCTCAAGAGTGTTGACAAAGCAAATGTTTTTTTGAAAGTGTTTTTGAAATGTTTTTGTGTAAGTGCAAAAGATTGTTTTGAGCAAGCATCTAACAGCTATCTACATGTACACGAAAAGGTATTTCTTTCCTCCCATCCTTTAGACAGTGCTATCCTACTATTAGTGAGTAGGTAGTCCTATCGTTGGATGTTTGAGGGACATTCGATGGGACAATACAGTCACGAAGGAAACTTGGCAAGGAATTTTAGTAATTGTCCTAAAGTTATAAGATCACTTTTAACCGAGGAAACATCGAGAGGACCATCGAGGGACTTGTGATCTTTCAAACTAAAGGACAACCACTAAAACTTCTCACGTTTCGAGAATTGTGACTGTTTTCCGAAGGAAACCGAAGTGGGGTACCCTAGAGGTGTATATGTGCATGGTGCGTTATGTTCAATTATATTAGTCTTGTGTTAAGTTTGCTAGCGTTTTTGTTTTCAGTCTTGCCATGTAATCCTAGTTACTAGCAGTTAATATGTACAGAAGAATGTAAAGCACGAAAATAAACCCTACGCTATTACATGGCTTTGGGAAGGGAATATTTTTAATGTACAAAACTTCAGAGTGCAGAAATTAAAAGTAGAAAGTAAAGCCTAATTACTATTACATCCCAATATATAGTTACATCAATAATGTAAAAATGCAAAAATAAATAAATTACGCGCGAAGTTGGAAGTTCCTCTAAAAACCTAATAAGAAAATATTTTTGCTTATTATATATCTTTGATTTTTGATTTAAGAAAATGATTAATTATCGTAAAATCTATTTAGAAAATAAAGTTAATCAAGAAAAATAGTCTAAGTTATTTTTTTTAGTTTTTTTTTATATTATTATAAATAAAAAAAATCAAAAGTGAAATATAAAACAAATAAAAAGCTAAAAATAAAAAGATAAAAAACTAGGTCAGGGGTTGATTAGTAAACAGGAGGGTGCGTTTTTGAAATTTGATAGGCCCATGATAGACCAGCCCAGACTCTACGCATAATCTAATGTTACTGGCTCTTAAGGATCCATCATGAACATCTAGATTTGGATCGTTTGATCTGGCGTTGATGAGATCCAATGGCAATGATGATGGAACGTATGACACACGCGCTAGTATTTAATACACAAGATCTGCAAAGTATGTGTTAGAAAAATAAAATTCCCTTGCGCCTGGATCGAACCCAGGATCTGCAAGGGATATTCCTTTATAACACGCGCTACCACTAGACCATGTTGTTTTTCTGATATCAATGTGAACAAATAAAACAAAAAAGAAGAATATGTACCATGGTTGGAGAAGCGCCGGAGCCCTAGCTCCGGCGACTTGTAATTTGCAAAAATGCACAAACATGATTTTTAAAGCTCTGAAAAGCCATGTCCCCCCTAAATTGATCCCCTTGATTCCAAATCCACCCTTATTTTTGGCTAAAGATGGTTGGATCATGCGTTCGAATCAAAGTATACCAAAATAAAGATAAAATGGCTTAGGGCGATATTACGTACATGAGGCTATTCTACCGGTTCAGACAGGTTCAGGAAATGCTCAGAATCACGTTAGAAACATCAATCACACCTAAAACTAAACAAATTAAAAGAAACAGATCCTTGAAAAAAACGCAAAAAAGTTTATGATATGCAATTTCGTGCGTTTTGGATCATGGAGATTGATCTAAACTTACTTTGTGTTCTTGCTGAGAGTGAATCAAAAGGATTCTTGCAATGAGGAGGCTTGAAAAAGTGGTTTTGGAGTTTGACAACTTTAGAGATTTTTGCTGTTTTTGTATGGCTCTTTGAGGCATCTTTTTTCGTGACTCTTTCTAGGCTGTGTATTCGACCATGAGGCTTACAAATGCCACCTTTATATAGAGCAGATGGAGGGGACAAGGCAGGAGGGAAATAAGCAGGCTCAATAATGCTCTTTAAGAGCCATAAACAAATATTTGAAACTTGGCCAAAGGTAAGGAATTCTTGTCTCTTTTTTGAATTTGAATGAATGTAGACATCAATGGCTTTCAAATGCCTATATTCCCTGTCCTTCGATTGGACCTCTTGTACATCCTTCAAATGGGTCTTTAAATGTATTTCAAATAGTCCATATGTATGCCTTGTGACCTCTTCGAATGGGCCACCAATGTGTGTCCTTTGAATGGCTCAAGTCTCATCATTGGGGCCTCTTCAATTAAGCCTCTACGTAGCTAGCTGCTTGATTCAAACAACTCAAACGAAAACTTCAATCTGATCAATTGAAAACCTTTTTGTCACCACCTTTGAGTGCCATTGCACAAGAGGCCTGGGCCTGGCCACATGTAGGACCAAGACCCATCACAAGGCAAACTTGTTTTAAATAATCATGTGTCCTTCGAATGGGCTATCATGCGTGTTGAAGTGTGTACAACTGTTTCAAACGGGACCATTGCCCAATTGAAGCTGGCACAAAGGCAACCCATGCCTGTTGGATGCTAGCATGAGGTAGGTCAAAGCAAGCATAAAAGAGGCCATTGCCTAGGCAAAGCTGGAAAAAAGGTAGCCAGTGCCTTTTGGGTCGAAGGAAGCTTTTTGCCTGGTGGATCGAAGGAAAATCTGAAGGAGTCTTGGCCTTGTGTGCTGAAGGCAAGCTGAAGAGGGGGACTTTGCCTTGTGAATCTAAGACTAGTGAGAGGGGCCTTTTGTCTTGTGAATCAAAGACATGCTGATGGGTCTTTGACTTGTGAAACCAAGGCAAGCATGAAGAAGCTTTTTATCTAATAGACCAAACAAGCATGAAGAGGCATACGTGCGCTGATGACAAGTTGAGGGGACTTTTGCCCAGTGGTAGCTTTGTGAACTAGGCTTGATCGAATGATACTCAGCGCCTAATCATAGCTGGTATGCAGGAGTTCATTGCTGGTGAATTGAAACAAACTTGTAGGAGATTCTTGCTTAGTGTGTTGAAGGCACGCACAGAGGGAGTATTTGCCTAGTCAAAGCAGGAATCAAGCTTGCTCCAAAGAAATCAAATGCCCAATCGAAGAAGGAATCAAGCTTGATCCAAAGAAATTAAATGCCCAAATGAAGCAGGAATCAAGCTTGCTACAAATAAATCAAATACCCAATCAAAGTAGGTAGCCACTATATTGTGAATCAAGCAGGCATGTAAAGCCAATGGTGCAATCAAAGGATGTATGCAGGAGGCCATTACCTTGTGCCTGCTGGATGAAGGAAGTTCATGCCTTGTGAATCAAAGGCAAGCCTGAAGCAACCAATGTGCAGTCAAAGCCTTATGATTTGAACTTGATCGAAGGGGGCCCAGCACCCAATCGAAGCTTGTAAATCAGGCTTGCGCCAAAGGAAGTTCAGCGCCTAATCGAAGCTTGCTCAGACGCCAATCTAAGTACCCTGTTCAGATGCCAATCGAAGGACATTGCTGAATTACCAATCGAAAGACACTTTGCTAACATTACAAAATTTCATTTTCTTTAGGCAAGTGCTTGTAACCACCCATATAAGAGAAAAAACATTGGGAAACAAGAGAGGGAAAATTTTGGGGTACAACAATTACCCCTGTTCAATCTTCTTAAACCTAAGGATTTAGATTGGCTTGTCTGCCTTTCGTAATCTGAAGGTGGAAGATGATTGAACACTAGAGTGCCCAGAAATTTGCACTCACATGAAATAACATTGTTAGTTGATGATGAGGGGAATGGGCTTACAGATTCCATTTAGAGAAGATGATAGAGAGTTATCAGAGATGGGCTTAAAGATGCCATTCAAAATAGATGCTGATTAACACATGGTCCCTTTGGGGGTTCTTGTTCCTACTGTCTGAGGAGGAGTCCGTTGAGGAATGTTGGTTTTTGTTGTTCTCCTGCTTGAGGAAAACTCTGTGGGGAATAGAGTCTATGGGCTTTAGTTGTCCAAGGATCTGCTAAAGAGTTATCTCTGGAGAGATAACAGTTTGCTGTTTTCTGGTTGAAATCCAGGATTCACAGTAACTTGCTGGGGATAATGGAATTAACCGTTATCTGAGAATATATTAGAAAGAGCCTGTATAGGGCTGTTCTAGGATGAGTCCGTGTTAGCCTTCATCCATAGATATATGAGAAGGAGCCTGTGCAAGATTGCCTCATCTGAGTCATGTAGATAGTTTTCCTGTCTGGTTTCAAGTGTTAATCTATAATCAGCTGTTCGCAGATAGTTGTCTTGTCTAGTTTCAGGTATTAATCTGGAACTTGGAAATTGTCGGTCATTGAGATATTTGTCCTGGCTGGTTACAGGTATTAATCTCTGATCTTCTCATGCAGATAGTTTTCCTGGCTTGTTACAGGTATTAATCTATAATCGGTCGTCCATAGATAGTTCTCCTGGATTGTTACAGGTATTAATCTGGAACTTGTTTTTTTCGATCATTGAGATAGTTGTCCTGGCTTGTTACATGTATTAATCTTTAATCTTCTTATGTAGATAGTTCTCTTGGCTTGTTTCAGGTATTTATCTACAATCGGTCGTCTACAGATAGTTCTCCTGGCTTGTTACAGGTATTAATGTGGGACTTGTTTTGTTGGTCACACAGATAGTTTCCCCGTCCGGTTTCGGGAGTTAATCTGTGACCTACTGTATTTGTTGGTAAACTCGTCTTGCTTCGGGAGTTCACATCACTTGGCCGTGTATATAATTTTCCCGTCTGGTTTCGGGAATTAATCTTTGACCTGTTGTATAAGTTGATAGTGTTTGTCTTTCTGATGTTTTAACCTGAAAGGTAAAGTCAGTTTCATGGGATGTCATTATGTATGAATTGCATGATGCTCTCAAAATAAATGAGATTGTGATATATGCATTTGTGTCGCATATGATATGATTTTTGTAGAAATGATGTATGCATGCAATGTATGAACGTGTCAGTTGTTCCATTATTGTGTTGTTGAAATAGGGAAAATAAATCCATGACTGTTATCGGGGGTGAAGAATGTAGGTCTTCAGATTTGTTGATGTTGAAATGCTGGGAGATGAACTTCTGTTGTTAGAGAAATAAACTGTGTTGGGGAAGGAAAACTCTATGCACTGTCTGGGGATTTTGTTGGAATCCTGAGAAGCTTGGCGACTTAACTGGGGGATGTTGGAGCAGCAATTGGAGATTTTTGCTCCGCTTGGGATATGAGGACATCTGACTCCATTAGGCTTCATATTGAGAATATGGAAGCGACCTTGCAGTAGGATGTCCCTACCTTTGTACTTGCTGGAGAAGGTATCTACTAGGGAAAACATCTGCGGGAATTTTGTGGATGGCCCTTAGATATTTTCCAGTTTATTAAATTCATTAGCAACTGTCTTTTTGTTTTTAGGTGCATATTTGTAAGCAGTAATTATATTCAAATGCATATGTTCAAAAATATTCACTGGATGTTTTCGTACACAAAAACATAAAAATAAAAACAGAAGTTTTTCACTTTCAAAGGAATAGTTTTGTATTAACTTGAATAAGCGTTTTTGTACAAGGAGACGGACATTCTAGAAGAGAATGTCATCGTAAGAATAGAAACTATACAAAATAGTATACAAAGAAAACAACTATGTGAAATAATCTCATTGGGTTCCCATTCTGCTATTGCCTTTATGTCTTCAAGCATCTCATCCATTTCGCTGCTTGTCCGAAGCTGATTGGATTGATTAGTACCACTTGAGCTCGATAGTTGATCCTGAAGATCGGTTGTAAGGTGATCCAATGAGACATAGTCATACGCTTTAAATTCCTAACTTTCTCCTGGACCGCCTTTTCGGGTTTTCAGTCCACCGAGATACCCTTTTTTGCCCAAGCCGACTTTTCAGGTTTTCGACTTGCCGGGTGTACAATTTTTTATGTATATCCCTAATTTTTCCCTAAACCTTTTGGTTCACCGGGATGCCCTAATTTTTGCCTAAGCCAATAGACCTAGCAGGTCTTTGTTTATGCGTAGTATCTTTTAACTATGTCCGCATTTACAGGGTGCGGAAGGTCGTCACCGTCCATAGTAGTTAAGATCATGGCTCCACCAGAAAATATATTCTTGATCACAAATGGCCCTTCATATGTGGGGTTCCATTTGCCCCTGGGATCACCTTGTGGCAGTATGATGCGTTTGATCACCAGGTCACCAGTATGATATGCATGACGTCTACCTTTCTTGTTAAAAGATTTGATCATACATTTTTGGTACATCTGACCATGACAGAGAACCGCGAGCCTCTTTTTGTCAACCAATTTCAATTGATCAAGTCGATTCTGGACCCATTCTTCTTCACTCAGCCCTGCATCCTTTATGATTCTCAAGGAAGGGATTTGGACTTCAATGGGCAGGACAACTTCCATATCGTATACCAAAGAGAAAGGAGTTGCCCCTGTTGATGTGCATATTGTGGTGCGGTGACCATGAAGAGCAAATGGTAACATCTCATACAAATATTTATATTTCACTGTCATCTTCTGTATGATTCTCTTGATATTTTTGATAGCAGCTTCAACAATGTTATTCATCTTCAGCCGGTAGGGAGAAGAGTTATGATGCTGGATTTTGAATTGCGTGCAAATCTCGGTGATCATAGTGTTGTTGAGATTGGTACCATTAT
The DNA here is from genome assembly GCA_948472305.1 of Vicia faba. Classification (NCBI taxonomy): domain Eukaryota; kingdom Viridiplantae; phylum Streptophyta; class Magnoliopsida; order Fabales; family Fabaceae; genus Vicia; species Vicia faba. Next base: position 711,776,410 of record OX451738.1, read on the forward strand.
TTGTAATGATTCTTTCTGGGATACCGTACTGACAGATAATTTTATGTTTGATGAATCGAGCCACATCGTTCTTGGTAACAGAAGCAAATGAAGCTGCCTCGACCCACTTTGTGAAGTAATCAATGGAAACCAGGATGAAGTGGTGCCCATTAGAAGTTGTAGGTCTGATTTCCCCAATCATATCGATGCCCCACATTGCAAACGGTCAAGGAGCAGTCAAGACATTTAAAGGAACCGGAGGTACATGCACCTTATCAGTATAGATCTAGCATTTATGGCAAGTTCGTGAATGCTAATAACAGTCTGCTTCCATAGTAGACCAGTAGTATCCTTCCCGTAGGATCTTTTTAGCCATTGAATGTCCACTGTAATGAGTTCCAAAGGTACCTTCGTGCAAATCATCCATAATCCTTTCTGCCTCACTCTTGTCTATACACCGAAGCAAGGTAGAGTCGTGGTTGTGCTTGTAGAGGATCATGTTACTGAGAAAGAACTTAGCATAGAACCTTCTTAGGAACTTCTTATCATTGACTGAAGCTCCCTCAAGGTATTCTTGGGCTTCGAGATATCTTTTGACTTCATGGAACCAAGGCTTGTCTACTACTTCTTCAGTACCAATCTTGTGACAGTATACTGGATCATCCATCCTCTTAATGGTGATCTGAGGAGCCTCATTATCCCACCTGACCTTGAACATGGATGACATTGTAGCTAGCGCGTCCGCTAGTTTATTTTCCTCTCGTGGAAAATGCTCAAAGGTAACTTCTTCAAAGTATGGGATTAGTGTCAACACATGCTCTTTGTACAGGATGAGATTAGGATGCTTTGTGTCCCATTCTCCCTTGATCTGGATGATTACCAAAGCCGAGTCTCCAAACACACTTAAGAACTTGATCCTTAAATCGATTGCAGCTTTCAGACCCATGATACATGGTTCATACTAAGCTATATTATTGGTACAGTTGAAACATAGCCTAGCAGTGAAAGGAGTATAAAATCCTTCAGGAAATATGATCACAGCGTCGATGCCATTTCTAAGAGCGTTTGAAGCTCCATCAAAAACCATAGTCCATCGGGATCCTTTTTCAGGTCCTTCATCCGGTCCAGGTTCATCATAATCAGTTACTAACATGATGTTCTCGTCCGAGAACTCAAAATTCATGGATTGGTAGTCATCCACAGTTTGATGAGCCAAATGATCAGCTAATACACATCTGTTGTACCCCAAAATTTGCCCTCCCATATTTTCCAAGAAATTGCCAAGCAAAGCTTCAAAATTCCCCAAGGGTAGCACAGTGCAAAGATCTCCTATACAGTCAAAATTAGGGTTTGTATTCTGATCAAGAAATTGAAGTTTCTAAAGGACCAATCAAGTCTCACATGCCTACAAACATGGTCAAGCATCCTCATATCAAGTTTCAAGACATTCAGCTCAAAATTGCACAGTCAAAACCCTAAATTGCACTACAGTCAACTGTAGGGGCAAAATGGTCATTTGACAGTCAAAAGTTCAAATTTTTGGTCAACATATCATTTTGAAGCCACAAACATCATTTGATCAATGCTTGAGCATGATTCTCAAAATTTGGCTCAGAAATCATCAAGATGCAAAAGTTTCCTTATTTGGACAGCTGAAAAAGTCAACTGAAATTGACCAGGGCATAACTTTCACATGGATTATCAGAAAAATTCCATCCAAAGCTCATTTTGAAGAGAAAGACATTTCCTACAAATCATCTTCATACTTCAAGTCCAATAAATGCTCTCACAAAAAGTTATCAATTTCAACATTATAGGTCATTTTCAAAAGTCAACAAAAAGGGACTTTAAGTCAAAGGCCATAACTTGAGATTGGTAAGTCAAAATGACATGGGACCAAATACATTGGTTAGAGGACTCAAAGACCTTTCCAAAATGTCCAAGAACATGAGAAAAGCTTAAAAATTGAGCAAGTTATGCCTTGTGGAAGTTGGGAAATTTTTGGATATCTTGAAATGTCAACATTGATGCAAATGACCTAAAATTGCTAATGGGCCCATTTTTCTTCCATGATTCATCATCCATGGCATGTGCACGACCACTTGGACCAAAGGGAAGTATTTTCTCATTTTTTATTTATTTATTTGAATTTTTATTTATAATAATTCACTTAAATCAATTAAATATGTGAAAAATATTTAACTTAACCTAACCAATCTTTTTATACATGTTTTAGCCTCAAGATTTCGTGCTTGTACCAATATGGAAAGATTTGGGTTGATTGGCTTGAGTTTGAACCAAAAACACATGGAAAAAGATATGAAAAAATCTTAGAAAATCAAATTTCCAAAATCAATGAATGCAATGGATTTGATTGATTCTTTGTGACCTAATTCACTATTACATATGCCAGGATCACAACCCTAATGCAGAGACACACGCAGCCACTCAAGAAACTCCATTGACAACTTGAAATTTTCTCTAAAAAAGTCAAAACTGAAAGTACACTTCCAGAGCGATTCAAGACCTAATTCTTCTTCCATTAGCTTCCTCAAGGTCTACTGGACATATTCCAATCAAAAACAACAATCAAAACGCCCAGAATCGGTATAATGAAGTCAGACTGTCTCAAACAAAATCCATGATCGTGTTTTGACATATAGGCATTCTTATGGCATTTTAATTACTGATTTACATTCCTTATGCCTTTCTAAAGCTAACCATATGATTCGATTATGTTTTTATGCTGTGTACACGATTATGCCATTGGTGATTTTTAGGGTTTGCAGAGCTTCAGATTAGGGGTTTTTAATCAAGGAAAAATTGGTCTTCAAAACCCATACCATTAGATTCAGCAGGTTTGAACGATCACAAACCACCCATCGCGCCTAATTTATGAATGTCCTAGGCCTAATCGTTATTTTCTCAAAACCGGCCTAAAAGAACATTCAGAAAACCGTGGCCTATGTGTTTGGTGTTTCAGGAATAACGAGGAAGATGACTTCGTGGCTGCCAGCGATTGGCTCATTTAAATCTCGCGCGCTAACCACCACTAACTATTGTTTTCTTATTATATTATTCTTGGTTCATTTAATCTACAGATAAGCAATTTAGCACGGTTGGCAAGCGTGTTGGCTAGTGAAGTGCATGACCTGGGTTCGAGCCCCAGGTCTTCAATAATTTCAATATCATTTTTCTATTAACCATCACATGCAGCTTCGCTCACTGGAGACCATGATACACCTCTTAATCCAGCCATCCACGTGCCCCTGGAGATCAAATCAAAGGCATAGAGTGGAGGAACATCATAAACTCAGGTCAACATTGCTACACGCTAGTGGGAAAGTCAAACGGACCTGAAGGACATTGGGCCTGAATTACCAAGGCCATACCTCCTAATTTGGGGTCTGAACCCCCTAGGTTTGCATAATTCCTTTGCTTTCTTTATTTCTTTTTAATTCTATTTTCATTTTAATTATTACTTTTTAGTTAATTAATTATTTTTTATAAAAATACAAAATATCATAAAAAATCAGAAAAGAATTAAATTGATAAATATTTTTATTTGTAGTATTTTCATAAATAAATTTGCATGTAAATTAATTAGTTTAAAATAGAGTTTTAATTTTAATTTCTTTCATAACAAAAATCTAAAAAAATATAGAACTAGGTTTAATTAATGTTTTATGCCTTTTCAATTTTTCTTTTTCACAATAATATTATTTATTTTATTTATTTTCATAATTAAAATTGTATATAAAAATTAGGTTTAATTTAGGTTAAATTTTAACGTCTTCTTAATAAATTAAAATAAAATAGAATTAGGGTTAGCGTTTAATTGCAATTAATTTTTTTTCTATTAAATCCTAAAATATTAAAAATACCAAAAACATCTTTTTTTTAATTAATTAATTTATCGTTAATTCAATTTTTTTTGCAAAAGGGTCCAACGCCCTCGTTTCGTTCTTAATTTCTTATTAATTCGCATTTATTTTTATTTCTTTATAATATTAATGTACCTCTCCCGAAGCCTTGTAATTACCTCTCGCATTTTTAATTCTTTTAATTTCTTTACTTTTTTTTGTCAAATCGGGTCCTGGTTAATTTTGGCGATGTGGACCCGCGCCTTTTGTAATAGCTTTAGATTTACTTTTCCTCGCAACTTTTAACTGTTACACAAAGCATGCAAGAATGAATGGCCTTAAATAAAATCAAGCGTAGAACACCAATAACATGACAAGATAAATGCAAATGAAAACGACACACAAATCGCACACACCACCCCTAGGGTACGCCTCACTGTTGCCTTGCCTCGAAAGGTGATCGTCGAGTAGAGGATGTCTTAGTAAGTCCTCATGATCCGGGGACCTGGCATGAGGGTAGCTTCTAAGGTGTCTTCCCATTGCTCTGGTGATCACCATGCCCCGAACCTCGAATTGACCCGAACACCTCCAATGGTGGTGCTACCTACCTCTCAATGGTGGGATGGCACTACTTTAAAGGACATCTACACAGACGAATTCCTTAGGGTAGGTAGACGACTCTAGATACTTGCTCTAAACTTCAAAACAAATCAAAAAAATACTTTTCACACCAACACATTTTCAAAAAGCTTTCGAAAGCAATTTTTCAAACACTCTTGAGGACTGATACAAGAGTCGAACTGGAATTTTCAAAGAAACTTTTTAAACCCACAATTGAAAAGCAAACAAACAATTTTTGAAAACACAATGAGCAAGTATCTAAGAGCCCATGGATAACCATGGATAGAAAGGGTGCTAACACCTTCCCTTTCTATAACCTACCTCCCGAATCGAGAGCAATCTCTTTAAGGAATTTTTCTGTGCTTTTGTCCTGTCCATGTTAGAGAAAATAAAAGACGGTGGCGACTCTTGCTTCCGCGACATTTCGCGAACCAGCGTTAAACAGTCAGTTCCAGATCCACCGATCACAGAACTGGCGACTCTGCTGGGGACATACTTTATAAAGTGAGGTGTACCTTAGGGATAGTTCATAACTGTGTTTTCAATTGTTTTCTTTGCTTGCTTTAAATTGTGGGACTGTCTTGGGAGTTCTATAGATCCTAACCCGGATCTGGGGATACCTTCTTAGAAAGTAGCAACAAGGCTGTGAGGGAACTGTGCGGGGTATACCGACATGGTTGAAACAGTCTGCTACGTTGATGTGACACTTTGGTGTGTACCGGTAACCCTTGAGTTCAGTCAAGGAGAGTACGGGGCCTCCGCGTGGTGTCGTGAAGCATCAACAGACCTTTGGAACCTTAATTGAACAATCTTGGCCTCTTTAGGGTAGTGAGATAACTGACTTTGGTGCAGTCCGAGGTTGGTTGATACTCGATACTACACTCAATTGAGGGTTGTTGTCCTGGAATATTTCGGTCGCCAGTTCAGTGGCTAAATCGAAACGATGAACAATGAAAGCAATCCAGTGATATTGGGACCCTTAGAACCCGATTACTTCTAATAGGACAGGTTGAGCCCACCAACTTCAAGAGGGTAATACCCAGACCCCATGTTGGCCTAAACTCTAAGGGTTTCTCTTGTGTGACTTGCGTGCCTTCGTACTTGACTACTTGCATGCTTGTTATCTGACACATGAACTACTTGCAGGTTTTGTTTATAGTCCTTAATAGGGACTCATAACAGGGTATCTAAGTTTCTTACAGGTTTTGGTTTGCGGTCCTTAATTAGGACTCCTAACAGGGTTTACCGAGTTTCTTGCAGGGTTTGTTCTAGTCCTTAATTGGGACTCATGACTAGTATACTGAATCTCTTGCAGGTTTTGGTGTGCAGTCCTTAATTGGGGCTCATAACAGGGTTTATTCATATTACCCCATGCATCATGACATCATACCATTGCATACATCCTAACCCATTTCAAGGATCTCAAGGGCTTGTGATGCAGGTCATGACGAATCAAACATCTAGCAAGGGGAAAAGAGGATTTATTTTCCTCTAACCAAAGTTGTCAGAGGCTATGACCCACTTGATATGGTGAGCTCTGACTCCTGAAGAAGGTTCCCTTAACCAAGGTTGCTGGGAAATCAAAACTAGACATGATGACTAAAGCCAGGGGCTATGACCCACTGGATATGGCGAGCCTTTGACCCTTGAAGAAGGACTCTCAACAACAGGAAGTACCTTCAATCAAGTTGCTGGTTTTCAACTCTAACAAGTTTCTCTGTTTACCCCGCGAGGTCCTTGAAATCATTGCATGCATGTCATACATATCATTGCATAACAGGCACCCTTTCTCTGTAGGTCACTTACCATTTCTCGCTGTTTATTTCAGCAATGGCCTTCCAACCAGATAACCAGGACCTTCACACTCAAGAGACTCAGTTCAGGGAAATCCTCCTGAATCTATCCAAGGGGCAGGAGGAGCTAAGGACACTTCTCACAGGGACTTTGGTTAGGAACAATGCTGAGGATGACAAGGACGAACAGCTGAAACGTCTACAAGCTGAGGTGGACACTTTGAAAACCCAGATGCTGGGGCAAAGGGCCCTCATTCAAGGTTTAGCTCAAGAGCAAGGAGAGCTGAGAGCCATGATCAGCCAGCTTCCTCAAGGCATGAAGCAACCAGCCCAAATCAGGGACCAGGTCATGGAACAGCTTCCAAGAAGGCAAAGGTCGGGTCCAATGAATAGACTTCTCCGAGTTACTACTACTTCACAGGTCCAACGACGACCTCGCCAAGAACAGCGGGTTGATCAGAACAGGTCAGACGAGCCTAAAAGACAATTCACCAACATCAACATGTCATGGTCACGAGCTTTGCAGCACATGTTAAGGATGAACCTGATTGCGGTGATCAACCCTCCTGCAAATCCAAAGACTTCCTCTCCAAATTACAACCCAGAAGCAAGGTGCGCTTACCATTCTGATAGCCCGGGGCACGATACTGAGGACTGTTGGGCACTGAAGTACAAGATTCAGAATATGATCGATGCTAAAGAGATCGAGTTCGAGCCCGCCGAGACTCCCAACATAATCACTGCTCCCTTGCCAAAGCATGGCTAGGATTGAGACTTTTGTTCATTCGAATGTTCAAGTTGCGATTTTCTTTTGTTTAAACATTTATTCATGTTAAAACATTGTTATTCCATTAATGCATCGCTTATGTCTATTTTTGAATCAATATATTCGCATTCACTATATGCAAACTTTTTTCATATTTTTTCTGATGTCAACTCTTGATCTAAAATTCTAAAAGCCTCTTGAGGGAGGATGACGAAAACGATACCACGATCTTTACAGTATGCTTTTGAACAGACCCCGCTGATGAGGTATAGGCATTGTTTCAAATCCCTAAACACTGGAGTTATAAGGATGATAATCCCTCGTCAACCCATCTGAGCCAAAGAAGTAGGAGTTTTTCATTTCGAAATTTAAAACCCGTAATTATAACCTGGGGCAGGGTAGTCTTCTCAGTTGATCCAAAGCGCACAATGGATGACACCAAAAGAGTCCTTACAAAACAAAAGACAGTGATGGTTCAGAACGATCATAAGGGCAGGCAGTCATTATCAAAAAATTCATAAATAAAAAGCCCAAAAAGTCAAAACCTATAAAGGGGACTTACGAAACTGGGGCATCCCGCTGACTGCAATTCCAAAAAAGGAAATAGCTCAGGCAAAAAACAGGGATAACAAAATCAAAAAGAAAGAGGTCTTATAAACCCTCAACAAAAAGGAATGACTGCCTATTCAAAATAAGTTATCAACATCTGAATTATCACCAGAAAATCAGAGCAAAGACTCAAACAAAGGTCTAACGTATGATCAACTGAGTTTAGGTTTGGAGAACATCACGAAGAGCGGGTGGGTACAAATAATTTGAGCCTTTATCCTTTGTTTCTTAAACCGTGAACCAGGCCACGTTATAACCCTTAAAAGTCCTAGCTGAAGCATGGGTTAGTTCGAAAGCATACTGTGACGAAAGGTATCCTGACTCCTTAAGGCTTACTATAAAGAAGGAGTTGACATCACGTTTTACAAACATTCACTTGTTTTATGGAAAAAGAATGCATTTTCAAAATCTGCAAGACAGACATAGGCTTTGCATTTTTAACATAACTTTGTTTGCATATGACTTTTTGTTTGAACAACAGGGAAATTCGCACAATGAAAGTCTAATGAACAAAAGTATCTCCAATCAAGGGGCATGGCATGACCATGGTCCATCATCTGGGGCAATCCAATCAAGATTCGGAGAATCTCTCAAAAGGCCAACCAGCCTGGGGCAAATCTCCATCTAAGTCACTTGGGGCATTGGACGATCAAACGAAGATTTTCTGGTGGCACGACAAAACACATTTGACAGGGGCAACTCCCTACATTCTGAGAACGTGGACATAGTCGAAAAATACTACGCATCATCAAAGACCCGCTAGGTTGACACACCTAGGCAAAAATAAGGGCTTCCCGGCGAACCAAAAGGGTTCGGGCAAAATGAAGGGATGAAATAATATAAAAAATCTGTACACCCGGCAAGTCGAAAACCTGAAAAGGCGGCTTGGGCAAAAATGGGTATCCCGGTGGACTGAAAACCCAAAAGGGCGGTCCAGGCAAAAGCTAGGGATCAAAGCGTACGACTATGTCCTGTCATCTTATCACCTGCCTACCAGAAGAGAGTTTGTCCATCAACAGTTATCAGCACCTCACAGGTCTTCCTCTCCCACATCAGAAACAGGGGCAATAATGGGTGGTCTAAGCAATATGATTGTTCTATCCACTAAGGTACCAAGGTAGGTTCAGCTAAAGAATATGACCAGTACATATTAATTCCCCAGAGAGTGAATCAGTAGCTAGTACATTTTTCCCCAAGCAGAGTTATCAAATCTTAAGGAAGTTGGGAATCCTCTAGCAGATAGCAACATTCCCCAGCAGCATAAAACTTCCCCAAGAGAGTCCAATCTAATTCCCCAGGAAAGTTGGAATCCATCTCCCCAAGTAGTAAGCTTATCCCTAGTAGATTCTGGAAGCTTATCCTCCCGAAAGCACGAACGCGTCGTTCGGCTTTATTTAAAGAGTTATTTCCTTAATCGGATATAACTGGGTTATCCTCAGCCAAAAGCCATGGAAATATCGTCGTCGACAGAGTCTTCTTACCCTAGCGAAGTCCATCAACACTTCCAACAACAAGGGCATCCCCAGCAAATTATTATCAACACTCAGCAGGGCATCCCTCTTCCCACAGAGTATTGCTTCCCAGCATAGTCAATAGAGTATCTTTTCTCCCCGCAGAATCTTCCATTTGCCAAGTTTATTCCGCAACGGAGTCATCTTCTCCTACCGGTATTCTTGCAGTTATCATCCCCAGCGGAAGCAAAATCTATTCTTCAACAGCAGCCCAGGAGTGACTTCCCGGCATCCGTCAAGGATTTACTTTCCTAGACGAAAACATACATTCATAAAACATCACATACATCATTATAGCATGCATAGACGCATTATGTCATACAAATTTCATTTATGTTGCTTGATCCATATCATGCATCGCATACGACTGACCCTTACCTTTCAGGAAAGAGGCAGTTAAATTCTCAACCATATTTCAAGACCTAGACCGGTTCAGTTAATCAACTCCAAAGATTTATTATCCAGTCCAGGGCCCTCTCTAGTCCAGCTAAATCGACTCCCAACAGATTTTTCTGATGAAGACTCAGTAGAAGTTATCAGGTTATAATTTCCTAATGGTTCTCTCTCCGACGGTGCATGAGATTTCCATTTTAGGTTTTTTCTTTAAAGATTATTTTTTCCTATTTGTTCTCTCTCCGACGGTGCATGAGATTTACATTTTAGGTTTTTTTCTTTAAGATTATTTTTTCCTATTGGTTCTCTCTCCGACGATGCATGAGATTTCCATTTTAGGTTTTTCTTTAAGATTATAATGTCCTATTGGTTCTCTCTCCGACGGTGCATGAGATTTCCATTTTAGGTTTTTCTTTAAGATTATAATGTCCTATTGGTTCTCTCTCCGACGGTGCATGAGATTTCCATTTTAGGTTTTTCTTTGAGATTATATTGTCCTATTGGTTCTCTCTCCGACGGTGCATGAGATTTCCATTTTAGGTTTTTTCTTTAAAGATTATTTTTTCCTATTGGTTCTCTCTCCGACGGTGCATGAGATTTCCATTTTAGGTTTTTCTTTAAGATTATAATGTCCTATTGGTTCTCTCTCCGACGGTGCATGAGATTTCCATTTTAGGTTTTTCTTTGAGATTATATTGTCCTATTGGTTCTCTCTCCGACGGTGCATGAGATTTCCATTTTAGGTTTTTTCTTTAAAGATTATTTTTTCCTATTGGTTCTCTCTCCGACGGTGCATGAGATTTCCATTTTAGGTTTTTCTTTAAGATTATAATGTCCTATTGGTTCTCTCTCCGACGGTGCATGAGATTTCCATTTTAGGTTTTTCTTTGAGATTATATTGTCCTATTGGTTCTCTCTCCGACGGTGCATGAGATTTCCATTTTAGGTTTTTTTCTTTAAAGATTATTTTTTCCTATTGGTTCTCTCTCCGACGGTGCATGAGATTTCCATTTTAGGTTATAATGTCCTATTGGTTCTCTCTTCGACGGTGCATGAGATTTCCATTTTAGGTTTTTCTTTAAGATTATAATGTCCTATTGGTTCTCTCTCCGACGGTGCATGAGATTTCCATTTTAGGTTTTTCTTTGAGATTATATTGTCCTATTGGTTCTCTCTCCGACGGTGCATGAGATTTCCATTTTAGGTTTTTTCTTTAAATATTATTTTTTCCTATTGGTTCTCTCTCCGACGGTGCATGAGATTTCCATTTTAGGTTTTTTCTTTAAAGATTATTTTTTCCTATTGGTTCTCTCTCCGACGGTGCATGAGATTTCCATTTTAGGTTTTTTTCTTTAAGATTATTTTTTCCTATTGGTTCTCTCTCCGACGGTGCATGAGATTTCCATTTTAGGTTTTTCTTTAAGATTATAATCTCCTATTGGTTCTCTCTCCGACGGTGCATGAGATTTCCATTTTAGGTTTTTCTTTAAGATTATAATGTCCTATTGGTTCTCTCTCCGACGGTGCATGAGATTTCCATTTTAGGTTTTTCTTTGAGATTATATTCTCCTATTGGTTCTCTCTCCGACGGTGCATGAGATTTCCATTTTAGGTTTTTTCTTTAAAGATTATTTTTTCCTATTGGTTCTCTCTCCGACGGTGCATGAGATTTCCATTTTAGGTTTTTCTTTAAGATTATAATGTCCTATTGGTTCTCTCTCCGACGGTGCATGAGATTTCCATTTTAGGTTTTTCTTTGAGATTATATTGTCCTATTGGTTCTCTCTCCGACGGTGCATGAGATTTCCATTTTAGGTTTTTTCTTTAAAGATTATTTTTTCCTATTGGTTCTCTCTCCGACGGTGCATGAGATTTCCATTTTAGGTTTTTCTTTAAGATTATAATGTCCTATTGGTTATCTCTCCGACGGTGCATGAGATTTCCATTTTAGGTTTTTCTTTGAGATTATATTGTCCTATTGGTTCTCTCTCCGACGGTGCATGAGATTTCCATTTTAGGTTTTTTTCTTTAAAGATTATTTTTTCCTATTGGTTCTCTCTCCGACGGTGCATGAGATTTCCATTTTAGGTTATAATGTCCTATTGGTTCTCTCTTCGACGGTGCATGAGATTTCCATTTTAGGTTTTTCTTTAAGATTATAATGTCCTATTGGTTCTCTCTCCGACGGTGCATGAGATTTCCATTTTAGGTTTTTCTTTGAGATTATATTGTCCTATTGGTTCTCTCTCCGACGGTGCATGAGATTTCCATTTTAGGTTTTTTCTTTAAAGATTATTTTTTCCTATTGGTTCTCTCTCCGACGGTGCATGAGATTTCCATTTTAGGTTTTTTCTTTAAAGATTATTTTTTCCTATTGGTTCTCTCTCCGACGGTGCATGAGATTTCCATTTTAGGTTTTTTTCTTTAAGATTATTTTTTCCTATTGGTTCTCTCTCCGACGGTGCATGAGATTTCCATTTTAGGTTTTTCTTTAAGATTATAATCTCCTATTGGTTCTCTCTCCGACGGTGCATGAGATTTCCATTTTAGGTTTTTCTTTAAGATTATAATGTCCTATTGGTTCTCTCTCCGACGGTGCATGAGATTTCCATTTTAGGTTTTTCTTTGAGATTATATTGTCCTATTGGTTCTCTCTCCGACGGTGCATGAGATTTCCATTTTAGGTTTTTTCTTTAAAGATTATTTTTTCCTATTGGTTCTCTCTCCGACGGTGCATGAGATTTCCATTTTAGGTTTTTCTTTAAGATTATAATGTCCTATTGGTTCTCTCTCCGACGGTGCATGAGATTTCCATTTTAGGTTTTTCTTTGAGATTATAATTTTCCTATTGGTTCTCTCTCCGACGGTGCATGAGATTTCTATTTTAGGTTTTTCTTTGAGATTATAATGTCCTATTGGTTCTCTCTCCGACGGTGCATGAGATTTCCATTTTAGGTTTTTCTGTGAGATTATAATTTTCCTATTGGTTCTCTCTCCGACGGTGCATGAGATTTCCATTTTGGGTTTTTCTTTAAGATTATATTTTCCTATTGGATCTCTCTCCGACGGTGCATGAGATTTCCATTTTAGGTTTTTTCTTTGAGATTATAATTTCCTAATGGTTCCCTCTCCGACGGTGAGTGAGGTGATCATTCCTTTTCAGACGGTTCCCTCTCCGACGGTGAGTGAGGTGGTAAGTCCTTTTCAGATGTTTCCCTCTCCGACGGTGAGTGAGGTGATAGTCTCCTATGGTTCCCTCTCCGACGGTGAGTGAGATGGTAAGTCCTTTTCAGATGTTTCCCTCTCCGACGGTGAGTGAGGTGATAGTCTCCTATGGTTCCCTCTCCGACGGTGAGTGAGGTGGTAAGTCCTTTTCAGATGTTTCCCTCTCCGACGGTGAGTGAGGTGATAGTCTCCTATGGTTCCCTCTCCGACGGTGAGTGAGGTGGTAAGTCCTTTTCAGATGGTTCCCTCTCCGACGGTGAGTGAGGTGATAATCTCCTATGGTTCCCTCTCCGACGGTGAGTGAGGTGATAATTTCTTATGGTTCCCTCTCCGACGGTGAGTGAGGTGATTCCCTTTCAGATTATAATGACCTATGGTTCTCTTCCCGATCCTGCGAAGATGGTATTTCCCACCAAGATTTTCTCAACGAGCGTTGTTGAAGTTAAAATCACCCAAGGTTCTCTTACCATTCATGCTAAGGTAGCAACCATCCCTGGTTCATTCATCATCTTTTGAAGCTCCAGACCCAGCTCCTGTAACCAGTCAGGACATATCTATGCCAAGCATCTGAAATCAACTCCTGCAACATGTCAGGTACTCATTTTTCTTTTGCAGGTATGCAGGTTCTCGCTAAGGAATCTCTTACGCGATCGACACCCAGATGGCATCTATAAGCCCATCATCCTACTCATCAATCTCTAAATGGCATCTATAAGCCCATTCCACCATCACTGCTACTATGTGAGCGCAAATTTCTGGGCACTTTAGTGTTCAATCATCTTCCACCATCGGATTACGAAAGTAACGTCAGCCAATCTGCATCCTCAGGTCTAAGAAGATTGAACAGGGGCAACTGTTGTACCCCAAAATTTGCCCTCCCATATTTTCCAAGAAATTGCCAAGCAAAGCTTCAAAATTCCCCAAGGGTAGCACAGTGCAAAGATCTCCTATACAGTCAAAATTAGGGTTTGTATTCTGATCAAGAAATTGAAGTTTCTAAAGGACCAATCAAGTCTCACATGCCTACAAACATGGTCAAGCATCCTCATATCAAGTTTCAAGACATTCAGCTCAAAATTGCACAATCAAAACCCTAAATTGCACTACAGTCAACTGTAGGGGCAAAATGGTCATTTGACAGTCAAAAGTTCAAATTTTTGGTCAACATATCATTTTGAAGCCACAAACATCATTTGATCAATGCTTGAGCATGATTCTCAAAATTTGGCTCAGAAATCATCAAGATGCAAAAGTTTCCTTATTTGGACAGCTGAAAAAGTCAACTGAAATTGACCAGGGCATAACTTTCACATGGATTATCAGAAAAATTCCATCCAAAGCTCATTTTGAAGAGAAAGACATTTCCTACAACTCATCTTCATACTTCAAGTCCAAGAAATGCTCTCACAAAAAGTTATCAATTTCAACATTATAGGTCATTTTCAAAAGTCAACAAAAAGGGACTTTAAGTCAAAGGCCATAACTTGAGATTGGTAAGTCAAAATGACATGGGACCAAAGACATTGGTTAGAGGACTCAAAGACCTTTCCAAAATGTCCAAGAACATGAGAAAAGCTTAAAAATTGAGCAAGTTATGCCTTGTGGAAGTTGGGAAATTTTTGGATATCTTGAAAAGTCAACATTGATGCAAATGACCTAAAATTGCTAATGGGCCCATTTTTCTTCCATGATTCATCATCCATGGCATGTGCACGACCACTTGGCCCAAAGGGAAGTATTTTCTCATTTTTTATTTATTTATTTGAATTTTTATTTATAATAATTCACTTAAATCAATTAAATATGTGAAAAATATTTAACTTAACCTAACCAATCTTTTTATACATGTTTTAGCCTCAAGATTTCGTGCTTGTACCAATATTGAAAGATTTGGGTTGATTGGCTTGAGTTTGAACCAAAAACACATGGAAAAAGATATGAAAAATTCTTAGAAAATCAAATTTCCAAAATCAATGAATGCAATGGATTTGATTGATTCTTTGTGACCTAATTCACTACTACATATGCCAGGATCACAACCCTAATGCAGAGACACACGCAGCCACTCAAGAAACTCCATTGACAACTTGAAATTTTCTCTAAAAAAGTCAAAACTGAAAGTACACTTCCAGGGCGATTCAAGACCTAATTCTTCTTCCATTAGCTTCCTCAAGGTCTACTGGACATATTCCAATCAAAAACAACAATCAAAACGCCCAGAATCGGTATAATGAAGTCAGACTGTCTCAAACAAAATCCATGATCGTGTTTTGACATATAGGCATTCTTATGGCATTTTAATTACTGATTTACATTCCTTATGCCTTTCTAATGCTAACCATATGATTCGATTATGTTTTTATGCTGTGTACACGATTATGCCATTGGTGATTTTTAGGGTTTGCAGAGCTTCAGATTAGGGGTTTTTAATCAAGGAAAAATTGGTCTTCAAAACCCATACCATTAGATTCAGCAGGTTTGAACGATCACAAACCACCCATCGCGCCTAATTTATGAATGTCCTAGGCCTAATCGTTATTTTCTCAAAACCGGCCTAAAAGAACATTCAGAAAACCGTGGCCTATGTGTTTGGTGTTTCAGGAATAACGAGGAAGATGACTTCGTGGCTGCCAGCGATTGGCTCATTTAAATCTCGCGCGCTAACCACCACTAACTATTGTTTTCTTATTATATTATTCTTGGTTCATTTAATCTACGGATAAGCAATTTAGCACGGTTGGCAAGCGTGTTGGCTAGTGAAGTGCATGACCTGGGTTCGAGCCCCAAGTCTTCAATAATTTCAATATCATTTTTCTATTAACCATCACATGCAGCTTCGCTCACTGGAGACCATGATACACCTCTTAATCCAGCCATCCATGTGCCCCTGGAGATCAAATCAAAGGCATAGAGTGGAGGAACATCATAAACTCAGGTCAACATTGCTACACGCTAGTGGGAAAGTCAAACGGACCTGAAGGACATTGGGGCTGAATTACCAAGGCCATACCTCCTAATTTGGGGTCTGAAGCCCCTAGGTTTGCATAATTACTTTGCTTTCTTTATTTCTTTTTAATTCTATTTTCATTTTAATTATTACTTTTTAGTTAATTAATTATTTTTTATAAAAATACAAAATATCATAAAAAATCAGAAAAGAATTAAATTGATAAATATTTTTATTTGTAGTATTTTCATAAATAAATTTGCATGTAAATTAATTATTTTAAAATAGAGTTTTAATTTTAATTTCTTTCATAACAAAAATCTAAAAAAATATAGAACTAGGTTTAATTAATGTTTTATGCCTTTTCAATTTTTCTTTTTCACAATAATATTATTTATTTTCATAATTAAAATTGTATATAAAAATTAGGTTTAATTTAGGTTAAATTTTAACGTCTTCTTAATAAATTAAAATAAAATAGAATTAGGGTTAGCGTTTAATTGCAATTAATTTTTTTTCTATTAAATCCTAAAATATTAAAAATACCAAAAACATCTTTTTTTTAATTAATTAATTTATCGTTAATTCAATTTTTTTTGCAAAAGGGTCCAACGCCCTCGTTTCGTTCTTAATTTCTTATTAATTCGCATTTATTTTTATTTCTTTATAATATTAATGTACCTCTCCCGAAGCCTTGTAATTACCTCTCGCATTTTTAATTCTTTTAATTTCTTTACTTTTTTCTGTCAAATCGGGTCCTGGTTAATTTTGGCGATGTGGACCCGCGCCTTTTGTAATAGCTTTAGATTTACTTTTCCTCGCAACTTTTAACTGTTAAACAAAGCATGCAAGAATGAATGGCCTTAAATAAAATCAAGCGTAGAACACCAATAACATGACAAGATAAATGCAAATGAAAACGACACACAAATCGCACACACCACCCCTAGGGTACGCCTCACTGTTGCCTTGCCTCGAAAGGTGATCGTCGAGTAGAGGATGTCTTAGTAAGTCCTCATGATCCGGGGACCTGGCATGAGGGTAGCTTCTAAGGTGTCTTCCCATTGCTCTGGTGATCACCATGCCCCGAACCTCGAATTGACCCGAACACCTCCAATGGTGGTGCTACCTACCTCTCAATGGTGGGATGGCACTACTTTAAAGGACATCTACACAGACGAATTCCTTAGGGTAGGTAGACGACTCTAGATACTTGCTCTAAACTTCAAAACAAATCAAAAAAATACTTTTCACACCAACACATTTTCAAAAAGCTTTCGAAAGCAATTTTTCAAACACTCTTGAGGACTGATACAAGAGTCGAACTGGAATTTTCAAAGAAACTTTTTAAACCCACAATTGAAAAGCAAACAAACCATTTTTGAAAACATAATGAGCAAGTATCTAAGAGCCCATGGATAACCATGGATAGAAAGGGTGCTAACACCTTCCCTTTCTATAACCTACCTCCCAAACCGAGAGCAATCTCTTTAAGGAATTTTTCTGTGCTTTTGTCCTTTCCATGTTGGAGAAAATAAAAGACGGTGGCGACTCTTGCTTCCGCGATATTTCGCGAACCAGCGTTAAACAGTCAGTTCCAGATCCACCAATCACAACATCCCTTAATTGCTTTTTGGGTTGTGTATTGAATGTCGTATTCGGTCATGATCATCTGCCATCTTGCTATTCTTCTGGAGGGAGCGGGCTTCTCAAAGATGTACTTGATAGGATCCATTTTAGATATCAACAAAGTAGTGTGGGTCAACATATACTGTCTCAGTCGGCGAGCATCCCATGCCAAAGCACAACAAGTTTTCTCGAGCAGTGAGTATCTTGTTTCATAGTCAGTAAACCTTTTGCTAAGGTAGTATATTGCATGCTCTTTTCGACCAGACTCGTCATGCTGCCCCAACACACACACCATTGAGTTCTCTAATACTGTTAAGTACATGATCAAATGTCTTCCTTCAACTAGAGGTATCAAAATTGGAGGCTCTTGAAGATGTTCCTTGATTTTGTCAAAGGCATATTGGCAATCGTCATTCCACTTCACTGCTTGATGTTTCTTCAGTAATTTGAAGATTGGCTCATAAGTAGCAGTCCGATGTGAAATGAATCTGGCTATGTAGTTCAGATGTCCCAAGAATCCCCTAAACTCCTTCTCAGTGCGAGGAGTCGGCATTTCTTGTATAGCTTTGACCTTTGCAGGGTCTACCTCAATACCTTTTCCGCTGACCACGAACCCTAAGAGTTTACCAGATCTTACTCCAAAAGTGCACTTATTCGGGTTTAGCCTCAGTTTGTATTTCTTCATCCTGTCAAATAGTTTATGTAGGTGATCAAGGTGCTCCTCTTCAGTATCAGACCTAGCTATCATATCATCAATGTAGACCTTTATCTCGTGATGGATCATATCATGAAACAAAGCTACCATGGCACATTGATAGGATGCCCGACGTTCTTTAGTCCAAATGGCATAACCTTGTAGCAGAAAGTGCCCCACTTTGTGACAAAGGTCCTCTTCTCCCTGTCCTTACATTCCATTTTGATCTGATTCTATTCGGAGAAACCATCCATGAAGGAGAATACTTTATATTATGCAGTGTTGTCAACTAGATCATTAATATGGGGAAGCGAAAAGTCATCTTTAGGGCTTACCCTGTTCGGGTCTTTGTAATTCATACACATACATACCTTACTGTCATTCTTAGGTACTGGAACAACATTGGAGACCCATTATGGATAAGACATGACCGCTAAGAAACCGACATTAAATTGTTTCATGACTTCAGCCTTGATCTTTTCTGACATATCCGGCCACATATGAAGAACCACCTGTTTCACTGGAGGGAATTACTCTTATGTAGGTAAGCGATGAACAATAATATCTTTTGTAGGTAGACTTATACAAATCAAGATAAAAATCGCCACCGTGCTTTATTGTTTCCAAAGAAATGGGAAAAGAGCGAATAACCCAAAAGAGGGGGAAAGATTCTAGGTAAGGGGGTTGGTTATGAAAAGGGAAGGTATTAGCACCCTAAACACCTACGGTACTCCGCAGGAACCTCTTTGAAAAATATGTATGTTTTAGCTATAAAATGTTGTATGTAAAATAAATGGTGGAGGTGAGAAAAGAAGTAGTTTTTATGATTTTTGCACCCGCCGCGGTTGCGACCCTTTAGTGCCTACGTACCACCTTTCGTGCAATAGGGCATCAGGGTACACGTAGTTCCCCTTTAAATATTAAAAAAACAAATGTGTTAGTTAATTTTATGAGATAAGACATCATCGTCATCGTCCGTGTGGAAAACATACTTACTACCCACAATCATGAGAAAGGAGAATTTTCATCATCTCAAAGTGGAGGATATGGCTTGGATTTTAAAATCAATAATGCCTCACTCAACACCCAAGTGGAAAATATCTCTCTTTACTACATATTATAGAAGTATAGTTGTTTGCATCACTACAAGGATTGACAAGAGTCTAATATTTTGAGAAAGGTTTTAAGCCGAAATGGAAAATGGTTTGAAATGATATTGGTTGATGTTGTACCCCAAAATTTTCCCTCCCATATTTCTCAAAACATTGCAAGAAAAATCTCCAAGTTGCTCAAGGTTGCTCAAGGGTTGGACATACAAGCTCTCTCCTAAGGCAGTCTACTCAAATTAGGGTTTTGTGTTGCATCAAGATCCTTGAGTCCAAGTGACCCCAAGTTCTCACCAATGTCATAATATGTTCTCCAGATTATCCATGTTAAGTTTCAAGCCTTGTAGAGGAATTTTGCTCAGTCAATTGCTCAAAGGTCCAAAAATCGACTGTGCTAGGGCAAAAGTCAATTGTGACCCAAATACAGTCAAACTTCAATATTTTTTGTCAACATTATCATTTTAAAGGATATTTCATCATTTTATCAAGGGTTGATCATGATTCATCAAGGATTGCTCAAAATTCATCAAGATTCAAAAGTTGCTAAATTAGGGTTTTGCAGGAAAAGTCAACTCACTTTGACCAGGCATAACTTTCTCATACTTTATGATAAATGACCCATCCAAATCTCATTTTGAATAGGATACAATTCCCTACAATCCATCTTCATATCCAAAGATCAAAAAATGAACTCACAAGAAGTTATGAATTTGGACATTATAGGTCATTTTTGAAAGTCAACAAAAACACCTTTTTATTTCCAAAGCTCCTAACTTGAGAATGGAATATCAAAATGAGATGAGACCAAAAGGGTTGGTTAAAGGACATCTCAAGCTTTCTAAAAAGTCCAAGAACACCTCCAAAAGTTCAAAATTGAAGAAGTTATGCATTGTTGAAGTTGGACTTTTTTGCAAAATTGCCAAAAGTCAATTATCCCCACAACTTCAAATTTTGCCAAATGGGCCCATTCTTTTTCACTTGATTTGAGTTTGCATTATTGCCCACGTGCTCTAGCTTTGGCCCTGTGTCCATATCTTGTTTTTATTATTTAATTTGATTTTTATTTGAATTAATTCATTTTAAATAAAATAAAATCACATAAAATCAAAAATATTGATAACCAAAGATCTTTTGATGATTATAGGTTTCAATGGACAGCTAGCTCATCTCCAAACTCGTATCAAGGCATAAGTGTACAAGAAGATAAGATTTGGATCAAATTTGGAAAGATTTAATGGAAGAATCAAATCAAATTCAAGGGCATTGATAGAGCAAGATTTGAACAACAAATGCTACCCTAATACAATGTGCAATACATAAGCAAGCGTGCAAGACAAAAACAAGGGTTGGAAATCAATTGGGAAGGTAGAACCAAACTCACAAAAACTAGAAAAAAGTGTGACTTTGAAATCAAGGTTAGAGACATTTTCAGGGCTTGAGGGTTGTCTCAATCGATTGCCGGCCATCTCCAGAAGCTAACCCAATCCAAACCACACATTTTCAAGCTTCTTATAGCACTGTAAGTCTCTCACGGATCCGCCCCATTCTTGATTTTGATTTGCATTATTCCTGCATCTATAACAAAAACTAATTGCATATTTGTAATCCTCACATCATTTACAAGCTTTTGGCATCATTTGATTTTGATTATCTGACTTGTAGCAGAATCTACCATTATTAGGGTTTTGTTCTTGTTTTTGGGGTTTTCTGTTTCAGGGAAAATTGGCCATAATATTGGCCATGGTTGTGACCAGTGGTTTGAGACGAACACGACCATGCCATTAAAAATCATTTTCATGGCCTGAGGAGGATTTTGGAATGAAGATGCGCTTTTTGATGCAGATAAAAATCCGCAGGTAAAATTACAGTTCTGGGAGGACAGGGACGAAGCCGTGTCGTCTTCCCATTGGGCCATTCAAACGTTTGTGCGCTTTTTTTTTAATTTTCTGGCAATTGATTTTGTTTGTGTATATTAAATATTGTTTGTATTATTATTAACAAAACAACAACACGACCCATTGGTGGCCACATAAGCGTTTAGAGACCCAAAGGCTGGAGGTCAGGGGTTCGATCCCTGCCTCCAGCAATTTGCATTTTCTTCTAATTTTTCAGGAGATCCAGTGTGAAAGCAAGTCCATAGTTCACCATACTCCCTCACTAATCAATACGCCAGATGGCCAAATGGCCAGATCTGGTGGTCAAGCTGGGAAGGCGCATCATAAGCCAGTCAATGCAGGAGCACTGGATCAGAAAAAGTCAAACGGGCCAGCTTAATGGGCCAAATCCCTTGCTATCTACACCTCCAAATTCCAGGCCCAATTCCTTCTTTCTCTTGCATTTTCTTTTTATTAATTTAGTTATTTTATTTTATTTTAATTAATTTACTAACCAATAACAATTTTTCTTTTTATTAAAAAATTACAAAAATATCATTTTGTCCAATTAAAATTAAGAACTTTATTTTTCTTTAACAAATTTTAATTAATTAATTAGGTTTTTAATTTTAGGAAACTTTAATTTATTTTGTAAATAAATAAAATTAATTAGAATTAATTAGGTTTTAACTAATAACTTAATTATTTTAATTTCTTTCTTAAATTAATCAAAACTCCAAAAAAATATGTCATTAATTATTTTTCATTAATTAATTAATTTAATAATTAATTTAATATTTAATTTAGGACTTAGCTTCTTTTCTTAAAATAAAAACAACCAAAAAAAGCATTTTCTTTTTGAAAGGGTCAAAACCTTAGTTCGCATTCGATTTAATTTCGCGTCGCGCTTTATTTTTCTTTATCCATATTGATGTATCTGCTTCCGGTATGTAATAGATAATTAGGACCTTTTATTTATTTTACCTCTTTATTTTATTTTTAAAGGGTTGCTTTTGGCGATGTAAATACCCGACGCCTTGTAATTTAATTTCCGCACCCTTAATTTCTGCAAACTATACAACTGTTAGATGTTTGATAATAGGGTTTGCATGACAAGAATGAATGCTTAATCTTAAAATCAAATTAGATCACCCTTAACATGTGCAAAGATGAAAATAACTGAAAATGATACACTCGCACATGCGCACTCCTATGGTACACCCCACTTGGTTGCCTCCGTACACGGTTATTGAGTATAGGTCGTTTTAGAGGTCGTCCTCTTATCTAAAAGATCATAGTTGCCTTGAAAAGGTTTCCTCGGATATCATTGCCTCAAATATAAGATCTAAGACATTAGGGTTACCGCTAAGGCGTCCTAACATTGCTTTAGTGACCGTAAGTCCCTCATTCAAATTGACCCTAAAACTTCGACGATGGTGTTACCTACTCACTAATAGTGGGATAACACTATCTAAAGGAAATTAGCATAGAACGATTCCTTTTTCGAGTAGGTAGATTAGTTCTTAGATACTTTCTCATCCAAAACAAATTTTTCACACTTACACTTTTACAAACAAAGTTTTCAAAACACTTCATTACACTCTTGAAGACAGAAGCAAGAGTTAAATCGAAGTTAAAAACAAAACTTTTCAAAGCCCACAAACACAAAGAAAACAATTTTGAAAATGATGAGCAAGTACTTAAGAGCCCGTAGATAACTACGGATAGAAAGGGTGCTAATACCTTCCCTTTCTATAAATCTACCCCCCGTACTCAGAAATATCTCGAAAAAGGAATTTTTCTGTGCTTTTTTCCTTTCCTTGTTGGATAAAATAAAAGTCGGTGGCGGCTCTTGCTTACCACGACATTTTGCGAAAACAAAGGCAAAATGCAAACCAACATTCCAAAAACAGTCAGTTCTTCCCACCGTATCACAGAACTGGCGACTCTGCTGGGGACAATAAGTGGGGTGTACCTTAGGAATAGTTCATCATAATGTTTTCAATTGCTTGATTTGTATGCTTTATCTTTGTGGGTTTGAACCGGAGTTACTATAGATCCTAACCTAGATATGGAGATACCTTTTAGGTAATTAGCAATAGACTGTGAGGGAACTGTACGGTGTAGACCGATACGGTTGAAGAAGTAGCTATGTTGGTGTGGCACTTTAGTTTGTACCGATATCCCTTGTGGTGGAACAAGGAGAATATGGGTCTTCTAAGGGGTCATTAAGCACCGACTTACCTTAGAACCTATAATTGACCAACTTGGCCATAGAACAGTAGCAATATGCTACACTCATTGAGACCAAACTCTCGCGATGATTCCGGCCGCAAGAAAAGGTTGCCAAACTGGAATTATGACCGATCGAGGGTGGTCAGTGATATTGAGATCCTCTAGAACCCGGTTATCATTACTAGGACAGGTTTGAACCAACTAAACTGAAAGAGGGTAATACCTAAACTCCTCGCCAGCCTGAAATCTAAGGGCTATCTGTGTGACTTGTTTGCCCTTACCATGTTTGCTATCTGTGAATACTTGTGGTGTGTTTCTATCATAACATCATGCATCATGACATCGCATGCATCTTGCATCAAGACTAACCTATTTCAAAGACAGGGGATTCATCTTTGTTCTGTTTTGTAGGTCATGGCACCCATGCGTAGAAACACTATTCGCATCAGCTTTGTACAAATTCCTACTCAGCTTAGAGACTTGGTTGCAAAGATTCCAGATACTTCCTCCTTTATCAGAAGACATAGTCACCTCCTTGGGTTGGTCACTTCCAAGATGGATAAGCATATGTTGAGTGTTTTGTGCCAGTTATTTGATCCATTATACCACTTCTTCACTTTCCCGGACTATCAGTTAGACCCTACTCTGGAGGAATTCTCTGATCTACTTGGTATCTCTATTTTAGAGCAGAACCTATTTACAGGTTGGGAGAAAATCCTTAGGCCAGAAGAGATTGCTTCAGCCCTCCATCTGACAAAGGCTGAGGTAATGTCTAACTGGGAGACTCGAAGTGGGACAAAGGGCTTCTTGGCTAAGTTCTTGGTTGATCGGGCTAATCCGTTTTGGGACAGTCTAGACTTTCAGGCATTTGAAGACATTCTGGTTCTTCTCATATATGGCTTGGTGTTGTTTCCTAACTCAGATTCTTTCGTCGACGTGAATGCGGTGAAGATTTTCATGTCCCGTAATCCGGTGCCCACTCTCTTGGCTGACATTCTGCATTCTCTTTATGCCCGTACTGCTCGGAAACAGGGAACCCTTATGTGTTGTGCATCATTGATGGCGAGGTGGTTTATTTCTCACCTCCCCAAATCTGTTTTGAAGAACAAGGAAGGCATGGGTTGGGCCTACAAAATTATGTCTCTCGCTCACACTGACATCATCTGGAGCACTAAAGATATGGAAGAAGTGGTTGTTATTGATCGCTGTGGGGAATACCCCAATGTTCCACTACTTGGAATTCGAGGAGGGATCACCTATAATCCTTGTCTGGCCTTACGACATTTTGGGCGAGCTAGGAGGGAAGGACGTCATGAGTTTCTGATGCCAAGCATTGTCTTTGACTTCCAAGGGGATAGTGATGAGCATCGCCGCAGGTTCATACGAGCTTGGGACAGGGTGCACCGGTCTGATCCATATGAGTTAGGGATGAAGACCTCTCTTCCGATGGAACCGTATCTCCGATGGGTTCGAATCCGTGCCCAAAAGTTGGGAATTCTGTACAAAGTTGTCTTGCCTGTAATTGTTGAGATTGCTAATGAAGAAGGGGTTCCTCCTACTGTCCTACATCTGTACATGCCAACTGACATCGGGGCATTAAAGAGGTCTTGGATGCAGCTAAGAGAAGAGCGGGATACTTACAGAGAAAAGTATCACAAGCAGGAGCGGAAGATTCTAAAGCTTACAAGGAAGCTGGAGAATGAGAAGGTCCTCAATGATTATGTCAGCACCAACGGAAAACGACCATGGGAACGCTGATGTCTTTTATTATTTCTAGTTCTGATTTATTTTTCAGTATTTCTTTCTTGTGACGCCTTAAAGGCATTTATCAAACATTGTTTCAAGTTTATCTAATAAAAGTGTGTTTCATTTTAGTTTACGAATTTGAATCTCCAAAGTCTTTGAAATCATATCATACACATATCATTCCCATGCACCTCATCACAGGTACCCATTACAGGTTTCTCATCTTCTTCGCTGTTTATTTCAGCACATCATGTCTACTGAAACATCAACTGATCAAGCTATCAAGGCTCTACAAGCTCAAAACGCTCAATTCTAGGAAATGTTCGTGAATTTGGCTAAGGGTCAGCAAGATCTGAAGACTCTTATCTTGAAGGATAAGAAGAAGAAGGAGAAGAAGACGGTCCTTCTGAACATGGGTCGCAGGTTTGGGAACAATTTGCGAGATGAAGTCAATCTATCTCACTCATCTGGAGGGGGAGAAAACCAAGAATAAAGGAGGGCTCCTAGCCCTGTGGTATCTGACAACGAGACTGACTTTGATGAAGACTAGTATCCTCCGGCTGAGGATAGGTATAAATAGCTTGAAGACCGTTTAAGTGCGATGGTGATATAGAAGGTCTCTGGATTGGACTTTGGTGATTTGGGTTTGTCATCTGGGGTGGTGATTCCCCACAAGTTTAAAGCATCGATCTTTGCTAAATACGACGGGGTCTCCTGCCCAAAGCTACACCTCCGCTCGTATGTTAGAAAGATCCAGCCATACATTGCTGATAAGAACCTCTGGATCCATTTCTTTCAAGATAGTCTTTCAGGGACTCAACTTGAATGGTTTTACCAGCTGGAAGGAGCTAGTATCCGTAATTGGGAAGATCTTGCTGCTGCTTTTTATAAGCAGTACTAATACAATGCCGACCTCGCTCCCACGTGTACCCAACTTCAGGGTATGTCTATGAGTGTGAGCTAAGGGTTCAAAGACTACGCTCAGAAATGGAGGGACCTTGTTGGAAGAGTACAACCCCTACTGGCTGACAGGGAGTTAGTGGATATGTTTCTGGGGACCTTGTCTGGTTCGTATTTCAACCATCTGATTGGAAGTTCATCGTCCGGGTTTACTGAGCTGATTATGACCGGGGAAAGAGTTGAGGCCGGTATCTAGAGCGGTAAGATACAGAAGGATGCTTCGTCAAGCACCGAGAAGAAACCTTTTAAGACTGAGTCCAGTGCTGTTTACAGTTCAAAGATCCATAATAGACCTGAGCGCCGCCAAGCAGTCAATGCGGTTGTTATATCAAGACCTGTTGTTGCCACACAACGCAACAATCAGCCAAGGGCCGAGAGGCCGCGAAGACAATTCACTCAGCTCCATATGACCCTGTTTCACCCCAAAATTTCCCCTCTCATATATCTCAACATTTCAAGAAAAATCTCCAAGTGGTTCAAGATTGCTCAAGAGTTGGACAGTCAAATCATCTCCTAAGGCAGTCAACCCCAAATTAGGGTTTTGTGTTGCATCAATATCCTTGAGTACAAATGACCTCAAGTTCTCCCCAATGTCCTAATATGCTCTCAAGATCATCCATGCCAAATTTCAAGCCTTGAAGAGGAAGTTTGCTCAGTCAATTGCTCAAAGGGTCCAAAAATCGACTGTGTTAGGGCAAAAGTCAACTGTGACCTACAAACAGTCAAACCTCAAGATTTTTTGTCAACATTCTCATTTTGAAGGATATTTCATCATTTGATCAAGGTTTGATAATGATTCATCAAGGTTTGCTCAAAATTCATCAAGACTCAAAAGTTGCTAAATTAGGGTTTTGTAGGAAAAGTCAACTCAATTTTGACCAAGCATAACTTTCTCATACGTTATGATAAATGACCCATCCAAAGCTCATTTTGAAGAGGATGAAATTTCCTACAATCCATCTTCATACCCCAGAATCAAAAAATTCACTCACAAGAAGTTACAAATTTGGACATTATAGGTCATTTTTGAAAGTCAACAAAAACACCTTTTTTTCCAAAGTTTATAACTTGAGCATGGAATATCGAAATGAGATGATACCAAAAGGGTTGGTTAGAGGACATCTAAAAATTTATAAAAAGTCAAAGAACACTTCCAAAAGTTCAAAATTGGAGAAGTTATGCATTGTTGAAGTTGGGCATTTTTGCAAAATTGCCAAAAGTCAACTATCCCCAAAACTTCAAATTATGTCAAATGGGCCCATTCTTTTCCACTCGATTTGGACTTTCCACATTATACACGTGTCCTAGATTCAGCCTTGTGTCCATTTATCAATTTTGTTTATTTTATTTGATTTTTTATTGAATTATTTCACTTTAAATCAAGTTAATTCAAATAAAATCTCAAAACTCGATTACATGAGATATTTTTCTATTTTCAGGACCTAATCATCATCAATATCATGATCAAACTCGTATCAAGTATTCCATGTGCAAAAAGATTGAGTTTTTGACAAAATTGGAAAGTCTTCAATGGTGAATCAAATCCAATCTCAAGGCATTGATGTGGAAAGATTCAAGACAAATTTGTTGACCTAATACATTGCATATTACATATACAAGCCAAAGCACACGAATTTGAGACCTAGCGGCTGCAAGAACACCAAGAACCAAACTTGCAAAATTGACAAAAAGTGTGAAACTGAAATCATCCTTGGAGGCATTTTCAGAAGCGAAACTCAACACCAATCAATTGTTGGAGGTTCACTGAGTCAGAACCACCCCCTAGTAAGCTCTCATACGCATCAAAACGCACTGTAAGCATCACGTTTCATGGCCCTGCATTCAAAATCGTAACTCCATATTTTTGCATCTTTCTGGCAAATCTTTGACATATTTGTGATGCTTATGAGATTTCTGAACTTTTGATAATATTTGATTTCGTTTATATGATCTGTAACCCCATAACCGTATGGCTAGGGTTTTGTGTTAGATTTTATGGATTTGTATTTCAGGAAAAATTGGATCTTGTGATGGACATGGTTGCACTCAGGAGAGGGAGATGAACCTAACCATGTCCTTGGGGGTCGTTTTCATGGCCTAGAATGGATTTTGGGAACGACCTACGAATTTAGCTGCGGATCTAAATCCGCAGGTAAATTTACAGGGTTGGAGGAAGAAGACGATGACGCGTCAATCCCCCAGTGGCCAACTCATAATTTGCGCGTTTTTATTTTTTGTTCTGGCATATTAATCCATTATCCCATATTATTATTATTGTTTAATATATTAATAGATGAAGCATGATGGCTGAGTGGTAGTGGCGTGTGTCCAATGACCAACAGGACCTGGGTTCGAATCCCAGATCCCCATGTTATTTGTTATATTTTTCATTCAGGTGATCCAGTGCTGACCCAAGCGTGTAGCCTACAATACTCCCTCATTCAATCAATGGACAGATGGCCCCAGGCCAAATCTGGTGGCCAAGATCTGAAGGACCACCATAGGCAAAGTCAGCGCACACACACGGAATCTCAAAAGTCAACAGGGCCACCTACATTTGGGCCTCAACATTGCTATTCACACCATGGAATCAGGCCCAACCTCCTCACTCTCTTATTTTATTTATTTAGTTTTACTAATTGCTTTTATTATTTTTATTAAATTTACTAACCAATTAAAAAATTTCTTTTTCTTTATAAAATAAAAAACAACAAAATATTTTTCTTTATTTAATCAAATCTTAATTTTTATTTTTATTAATAAATACTAATTAAATTAATTTAGGTTTTAATTAGAATAACTTTAATTCCTTTTTTTAATAATTAAAATTAAATTAGACTTAATTAGGTTTTTACTAACTCAATTAATCTTTATTTCTTTCTTAAAATACCAAAAACCCAAAAATAAATTTTATTTATTATTAATTTATTTATTTAATTTAGTAATTAACTTAGATAATTTCTTTCTTAATTCAAAAACAAACAAAAAAAATCATTTCTTTAATAACAAAGGGTCAAAACCCTAAAACTTGCGCCCGATTTAATTTCCCGCACGCGATCCATTTTATCATATTTGTATTTGTTCCCAGAATGTAATAGCTTAATAGGACTTTAAATAGTTTTATCGCTTTATTTATTTTCCGCATTTAAATTTCAAAG
The DNA here is from genome assembly GCA_948472305.1 of Vicia faba. Classification (NCBI taxonomy): domain Eukaryota; kingdom Viridiplantae; phylum Streptophyta; class Magnoliopsida; order Fabales; family Fabaceae; genus Vicia; species Vicia faba. Next base: position 711,805,519 of record OX451738.1, read on the forward strand.
GGTTGCTTTTGGCGATGTAAATACCCGACGCCTTGTAATAGTTAGTTAAATTTCCGCAATTTAATTTCCGCAACTTATAACGGTTAGATGTTTGATAATAGGGATGCAGGATAAGAATGAATGTTTAACCTAAAATCAACATAGATAACCATTGACATGTACAAAGACAAAATAACTGAAAACGACACACTCGCACATGTGCACTCTTAGGGTACACCCCACTTGGTTGTCTTCGTACACGGTCATTGAGTATAGGTCACTTTAGAGGTCGCCCTCTTGTCTAAAAGATCATAGTCGCCTCGAAACGGTTGCCTCGGATATTGTTGCCTCAAAACAAATGATCTAAGACATTAGGGTTACCGCTAAGGCATCCTAACATTGCTTTGGTGACCGTAAGTCCCTAAATTCGAATTGACCCTTAAAAATCCAACGACGGTGCTACCTACTCATTCATAGTGGGATAGCATTGTCTAAAGGAAGATAGCATAGAATGATTCCCTTTTCAAGTAGGTAGATGGTTCTTAAGTACTTGCTCTTTCAAAAACAAAAACTTTTCACACTTACACTTTTCAATTGAAGTTTCAAATAAAACCTTTTTCAAACCCACAAGCACAAAGAAAGCAATATTTTGAAAACAATATGAGCAAGTACCTAAGAGCCTATGGGTAACCACGGATAGAAAGGGTGCTAACACCTTCCCTTTCTATAATCTACCCCCCGGACCCGAGAAATATCTCAAAAGGGAATTTTTCTGTGCTTTTTTCCTTTCCTTGTTGGATAAAATAAAAGTCGGTGGTGACTCTTGCTTACCGCGACATTTTGCAAAAACAAACACAAAACGCAAACCAACATTCCAAAAACAGTCAGTTCTTCCCACCGTATCACAGAACTGGCGACTCTGCTGGGGATATCTAATAAGTGGGGTGTACCTTAGGGATAGTTCGTATTGTTTTCAATTGCTTGACTTTTATGCTTTATATTTGTGGGCTTGTATCGGAGTTACTATAGATCCTAACCCGGATCTGGGGGACACCCTTTAGGTAAGTAGTAATAAACTGTGAGGGAACTGTACTGCGTAGACCGATACGGTTGAAGCAGTAGCTACATTGGTGTGGCATTTTAGTATGTACCGATATCCCTTGTGTTGGAACAAGGAGAATATGGGTCTGCTAAGGGGTCATTAAGCACCAACTGACCTTAGAACCTTTAAATTGACCAACTTGGACATAGAACAGTAGCAGTATGCTACACTCATTGAGACTAAACTCTCGCGATGATTCCGGCTGCAAGAAAAGGTTGCTAAATTGGAATTATGACCGATTGAGGGTAGTCAGTGATATTGAGATCCTCTAGAACCCGGTTACTATTTTTAGGACAGGTTTGAACCAACTGAACTGAAAGAGGGTAGTACCTAATCTCCTTGCCAGCCTGAAATCTAAGGGCTCTCTGTGTGACTTGTGTGCCTTTACCATGTTTGCTATTTATGGATACTTGTGGTGTGTTTTATACCATGACATCATAACATCATAACATTGCATGCATCTTGCATTGGACTAACCTATTTCAAAGACAGGAGGGATTCATCTTTGTTCTATTTTGTAGGTAATGGCACCCATGCGTAGAAACACCATCCGGATCAACTTTGTCCAGGTTCCCACTCTGCTTAAAGAATTGGTTGCAAAGATGTCTGATACTACCTCCTTCATCAGAAGACATGGACATCTTCTTAGTTTGGTCACCTCCAAATTGGACGAGCAGATGATGAGTGTCCTAGTCCAGTTCTATGATCCACTGTACCATTGCTTTACTTTTCAGGACTACCAGTTGGTCCCCACCTTGGAAGAGTTCTCTGATCTGCTTGGTATCTCTATTCTGGAACAGACCTCGTTTACAAGATGGGAGAAGATCCTTAGGTCGGAAGATATTGCTTCAGCCCTTCATATGATAAAGGACGAGGTGATGGCTAATTGGGAAACTCGTAGCGGAGCAAAGGGCTTTCTGACTAAGTTCTTGGTTGGTAAGGCTAATCATTTCTGGGATAGTCTAGACTTCCAAGCATTCGAAGATATTCTGGCTCTTCTGATATATGGTTTGGTATTGTTTCCTAACTCTGGTGCTTTTGTTGATGTGAATGCGGTAAAAATCTTCATCTTTGGTAATCCTGTACCCACTCTCTTGGGTGACATTCTTCATCAGCTTTATGCCCGTACTACTCGGAAGTGGGGAACCTTGATGTGCTGTGCTCCATTGTTGGAAAGGTGGTTTATTTCTCACCTTCCCAAATCAGTTCTAAAGAACAAAGAAGGCATGGGCTGGGCTTATAGGGTTATGTCTCTCTCTCTCACAATGACATCATCTGGACTATCAAGGGTATGGACGAGGTGGCTATTATTGATCGATGTGGGGAGTACCCCAATGTTCCACTGATAGGAACCCATAGAGGAATTTCTTATAATCCGTGCTTGGCCTTACGTCAGTTTGGGCAAGCCATAAGGGAAAGACCTCATGAGCTGCTAATGCCTTGCATAATATTTGATTTCAAGGGGATAGCGACGAGCAACGCCGCAGATTCATAAGGGCTTGGGATAGAGTTCACAGATCTGATCCACACGAGCTGGGCCCAAAGACTTCACTTCCGATGGAGCCATATCTCAGATGGGTTCGTATCCGTGCCCAAAAGCTGGGTATGCCGTATGAAGCCGTCCTTCCTATCATTGTTGAAGTTGCTAATGGAGAAGGGGTTCTTCCGACCATCCTCCATCCTCATATGCCCACTGACATTGGGGCGTTGAAAAGGTCTTGGATGCAGCTGAGAGAAGAGCGGGATGCTTACCGAGAAAAGTTTAACGAGCAAGAGCAGAAGATTCAGAAGTTGACAAGATAGCTGGAGAACGAGCGGATCCTCAATGACTATGTCTGCACCGACAAGAAGCGACCATGGGAGCACTGATTGTCCCTTGATTATTTCCCTTCCAGTTTTTATTTACTTTTCAGTATTTCCTTTCTTGTAACGCCTTAAAGGCAATTTGTTGAACAATTAATTTCAAAGTTTATCTAATAAAAGTGTGTTCCATTTCTTGTTTACGAATTTGAATCTCTCGATGTCTTTGAAATCATATCATATGCATTTAATTCCATGCACCTCATAACAGGTACCCTTACAGGTTTTCTCATCTTCTTCGCTGTTTATTTCAGCATCATGTCTTCTGAACCATCGTCTGAATAAGCAATCAAGGCTCTACAGGCTCAAAATGCCCAATTCCAAGAGTTGTTCATGAATTTAGCTAAGGGTCAACAAGATCTGAAGACCCTTATTCTAAAAGAGAAGAAGAAGAAGAAGAGGACAGTCTTGTTTAACACAGGTCACAAGTTCGTAAACAGGCTACGAGATGAAAGATAGTCAAGAAGAAAGGAGGGCTCCTAGCCCTGTGGTTTCAGACAACGAGATGGACTTCGATGAAGACCAGTATCCTCCGGCTGAGGATAGATACAAGCATCTGGAAGACCGGTTGAGTGCGATGGAAGTTCAGAAGGTGCCTGGTATGGACTTAGGTGATCTGGGACTCATCTGGGGTGGTGATTCCCCACAAATTCAAAGCACCAACCTTTGCTAAGTACGACAGAATTTCTTGCCCAAAACTGCACATCCGATCGTATGTAAGGAAGATTCAGCCATACACCGCTGATAAGAACCTATGGATCCACTTCTTTCAAGACAGTCTCTCAGAGACTCAGCTTGAATGGTTTTACCAGTTAGAAGGAGCCAGTATCCATAGTTGGGAAGATTTGGCTGCTGCTTTCTACAGGCAGTACCAATACAATGCCGACCTCACTCCCACACGTACCCAGCTCCAGGGTATCTTAATTCATGCGAGCGAAGGTTTCAAAGATTATGCTCAGAAGTGGAGGGATCCGCTGGAAGAGTGCAACCACCCTTGGATGATAGGGAGTTAGTGGATATGTTTCTGGGGACCTTGTCTGGTCCGTTTTTCAACCATCTGATTGGAAGCTCTTCGTCTGGGTTTACAAAGCTAATTATGACCGGTGAAAGGATTGAGGCTGGTATTAAGTCTGGTAAGATACAAAAGGGTGCTTCATCGAGCACCGAGAAAAAGCCTTTTAAGAAGGAGTCCAGTGTTGTTTACAGTTCGAAAATCCAGAATAGACCTGAACGCCGCCAAGCTGTTAATACAGTTGTTATTTTAAGACCTGTTGGGGCTCCTCAACGCAACAATCAACAAAAAGCTGAGAGACCTCGAAGGCAATTCACCCATCTCAACATGACTTTGTCTCAGATTCTTCCGCAGTTATTGAAAACCAATCTAGTAACTCCAAGGGAGGCTCCGCAGAATCCCAACACTGCATCGCCTAAGTACAACCCTAATGCCTGCTGTGCTTTTCACTCTGATAGCCCGGGACATGACACAGATGATTATTGGGCTTTGAAGAACAAAGTACAAGACTTGATCGATACGAAGGAGATTGAGTTCGGAGCACCGGAAAGGCCTAAACAGGATGTGGGAGTGAATGCTATCGGGGATGACGATGATGAAGAGTTTGACATTGACAGTTGGATCTATCCTACTACCGATGATGGACTAAGCAACCGGACAACGAAGGTTCTATGCTTGTTTCTGTTATCACCTAGTAATGAGACTTTTTGTTTTGAATTTGTAACAGACAATGTTTTAAACTTTATGGCCTGGTGTCTTACCCGGGGCACTGTGGCTTCATTTGTGAGGGCTTTACGTGTGTCATTTTCATATATCATTAATAAAAGCATTGGACGTTTTCTTGCATTTCAAATTTTGCGCTCCTTGTTTTTATTTTATTACATATTGCAAAACAGCTATTTTACACACACTCACATATACATGTCTACATCCACTCTGGATCTCACTGGTAACGACTCTACTACTGCCAGTTATGACTTCGAAAGTTCGATCAACTTAGCCGAAGACGAAGGTGAAGATGATTGTGAAGTGCCTGGTGAACTTGCAAGATTGTTACTTCATGAAGAGAGGGTTATTCATCCACACGAAGAGCTGGTAGAATTAGTGAATTTGGGTACAGAGATAGACAAGAAAGAGGTAAAGGTTGGTGCAAACCTGGAGCTTAGTGTGAAACAACGATTTGTTCAGATGTTGGGTGACTACGTTGAGATATTCACCTGGTCTTATGAAGATATGCCTGGGTTGGATACCAATATTGTGGTTCACCGCCTGCATACTGTGGTACGGTGGGAGAACTGACTTGAGTTTTGCGTTTGTATTCGCACTTGTTCGGTTTAGCAAGAGTCGCCACCGACTTTTTATTTTATCCTAAAGGAAAGGTTAAAAAGCACAGGAAAAACCTTTTGAGATGTTTCGTGGGTTCGGGGGGTAGATTATGAAAAAGGGAAGGTATTAGCACCCTTTTCATCCATGGTTATCCATGGGCTCTTAGTTACTTGGTTTTAGATCACTTGCCTTTGATTTTCAAATTGCTTGAAATTGTGGTGTGTGTGTGTTGTTTTGAAAATGTTTTTGAAGAAGATGCCTTGTCTTAGGCAACCAATGTAATAACTCGTGTTTGAGTGTTTTACAAAGGTGTGTATCTTTTCGAAAAGATGTTTCAAATGTTTTTGAAAGTTTGTTTTGAAAGTGTTTGTGGAGTGTGGTTTGAAAAGTAGGCAAGTGTTTTTGCAAGTTTGATCAAGTAACTAAGAGTTGTCTACCCCTAATTTTACTCAAAGGTTTTTCTCATGTTTTAACCCTTTTTTAACAATTTTGTTCCACCATTGTATTTGGTGGACAATCTTGCGCTTAGGATGTTTAACGGGACAGGCGCGGGTCATCGTATGGACCATGAATGCAATGGTGCCAAGTGTCTTTGGCAATTTTGCTTGAAGGGACTATGATCATTTTGATAGGCGACTTTCGAAAGCGTCATCGAGGGACTATGATCATTTGAATTGTTTTGCCAAAGAAACTCGACGTGCAAGCATGGCCCATTTTGGAAGGCAACAAGCGGGATTACCCTAGGGGTGCAAGTGTGATTGTGTATTTGATTTCATGTATTTGTCTTGTATTAGGTTATCTAGCGTTTGATTTTATGTACATACAAACCCTAGGTCTAACCATGGTATATTTGAAAGCGATAAATTGCGGGAATTTAAAGTCTACGCTATTACAAATAAGTATCCGGGAGTGGGGGTGCAAATTTACAAATGGGGGTGAGACTTTAAGGAGAGTAGTGTCCAAATAATTACAACCAAATCTAATTGCGCAAATGTAATATGTAGTGTATAGCAATGTATAAGAATAAAGCAAATGTATATGTGTAAAGCAAAGTAAATGTATCGACGTATTTGTGTATTGTAACGGTGTAAGTGTATGTATTTATTTACAAGTTGAGAAATGTTAATGTATTATTAAGCATGTATTTGTTCTTTTGTATTTTTGTGAATATGTACAAGACAAAATATTTCAAGAAAAGAAAAGTATTTAACTTAAAGAAAAATTATGTATTGATGTAATTATGTACAAAATATTTTAAGGAAAGAAATGTTTTAAGATTAAGAAAAAGAAAAAGTTTTAAGTTCTATATATTATGTCTTATATTAAAGAAAAGTATTTCTTATGTATTTACAAATTAATGTATTTTAATACAAGAGTTTTCTATAAAAAAAGGAAAAAAAGATGTTTTAAGAAAATTAATGCTTTGTGTACAAAAATTTTAATTAAAAGAAAGTAGAAGCATTCTAAGTTTAAGGAAAAATTAATGTTTGTATATTCATGTTAAAATGTAATAAAAATGATAAAGAAAAGAAATCATTGGGAATGTTTTATAAAAGAAAGATATTATTTATTTAACAAAATATTAAGTATATTTGTCAATTAAAGTTTAATGTAAAAAAAACAAAAGTATGGATTAGTTTGAAAAAAATAATAAAAAAGGCTAACAGATTCAATGGGCCTTGTGCTTGCCTTTGGCCCAAACGAAAAGGGAGGTCAAAATCCAAAGAGAGGGGTGAGGCGTGTAAATCAATGGGTTTTTGGCTTCTGAAAGGGCAAGGCCCATTATGTCACAAATGTTTGTAAGGGTTTGGGATGTTTGTTCATTTGGGAAAGCTAGGGTTTGCTTGAACACAAAGGCGCCGTCGTTGTTCGTCTTCGTCTTCTTCGCCAAGCGCCTAGATAATGTCCTTTGCCCAAGGCCACCAACGCCACCATCTGTCTTCCCTCCTCCATGGATTAACCAGTGATATGGTACAAAGGTAATGGTTTCATTCTTTAATGCGTTAGGGTTTTCGTTATTTCTTTTGACTTCATGTTTTGATTAAGTGTTGTTATTGTTTGTTATTTTTGAGGAGTGTTAAAGGAAAGAGAAGAAGAGAGACTACCTTCGTTGGAGGAGGAAGCAGATTTGGAGGCGCTCAGGGGGCCAAGGCGGAGGCTCGGTGATGATGCGCGCTTTGCTTGGAAAAACTGGTATCTGTGTCTTTTGCCCTTTTTTATGGTTTAATGATGCTGTCTTAAAACCTTGTATATCTCTCTTCCTCTTCTTTTCTGGTTGCCTCGGCTTTTGTTATTGATTTTTGGGTATTGTTGCCCTAACCCTGTGATGAGACAAATCTGAGGGTTTGGACGGTTTGAGTCTAAGTTGCCTTGTATGTTGATATGCTTGCTTATCCTGAGTTGTTGCTTTGCCTCTTCCACCCTTTGCCTCAGTTGCCTCGTATGCTTGACCCTTGAATGATTGCTATACTGAGTTGCCTTGTATGTTTGCAAACTTGTATGCTTCTTTTCCTTCTTCCACTATAAACTTGTTGAGATGCTTAGAATGTTTGTATTATTTGATGATGATTTTGAGTATTTGCCTCTGATATGCTATTGTTGAAACGTTAGTTTTGACTAGCTTTCCCTCTCTTGGATTTGTGCTGGCTTTAGATGCTCAATGATGAACTTCCCTAGTTCTGAGAGCTTTGTTGATTGGGATATTATCCTGACTTTTGAGTTGTGAATCTGAACATGGGTTGAAATGTTTGAGGTTAGTTAGGCTTTTGACAGTTTGTGCTGTTTAAGGCCTTTACAGTTTGAGGTTTATTTGGAGTTTACAGGTTTTGACAGTTTGATGTTTAGGCTTGCAAGATTGGTATGAATGCTTTTGTGTTGGTTCTGGTTTATACACAGGTTTGTGGCTTTTTGAAAGGAGCAGGTTATGCTTTTTACAGGTTGGGTTTTTTGTTTTGTGTTGGTTGAAGCAGTTTGAAAGGCTTTGAATATTTGAATCAGATAAGGCTTTGGTGCTTTTTCTGGTTTCTGCAGGTTGAGATGTTTTGAATGTTTGCAGGCTTAGAGGTTAATGCAGGTTTAGAGGCTTTGATTGTTTCTTGTTTTGAGGCTTATGCTTGTTGATGGTTTCTTTTTGCTTAAGGCTTAAAACAGGTTATGGCTTTTTGTTTAGAGCTCCTGATATATTTTTCTGCCTCCTTTCTGTTGATAACAGTTTTGTTTTTATATATTTTATTCTCTCAAGCCTAAGCCTGTAAGCCTAACTTCTTTTCTCTTCTCTCTCTCTCCACAGTTTTAAGCATTATTATATTGCTTATGTACTATTTTCTGAAAAAGCAATGGCCTTGAAAATGATGAAATCTTTTGAATATGCTTGCAATAGCTGCTTTCCTCTGCATAACTCTTATCTCTTTTTCCATATTTTCTGCTTCTTTGACAGCTTTTGCATAGCCTTTTGTACTTGTTGATGTTTTGATATCTTTTTATATCTTTGGCTTAGTTTCTTTGACATTTTGCTGTCCAATTTGGACTTTGGTTAGGCATGCTGTTTGTTTGGAAACTATGCAGTTGGTTGACAATTTGAACTTGTGCAAAATCATAACTTTGTGCATTCATACCCCCTTTTTTTTTTGCAAGCATTATTTTCATCCCTCTTTGTGAACCGGGATAAATCTCGTGATTTGCAGAGAGGGCAAACTGATTCCGACCATTTGCTTTTAATGATGAATCTATTTTTTATCTGTCTGTCTTTTAATTTTATCTGCTTTGACTTTTCTTTTTCTCTTTGTTTTGCAGATAAAATCAAATGAGCAGAGGGAGCATTTGGATAGAAGACTTAGGAATTAGGATGAAATTTTATTTCAATTGTAATCATTGTAACCATTATTATTATGAACACTTTGTAAATAAATACTGTATTCAAATAACAATTGTAACAAATAATTAAAGATGAATAAAATCCAATCTTGATCAGTTAATTCTTTTTCTTCTTCTCAAATGTTTATTTAATTGTTTATAACCCTTAAATTATAATAAAATGGAAATAAATCCCAATTATTCTAATATTAGAATAAATAAACAATTGATAAACACTGTGGTCTTGACATCAATCAATAATAAACCCGGCGCTTCAAATATCCAATGCACAGTTAATCAAACCAATATCCAGATATTTATCTTTTTTACTGATCAAATCAAACGCTGTAGATTCTCAATTTAAGTACCTCAGCTTTTATCTCATCTCAAATCAAATGCCTTAGCCTTTACTGATTAAACAAAATACTGCAATTCCTTGATTCAAATGCCTCAATCCAAATCTCAGAGTAAACTGAAAAGAACTGTAAAATTAATTCTTTCTGAGAAATATGCGCACAAAAACCCTGGTTCTTGGTTAAATGTCAAAGAAGCGCTCGCCTGATTAAAGCCTGAGCCAAATTCAAACAAAACCCTAGCAATTTGCTTGAACTATTCCAGAGCCATGAAAACCCTAATTTTGTCTGACTGACGAGAAAAGTCTGTTTGACCGATTCTTGAACCAGTCTGAAAAATCAGGAAAAGTCCGAAGCTGTGATTTCTTGTGGAAAAAATACGAGGGAAAATTTTAGGGTACAACAGCTGCCCCTGTTCAATCTTCTTGAACCTGAAGAGTTAGATTGGCAAGTTTGCCTTTCGCGACTCGAAGGTAAAAGGAGATTGGACACTAGAGTGCCCAAAAATTTGCACTCGGTGATTTGATGGTAGAGGGAATGGGCTTATAGATGCCATTTGGTGATGTGACAGAATCTGGTCAGGGGATGGGCTTAGAGATGCCATCTGGACATGGGCTTAAAGATGCCATTTGGAAGTGTAATGGATAGTTGTGGAGATGGGCTTACAGATGCCATCGGGAGGTGTGACGGAACTTTGTCGAGAATGGGCTTATAGATTCCATTTGGAATTGTGTGTCGATCGCGTAAGAGATTCCTTAGTGAGAACTTGCGTACTTGAGAAAGAAATATAACTTCCTGGCTTGCTACCGGTTGATCTTCAAACTCTTCATGCAGATATGCCCTGGCTGGATACAAGTATCGAATCTACAATCAAATGCTCACAGATATGCCCTGGATAGATACATGTATCGAATCTGGAATTTGTCGTCAACAGATATGCCCTGGCTGGATACAAGAATCGAATCTTGAAATTGTCGTCTACAGATATGCCCTGGCTAGATACAGGAATCGAATTTGGAATTAGTCGTCAACAGATATGCCCTGGCTTGATACAGGAATCGAATATGGAATTAGTCATCAACAGATATGCCCTGGCTGGATACAGGAATCAAATCTTCAAACTCTTCAGATATGCCCTGGCTAGATACAGGAATCGAATCTGGAATTGTGACAGTTGATAGTAATCATCTTTGGAGTGTCTTTTCCTGAAAAGGCAAAACATCAGTTGTATGCAATGTCATGATGTATGAGCTGCATGATGTCATGATGCTAAAAAATGAGATAGTGTTGTATGCACTTTGTCATGTATGTAAGCAGGATGTATGAAATGTGAAATGTTTATGAATGTATTTTCGTCTAGGAAAATAAGTCCTCGATGAGTGCTGGGAATCAAATCCTGGGCTGATGTTGAAGAGTAGAGTTCTTCGCTTCCGCTGGGGATGATGGTTGTGAGAATAAACCGATAGGAGAAGATGACTCCGTTGGGGAATAAACTAGTTGGAGAGATTACTCTGCGGGGAATTACTCTGTGGGAAGAGATACTTCGCTGAGGTTTTGATGGGAGCTCCGCTGGGGATTCCATTGATAAGTTATGTTGGGGAACTTGATGAACTCCGCTGGGGATAGGAGAATCTTGACTGTTGTCGAGGAAAGTGAATTCTTGATTGCTGTAGGGGAAGGCAAGAATCTTTTGATTATTGAAAGTGAGAAATCATGGGGCCACTGTTGGGGGATCAGGAGCTTGGGTTGTATGCCAATCTACTAGGGGTTCTTGTCTTGAGGAGATTTTCAATGGAGAATATTCGAATATTCTGTGAGGAAACTGAGAATGAGAGTCTTCACTCTGCTTGGAGGTTGGTAGTTGGAAGTTTTAGCTCCGCTGGGGATTGACAATTTTGGCTCCACTGGGGATTTTGAAACTTGACTCTGAGGGGAGTTAGCTTCTGGAAGGTTCTCTGGCTAGGGATTACAAGAATCTTTTGAGTTTGAGAAAGAACCGGTGTAGGGTTTCCTGATGATGAGTCTGTGCAAAACTACATCTTTCAACGGGTGATGAAGGAATTGTTGAACACTTTTGACATTCGAATGCCCCAAGTGGTGATGAAAGAGACTCTTTATGTAGATAATTTCCTGGCTTATTACAGGTGTTGATCCATAAACAGTCATCCACAGATATTTTCCTGGCTTGTTACATGTGTTGATCTGGAACTTAAGAAAGGTCGGTCGAAGAGATATTGTCCTGGCTTGTTACAGGGGTTGATCTCTGACCTGAGAAAGAAAGATGGTTCCCTGGCTTGTTACAGGTTTGATCTTCAATCTCTTCATGTAGATGATTTCCTGGCTTGTTACAGGTGTTAATCCACAATCAGTCGTCCACAGATATTTTCCTGGCTTGTTACAGGTATTAATCTGGAACTTAAGAAAAGTTGGTCAAGGAGATATTGTCCTGGCTTGTTACAGGTGTTGATCTCCGACCTGAGAAAGAAAGATGGTTCCCTGGCTTGTTACAGGTGTTGATCTTCAATCTCTTCATGCAGATGATTTTCTGGCTTGTTACAGGTGTTAATCCACAATCATTTACTCACAGATATGCCCTGGCTAGATACAGGAATCGAATCTGGAATTTGTGATAGTTGATCTGTTGGTGGTTGCAATTTCCAGCAGGTGATGAAGGAAAACTTCGGAAACTTTTGACATTTGAATGCCCCAAGTGATGATGAAGGAGTCTTGAATCAGATTACTCTGCAAATTGAGAGATTTCTTGAAATCTTGACTGGACTTCCCCAGGTTAACTGAACTTTGAAAGATCTGTTGAAACCTTGACTGGACTGTCCCAGGTTAATTGGATGGTGACATGTTATGCCCCTTGTTGATAGGAGACTTGTAATGGAAGTGTCGTCCTTTTGAAGTGATTTTACTCACTGAGAGAGTTTTCGTTCCTCCGAACATTCGCTGTATGAATTTCTTCGCTGTCAAACAAATAGCCAAATGCGAACAGTGATATTCAAGCAATGCAAAGTTTATGTTTGTCTCGAAGTTTTGAAGAATGCGTTTTTTAGCAGAAAACTTTTCATAAGACAAATCAACACAAGATTTTAGAGCAAAGCCTTACAGGAGTCAGGATACCTTTTTGTAACAGTATGCTTTCGAACTAACCCATGCTTCAATTAGGACTTTTGAAGGGTTGTAACGTGGCTTGGTTCACGACTTAAGAAACAAAGGATAAAGGCTCAAAGTGTATTTGTACCCACCCGCTCTTCGTGATGTTCTTCAACCCTAAGCTCAGTTAATTGTGCGTCACACTCTATTCGAGTTTGGACCGACCTTTGGGTGATGGTTCACCAGTCGAATTTTGGGAGACAGTCATCATCTCCTTTTTTCTCTTGCAACATTTTTCTTGTTGTTGAGGATTTGTAATGACCTCTCTATTTTGATTTTGATTTGTTATCCCTAACTTTTGCCTGACTGTCTCTGTTTTCGAGATCACAGTCAGCGGGATGCCCCAACTTTCTTAAGCCTCCTTTATAGGTTTTGGCTTGGTGGGCTTTTCTCTTTTGAGAGATTGACTGCCTAGGGAACCACCCTTGTATTTTGATTCCAAAGGAATGCTTTCTTTTGTTGACGTCGTTCGTTGTGTTACGAACTGAGAGTTTGCGACTTCAAAGCGCACCTTTTTTGAATTAACTGAGAGACTACCCTGCCCCAGGTTTATATCAAAGGTTTTGATTGTTTAGAACAGAAAACTCCTACTTCTTTGGCTCGAAGGGGTTGACTAGGGATTATCTTCCTTATAACTCCAGTGTTTAGGAATTGAAAGAAATGCCTGTACATCATCAGCAAGGTCTGTTCAAAAGCATATTGTATGAGATTATGGTATCGTTTCGTCATCCTCCCTCTAAAGGCTTGCAGCTTTTTATCAAGAGTTAAATATCATAAAGAAAAGCATAAGAGTAGTGAAAATGAATGGATGAATTCAAGACAAACATATGCAATGCATTAATGAAACAGAGTTTAACATCAACAGATAATTGTTTGAGAACAAAAGAAGGTACAACTTTGAAAATTCAAATGAAGCAAAAGTCTTTCAGTTTGAGCTTTGTCAAATCAGGTGGAGAAACCATCAACGGAAGATTTTCATCTCTCCGTCTGGCATGAACCTCAGCACTCCAATGTCAATTAGATCTTGAATCTTGTTCTTCAAGGCCCAACAGTCGTCGGTGTCGTGTCCCAGGCTGTAGGAGTGGTAAACACAGAATGCGTCGGGATGATAGTTAGGAGCGGAGGTATTGGGCTTCCGAATAGGATCCCTCAAAACAGTCAGATTGACTTCCAACAAATGCTCCAGTATCAGAGATGACGGTATGTCAGTCTCTGTGAACTGTCTTCCCGATGTATTTTGATTACGCCGATTACCCCGTTGACGCTGGTGAGGTTGTTGTTGGGCTTTTGACCCTGAATCTAGCAGAGGAGCCTTCCCTTTATCTTCTTGGCTGGAGGGGGGTTGAGTGGTGACTTGCTCTTCAACCTCAGATGTTTGCCCTAGTTGGTTGTTCCGAAGCAGCTGGCTGACGAGCACTCTGAGTTCCTCTTGTCTTTGAGACAGGTCCTGGATAAGAGCCATCTGGCCTACCAGTTGTCCCATCACTTGGATCCTCAATGTTGCCAAATCAAACTGCAGCTCCCCCAGCTGGTCACTCCTGGCATTGTTTGAATTCTCCTGGACCAAGCCCTTTGTGAGGAGAGCTTTCATTTCTTCTTGCCCCAGAGACAGGTTCAAGAACATTTCCTGCAGCTGAGCAGTCTGGTCCTGGATATCCTTGACAGTCCTCGCTAGAGCCATCTCTTACTGAAATAAACAGTAGGAGAGTAAGGAAACCTGAAAAGGAAAGAATTGTCAAGATGCAATGCATGATATGTGGATGCATTCTTTCAAGGATCTCTTGGGGTAAACACAAGAGAATGTTAGAGGTTGGACTTCGATCTTTGATTGGAGATCTTTTCCCCGGTGGATGTCTTTCCACGAGAATCAAGCTCACCATGTCAAGTGGGTCATAGCCCCCGATTCAAGTTGTTGTACTTGATCTTTGGTTGGAGAACTTTGTGCCGGTGGATGTCTTTCCACGAGAATCAAGCTCACCATGTCAAGTGGGTCATAGCCCCCGATTCCAGTTGTTGCACTTGATCTTTGGTTGGAGAACTTTATGTTGGTGGATGTCTTTCCACGAGAATCAAGCTCACCATGTCAAGTGGGTCATAGCCCCCGATTCCAGTTGCTGCACTTGATCTTTGATGGCATTTGTTTAGAGGAGAAAACCTCTTGCCCCTTGGTAGACGTCTGGTTCAACATAACTCTGCATCAAAAGAACCCTCGAGATCCTTGAAATGGTTATTGAAAATGCTATGGTATGATGTTATGTACATGTATGCAAAAGCAAATGGGTGTATATACAGGCAATCATATTCACACAAAGCAAACAAGTCCTTAGGTTTAGGCTTGCATGGGGTTTGTAGGTAAGTACCCTCTTGAAGTTAGTTGGCTCATCCCGTCCTAAAATAGAAACCGGGTTCTAAGGAGCTCAATATCATTGGATTGTTTTCTGTGTTCATTGTTTTGGTTTAGCCACTTAACTGGCGACCAAAATATTCCAAGAAAACAACCCTCAATGAGTGTAGTATCGAGTATCTACCAACTTCGGACTGCACCAAAGTCGGTCATCTCACTACTCCTAAAAAGGCTAGGATGGTCAAGTAAGGTTCTAAGAGTTCGTTAGTGCTTCACGACATCACTCAGCGGCCCCGTACTCTTCTTGATTGAACTCAAGGGTTACCGGTACTCACAAATATGTCACACTAACATAGCTTACTGCTTCAACCATGTCGGTATACCCCGCACAGTTCCCTCACAGTTTTTTTTTCTATTTACCTAAAAAGGTGCCCCAAATCCGGGTGTAGGATTTACAACAAACCCAAACAAGGACCAAAAAAGTAAAGCAATCAAGGCAATCAAAGAAAGCATGTAAAGGTGATCTAAACCCTAAGTTAACCCCACTTTTAAGTCCTCCCCAGCAGAGTCGCCAGTTCTGTGGTACGGTGGGAGAACTGACTTGAGTTTTGCGTTTGTATTCGCACTTGTTCGGTTTAGCAAGAGTCGCCACCGACTTTTTATTTTATCCTAAAGGAAAGGTTAAAAAGCACAGGAAAAACCTTTTGAGATGTTTCGTGGGTTCGGGGGGTAGATTATGAAAAAGGGAAGGTATTAGCACCCTTTTCATCCATGGTTATCCATGGGCTCTTAGTTACTTGGTTTTAGATCACTTGCCTTTGATTTTCAAATTGCTTGAAATTGTGGTGTGTGTGTGTTGTTTTGAAAATGTTTTTGAAGAAGATGCCTTGTCTTAGGCAACCAATGTAATGACTCGTGTTTGAGTGTTTTACAAAGGTGTGTATCTTTTCGAAAAGATGTTTCAAATGTTTTTGAAAGTTTGTTTTGAAAGTGTTTGTGGAGTGTGGTTTGAAAAGTAGGCAAGTGTTTTTGCAAGTTTGATCAAGTAACTAAGAGTTGTCTACCCCTAATTTTACTCAAAGGTTTTTCTCATGTTTTAACCCTTTTTTAACAATTTTGTTCCACCATTGTATTTGGTGGACAATCTTGCGCTTAGGATGTTTAACGGGACAAGCGCGAGTCATCGTATGGACCATGAATGCAATGGTGCCAAGTGTCTTTGGAAATTTTGCTTGAAGGGACTATGATCATTTTGATAGGCGACTTTCGAAAGCGTCATCGAGGGACTATGATCATTTGAATTGTTTTGCCAAAGAAATTCGACGTGCAAGCATGGCCCATTTTGGAAGGCAACAAGCGGGATTACCCTAGGGGTGCAAGTGTGATTGTGTATTTGATTTCATGTATTTGTCTTGTATTAGGTTATCTAGCGTTTGATTTTATGTACATACAAACCCTAGGTCTAACCATGGTATATTTGAAAGCGATAAATTGCGGGAATTTAAAGTCAACGCTATTACAAATAAGTATCCGGGAGTGGGGGTACAAATTTACAAATGGGGATGAGACTTTAAGGAGAGTAGTGTCCAAATAATTATAACCAAATCGAATTGCGCAAATGTAATATGTAGTGTATAGCAATGTATAAGAATAAAGCAAATGTATATGTGTAAAGCAAAGTAAATGTATCGACGTATTTGTGTATTGTAATGGTGTAAGTGTATGTATTTATTTACAAGTTGAGAAATGTTAATGTATTATTAAGCATGTATTTGTTCTTTTGTATTTTTGTGAATATGTATAAGACAAAATATTTCAAGAAAAGAAAAGTATTTAACTTAAAGAAAAATTATGTATTGATGTAATTATGTACAAAATATTTTAAGAAAAGAAATGTTTTAAGATTAAGAAAAAGAAAATGTTTTAAGTTCTATATATTATGTCTTATATTAAAGAAAAGTATTTCTTATGTATTTACAAATTAATGTATTTTAATACAAGAGTTTTCTATAAAAAAAGGAAAAAAAGATGTTTTAAGAAAATTAATGCTTTGTGTACAAAAATTTTAATTAAAAGAAAGTAGAAGCATTCTAAGTTTAAGGAAAAATTAATGTTTGTATATTCATGTTAAAATATAATAAAAATGATAAAGAAAAGAAATCATTGGGAATGTTTTATAAAAGAAAGATATTATTTATTTAACAAAATATTAAGTATATTTGTCAATTAAAGTTTAATGTAAAAAAAAGAAAGTATGGATTAGTTTGAAAAAAATAATAAAAAAGGCTAACAGATTCAATGGGCCTTGTGCTTGACTTTGGCCCAAACGAAAAGGGAGGTCAAAATCCAAAGAGAGGGGTGAGGCGTGTAAATCAATGGGCTTTTGGCTTCTGAAAGGGCAAGGCCCATTATGTCACAAATGTTTGTAAGGGTTTGGGATGTTTGTTCATTTGGGAAAGCTAGGGTTTGCTTGAACACAGAGGCGCCGTCGTCGTTCGTCTTCGTCTTCTTCGCCAAGCGCCTAGATAATGTTCTTTGCCCAAGGCCACCAACGCCACCATCTATCTTCCCTCCTCCATGGATTAACCAGTGATATGGTACAAAGGTAATGGTTTCATTCTTTAATGCGTTAGGGTTTTCTTTATTTCTTTTGACTTCATGTTTTGATTAAGTGTTGTTATTGTTTGTTATTTTTGAGGAGCGTTAAAGGAAAGAGAATAAGAGAGACTACCTTCGTTGGAGGAGGAGGCGGATTTGGAGGCGCTCAGGGGGCCAAGGCGGAGGCTCGGTGATGATGCGCGCTTTGCTTGGAAAAACTGGTATCTGTGTCTTTTGCCCTTTTTTATGGTTTAATGATGCTGTCTGAAAACCTTGTATATCTCTCTTCCTCTTCTTTTCTGGTTGCCTCGCCTTTTGTTATTGATTTTTGGGTATTGTTGCCCTAACCCTGTGATGAGACAAATCTGAGGGTTTGGACGGTTTGAGTCTAAGTTGCCTTGTATGTTGATATGCTTGCTTATCCTGAGTTGTTGCTTTGCCTCTTCCACCCTTTGCCTGAGTTGCCTCGTATGCTTGACCCTTGAATGATTGCTATACTGAGTTGCCTTGTATGTTTGCAAACTTGTATGCTTCTTTTCCTTCTTCCACTATGAACTTGTTGAGATGCTTAGAATGTTTGTATTATTTGATGATGATTTTGAGTATTTGCCTCTGATATGCTATTGTTGAAACGTTAGTTTTAACTAGCTTTCCCTCTCTTGGCTTTGTGCTGGCTTTAGATGCTCAATGATGAACTTCCCTAGTTCTGAGAGCTTTGTTGATTGGGATATTATCCTGACTTTTGAGTTGTGAATCTGAACATGGGTTGAAATGTTTGAGGTTAGTTAGGCTTTTGACAGTTTGTGCTGTTTAAGGCCTTTACAGTTTGAGGTTTATTTGGAGTTTATAGGTTTTGACAGTTTGATGTTTAGGCTTGCAAGCTTGGTATGAATGCTTTTGTGTTGGTTCTGGTTTATACACAGGTTTGTGGCTTTTTGAAAGGAGCAGGTTATGCTTTTTACAGGTTGGGTTTTTTGTTATGTGTTGGTTGAAGCAGTTTGAAAGGCTTTGAATATTTGAATCAGATAAGGCTTTGGTGCTTTTTCTGGTTTCTGCAGGTTGAGATGTTTTGAATGTTTGCAGGCTTAGAGGTTAATGCAGGTTTAGAGGCTTTGATTGTTTCTTGTTTTGAGGCTTATGCTTGTTGATGGTTTTATTTTGCTTAAGGCTCAAAACAGGTTATGGCTTTTTGTTTAGAGCTTCTGATATATTTTTCTGCCTCCTTTCTGTTGATAACAATTTTGTTTTTATATATTTTGTTCTCTCAAGCCTAAGCCTGTAAGCCTAACTTCTTTTCTCTTCTCTCTCTCTCCACAGTTTTAAGCATTATTATATTGCTTATGTACTATTTTCTGAAAAAGCAATGGCCTTGAAAATGATGAAATCTTTTGAATATGCTTGCAATAGCTGCTTTCCTCTGCATAACTCTTATCTCTTTTTCCATATTTTCTGCTTCTTTGACAGCTTTTGGGTAGCCTTTTGTACTTTTTGATGTTTTGATATCTTTTGATATCTTTGGCTTAGTTGCTTTGACATTTTGCTTTCCAATTTGGACTTTGGTTAGGCATGCTGTTTGTTTGGAAACTATGCAGTTGGTTGACAATTTGAACTTGTGCAAAATCATAACTTTGTGCATTCATACCCCTTTTTTTTTTTTGCAAGCATTATTTTCATCCCTCTTTGTGAACCGGGAGAAATCTCGTGATTTGCAGAGAGGGCAAACTGATTCCGGCCATTTGCTTTTAATGATGAATCTATTTTTTATCTGTCTGTCTTTTAATTTTATCTGCTTTGACTTTTCTTTTTCTCTTTGTTTTGCAGATAAAATCAAATGAGCAGAGGGAGCATTTGGATAGAAGACTTAGGAATTAGGATGAAATTTTATTTCAATTGTAATCATTGTAACCATTATTATTATGAACACTTTGTAAATAAATACTGTATTCAAATAACAATTGTAACAAATAATTAAAGATGAATAAAATCCAATCTTGATCAGTTAATTCTTTTTCTTCTTCTCAAATGTTTATTTAATTGTTTATAACCCTTAAATTATAATAAAATGGAAATAAATCCCAATTATTCTAATCTTAGAATAAATAAACAATTGATAAACACTGTGGTCTTGACATCAATCAATAATAAACCCGGCGCTTCAAATATCCAATGCACAGTTAATCAAACCAATATCCAGATATTTATCTTTTTTACTGATCAAATCAAACACTGTATATTCTCAATTTAAGTACCTCAGCTTTTATCTCATCTCAAATCAAATGCCTTAGCCTTTACTGATTAAACAAAATATTGCAATTCCTTGATTCAAATGCCCCAATCCAAATCTCAGAGTAAACTGAAAAGAACGGTAAAATTAATTCTTTCTGAGAAATATGCGCACAAAAACCCTGGTTCTTGGTTAAATGTCAAAGAAGCGCTCGCCTGATTAAAGCCTAAGCCAAACTCAAAAAAAACCCTAGCAATTTGCTTGAACTGTTCCAGAGCCATGAAAACCCTAATTTTGTCTGACTGACGAGAAAAGTCTGTTTGACCGATTCTTGAACCAGTCTGAAAAATCAGGAAAAGTCCGAAGCTGTAATTTCTTGTGGAAAAAATACGAGGGTAAATTTTGGGGTACAACACCTACCAAGGAAGACTATCCTCTAGTGAAACAGAAGGTCTGCCGAATGCGCCCAGAGATGTCTGAGAAAATCAAGGCTGAAGTTATGAAACAGTTTGACGCCAGTTTTCTAGCAGTTACTTCTTACCCACAGTGGGTGGCCAACGTGGTTCTTGTATCGAAGAAGGATGGTAAGGCTTGAATGTGTGTTGACTATAGGGATCTGAACAGGGTAAGTCCCAAGGATGATTTTCCTCTACCTCATATCAACGTTTTGGTTGACAACACCGCTCAGCATAAAGTCTTCTCCTTTATGGATGGTTTCTCCGGTTATAATCAGATTAAAATGTCTCCCGAAGACATGGAGAAGACAACTTTTGTTACTCAGTGGGGTACCTTTTGCTACAAGGTAATGCCCTTTGGATTGAAGAATGCTGGGGCAACGTATCAGCGTGCCATGGTTGCTTTGTTTCATGACATGATCCATCACGAGATTGAGGTATACGTCGACGACATGATTGCAAGATCCCGGACTGAGGAATAACATCTTGACCACCTTCAGAAGTTATTTGACAGGTTGAAGTTGTACAAGCTGAGGTTAAATCCGAACAAGTGCACCTTCGGGGTGAGGTCCGGTAAGCTACTGGGTTTTGTTGTAAGCGATAAAGGTATTTAAGTGGATCCTGCAAAGGTGAAGGCCATACAAGAGATGCCATCTCCCCAAACAGAGAAAGAAGTCAGAGGCTTTCTGGGACGTCTGAACTACATTGCCTGATTCATCTCGCACCTTACTGCTACTTGCGAGCCAATCTTCAAGTTACTGAAGAAAGATCAAGTAGTACGTTGGAACGATGAATGTCAGGCCGCTTTCGAAAGGATCAAAGAGTATCT
Organism: Vicia faba; assembly: GCA_948472305.1. Lineage (NCBI taxonomy): Eukaryota > Viridiplantae > Streptophyta > Magnoliopsida > Fabales > Fabaceae > Vicia > Vicia faba. The sequence goes on from OX451738.1 coordinate 711,826,612, forward strand.
CCAAGAGCCACCTATTATGATGCCACCAGTTGAAGGGAGACCCTTAATCCTATACTTGACAGTACTCGACAACTCAATGGGGTGTGTGTTGGGTCAGCATGACGAGTCTGGCCGAAAAGAGCATGCTATTTATTACCTTAGAAAAAAGTTTACCGACTACGAGACCCGATACTCGTTGCTCGAGAAAACTTGTTTCGCTTTGGTATGGGCTGCTCGCAGGCTGAGACAGTATATGCTGACTCACACTACTCTATTGATATCGAAGATGGATCCAATCAAGTATATCTTCGAGAAGCCTGCTTTGTCCGGAAGAATAGCAAGATGGCAGATAATCTTGACTGAGTATGACATCCAATACACAACTCAAAAGGCAATTAAGGGAAGTGTGTTGGCAGATCATTTGGCACATCAGGCAGTGGATGATTACCAGTCTTTGAACTTTGAATTTCCAGACGAGAATATCATGATAGTGATCGACTGTGAAGAACCTGGACCGGATGAAGGACCTAAGGAAGGATCCTGATGGTCTATGTACTTTAATGGAGCTTCAAACGCTTTGGGTAATGGCATTGGTTCCGTAATCATATCTCCTAAAGGCTCTCATACTCCGTTTACCTCCCAACTATGTTTCAACTGCACCAACAACATGGCGGAGTATGAAGCGTGCATCATGGGTCTTCGAGCAGCAATTGAACTAAGGATTAAGTTCCTAAGTGTCTTCGGAGATTCCGCTCTCGTGATCAGTCAGATCTAAGGAGAGTCGAATATGAAACACCCAAATCTTATTCCTTACAAGGAGTATGTGTTGACATTGCTTCCCCATTTAGAGGAGATAACCTTTGAACACTTCCCTAGAGAGGAGAATCAGTTAGCTGACGCGCTAGCTACAATGTCTTCTATGTTCAAAGTCAATTGGGACAACGAAGCTCCCCAGATTATCATTGAAAGGATGGATGAACCTGCGCATTATTGTGACATTGAGACTGAAGAGGTAGCGGATAAACCCTGGTTTCATGAGGTGAAGAGGTATCTTCAGGCCCAGGAATACCCCGAAGGTGCATCTGTTAATGATAAGAAGTTTCTGAGGAGGTTCGCGGCGAAGTTCTTCATCAGCAATGGCATTCTTTACAAGCGTAACCATGATTCGACCTTACTGCGTTGTGTGGATAAGAATGAAGCAGAAAGGATCATGACAGAATTACATGAAGGTACTTTCGGAACCCATTCCAGTGGACACACCATGGCAAAGAAAATCCTACGGGCAGGATATTTTTGGTCCACAATGGAAGCTGACTGTTATCAACATTCTCGGACCTGTCACAAGTGCCAAGTCTATGCTGATAAGGTGCACATACCTCCGGTTCCTCTGAACGTCTTGACGGAACCTTGGCCTTTTGCAATGTGGGGCATTGATATGATCGGCGAGATCAGACATACGGTATCCAACGAGCATTGTTTCATCCTGGTAGCAATCGATTACTTTACGAAGTGGGTTGAAGCAGCTTCCTTTGCCACTGTAACCAAGAACGTCGTGGCACGGTTCATTCGGCATAATCTGATTTGTCGATACGATGTACCAGAGAGGATCATTACGGACAATGGTACCAATCTCAACAACAAGATAATCACTGAGCTCTGCAAGCAGTTCAAGATACAGCATCACAACTCTTCTCCTTACCGGCCGAAGATGAATGGGGCTGTTGAACCGGATAATAAGAACATTAAGATGATTGTGCAGAAGATGACGGTGACATACAAAGATTGGCACGAGATGTTTCAAGTTGCTCTCCATAGGTACCGTACCTCAGCACGGGCGTCAACAGGGGCAACACCCTATTCCTTGGTATATGGTATGGAGGCAGTTTTCCCATCGAAGTTCAGATACCCTCTCTCAGAATTATGAAGGATGCAGGTTTGAGCGAAGATGACTGGATCCAGACCCGGCTTGATCAGCTGAACCTAATCGACAAAAAGAGACTTATTGCTATTTGTCATGGTCAGACGTACCAAAAACGGATGATCAAGGCATTTAACAAGAAAGTTAGACGATAAGAGTATCAAGTTGGGATCTGGTAATCAAGCGCATTATTCTACCTCAAGGTGATCCCAGGGGTAAATGGACCCCTACTTGCGAAGGGCCATTTGTGGTTAAGTACATTTTCTCAGGAGGAGCCATGATTCTAACCACCATGGATGGTGACAACCTTCCTCACCCCGTCAATGCATACATAGTGAAAAGATACTACGCATAATCAAAGACCCGCTAGGTTGACTGGCCAAGGAAAAAATAAGGGCTTCCCGGCGAACCAAAAGGGTTCGGGCAAAAATAAGGGACAAAAATGAAAAAATTTGTACACCCGGCAAGTCGAAAACCTGAAAAGGCGGCTTGGGCAAAAAAGGGTATCCCGGTGGTCTGAAAACCCGAAAGGGCGGTCCAGGCAAAAATTAGGGATCAAAGTGTAACACTATGTCTCATTGGATCACCTTGCATCCAGACTTCGGTATCAACTATTAAGCTCGGACGACACTAATCAATCAGATCTACCTTCAACCAAGTAGCAAAGTGATGAGATGCTCAAGGACATAAAGGCAATAGCAGAGTTGGAACCCAGTGGGATTGTTCACATAGCTGTTTTGTTTTTCACAATTTGTGTAAATTCTATCTGCTCAGCGGCGTTCTCTTACTAGGACGTCAACCTCTTGTACAAAAATGCCTATTTACAGGCCAAACTTCAAAATTAATACAATTCATTTTCAAAGAAATTTCAAACTGTTCTTCTTTATTTGTTTTGTTTTGCAAAGAACGTCTAATATTCATTTTTGATATATGCATTTGAAATTAATTGTTGCTCATGAATATTTACATGCGAAACAAAAGACGATTACGGGTAATATCAGAAACAGGGACAATAAAAATTGTCCAAACTGTATAGTTTCGTTGTCCACCAGGTACCAGGTAAATTCATCTGAAGAATATGGCTAAGATACCTTCACTCCCCGCAAAGTAAGGCAGTAATGGTAGCTCTCCCCTAGCTGGGACTTGCAACTATGAACGAATCAGCAATGCTCTCCCCAAGTAGAGTTGATCTACCATCAATACTAAAAAGGCTTGATATCCCCGACAGTCTTAATATTCCCCAACGGAGTATAAGAATGCTCCCCGGCAGGGTACAAGATATCCCTAGTAGAGTCAAAATTTTCCCGGCGCAGTCTGAAAAAGCTTCCCCTACGGAGTTGGGAGAATCATCCCCAGTAGACTTTGGAAGTGTATCCCGAGCGGAGTACAAAAATAAATCACCTCAGCCAAGTTCAAAGGATCATCCCCAGCAAAGCTCAAAGGATTATCCCCACAAGAGTCTAACAGGTTATCCCCAGTGAAGCCGCAACTGAAAGATCATCCCCAGCAGAGTTCTTTCCTTTCACAAACAGGAATTCAATCCTCAACAGATTCAGTATCACCAGCAACGGTGATTCGTCCCCAACAGAATTTATCTGTGGAATCCTCAGTAGAGCATCTCTTCCCCACAGAGTAATCTCCTTATCAGTATATTCCCCAACAGAGTTATCCTCTCCTGTAGGTCTATTCTCACAATCATCTTCGTTCGTCATCCCCAGCAAAAACAAAGAATTCAACTCCATTCTCCAGCAGCTATCCGAGATTTATTTCCCCCAGCTAGAAACATTACATTTCCATACATCATGATACATGCATATACGCATCGTACCATACAATCTCATTTATGTTGAGAGTATCATTGCTTGATATATATCATGCATTTCACACATTATGACATTGCATATGACTGACTCTTTACCGTTTCAGGGAAAGACGAATCAGTAAACACCGCTGACTACTCATATGACCTAGTAGTCCCCTCAAAAGAAAAACTACATCTATGGAAGACTTTTGTCTGGTTCATCTAAATCGATTCAAAGATTTTTCTGATTCTTATCCAACCAAAGTTAATCCTAGACCTTCTCTGGTTCAGTCAGATCGACGCTAAGATCTCCCTGATTCGTATTCCAGTTGAAGATATTCCAAGACTTTTGTCTGGTTCAGTTAAATCGATCCTAAGATTTTTCTAATTCTTATCCAGCCAAAGTTAATCCTAGACCTTCTCTGGTTCAGTCAGATTGACGCTAAGATCTCCCTGATTCGTATTCCAGTTGAAGATATTCCAAGACTTTTGTCTGGTTCAGTTAAATCGATCCTAAGATTTTTCTAATTCTTATCCAGCCAAAGTTAATCCTAGACCTTCTCTGGTTCAGTCAGATCAACGCTAAGATCTCCCTGATTCGTATTCCAGTTGAAGATATTCCAAGACTTTTGTCTGGTTCAGTTAAATCGATTCGAAGATTTTTCTGATTCTTATCCAGCCAAAGTTAATCCAAGACCTTCTTTGTTCAGTCAGATCGACGCTAAGATCTCTCTGATTCGTATTCCAGTTGAAGATATTCCAAGACTTTTGTCTGGTTCAGTTAAATCGATTCGAAGATTTTTCTGATTCTTATCTAGCCAAAGTTAATCCAAGACCTTCTCTGGTTCAGTCAGATCGACGCTAAGATCTCCCTAATTCGTATTCCAGTTGAAGATATTCCAAGACTTTTGTCTGATTCAGTTAAATCGATTCGAAGATTTTTATGATTCTTATCCAGCCAAAGTTAATCCAAGACCTTCTCTGGTTCAGTCAGATTGATGTTAAGATCTCCCTGATTCGTATTCCAGTTGAAGATATTCCAAGACTTTTGTCTGGTTCAGCTAAATCGATTCGAAGATTTTTCTGATTCTTATCCAGCCAAAGTTGATCCAAGACCTTCTCTAGTTCAGTTAGATCGACGCTAAGATCTCCCTGATTCCTATTCCAGTCGAAGCCCAGACCACCTATCAACAGTCTCCAAATGGAATCTGTAAGCCCATTCCCGATATCACAAGGCTGATACCACTTCATGCGAGTGAAAATTTCTGGGCACTCTAGTGTTCAATCATCTTCCACCTTCGGATCACGAAAGGCACGAAAGCCAATCTACATCCTCAGGTTTAAAAAAATTGAACAGGGGCAGCTGTTGCACCCCAAAATTTTCCCTCTCATATATCTCAAAACATTTCAAGAAAAATCACCAAGTGGTTCAAGATTGCTCAAGAGTTGGACAATCAAATCATCTCATAAGGCAGTCAACCCCAAATTAGGGTTTTGTGTTGCATCAAGATCCTTGAGTACAAATGACCTCAAGTGCTCCCCAATGTCCTAATATGATCTCAAGATCATCCATGCCAAATTTCAAGCCTTGCAGAGGAAGTTTGCTCAGTCAATTGCTCAAAGGGTCCAAAAATCGATTGTGTTAGGGCAAAAGTCAACTGTGACCTACAAACAGTCAAACCTCAAGATTTTTTGTCAACATTCTCATTTTGAAGGATATTTCATCATTTGGTAAAGGGTTGATCATGATTCATCAAGGATTTCTCAAAATTCATCAAGACTCAAAAGTTGCTAAATTAGGGTTTTGTAGGAAAGGTTAACTCAACTTTGACCAAGCATAACTTTCTCATACTTTATGAGAAATGACCCATCCAAAGCTCATTTTGAATAGTATGCAATTTCATACAATCTATCTTCATACCCCAAGATCAAAAAATGCACTCACAAGAAGTTACAAATTTGGACATTATAGGTCATTTTTGAAAGTCAACAAAAACACTTTTTTTTCCAAAGCTTATAACTTGAGCATGGAATATCAAAATGATATAATACCAAAAGGGCTGATTAGAGGACATCTCAAGATTTCTAAAAAGTCCAAGAACACTTCCAAAAGTTCAAAATTGAAGAAGTTATGCATTGTTGAAGTTGGGCATTTTTGCAAAATTGCCAAAAGTCAACTATCCCCAAAACTTCAAATTCTGTCAAATGGGCCCATTCTTTTCCACTTGATTTGGACTTGCCACATTACACACATGTCCTAGCTTCAGCCTTGTGTCCATTTATCAATTTTTTTTATTTGATTTTTTATTGAATTATTTCACTTTAAATCAATTTAAATCAAATAAAATCTCAAAACTTGATTACATGAGATCTTTTTCTATTTTCAGGACCTAATCATCATCAATATCATGATCAAACTCGTATCAAGTATTCCATGTGAAAAAAGATTGAGTTTTTGACAAAATTGGCAAGTCTTCAATGGTGAATCAAATCCAATCTCAAGGCATTGATGTGGAAAGATTCAAGACAAATTTGTTGACCTAATACATTGCATATTACATATACAAGCCAAAGCACACGAATTTGAGACCTAGAGGCTACAAGAACACCAAGAACCAAACTTGCAAAATTGACAAAAAGTGTGAAACTGAAATCATCCTTGGAGGCATTTTCAGAAGCGAAACTCAACACCAATCAATTGTTGGAGGTTCACTGAGTCAGAACCACCCCCTAGCAAGCTCTCATACGCATCAAAACGCACTGTAAGCATCATGTTTCATGGCCCTGTATTCAAAATCGTAACTCCATATTTTTGCATCTTTCTGGAAAATCTTTGACATATTTGTGATGCTTATGAGATTTCTGAACTTTTGATAATATTTGATTTCGTTTATATGATCTGTAACCCCATAACCGTATGGCTAGGGTTTTGTGTTAGATTTTAGGGATTTGTATTTCAGGAAAAATTGGATCTTGTGATGGACATGGTTGCACTCAGGAGAGGGAGACGAACCTAACCATGTCCTTGGGGGTCGTTTTCATGGCCTAGAATGGATTTTGGGAATGACCTGCGAATTTAGCTGTGGATCTAAATCCGCAGGTAAAGTTACAGGGTTGGAGGAAGAAGATGATGACGCGTCAATCCCCCACTGGCCAATTCATAATTCGCGCGTTTTTATTTTTTGTTCTGGCATATTAATCCATTATCCCATATTATTATTATTGTTTAATATATTAACAGATGAAGCATGATGGCTGAGTGGAAGTTGCGTGTGTCCAATGACCAACAAGACCTGGGTTCGAATCCCAGGTCCCCATGTTATTTGTTATATTTTTCATTTAGGTGATCCAGTGCTGACCCAAGCGTGTAGCCTACAATACTCCCTCATTCAATCAATGGACAGATGGCCCCAGGCCAAATTTGGTGGCCAAGATCTGAAGGACTACCATAGGCAAAGTCAGCGCACACACACGGAATCTCAAAACTCAACAGGGCCACCTACATTTGGTCCTCAGCATTGCTATTCACACCATGGAATCAGGACCAACCTCCTCACTCTCTTATTTTATTTATTTAGTTTTACTAATTGCTTTTATTATTTTTATTAAATTTACTAACCAATTAAAAAATTCTTTTTCTTTATAAAATAAAAAACCACAAAATATTTTTCTTTATTTAATCAAATCTTAATTTTTATTTTTATTAATAAATACTAATTAAATTAATTTAGGTTTTAATTAGAATAACTTTAATTCCTTTTTTTAATAATTAAAATTAAATTAGACTTAATTAGGTTTTTACTAACTCAATTAATCTTTATTTCTTTCTTAAAATACCAAAAACTCAAAAATAACTTTTATTTATTATTAATTTATTTATTTATTTAATTTAGTAATTAACTTAGATAATTTCTTTCTTAATTCAAAAACAAAAAAAAAATCATTTCTTTAATAACAAAGGGTCAAAACCCTAGAACTTGCGCCCGATTTAATTTCCCGCACGCGATCCATTTTATCATATTTGTATTTGTTCTCGGAATGTAATAGCTTAATAGGACTTTAAATACTTTTATCGCTTTATTTATTTTCCGCATTTAAATTTCAAAGGGTTGCTTTTGGCGATGTAAATACCCGACGCCTTGTAATAGTTAGTTAAATTTCCGCAATTTAATTTCTGCAACTTATAATGGTTAGATGTTGATAATAGGGATGCATGACAAGAATGAATGTTTAACCTAAAATCAACATAGATAACCATTGACATGTACAAAGACAAAATAACTGAAAACGACACACTCACACATGTGCACTCTTAGGGTACACCCCACTTGGTTGCCTTCGTACACGGTCATTGAGTATAGGTCACTTTAGAGGTCGCCCTCTTGTCTAAAAGATCATAGTCACCTCGAAACGGTTGCCTCCGATATTGTTGCCTCAAAACAAATGATCTAAGACATTAGGGTTACCGCTAAGGCATCCTAACATTGCTTTGGTGACTGTAAGTCCCTAAATTCGAATTGACCATTAAAACTCCAACGACGGTGCTACCTACTCATTCATAGTGGGATAACATTGTCTAAAGGAAGATAGTATAGAATGATTCCCTTTTCAAGTAGGTAGATGGTTCTTAAGTACTTGCTCTTCCAAAAACAAAAACTTTTCACACTTACACTTTTCAATTGAAGTTTCAAATAAAACCTTTTTCAAACCCACAAGCACAAAGAAAGCAATATTTTGAAAACAATATGAGCAAGTACCTAAGAGCCTGTGGATAACCACAGATAGAAAGGGTGCTAACACCTTCCCTTTCTATAATCTACCCCCCGGACCCAAGAAATATCTCAAAAGGGAATTTTTCTGTGCTTTTTTCCTTTCCTTGTTGGATAAAATAAAAGTCGGTGGCGACTCTTGCTTACCGCGACATTTTGCGAAAACAAACGCAAAACACAAACCAGCATTCCAAAAATAGTCAGTTCTTCCCACCGTATCACAGACCCTATCTCAGATTCTGCCGCAGTTGCTAAAAACCAACTTGGTGATTCCGAAGGAAGCCCCGAAGAATCCCAATACAATATCACCGCTGTACAACCCGAACGCCCACTGTGCTTTTCACTCCGATAGCCCGGGGCATGATACGAATGATTGTTGGGTCCTGAAGAATAAGGTACAGGATTTAATTGATGCCAAAGAGATCGAATTTGAAGCTCCTGAAAGGCCTAATGTTGTGACTGCTCCTATGCCCAAGCATGGAGTGAATGCTGTAGAGGAAGACTCGTTTGTGGTTTCTGTGAAAGACATTGCTAATCCCTTAATGACTGTGAAGAAGAACCTTCTGTTAGTCGGTTTATTTCTGGGCTGTGGCGAAGGTTGCCGTCTGTGTTCCGTCCTTCCTACCGGTTGCCATCTCTTGAAGTCAGGTGTCCAACGCCTGATGGATAATAAAGAAATAATGTTTGAGAAGACTGTTGTTCCTTTGGTTTCTGTTGAAGAAGTTGCTATAATCACCATTTTCGACAATTCTTCCAAGGCTTCCTCGAGAAAGACTGTTAGAATTACATTTGTTCCGAGAATTGCTCCTTTGATTATTATTGTTTCTGGACCTATCCCCTATACATCAGATAAAGCTGTCTCATGGCACTATGGGGCTGACGTGTATTATCACGGGATTAAACAAGATTTGAGTACTGAAGAGGCTGATACTGACGTCAGCAATATTATTGGATCTAGTAAAGTCACCCGCAACGGAAGACTTTTCTCCCCTGAGATCTCTCCATCAACTGTTCGGAAGCCTGTTGTTATTACGCCGGCCAGTACATCTGCTACTGTCCCTGCTCAAGTTCCAATTCTTACCCCTGTCACCGAGTCAGCTGACACTCGGGGCAAAGGGACCACCGGTGAGCCTGCCCGGACGGAGGCACCGAGGAAGATTACTGTTGAGGCCTCTAGACAGGAGATAGAGGAAATTCTAAAGATCATCAAGAAAAGCGACTACAATGTGGTCGAACAGCTGGGGCAAGCCCCGTCGAAGATCTCTATGTTGTCATTATTGTTGTGCTCAGAGGCCCATACTAAGGCTCTGATTGCTTTCCTGAAGACTGTGCATGTGCTACAAGAGACATCAGCTGATCAGTTTAAAGATTACATGGCTAGTCTGACAGCAGATAATGGGGTGGGTTTCTCCGACAAAGACTTGACTGCTAAGGGGAAGAATCACAATGATGCCATGCATGTCTCCATTGAGTGCAGGGGCACTACTCTAGCTCATGTATTGGTGGATACTGGATCTTCGTTGAGCGCTCTACCCAAGAAAGCTCTAGACTGGTTGGATTGTGAAGGGTTGGAGCTGAAGCCAAGTAACATCGTAGTTAGGGCCTTTGACGGGTCCAAGAGAATGGTACATGGAGAAGTGGATATTCCGGTTAAGGTTGGTACTCAAATCTTCGCGTCTACATTCTATGTGATGGACATTCGGCCATCTTATTCTTGTCTGCTGGGTCGCCCTTGGATCCACAAAGATGGGGCAGTGACTTCTACACTTCACCAGATGCTGAAATACCCAGTGAAAGGGAAATTGTTACGGTACGAGGAGAGGAGGAATACATGGTGAGCCACCTGAACTCTTTCCGGTATATGGAGATGGACGGGGAATTCATTGAGACTCTGTTTCAACATTTTGAAGAAGTGCCCCAGACGCTGGCATCAACTGAAATTGTTACTGAAGATCCTCCAATGAAGATGGCTTCCCTAAAGGATGCCCGGGTTGTTGTTGAGAAATGTGGGTGTGCAAATTGGGGCCAACTCCCTGATTTTGCACATAAGACTAACAAGTTTGGTTTGGGTTTCACTGTAGAACTCAAAGGGCTGTACGGCGTGCACGGATCAGAGGACCTCCTCTATTTATCAACAATTCAAGAGTGAACGCCATTGAAGACGATATTGAAGAATCTGAGTTCGACAGTTGGATCTACCCTACTACTGTTGGCGGACTAAGAAATTGGACGGCAAAGGACTTCATCCCAATTTCTTTTATTACCCAGTAATGAGACTTTTGTTTTGAATTTGTAACAGACAATTTTTAAACTTTACGGCCCGGTGCCTTACCCGAGACACTGTGGCTTTGTTTGTGAGGGCTTTATGTATGTTATTTCCATATATCATTAATAAAAGCATTGGACGTTTTCTTGCATTTCAAATTTTGTGCTCCTTGTTTTTCTTTTTATCTTGCAAAACAGTTATTTTACACACACTCATATATACAGGTCTACATCCACTCTGGATCCCACTGATAACAACTCTGCTACTGCCAGTTATGACTTTGAAAGTCCGATCAACTTAGCCGAAGGCGAAGGTGAAGATGATTGGGAAGTGCCTGGTGAACTTGATAGACTGTTACTTCAGGAAGAAAGGGCCATACAGCCGCATGAAGAGCCAGTGGAAACAGTAAATCTGGGTACAGAGGAAGACAAGAAAGAGGTCAAGGTCGATGCAAATCTGGAAGCTAGTGTTAAGCAACGTTTGATTCAGATGCTGCGTGACTATGTTGAGATCTTTGCCTGGTCTTATGAAGATATGCCTGGGTTGGATACCGATATCGTGGTTCACCGATTGCCTACCAAGGAAGACTGTCCTCCAGTAAAACAGAAAGTTCGCCGAATGCGCCCGGAGATGTCTGAGAAAATCAAGGCTGAAGTGATGAAACCGTTTGATGCCGGTTTTCTAGCAGTTACTTCTTACCCACAGTGGGTAGCCAACGTGGTTCCTGTGCCGAAGAAGGATGGTAAAGTTCGAATGTGTGTCGACTATAGGGATCTAAACTGGGCAAGCCCCAAGGATGATTTCTCTCTGCCTCATATCGACGTTCTGGTTGACAACCCCGCACAGCATAAGGTCTTCTCCTTTATGGATGGTTTCTCCGGTTATAATCAGATTAAGATGGCCCCCAAAGATATGGAGAATACAACCTTTGTTACTCAATGGGGTACCTTTTGCTACAAGGTCATGCCTTTTGGATTAAAAAATGATAGGGCAACGTATCAGCGCGCCATGGTCGCTTTGTTCCACGACATGATCCATCATGAGATTGAGGTATACGTTGAAGACATGATTCCAAGATCCCAGACTGAAGAAGAGCATCTTAACCACCTTCAGAAGCTATTTGACAGGTTGAAGTTGTACAAGCTGAGGTTAAACCCGAACAAGTGCACCTTCGGGGTGAGATCTGGTAAGCTGCTGGGTTTCGTCGTAAGTGATAAAGGCATTCAAGTGGATCCTGCAAAAGTGAAGGCTATACAAGAAATTCCATCTCCCCGAACAGAAAAAGAAGTCAGAGGCTTTCTGGGACGTCTGAACTATATTGCCCGATTCATCTCGCACCTGACTGCTACTTGTGAGCCAATTTTCAAGTTACTGAAGAAAGATCAAGTGGTAAGATGGAACGATGAATGTCAGGCCGCTTTTGAAAGAATCAAAGAATATATCCAAGATCCATCTATTACGATGCCTTCAGTTGAAGGGAGACCTCTGATCATATACTTGACAGTACTCGATAATTCAATGGGGTGCATGTTGGGGCAGCATGACGAGTCTGGCCGAAAAGAGCATGCTATTTACTACCTTAGCAAAAAGTTTACCGACTGCGAGACCCAATACTTGTTGCTTGAGAAAACTTGTTGTGCATTGGCATGGGCTGCTCGCCGGCTGAGACAGTATATGCTGACTCGCACTACTCGATTGATATCAAAGATGGATCCAATCAAGTATATCTTCGAGAAGCCTGCCTTGTCTGGAAGAATAGCAAGATGACAGATGATCTTGACTGAGTATGACATCAAATACACAACCCAAAAGGAGATCAAGGGAAGTGTGTTGGCAGATCATCTGGCACATCAGGCAGTGGACGATTACCAGTCTATGAACTTTGAATTCCCGAATGAGAACATCATGTTGGTAACTGATTGTGAGAAACCTGGACCGGATGAAGGACCTGAGGAGGGATCCCGATGGTCTATGTACTTTGATGGAGCTTCAAACGCTTTGGGTAATGGAATTGGCGCCGTGATCATATCTCCTGAAGGCTCTCATACTCCGTTCACCATTCGATTATGTTTCAACTGCACCAACAACATGGCGGAGTATGAAGCGTGCATTATGGGTCTTCGAGAAGCTATTGACCTAAGGATTAAGTTCTTAAGTGTTTTCAGAGATTCCGCTCTCGTGATCAGTCAGATCAAAGGCGAGTGGGATACGAAACACCCAAATATTATTCCTTACAAGGAGTATGTATTGACGTTGCTTCCACACTTCAAGGAGATAACCTTTGAACACTTCCCTAGAGAAGAGAATCAGTTGGTGAACACGCTAGCTACGATGTCTTCTATGTTCAAAGTTAGATGGGACAATGAAGCTCCCCAGATTACCATTGAAAGGTTGGACGAACTTGCACATTGTTGTGACATTGAGACTGAAGAGGTAACAGATAAACCCTAGTTTCACGAGGTAAAGAGGTATCTTGAAGCTCAAGAATACCCTGAGGGTGCATCTGTTAATGATAAGAAGTTTCTGAGGAGGTTCGCGGCGAAGTTCTTCATCAGCAATGGCATCCTTTACAAACGTAACCATGATTCAACCTTGCTGCGTTGTGTGGATAAGAATGAAGCAGAAAGGATTATGGTAGAGTTACATGAAGGTACTTTCGGGACTCATTCCAATGGACACACCATGGCAAAGAAAATCCTACGGGCAGGATATTATTGGTCCACAATGGAAGCCGACTGTTATCAGCATTCTCAGACCTGTCACAAGTGCCAAGTCTATGCCGATAAGGTGCACATACCTCCAGTACCTTTGAACGTCTTGACGGCTCCATGGCCTTTTGCAATGTGGGGCATCGATATGATCGGTGAGATCAGACCTATGGCATCTAACGAGCATCGTTTCATTCTGGTAGCGATTGATTACTTTACAAAGTGGGTTGAAGCAGCTTCCTTTGCTACAGTGACCAAGAACGTCGTGGCACGGTTCATTCGGCACAACCTGATCTGTTGAAATGGTACAAATCTCAACAATAAGATAATCACTAAACTCTGCAAACAATTCAAGATACAACATCACATCTCTTCTCCTTACCGACCGAAGATGAATGGGGCTGTAGAAGCGGCTAATAAGAACATCAAGAAGATTGTGCAGAAGATGATAGTGACATACAAAGATTGGCACAAGATGTTACCTTTTGCTCTTCACGGGTACTTCAGCACGGACATCAACAGGGGCAACACCCCTCTCTTCAGATTCTGAAGGATGCAGGTTTGAGCGAAGATGACTGGATTCAGACCCGGCTTGATCAGCTAAATTTAAATTACGAGAAGAGACTTAATGCTATTTGTCATGGTCAAACGTATCAAAAGCGGGTGATCAAGGCATTTAACAAGAAAGTTAGACGACAAGAGTATCAATTTGGGGACCTGGTTATCAAGCGCATCATTCTGCCACAAGGTGATCCCAGGGGCAAATTGACCCCTACTTACGAAGGGCCATTTGTGGTTAAGAACATTTTCTCAGGAAGAGCTATTTCTAACCACCATGGACGGTGATGACCTTCCTCACCCCGTCAATACAGACATGGTGAAAAAATACTACGCATAATCAAAGACCCGCTAGGTTGACTGGCCTAGGCAAAAATAAGGGCTTTCTGGCGAACCAAAAGGGTTCGGGCAAAAATAAGGGATGAAAATAAAAAAAAATATGTACACCCGACAAGTCGAAAACCTGAAAAGGCGGCTTGGGAAAAAAAGGGTATCCCGGTGGACTGAAAATCCGAAAGGGCGGTCCAGGCAAAAATTTGGGATCAAAGCGTAACACTGTGTCTCATTGAATCACCCGCAACCAGACTTCAGTATCGACTATCAAGCTCGGACGACACTAATTAATCTAATCTACCTTCAACCAAGTAGCAAAGTGATGAGATGCTTGAGGACATAAGGACAATAGCAGAGTTGGAACCCAGTGGGATCATTCACATAACTGTTTTGTTCAGTTTTTCACAAATTGTGTAAATTCTATTGTTCGGCGGTGTTCTCTTACTAGGACGTCAGCCTCTTGTACAAAACGCCTATTTACAGGCCAAACTTCAAAATCAATATAATTTATCTTCAAAGAAATTTCAAACTGTTTTTCCTTTATCTGTTTTGTTTTGCAAAGAACGTCCAATGTTCATTTTTTATATATGCATTTGACATTACTTACTGCTCATGAATATTTACATACGAAACAAAAGACGATTACTCGTAATATCAGAAACAGGGGTAATAAGAATTGTTCAAGCTTTACAGTTGCTCTGTCCACCAGGTACAAGGGTAAGATCAGCTGAAAAATATGGCCGAAATACTTTCACTCCCCGCAGAGTAAGAGAAGGCAATAATGTTAGCTCTCCCCAGCTAAGACTCACAACTGCGAATGAATCGGTAATATTCTCCCCAAGCAGAGTTTATCTATCATCAGCACTGAAAAGTCTTATCATCCCCGACGGAGTATAAAATATCCCTAGTGGAGTTTGGAAAGTTTCCCCAGCGCAGTCTGAGAAAAGCATCCCCGGTGGAGTATGGAGAATCATCCCTAGTAGACTCTGGCAGATTATCCCCAGTAGAGCCTAAAAAGGTTATCCCCAGTAAGGTCGCTATTGGAAAAATTATCCCCAGCGGAATTCATTCCTTTCAAAAACAGGAATTCAATCCCCAACAGGATTCAGTATCACCAGTAACGGTAATTCATCCCCAGTGGAATTTATCAACGAAATCCTCTACAGAGCATCTCCTCCCCACAGGGTAATATCCTCATCAGTATATTCCCCAGCAGAGTCATCTTCTCCTGCAGGTTTATTCTCATAATCATCTTCATTCGCTATCCTCAGCGGAAACGAAGAATTCAGCTCTTTTCTTCAGCAGCTATCCGGGATTTATTTTCCCCAGCTAAAAACATTATATTTCCATACATCATGACATGCATATACGCATCATACAACACAATCTCATTTATTTTGAGAACATCATTGCTTGATACATATCATGCGTTACATACAACTAACCTTTACCTTTCAGGAAGGATGCGATTAAATTCTCATAAAATTCAAAGCTATGAAGCTTTTATCTCAGTCGAATTACTGACAAGTTCTTAAAACTTAGCAGAGATGTTTTCTCAATTGAAGTACAGACAAGGTCCTAAATCTCGACAAAGTATTCCTCTGTTGAATTACAGACAGGTTCCTAAATCTCAGCAGAGAAGTTTTCTCAGTTGAATTACGTGCGAGTTCTAAATCTCGACGAAGATGTTTCCCCAAGTCGAATTACTGACAGTTCTTAAAACTCAGCAGAGATGTTCTCTCAGTTGAAGTACATACAAGGTCCTAAATATCGACAAAGTTGTTCCTCCGTTGAATTACAGACAAGTTCCTAAATCTCAGCATAGAAGTTTTCTCAGTTGAATTACGGGCGAGTTCTTAAATCTCGATGAAGATGTTTCCCCAAGTCAAATTACTGACAAGTTCTTAAAACTCAGCAGAGATGTTCTCTCAGTTGAAGTACAGACAAGGTCCTAAATCTCGACAAAGTTGTTCCTCCGTTGAATTACAGACAGGTTCCTAAATCTCAGCAGATAAGTTTTCTCAGTTGAATTACGGGCGAGTTCTTAAATCTCGACGAAGATGTGTCCCCAAGTCGAATTACTGAAAAGTTCTTAAAACTCATCAGAGATGTTTTCTCAGTTTAAGTACAGACAAGGTCCTAAATCTCGACAAAGTATTCCTCTGTTGAATTACAGACAGGTTCCTAAATCTCAGCAGAGAAGTTTTCTCAGTTGAATTACGGGTGAGTTCTTAAATCTCGACGAAGATGTTTCCCCAATTCGAATTACTGACAAGTTCTTAAAACTCAACAGAGATGTTCTCTCAGTTGAAGTACAAACAAGGTCCTAAATCTCGACAAAGTTGTTCCTCCGTTGAATTACAGACAAGTTCCTAAATCTCAGCAGAGAAGTTTTCTCAGTTGAATTACGGGCGAGTTCTTAAATCTCGACGAAGATGTTTCCCCAAGTGGAATTACTGACAAGTTCTTAAAACTCAGCAGAGATGTTCTCTCAGTTGAATTACAGACAAGGTCCTAAATCTCGACAAAGTTGTTCCTCCGTTGAAGTACAGACAAGTTCCTAAATCTCAGCAGAGAAGTTTTCTCAGTTGAATTACGGGCGAGTTATTAAATCTCGATGAAGATGTTTCCCCAAGTCGAATTACTGACAAGTTCTTAAAACTCAGCATAGATGTTCTCTCAGTTGAAGTACAGACAAGGTCCTAAATCTCAACAAAGTTGTTCCTCCGTTGAATTACAGACAGGTTCCTAAATCTCAGCCGAGAAGTTTTCTTAGTTGAATTACGGGCGAGTTCTTAAATCTTGATGAAGATGTTTCCCCAAGTCGAATTACTGACAATTTCTTAAAACTCAGCAGAGATGTTCTCTCAGTTGATGTACAAACAAGGTCCTAAATCTCGACAAAGTTGTTCCTCCGTTGAATTATAGACAGGTTCCTAAATCTCAACAGAGAAGTTTTCTCAGTTGAATTACGGGCGAGTTCTTAAATCTCGATGAAGATGTTTCCCCAAGTTGAATTACTGACAAGTTCTTAAATCTCAACAGAGTTTTTCTCAGTTGAATTACAGATAAGGTCCTAAATCTCGACAAAGTTCCTCCGTCGAATTACAGACAGGTTCCTAAATCTCAGCAGAGAAGTTTTATCAGTTGAATTACGGGCGAGTTCTTAAATCTCGATGAAGATGTTTCCCTCCCCCCTCAGTTGAATTACGGGCAAGTTCCTAAATCTCGACACCTCAGTTGAATTACGGGCAAGTTCCTAAATCTCGACACCTCAGTTGAATTACGGACAAAGTTCCTAAATCTCAACAAAGATCAGACTTCCCCAGTTGAATATTCCTCAACAGTAGGTATGCAAGCCCTCACTAAGGAATCTCTTATGCGATCGACACTCCTCCAAATGGAATTTGTAAGCCCATTCCCGACATCACAAAGCAACTACCACTTCATGCGAGTGCAAATTTCTGGGCACTCTAGTGTTCAATCATCTTCCACCTTCGGATCAGGAAAGGCATGAAAGCCAATCTACATCCTCAGGTTTAAGAATATTGAACAGGGGAAGCTGTTGTACCCCAAAATTTTCCATCCCATATTTCTCAAAACATTGCAAGAAAAATCTCCAAGTTGCTCAAGGTTGCTCAAGGGTTGGACAAACAAGCTCTCTCCTAAGGCAGTCTACTCAAATTAGGGTTTTGTGTTGCATCAAGATCCTTGAGTCCAAGTGATCCCAAGTTCTCACCAATGTCCTAATATGTTCTCAAGATCATCCATGTCAAGTTTCAAGCCTTGCAGAGGAATTTTGCTCAGTCAATTGCTCAAAGGTCCAAAAATCGACTGTGGTAGGGCAAAAGTCAATTGTGACCCAAATACAGTCAAACTTCAAGATTTTTTGTCAACATTCTCATTTTAAAGGATATTTCATCATTTGATCAAGGGTTTATCATGATTCATCAAGGATTGCTCAAAATTCATCAAGATTCAAAAGTTGCTAAATTAGGGTTTTGTAGGAAAAGTCAACTCAACTTGGACCAGGCATAACTTTCTCATACTTTATGAGAAATGACCCATCCAAAGCTAATTTTGAAGAGGATTAAATTCCCTACAATCCATCTTCATATCCAAAGATCAAAAAATTCACTCACAAGAAGTTATGAATTTGGACATTATAGGTCATTTTTGAAAGTCAACAAAAACACCTTTTTTTGCCAAAGCTCCTAACTTGATCATGGAATATCAAAATGAGATGAGACCAAAAGGGTTGGTTAAAGGACATCTCAAGCTTTCTAAAAAGTCCAAGAACACCTACAAAAGTTCAAAATTGAAGAAGTTATGTATTGTTGAAGTTAGACTTTTTTTGCAAAATTGCCAAAAGTCAACTATCCCCAAAACTTCAAATTTTGCCAAATGGGCCCATTCTTTTTCACTTGATTTGAGTTTGCATTATTTCCCACATGCTCTAGCTTTGGCCCTGTGTCTATATCTTGTTTTTATTATTTAATTTGATTTTTATTTGAATTAATTCATTTTAAATCAAATAAAATCACATAAAATCAAAAATATTGATAACCAAAGATCTTTTGATGATTATAGGTTTCAATGGACAGATAGCACATCTCCAAACTCGTATCAAGGCATAAGTGTAAAAGAAGATATGATTTGGATCAAAAAATTGGAAAGATTTAATGGAAGAATCAAATCAAATTCAAGGGCATTGATAGAGCAAGATTTGAACAACAAATGCTACCCTAATACAATGTGCAATACATAAGCAAGTGTGCAAGATAGAAACAAGGGTTGGAAATCAATTGGGAAGGCAGAACCAAACTCACAAAAACCAGAAAAAAGTGTGACTTTGAAATCAAGATTAGAGACATTTTCAGGGCTTGAGACTTGTCTCAATCGATTGCTGGCCATCTCCAGAAGCTAACCCAATCCAAATCACGCATTTTCAAGCTTCTTATAGCGTTGTAAGTCTCTCACGGATCCGCCTCATTCTTGATTTCGATTTGCATTATTCCTGCATCTATAACAAAAACTAATTGCATATTTGTAATCCTCACATCATTTACAAGCTTTTGGCATCATTTTATTTTGATTATCTGACCTGTAGCAGAATCTACCATTATTAGGGTTTTGATCTTGTTTTTGGGGTTTTTTGTTTCAGGGAAAATTGGCCATAATATTGGCCATGGTTGTGACCAGTGGTTTGAGACGAACACAACCGTGCCCTTAAAAATCGTTTTCATGGCCTGAGGAGGATTTTGGAATGAAGATGCGCATTTTGCTGCGGATAAAAATCCGCAGGTAAAATTACAGTTCTAGGAGGACAGGGACGAAGTCGTGTCGTCTTCCCATTGGGCCATTCAAACGTTTGCGCGCTTTTTTTTATTTTATGGAAATTGATTTTGTTTGTGTATATTAAATATTGTTTGTATTATTATTAACAAAACAACAACACGCCCCAGTGGTGGCCACATAAGCGTTTAAAGACCCAAAGGCTGGAGGTCAGGGGTTCGATCCCAGCCTCCAGCAATTTGCATTTTCTTCTAATTTTTCAGGAGATCCAGTTTGCAAGCAAGTCCATAGTTCACCATACTCCCTCACTAATTAATACGCCAGATGGCCAAATGGCCAGATCTGGTGGTCAAGCTGGGAAGGCGCATCATAAGCCAGTCAATGCAGGAGCACTCGATTAGAAAAAGTCAAACGGGCCAGTTTAATGGGCCAAATCCCTTGCTATCTACACCACCAAATTCCAGGCCCAATTCCTTATTTCTCTTGCATTTTCTTTTTATTAATTTAGTTATTATATTTTATTTTAATTAATTTACTAACCAATAACAATTTTTCTTTTTATTAAAAAATCACAAAAATATCATTTTGTCCAATTAAAATTAAGAACTTTATTTTTCTTTAACAAATTTTAATTAATTAATTAGGTTTTTAATTTTAGGAAACTTTAATTTATTTTGTAAATAAATAAAATTAATTAGAATTAATTAGGTTTTAACTACTGACTTAATTATTTTAATTTCTTTCTTAAATTAATCAAAACTCCAAAAAAATATGTCATTAATTATTTTTCATTAATTAATTAATTTAATAATTAATTTAGGACTTGGTTTCTTTTCTTAAAATAAAAACAACCAAAAAAAGCATTTTCTTTTTGAAAGGGTCAAAACCCTAGTTCGCATTCGATTTAATTTCGCGTCGCGCTTTATTTTTCTTTATCCATATTGATGTATTTGCTTCCGGTATGTAATAGATAATTAGGAACTTTTATTTATTTTACCGCTTTATTTTTTTTAAAGGGTTGCTTTTGGCGATGTAAATACCCGACGCCTTGTAATTTAATTTCCGCACCCTTAATTTCTGCAAACTATACAACTGTTAGATGTTTGATAATAGGGTTTGCATGACAAGAATGAATGCTTAATCTTAAAATCAAATTAGATCACCCTTAACATGTGAAAAGATAAAAATAACTGAAAACGATACACTCGCACATGCGCACTCCTAGGGTACACCTCACTTGGTTGCCTTCGTACACGGTCATTGAGTATAGGTAATTTTAGAGGTCGTCCTCTTGTCTAAAAGATCATAGTTGCCTCGAAAAGGTTTCCTCGGATATCATTGCCTCGAATATATGATCTAAGACATTAGGGTTACCGCTAAGGCGTCCTAACATTGCTTTAGTGACCGTAAGTCCCTCATTCGAATTGACCCTAAAACTCCGACGACAGTGTTACCTACTTACTAATAGTGGGATAACACTGTCTAAAGGAAATTAGCATAGAACAATTCCTTTTTCGAGTAGGTAGATTAGTTCTTAGATACTTGCTCATCCAAAACAAATTTTTTACACTTACACTTTTACAGACAAAGTTTTAAAAATACTTCATTACACTCTTGAAGACAGAAGCAAAAGTTAAATTGAAGTTAAAAACAAAACTTTTCAAAGCCCACAAACACAAAGAAAACAATTTTGAAAATGATGAGCAAGTACCTAAGAGCCCGTAGATAACTACGGATAGAAAGGGTGTTAATACCTTCCCTTTCTATAAATCTACCCCCCGTACTCAAAAATATCTTGAAAAGGGAATTTTTCTGTGCTTTTTTCCTTTCCTTGTTGGATAAAATAAAAGTCGGTGGCGGCTCTTGCTTACCGCGACATTTTGCAAAAACAAACGCAAAATGCAAACCAGCATTCCAAAAACAGTCAGTTCTTCCCACCGTATCACAATTGACTTTTAGTCTTCTCGCAAAAAATTTCAATGCATTATAAAATTGATTGAGGTTTATTTATGAAAATGATTTTTTTTGAAAATACATGGACCTAAGTTCAAGTTTATTATGAAAGTGGTTCAAGTTTAGAAACAAGAAGAGTTTTCAAAATGAGGAGGAAGATTTTTGAAATTAAAGAAGATGGGAGGAGAAGAAGGGACTATCCTAAAGCATAAGATAAAAGCTAGGGATAAGAACCACCTAACCAACGAGAAGCCAATACTTGACATTATGAGTCAAGATAGAATTCTCATTCTTTGGATTGAAACCAAGCAAGCAAAGATACTAGACCTCTTGAGAGAACCAGACTTCAAGTGTATTAAGTCTTCACAAAAATTGGGCAGAGTAACGGCTTTATACGGGTGAATTCCAAATTACAAACAAAGAGTGTAATCACAATAACCTGCACACAAAATAAACAAACAACCCAATATCTTAAGGTAAACCTCAAGAGCTCCAGACAAAATATCAATTAAGGTCACAAGGTCTCCAACATAGGCCAAAGTTTCTAACCCTAAGTCCAAGAAGTCCAATACTCCATAATGACAAGGATAGTAACCAAATAGTCCAAGTATCATTAAAGCAATTTATGGTTCATGTTGATTATTAGGTGGCTTAAAAGAGAAGAGAAAAGCTCAAATGAGAAAAATAAAAATAACAAGAATATAAATGCTCAAGTGAGCAAAATAAAAATGGCATGAAATGTAATGCTTAAAGTAAATGGTACATAAAGCATAAAAATAAAATCATAAAGTAAAACAATTTAATAATTAGGGTTAGTTGGATGACCATCTTGAAACTTGCATTTGGAACTCATTAGAGGATTGGTAGAACCAAAGCCTCCACACAACAAGTTGCATTTGCTTTTTGTCAAGTATATCATCCATTTTGGAATCATCAAAAGTACCATTTAATGATCAACGATGTTTAAGTGATCCGCATTGACCAAAAGTGTTGTAGATCCATTAGAGGATTTGTAGAACAAAAGCCTCCATACAATGAATCTCAAGGTTATTGGATAAAAGAGATCAAATTAACATACTTGGGCTTGCAATCAAAGGTTTGGGCCACGAATGATCATTTATTCGAATCACGACAAAATTTAGCGCTATGTTAAGCTATCATAAGTGTATTTATATAGAAGTCACACCTATTTTGAGGCCGGTTAATAGCAATCTATGTACCATTTGTTTTGAGACATGATATAGAGATCATGCTCCAATAACACTTAGTGCAATGAGAAAGGGACAAGATGAAGAGGGGTAGGAAAGAATATACATACCATATTTGGATTAAATTTTAATCAAACTATTATTAAAATTATTCATCCATTTTTATGGAGTTAGACTCAACACCATGGATCCAATTATGTTAATAAAGTTCATGATCAAAATTCAACCCAATTTCAACCAGAAAATAATCACAAAATAATATTGCATTTAATATTTACATTAAAAAAGGTTTTTAAAATGTTTTAAAATATAAATAAAAGAGAAAAATATCAACTATATTCAAACTAATCAAGAAATAAAAAGTAAGACCATAGAAAAATCAGAAAAGGACTCAAATATTTTTATAAAATTTTTGGTAATTTTTTAAAGTCATAAATTATTTTTAAATTAAAAGAAATGAGTAAAATAACCAAAAATTATAAAAAATACCAAAGTCAGAAATAAAAAATAAATGAGGTCACCAATATTTGTCACAATATCATTGATCATTCCATAATTTTTTCAGAATTTAAAAATGCATAAAAGTATTTTTAAACATTTAAAACAATTTAAATAAAGCGAAAATTTATTAAAAAGAATCAAAACACAAAATAAAATTGTGAAAAAATAAAAATCAGAAAGAGAAATCAAAAATATTTTTCATAATATTTTCAGAGTTTTTGGTCTTAAAATGATTTTTCTATGATTTTTCGAAATTTAAAACAATTAAATATAAAAATCAGAAAAGAAAATAAAAACCAAAAATATGTGGACCAACGGATGAGAGTCAAAACGTGTTAGTAATCAAATCCAAGGGATCTGGCGCGCTGTGCATATCATGGTCGTTACTAAATATCACACTGGATCCAACATTTTTTAAAATAAAACACCTTAAAATGTGGCGCGTTGGATGGAGTCTGACTCACAAAAGTAATCAAATCCAAGGGCTCCTGAGGCACGTGCATGGTAAGGAAAGCATATTGTATCCATTTTGAAAAAATAATGTGGCTTCATGTCATTGGTTAAAGACATACATGTCATCATCTTCAACCTCCAGCCATCCCCAAATTTAATCCTTCAAACTGTAAAATTAGCAAACCAGACCAGTACCATTAGATTCGTCTCTTCAAGAATATTCTAATGCTACCATCGCGCCAAATTTATATAAATTATGCAAGGCTGTGTTTGAAGAAAACCAGAAAAAATAGCGAGCACGAAAAATCTGGGATATCTCACTCAATTCTCAATGAAATTGCAAACTATAAAGAGCATGAGGATCAGAAGAACACAAGGAGTGGGTTAGTCTTTTATTTGAATCAATTTGGCCATGAAATCTACCTGAACAAAGTAGCGAGAAGTTTCTCGGAAACTGGACTTCTACAGATCAATATAGGTCATAATTCTTGAAAGTAACCGTATGGTTAGCTTTAGAGAAGTTCAATGAAGCTAACTGAATGGAGCTTTTGGATTTTTAAGGTGAGAATGTAAGAAATCAGAATTTCAAATTCAGAGTTCGTGTGGGATCTGAACAGGGGTCAATTGGCTATCAAAAGCTTGCCCAAATGAGTGAGGGATGATCCTTAATTATAATTGATCATGATGCAAGGCTCAAGCATGTGAATTGGAGGCGAAATCAATGAAATCGTGTGGACCTGCTAAGTGTGAAAAGTGTGACTTCACATGGCTCAAAATGCAGCAAAATGAATGATTTAAGGGTCGTTTCTTGTTATGGCAAGTTCCTAAACATGATTAGACACGAAATTGATCTTTAAACAGGCTTGTAATTGGATTTAAACCAATTTTCAAAACCGACTGAACTTGGAATTTCCATTTCATTATGCTACTTTCATTACCATGGTGCCAACAATGTAGGGCACCATATGATGTGATTTTTGAAGCATTTGAAAGATGAAGTCACAAGCTTTACAATGTGCAAGGAGTGAGATCAATTGGATGTTTGAGCAAGAAGTTGTGTTGAGTCAAAGTTGGAAGAAAAGGGTTGACTTTCCATACTTAGAAATATTTCATGTTTTTCTTCAAAAGTGACCTATAATGTTTTGCATCCAAACATGGCCTTCCTCTTGGAATTTGATCTTGACCAAAACAGATGGCATGAAATAAACCTCTTGAATGACATTTTGAAACTTGAACCATTCAAAATCTCCTAAAATTGAGAGAGTTATGAATTGTTGAAGTTGGCAAACAATCATGAAATGACCTATAATCTTTTGTATTCTTAGGGCATCTTCCATCCATTTTCTCACTTTGCACATAAAAGAAGGAATAAATTTAACATCCTCAAGATCATTTTGGTAAAAGAGTGGGATCAAGGTGATAAAAATTGACCAACTTATGATCATTTGAAGTCACGCATGGGAAATTGGGGGTTCATCTAGAGGACTTGTAGTCTTTCTTCATCATCAAGTTTCTTCCACATGAAAACTCCTTGAAACTTTTGAAGTGATTTGTTAATAACCCTTTAAAGAGAAGGATGTATTGGGAATCACTCAAAAATACCAAAAGATGAGCAAGATATACTTCTTTGAAGTTCAAAACCCTAGCTCCTAGATCAAGAAAATGCTTTGAGGAACTTTGACAATTTTGAACAACCTTCTTGTACCAACACTTTTGCTTTGTGAATAGAAGTTGTTGAGGATGATAATGAGAACTCATAGCAACCAAAACCACTTCCATATCTTGAGAATTGAGAGAAATATGCACTTGTGACCAATGGGAACAAGGCCTTGTCCAATCATGACAACTTCTTCAATGAACCCCTTGTACTTTTGAATCAATCTTGATAACTTTGAAATATGGTGAACCAAGATAAACCTTGCCATTGCATTTCTTACAAAAATAACTTCAATGGTGAGGTTTGAACTTCTTAAGATTTATTTAATAGGGCATGGAAATAAACTCATGAACCCATGGATCAACTTGCTAAGCCTCATTGCCTTTACCTACATTATTAACAAGTAAGACAAACTAAAATTTCATTTTATTAATTAAAAGGAAAGTCAAAACAAATCATGCATGATCACAAAAGAAATACAAGTCAAGGTTCTTGGTGATTCCTCAAAGAGCAAAGCTAAAGATAGGAAGGAGAACCAAAAGCCCTAATGTGACCTTGTTGTGATTGAATTAATATGGTATGATGAAGGGATCTTAGGGGGGGAAATTGGGGTACAACAACTGCCCTTATTTAAGTTTCTTCTATCCGGAGACACGAAGGTTAAAAACTTTTTGTCAATGTGATCGAAGATACTTAAATATAAAACAAACCCTATTTTTGGACCTAAGATGCCATGCAATGCTTATGAGTATGAATGCATATGAACAACTTCGAAGGGACGCAAAAAACCACTGGGGATGTAGCTAAGGAAATAAGGATCAAAAGAGAAACCCAACCAGGAAAATAAATCACTGGTGGATCAAAAGACCCGACTCTTAGAGGATGTAAAAAGTCAAAGGATACACCAACTTTTACTGAAGGCGAAACTACCAGCGTTCACTGAGGGTAGAGAGAAAAAAGAATAATAACATCGACGTTCACTGACAGTGAACTACCGACATTCACTGAAGGTAGCAAAAAGATAACAATCACCAACTTTCACTGATGGTGACCTACCAATTTTCACTAAAGGTAGAAAGAGAAAATATATCATAGCATCTCCGTTCATTGACGATGAACTACCAACGTTCACTGAGGGTAGAAAAAAGATAACAATCACCAACTTTCACTGATGGTGCTCTACCAACTTTCATTGAAGGTAGAAAGAGAAAATATATCATAGCACCGCTGTTCACTGACGATGAACTACCAACGTTCACTAAGGGTAGCAAAAAGATAACAATCACCAACTTTCACTGAAGGTGACCTACCAACTTTCACTGAAGGTAGAACGAGAAAATATATCATAGCACCGTCGTTCACTTACGATGAACTACCAACGTTCAATAATGGTGATCTACCAACTTTCATTGAAGGTAGAGAGAAAATATATCATAGCATCACCGTTCACTGACGATGAACTACCAACGTTCATTGAGGGTAGCAAAAAGATAACAATCACCAACTTTCACTGAAGGTGATCTACCAACTTTCATTGAAGGTAGAGAGGAAATATATCATAGCACCTCCGTTCACTGACGATGAACTACCAACGTTCACTGAGGGTAGTAAAAAGATAACAATCACTAACTTTCACTGAAGGTGATATACCAACTTTCACTGAAGGTAGAAAGAGAAAATATATCATAGCACCTTCGTTCACTGACGATGAACTACCAACATTCACTGAATTTTCCCAAAATTCCATCCTTTCACCTAGAACGGGTCTCAACTTCTTTTTTCACCAAAGCATTCTTCCTGGAAAGGGTAATATATAAAATGTCTCAAAGAAAGAGACTACCACTTGTAAAGATTTCACAATGAACTATTTCTGCGATATTGAAAGACTTGCCATCCAGTGGAGTAATTTGATAAAAAACTGCAAACTATCCACTCATAGAGAAGATAGCAAAAAAGTAACGTCGACTTTTACAGGGAAGTATAAGTTGCTCAATTAAGAGACCTGCTACTTGCTATTATGGGAAGGATTGTAAAAATGATTTTCGGAGACAGCAATATGACTTCTTGGGGAAATACCAACATATTCCTGTTGTGGAGATAAAGTCTTCTCTTGCAAAATAAATGCACATTCTCAAACCAAAGCTCGAAGCTTGCAGAAATCCAAAGTAGTAATATTGCTGAGGATCAAAGATCCAAACCAGAAATAAACTGGGATGGAACAGTCTACAAAAATACATCCTTTGAGAAATAAACTCAAGAGGGAAACCAAAATAGTCCAGACAAAGAGTTGTGTAAGAAGGCTAAAGCAAAAAAGAGAACTTCCACGAGGGATAACTCAGTGGGGAAATTGAAAGAATATACACTTTCTGCTTATGGCTGACACTCTATTGGAGAGAGGACAACACAACTCTGCAAAATAGGGTAATATGTCAACAAGATATTGATGGATACGAATGAACAATGATTTGATAAATTTAGCTATGCATGATGTATGTATGAATGTATGAGTGTTATCATGTATATGCTGGCAAAATAAACATATAATACTGCGGATAAACAAACAAAACCAACTCGGGCACAAATAACACTTGGCTAAATCACATCCAAGACGATCATTCCATAAGAAAATAAGCACCAACTGAGGAAACAAAGTCCTACTGCATGGCTTAACTTCACTGGGGAGAAACATAATCCGGAAGTAAACAAATCATAGTGATAAAACAGTACAGATACAGAGATATAACATCCTTCTTCAGGCTTCACCAAGGAGTAGTACTCAAACTTCAATGGGGAAACAAATGTTTTCATGCGTAGCACTTCTACTGGGGATTGCAGTACTGATTTCAAATAAGGCAGATGGAAGCTATATTGTCAAAACATCCACTGAGGAATTCAAGTTGACTTCAACGGAGAAATATCATACAGACTTCACTAAGGGAGATAGTGCTTAATCATCGAGATATCAATGGGGAACCTCGTGCTGACTCCATTGGGGAGGTCAACACCATATTTAAGAGAGGAAACTAAGGTACGCTCTTCATTGGGGGAACCGGATACGTTCTCAATATTGAGAGTAGGTTTTGCACCAACTTCTTTGGGTAGAAAGTATGAAACTTTATGGGGGCAACAACTTGGAGAGTTAAGAATTCAAACATTATAGCAAGAAATCAATCTTATGGGGATTTTAAATCAAACCCAGCACCTGGAGGGAGAAAATTCAAAAAGTTGATAACCATTTTAACACTTCTTGAATAAAACATTGCCCTTGTCTGATTATCGGGCAATCAAACAAAATGCAAGTACTACCGAAAGGGAGATGTTTCACAAATGAGTCCAATCTCAGCATGCACGAGGAGAAAGGACTTCTATCAAATAAGCGAGGGCTTCACTGGAGAATCTTGGATTGAGACTTCATATCATGCAAACTTATTCCAACAAAATATGCCCTGGGATATCCTTCCTGGGAAATAACTACCAACAATAATGCCAATTACTGCCAAAAAGAGCAACATTTTGCAAATGGTTTCATCTCAGCATACCAAGGGAACAAGAACTTTCGTCACATGAGAGAAAACGTTGTTGGGGAATCTGGGATAGAGGCTTCAGACCATGCAAACCCCAAAAATCAAAAATTAAACCAACACTTAACTGGGGACACTGGGATCACAAACCCAATACCGCACCCTACACCAATTGGTATCGTCTTTAATATACAAAAATAATGCGCGCACCAGCGAAAACAACCTGAGAACACCTTCCCGGGGAAAACAAAACTTCTCAAAATTATTGGAGTTCCTCCATTCCTGGGATCACTACTTTTGTTTTCCTCTTGAATCATAAAATCTAAAGTAAAAGTAAGTTGTAAATTCTTTTTGAAAAACAATTTAGTTATTTAATATTTTCGTTTTGAAAATTATTATCAATAATAAATGGAGTCTTTGTAAGCTGAATAAAAATAAAGAGCTACAAAGAATTGGGTAAAAGCTCAAATTTTATTGATAGAATGGTAGTCTGAAAATGGAGAGACTCCATGGATAATTACAAAGTTAGGAAAATGGTAATATATAATGGAAAAGATACATTGAGATAAGATGACCATTATTCCCTCTAACAACTTTTGAAATCCTGAGCAGCAGCTTTTGTTGAAG
The DNA here is from genome assembly GCA_948472305.1 of Vicia faba. Classification (NCBI taxonomy): domain Eukaryota; kingdom Viridiplantae; phylum Streptophyta; class Magnoliopsida; order Fabales; family Fabaceae; genus Vicia; species Vicia faba. Next base: position 711,856,159 of record OX451738.1, read on the forward strand.
TATGGTGAGGATCCAAGAAGATTGTTGCTTCAATGATCAAGTCTTGTCTGATGTAGTTACTTGCCAAGAAAGTTCCTAACTTTTTCTTAAGTTTCCCTTGTGGGCTTTCAACATAGAGGGAAATTTTATTCTGTTTATGTCTCTAATTTTTGCCTAGACCTCCCTTTAGGGTTTTCGGCCTACCGAGACACTCACTTTTGCCTAACCCGCCCTTTCGGGTTTTCAACTTAGTGAGCTGCTCTTTTATTTCTTTAGGAAAAGCATTTCTTGACTGCATCTGCATTCATGGGAAGTGGGAACTCCTCGCCATCCATAGTTTCAAGAATTAATGCACCGCCAGAGAAGGCTTTCTTGACAACATATGGGGCTTCAAAATTGGGAGTCCACTTGCCCCTAGAATCAGCGTTAAAAGGCATGATCTTCCTGAGCACGAGGTCGCCTTCTCTGAACTCACGAGGTTTGACCTTCTTATCAAAAGCTTTCTTCATTCTCTTCTGATATAACTGCCCATGACACAAAGCCGTCATTCTCTTCTCTTCGATCAAATTCAATTGGTCAAACCTATTCTGGACCCATTCAGCCTCTATCAACTTGGTTTCCATTATCACACGCAAAGAGGGAATCTCAACCTCGATTGGGAGCACAGCTTCCATTCCATACACAAGGGAGAACGGGGTCGCTCCTGTTGAAGTGTGGACAGATGTTCGATATCCATGTAAAGCAAAATGGAGCATTTCATGTCAATCTTTATAAGTAACCACCATTTTTTGGATGATCTTCTTGATGTTCTTATTAGCAGCTTCAACAGCCCCATTCATCTTTGGTTTGTACGGAGATGAATTGTGGTGGACAATCTTGAATTCTTCACACAGTTCTGTCATCATCTTGTTGTTCAGATTCGAGCCATTGTTAATGATAATTCTACTCGGCACACCATACTGACATATAAGATTATTCTTAATAAAGCACACTACCACCTACTTAGTAACATTAACATATGAAGAAGCTTCCACCTATTTGGTGAAGTAGTCAATTTCTACCAAGATAAAATGATGTCCATTCGAAGCTTTGGGTTCTATCATTCCAATCATGTCAATACCCCACATAGAGAAAGGCCACTGGGAAGAAATAACATTGAGAAGTGTTGGAGGCACATGAATCTTGTCCGCATAAATCTGACATTTATGGCACTTCTTTGCAAATTTATAACAGTTAGCTTCCATTGTCAGCCAATAGTAACCTGCTCTTAGCATCTTTTTATCCATCGAATGTCTGTTGGCATGAGTGCTAAAGGAACCTTCATGAATCTCATGCATCAATATGTCTGCTTCGTGTCTATCCATGCATCTGAGCAAGACCATGTCATAATTTCTCTTGTACAACACATTTTCACTTAGGAAGAAGCTGCCAGCCAATATTCTCAATGTCTTTCTATCTTTATTCGATGCACCAATCGGGTATTCCTGAGTATGAAGAAAATGCTTGATATCATAATACCAAGGTTTCTCATCTGCTACCTCTTCTGTTGTAAACACATGAGCGGGCCTATCCATTCGCCGAACTATAATTCGAGGTATATCATCCCAAGTATTCACTTGATACATAGAAGCCATAGTGACCATAGCATCTGCCATTTGATTTTTGTCTCTGGGGATGTGATGGAATTCAACTTTATTAAAGAAGGGTATCAATTCTAGCATAATCTTTGTAAGGGATCAAGCCGGGGTGACGAGTATCTCACTCTCCTTTAATCTGATTTATTACTAAAGCTGAATCGCCATACACATCTAGAATCTTAATTCTGAGATCAATAACTTCCTCGAGACCCATGATGCAAGCCTCATATTCTACCATATTATTAGTACAATCAAATATCAACCTTGCAGTAAAAGGAATGTGTGATCAATATGGAGTGACAATCACAACACCAATTCCTTTACCATAAGCATTCACATCTCCATTAAATATCATACTCCAGCAAGATTCAGGATTAGGACCTTCCTCAGGAAATGGTTCCTCGCAGTCTTTCACTTTCAAAAACATCACATCCTCATCGAGGAAATCATACTTCATAGACTGATAATCATCAACTGGTTGGTGAGCAAGATAATCTGCCAACACGCTGCTTTTAATAGCTTTTTTAGTGTGGTATTCAATGTCATATTCAGATAACAACATTTACCAGTGGGTAATTCTCCCAGTAAGAGCAGGCTTTTGAAAAATTTACTTGATTGGATCCATTTTGGAGATCAACCAAATAGTGTTATTTAACATATACTACCGCAAACATTTTGACGCTCAGGCCAGAGCACAGCATGTTTTTTCCAGCATGGAATACCGTAACTCACAATCAGTAAAATTTTTACTGAGATAATAAATGACATACTCTTTCTTTCCTGTTTCATCTTGTTGTCCCATAATACAGTCCATGGAATTATCTGACACTGTCAGATACATAATCAATGGTCTTACTTCAACAGGAGGGAGCAAGATAGGAGGTTCAAGAAGATATTCTTTAATACTTTTAAATGCCCTTTGGTATTCATCTGTCTACACACAACCTTGATCTTTCTTTAACAACTTAAAGATCGGTTCACACGTTGCAGTCATGTGGGAAATGAATCTGGAAATATAATTAAAATGCCCGAGGAACCCTCTGACTTGATTTTTAGTTCTCGGCGCTATTATTTCTTGAATTGCTTTGACTTTATCAGGGTCAACTTTAATCCCTCTCTGTCTAACAATGAAACCCAACAATTTCCCTGGTCAAACATCGAAGGTACATTTATTTGGATTCAAGCAGAAACGATACTTCCTCAAACGCTGAAACAACTTCAACAAATCTTCTACATGCCCTTCTTCAGTCTGGGATTTAGCAATCATATCATTAACATATACCTCAATTTCCTTGTGCATCAGATCATGGAATAGGGTTTTCATAGCCCTCTGGTACGTTGCACCAACGTTCTTCAACCCGAAGGGCATCACTCTATAACAAAATGTTCCCCAGGGTTTGATAAATGTTGTTTTTTCCATGTCCTCATGAGTCACCCTTATTTGATTATACCCAGAAAATTCATCCATGAACGAGAAAACTTTGAATTTTGTTGTGCTATCCACTAACATATCAATGTGTGGCAATGGAAAATCATATTTTAAACTAGCTTTATTTAGATCTCTGTAATCTATGCAAATGTGAACTTTTCCGTCTTTCTTAGGTACTAGCACAATATTGGCAATCCACTGAGGGTACACTGATGTCACAAGAAAGCCGACATTAATCTTCTTTAGAATTCTTCTTTGATCTTCACTGCCATATCTGGGTGAGTTCTTCGCAACTTCTATTTGATTGGTGGGCACTCTGGCTTCAGCGGCAAACGGTGCTCTACAACATTTGTATCTAGGCTAGGCATATCTTGATCAGACCAAGAAATAATATCCATATACTCTTTCAACATCTCAATCAACCTGCTCTTCACATCAGCATGCAGTAATGCTCCAATCTTGACTTCCTTTGGATCTTCTTCTGAACCCAAATTGATTACTTCCAATGGCTTTTTATATGGCTGAATGGCGTTCTCCTCACGCTCAAGCAACCGTGAGACCTCTTCTAGAATCTCATCATAGTCTTCTTCTTCGTCTCCATACACAGGATATTCAAAGTTGGGAGAGGATGCAGGGTCATTGTATTCAACGGGTTTTTTAATTAATCTGCACATATGATTTATGATTGCTTTTAGAAACTGACACATATAACAAGTGATCATGCAGATTGAATTGCAGTTATTATTTATTTTGAAAGGTTTTTTTATGGTTACCATTTTCCAAGAAAAAGCGGAAAATAAAGACACAATTTGAGAAACAAAGACAACTTTTATTATTGATTTTAAAAAATCAAAGCAAGCGATAAGCCCATACAATATCAATACTTTCACCTTGGGAAAAGTGAAATCTTTTTCAAAAAGATTAACAAAACAAATTACTTTGAAACATGTATGCAAGAGGGAACATCAATGGTGATCCAGTTTTGAATCCTAACTCTGTGCATCACATAATTCGGCATTTCTGGATTTGCTTCATCTTCCATAATAGCATTAATCCCGGAAACAGTTGGATGAAGATAACCCCTGCTACAGAAGATGTCTTGATACTTGCCTGAAGCAGACTTCGGCTTCATTCTCTTACCTTTATCATTCTTCACAGAGAACCCCAAGCCAACCCCATTCTTGTTCTCAAGTGGATCAACAATTTGTCCCAATATGTCGCTATGGCCATTACGCACAACCTACTGCGCATCCTTAAACGAAGCTATAGAGTTCTCATTTCCTCTTATGTTATCAATGGATAAAGCTTGGAACTGGGTTCCAACAGCAGCTTCATCCGCCTCCATAATGCTGAAAGAGGACAAATGAGATATCAATAATGCTTGCTCTACATTTATAATTACCACTTTTCCTTCACATACGAACTTGAGCTTCTGGTGTAAAGTCGAAGTGGCAGCCCCTGCCTCATGTATCCACGGCCGTCCCAGCAAGCAACTATAAGCGGGTACAATATACATGTTTGGTTTCCCTTGTAATACCAAGGCCATGGTGATGGTACAGCGGGAGGTGGTCGGGTCTAACCAAACTTCTTCTGAATTAACGCCGAGAGTAATTCTTTATAACTCATAGGAATAGGTTCATAACTTCTCTGATTATACCCTTGATTCCCCTGATGGGATGGTCTCTGATAAGCAACGGTAGTTGGGACTACACCAACAACCGGAGTAACCGAGGCGACTTGCTGATGACGCTGATAATTTCTTCTAGGAGGATTAACCCTCCTTTCTTGCATAACAAAATTTGTATCTCCTTCCTTCTTTTTGGCTTCTTCGCACTTCCGGAACTTTCACTTTTTGTTAAAAGACCCTCTCTTACAGCCTCTTCCAAACGGATACCCATGCCTACCATTTCAGTAAAGTCACTTGGCACACTCGCCACCATCCTCTCGTAGTAGAAAGCACCCAAGGTCTTCAAGAAAATCTTACTCATTTCCTTCTCTTTCATGGGAGGAATCACTTGGGCGGCTACCTCACACCATCTATGTGCATATTCTTTGAATGATTCTTTTTCCTTCTAGACCATGGCCCTGCGTTAATCATGGTCAGGCGCCATGTCCATGTTGTATTTGTATTGTCTGATAAATGCTTCTCCCAAGTCATTTAAGGTACGAATATTGATGCTATCCAAACTCATATACCACTTCAGCGCAACACCAGTGAAAATATCCTGAAAAAAGTGAATCAGCAAACACTGATCATCAATATGGGCATACATTCTTCTTACATACGTCACAAGATGAGCACGAGGACGAGTATTTGCCTTGTACATCTCGAATTCCAAGACCATAAACTTCACAAGTTTCTTAACATTCGGTACCAAGCACAAATCATTCACATTCTGCCCGAACAATTCCTTTCCCCTGAGGGCCTTCATCTCCCTCTGCATCTTGTCAAACTGTTCTTGAAAATCATCCATTCTATCATATAGACCCAAGTCTTCACTTGGTGTAGGAAAAGGACAACACATATCATCATTAAAAATTGGAACCATATTCACCGAAGGAGGTGCAGCAAGAGCAACATGCACCATAGGAGGTGCAGGAGTAACAGTAGTCTAAACAACTGGAGCATCTTGAGGACCAAGATTAAATCCTTCAGGTGCAAAGTTCTCTGGAATTCCCCATGGATAACCTTGAGGCATGCGATTATGAACAACAGCTGCAGTAGCAGACACAGGAACAGTCGGAGCTTCAACAGTAACCCTTGCTTGTTGAGGTTGAACACTTGGTGGTTGATTCTGAGCAGCCACCAGAGATTCCATCAGAGCATTAAGATTAGCCATGCCGGCCTTCAAAGCAGAAACTTCCTCGCGCAGCTCGCGATTCTCTTGTTCTAAGTTGTCCATCTTCCTTCTAAAATTAGCTCGAGTGTTGTAGTGGTGAGACAGCTTGCTGAACGAAGTAAAGAAGCTTTGTAAGACACCTGTATATGCCAAGAAATGTAATAAATATGTGCAATATGATGCATGATGTGAAATGCACATGATTTATTTTATTATTAATATTTCAAGGGATTTAAAGATTTATAGACACGTTACAAATATCAAAGTAATAACACATTTGAAATACTAAAAAGTTTTATTATAATAACTTCAAAATGGATTACAAGTTTCAATAATCCCAATTACAATATGAAAATAAAGTCTAAAACCCTAAGAAGTAAAACTGATGGGAATCACTCTATACGCCGATGCTTCCCTGTAAGTTTGGAAATCTGAGCCTTCAACGTCTAGTTTTCTTTCTCGTATCTGGTGGCAACCTCCTTCCAATCACTTGAATCAAGAAGTGAGCAAATAGCATCTAACTGAGGATTAGGAGAAAATAAATACCCTTTCCTCTCCATCATCTCTACAGCCCGACTATCAAGAATCTCAATCAATTCATATTTCTACTTCAAGTTTCCTCTATAGGAAATCTCTAAAGTTTGACACTTATTCTTCCAAGCATCCTTTTCCTGTTGCATCCTGACCAAAGCAAGCTTTAGCTCTTCCATATCATCCATAAGGGGAGGAGTGGTGTTTAAAAACAGATCAGGCATAGGCGTTTCCTGGGAATATGGCATCTTCAACTGAATAGCTCTCATTTGGACCCACTGGAGATAAGGCTCCAAAGAAACAACCCCACTAGGTCCCAAGACTTTCCTACTCTTCCTATGAATGTGACTGTTATACCCCAATTTTGGCCCCTAAGATTCCTGCATCATAACATATTATTTGAATCACAACAAGATCACATTAGGGTTTTTGGTTCTTCTCCCTATCTTTAGCCTTGCTCTTTTGAGGAGTTACCAAGCACCTTCACTTGTTTTCTTTTATGATCATGAATATTTTGATTTTATTTTCTTTCTAATCAATGAAATACAATATTGGTTTGTCTTACTTGTTAATAACGCAGGTAAAAGCAATGAGGTTTAGCAAGTTGCTTCATGGGTTCATGAGTTTATTTCCATGCCCTAGTCAATAGCTTGAGAATTTCAAACTTCACTATTGGACTGATTTTGGAATAAATGGCATGACAAGGCGCATTTTGGTTCAACATATTTCAAAGTTATCAAAATTGATTCAAAAGTACAAAGGGTTAAGGGAAGAAGTTGTCATGATTGGACAAGGTCTTATTCCTATTGGTAACAAGAGCATATTTCTCTCTAATTTCAAGACATGGAAGTGGTTTTGGTGGCTATGAGTCCTCATCATCATCCTCAACTACTTCTATTCACAAAGGAAGAATATTGGCACAAAAAACTTGTTCAAACTTGGAAATTTTCCTCAAAGCATTCTCTTGATCTAGAGGCTAGGGTTTTAAACTTCAAAGGAGCATATCTTGCTCACATTTTGGTATTTTTGAGTAATTCAAAAGACATCCTTCTCTTCAAAGGGTTATCAGCAAGTCACTTCAAAAGTTCTAAGGAGTTTTCATGTGGAAGGAACTTGGTGAAGAAGAAAGATTACAAGTCACCTAGATGAATCCCCAATTTTCCATATGTGACTTCAAATGGTTATAACTTGGTAAATTTTTATCACCTTGAGCCCATTATTTTTTCATGATGATCTTAAAGATGTGTACTTCATGCCTTCTTTTATGTGCAAAGTGAGAAAGTGGATGGAAGTTGCCTTAAGAATGCAAAAGATTATAGGCCATTTCATGATTTTTGGCCAACTTCAACAAGTCATAACTTGCTCAATTTTTGGATATTTTGAGTGGTTTAAATTGAAAAATGTCATTCAAGAGATCTACTTCATTCCATCTTTTTTGGTCAAGAGAAAATTTTAAGTGGAAGGCCATATTTGGATACAAAAGATTATAGGTCATTTTTGAAGAAGAATTTGAAATATTTCTAAGTATGGAAAGTCAACTCTTTTTCTTCAACTTTGACTCCATGTAGCTTTCAGCTAAAGAATCCATTTGATTCCATTATTTTTCCATTGCAAACCTTGTAACCTCATCTGTCCAAATCATCAAGAATTATGCCCTAAGACCCCTTGAGGTGGAAATGCCATGGATTTGAATTGGGTAGTTTGAAACTGAATTTTGCATAAAGTCGGGATTTTGAAATCTTTGTTTTGGCTTCTAATCACAAGATTTCCATGCGTTTTTGTTTCTAATCATGTTTAGCAACTTGCCAGAAGTGATTATCATCATGAAACGCACGATTTGGCTGAGTTTTGATCAAGTTTGAGTCACACTTTCTTCATGATGCAGACCCACGCGAATTCCCTCCAAAATGCATCATTTGCTATTCCTTTTGATCCCTTTTGCTTCCCTATAAATAGAGGGTCATCCCCCATTCAATTTCCCAAGCTTAGATAGCCAGAATCACCCTGCCAAACTTGCTTCACAATCCAGAATTCAGCAACTTTGAAATCTATTCTCAAGCCTTTTTCAATCCATTTTTCCCCTCAATTCACCTTCCTTGATCTTCCATGAAGCTAACCATATAATTACATTCAAGAATCGTTCCCTATATTGCTCCATAGAAGTCCAGTTTCAGAGCTCTGCAACTCAACTTAAATAGGTAGATTCCTTCATCAATTCTTCAAAACTCTGATATCATTGTGTTGCTCTCATTGCCCTGGTTCTAGTTGCAACACTTACATTTCACTGGGAGCACGTTTTGACCATGAATTTTCAAATCCCTTTTCAAAACTTTCCTTCCAAATTGCTTGAGCTACAGTTTATATAAATATGGTGCGAGGGTGTGGTTGTTTTCGTCTTGAAGAGACGAAGCGATTGGCATAGGTCTTAGCTTCTGATTTTACAGTTTGAGAGACCTGTAAATCACGTTGGCTGGAGGTTGAAGATGACCTATGTGTCATCTTCCAACCAATGATGGTGTGCCATTTGTTTTTCATAAATCTGATTTATTTTTGATTTTGTACATTATTCATTAATGACCATAATATGCACAGCGCGCCAGATCCCTTGGATTTGATTACTAACGCGTTTTGACTCTCATCCAATGGTCCACATCTTTTACTTTTATTTTCTTTTTTTGATTTTTATATTTTAATTTTTTTTAATTTCAAAAAATCATAGAAAATTGATTTTTAATCCAAAAAATCTGAAAAAATTATGAAAAATATTTTTGATTATTCTCTTTCTGATTTTTATTTTTTGACAATTTAATTTTGTGTTTTGGTATTTTTTTTTTTGAATTTTACACTTATTTGATTTGTTTAAAATGTTTAAAAATACTTTAATACATTTTTAAATTCTGAAAAATTTATGGAATGATCCAATGATATTATGACAAATATTGGTGACCTTATTTCATTTTTGTTTCTGACTTTTCTATTTTTTACTATTTTTGTTTTTTTACCCATTTATTAAGAATTTTAAAAATAGTTTCTATTTTTTAAAAATTACCAAAAATTTTGTAAAATTACTTGGCCTCTTTTCTGATTTTTCTATGCTCTTATTTTTCATTTCTTGATTAATTTGAACATAATTGATATTTTCCTCATTATTTTCCATTTTTTTTAAAAACATTTTTAAATCTTTTAATGTATATATTAAATACATTATTATTCTGTGATTATTTTCTGGCTGTCTTGGGTTGATTTTTTGATTATGAATTTATTAACATCATTGGATCCATGGTGTTGAGTTTAACTCCACAAAAATGGATCAATGATTTTAATAATAGTTTGATTAAATTTTTAATTCAAAAGTGGTTTATTCATCTTTTGCCCTAATCCTCTTCATCTCATCCCCTTCCCATTACACTAAATGTTGTTGGAGCATGATCTCTATATCATGTCTCAAAATAAATGGTGCATAGATTGCTATTAACCGCCCTCAAAATAGGTGCGACTTCTATATAAGTCGACTTACGATTGCTTAACATAGCGCTAAATTTTGTCCCGATTCGAATAAATGATCATTTGTGGCCCAAACTTATGATTGCAAGCCCAAATATGTTAATTTGATCTCTTTGATCCAATAACCTTGAGATTCATTGTGTGGAGGCTTTGGTTCTACCAATCCTCTAATGGATCTACAACACCTTTGGTTAACGCGGATCACTTAAACATCGTTGATCATTAAATGGTACTTATGAGAATTCCAAATGGATGATATACTTGACAAAGAGCAAATGCAACTTGTTGTGTGGAGGATTTGGTTCTACCAATCCTCTAATGAGTTCCAAATGCAAGTTTCAAGATGGTCATCCAACTAACCACTAATTATTGACTTGTTTATTTTATGATTTTATTCTTTTATGCTTTATGTACTATTTATTTTTTTAGCATTTTTATTTCATGCGATTTTCATCTTTGCTCATTTGGGCATTTACTTTATTGTCATTTTTACTTTGTTCACTTGAGCTTTTCTTTTCTTTTCTTAAGATACTTAATAATCAACATAAACCCTAAAAAACTCTTAATGGTACTTGGACTATTTGGTTACTATCCTTGGGATTATGGATCATGGGACTATTTCTTGGACTTAGGATTAGAAACCTTGGCATATCTTGGAGACCTTGTGATCTTATCTGATTATTTTGTCTGGAGTTCTTGAGGTTTACCTCAAGACATTGGGTTGTTTGTTTGTTTTTGTGTGCAGGTTTTTGTGATTACATTCTCTGTTTGTAATCTGGAATTGACCCGTATACAGCCGTTACTCTGCCCAAATTTTGTGAAGACTTAATACACTTGAAGAGGTTTAGTATCTTTGCTTGCTTGGTTTCAATCCAAAAAATGGGAATTCTATCTTGGCTCATAATGTCAAGTTTTTGGCTTCTTGTTGGTTAGATGATCCTTATCCTTAGCTTTTACCTTATGCTTTAGGATAGTCTCTTCTTCTCCTCCCATCTTCTTTAATTTCAAAAATATTCTCCCTCCTTTTTAAACTCTTCTTGTTTCTAAACTTGAAACACTTTCATAATAAACTTGGACTTAGGTCCATGCATTTTCAAAACATTTTCATCAATAAACTTCAATCAATTTAATAATACTTTGACACTTTTTGTGAGAAGACTAAAAGTCAATCAATCTCATTTCAAACTATTTTGCCACTTTGGCTTTTATCTTTAAACTTTTCTCAAAAGGTTAGGCTCTTGTCTATCCTTGTAGTGATGAAAACAACTATACTTCTACAATATATAGTGAAGTGAGATATTTTCAACTTGGGTGTTGAGTGAGGCATTGTTGATTTTAAAATCCAAGCAATTATCCTCCACTTTGAGATGATGCAAATTCTCCTTTCTCATGATTGTGGGTAGTAAGTATGTTTTCCACACGAACAATGACGATGATGTCTTATCACATAAAATCAACCAACACACTTGTGTTTCAATTTTTTTTTAAAAAGAGGAACTATGTGTACCCTGATGCCCTATTGCACGAAAGGTGGTACATAGGCACTAAAGGTTCACAACCACGGCGGGTGCAAAAATCATAAAAAAATATATTTCTCTTCTCACCTCCACCATCCATTTTATATACTACACATTTTTTATAGCCAAAATATACAGATTTTACAAAGAGGTTCCTACGGAATACCGTAGATGTTTAGGGTGCTAATATCTTCCCTTTGCATAACCAACCCCCTTACCTTGAATCTTTCCCCCTCTTTTTGGGTTATTCGCTCTTTTCCCATTCCTTTAGAAATAATAAAGTGTGGTGGCGAGTTTTATTTTGATTTGTATAAAGTCTAGTCAATCCAATGGCTTAGTCTTGAACATTTCTACCGCTACTGTGACGCCAGGCCTTCACAATCTGTTCCATAGCTTCCATATGGTTTTCTCCCTCCTTCAGGAAGAAACTGCTCAAATGAATATTGTTTGGTATATCCCTCATTAGATAACCAAGTTGTCATCGTGCAAGAACATGGTTGTAGTTAATTCCTCCCTTTGTACCAAGAAGAGGTACATTGGGGAAACTACCACAACTGTCGACAATCTCTACATCCTGGTAAGCTCGATGATACCAATCAATGTTTGACTGAGTAAGTTCCATGATCTTAGGATCCCAACGGGGTTCCTTCCTGACATCCCAAAAAGCATCAGACTGAGGCATATGAGAAATAAACCACTGGTACAACAGAGATGTGCAACAAATAATCATCCCCTCTTGATAAGAGTTCCGAATATGAATAGACTAATAAGTATCAACCAAAAACGTAGGAATTGGGTTTCCAATCATGAAGATCCTGATAGCATTAACGTCAAAGAAACTTGTCCACATTAGGAAACAAGAACAACCCGTAAGAAAGTAGAGCAAAGATGGCCTCAAAAGCGACAATACTCTTCATCCTGGAAAATTAACGAGCTTTCTCCAATAAGAACTGACCTGGTAATCCTATAATCCCTCCTTTAGTAGTCATATGAGATTCAACCTCAGACTTCCCTAGATGAATCAAAGCAGCAATCTCATGTGATTTTTGCTCACCCCCTAAACCAGTAAAAGGAACACGGTCGGTAAAAGGTAAATCCAACAGATAAGAATACTCCTCTAATGTGGGCATCAACTGATAGTCAGGGATAGTAAAGAAATGGTACAGTGGATCATAGAACTGGACCAAGGTCGAGAGAATACCCTCCTTCATCCTAAGCTTCGTGAGGAATTATGGATCCATACTTCTTCCGAAAATCTGTAGAACACTCAATCTTGGGAATTAGACTAATAAACTCATCTATCTTGGGATCTTTGAAACTGTATTTTCTGGTCTTTCTTTTTCCATAATCCATGGGCAAAAAGGTACCTGAGATATTCACAAATGTTAAACTTTCAAGTCCCTTGAAATGAAATTTCTTCAAAAGATACTTATGAGTGCATGGATGCATGATGCAACAATCACATACAAGATCAAAAACATAGGGTTCATAGGTTCAACGTCACAAGAATGAGGTTGAAGCTACTAAACATAAGGTATGGTATAAAAGTTATCACCTTCCGAACAAGGTTCTAGAGGTTCCCAAAGTCTACATCCTTCCTTCGGAAATTACCAACTTCCCAATTAACTCGGTAATTAGTAATATTCTCAAGAAAAACTAGTCCGAGCGTAGTATCGTGTGACAACTATTTCCGGATTACTCCGTTATATCTTTCGCACTACACCTGAAAGGCTAAGACGGGTTAGGTATTCTACGGTTCTCGGCTTCAGCAGGCTCCCAGGTCGAAAGCAGCATGTCTTTTAGATTACTCGGTAAACGACACTACAGTCAAAGGGGCCTCCACGTAGTGGGGGATCTCATGCCTCCTTTTTTGGGATTACTCCCTCAAAGTTAACATGACTATATCGCCCGTCCTATCTTAAAGTTTTCCCAAGTCCGGGTATAGGACTTATAAGTAATCACCAAGCACCCTGAAAACCATGAAAATCCAGATAAACATATATACAACATATAACACATAAACAACAATAGCACATATACAGATATAGAGAAAGATAGGTTTAACCCACTTAGGGTTGGACCAGCAAGAGCTCAATCTGTCCCCAGTGAAGTCGCCATTTTTCTGTAACGGTAGAAATATTTAAGACTAAGTCATTGGATTGACTAGACTTATACAGATCAAGATAAAAATCGCCATCGTGCTTTATTGTTTCCAAAAGAATGGGAAAAGAGCGAGTAACCCAAAAGAGGGGGAAAGATTCTAGGTAAGGGGGTTGGTTATGCAAAGGGAAGGTATTAGCACCCTAAACATCTACAGTACTCCGCAGGAACCTCTTTGAAAAATCTGTATGTTTTGGCTATAAAATGTTGTATGTAAAATAGATGGTGGAGGTGAGAAAAGAAGTAGTTTTTAATGATTTTTTCACCCACCGCGGTTGCGAACCTTTAGTGCCTACGTACCATGTTTCGTGCAATAGGGGATCATGGTACACGTAGTTCCTCTTTAAAAATTTTATAAAAAAAAACAAATGTGTTGGTTAATTTTATGAGATAAGACATCATCGTCATTGTCCGTGTGGAAAACATACTTACTACCCACAATCATGAGAAAGGAGAATTTACATCATCTCAAAGTGGAGGATATGGCTTGTATTTTAAAATCAGCAATGCCATACTCAAAACCCGTGGAAAATATCTCTCTTCACTACATATTGTAGAAGTATAGTTGTTTGCATCACTACAAGGATTGGCAAGAATCTAATCTTTTGAGAAAGGTTTTAAGCCAAAATGGAAAAATGGTTTGAAATGAGATTGGTTGACTTTTAGTCTTCTCACAAAAAATGTCAAGGCATTATTAAATTGATTGAGGTTTATTAATGAAAATGATTTTTTTTGAAAATACATGGACCTAAATTCAAGTTTATTTTGAAAGTGGTTCAAGTTTAGAAACAAGAAGAGTTTTCAAAAGGAGGAGGAAGATTTTTTAAAATAAAGAAGATGGGAGGAGAAGAAGGGACTATCCTAAAGCATAAGGTAAAATCTAGGGATAAGAACCACCTAACCAACAAGAAGCCAATACTTGACATTATGAGTCAAGATAGAATTACAATTCTTTGGATTAAAACCAAGCAAACAAAGATACTAGACCTCTTGAGAGAATCAAACTTCAAGTGTATTAAGTCTTCACAAAAATTAGGCAGAGTAACGGCTGTATACGGGTGAATTCTAAATTACAAACAAAGAGTGTAATCACAATAACCTACACACAAAACAAACAAAAAACCTAATGTCTTGAGGTAAACCTCAAGAGGTCCAGACAAAATATCAATTAAGGTCACAAGGTCTCCAACATAGGCCAAGGTTTCTAACCCTAAGTCCAAGAAGTCCAATACTCCATAATGCCAAGGATAGTAACCAAATAGTCCAAGTATCATTAAAGCAATTTATGGTTCATGTTGATTATTAGGTGTCTTAAAAGAGAAGAGAAAAGCTCAAATGAACAAAATAAAAATAACAAGAATATAAATGCTCAAGTGAGCAAAATAAAAATGGCATGAAATGTAATGCTTAAAGTAAATGGTACATAAAGCATAAAAATAAAAGCATAAAGTAAAACAATTTAATAATTAGTGGTTAGTTGGATGACCATCTTGAAACTTGCATTTGGAACTCATTAGAGGATTGGTAGAACCAAAGCCTCCATACAACAAGTTGCATTTGCTTTTTGTCAAGTATATCATCCATTTTGGAATCATCAAAAGTACCATTTAATGATCAACAATTTTTAAGTGATCCGCGTTGACCAAAAGTGTTGTGGATCCATTAGAAGATTGGTAGAACCAAAGCCTCCACATAAAGAATCTCAAGGTTATTGGATCAAAGAGATCACATTAATATACTTGAGCTTTCAAACATAGGTTTGGGCCACGAATGATCATTTATTTGAATCAGGACAAAATTTAGCGCTATGTTAAGCAATCGTAAGTGGACTTATATAGAAGTCGCACCTATTTTGGGTCGGTCAGTAGAAATCTATGCGTCATTTATTTTGAGATATGATATAGAGATCATGCTCCAATAACACTTAGTGCAATGAGAAAGGGACAAGATGAAGAGGGGTGGGAAAGAATATACAAACCACATTTGAATTAAATTATAATCAAACTATTATTAAAATCATTCATCCATTTTTATGGAGTTAGACTCAACACCATGGATCCAATGATGTTAATAAAGTTCGTGATCAAAATTCAACCCAAGTTCAGCCAGAAAATAATCACAAAATAATATTGCATTTAATATATACATAAAAAAGGTTTTTAAAATGTTTTAAAATAGAAATAAAAGAGAAAAATATCTACTATATTCAAATTAATCAAGAAATAAAAAGTAAGACCATAGAAAAATCAGAAAAGGACTCAAATATTTTTATAAAATTTTTGGTAATTTTTTAAAGTCAGAAACTATTTTTAAAATTAAAAGAAATGAGTAAAATAACCAAATATGATAAAAAAAATACCAAATTCAAAAATAAAAAATAAATGAGGTCACCAATATTTGTCACAATATTATTGAATCATTCCATAATTTTTTCAGAATTTAAAAATTCATAAAAGTATTTTTAAACATTTAAAACAATTCAAATAAAGTGAAAATTTATATAAAAAAATATGAAAACAGAAAATAAAATAATGAAAAAATCAAAAATATTTTTCATAATTTTTTCAGATTTTTTGGACTTAAAATGAATTTTCTATGATTTTTTGAAATTTAAAACAATTAAATATAAATATCATAAAAGAAAATAAAAACCAAAAAGATGTGGACCAATGGATGAGAGTAAAAACGCGTTAGTAATCAAATCAAAGGGATCTGGTGCGTTGTGCATATCCTGGTCGTTACTAAATATCACACCAGATCCAATATATTTTAAAATTAAACACCTTAAAATATGGCGCGTTGGATGGAGTCTGACTCACAAAAGTAATCAGATCCAAGGGCTCCTGAGGCACGCGCTTGGTAAGGCAAGCATATTGTATCCATTTCAAAAAAAATAACGTGGCTTCATGTCATTGGTTGAAGACGAACATGTCATCGTCTTCAACCTCCAGCCAACCCCAAATTGAATCCTTCAAACTGTAAAATTAGCAAACTAGACTGGTACCATTAGATTCGTCTCTTCAAGATGATTCTAATGGTACCATTACGCTAAATTTTTATAAATTGTGCAAGGCTGTGTTTGAAGAAAACCATAAAAAATAGCGAGCACGAAAAATATGGGATATCTCACTCAATTCTCAATGAAATTGCAAACTATAAAGAGCACAAGGATCAGAAGAACACAAGGAGTGGGTTAGTCTTTTATTTAAATCAATTTGGCCAAGAAATCTACCTGAACGAAGTAGTGAGAATTTGCTCTGAAACTGGACTTCTACATATCAATATAAGTCACAATTCTTGAAAGTAACTGTATGGTTAGCTTCAGAGAAGTTCAATGAAGTTAACAGAATGGAGCTTTTGGTGTTTTAAGGTGAGAATGTAAGAAATCTGAATTTCAAATTTAGAGTTCGTGTGGGATTGGAATAGGGGTCAATTGGCTATCAAAAGCTTGCCCAAATGAGTAAGGGATGATCCTTATTTATAGTTGATCATGATGCAAGGCTCAAGCGTGTGAATTGGAGGCAAAATCAATGAAATCGTGTGGACCTGCTAAGTGTGAAAAGTGTGACTTCACATGGCTTAAAATACAGCAAAATGAATGGTTTAAGGGTCGTTTCTTGTTATGGCAAGTTCCTAAACATGATTAGAAACTAAATTGATCTTTAAACAGGCTTGTAATTGGATTTAAACCAATTTTCAAATCTGACTGAACTTGGAATTTCCATTTCATTATGCTACTTTCATAACCATGGTGCCAACAATGTAGGGCACCATATGATGTGATTTTTGAAGCATTTGAAAGATGAAGTCACAAGCTTTACAACGTGCAAGGAGTGAGATCAATTGGATGTTTGAGCAAGAAGTTATGTTGAGTCAAAGTTTGAAGAAAAGGGTTGACTTTCCATACTTAGAAATATTTCAAGTTTTTCTTCAAAAGTGACCTATAATGTTTTGCATCCAAACATGGAATTCCTCTTGGAAGTTGCTCTTGAACAAAAAATATGGAATGAAATAGACCTCTTGAATGACATTTTGTAACTTGAACCATTCAAAATCTCCAAAAATTGAGAGAGTTATGAATTGTTGAAGTTGGCAAAAAATCATGAAATGACCTATAATCTTTTGTATCCTTAGGGCATATTCCACCCATTTTCTCACTTTGCACATAAAATAAGGAATAAAGCTCACATCCTCAATATGGTTGTGGAAAAACATTAGGCTCAAGGTGATAAAAATGACCAAGTTATGATCATTTGAAGTCACATGTGGGAAATTGGGGGTTCATCTAGAGGACTTGTAATCTTTCTTCATCATCAAGTTTCTTCCACATGAAAACTCCTTGAAACTTTTGAAGTGATTTGTTAATAACCCTTTGAATACAAGGATGTATTTGGAATAACTCAAAAATACCAAAATTTGAGCAAGATATACTTCTTTGAAGTTCAAAACCCTAGCTCCTAGATCAAGAAAATGCTTTGAGGAACTTTGACAATTTTGAACAACGTTCTTGTACCAACACGTTTTATTTGTGAATAAAAGTTGTTAAGGATGATAATTATAACTCATAGCAACCAAAAACACTTCCATATCTTGAGAATTGAGAGAAATATGCACTTGTGACCAATGGGAACAAGGCCTTGTCCAATCATGACAACTGCTTCAATCAACCCCTTGTACTTTTGAATCAATCTTGATAACTTTGAAATGTGGTGAACCAAGATAAACCTTTCCATTCCATTTCTTCCAAAATAACTTCAATGGTGAGGTTTGAACTTCTCAAGCTTTATTGACTAGGGCATGGAAATAAACTCATGAACCCATGGATCAACTTGCTAAGCCTCATTTCCTTTACCTACATTATTAATAAGTAAGATAAACCAACATTGCATTTTATTAATTAAAAGGAAAGTTAAAACAAATCATGCATGATCACAAAAGAAAAACAAGTCAATGTGCTTGGTGATTCCCCAAAGAGAAAAGCTAAAGATAGGGAGGAGAACCAAAAGCCCTAATGTGACCTTGTTGTGATTAAATCAATATGGTATGATGAAGGGATCTTAGGGGCAAAAATTAGGGTACAACACTCGGCTTGGTTGATCGTATTTTCAAAGTCATAATGAGCAATATCAGAACTGTTATCAATGGGATCCAGAGCGGGTGTGGATCTGAAGTTTGATATGTGAGTGTGTGTAAGAGCATAGCTGTATATTTTTTATAAAGTAAAGAGGCATAAAAGAAAAACAAAAAGCGTAAAAATTTTATGTAAACGTCCAATGTTTTATTGATGACATATGAAAATGAAGTAATGACACTCACAAATATACCATTGTGCCTCGGGTAAGACACAAGGTTGTAATGTTTCAATGTTCAAATATTGCATTTCCTTAAAACAAAAAAGACAAATTACTCTTGAATAAAAGTAATGGGCACAAAGTCTTTAGCCTCCCAATTGCTGAGTCCATCGCTGATGGTTGGGAAGATCCACTTGTCCAGGTCACAATCACTATCACTTTCTTCTAGGGCATTGACTCCATGGTTGCTGATTCATAAAGATGGTCGCCCGGCGCGAGCACGACGAACAGCCCTCTGGGCTCCTGAAGTAAAACCCAAACCAAATTTGTCATATTTGTAGGGAATATCCGGAAGTTGGCCCCAAATTATACACCCACCTTCTTCAACTACTACTTTGGCATCCTTGAGAGAAGCCATTTTTAGTGGAGGCCTGGTAATCTTTGGAACACTGGCAGTGGTCTTGGTTGCAGCAATGGTCTGTGGAACCTCCTCAAAGTTTTGACAGAGGGTCTCAATGAACTTGTAACACCTGTAATTTAATTAATTATTTAATTAAATTATTTTTGGAATATTTATGAAGATGTTTTTTAATTAATTGCATTTATTTTATTAAAGTGGAGAAATAATATTAGAAGTATAATATTATTTAATGTGGGCTTATTTTGAAGGAATAGAAGTAATAAGGGGGTGTGTTGGTTTTAAGCCCAATAAGGAATAATAGAATAATAGGGTTATTTTATTGTTGTTGGAATAGAATAGAAAGAAAGAAGCAGTAGAAGAATAGAGATTTGGAAGAGGACGTGCAAGCTGC
Source organism: Vicia faba (assembly GCA_948472305.1). Taxonomy (NCBI): domain Eukaryota; kingdom Viridiplantae; phylum Streptophyta; class Magnoliopsida; order Fabales; family Fabaceae; genus Vicia; species Vicia faba. Next base: position 711,875,859 of record OX451738.1, read on the forward strand.
TAGAGAAAGTAGAAAACGGCAAGAACGTGAATCCAACCGGAAATTGTAGAGCGACCTTCAATCCAAGGTAAGGATGGGGTTCTGACTCTATAATTGGTTTTATGATAATTGATATGTGGGGTTAGAGGTGATTGTTGTCTTGTTTGTGAATTGAGAATATATGATTGATGTATGATGAGGATTGATGATTTTTGATGAATATTGATGTCTTGATGCTGTTAAAATGCTGTAAGATTATAGGGTAATTATGGGTGATGAATTGACGTGATTATAATAAGTTTTAGAGATTTAGTTATGGAATCATAGTGAGATGCGGTGATGGAAAACATAGAATACTGTAGTGATGAAAACGCAGAATGTTACAGTGGTGAAAAACGCAGAACCGTACGTGGAGGTACCAGAAGTTGCTGTCTAGAACAATGAATCAATTAGGGATGGCATTATGCGTATTGTTCCTAATTAGGTTGATAATAGGAAAATAATCAAAATAGTAGGATAAAATAAAAAGTAGCAGTTCTGACATTAGAAGTATGTTAGTAGAAGTTGTGTTGCACTATTAAAGAATAGAGGTTCTGATAGTAGAAGTTGTATTAATCATAATATGTGGTTAGTCAGAGGTTGTATTAGTCAGAAGATGTGGTCAGTCAGAAGTTGTATTAGTCAGAAGATGTGGCTAGTCAGAAGTTGTATTAATCAGAAGATGTGGCTAGTCAGAAGTTGTACTAGTCAGAAGATGGGGTTAGCCAGAAGCTGTGATGATCAGAAGTTGCATCTGATCAGAGGTTGCATTAGTCAGAAGTTATAGTAGTCAGAAGATTGTGTCGCTCAGAGGTTGCATCATTAAAAGTCGTGTATTTAGAAATAGCATTGGTTAGAGGTTGCATGGTCCGAAGTTGGATGACCTTTGCGTTGTTTTATGCAGAGCGATGAATGTTAGATGCTTAGAAGTTGTTGTTTGAACTATAACAGTAGGATAGTGTCAGTCTTGACGTTAGAGTTACAGGATGACAGTGTTGATTTACTGTGGAAATTAAATACAGCTGAGTTGTTAGTGAGAAGTTATTAATAATATTGTGTTGATGATTTATAATAAATACATGATGTTTGATAAATTATTTTGATGATCTGAGATGTTTTGAGATGATAAATTGAGATGTTTTTGAGATGTTTTGAGATGATAAATTGAGATGTTTTGAGATGTTAAATTGAGATGTTTTGAGATGATTTGAGATGTTGTTAACTTGGGTGTTATCATTATATTCATGGTTGTGTCGCATACATTTCATTTTTGAGATGGAGCTTATGCTCGTTGAGATGGACTGGATTTGCAAATTTTGAGATGAAGGCTTTGCCTTGTTAATGCCTCAATTAATTGGAAAGTTTTTGAGATTGGAGTTCTGCTCCAATGGTACCACATGCATTTGCATAGTATTGAGTCGCATTATATGATTTCATAAAGGAGTGTATTTTGATAAGGATGAATGTATGTTATTGTTGAGATTGTTGTTGAATAAGAGATGAGAAGTGGTGACGATGCTGATCTAATTTAATATATTAATTATCATGCGCTTTATTATATTATTAGATATCTCACCCCTTCTGTTTGAATGTTGCCCCTATGTTGGTAACGTGCAGGTAATTGAGAGTGAAGGCTGTATTCCTTCAATAGTTCGAGTCGGTGTCATTTCTATGATATGTAACACTCGGGGGATGAACGTTTGCTGATTTTTGATCATTTATTTTCAGTTGTTGAAATTTAGATTTATTAATATTAAATATGAGATGTTTCGAAGTTGTTGTTTTGTTGGAGAATGTTATTAAGAATTCCGCTGCGTAGATGATGATTTATTTGATTAAAGATGTTACGTTGATGGTTCATCCGATGTTTGAAAAAGTGTTATATATCCAAGATGAATGCAATGAATTTGTTAGAAGAATTTGTGACGTCCCGATTCATTTGTATGATTGAAATTTTAGAACTCTGATTTATTTTGCATAATTGCTTGGGGTAGAATTGGGGTGTTACAAAGTTGGTATCAGAGTAAAAGGTTGGCCCGACCTTGTCGTCGAGTCGTAGTTGTCTAACAGTCGAGTATTGTTATTTGAGTTTTAATCATTGTTTATATTGTAGTGTGAAATTGAGATGGATGGAAGGAATGATGCTGCTCTTGCTGCTGCTCTATAAGCAATAGCTCATGCGATGGAAAATCAGCCGAATGCTGACGGGAATGCTGGATCTTGTAGCTTGGAGACCTTCCAGAGAGAGAATCCACCTACGTTCAAGGGAAAGTATGATCCTGACGGGGCATTGGAATGGTTGAAATAGATTGAGAGAATCTTTTGCATGATGGACTGCACTCCAGCGCAGAAGGTTCATTATGGGACTCATATGCTAGCAGTTGAGGCTGATGACTGGTGGCTAGAGACTTGTCGAAAGTTAGAAGCTGCAGGTGAGAATGTCACTTGGGATGTGTTTCGTAGGGAGTTTTTGAGAAAGTATTTTCCTGAAGATGTCCGTGGGAAGAAGGAAATTGAGTTCCTTGAGCTGAAGCAAGGAAGTATGTCTGTTGTTGAGCATGCTGCCAAGTTTGCTGAGTTGGCCAAGTTTTATCCGCATTACACTGAGGAAAATGCCGAGTTTTCAAAGTGTATTAAGTTTGAGAACGGGTTACGCCCGAAGATTAAGAAAGAAGTTGGATATCAGAAAATCCGTGTCTTTGCTGATTTGGTTGATAGCTGCAGAATTTATGAGGAGGATAATAATGCTCATTACAAGATTATCAGTGAGAAGAGGGGTAAGCACCCACAGAATCATGGTAAGCCTTATGATGCCCAGCTGGTAAGGGTAAACAAAGAGTTTCTCATGGTCATAGGACTAGTGGGGGAGATGCTACTGCTGGTGTGGGTTGTTTTAAGTGTGGGAAACCTGGACACAAGAGTAATGTATGCACTACTGAAGTGAAGAGGTGTTTCCGTTGTGGCAAGAATGGACATGTCGTATCTGAGTGTGAGCACAAGAGTGTGGTTTGTTTGAACTGTAAAGAAGAAGGGCACATTGGTAGCCAGTGTCCGAAACTGAAGAGGGCTCAGCCAATTAGTAAAGTGTTTGCTTTGGTTGAGGATCAGACAACTGCTGAGGACGAACTTATTAGAGGTACATGTTTTATTAATAGTACTCCTTTAATTACTATTATTGATATTGATGCTACACATTATTTTATTGCTGCTGATTGTGTTGAAAGATTGGGTCTTACGTTGTCTTCTTTGAATGGAGAAATGGTCATCGATACTCCAGCCAAGGGGTCGATGACTACTTCTTTTGTGTGTGTTAAGTGTCCCTTGTCGATCTTCGACAAAGACTTTGTTGTTGATTTGGTTTGATTACCGTTAAGAGGTTTGGATGTAATTCTGGGTATGAACTGGTTAGAGCATAACCGTGTTCATATTAACCGTTATGACAAGTCTGTGAAGTTTTCTACTCCTAAAGAAGAGGAAGATGGTCTGTTGTTTGCTAGGCAGTTGAGATAGTTTATGCAAGTGGAAGCATATATGTTTTCGTTGGTGGCGACGCTATCTGTAGAGACTCAAGTTGTAACTGAGGAATTCCGGGTGGTGTGTGAATTTCCTGAAGTTTTCCCTGACGAGATTCTTGATGTACCGCCAGAGAGGGAAGTTGAATTTGCAATTGATCTTGTACCTGGTACCAGACCCGTGTCTATGGCACCATACAGGATGTCTGCATCTGAATTGTCAGAGTTGAAGAAGAAATTGGAAGAGTTAATTGAGAAGAAGTTTGTAAGACCAATTGTATCGACGTGGGGTGCTCTAGTGTTATTAGTGAAGAAGAAATATGGAAGTATGAGGCTTTGTGTTGATTATAGACAGTTGAATAAAGTAACAACTAAGAACAAGTATCTGCTTCCAAGAATAGATGACTTAATGGATCAATTGGTGGATGCTCGTGTGTTTAGTAAGATTGATTTGAGGTCGGGTTACCATCAGATTAAAGTGAAGGATGAAGATATTCAGAAGACGGCTTTCAGAACGCATTATGGACATTATGAGTATTCGATGATGCCTTTCGGTGTTACTAATGCACCGGGAGTATTCATGGAATATACGAATCGTATCTTTCATACTTATTTAGGTCGGTTTGTAGTGGTGTTCATTGATGATATTTTGATTTACTCTAAGTCAGAAGAAGATCATGCAGAACATTTAAGAGTAGTATTGCAAGTTTTGAAAGAGAAGAAGTTGTATGCAAAGTTGTCCAAGTGTGAATTCTGGTTAAAAGAGGTTAGTTTTCTTGGTCATGTTATTTCTGGTAGTGGCATTGTTGTAGATCCATCGAAGGTTGATGTTGTGTTGCAATGGGAAACTCCAAAGTCAGCTACTGAGATTAGAAGCTTCTTGGGATTAGCTGGTTATTATAGAAGGTTTATCGAAGGATTTTCTAAGTTGGCACTTCCGTTGACTAAGTTGACTTGTAAAGGTAGATATTTTGTATGGGATGTCCAATGCGAAGAAAGTTTTACAGAATTGAAGATGAGGTTGACGTCGGCTCCGATTTTGACGTTGCCTAATCCAAGAGAGCCTTTTGTGGTGTATTGTGATGCTTCTAAGATGGGTTTAGGAGGTGTGCTTATGCAGAATGGTAAGATAGTCACTTATGCGTCAAGGAAGTTAAGGACTCATGAGAAGAACTATCCTACGCATGATTTAGAGCTTGCTACTGTTGTTTTTGCATTGAAGATTTGGAGGCATTATCTTTATGGTTCTAGATTTGAAGTGTTTAGTGGCCATAAGAGCTTAAAGTATTTGTTTGATCAGAAGGAGTTGAATACGAGGCAACGAAGATGGTTGGAATTGTTAAAGGATTATGATTTTGGTTTGAATTATCATCCAGGAAAGGTGAATGTGGTAGTTGATGCGTTGAGTTGAAAGACTTTACATATGTCAGCAATGATGATTAAAGAGTTGGAATTGATTGAGAAGTTTAGAGATATGAGCTTAGTTTGCGAGGTTACTCCGCAAAGTGTTATGTTGGGTATGTTGAAGATTAATAATGAATTTTTAGACAGTATCAGAGAAGCTCACTTCTCATTTTATTGGACCGTATCAGATTTCAGAGAGAGTGGGGAATGTTGATTATAGAGTGGCTTAACCGCCTAATCTTTCGAATTTGCATGATGTGTTTCATGTGTCGCAAATTCAGAAGTATATTTTAGATCCATCTCATGTGATTCATATGGACGATGCGCAAGTACGGGATAATCTTATAGTGGAGACGATGCCTGTACAGATCACGGATCGTGAAATGAAGACTCTGAGGGGAAAAGAGATTTCCTTAGTTAAAGTGGTTTGGCTAGGAGCTTATGGTGAAAGCATGACTTAGGAGTTGGAGAGCAAGATGCGAGACTCCTATCCTGAATTGTTTGATTGAGGTAAATTTTTTAGGACGAAAATATTCTAAGTGGAGGAGAGTTGTAACGCCCATAATTTAATTAATTATTTAATTAAATTATTTTTGGAATATTTATTAAGATGTGTTTTAATTAATTGGATTTATTTTTATTAAAATGGAGAAATAATATTAGAGATATAATATTATGTGGTGAAATAATATTAGAAGTATAATTTTATTTAATGTGGGCTTATTTTGAAGGAATAGAAGTAATAAGGGGGTGTGTTGGTTTTAAGCCCAATAAGGAATAATAGAATAATAGGGTTATTTTATTATTGTTTGAATATAATAGAAAGAAAGAAGCAGTAGAAGAATAAGGATTTAGAAGAGAACGTGCAAGCTGCTAGAGAAAGTGGAAAACGGCAAGAACGTGAATCCAACCGGAAATTGTAGAGTGACCTTCAATCCAAGGTAAGGGTGGGGTTCTGACTCTATAATTAGGTTTATGATAATTGATATGTGGGGTTAGAGGTTATTGTTGTCTTGTTTGTGAATTGAGAATATATGATTGATGTATGATGAGGATTGATGAATTTTGATGAATATTGATGTCTTGATGTTGTTAAAATGTTGTAAGATTATAGGGTAATTATGGGTGATGAATTGACGTGATTATAATAAGTTTTAAATCTTTAGTTATGGAATCATAGTGAGATGCGGTGATGGAAAACATAGAATACTATAGTGATGAAAATGCATAACGTTACAGTGGTGAAAAACGCAGAACCGTACGTGGAGGTACCAAAAGTTGCTGTCTAGAACAATGAATCAATTAGGGATGGCATTACGCGTATTGTTCCTAATTAGGTTGGTAACAGGCAAAGAATCAAAATAGTAGGATAAAATAAAAAGTAGCAGTTCTGACATTAGAAGTATGTTAATAGAAGTTGTGTTGCACTATTAAAGAATAGAGGTTCTGATAGTAGAAGTTGTATTAATCAGAATATGTGGTTAGTCAGAGGCTGTATTAGTCAGAAGATGTGGTCAGCCAGAAGTTGTATTAGTCAGAAGATGTGGCTAGTCAGAAGTTGTATTAATCAGAAGATGTGGCTAGTCAGAAGTTGTATTAGTCAGAAGATGGGGTTAGCCAGAAGCTGTGATGATCAGAAGTTGCATCTGATCAGAGGTTGCATTAGTCAGAAGTTATAGTAGTCAGAAGATTGTGTCTCCCAGAGGTTGTGTCATTAGAAGTTGTGTATTTAGAAATAGCATTGGTTAGAGGTTGTGTGGTCAGAAGTTGGATGACCTTTGCATTGTTTTGTGCAGAGCGATGAACGTTAGATGCTTAGAAGTTGTTGTTTGAACTATAACAGTCGGATAGTGTCAGTCTTGACGTTAGAGTTACAGGATGACGGTGTTGATTTACTGTGGAAATTAAATACAACTGAGTTGTTAGTGAGAAGTTATTAATAATATTGTGTTGATGATTTATAATAAATACATGATGTTTGATAAATTATTTTGATGATCTGAGATGTTTTGAGATGATAAATTGAGATGTTTTTGAGATGTTTTGAGATGATAAATTGAGATGTTTTGAGATGTTAAATTGAGATGTTTTGAGATGATTTGAGATGTTGTTAACTTGGGTGTTATCATTACATTCATGGTTGTGTCGCATACATTGCATTTTTTAGATGGAGCTTATGCTCGTTGAGATGGCCTGGATTAGAAAATTTTGAGATGAAGGCTTTGCCTTGTTAATGCCTCTATTAATTGGAAATTTTTTGAGATGGGAGTTCTGCTCCAATGGTACCATATGCATTTGCATAGTATTGAGTCACATTATATGATTTCATAAAGGAGTGTATTTTGATAAGGATGAATGTATGTTATTGCTGAGATTGTTGTTGAATAAGAGATGAGAAGTGGTGACGATGTTGATCTAATTTAATATATTAATTATTATGCGCTTTATTATATTGTTAGATATCTCACCCCTTCTGTTTGAATGTTGCCCCTATGTTGGTAACGTGAAGGTAACCGAGAGTGAAGGTTGTATTCCTTCAATAGTTCGAGTCAGTGTCATTGCTCTGATATTTAACACTCGGGGGGATGAACGTTTGCTGATTTTTGATCATTTATTTTCAATTGTTGAATTTTAGATTGATTATTATTAAATACGAGATGTTTCGAAGTTGCTGTTTTGTTGGAGAATGTTATTAAGAATTCCGCTTCGTTGATGATGATTTATTTAATTAAAGATATTATGTTGATGGTTCATCCGATGTTTGAAAAAGTGTTATATATCCAAGATGAATGCAATGAATTTGTTAGAAGAAATTGTGACGTCCCGATTCATTTGTATGATTGAAATTTTATAACTCTGATTTATTTTGCATAATTGCTTGGGGTAGAATTTGGGTGTTACAGAACTCACTGTCCATTTCAACGTACCTGAAAGAGTTCAAGTGGCTCACCATGTATTCCTCCTCCCCATGAACTGTGATAATCTTCCCATTGATTGGGTACTTCAGCATCTAATGTAGGGTGGAAGTCACAACACCAGCCCCATGGATCCAGGGTCGACCCAATAAACAGGAGTAAGATGGGTGGATGTCCATCACATAGAAAGTGTAATTAAAAGTCTGAGTACCCACTTTGATAGGGATGTCCACCTCCCCATGCACCACTCTTTTAGAACTGGAGAAGGCCATCACCCCAATGTTACTAGGTTTTAGTGTGAGCCCTTCGCAATCTAATCTGTCTAGGGCGTTCTTGGGTAAGACATTCAGTGATGAACCTGTATCTATCAGAACATGGGCTAATGTAGTGCCCCTGAACTCAATGGAGACATGTAGGGCATCATTGTGTTTCCTTCCCTTGGGAGTTAGGTCTGCATCAGAGAATCCCAAGCCATTGTCAACTGTCAAACTAGCCACACAATTCTCGAATTGATCAACGGAGGTCTCTTGATGCACGTGGGCAGACTTCAGGAATTTTACTAAAGCCTTGGCATGGGCTTCAGAGCACAGCAATAGGGCCAACATTGAGATTTTTGAAGGGGTATGCCCCAATTGTTCTACGACATTGTAATCACTTTTCTTGATTATTTTCAAAATCTCTTCCATATCCTTTTTAGAAGCCTTGGGAATGGCTTCTGGATGTTCCTTCTTTCGGACAGGCTTAACCAATACCTCTTTGCCCCGAGTCTCGACCGACTCGATAGTAGGGATAACAGTAGGACTAACAGCATGAGTAGCCATGGGAATACTGACAGGAGCAACATCAGGAATAATTACCGGAGTAGTAATGGGAGTATTAATAGGAGCAGTAGCAGGGATGATCACAGGAGTAGCAACAATTTTTGGAGAGATCTCGGGAGAGAAAACTCTTCCGCTTCTTGTTATCTTACTGGTCCCGGTGATATTACTATTGCCAGGATCAGAGTGTTCAGCATCTTTGTCTTTAACAACCAGTAAATCTTGCTTGACACCATGGTAATAGACATCAGCACTATAATTCCAAGGAACAGCTTTGTCTGAGGAATATGGTATAGGTCCAGGAAAAGTAATTATCAACGGAGCAACTTTCGGAACAGATGTAATCTTGACAGGTATTTTGGAGAAGACCTTGGGAGGATTGGCGGAAATGGTAATGATAGAAACATATTCACACTGAGCACTTGTAACTGGAGTTTTCTCAAATAGAATTTCTTTATCATCCATCAGGCGCTGAGGACCTTCCTTAAATAAATGGCAACCATTAGGTAGAGACAAACATAAGTGGAAACCTTCACCACAACCTGGAAATAAATTGGCTTGAAAAAGGTTCTTCTTAACAATCAGGTGTGGAGTAGCTAGTTCATCAACAGAAGCAACAAATATTCCATCATCAATAGTGTTAACCCCACGGACGTGCTTGGGCATAGGGGAATTTATAACATTAGGGGTCTCAGGAGCGTCAAATTCAATATCCTTTGCCTCAATCAAATCCTACACCTTGTTATTCAAATCCTAACAGTCATTTGTATCATAGCCTGGACTTTCAGAATGGTAGGCACACCGCGAATTTTAATTGTAGTGAGGAGATGTAGTGTTGGTATTTTTGGGAGCCTCCTTCAGGGTTACCAAATTGGACTTCAATAGATGTGGCAAGACCTGGGACAAGTTCATATTAATCCAGGTAAAGTATCTTCTTGGCTTATCTGTTCTGGACGGATTGCTCTGTTGTTGAGTAACTGCAAGTTTGGATATCATTACAGCTCCCACCGTTGGACGGTGTTTGGTTCTTCCCTGACTTCTCTGGCTGTAAGCAGAACTGACCTCCTTCTTTCCTGTAAAAGGTTTCTTTGCAGTACTGGAGGATGCATCTCTATGTATTTTACCACTTTTAATGCCAACTTCTACCCGTTTTCCAGTCAAGATCAATTTAGTAAACCCAATAGAAGAACTTACAATCAGATGGTTAAAGAATGGGCCGGATAACATGCCCAAGAACATGTCCACTAGCTTCCAATCATACAGAGGAGGCTGGACTCTTCCTGCAAGGTCTCTCCATTTCTAGGCATAATCTTTAAAGCCATCACTAGAACCCATAGACATGCTCTGAAGTTATGTACGGGTTAGAGCAAGGTCAACATTATATTGGTACTACTTGTAGAAAGCAGCAGCCAGGTCTTCCTAGTTACAGATGTTGGTTCCCTCCAGCTGATAGAACCACTCTAATTGAGTCCCTGATAGATTGTCTTGAAAGAAATGCACCCACAAGTTCGTGTCAATAGTGTGTGGCTGGATCTTCCTGAGATAAGATCTGAGATATAGCTTGGGACATGAGACCCCATCATATTTAGAAAATGCAGGCACTTTGAACTTTTGCAGGATAACCACTCCAAAAACCAACCCTAGTTCTTCAAAATCCTGGCCAGGTACCCTCTGAACTTCCATGGCGTTGAGACGGTCTTCCAGTTGTTTGTACTTATCATCAGTCGGAGGGTATTGTTCCTCGGTGTAATCAGCTTCATCTTCTTCAGACTCCCTTAGACTGTGGTCTTCTTCTCTTGTGTCTCCTTCCTGATTATCTCTCTCTCTTGACGGAGTTGCGTGCTCTAAAACTTGCCTCACTGGTCCTTTGAACCTTCTACCCATATTCAGCACACCCACTGGCTTCTTTTTCTTCTTCTTGTCCTTGAGAGTCAGGGCTTTCAAATCTTCATGTCCCTTATCTAGATTCAGGAACATTTCTTGGAATTGGGCATTCTGTTCCTGAAGCTCCCTAATTGTTTGTTCAAGAGCCATTGCTGAAATAAACAGCGAAGAAGATAAGAAACATGTCCTGAAAACCTGTTTATGCAATGATATGTATGATATATGTATGTAATGTTTTCAAGGGCCTTATAGGATTTAAACTCTTTTAACCAAAACAGAAACAAAGACTTTTTATTAGTAATCTCAAATGAAATTAAAGTTTACAAAGGAATAAAAAATAAGAAATTTCTAAAACTTCTAATTCTCCCAAATTTGCTTCCTTTTGGTGCTAATGTAGGCATTGAGATTCTGCTCTTCGTGAAGCCGCTTTGTCAGTTCCAACACCTTTTTCTCACTGGCATAGAATTCGGACACAAACCTATCTCGTTATTCTTTGAGTTGTATCCAAGATTTTTGAAATTCTTCGAAGTTTGTTGGCATATCAGGATGAACAATGATGCGAGACTCGACCCCTTGAACATAAGGCTCTGAAATCACGGGTAGGATAGCAGCATACGGCATCATAAGATTTTGAGGACGAGCTCGCACCCATTTGAGATATGGCTCCAAAGGGATGGAGTTCTTGTGCCCTAGAGTCCCGCTATCAGTCTTTTTAACCATTCCCCAAGCGCAGATCAACCTCTGATGATAACCTTGCAGATCATTTGAATAGTAGAACACAATATCTTGAATGAGAATATCATGAGGACCATCCCTTCGGGCGTAACCGAACTTACGTAAAGCTAAAGAGGGGTTGTAGGTGATGCCTCCTTTAATTCCAAGGAGTGGAACATTGGGAAATTCTCCACAGCGATCAATAAAAGAGATGTCTTCTTGGGAGCGAGGGCACCAATAGATGTCAGAGTGAGAAAGAGACATTAATCTTTGGTTCCATCTTAAACCTAATTCATTCTTCATTATTGACCGAGGAAGGTTCGAAATAAACCACATATAGAGTAGAGGTATACAACACATAAGATTCCCTCTCTTCTTCATGGTACGAGTATGGAGTGAGTGCAGAATATCCCCGAGCAATGTAGGTACTGGATTGTGAGAAGGGAAAATGTTGATGGCACTGACTTCTACAAACTGGTCTGAATTGAGGAATAGAACCAACCCGTAGATCAGAAGAGCTAAAACATCTTCAAAGGCATGGTAACTCATAGCGTCTAGGAACACCTGGGCTTTCTTCATCATGAAACTCGTGAGGAGTCCCTTGACGCCACTCCTTCTTTCCCAATTGGACTCAATGTCAGATGGCTTCAAATGCAAAGCTATAGCAACATCTTCAGCAGTTGGATCTTGTTCTAAACCGGTAAAAGGTATCTGATTCAATATGGGCAAACCAAGTATTTTGGAGAATTCTTCCAGAGTAGGAACCAATTGATAGTCTAGAAAGGTGAAGCAGTGGTGCTTAGGGTCGAAGAACTAGAATAAGACACTCATCAAACCCTCGTCAAAATTGGTAGTAACCAAACTCAGTTTGGGAGGGATCTCTACAAAATTGATTCGGATGGTTTTTCTGCGAGCTAAATCCATGACCTACAAAACAGGGAAGAGATAAATCCACAGGCCCTTGAAATGGTTAGTGTACATGACATGTTATGATGTTTATGATATTATGATTATGCTTTGAAATCACAAGTGTATCAAACACAAACAAGTCACACTGAGACCTTAGGTTTAAAGGCTTGCATGAGTTTTAAAGGTAAGTACCTGTTGTACCCCAAACTTTGCCCTCCCATATTCTTCAATTTGCAAAGAACATGCTTCAAAATCTCCCCAAGGGGTTGCACAGTTCAAAGGCCTCATAACAGTCAAAAACTAGGGTTTTGGTTCTGGCAAAGAAGTTGAAGTTTTCAAGGGCCCAAACAAGTCCCACATGCTTACAAACAAGTCAACTGCAGGGGCAAAATGGTCATTTGACAGTCAAAAGTCCAAATTTTTGGTCAACATCTCATTTTGAAGCCACAAACATCATTTGATCAATTCTTGATCATGATTCTCAAAGCTTGGCTCAAAAAGTCTCAAGATGCAAAAGTTTCCATATTTGGACAGTTGAAAAAGTCAATTGTAACTTGACCAAGGCATAACTTCCACATGGTTTATCAGAAAAATTCCATCCAAAGCTCATTTTGAAGAGAATGACATTTCCTACAACTCCTCTTCACACTTCAAGTCCAAGAAATGCTCTCACAAAAAGTTATCAATTTCAACATTATAGGTCATTTTCAAAAGTCAACAAAAAGGGACTTTAAGTCAAAGACCATAACTTGAGATTGGTAAATCAACATGACATGGGACCAAAGGAATTGGTTAAAGGACTTCAAGACCTTTCCAAAATGTCCAAGAACATGATCAAAGCTTAAAAATTGAGCAAGATATGCCTTGTGGAAGTTGGGAAAATTTTGGGAATTTTGGAAAGTCAACTTTGCTTCAAATGCCTTAAAATTGCTAATGGGCCACATTTTCTTCCAAGATTCATCATCCAAAGCATATGCACGACCATTTGGCCCAAAGGGGATTTATTTCATCATTTTTATTATTTATTTGAATTTTTAATCACAATTAATTCATTTAATTAAATAAAATATGGAAAAAATACTAAACCAATGCATTTGAATCTTTTTTATGCAGCATTTGCTCCCATTGGTCATTAAAGATTCGTGCACAACAAAATTGGAAAGATTGGCCATGATTGGAATCAAAAACACATGAAAAAGATTTGGAAAATATTCATGGAAAATCAAATATCTCATACATCAATGCATTGATCTTTTTGCTCAAGATTCAACCCTAATCCATCCCATACATAAGTCAGATGCAAAACCTAATGCCAAGGACCTCTAAGCTGCGCCACACATCAAGAACAACTTTTGCAATTTTTGTGAAAAAAGTGAAAACTGAAAACTACATTAGAGTTGGGTTCAAGGCTTCTAACCAATTGAAAAAGCTTTCTGAGGCATCACTGAACCTGACTGAATCTTTTTCCACGCCCATAGCATCAAGAATTGGTATATAGAACTCAAAATTTCTCATACTTTATGCATATTCGTGTTTCGATTTATAAGCATCTTCATTGCATTCTTTCTATTGATTTGGACTAATCTAACCATTCTAAAGCTAATGATGTCATTTAATTGGATTTTCATGCCCTATATGCAAAGTTACCATTGAAGCTTTCTAGGTTTTCAGAGGTCACGAATTGGGGGTTTCTTGTTCTGAAAAAATTGGGACATGAGACCAGGGCCATCAGAATCAGAAGCTCATAACGATTAACATGGTATGCTCGCGCTCAATTTATCATGGGCCAATTCCTAATCGCTATTATTCTGTTCTTCATTTAGTGGGGGTTTAAAACCCCCGCTATCTAACTGTTTTTTTTTCAGGGCAAAACGAACCAACGAAGAAGAAGGCATGCTGTCAACCGGCCATTGGTCTATTCAAGTTTAGCACGTTTTTTTGAATTAACAGCATTAGCGTTTGTTTTGTTATATATTAATTGCATTCCAGTAATATTACAAAGAAAGCGCTTGGTACAAGTGGTAGCTGCGTTGTCACATAAGCATTGGGACCTGGGTTCGATTCCCAGGTCCCCTCACTCTCTTAATATATTTTGCTTCTATGTGATTCCATGCATTTTCAATCCAAAAGACTTCCATGCGCCCTACGCTCCAGCATGCCACTTGTCCCACAACATCCATCCAGTGGCCAAGATTCAAGGTCTATGGAATGTCTCAGTCAACGCATCAACACATGATCATTGAAAAGTCAGAAAGGGCCAAGCTTAATGGGCCTAATTACTAGGACAAAACCTCCAAACTGGGGTCAACACCCCCCCACTGGTTTGCTTTCCTTCATTCTTTTTTCTTTATATTTTCTTTGTTTTATTTAATTTTAATTCTTTAAATTAATATATTTCCATAAAACATAAAAAAATAACAAAAATCAGAAAGTCACAAAAATATAAAAACATATTTTATTTAAATGTTTTCTTTATAAATAAGTTGTATTAATTAATTTAGGTTAATTCTAGGTTTAAACTTTAATATTTTTTGTAATAAATTAAAAAAAATATAGAATTAGGGTTTTAATTACTTTTATTCCTTTTTTTCTTTTTCACCATATTAATTATTAAATATTATTTTTGTAAATAAAATTTGCCATGTAAATAATTAATTAAAATTAGGTCAAACTAAAAACATTTTTAATAAATTAAAAATAGTTTAGAATTAGGTTTTAATTCCATTAATTCTCACTAAAAATCCATAAATGCAAAAAACTCCAAAAATTCCTTCTTTTTATTTTAACTTAATTAATTTGTTAATTATAATTTAATTTCCTAAAAAAGGGTCCAACGCCCTCGCATTCCCGATTTTAATTCTCTTCGCATTTTTATTTCTTTCTGTGAATATAATGTAATTCTCCTAAAGCCATGTAATAGATTAATAGGACATTTATATTTCTCGCACTTTATTTTATTTCAAATCGGGTCCTGGATTAATTTGGCGATGTGGACCCGCGCCTTTGTAATAGCGTAGGACCTTTTAATTCCGCACCTTTTTAACTGTTAATTAAATTGCATGAAAGAATGAATGTCAAAATAAAAGCAACGCGTAGATCACCAATGCATGAACAAGACAAAAATAAATGAACATGACACACAAATCACACACCACCCCTAGGGTACGCCTCACTGTTGCCTTGCCCCTCGAAAGGTGATCGTCGAGTAGAGGATGTTTTAGTAAGTCCTCATGTCCATGAACATGGCATGAGGGTAGCTTCTAAGGTGTCTTCCTATTGCTCCGGTGATCACCATGTCCCGAACCCTCGAATTGACCCGAACACCTCCAATGGTGGTGCTACCTACTTCTCAATGGTGGGATGGCACTACTTCAAGGATATTTACACAGACGAATTCCTTAGGGTAGGTAGACGACTCTAGATACTTGCTCTAATTTCAAAACAAATCAAAAAATACTTTTCACACTGACACTCTTCAAAAAGCTTTCGAAAGCAACTTTTCAAACACTCTTGAGGACTGATACAAGAGTCGAACTGAAATTTTCAAAGAAACTTTTTAAAGCCCACAGTTGAAAAGCAAACAAACCATTTTGAAAACATAATGAGCAAGTATCTAAGAGCCCATGGATAACCATGGATAGAAAGGGTGCTAACACCTTCCCTTTCTATAATCTACCTCCCGAACCGAGAGCAATCTCTATAAGGAATTTTTCTGTGCTTTTGTCCTTTACGTTTGGAGAAAATAAAAGACAGTGGCGACTCTTGCTTCCACGACATTTCGCGAACCAGCGTTAAACAGTCAGTTCCAGATCCACCGATCACAGAACTGGCGACTCTGCTGGGGAGACTCTTATAAAGTGAGGTGTACCTTAGGATAGTTCATAACTGGGTTTTCAATTGTATTGACTTGCTTGCTTTAAATTATGGGTAGCATGGGAGTTACATAGATCCTAACCCGGATCTGGGTATACCCTATTTAGGTTGCATAAGCTGTGAGGGACCTATCTGGCGTAGACCGACATGGGTGAAGCAGTGGCTACATTGGTGTGGCACCTTGGTCTGTACCGATATCCCTTGTGTCGCAACGAGGAGAATATGGGTCTTCTGAGGAGTCATTAAGCACCAACAGACCTTAGAACCTTAAATGACACAACTTGGCCATTAGAACAGTAGCAGTATGCTACGCCCATTGAGGCTAAACTCTCGTGATGGTTCTGGCCGCAAGAAAAGATTGTGATGCTGGAGTTATGACCGATTGAGGGTAGTCAATGATATTGGGATCCTCTAAGAACCCGATTACTTTTGATAGGACATGTATGAACCAACAAACTTCAAGAGGGTAATACCCAGACCCCATGCTGGCCTAAACTCTAAGGGCTTCTCTTGTGTGACTTGTGTGCCTTCGTACTTGACTACTTGCAGGCTTGTTATCTGACATATGAACTACTTGCAGGTTTTGGTTATAGTCCTTAATTGGGACTCATAACAGGGTTTACTAAGTTTCTTGCAGGTTTTGTTTATAGTCCTTAATTGGGACTCATAACAGGGTTTACTAAGTTTCTTGCAGGTTTTGTTTATAGTCCTTAAGTGGGACTCATAACAGGGTGTACTAAGTTTCTTGCAGGTTTTGTTTATAGTCCTTAATAGGGGCTTATAACAAGGTTTACCCACATTACCCCATGCATAGCATACCATCATACCATTGCATACATCCTGCATAAGGACTAATCCATTTCAAGGACCCCAAGGGTTTGTGATGCAGGTCATGATGAACCAACTGTCCAGCAAGGGGCAAAGGGGATTTATTTTCCTCTAGCCAAGGTTGTCAGGGGCTATGACCCACTGGATATGGTGAGCCTTTGACCCTTGAAGAATAATTCTCAACAACATGGGTTTCCTTCAATCAAGCTATAAATGCTAACAATTTTCTTGTTTACCACGCGAGGTCCTTGAAAACATTGCATACATATCATGCATATCATTGCATTACAGGTACCCTCTTGACAGGTCACTTACCTTTGTCGCTGTTTATTTCAGCAATGGCTTCCCAACAAGATAACCAGGACCTTCTTGCTCAAGAGACTCGTTTCGGGGAAATCCTCCTGAATCTATCCAAGGGGCAGGAGGAGCTGAGAACACTTCTCATGGGGACTTTGGTCAGGAACAGCGCTGAGGACGAACGGCTGAAACATCTGCAAGCTGAAGTGGATGCATTGAAAGCCCATATGTTGGGGCAAGTGACTATCATCCAAGACTTAACTCAAAGACAAGATGAGCTCGGGGTTCTCGTCAACCAACTGCTTCAGAGTAACCAACTGGGGCAAACGTCTAAGGGTAAAGAGCCAGTCATCGTTCAACCACCTTTGAAACAAGGAAATAAGGGGAGAGCTCCTCAAAGGGCTTCAGGGTTACAAATTCAGCCTCAACCTCACCAGCTTCAGCCAGAAAAGCCCAAGAGGCAATTCACCCAGCTCAACATGTCGCTGTTTCAAGCTTTACAACGCCTGTTGAGGTTGAATCTGATCACATTAAGGGCTCATCCCCGGAACCCCAACACAGCATCTCCTATCTATGATCCCAATAAAAGGTGTGCCTACCACTCTGCCAGTCAAGGACATGATACAAATGAGTGTTGGGCTCTGAAGAACAAGATCCAGGACCTGATTGATGAAGGAGCATTGGAGTTCATACAAGATGGTCAGGCTGAGTTTTTCTACCATCCCTCCAAGGCTCACCATTTGAAGTAACAAGCCCTGAGATGAAAAGACTTTTGTTCATTAGGATTTCCAAGTTGTAATTTTCTCTTGTTCGAACATCTACTCATGTTAAACGTTGTTATTTCATTAATGCATTGCATATGTCTGTTTTGAAGCAATATATTCGTATTCACTATATGCAAATTATTTTCATATTTTTTCTGATGATCAACGTTCGATTAATAATTCTAAGCCTCTTGAGGGAGGATGACAAAAACGATACCTCGATCTTTACAGTATGCTTTTGAACAGACTCCGCTGATGAGGTACAGGCATTGTTTCAATCCCTAAACACTGGAGTTATAAGGAAGATAATCCCTCGTCAACCCCTCTGAGCCAAAGAAGTAGGAGTTTTTTTTTCTTTTCGAAAATTAAAACCCTTTAGCATAACCTGGGGCAGGGTAGTTCTCTCAGTTGATCCAAGTGCCTAACAAATGGCACCAAAGAGGTCCTTACACAAAAAAAAAGACCGTGATGATTCCGAATAATCAAGAAAGGCAGTCATTACTTCACAAAATAAATATATAAAAAAACCCATTAAGTCAAAACCTATGAAGGAGACTTACAAAACTGGGGCATCCCGCTGACTGTAATCACAAAAGAAACAGTTCAGGTAAAAAAAAACAGGGATAACAAAATCAAAAAAAGAGGTCTTACAAACCCTCAACAAAAAAAAAGAAATGACTGCCTATTCAAAATAAGTTATCAACATCCGAATCATCACCGGAAAATCAGAGCAAAGACTCAAACAAGGTCTAACGCACGATCAACTGAGTTTAGGTTTGAAGAACATCACGAAGAGCGGGTGGGTACAAATAAAATTTGAGCCTTTATCCTTTGTTTCTTAAACCGTGAACCAGGCCACGTTATAACCCTTAAAAAGTCCTAGCTGAAGCATGGGTTAGTTCGAAAGCATACTGTTACGAAAGGTATCCTGACTCCTTAAGGCTTGCGATAAAATACGGAGTTGACATCACGTTTTACAAACAATCACTTGTTTTATGAAAAAGAATGCATTTTCAAAATCCTCAAGACAGACATAAGCTTTGCATTTTTAACATAACTTTGTTTGCATATGACTATTTGTTTGAACAGCATAGAAATTTGCATGACGAATGCCTAATGAACAGAAGCACTTCCAATCAAGGGGCATGATATGATCATGGTCTATTATCTGGGGCAGTCCAATCAAGATTCGAAGAATCTCTCAAAGGCCCAAATAGCCTGGGGCAAATCTCCGCCTGAGTCACTTAGGGCATTCCAACAATGAATCTTGCCTGATCAAACACCTTCTGGTGGCATGACAAAACACTTCTAACAGGGGCAGCACCCTACATTCTGAGAGCATGGATATAGTCGAAAAAATACTATGCAAAATCAAAGACCCGCTAGGTTGACACACCTAGGAAAAAACAAGGGCTTCCCGACGAACCAAAAGGGTTCGGGCAAAAATAAGGGATGAAATAAAAAAAAATCTGTACACCCGGCAAGTCGAAAACCTGAAAAGGCGGCTTGGGCAAAAATGGGTATCCCGGGGGGCTGAAAACCCGAAAGGGCGGTCCAGGCAAAAGTTAGGGATCAAAGCGTACGACTATGTCCTGTCATCTTGTCACCTGCCTACTAGAAGAAGTTTTGTCCATCAACAACTATCAGCACCTCACAGGTTTTCCTCTCCCATAGAAACAGGGGCAATGAAGAGTTGTCTAAGCAATTTAATTGTTCTGTCCTCCAAGGTACCAAGGTAAGTTCGGATGAAGAATATAACCTGATATCTTAATCCCCCAGAGAGTGAGCCAGCAAGTCAATACACTCTCCCCAAGCAGAGTTATCCTATCAGCCTCAAGGAAGTTGGGTATCCCCCGCAGATCTCAACATTCCCCAAGATACGAATATTCTTAACAAGCATCCCCGGCAGTCTTGGTCTAAGACTGTTCCCCGGCGGTATACCAGACATTCAGTGGAGTCACTTCCAGTACATCTCAAAATTTCCCCAGGAGAGTCCAATCTAGATTTCCCCAGGAAAATTTGAATCATCTCCCCAGCAGTAAGCTTATCCCCAGTAGATTCTGGAAGCTTATTCTCGCAGAGCACGAACGCGTCCCCCGGCTGTATTCAAAGGTTATTTCCCTATCAGGATATAACTGGGTTATCCTCAGCCAAAAGTCACGGAAAGATCGTTCTCGGCAAAGTCTTCTTATCCCCAGCGAAGTCCATTAACACTTCCAACATAACAATGGTATCCCCAGCGAAGTTACCATCAATATCTCAACAAAGTACCTCTCTCCCCACAGAGTATTGTTCCCCAGCAAGATCGCTAGACTAATTTTCTCCCCGCAGAGTAATCCATTCGCCAAGTTTATTCCCCAACAGAGTTGTCTTCTCCTACTGGTATTCTTGCAACTATCATCCCCAGCGGAAGTAGAGATCTATTCTTCAACATCAGCCCAGGAGTGACTTCCCGGCATCCGTCAAGGATTTACTTTCCTAGACGAAAAGATACATTCATAAACATCACATTTCCTTACATTATAGCATGCATATATGCATCATATCTTACAAATCTCATTTATGTTGAGAACATCATTTCTTGACCCATATCATGCATTGCATACGACTGACCTTTACCTTTCAGGAAAGATCCAGTTAAGTTCTCAGCTATATTTCAAGACTTTAGTCTGGTTCAGTTAAATCGACCCTAAGATTTTCCTGATTCTTATCCAGTCAAAGGCCTTCTCTGGTTCAGTCAGATCGACCCTAAGATCTCCCTGTTTCTTATCCAGTTGAAGATTTCAAGACCTTGTCCGGTTCAGTTAAATCGACCCTAAGATTTTCCTGTTTCTTATCCAGTCAAAGGCCTTCTCTGGTTCAGTCAGATCGACCCTAAGATCTCCCTGTTTCTTATCCAGTTGAAGATTTCAAGACCTTGTCCGGTTCAGTTAAATCGACCCTAAGATTTTCCTGTTTCTTATCCAGTCAAAGGCCTTCTCTGGTTCAGTCAGATCGACCCTAAGATCTCTCTGTTTCTTATCCAGTTGAAGATTTCAAGACCTTGTCCGGTTCAGTTAAATCGACCCTAAGATTTTCCTGTTTCTTATCCAGTCAAAGGCCTTCTCCGGTTTAGTCAGATCGACCCTAAGATCTCCCTGATTCTTAGCCCAGTAGAAGACATCCAAGATTCTCTCAGCGTTACTGTTGAGGTTGAAGATGCCCAAGATTCTCTCAGCGTTACTGTTGAGGTTGAAGTCGCCCAAGATTCTCTCAGCATTACTGTTGAGGTTGAAGTCGCCCAAGATTCTCTCAGCGTTACTATTGAGGTTGAAGTCGCCCAAGATTCTCTCAGCGTTACTGTTGAGGTTGAAGTCTCCTATGATTCTCTCATCGTTACTGTTGAGGTTGAAGCCCCAGATTCTCTCCCCGTTACTGTGGAGGCAGTAATCGCCCCAGGTTCTCTCAGCGCTACTGTGGAGGTAGTAATCGCCCAAGGTTCTCTCACCATCCCGTTGAGGTAATAACCATCCCTGATTCGTTCATCATCGTTTGAAGCTCCAGATTCAATTCCTGTAACCAGTCAGGGCGCATCTATACAAAGAGTTTGAAGACCAACTCTTGTAACAGGTCAGGTAATCATCTTTCTTTTTCAGGTACGCAAGTTCTCGCTAAGGAATATCTTACACGATCGACACCCAGATGGCATCTATAAGCCCATCATCCTATCCATCAATCTCCAAATGGCATCTATAAGCCCATTCCTACCATCACACTGCCAACATGTGAGCGCAAATATCTGGGCACTCTAGTGTTCAATCATCTTCCACCTTCGGATTACGAAAGGCACGTCAACCAATCTGCATCCTCAGGTTTAAGAAGATTGAACAGGGGCAACTGTTGTACCCCAAAATTTGCCCTCCCATATTCTTCAATTTGCAAAGAACATGCTTCAAAATCTCCCCAAGGGGTTGCACAGTTCAAAGGCCTCATAACAGTCAAAAACTAGGGTTTTGGTTCTGGCAAAGAAGTTGAAGTTTTCAAGGGCCCAAACAAGTCCCACATGCTTACAAACAAGTCAACTGCAGGGGCAAAATGGTCATTTGACAGTCAAAAGTCCAAATTTTTGGTCAACATCTCATTTTGAAGCCACAAACATCATTTGATCAATTCTTGATCATGATTCTCAAAGCTTGGCTCAAAAAGTCTCAAGATGCAAAAGTTTCCATATTTGGACAGTTGAAAAAGTCAATTGTAACTTGACCAAGGCATAACTTCCACATGGTTTATCATAAAAATTCCATCCAAAGCTCATTTTGAAGAGAATGACATTTCCTACAACTCCTCTTCACACTTCAAGTCCAAGAAATGCTCTCACAAAAAGTTATCAATTTCAACATTATAGGTCATTTTCAAAAGTCAACAAAAAGGGACTTTAAGTCAAAGACCATAACTTGAGATTGGTAAATCACAATGACATGGAACCAAAGGCATTGGTTAGAGGACTTCAAGACCTTTCCAAAATGTCCAAGAACATGATCAAAGCTTAAAAATTGAGCAAGATATGCCTTGTGGAAGTTGGGAAATTTTTGGGAATTTTGGAAAGTCAACTTTGCTTCAAATGCCTTAAAATTGCTAATGGGCCACATTTTCTTCCAAGATTCATCATCCAAAGCATATGCACGACCATTTGGCCCAAAGGGGATTTATTTCATCATTTTTATTATTTATTTGAATTTTTAATCACAATTAATTCATTTAATTAAATAAAATATGGAAAAAATACTAAACCAATGCATTTGAATCTTTTTTATGCAGCATTTTCTCCCATTGGTCATTAAAGATTCGTGCACAACAAAATTGGAAAGATTGGCCATGATTGGAATCAAAAACACATGAAAAAGATTTGGAAAATATTCATGGAAAATCAAATATCTCATACATCAATGCATTGATCTTTTTGCTCAAGATTCAACCCTAATCCATCCCATACATAAGTCAGATGCAAAACCTAATGCCAAGGACCTCTAAGCTGCGCCACACATCAAGAACAACTTTTGCAATTTTTGTGAAAAAAGTGAAAACTGAAAACTGCATTAGAGTTGGATTCAAGGCTTCTAACCAATTGAAAAAGCTTTCTGAGGCATCACTGAACCTGACTGAATCTTTTTCCACGCCCATAGCATCAAGAATTGGTATATAGAACTCAAAATTTCTCATACTTTATGCATATTCGTGTTTCGATTTATAAGCATCTTCATTGCATTCTTTCTATTGATTTGGACTAATCTAACCATTCTAAAGCTAATGATGTCATTTAATTGGATTTTCATGCCCTATATGCAAAGTTACCATTGAAGCTTTCTAGGTTTTCAGAGGTCACGAATTGGGGGTTTCTTGTTCTGAAAAAATTGGGACATGAGACCAGGGCCATCAGAATCAGAAGCTCATAACGATTAACATGGTATGCTCGCGCTCAATTTATCATGGGCCAATTCCTAATCGCTACTATTCTGTTCTTCATTTAGTGGGGGTTTAAAACCCCCGCTATCTAACTGTTTTTTTCCAGGGCAAAACGAACCAACGAAGAAGAAGGCATGATGTCAACCGGCCATTGGTCTATTCAAGTTTAGCACGTTTTTTTGAATTAACAGCATTAGCGTTTGTTTTGTTATATATTAATTGCATTCCAGTAATATTACAAAGAAAGCGCTTGGTACAAGTGGTAGCTGCGTTGTCACATAAGCATTGGGACCTGGGTTCGATTCCCAGGTCCCCTCACTCTCTTAATATATTTTGCTTCTATGTGATTCCATGCATTTTCAATCCAAAAGACTTCCATGCGCCCTACGCTCCAGCATGCCACTTGTCCCACAACATCCATCCAGTGGCCAAGATTCAAGGTCTATGGAATGTCTCAGTCAACGCATCAACACATGATCATTGAAAAGTCAGAAAGGGCCAAGCTTAATGGGCCTAATTACTAGGACAAAACCTCCAAACTGGGGTCAACACCCCCCACTGGTTTGCTTTCCTTCATTCTTTTTTCTTTATATTTTCTTTGTTTTATTTAATTTTAATTCTTTAAATTAATATATTTCCATAAAACATAAAAAAATAACAAAAATCAGAAAGTCACAAAAATATAAAAACATATTTTATTTAAATGTTTTCTTTATAAATAAGTTGTATTAATCAATTTAGGTTAATTCTAGGTTTAAACTTTAATATTTTTTGTAATAAATTAAAAAAATGTAGAATTAGGGTTTTAATTACTTTTATTCCTTTTTTTCTTTTTCACCATATTAATTATTAAATATTATTTTTGTAAATAAAATTTGCCATGTAAATAATTAATTAAAATTAGGTCAAACTAAAAACATTTTTAATAAATTAAAAATAGTTTAGAATTAGGTTTTAATTCCATTAATTCTCACTAAAAATCCATAAATGCAAAAAACTCCAAAAATTCCTTCTTTTTATTTTAACTTAATTAATTTGTTAATTATAATTTAATTTCCTAAAAAAGGGTCCAACGCCCTCGCATTCCCGATTTTAATTCTCTTCGCATTTTTATTTCTTTTTGTGAACATAATGTAATTCTCCTAAAGCCATGTAATAGATTAATAGGACATTTATATTTCTCGCACTTTATTTTATTTCAAATCGGGTCCTGGATTAATTTGGCGATGTGGACCCGCGCCTTTGTAATAACGTAGGACCTTTTAATTCCGCACCTTTTTAACTGTTAATTAAATTGCATGAAAGAATGAATGTCAAAATAAAAGCAACGCGTAGATCACCAATGCATGAACAAGACAAAAATAAATGAACATGACACACAAATCACACACCACCCCTAGGGTACGCCTCACTGTTGCCTTGCCCCTCGAAAGGTGATCGTCGAGTAGAGGATGTTTTAGTAAGTCCTCATGTCCATGAACATGGCATGAGGGTAGCTTCTAAGGTGTCTTCCTATTGCTCCGGTGATCACCATGTCCCGAACCCTCGAATTGACCCGAACACCTCCAATGGTGGTGCTACCTACTTCTCAATGGTGGGATGGCACTACTTCAAGGACATTTACACAGACGAATTCCTTAGGGTAGGTAGACGACTTTAGATACTTTCTCTAATTTCAAAACAAATAAAAAAATACTTTTCACACCGACACTCTTCAAAAAGCTTTCAAAAGCAACTTTTCAAACACTCTTGAGGACTGATACAAGAGTCGAACTGAAATTTTCAAAGAAACTTTTTAAAGCCCACAGTTGAAAAGCAAACAAACCATTTTGAAAACATAATGAGCAAGTATCTAAGAGCCCATGGATAACCATGGATAGAAAGGGTGCTAACACCTTCCCTTTCTATAATCTACCTCCCGAACCGAGAGCAATCTCTATAAGGAATTTTTCTGTGCTTTTGTCCTTTCCGTTTGGAGAAAATAAAAGACGGTGGCGACTCTTGCTTCCGCGACATTTCGCGAACCAGCGTTAAACAGTCAGTTCCAGATCCAACGATCACAGTACCCTCTTGAAGTTTCAGTTGGCTCAACCTGTCCTATTAATAGTAACCAGATTCTAAGGAGTCTCATATCACTGAACTTTCTTTTAGGAATTGTTCTAGCTCAAGCATCGAAGTATTGCAGCCAGAATATCCCAAAAGTCTAGTCTTAATGAGTGCAGTATCGAGTATCAACCAATCTTCAGTCGGAACCAAAGCCGGCCATCTCACTACTTTCTACTGGCTTAGGATGAGTCAATTAAAGGTTATAAAGGTCAGTTAGCACTTCATGACACTAAGGAAGCCTAATGTTATCCCTGACTGACTCAAGTAACATTAGTACAAACCAAAGTATCACGCTAACATAGCTATCACTTCGTCCATATCGATCTACATCGTACAACCTCAATGATTTATTGCTACTTACCTAATAAGGTGCCCCAGATTCAGGTGTAGGATCTTTACAAAAATATACCAACAAAAACCTAAAAGGTAAAGCATACAAAACACACAATGTAAAGCAGTTTAAAATGAACTAGACTCTAAGGTAACCCCACTTTTTTTATAATTCCCCAGCAAAGTCGCCAGTTCTGCGATACGGTGGCAGAACCGACTGTTAATACTGGTTTTATGTTTGTGTTTGCAAATTTTGCGCTAAGCAAGAGTCGCCACCGACTTTTATTTTATCCAAATTAAGGAAAGGGTGAAAAGAATAGAAAAAGACATTTTCGGGAGTTTTCTGAGTAAGGGGGTAGGTTATGGAAAAGGAAGGTGTTAGCACCCTTTCCATCTGTACTTATCTACGGGGTCTTAGAAGTTAGCTCATGTTTTGAAAATTTCTTGTGCTTTGTATATTTTGAGAAAATGTTTTAAAATGACTTAGTGCAGCGATTCGCTTTGTGATAACTCTTGTATCAGTCCTCAAGAGTGTTGACAAAGCAAATGTTTTTTTGAAAGTGTTTTTGAAATGTTTTTGTGTAAGTGCAAAAGATTGTTTTGAGCAAGCATCTAACAGCTATCTACTTGTACTCGAAAAAGGTATTTCTTTTCCTCACATCCTTTAGACAAGGATATCCTACTATTAGTGAGTAGGTAGCTCTATCGTTGGATGTTTGAGGGACATTCGAAGGGACGTTACGGTCACGAAGGCAACTTGGCAAGGAATTTTAGTAACTGTCCTAGATTTATAAGATCACTTTTAACTGAGGTAACATCAAGAGGGTCATCGAGGGACTTGTGATCTTTCAAAGTAAAGGACAACCACTAAAACTTCTCACTTTTTAAGAATTGTGACTGTTTTCCGAAGGTAACTGAAGTGGGGTACCCTAGAGGTGTATATGTGCATGATGTGTTATGTTCAGTTATTTTAGTCTTGTGTTAAGTTTGCTAGCATTTTTGTTTTCAGTCTTGCCATGCAATCCTAGTTACTAGCAGTTAATATGTACAGAAGAATGTAAAGTACAAAAATAAACCCTACACTATTACATGGCTTTGGGGAGGGTATATTTACAATGTACAAAACTTGGAAGTGCAGAAATAAAAAGCAGAAAGTTAATCCTAATTACTATTACATCCTAATATACAGTTACATCAATAATGTAAAAATGTGAGAAAAAAAATAAATGACACGCGAAGGTTGAAAGTTCCTCTAAAAACCTAATAAGAGAATATTTTTGCATATTATTTGTCTTTGATTTTTGATTTAAGAAAATGATTAATTATACTAAAATCTATTTAGAAAATAAAGTTAATCAAGAAAAATAGTCTAAGTTCTTTTTTTTTTAGTTTTTTTATATTATTATAAAAAAAGGCTTCAAAAGTGAAATATAAAACAAATAAAAAGCTAAAAATAAAAAGCTAAAAATAAAAAGATAAAAAAATGGGCCAGGTGCTGATTAGTAAACAGGAGGGTTCGTTTTTGAAATTTGCTAGGCTCGTGATAGACCAGCCCATACTCTGTGCATAATCCAATGTTATTGGCTCTTGAGGATCCATCATGGACATCTGGATCTGGATCGTTTGATCTGGAGCTGATGAGATCCAATGGCAATGATGATGGAACGTATGATACGCGCGCTTGGATTTAATACACAGAATCTGCAAAGTATATGTTAGAAAAATAAAATTCCCTTGCGCCTGGATCGAACCCGGGATCTGCAAGGGATATGCCTTTATAACGCGCGCTACCACTAGACCATGTTGTTTTTCTGATATTAATCTGAACAAATAAAACAAAAAAGAAGAATAAGTACCATGGCCGGAGAAGCGTCGGAGTCCTAGCTCCGGTCGTCTTCTCCGATGACATGTAATTTGCAAAAATGCACAAACATGATTTTTAAAGCTGTGAAAAGCCATGTCCCCCCTAAATTGAGCCCCCTTATTCCAAATCCACCCTTATTTTTGGCTAAAGATGGCTGGATCATGTGTTTTCAAGTCAAAGTATACCAAAACTGAGATAAAATGGCTTAGGGCAATATTGCGTGCACGGGGCTATTCTACCGGTTCAGACCTGTTTAAGCAATACTCAGAATCACGTTAGAAACATCAATCATACCTAAAACTAAACAAATTAAAAGAAACAGATCCTTGAAAAAAACTCAAAAAAGTTTATGATATACAGTTTTCGTGCATTTTGGATCATGGAGATTGATCCAAGATTACTATGTGTTCTTGCTGAGAGTGAATCAAAAGGCTTCTTGCAACAAGGAGGCTTGAAAAAATGGTTTTGGAGTTTGACAACTTTGGAGATTTTTGCAATTTTTGTATAGCTCTTTGAGGCAGCTTTTTTCGTGACTCTTTCTAGGTTGTGTATTCGTCCATGAGGCTTTTAAATGCCACCTTTATATAGAGCGGATGGAGGGGACAAGGCAGGAGGGAAATAAGCATGCTCAATAATTCTCTTTAAGAGCCATAAACAAATATTTGAAACTTGGTCAAAGGTAAGGAATTATTGTCTCTTTTTTGAGTTTGAATGAATATGGACATCAATGGCTTTCGAATGCCTTCAGTCCCTGTCCTTCGATTAGACCTCTTGTACATCCTTCGAATGGGTCTTTAGATGTCTTTCAAATAGTCCATATGTATGCCTTGTGCCCTCTTCTAATGGCTCAAGTCTCATCATTGGGGCCTTTTCAATTGAGCCCCTACTCAGCTAGCTTCTTGATTCAAACAACTCAAACGAAAACTTCAATCTGGTCAATTGAAAACCTTCCTTGTCACCACCTTCGAGTGCCATTGCACAAGAGGCCTGGGCCTGGCCAGATGTAGGACCAAGAACCATCACAAGGAAAACTTGTTTTCAAAAATAATGTGTGCTTCGAATGGGCTATCACGCGAGTTGAAGTGTGTACAATTGTTTCAAAGGGGACCATTTCCCAGTCGAAGCTGGCACAAAGGCAGCCCGTGCCTTGTGGATGCTAGCATGAGGCAGGTCAAAGCAAGCGTAAAAGAGGCCATTGCCTAGGCGAAGCTGGAACAAAGGTAGCCAATGCCTTGTGGGTCGAAGGAAGCTTTTTTCCTGGTGGATCGAAGGCAAATATGAAGGAGTCTTGGCCTTGTGTGCTGAAGGCAAGCTGAAGAGGGTGCCTTTGCCTTGTGAATCCAAGACCAGTGAGAGGGGCCTTTTGCCTTGTGAATCAAAGGCATGTTGATGGTTCTTTGCCTTATGAAACCAAGGCAAGCATGAAGAATATTTTTGCCTAATAGACCAAACAAGCATGAAGTGGCATACGTGCACTGATGACAAGCTGAGGGTCCTTTTGCCCAATGGGAGCTTTGTGAACTAGGCTTGATCGAAGGATACTTAGTGCCTAACCAAAGTTGGTATGCAGAAGTTCATTACTGGTGAATCGAAACAAACTTATAGGGGATTCTTGCTTTGTGTGTTGAAGGCATGCACAAAGGGATTATTTGCCTAGTCGAAGTAGGAATCAAGCTTGCTCCAAAGAAATCAAATGCCCAATCACAGCAGAAATCAAGCTTGCTCCAAAGAAATCAAATTACCCAAATGAAACAGGAATCAAGCTTGCTCCAAAGAAATCAAATGCCCAAATGAAGAAGGAATCAAGCTTGCTCCAAAGAAATCAAATGCCCAATCAAAGCAGAAATTAAGCTTGCATGCAGGTAGCCATTGCATTGTGAATCAAGCAAGCATGTAAAGCCAATGGTGAAATCGAAGGATGTATGCAGAAGGCCATTACCTTGTGCCTGCTGGTATGAAGGAAGTTCCTGCCTTGTAAATCAAAGGCAACCCTGAAGCAACCAATGCACAGTCGAAGCTTCGTGATTTGAACTTGATCGAAGGGGCCCTAGCACCCAATTGAAGCTTGTGAATCAGGCTTGCATCAAAGGAAGTTCATCGCCCAATCGAAGCTTGCTCAGATGCCAATCAAAGTACCCTGTTCAGATGCCAATCGAAGGACATTGCTAAATTGCCAATTGAAAGACACTTTGCTAACATTAAAATATTTCATTTTCTTTAGGCAAGTGCTTGTAACCACCCATATAAGAGAAAAAACCTTGGGAAACATGAGAGGGTAAATTTTGGAGTACAACACCTGCAAATCTGGAGCGTTAGATCTGAGTTTGTGAGTATGTGATGGTGATGACACGAGGCTACGTAGTGTGTGCATGGACTGGAAGGCATTGGATATGTAAAGAGAAAACATAAAAAATATAGTACCAGGGGAAGGGATCGAACCCATGCCCTGGTACGTTAACGCCTTAGACATACGCACTCCTACTACTGGGACGGCCTTTACATCTGGTTATGTAAATCAAACAAAAACAATAAATAGAAAACTTGTTTTCAATCACCGGAGAGGCACCGGAGCCCTAGCTCCGGTCGTCTTCTCTGGTAGCATCCTTCCTTAGAACCTGCAAAGCACGCATTATCAGTTATCAAAAAACACTATACCCCCCTAATTTAAGGGATGCGAATCCAATGGAGGTATTTTCATGGACTTAATCATGCTAGTTTGAGATCTATAGCAAAAATATCTTAAATCGGTATTGAAATGGCTATGCCCTTTCCAGCCATCATGGGACTCCCACGATGGGTCATTTCTGCACATTGACATCTTATGAACATATTAATGTAGTTAGTTTGTATTAAAATAGAATAAAACACAAAATGCAAAATCATGTGATATTGAGAAAATGGAGATACATGCTAGCGGATTTTGGGAGTTTTGGATCATCTAGTTTGATCCATACTTACTCTGTGGAGTTGCTAGAAGCGATATGAATGGATATTTTGCACTGAGGAGGCTTGCAACGAGATTTTTGACAACTTAGGGATTTTACAAAAATTTAGAGTTTTGGCAAGCTTTTTTGGGGCAGAGATGCGTGTTTTTTGCTTCTGATCTTGCTGTGCTTATATAGAGGGAGGAGTAGGATGAACAAGTATGGCTAGAAAACAATGCATTCATGTCCATGATACAAGAATCAAACACACTTATAACCTTCCATTTTTGAGATTTTTCTTTCCATTTTCAAGTTCATGCGGTTTTGGCATATTCTTCATGTGTTCTTGAGCCTCCATGTGTTTGAAATTAAAAGCACACGCGCCTTGGCCCAATGATTTTGTATTTCATTTAATTTAATTACATTTAAATGAATAAAAATTCAAATAAAAGAAATCAAAATCATGAAAAATATGTGCATGGATTTAGAGTTCCTCTAACAGATTTTGAACATGTTTGAACATCAAAAGTTAGACCCACTAGTTCAAAATTTCAAGTTTGCTCACTTTGCACTTCATACATTTTCTCAAAATCTCCCAAGTTGCACTAGTCATAACTATATCAATTTTCATATTTTGAAGGTGATATTTAACTTTTTAGAAAGCTCAATATGGCCTCTTCAATTCCTCTTTTGATCATTTTTGTATTTGGAGAATTTATCTTGATGTAAGTTGCCTTGACAAAAAGTGTCTTTTTGTTGACTTTTGAAATGACCTATAATGTATGGGCTCATATCTCTCAAATGAGTCACTTTTTGGACTTTAACATACAGTTACAAAGTTGTATAGAATTGAATTTCCTTCAAAATAGGCTTTGGTTGGGGAAAAGTTGATGAAGCATGTGAAAGTTATGCTTGGTCAAAGTTCAGTTGACTTCTCCTAAGGAAACCCTAATTTGGCAACTTTTGACTTTTGATGATTTGAGGGCTTTCCTTGAAGAATCATGATAAAACCTTGATTAAATGATGAATATAACTTCAAAATTTCGATGTTGACCAAAAATATTAAAGTTTGACTGTATGTTGACCATAGTTGACTTTTTACCCAATACAATTGATTTTCAATCATCTAAGCCATTGACTGAGCAAACTTGTGATGCAAGGCTTGAAACTTGATATGAGTATTTTTGAAGACCTATGGAGAACCATGGAAACCACATTAGACCTTTGCAACCTAATATTCCTTTAGAAACTCAAAACCCTAGTTGTAGGCTCATTGCTTAGGAGGAGCATTTATCTAACCAACTCTTGAGCCATCTTCAGCAAATGGGGACCCTAGAAGATAGGCTTGAAGAAAATGGGAAGGAAAATTTTAGGGTACAACAGCTTCCCCTGTTCAATCTTCTTAAACCATAAGAGTTAGATTGGCATGTCCGCCATTCGCAACTTGAATGATAATTCTAATGCAAAGCTCATGTTTGTCTTGAAGTTTAAAAACTTGTATTCAAAAGATATTGAAACATCGAATTTTCTTGTAAGAAAGTGTTGCACTCTAAAATTTACCCTCTTGATTTTAGATTTTTTTTATGGCTTATTTTTCATCATACACATTCATGAATTTGAGATGGGATCAAGGTATTCTTATCTTTATGGTCTTTTTAAAGCTAAAGGAATGGTTGTGTTGTCAATCAGTTCCAAACAAGTTCTTATATCCTATCTCTTGTGACCATATAAGCTACGTGGTTGTGAGTTCAGGCGTTCATTGTTCTCCTATGTCTGTCATCTTCACTTCTCGGATTTCTTTGCAAAGGCACGAATTCAGAGGTATGGATTCCTTGATGATTCTTGAATATATTCTCGCATGCTTATCAGTTGGATTAAAGTCTTGGACAAGATCACCACTTGGTGATTAGAGTTTCTCATCTCTGGTGTGTATTTTGGTGTATAATTTTGTTTATTTTTATCAATGGAACTTTGGTTGGGATATTCAAGTCAAATTTTATTCTCTATTAGTTTCCTTAAAGGAACTACTTGACAAAGATTGGATTCTTTGGTTGATTAAATTACGAGGATGATATTGTAATCAAGCACATCTTTTGCTTCTTTCATTTGAGACTTGATTGGTTCGATTCTAAGATTGAATTTCAAACTCGAGAATTGAATTGAATTTGGGTTCATTAATATTTTGAACTTGGATTATCTCAATTGAATTGAAGTGCTTAAATGTTTGCAAGACTAGAAAGGTCGTGTGGATTTCTTGAAAGATACTTAAAACCTAAGGGCTTTGTCAAAAAAGTTCATTAAGGCACCATGCGAAATTGCAAAGTTTATTCATGGTTTCAATTACCTTTCAAGGTTCTTTGAATTTGGAATTAAAAGAGGTTTTAACACAAAGCTTATTTAACCATATAATTCAAGTTACATTCATCTTCCAAATTGGATTCAAGAGTTTCTTTCAAAATTCAAGGTTTGACTCAAGTTTCTCAACGAAGTTATCATCACTCAATTCCATTGAAATATTTCCAACAAGTTTCTCCATTTAATTTCAACACAAGTTACATTCATCATTTACAAGTCCCATTTTTGAATACACTTTTTATTTCTAAGTCACTTCAAGATTACAAGACAAGTTCTAGTTTTTACAAGGCAAACTCTAAGAGAATTCCTCATCTAGAAAGTCTAACTTTATGGTTCCTAAGAGAGATTTCCCTTTGCTTCTCTTTATAAATTTCCCTCCAAACTTCAAGATTCTCTCCAAAGTTTATGCCATAGTTTCCTCCTTTCTCCCTCATCACCATCATTTTCTCACATGAAACAAAGAGAAAGAAAATGGTTAGAACAATTATCAACGTGAGCAATAATAAGAAATTCAATCAAAGTTGCTTTTTCAATCTCATCATAAGGGTTTGCGAAGGAATCAGATTTAGGGTGTTTTGAATTCAATCACATTCAAAAATCCAAGAAAGGACTCATACTTTTGTTTCACAACATAATCAGACTTTCAATACTAAATCATAGGCCTAACTTCATCCATTGCAAATCACAAACTAATTTTGGTTCACAAAGGAGGTACAAAAAGAATAAAACTCAGGATTTCATCATAGTTAGCAGTACAAAAATCACATTTTCAAGCTCAGTATATCATCACGGTTTATCACGGAAAAACAAATTCATAAGTCATATTCAAAGTCCAATAGCATCAAGATGCACATATCCGTAAAAGGCCACAAACAAGAAAATCCAAAAAAAATTATAACCAGCAAAATTCGTGAAAGCCCAACGCTCTTGCCTCATAAACAATGTTTCAAGCAAAAGTCAGAAGTACATCTCATCATGGGCCAAAAACCTCTCTACAACAAATCACAAGAAAAGGCCAGAACTTGGTTCATAATAGAGGTCCAGAAAAACCAGTTTACTATAGTAAAAATACCTCTGTGAAATCGAAAAAACAACATTGAAAGCCCATCATTCATAATAGTTATTGCAGTAAACAAAGTTTCACAAATAATAACATATCAGAAAATTACAAAGCCTGAGTGTTGTACCCCAAAATTTGCCCTCCCATATTCTTCAAGATTTGCCAAGTCAAAGCTTCAAAATCTCCCCAAGGGTTGGACAGTTCAAGGGCCTCCTAACAGTCAAAATTAGGGTTTTGGTTCTGACAAAGAAAATGAAGTTTTCAAGGGTCCAAACAAGTCCCACATGCCTACAAACATGGTCAAGCATCCTCATACCAAGTTTCAAGACTTACAGCACAAAATTGCACAGTCAAAAACCCTAATTGCACTACAGTCAACTGCAGGGGCAAAATGGTCATTTGACAGTCAAAAGTTCAAATTTTTGGTCAACATCTCATTTTGAAGCCATAAACATCATTTGATCAATGCTTGATCATGATTCTCAAAGTATGGCTCAAAAAGTCTCAAGATGCAAAAGTTTCCATATTTGGACAGTTGAAAAAGTCAACTGTAACTTGACCAAGGCATAACTTCCACATGGTTTATCAGAAAAATTCCATCCAAATCTCATTTTGAAGAGAAAGACATTTCCTACAACTCCTCTTCACACTTCAAGTCCAAGAAATGCTCTCACAAAAAGTTATCAATTTCAACATTATAGGTCATTTTTAAAAGTCAACAAAAAAGGACTTTAAGTCAAAGGCCATAACTTGAGATTGGTAAATCAAAATGACATGAGACCAAAGGCATTGGTTAGAGGACTTCAATACCTTTCCAAAATGTCCAAGAACATGATCAAAGCTTAAAAATTGAGCAAGATATGCCTTGTGGAAGTTGGGAAATTTTTGGGAATTTTGAAAAGTCAACTTTGCTTCAAATGCCTTAAAATTGCTAATGGGCCACATTTTCTTCCAAGAATCATCATCCAAAGCATATGCACGACCATTTGGCCCAAGGGGAGTTATTTCATCATTTTTTATTATTTATTTTAATTTTTAATCACAATTAATTCATTTAATTAAATAAAATATGGGAAAATACTCATCCATGCTTTTCAAATCTTTTTATGCATGAAATACCTTCAAGATTTCGTGCACTATCTGATATGGAAAGAATCAAGGTGATTTGGACATGATTGGTATCAAAACACATGGAAAAAGATTGAAAAAAATATGCCATTAAATCCAATATTTGATCCATGATTACAAGGATTTGTGGACTCAAATTTTAACCCTAATCTGATCCTATACATATACTAATGCAAACCCTAGTGCAAGAGACCTCTAAGTTGCGCCACAAAACCATAAACAACTTTGCACTTTTTGTGAAATTTTTCAAAACTGAAACCACGATTCTAAGGCGTTTCAAGGCCAAATAACTATCCCATTGCGTTCCTGAGGCTTCAAGAAACGTGTCTGGATTAAAACCATTGTCCCTAACGCAAGAAATTGGTAGAACGACCGTGTCCGGTTCATGATTTTTTCCATATTCATGTATCATGATTCACGCATTATTTTCAATTTTTAATGTTTGATTTGTATTCAATTAATCGTTCTAAAGCTAACCATATATTTTAATTGAGTTTTCGTGCATCATATGAGAATCCACCATTGGAGCGTTTTAGGGTTGCAGAGGTTCAAATTTGGGGTTTCTCTGTTATGGAAAAATTGAGACATGAGACTTGTACCATTAGAACCAGGAGCTTCAAACGAACTCAATGCATAGGTCGCACCTAATTTCTGATCAACGATGGCCTGTTCTCTATTTTTCCATATATCATATAGTGGGGGTTTAAAACCCCCGCAATCTTGTTTTATGTTTTTCAGGCAAATGCAGAACAACGAAGAAGAAGGCGTGCTGTCTCCATGTGATTGGACAATTCAAGTTTGGCGCGTTTTTTTTTTAATTAACAGCATCAGCGTTTCTTTTTTATATATTATTTATCTTCCATTATAATGACAAAGAAAGCGCTTGGTATAGTTGGTTAGTGCGTTGTCCACTGAACATTGGGACCTGGGTTCGATTCCCAGGTCCCCTCCCTTTCTCATATTATTTTCTTTTCTATATTCCTATGCAGCATATATTCCAGGGGCTCATCATATGTCCACCATCCACGCTTGTCACGCGCTCAATAATCTCAGTCCAATGGTCCAGATCTAAAGCCTATGGAATGGTTCAGTCAATGCCTACACACGTGATTACCAGAAGTCAACGAGGCCAGGAACTCAATGGGCCAAAAATGCTGGATGATACCTCCAAATTGGGGTCAACACCCCCCCATTGGTTTGCTTTTTCATTCTCTTTATATTTTTTCTATTTTTATTTGTTTTAATTAGTTTTAGTTTAATTCTTCAAATTAATTATTTACTTTTGTAAATAAAATTGTATTAATTAATTAGGTTAATTTTAGATTAAATTTTAATGCTTTTCTTAATAAATAAAAATAGTTAGAATTAGGATTAATTAACTTTTTTTTTTATTTCATTTAATTCTCTCACTAAAATTCCATAAATACCAAAAAACTCCAAAAAATCTCTTCTTTTTATTTTAATTTAATTAATTTGTTAATCTTAATTTAATTTCATTAAAAAGGGTCCAACACCCTCGCATTCGATAGTAATTCCAATTCGCGCGCTTATTTTATTTCCTATTTTTTTATGTAATTCTCCCAAAGCCGTGTAAATTAGACATTTATATTTCTCGCACTTTATTTTATTTTCAAATCGGGTCCTGGATTAAATTTGGCGATGTGGACCCGCGCCTTTGTAATAGCGTAGGATTTTTATGTTTCTCGCAACTTTTAAACTGTTAATTAAACTGCATGAAAGAATGAATGTCAAAGTAAAAGCAACGCGTAGATCACCAATTACATGAACAAGACAAAAATATCTGAAAACGACACACAAATCACACACCACCCCTAGGGTACGCCTCACTGTTGCCTTTCCCCTCGAAAGGTGATCGTCGAGTAGAGGATGTTTTAGTAAGTCCTCATGATCCGGGAACCTGGCATGAGGGTAACTTCTAAGGTGTCTTCCTATTGCTCTGGTGATCACCATGTCCCGAACCTTCGAATTGACCCGAACACCTCCAACGGTGGTGCTACCTACCTCTCAATGGTGGGATGGCACTACTTTAAGGACATTTACACAGACGAATTCCTTAGGGTAGGTAGACGACTCTAGATACTTGCTCTAATTTCAAAACAAATCAAAAAATACTTTTCACACCGACACCTTTTCAAAAAGCTTTCGAAAGTAGTTTTTTTCAAACACTCTTGAGGATTGATACAAGAGTCGAACTGGAATTTTCAAAGAAACTTTTTAAACCCACAGTTGAAAAGCAAACAAACCATTTTTGAAAACACAATGAGCAAGTATCTAAGAGCCCATGGATAACCATGGATAGAAAGGGTGCTAACACCTTCCCTTTCTATAATCTACCTCCCAAACCGAGAGCAATCTCTATAAGGAAATTTTCTGTGCTTTTGTCCTTTCCATTTGGAGAAAATAAAAGACGGTGGCGACTCTTGCTTCCGCGACATTTCTTGAACCAGCGTTAAACAGTCAGTTCCAGATCCACCGATCACAGAACTGGCGACTCTGCTGGGGACTTTACTTAAAGTGAGGTGTACCTTAGGACTAAGATCACTGTGTTTTCAATTGTATTGATTTGCTTGCTTTAAATTGTGGGTTGCATGGGAGTTACATAGATCCTAACCCGGATCTGGGGATACCCTGTTTAGGTAGCATAAGCTGTGAGGGACCTGTCCGGCGTAGACCGACACGGGTGAAGCAGTGGCTACATTGGTGTGGCACCTTGGTCTGTACCGATATCCCTTGTGTTACAATGAGAAGAATATGGGTCTTCTGAGGAGTCATTAAGCACCAACAGACCTTAGAACCTTAAATGACACAACTTGGCCATTAGAACAGTAGCAGTATGCTACGCCCGTTGAGGCTAAACTCTCGTGATGGTTCTGGCCGCAAGAAAAGATTGTGATGCTGGAGTTATGACCGATTGAGGGTAGTCAATGATATTGGGATCCTCTAAGAACCCGGTTTACTTTGATAGGACAGGTATGAACCAACAAACTAAAAGAGGGTAATACCTAGACCTCATGCTGGCCTAAACTTTAAGGGTCTGTCTTGTGTGACTTGTGTGACTTGTGTGCCTTACCATGTTTGCCTTTGTATCTATTTGTGGTGTGATTTATCATAACATCATAACATCATGAGCATTGCATGCATCCTGCATAAGGACTGACCATTTCAAAGACAAGAGGGTTTCACCTTTGCTCTGTTTTGTAGGACACCATGATGCATGTGCGAAGGAATACTATCCGGTTCAACTTTGTTCACTCACCTGAGTTGCTTGAAGAGTTGGTTAGCAGAATTCCAAATACCACTTCCTTCATTCAGAGGCATGGTTCTCTTCTCAGTTTAGTCACTGCAAAGCGGGATCAACAGTTGATGAGTGTTCTGACCCAGTTCTATGACCCTCTGTACCAGTGCTTCACCTTTCAAGACTTCCAGCTGGTCCCTACCCTGGAAGAGTTCTCTGATTTGCTTGGTATCCCTATCTTGGATCAGACTCCCTTTACTGGTTGGGAAAAGACCCTCAGGCTTGAGGAGGTTGCTGCAGCTCTTCCCTTGACACATCGAGAGGTAATGGACAACTGGGTAACTAGAAGCGGAGTTAAGGGTTTCTTGGCCAAGTTTCTGATTGGCAAAGCTAACAGCTTTTGGAATGACCTGGACTTTAGGGCATATGAAGACATCTTGGCTCTCTTAATCTATGGGCTAGTCTTGTTTCCTAATCCTGACAACTTCATCAATGTCACTGCCATAAGGATCTTTATGTCTCAGAATCCTGTACCCACTCTCTTGGGTGACATCCTGCAACAACTTTATGCTCGTACTACCCGAAGACGAGGAACTCTATGGTGTTGTATCCCTTTGTTGGTGAGGTGGTTTATTTCGCACCTCCCTAAGTTCGTACTGAAGAACCAAGAAGGAAGAGGCTGGGCTCATTGGTTAATGTCTCTCACCGATAAAGACATCATTTGGACTTGCAGAGGTTTGGATGAGATAGCTATTATTGATCGATGCGGGGAATACCCTAATGTTCCTCTGATTGGTACCCAAGGAGGAATCTCTTACAATCCATGTCTAGCTCTCCGTCAGTTTGCAAGAGCCAGAAGAGCAGGGCCTCATGAAATGTTGGTGCCTCACATCAGTTTTGAGTTTCAAGTGGATAGTGACGAGCTGCGTCGTAGGTTCATCAAGGCTTGGGACAAGGTTCATAAAGCTGACCCACAAGAGTTGGGGCCAAAGACTTCTTTACCTATGGAAGCCTACTACAAATGGGTTCGCATCCGTGCTCAGAAGTTAGGTATGCCATACGAAGCCGTCAGACCTATCATTCTTGAGTATCCTGACAAAGATGGTGTTCCTCCAACTGTCCTTCCTCCTCAGATACCT
Source organism: Vicia faba (assembly GCA_948472305.1). NCBI lineage: Eukaryota > Viridiplantae > Streptophyta > Magnoliopsida > Fabales > Fabaceae > Vicia > Vicia faba. The sequence goes on from OX451738.1 coordinate 711,915,399, forward strand.
ACTGATTATGAGACATTAAAGAGATCTTGGTCGCAACTGCGAGAAGAGTGGGATTCTTACCGGGAAAAGTTCAACGAGCAGGAATTGAAGATCCAGAAGCTGACAAAGCAGTTGGAGAATGAGCGAGCTCTAAATGCTTACATCCATACTGAGAAGAGGAGACCATGGGATCAATAAGGAGCTCTGGATGTTCTTTTACAGTTTTATTTCCCTTTTCAGTATTTCCCTTTCATGTAACGCCTAAGGGCAACCTGTTGAACAATTTAAGTTTCAAAGTTGAATCTAATGAAGTGTGTTCCTTTTTGTTTACAAAGTTGATTCTCGATTGTCTTTGAAAACATAAATCATACGCATTTCATTCATCATGTGCATAGCAGGTTTTCTTCTTTTCAGGTTGCTTACTGTTCTTCGCTGTTTATTTCAGCATCATGAATCCTGACTCATCATCAACCGAGATGTCTATCAAGGCTCTTCAAGCGCAGAATGTGCAATTTCAGGAACTAATCATGGGTTTGGCTCAGGGCCAAGAAGAGCTGAAGGCTCTGCTCCTGAAGAAGGAGAAGAAGAAGAAGAAGAGAACTGTTCTTTTCAACTCGGGCCGAAGGTTTGGCAACACTCTGCAGAATGAAGAGGCTGGTTCTTCTATAGGCAAGAGCAGTCCCCAAGGGGGAAAAGGTCCTAGTCCGGTAGTCTCTGACAACGAGACTGATTTCGATGAGGAACAGTACCCTCCGGCTGAAGACCGGTACAAGCAGTTGGAAGACAGACTGAATGCTATGGAGATCCAACAAGTGCCTGGGCTGGATTTTGGAGATTTGGGCTTATCTACTGGTGTGATCATTCCTCATAAGTTCAAAGCACCATCTTTTACCAAGTATGACGGGGCGTCTTGTCCCAAGCTACATCTCAGATCCTACGTGCAGAAGATTCAACCGTACTCAGTGGACAAGAACTTGTGGATCCACTTCTTCCAGGAGAGTCTTTCAGGGACTCATCTCGAATGGTTCTATCAGCTGGATGGGACCAAGGTTCGTAACTGGGAGGAGTTGGCTACTGCCTTTTACAAGCAGTATCAATATAATGCCGACCTTGCCCCTACACGTACCCAACTCCAGGGTATGTCTCTAGGGTCAAGCAAAGGTTTTAAAGAGTATGCACAGAAGTGGAGGGATCTGGCTGGCAGGGTGCAGCCTCCGTTGACTGACCGAGAGTTGGTAGACATGATCTTGGGGACCCTATCTGGGCCATTTTTCAACCATCTTATCGGTAACTCGTCTGCAGGGTTTACTGATCTTATTCTGACTAGAGAGAGAATAGAGGCTGGAATGAAGTTTGGTAAAATTCAGAAGGGTGCATCTGCAAGTTCTGAGAAGAAACCCTTTAAGAAGGAGGCCAGTGCTGTATATGGGTCTAGAAGACAAGAGAAACCTGAGCGCCGCCAATCTGTCAACGCGGTGATGATTGCTAAACCTGCTGCCGCTCCTCGGCAAACCAATCCGCAAAGGGCTGAAAGACCCAGGAGAGAGTTCACCCGTTTGAGTATGACTCTATCACAAATCTTGCCACAGTTGCTGTCCACCAACCTAGTGACTGTCAGAGAGGCCCCGAAAGTTGTGAATACTGCCTCTCCGAAATACAATCCAAATGCTCGCTGTGCTTATCACTCCGATAGCCCGGGGCATTCCACTGATGACTGCTGGGCCTTAAGGAACAAGCTGCAGGACCTTATTAACGCCAAGGAGGTACAATTTGAGGCATCTGAGAAGCCTAATGTAGTGACAGCTCCCTTGCCTGCTCATGGAGTGAATGCTATTGGGGAGGATGATGAAGTGGATGAAGCTGAGTTCGACAGCTGGATTTACCTGGCAACCGACAGTGGACCTAGAAATTGGATTGCAAAGGACAACCTACTTGTTTCTCTTGTTACTGAGTAATGAATTCTTCTGTTTTGTTATTTGTAATAAACAATTAAAACTCTATGGCCCGGTGTCTTACCCGGGGCACCGTGGCTTCATTTGTGAGGGCATATAAATTGTCATTTCATATATCATGAATAAAGACCTTGGACGTTTTCTCGCATTTCAAATCTTATGCTCCTTTTCTTTCTTTCCTTTCTCAATATCACAAAACAGCTGTATTTACACACACTCACTCATACAGGTTTCAATCCACTCTGGATCTCACTGGTAACGACTCTGCTACTGCCAGTTATGACTTCGAAAATCCGATCAACTTAGCCGAAGACGAAGGTGAAGATGATTGCGAAGTGCCTGGCGAGCTTGCAAGACTGTTACTCCAGGAAGAGAGGGCAATTCAACCACACGAAGAGCCAGTAGAAACAATAAATTTGGGTACTGAGGCAGACAGAAAGGAGGTAAAGATTGGTGCCAACCTAGAGCTCAGCGTGAAGCAACGGTTGACTCAAATGTTACATGATTATATAGAGATCTTTGCCTGGTCCTACGAAGACATGCCCGGGCTGGATACTGATATTGTGGTCCATCACTTGCCTACCAAGGAAGACTGCCCTCCGGTCAAGCAAAAGGTCCGCCGTATGCGTCCAGAGATGTATGAGAAGATCAAAGCCGAGGTTATGAAACAGTTTGATGCCGGGTTCCTTGCAGTGACTTCTTACCCTCAGTGGGTTGCTAATGTGGTGCCAGTACCAAAGAAAGACGGAAAGGTCAGAATGTGTGTTGACTACAGGGATCTGAACAGGGCCAGCCCCAAAGATGACTTCCCCCTACCTCACATTGATGTCCTTGTTGACAATACTGCTCAGCATAAGGTGTTCTCTTTCATGGATGGTTTTTCAGGTTACAATCAGATCAAGATGGCACCTGAAGACATGGAAAAAACTACCTTTGTTACTCAGTGGGGCACCTTCTGCTACAAGGTCATGCCTTTTGGACTGAAAAATGCTGGGGCAACCTACCAACGTGCCATGGTTGCTTTATTTCATGACATGATCCATCATGAGATAGAAGTGTATGTTGACGACATGATTGCAAGGTCCCAGACTGAAGAAGAACACTTAGATCATCTGCAGAAATTGTTTGACCGTCTGAAGTTGTACAAGCTGAGGTTGAACCCGAACAAGTGCACCTTCGGGGTAAGATCTGGAAAGTTGCTAGGCTTCGTTGTAAGTGACAAGGGAATTCAAGTGGACCCTGCCAAGGTTAAGGCTATTCAAGAGATGCCTGTTCCTAAGACAGAGAAAGAGGTCAGAGACTTTTTAGGACGCCTGAATTACATTGCTCGATTCATCTCACACCTGACTGCCACCTGTGAACCAATCTTCAAGCTGCTGAAGAAAGATCAGGTAGTACGTTGGAATGATGAATGTCAGGCTGCTTTTGACAAAATCAAGGAGTATCTCCAAGAACCACCCATCCTTATGCCACCGGTTGAGGGGAGACCTATGATACTATACCTGACAGTACTTGACAACTCAATGGGGTGTGTGCTGGGGCAGCATGACGAGTCTGGTCGAAAAGAGCATGCCATTTATTACCTTAGCAAAAAGTTTACCGACTGTGAGACCCGATACTCACTGCTTGAGAAAACTTGCTGCGCTTTGGTATGGGCTGCTTGCCGGCTGAGACAGTATATGCTGACTCACACTACCTTGTTGATCTCAAAGATGGATCCTATAAAGTACATATTTGAAAAGCCTGCTTTGTCTGGGAGAATAGCAAGATGGAAAATGATCTTGACAGAATACGACATCCAGTACACAACCCAGAAAGCCATCAAGGGAAGTGTATTGGAAGACCACTTGGCACATCAGGCAGTAGACGACTATCAGTCAATGAAATTCGAGTTTCCAGACGAGAGCATCATGATAGTGACTGATTGTGAAGTACCTGGACCGAATGAAGGACCTGAGGAAGGATCCCGATGGTCTATGCACTTTGACGGAGCTTCCAACGCTTTGGGTAATGGCATTGGCAATGTAATCATATCCCCTCAAGGCGCTCATACTCCACTCACTGCCCGGCTATGTTTCAACTGCACCAACAACATGGCGGAGTATGAGGCGTGCATCATGGGTCTCCAAGCTGCGATCGACTTAAGGATCAAGTTTCTGAGTGTCTTCGGAGATTCCGCTCTCGTGATCAATCAGATCAAAGGAGAGTGGGATACGAAACATCTGAATCTTATTCCTTACAGAGAATGTGTGTTGACATTGATCCCCCACTTCACAGAGATAACCTTTGAACACTTCCCGAGAGAGGAGAATCAACTGGCGGACGCGTTAGCTACAATGTCTTCTATGTTCAAAGTCAAATGGGATAATGAGGCTCCCCGGATCATCATCTGGAAACTGGACGAACCGGCATACTGTTGTGATCTCGAAACTGAATTGGTGACTGAGAAGCCTTGGTACCATGAAGTGAAAAGATATTTGGAAGCTCAGGAATACCCTGAAGGTGCGTCTGTCAACGACAAAAAGTTTCTGAGAAGGTTCGCAGCGAAGTTCTTCCTTAGCAACGGCATCCTGTATAAGCGAAATCATGATTCGACCTTACTGTGTTGTGTGGATAAGAATGAAGCAGAAAGGATCATGGAAGAGTTACATGAAGGGACCTTCGGAACACATTCCATTGGACACACTATGGCGAAGAAAATCCTTCGGGCCGGGTATTTCTGGTCCATAATGGAAGCCGACTGCTACCAACACTCTCGGACATGCCATAAATGCCAGATATATGCAGACAAGGTGCATGTTCCTCCAGTTCCTCTAAATGTTCTGACTGCGCCTTGGCCGTTTGCAATGTGGGGCATAGATATGATCGGTGAGATTAAACCTACAGCGTCCAATGGGCATCGCTTCATCCTGGTAGCGATTGATTACTTCACGAAGTGGGTTGAAGCGGCTTCCTACGCTACAGTAACCAAGACTGTTGTGGCACGGTTCATTCGGCATAATCTGATATGTCGATACGGCGTCCCAGAAAGAATTATTACAGACAACGGTACCAATCTTAATAACAAGATGATCATTGAGCTCTGCGAGCAGTTTAAAATACAGCACCACAACTCTTCTCCTTATCGGCCGAAGATGAATGGGGCTGTAGAAGCAGCAAATAAGAATATTAAGAAAATCGTGCACAAGATGACAGTGACTTATAAAGATTGGCACGAGATGTTACCGTTCGCTCTACATGGGTACCGTACCTCAGCCAGGACGTCAACCGGGGCAACTCCTTTCTCCCTGGTCTACGGTATGGAAGCAGTCTTACCGATCGAAGTGCAGATACCCTCTCTCCAGATAATGAAGGATGTAGATCTGAGCGAAGATGATTGGATCCAGACACGACTTGATCAGCTAAACCTTATTGATGAAAAAAGACTTGCTGCTATCTGTCATGGTCATACGTATCAGAAACGGATGATCAGGGCATTTAACAAAAAGGTCAGACCACAAGAATATCAAGTTGGGGATTTGGTAATCAAGCGTATCATCCTTCCTCAGAGTGATCCAAGGGGCAAATGGACCCCTACGTACGAAGGGCCATTTGTGGTTAAACATGTGTTCTCAGGAGGAGCCATGATTCTAACCAACATGGATGTGACGACCTTCCTCACCCCGCCAACGCAGACATAGTAAAAAGATACTACGCATGAAAAGACCCGCTAGGTTGACATACCTAGGCAAAAATTAGGGCTTCCCAGCGAACCAAAAGGGTTCGGGCAAAATAAAGGGATGAAATGAAAAAATCTGTACACCCGGCAAGTCGAAAACCTGAAAAGGCGGCTTGGGCAAAAAATGGGTATCCCGGTGGACTGAAAACCCGAAAGGGCAGTCCAGGAAAAAGTTAGGGATAAAGCGTAATACTATGTCTCATTGGATCACTTTGCATCCAGAATCCGGTATCTACATCAAGTTCAGACGGCATCGATCAGTCAGCTTCATCTTCAACTAAGGTCATCAAGTGATGAGACGCTCAAAGACATAAAGGCGATATCAGAGTATGGTTTCCCAGCAAGATCGTTAGAGTACTTTTCTCCCCGTAGAGTAATCTATTTGCCAAGTTTATTCCCCAACGAAGTTACCTTCTCCTACTGGTATGCTTGCAACTATCATCCCCAGCAGAAGCAAAGATCTATTCTTCAACATCAGCCCAGGATGTGACTTCCCGGCACCCGTCAAGGATTTATTTTCCTAGACGAAAAAACATACGTTCATAAACATCACATTTCCATACATGATAGCATGCATATATGCATCATATCTTAATCTCATTTATGTTGAGAACACCATTGCTTGATCCATATCATGCATTGCATATAACAGACCTTTACCTTTCAGGAAAGATCCAGTTAATTTCTCAGCTATATTCAAGGTCTTCTCTGGTTCAGTCAGATCGACCCTAAGATCTCCCTGATTCTTATCCAGTTGAAGATTTCAAGACCTAGACCGGTTCAGTTAAATCGACCCTAAGATTTCTCTGTTTCTTATCCAGTCAAAGGCCTTCTCTGGTTCAGTCAGATCGACCCTAAGATCTCCCCGATTCTTATCCAGTTGAAGATTTCAAGACCTCGACCGGTTCAGTTAAATCGACCCTAAGATTTTTCTGTTTCTTATCCAGTCAAAGGCCTTCTCTGGTTCAGTCAGATCGACCCTAAGATCTCCCTGTTTCTTATCCAGTTGAAGATTTCAAGACCTAGACCGGTTCAGTTAAATCCAGTTGAAGTTATCATCACTCAATTCCATTGAAATATTTCCAACAAGTTTCTCCATTTAATTTCAACACAAGTTACATTCATCATTTACAAGTCCCATTTTTGAATACACTTTTTATTTCTAAGTCACTTCAAGATTACAAGACAAGTTCTAGTTTTTACAAGGCAAACTCTAAGAGAATTCCTCATCTAGAAAGTCTAACTTTATGGTTCCTAAGAGAGATTTCCCTTTGCTTCTCTTTATAAATTTCCCTCCAAACTTCAAGATTCTCTCCAAAGTTTATGCCATAGTTTCCTCCTTTCTCCCTCATCACCATCATTTTCTCACATGAAACAAAGAGAAAGAAAATGGTTAGAACAATTATCAACGTGAGCAATAATAAGAAATTCAATCAAAGTTGCTTTTTCAATCTCATCATAAGGGTTTGCGAAGGAATCAGATTTAGGGTGTTTTGAATTCAATCACATTCAAAAATCCAAGAAAGGACTCATACTTTTGTTTCACAACATAATCAGACTTTCAATACTAAATCATAGGCCTAACTTCATCCATTGCAAATCACAAACTAATTTTGGTTCACAAAGGAGGTACAAAAAGAATAAAACTCAGGATTTCATCATAGTTAGCAGTACAAAAATCACATTTTCAAGCTCAGTATATCATCACGGTTTAGCACGGAAAAAAAAATTCATAAGTCATATTCAAAGTCCAATAGCATCAAGATGCACATATCCGTAAAAGGCCACAAACAAGAAAATCCAAAAAAAATTATAACCAGCAAAATTCGTGAAAGCCCAACGCTCTTGCCTCATAAACAATGTTTCAAGCAAAAGTCAGAAGTACATCTCATCATGGGCCAAAAACCTCTCTACAACAAATCACAAGAAAAGGCCAGAACTTGGTTCATAATAGAGGTCCAAAAAAACTAGTTTACTATAGTAAAAATACCTCTGTGAAATCGAAAAAACAACATTGAAAGCCCATCATTCATAATAGTTATTGCAGTAAACAAAGTTTCACAAATAATAACATATCAGAAAATTACAAAGCCTGAGTGTTGTACCCCAAAATTTGCCCTCCCATATTCTTCAAGATTTGCCAAGTCAAAACTTCAAAATCTCCCCAAGGGTTGCACAGTTCAAGGGCCTCCTAACAGTCAAAATTAGGGTTTTGGTTCTGACAAAGAAAATGAAGTTTTCAAGGGTCCAAACAAGTCCCACATGCCTACAAACATGGTCAAGCATCCTCATACCAAGTTTCAAGACTTACAGCACAAAATTGCACAGTCAAAAACCCTAATTGCACTACAGTCAACTGCAGGGGCAAAATGGTCATTTGACAGTCAAAAGTTCAAATTTTTGGTCAACATCTCATTTTGAAGCCATAAACATCATTTGATCAATGCTTGATCATGATTCTCAAAGTATGGCTCAAAAAGTCTCAAGATGCAAAAGTTTCCATATTTGGATAGTTGAAAAAGTCAACTGTAACTTGACCAAGGCATAACTTCCACATGGTTTATCAGAAAAATTCCATCCAAATCTCATTTTGAAGAGAAAGACATTTCCTACAACTCCTCTTCACACTTCAAGTCCAAGAAACGCTCTCACAAAAAGTTATCAATTTCAACATTATAGGTCATTTTCAAAAGTCAACAAAAAAGGACTTTAAGTTAAAGGCCATAACTTGAGATTGGTAAATCGAAATGACATGAGACCAAAGGCATTGGTTAGAGGACTTCAAGACCTTTCCAAAATGTCCAAGAACATGATCAAAGCTTAAAAATTGAGCAAGATATGCCTTGTGGAAGTTGGGAAATGTTTGGGAATTTTGAAAAGTCAACTTTGCTTCAAATGCCTTAAAATTGCTAATGGGCCACATTTTCTTCCAAGAATCATCATCCAAAGCATATGCACGACCATTTTGCCCAAGGGGAGTTATTTCATCATTCTTTATTATTTATTTGAATTTTTAATCACAATTAATTCATTTAATTAAATAAAATATGGGAAAAATACTCATCCATACTTTTCAAATCTTTTTATGCATGAAATACCTTCAAGATTTCGTGCACTATCTGATATGGAAAGAATCAAGGTGATTTGGACATGATTAGTATCAAAACACATGGAAAAAGATTGAAAAAAATATGCCATTAAATCCAATATTTGATCCATGATTACAAGGATTTGTGGACTCAAATTTTAACCCTAATCTGATCCTATACATATACTAATGCAAACCCTAGTGCAAGAGACCTCTAAGCTGCACCACAAAACCATAAACAACTTTGCACTTTTTGTGAAATTTTTCAAAACTGAAACCACGATTCTAAGGCGTTTCAAGGCCAAATAACTATCCCATTGCGTTCCTGAGGCTTCAAGAAACGTGTCTGGATTAAAACCATTGTCCCTAACGCAAGAAATTGGTAGAACGACCGTGTCCGGTTCATGATTTTTTCCATATTCATGTATCATGATTCACGCATTATTTTCAATTTTTAATGTTTGATTTGTATTCAATTAATCGTTCTAAAGCTAACCATATATTTTAATTGAGTTTTTGTGCATCATATGAGAATCCACCATTGGAGCGTTTTAGGGTTGCAGAGGTTCAAATTTGGGGTTTCTCTGTTATGGAAAAATTGAGACATGAGACTTGTACCATTAGAACCAGGAGCTTCAAACGAACTCAATGCATAGGTCGCGCCTAATTTTTGATCAACGATGGCCTGTTCGCTATTTTTCCATATACCATATAGTGGGGGTTTAAAACCCCCGCAATCTTGTTTTATGTTTTTCAGGAAAATGCAGACCAACGAAGAAGAAGGCGTGCTGTCTCCATGTGATTGGACAATTCAAGTTTGGCGCGTTTTTTTTTTAATTAACAGCATCAACGTTTCTTTTTTATATATTATTTATCTTCCATTATAATGACAAAGAAAGCGCTTGGTATAGTTGGTTAGTGCGTTGTCCACTGAACATTGGGACCTGGGTTCGATTCCCAGGTCCCCTCCCTTTCTCATATTATTTTCTTTTCTATATTCCTATGCAGCATATATTTCAGGGGCTCATCATATGTCCACCATCCACGCTTGCCACGCGCTCAATAATCTCAGTCCAATGGTCCAGATCTAAAGCCTATGGAATGGTTCAGTCAATGCCTACACACGTGATTACCAGAAGTCAACGAGGCCAGGAACTCAATGGGCCAAAAATGCTGGATGATACCTCCAAATTGGGGTCAACACCCCCCCATTGGTTTGCTTTTTCATTCTCTTTATATTTTTTCTATTTTTATTTGTTTTAATTAGTTTTAGTTTAATTCTTCAAATTAATATTTCCTTAACATAAAAAAATAATAAAAATCAGAAAGTCACAAAATAAAAAAATATATTTTATTTAATGTTATTTTGTAAAAAAAATCTTATTAATTAACCTAGTTTTAAATTTAGATTTAACTTTAATGTTTTTTTCTAACAAACTAAAAAATTGTAGAATTAGGGTTTTAAAAGACTTTTATCCTTTTCTTTTCTTTTATCTTTATTAATAATTAATTATTTATTTTTGTAAATAAAATTGTATTAATTAATTAGGTTAATTTTAGATTAAATTTTAATGCTTTTCTTAATAAATAAAAATAGTTAGAATTAGGATTAATTAACTTTTTTTTATATTTCATTTAATTCTCTCACTAAAATTCCATAAATACCAAAAAACTCCAAAAAATCTCTTCTTTTTATTTTAATTTAATTAATTTGTTAATCGTAATTTAATTTCATTAAAAAGGGTCCAACACCCTCGCATTCGATAGTAATTCCAATTCGCGCGCTTATTTTATTTCCTCTTTTTTTATGTAATTCTCCCAAAGCCATGTAAATTAGACATTTATATTTCTCGCACTTTATTTTATTTTCAAATCGGGTCCTGGATTAAATTTGGCGATGTGGACCCGCGCCTTTGTAATAGCGTAGGATTTTTATGTTTCTCGCAACTTTTAAACTGTTAATTAAACTGCATGAAAGAATGAATGTCAAAGTAAAAGCAACGCGTAGATCACCAATTACATGAACAAGACAAAAATATCTGAAAACGACACACAAATCACACACCACCCCTAGGGTACGCCTCACTGTTGCCTTGCCCCTTGAAAGGTGATCGTCGAGTAGAGGATGTTTTAGTAAGTCCTCATGATCCGGGAACCTGGCATGAGGGTAGCTTCTAAGGTGTCTTCCTATTGCTCCGGTGATCACCATGTCCCGAACCTTCGAATTGACCCGAACACCTCCAACGGTGGTGCTACTTACCTCTCAATGGTGGGATGGCACTACTTTAAGGACATTTACACAGACGAATTCCTTAGGGTAGGTAGACGACTCTAGATACTTGCTCTAATTTCAAAACAAATCAAAAAAATACTTTTCACACCGACACCTTTTCAAAAAGCTTTCGAAAGCAGTTTTTTTCAAACACTCTGGAGGACTGATACAAGAGTCGAACTGGAATTTTCAAAGAAACTTTTTAAACCCACTGTTGAAAAGCAAACAAACCATTTTTGAAAACACAATGAGCAAGTATCTAAGAGCCCATGGATAACCATGGATAGAAAGGGTGCTAACACCTTCCCTTTCTATAATCTACCTCCCGAACCAAGAGCAATCTCTATAAGGAATTTTTCTATGCTTTTGTCCTTTCCATTTGGAGAAAATAAAAGACGGTGGCGACTCTTACTTCCGCGACATTTCGCGAACCAGCGTTAAACAGTCAGTTCCAGATCCACCGATCACACTGAGAAAGAATTTTATCACAGGCCTGTTAATAGAATCAATCATTGAATCCAAACGGTGAAAACCCTAATTTTAGTCTCACTATATAAACAATCATCGCACTGAAATCCACGGGGATTCGACTGTTCATGAAACCAAAATCCGCATAGCCGAGAATAACACAAACCCTAATTTTCGTTCATCTTCCATTCACAAACACTTCAAATTCATCATATATCAAATATGTTCACAGATAAAAAAAATTGCAGCAAACTTTAATCAAAGCTAACCCTATTTCATTCATTATCTTCCTAACTAAACCCTTCAGAAGCCTGAGAGAGAAAAGAGGAAAAGAAGTTTTCGTAACGAATCAGAAAGATATTACCAGGAAATTTTCTGCTGTTAAAACCTCTGATCTCGCTTCAGAGAGGTTGTTTCAATGTTCTAGAGCTTAGATCCTTTATCTTTGCTCCGTTTAAGTCAAAATTCGTAAATCTGAGTCGCTAGGGTTTCCATAACCCTCTTCAAGATCTACACGCAATCGTCAAGCATCTGTGAAATTCAACTATGGATCAGTACTCAGAAGAAGAAGACAAAGCAAAAGATGCAAGAATATTGAATATCAGAGCTAAATCACGAATCGCCATCGCTGCGAGGCAATTTCTAGCGCTGCGGATCCTTCGTTTCCAGCAATTGCCATTCAGGGAGAAGTGAGAGTGTTGAGGAGTTGGAAGAGAGGGAGTATTAAAATTCTGATGATTTGTTGTTAATATTTTTTTATTAATATAAGTTTAATTAAAATACTAATCTGGCGGTGACACTTTCCACCGCCCTTGTGACCATTGTTTCTATGCAGGCATCTCATTGTAGCAACCATGTGCCCTGTCAATCATCACCGTCAGATCCCCATAAACTTTGATAAGACGTGCCAGAAAGCAAGCTCATGGTGGACTCCCTGGATCCATGCACACAAGATCGGGAAGACCTCATATTGGGCTTGAATTTTCTTTGCTTGCAGCACCCCCTTAAAGGAGACACACAGGACCCTCAGCCAACTTGGGCTTCTGTTGCTGGGTTTGGGACAAATTTATATTCTTCCCCCCTATTTACTTCAAATATCAGGCCTATTTTTCATTTTTGTTTTTGTTTTGTGTTCTATATTTCTTTTTTCTAATCATCATTTGTTTTGTTTTATTGTAAATATATTTAAAAATATATATTATTTGTTAAATAAATAATTAAATTGATCAGTTTCATTTAATATTATTAATTATTTTTTTAATTAATTTTATTAAGTAAAATAATTTAGTTTAATTAGTTATTTAATTAAATTTGTTTGGGTTGTATTGTTTGTTTATTTAGACTTTTTATCGTATTATCGATTCGATGCATCCCTATTCGTAAACTTGTACCCTCATTCCCATATGGTTTGTAATAGCTTAGAATTTTATTTCTTTGTTATTTCTTTATATGTTTAAATATTGTTATTATGCATATTTTGTTCAATTAGAACACATGGCCTCCTCTTGGGCTCATCATCAATGAAAAGGTATCCACCTACAAAATGCACACTTGCATACATTACAGTTTGGTCCTGGGCTTTTCTACGGTAACAACTATTTTATCAGTTGTTCCAATTGGTTGTTTAGAATACTAGTGTCATTCTAGTTCCGCTTTCTAGGAGCATGCATATAGCCACCTTGTATGGGATTTTGATTATTATCGTATGCATTGAAGCAACTCTCTTCTCTCCCCTTGGTCCACATACTAAGCATCTTCTTAAAGGGTCTCATAGTTGAGTTTGGGCATGGCCATTCACACGAGATTAATCAAGCTTTGCCCTTGGTTAATCATAATCCGAATCAATCACTATGGACCATATACCAAGTGTTCCATGCACAAAAAAGGGTCTCATAGTTTAGTTTGGGCATGGCCATTCTCACGAGATTAATCAAGCTTTTCCCTTGGTTAATCATAACCCGAATCAATCACTTTGGTCCATATACCAAGTGTTCCATGCACAAAAAAGGGTCCCATAGTTGAGTTTGGGCATGTCCATTCTCACGAGATTAATCAAGTTCTTCCCTTGGTTAATCATAACCCGAATCAATCACTTTGGTATGTATACCAAGTGCTCCATGCAAAAAATGGTCTCATGGTTGAGGGTAGGAGCACCTACTCTCACGATATTAATCAAGTATACCCCTTGGTTAATCATAACCCTATTCATCTCATGTACACCAAGCATTCCATTTATCTCGTGGATACTTGTGCTATGATTTTGATTATTGATGCAACCTGAATCTGCCTAATTGATGGTTGGTTGAGGAGGTTCAAGGAGGCGTTCTATAGAGTTTTCTTATCTCATGCAATTTGAAGAGGCAACGGACCTACTCCGTTAGGTCTCATCGTGACTTCATTCTTATTTCTGCCTTTTAATGCTTTCTAGAGATCATGTCAAGTAGGATTTTCCCGCTTTCTTTGTCATGTCAAGTAGGAATAGAGATGCATGAAAGGGACCTCTATTGCTGATATCTGTCAGGAATCCCTCTGGTTTATCTAAATACATGTTTAAGGTAATTTTGCACATGTTCCTGGTTTGCTACTTGTGTTTGTTTAAAATCCTACCTTTGAAGTAGGTATTCTGCAGGTGTGATTACATTTGTGCTTGCATATCCCCCCGCCCCAATAAGTCCTCAAAAGGAGGCATGCGGAAAGGGTATGTAATCGACCCCCGCACATTCTAGTCCGTGTCATCCTGGGCTCACGTTGTATGTCGACACTTTGGATTTGTGTAGATCACATATGTTGAGTCGGTCATGAGGAAAAGGGTTTGGTCTCAACCCCCGCCATTTGTCAGGAGTTTGCAATGGTCATTGATGACACTTTGCTACCTGCTTGTTTTCTTTGGGTGATCCGCTCCCCTTAGCAAATGTAATGCTTTTCTTTTTTATTTCATCTTATTCTCCCACTTGTTTACTTCGGGTGATCCGCTCCCCTTAGCTAAAGCATTTTCTCTTCATACACCCATCCTATGAAGTTAGTATAGCCCAATTGTGTGCTTTTTCCAAAGAATTTGTTTGATATGCCATGCTCCCTTAGGATTTCTCGTTTAGGGTTAGTCCTCGAGCTAGACATTAGGATATATATCCATGTATGTTCACTGAGGTAGATATTTCTCTTTCTTCCTTGACGTAGGGCCGTCATTGTATGATTACACTAGGGCTAGAGATTAGGATATCTCCCTTAGTTGTTTTCTTTTCTTTGCATATTGCATCTTAAAACGAAACCTTTCTTTTTCTTTGCAAATCATAAAACATCTCTAATGAACTTAAATCCTTCTTCAAGGTACAAAAATATAAACCAATATTAATTGTATGTGCACCTTTTGCCTTTGTTTTAAATCTTGTTAAGTTGGCATCTTACCGCCTTTACCATGGTATTTTACTATCTTTGTGTCGATGTTTCTCCATCGTGTATGTTTGTTATCCTACTTTGATTTTCAATATCCCAGTTAGGTGTGATGTTTTATCATTTAAATTGTAATGTTTTTCCATCTTTACCATGATATTTTACTATCTTTGTGTCTATGTTTCTCCATTGTGTATGTTTGTTATCCTACTTTGATTTTCAATATCATTGTTAGGTGTGATGTTTTATCGTCTAAATTTTAATGTTTTTCCATCTTTGCCATAATGTTTTGCTATCTTTGTGTCGATGTTTCGCCATCCTGTATGTTTGTTATCCTACTTTGATTTTCAATATCATTGTTTAGTGTGATGTTTTATCATCTAAATTGTGATGTTTTGCCATCACTGTTAATTTTTTGCCATCATTCTTGATGCTTTGCCTTTTTTGTTGATTTTTTCCTTCATTGTTGATGTTCTACCATTGTTGTTGATGTTTTTCCATCATTGTCGTTGTCTTGCCATTGTTGTTGATGTTTTGTCATCGTATCTGATGTTTTTCCATCTCGATTATTGCTTTTGTCATTTTAACTAAAGAACACAAATAAACCAAAACATATGAGCCGAACTAGAACTGTTCTGATTCTTTAAAAGGGATACATAGGCGGAGGCTTTTGTGGGGCCTAATCGAGCACAACATTGTAAAATCTTCCTTGTTTTCCCCGTATTTTCTTTCACATCCATTCCCTTTTATCTTTTAAGATTTAGACATAGATTTTATACACCCTTAAATTAGAGCAATAGAGTGGATACCGTAGAGTACTACGGACTTGACGAGTGCTAATACCTTCCCCTTGCATAAATGACTCCCTTACCCGATCTCTCGGTCGAAAGACCATGATTTCACCCTCTTCAGGTTTTCTTGATGTTCACCTTTCCCTTTCTGCGGGATAAAAGACGTTTGATGTAGACTTCATTGATTTTATATTCTGATGACTGTTCGGCCGGTTGTTTCCGCTGGCGACTTCACTGGGGAGAGATTGACCAATTGTTAGTCCATCCCGGAGTCAGTCCTAGCTTTTGTTTGTTGTATCATTTGGGTGTTTATTTATTTATTAGCTTTACAGCTTGTTCATATTTATATGTGTTTACCTGTATATATGTTTGCATTTCATCTGCATTTTATTCTGGTTTCCTATTATGCTATTGTGTTGTTATGTTGCTTCTCTATTGGGATGGGATGTTTTTATGAGGTAAAAGGCCCAATACCCAGGACGGAGTACACTAGGACACTAGGAATAGAGTGGAGCATGATGGCTACTGGATGCAGGTCCGCACTAGCATTTTCATGTGTGTTGTACCCTAAAATTTTCCCTCTCAATTATCAAGAGTTTACTCACAAGATCTCCTTTGACTAAGGAACTGCACTAGGATTGATCAGCTCAAGACATCTCCTTAAGCATTGATGACCAAAATTAGGGTTTGAGTTTGCACAAGGATTTTTGAACTTCCAATGCCCCATATGACTTTCATGGATCATTATGGACCCCAAGATTAATTATGCCAAGTTTCCAGTCTTGATTCACATTTTTGCTCAGTCAATTGAGCAATTGACCTAAAAATCAACTGTATTGGGGAAAAAGTCAACCATGGCCAATTTATAGTCAAACATCATAATTTTTTATCCATACAAACATTTTAAACTTATATGTATCATTTTATCAAGTTTGGACCACAACTCCTCAAGAAATTTGATCAAATCTCCAAAAGGGCAAAATGGTCAAAACTAGGGTTTTGACTGGGAAAGGGACATTTATGATTTTTGACCTAGTAAATGGTCAATTAGCTTAAGGCATGATCTCAAGATTCCAATTGCATCATTTTTACCTAATGGCATGATTCAAAACATTGCAAGTCCATTGGATTGACAGATGAATTTTCCACTCAACTGATCAAAAGTCAACTGTATACTGAAAAGTCAAACTTTGACTTTTTGGTCAAATTCAAGTGCCAAAGATCACAATTCATCAAAACATGTCAAAATACAAAACTTGTTCATCAAGAAATCAAAAATTCAAGATTTCATTTTGAAAAGTCAAAATTTCTAAACTTAGAAATTTTTCTAAGTGTTGGAAATTTCATGTTTTTTCATAACTTTGAACAAAATTTTCACCATGATGCAAGATGATTCAAGAGAAACTTCCAACATGAAAGTTGTATATCTCCATGAAATCTACAACTTTTCTTCACACGACTCCTTCCAAAATTGTTTGTATCTCAAGTTATAATTTTAAGAACATGTGGTCATGAAACAAAATACTTAGTGAAATTTTGCCCCAATTTGGTCAGGATTTTGACCCAACTTCATTGCACTTTTTCATATATTTCCAAGGGGAATCTTTGAAAGCAATTCAAATATGGGTTGTATAGAACATTGCAAGCTTGCCAAAATGTCCAAGAACTCCTTGATATCATTCTTAAGTAGGGAGAATCGAAGAGATGAAGTTAGGGTTTTATCACTTGAATTACAACTCATTTTTTATGAACACTTGAACCAAATCCATGCTAGGCTGCATAATATTTGCTTTGCAGGCCTCAAACTTGTTTGTCACTCCATAATTAAATGTTTACACAACATATGGAGCCATTGTCCAAGCATTTGAACCATTATCCAAGTTGCATTTCTATTTTTGGAAGAAAGGCACCATTGTTATTCTTGAAAAGTGGCTTTAATCACAAAGTCCACTCTCCTTGAGCATTGAACTTGTTCTTTCTGCACACACAAACCCTATAAACTAAAAGCAAGCATGTCCAAAGTACTAACCATTCTATGCAGCCCTGTACTTTTCCTTGAAACAATATGTTTCAACTTTGCTTCAAAAACAAGAAAGATGCTACAACATTTGATTTTCAAATTCTGACTTGTTATAAGACATAAGACCTATTGCCTATAAATACATACACTATTTGCAAGATAACACACGAAGATACAAGCCCTGAAAACTTCTAAAACTCAGAACTCTATCACAAACCACCATTGTTGCATATTATGACCAAGAACTTCAAACTTCCATTTCACTCTTGCGTTTCTTGGCCTTTTTCCCCCAAAAGCTTCCAAACATCATACATAAGTCATCCATATCCCTGTTACATGACTGTAACACCGTCTTCATCTATTTCCAAGTTCAAAAAAAGAGCATCACAATTGGACTTCTCCAGACCATTCCAGCCAACCTCAGCTCAAGCCAGCCATTGCATTAGCTTCCTAGAGGTCCATGGAAGCTAATCTGATCATCAGCACTGCCTGAAACAAGCTCAAATCCATTTCATGATTTCCAGTTTTGAGTTTTGTGAATGGATGAGAGATGAGTGAGTTACAGGAACCATGGATGGAGGTTGAAGATGAAGTTCATTTCTGGAACTTGTTTTGCATTATGTATTTATTATTTCAGATAAGTTAACTAATGTATAGCCACCCCAGTGGTAAGGCAGCGGACGTTTAACGCTAAGGGTGTGGGTTCAAGCCCCGGCGCTGCCATTTTTCCTCTTTGTTTCACATTTTTCTTGTTTTTGTCACACAACAGATGTGTTGGGCCTCAACAGTTGGGCCTTGTTATTCTTGCTGGCATTCCACCCCCCTGACTATTTTTAACACCCCTGGCCCAATTTTATTTTCTTTTTTCTTATTTTCATTTTATTTATTTTCTTAATTATTTCTAATATTAAAAAAAATCATAAAAAATACAGAAGTAGTAGATTTATATTTTGACTTAGTTTATTTATTTTTCTCACAAAAAATATTTTTATTAATTATAATTTATTGATTTTTTTACTATTATATATATATATATATATATATATATATATATATATATATATATATATATATATATATATATATATATATATATATATATATATATATATATATATATATATATATATATATATATATATATATATATATATATATATATATATATATATATATATATATATATATATATATATATATATATATATATATATATATATATATATAATTAGGTTATTAGTTGTTTGCTTTCATACTAATGCATTATTTTTTATATAAAAAAGGGACTAGAAATAATTTATAATGCTATAAATATTTTCAAGATAAAAAAATACCAAAAATACTTTTCTTAAAATTATTTTCTTTTGAATAATTAATAGAACTAAGTTTTCATTTAAAATCTTTTCTTAATAAATTCATACTTAATTAACTATTTTCTTTATTTAACTAGGTTAAGACAAAATCTTTTTTTTTTCACGAAAACCAAACAAAATTCATTTTCTTTACATTTTTGCATCCCTGTACATTTATTCATTTTTATACTTTATATTTATTCCTTGTACATTGATATCAATTCAATATGGTTGTAATAGACTAATTAGGTTTAAATTCTTGCGATCCCCATTTACAAATTGTACACCCCCCTCCCCACAAATGTTGTAATAGCGTAGTAACTTTAAATTTCGCAATTTATCGCTTTTGTATAACATGCTAGTAATTAGGGTTTGTATGGAAAGACTAAAACCAATACTTAGAAAACCCTAATTTAAGACTAAAATAAGCATGAAAATGATACACTTGCACACAAGCACCCCTAGGGTTATTCCACTTGGTTGCCTTATACAAAATGACCATATTACGCATGTAAGGTATCTTAGCAAAAACAAGCAAATACAAGATCATAGTCCCTCGATGACGCTATCTAAGTTGCCTTACAAATGATCTTAGTCCCTCAAAAAGAATACTAAGATACCTTGCAACATTTCTAATCATGGTTATACGATGACCCACGCCCGTCCTGTTTACATCCAAAGATAGGGTTGCTTACCAAATCAATTGTAAGACAACAATGTCAAAGGAAAAGAAAATGAACAAGAAAGACATTTAGTAGGTAGATTGATCCTAATTACTTGATCCATTTCAAAACAAACATCCTTGCTATTTTCCAAAACAAACACTTACACTTTTAAAACATCTTACAAAACTTGAAAACATTTTCAAAAGATCAACATCTTTGTATACATTCTTACAAACAAGAATCATTACAAAGATTTCCTAAACAATGGCCTCTTTACAAAATACTTTCAAAAACCACATAAAGCGAAATTTCAAACAAAAGCAAGTGATCTAGCAAGTAACTAAGAGCCCATGGAAAACCTTGGATGAAAAGGGTGATAATACCTTCTCTTTTCATAATCTACCCCCCGAACTCAAGAAATAATCTCAAAGGTCTTTCCTGTGCTTTTTCACCTTTCATTTAGGATAAAAGAAAAGTCGGTGGCGACTCTTGCTAACCGCAACATTTGCAATCAAACGCAAAACCTTCAAGTCATTTCTCCCACCGTATCACAGAACTGGCGACTCTGCTGGGGAAAATTCTATAAGTGGGGTTACCTTAGGGCTAGATCAGATTTATTTGCTTACATTGTTTGACTTGTATGCTTTACATTATGGTTCTTTATTTGTGTTTCAATCCTCTACCTGGATTTGGGATACATTATAGGTAAGTAGCAATACGTTGTGGAAACTTTGTAGGGTATACCGACATGGTCTAAGTAATAGCTACGTTAGTGCGATATATTTGTGGGTACCAGTAGCCTTTGAGTTAATAGAAGAGAATACAGGGCCGCTGAGTGATGTCATGAAGCACTAATGAACTTTTAGAACCTTTACTTGACCAACTTGGCCTTTAGGATGTAGTGAGATGACTGACTTTGGTGCAGTCCGAAGTTGGTAGATACTCGATATTTCACTCATTGAGGTTTGGTTTCTTGGGATATTTTGGTCTCTATTAAAGAGGCTTGTGCTAAAACAATAACCAAGGAAACAAACCAGTGATATTGAGCTCCTTAGAACTTGGTTACTATTACTAGGACAGGTTGAGTCATCTAAACTTCAAGAGGGTACTTACCTATAAAACTCCATGCAAGCCTAAACCTAGGGACTTATTTGTTTTATTTGTATATACATACTTGTACATAAAATCATGAACATCATAACATCATACACATTCACTAACCATTTCAAGGATTTTGGGGTTCATCTTTGTTCTTTTTTTGTAGGATATGGATTCTCTTCGCAGGAAAACTATTCAGGTTAACCTTGTAAGGATCCCTCCACAACTTAAAGAGCTAGCTTCAAGGATTCCTGAAAACTCTCCATTCACCGAGAGACATGGTCTCCTACTCAACTTGGTCACCTCCAACATAGATGAGGACATGATGAAGGTGCTCTTTCAGTTCTTTGATCCTTTGCACCATTGCTTCACATTTCCCGACTATCAACTTGTGCCTACTTTGGAAGAATTATCCCGACTCTTGTGAATTCCCATTCTCAATCAACTACCTTTCAACGGTACGAAAATAGATCCAAAGCCAGAAAAGATTGCTTAAGCTCTACACTTGCACTCATCTGATGTCACAACTCATTGGGAAACAAGGAGTGGTGTCAAAGGTTTCCTAGCAAAGTTCTTGTTTGAGAAAGCCCAAAATTGTTGGAATTCCTTGGATTTGCAAGCCTTTGAGGAAATTGTGACTCTCCTCATCTATGGATGGTTTTGTTTCCAAATCCTGACCAACTCATATATGTGAACACCATCAAAATCTTCATATCCCACAACCCGGTGCCTACATTGCTAGGGGATATCCTACATTCTTTTCACACTCGCACAATGAGGAAAAGAGGTGTCCTTATGTGTTGCACTCCTCTCTTGGCAAGATGGTTTATTTCGCATCTTCCCCAATCTGTATTGAAGAATGAGCAAGGTTTAAGGTGGTCACAAAGGTTGATGACGCTCAAACAGTCATACATTCATTGGTGCTCCCGATCCATAGAGAATGTTACTATTATCGTCCGTTATGGATAGTTCCCTAATGTCCCCTTGCTTGGCATTAGGGGAGGTATCACCTACAACCCTTGCTTAGCCTTAAGACAGTTTGGTTACGCCCGAAGGGATGGCCCGCACGAGATGCTGATTCAAGGTTTGGTATTTGACTGTGAGAACGAAGATCAAGGTCTTCGCCAAAGATTTATCCGAGCTTGGAGGATGTTGAACAAGGTAGATAGCAAGACATTGGGGCACAAGAATTCCATCCCTATTGAGCCTTACCTCAAATGGGTACGAAATCGTGCTCAGAGTCTTATGATGCCTTACCCCTCCATTCTCCCGGTAATCATTGAGCCTGTCATGGAAGGAGATGTTCCATACACTATCCTACATCCTGACATGCCCACCTCTCTTGAAGACTTACAAAGGGATTGGATACAACTCAAGGGGGAGTGAGACACTTTCGAAGCCCAATTCTACGCTAGCGAGAAGAAGGTTTTAGAACTCACTAGGCTACTTCATGAGGAGCAGACTCTGAATGCTTACATTGCACCAAAGAGGATGCGTACTACCTTTCTATCTTAGAGTTTCTTGTATTTGTTTTTCCCAAGAAGGCATTGATGTACTCGAGCTTTAATCTATTAATATAACGTGTGTCTCATTTGTCTAAAACAAATTTGAATCTTAAGATCCTTGAAATCATTGCATATGAATTTATCATTCATCATAACATGAACAGTTTCTTGTAACAAGTCTCCTCATCTCTCTACTGTTTATTTCAGTAAGATGGATCTCGAGCAAACAGTGAAAGACCTCCAAGCTCAGAATGCACAGTTTCAACAGTTGTTCTTAACTCTGGAAAAAGGACAAGAAGAGTTGAAGACCTTGCTAGTGGTAGAGAAGAAAAAGAAGACGACAAAAATAACCGGAATTCTGAACATGGGAAGAAGATTCCAAGGGCAGACAAGAAGGGCCTTAGACTTTGCTACGACATCTAGTGAGAAAGACAATCAAGATGGGAAGGGAAAAGAAACAGTTGTTCAGTTTGATTCAGAAGAGGAAGAAGAAGACTATTCTGAAAAACAATACCCTCCAGTCGACGACAAGTATAAGCATCTAGAAGAGCGGTTGAATGCAATGGAAATCCAAAAAGTGCCTGGTTTGGACTTTGAGGAGTTGGGCTTAGTGTCAGGAATTGTCATTCTTTTAAAATTCAAAGCACCTGTGCTCTCCAAATATGACGGAGTCTCATGCCCCAAAATTCATCTCCGGTCCTATGTAAGGAAAACCCAGCCCCATACCACTGACAAAGATTTATGGGTACATTTCTTCCAAGACAGTCTGTCTGGAACTCAACTTGACTGGTTTTATCAGCTAGAAAGAGCCAATGTTCACAACTGGGAAGATCTTGCTGCATCCTTTTACAAACAATACCAATATAATGTATATCTTGCGCCTACCCGTACTCAACTCCAGAGTATGGCCATGGTTTCAAATGAAGGCTTCAAGGACTATACACAAAAATGGAGAGATTTGGACGGAAGAGTTCAACCTCCTCTATCTGAAAGAGAGTTGGTAGACATGTTTTTAGGCACCTTGTTTGGTCCCTTCTTCAATCACCTAATTGGGAGTTCATCGGAGGGTTTTACTGAATTGATATTGACCGGAGAAAGGGTAGAAGTTGGGATAAAGAATGGAAAGATTCAAAAAGATGCATCCTCTGCTGCTATAAGGAAACCATTCATCGGAAAGAAGGAAGTGGTTGCTGTTTATCCTCAGAGAAATCAAGATAGGGCTTAACGTCATCCAATGGTGGGGGTTGTCATGATTCCTAAACCTGCGCCTGATCAGCAAAGAAGCAATCAGCCAAGAATGGAAAGACCAGTCAGACAATTCACCAGAATTAACATGACAATATCTCAAGTATTTCCACATCTGTTAAGATCCAACATAGTGACCTTGAAAGAAGCTCCAAAGAACCCTAATACAACCTCTCCTCACTATCATCCTAATTCCCTCTGTGCATACCACTCTGAGAGTCCCGGCCATGACATTAATAATTGTTGGGCTCTAAAGAACAAAATACAAGACCTCCTTGAAGCCAAAGAGATTAAATTCGATGCGCCACAAAAGCCCAATGTCATTTTCGCCCCTACGCCCAAGCACGGACATAATGCCAACGCCATTGAAGAGGATATGTTTGTTGCTTTAGTTAATGAACTTATGACCCCACTCATGACCATCAAAAAGAACTTATTAAATGCCAGTGTTTTCCTGGGCTGTGATGAAAGCTGTCATTTCTGTTTGTCCTCACCAACCAGCTGTCTTTTGTTGAAAGCAGGCATTCAATGCCTAATAGATAACAAGGAGATTTTGTTCGAAAAGACTTTTGTTCCACCTGTTTCTTATAATGATATTTCCATTGTGACCATTTTCGACAATTCTTCCCGGGTCTCCACCAAAAGACCCGTTAGAATTACATCAGTACCAAAAGTAGCTCCTTTGATAATTATAATGCCTGGACCAGTCCCGTATTTGTCAGACAAAACCGTACCATGGAATTATGGAGGGGATGTCTACTACCACGGTATCAAGCAAGATTGGCCAGCTGCTGAAGATTCAAGTTCTGAGAAGGATGACTCCAATATCAGTAACATTGTCGGGACTAGCAAGATTACCTGAAGCGGAAGGATATTCTCTCCAGAAATTTCTCCCCCAAAAGCAGTTTCTGGACCCGTAATCATTCATGTTGTTGTTGCTCCTCTGAAGGCTATTCCCAGTCCCACAATCATCTCCACCAATACTCCAACTGACAAAGTTGTTGCAACTCCTGTTATCACTCTTACTGACACTCTTACTGCCAAGTTAACCGAGACTCGAGGAAAACGTGTTCTGGTTGAGTCTGTCAAGACGAAGACACAATCATTGGCTATCCCTGAGACCTCCCGGAAAGAGATGGAGGAAATCCTAAAGATCATAAAAATAAGTGACTACAATGTAGTTGAGTAACTGGGTCAAACTCCGTCTAAGATTTCCATGTTGGCTTTACTACTATGTTATGAGGCGCATGCAGAGGCCTTGGTAAAATTCTTGAAAACCGCTCATGTACCCCAAGAAACATCTCTCGATCAATTCCAAGACTGCGTAGCTAACTTGACTGCAGATAATGGTCTAAGTTTTTCGGATACTGATTTGACGCCCAGAGGAAGAAAGCATAATGAGGAATTGCATGTCTCAGTGGAATGCAGGGGCACAACCTTGGCTCATGTTTTGGTCGACACTGGGTCATCTCTGAATGTATTGCCTAAAAAGGCTCTTGATAGGCTTGACTGCGAAGGATTGACATTGAAGCCAAGAAATATAGTAGTGAGGGCTTTTGACGGCTCGAAAAGAATGGTGCATGGGGAAGTGAATATCCCCATAAAGGTTGGAACCCAAACATTTGATTCAACTTTTTATGTAATGGATATTCTCCCTTCATACTCCTGCTTGCTAGGACGACCATGGATTCACAATGTTGGTGTTGTTACTTCTATGTTGCACCAAATGCTGAAGTATCCAATTCAAGGGAAGATTATCACTGTTCATGGAGAAGAAGAGTATATGATCAGCCATCTCAATTCCTTCAGATATGTGGAATTAGATGGTGAATTTATTGAAACTCCATTCCAACATTTTGAAGAAGTCCCGCAAGATGTGGCAGTAACTAGGGTTATTCCCAAGATCACAAGGCCTCCACTCAGGATGTCATCTTTGAAGGATGCAAAGGCAGTAATAGAAGAAGGTGGGTGCACTATCTGGGGACAACTCCCAGATATCCCATACAAATCTGACAAGTTTGGTGTAGGTTTCACTTCAAGTGCTCAGAAGGTTGTACGCCACGCTCGTGCTGGAGGACCACCTCTGAAGATCAGCAACCGTGAGGTCAACGCGATGGAGGATGATGAAGATGGCTACAACCTGGAGGGTTGGATCTTCCCAACTATCAGTGGAGGGCTCAGCAATTGGGAGGCTAGAGATTTTGTCCCGATCACTTTTATCCCACAGTAATTTGTATTTACATTTTGTTGGATCTATAATATTAAAACATTTCAAACTCTTAAAACCTTGTGTCTTACCCGAGGCACAACGGTCCATTTGTAAGGGTTATTATCTCATCTCCATATGACATCAATGAATCATGGACGTTTTGCATACACACTTTGTGCTTATTGTTTTTCTTTTTACATTTTTCATTTCTTTCAAAGATAGTTATACCCTTACACACACTCACACTCACAATGCAGGTCTACATCCATTCGGGATCCCATGGGTAACGGTTCTGCTATGGCCTTCTATGACTCTGAAAATCTAATCTACCAAACCAAAGACGAAGGTGAGGAAGATTGTGAAGTACCAGGGGAACTTGCCAGATTGCTACAACAAGAAGAGAGAACCATTCAGCCCCACGAGGAACCTGTGGATACAATCAACCTAGGTACCGAAGAAGACAAAATAGAAGTCAAGGTGGGTGCCAATTTGGAACCTAGTGTCAAGGAGCGTCTGATTCAATTGTTACACGAGTATGTTGAAGTCTTTGCCTGTTCATATGAAGACATGCCAGGACTTGATGCAGATATTGTGGTACATCGTCTACCTGCAAAAGAGGATTGCCCACCGGTAAAACAAAAAGTCCATCGTATGCGACCTGACATGTCGGAGAAGATTAAAGCAGAAGTCATGAAGCAATTCAATGTTGGATTCTTGGCCATCACCTCCTATCCGCAATGGGTCGCCAATGTTGTTCCCGTGCCTAAAAAGGACGGAAAAGTACGAATGTGTATGGACTATAGAGATTTGAATAGGGCAAGCCCTAAGGATGATTTCCCACTTCCCCACATTGACATTCTAGTTGACAATAAGACACAGCACAAAGTGTTTTCCCTCATGGACGGTTTCTCAGGCTACAACCAAATTAAAATGGCACCTGAGGACATGGAGAAGACAACCTTTGTCACGCAATGAGGCACATTTTGCTACAAGGTGATGCAATTCAGACTGAAGAATGTTCGGGCAACCTATCAGCGCGCCATGGTCGCTCTATTTCACGACATGATACATCATGAAATAGAGGTCTATATGGATGACATGATAGCTAGATCTCAAACAGAAGAAGAACATCTTGATCATTTACAGAAACTGTTTGAGAGGCTAAAGAAATACAAGCTGAGGTTGAACCCAAATAAATGCACGTTTGGAGTAAGGTCTGGTAAGATCCTAGGCTTTGTCATCAGCAATAAGGGTATTGAAGTAGATCCTGCCAAAGTAAAAGCGATACAAGAGATGCCTGCTCCTCGTACTGAAAAGGAAGTCAAAGGATTCTTGGGACGTTTGAAATACATTTCCATATTCATTTATCACCTTACAGCTACATGTGGACCAATCTTCAAACTATTGAAGAAAGATTAAGTAGTTAAATGGAATGATGAATGCCAAACTGCTTTCGACAAGATCAAAGAGTACCTGCAAGAGCCTCCTGTTTTGATGCCACCAGTCCAGGGAAGACTGTTGATCATGTATCTGACTGTTTTAGAAAATTCAATGGGGTGTGTGTTGGGGCAGCATGACGAGTCTGGCCGAAAAGAGCGCACCATTTATTACCTGAACAAAAAGTTTACCGACTGTGAAATAAGATATTCACTACTCGAGAAAATGTTTTGCGCTCTGGCATGGGCTGCTCGCCGGCTAAGATAGTATATGCTGACCCATACTACCTTGTTGATATCTAAAATGGATCCAATAAAATACATCTTCGAGAAACATGCTTTCTCTGGGAGAATAGCAAGATGGAAGATGATCCTAACAGAATATGATATACGGTATACTACCCAGAAAGCAATAAAGGGCAGTGTACTAGCTGATCACCTTGCTCACCAAGCTGTAGAAGACTACCAGTCCATGAAGTTCGAATTCCCAGATGAAGACATCATGATGGTAAACAACTATGAAGAACTCAGGCCATATGACGGACCTGAACAAGGATCCTGATGGACCCTGGTTTTTGATGGGGCATCTAACGCACTCGGCAATGGTATTGGTGCAATACTCATATCTCCTTAAGGGTGTCATACTCCATTTACTGCAAAACTCTGCTTCAATTGTACAAATAACATGGCAGAATACAAAGCATGCATCTTTGGCCTCAAAGCTGCCATAGACTTGGGGATCAAATATTTAAATGTATTCGGAGATTCAGCTTTGGTTATCATCCAGATCAAAGGGGAATGGGACACCAAACACCCTAACCGTATCCCTTACAAAGAACATGTTTTGACATTGCTCCCACATTTTGAGAAGATTACCTTCGAGCATTTCCCGCGGGAGGAAAATCAGCTAGCAGACGCACTAGCCACAATGTCATCTATGTTTAAACTTAAATGGGATAACGAGGCTCCCCAGATCACCATTGAATGAATGGATGAACCATCACATTGTCACGAGATTAATACTGAAGAAGTAGTGGACCAGTCTTGGTTTCACGAAGTCAAGAGGTATCTCGAAACCCAAGAATATCCAGAAGGAGCTTTAGTCAATGATAAGAAGTTCTTAAGGAGATTCTCTGCTAAATTCTTCCTTAGTAATGGCATTCTTTACAAACGCAACCATGACTCTGTGTTACTTCGGTGCGTAGATAAGGTTGAAGCTGAAAGGATCATGGCTGAGTTGCATGAAGGCACTTTTGGCACCCATTCCAGTGGGCATACGATGGCAAAGAAAATCCTAAGGGCAGGCTATTATTGGTCTACCATGGAAGCAAATTGCTATCAACACTCTCGAATCTTCCATAAGTGTCAGATTAATGCTGACAAGGTGCACGTACCTCCGGTTCCTCTGAATGTCTTGACGGCTCCTTGACCCTTTGCTATGTGGGGAATTGATATGATTGGGGAAATCAAGCCAACAACCTCCAATGGACACCGCTTCATCCTAGTGGCCATTGACTACTTTACAAAGTGGGTGGAGGCAGCTTCCTTCGCTTCCGTTACCAAGAATGTTGTTGCCCGGTTCATCAAGCAGAATCTCATTTGTCGTTACGGTATCCTGGAGAGGATCATTACAGACAATGGTAAGAATCTAAATAATACTATGATCACCGCCTTGTGCGAGCAATTCAAGGATGACAGTCACATACAAAGACTGGCACGAGATGCTACCATTCGCTCTCCACGGATATCGTACCACATCTTGCACATCAACCGGGATAACACCCTTTTCTCTGGTTTATGGCATGGAAGTTGTTTTGCCTATTGAGGTCCATATCCCCTCTCTAAGAATCATGAAGGATGCAAGGTTGAATGAAGACGATTGGATTTAGACTCGACTTGATCAACTAAACTTGATTAATGAGAAAAGGCTTATTGTTGTCTGTCATGGTCAAATGTATCAAAAATAGATGATCAAGGCTTTCAACAAAAAGGTCAGATGATAAGTGTATCAAGTTGGGGATCTGGTGATCAAGCGCATCATATTTCCGCAATGTGATCCCAGGGGCAAATGGACTCCTACATACGAAGTACCATTTGTAATCAAAAACATATTCTCTGGAGGGGCAATGATCTTAACCACCATGGATGGCAACGACCTGCCGCACCCTGTAAACATAGACATAGTCAAAAGATACTACGCATAAGAAACCCGCTAGGTTGACACACCTAGACAAAATGAAGGCATCCCGGCAAACCAAAAAGGTTTGGGCAAAAATTAGGGATAAAACAAAAAAATAATTTGTACACCCGGCAAGTTGAAAACCCGGAAGGGCGGCTTGGGCAAAAAAGGGTATCCCGGTGGACTGAAAACCCGAAAGGGAGGTCCAGGAAAAAGTTAAGGAATTAAAGCGTATGACTATGTCCTGTTGGATCACCTTACGAACAACCTGTAAACTCAGAGGTTCTGATCAATTCAATCAACTTCAGACAAGGCAATAAATAGACAAGATGCTCAGAGACACGAAGGCTATAGCAGAATGGGAACCTCATGGGATTATTTCACATAGCTATCTTTTCTTTGTATCAAAATTTTCATTTTTTTTTTGCGACGACATTCTCTTACTAGAATGTTTGTCTCATTGTTCAAAAATACTTACTCAAATTCAATACAAAGATATCCCTTTGAAAGTGAAAAAATTATCTGTTTTTTCTTTACTCTTGTGTTTTGTTTACAAAAACGTCCAATTATTCACTTTTGAACATATGCATTTGAACATAATTACTGTTTACAAATAAACAAAATAAAAGAAAATCGCTGATAGCTTTAAGAGATAGGGAAATCTCTCTAAGTTATTTCCATAAAATCCTCCGCATTGTGCAGTTTAATCCCCAGCGGAACAGAGCTTCCAGTTATCAATCCCCAGTAGAAGTCGTCAAATTTCTCCGAATTCCCCAAACAGGATTTTTCAAGCAGTACACGACATTTCTCTTACAACAGAGTTTATTTCTCCAAGCAGAAATTCATCAACACTTAGACTTCACAACATGAAGACTTATACTCCATATTCCTCGGCAGCAGTCAGGGATTTATTTTCCCCAATCCAATAGCAGTGTAGCAAACTAGCTCACATATGCATACATTGCATCCACATATCATAAACATTGATAACAAGAATGCATTATACTATGCATTTCATACAACATAAACATTGCATGTTAGCTAACATTTTATCTTTTTCAGGATAAGATTAATCAAATAGCTACCATTAACAATGTTCAAAGTCTTCAGATACAGTTCAGATACGCTCCAGATACGGATGTCGTCCTGATACTCATTCGTATTCAGCTTTCAGATACAGTACAGATACGCTCCAGACACGGATGCCATCCTGATACTCATTCAGATTTGATCTTCAGATACAGTTCAGATACGCTCCAAACACAGATGCCATCCTAAAACTCATTCAATCTTCAGATACAGTTAAGATACACTCCAGACACGGATGCCATCCTGAAACTCATTTAACTTTCAAATACAGTTCAGATACGCTCCAAACACGGATGCCATTCTGATACTCATTCAGATCCAACTTTCAGATACAGTTCAGATACGCTCCAGACACGGGTGCCATCCTGACACTCATTCAGATTCAACTCTCAGATATAGTACAGATACACCCCAGACACGGACGCCATTCTGATACTCATTCTTTCAGCTTACAAATTACAATTCAACAATCACTTTTGGATGGCATCTACAAGCCTATCTCTTGAAACTTTCTATCACCTCTCCAAATGGCATCTTTAAGCCCATTCCCTCAACCATCACATCACTGAGTGCAAATTTCTGGGCACTCTAGTGTCCAATCATCTTCCAGCTTCGAGTCACGAATGGAAGAACTTGCCAATCTAAATCTTCAGGCTTAAGAATATTGAATAGGGGCATTTGTTGTACCCTAAAATTTTCCCTCTCACTTATCAAAAATTTACTCACAAGATCTCATTTGACTCAAGACTGCACTAGGGTTGATCAACTCAAGACATCTCCTTAAGCATTGATGACCAAAATTAGGGTTTGAGTTTGCACAAGGATATTTGAACTTACAATGCCCAATATGAATTTCATGGATCATTATGGACCCCCAAGATTAATCATGCCAAGTTTCAAGCCTTGAATCACATTTTTGCTCAGTCAATTGAGCAATTGACCTAAAAATTAGTTGTATTGGGAAAAAAGTCAACCATGGCCAATTTACAGTCAAACTTCATAATTTTTTATCCATACCAACATTTTAAACTTATATGTATCATTTAATCAAGTTTGGACCACAACTCCTCAAGAAATTTGATCAAATCTCCAAAAGGGCAAAATGGTCAAAATTAGGGTTTTGATTGGGAAAGGACAATTTCTGATTTTTGACCTAGAAAATGGTCAATTGGCTTAAGGCGTGATCTCAAGAGTCGAATTGTATCATTTTGAACTAATGGCATGGTTCAAAACATTGCAAGTCCATTGGATTGACAGATGAATTTTCCAGTCAACTTTATACTGAAAAGTCAAACTTTGTCTTTTTGGTCAAATTCAAGTGCCAAAGATCACAATTCATCAAAACATGTCAAAATATGAAACTTTTTCATCAAGAAATCAAAAAGTCAAGATTTCATTTTGAAAAGTCAAAATTTCTAAACTTAGAAATTTTTCTAAGTGTTGGAAATTTCATGTTTTTTCATAACTTTGAACAAAGTTTTCACCATGATGCAAGATGATTCAAGAGAAACTTCCAACATGAAAGTTGTAGATCTCCATGAAATCTACAACTTTTCTACAACTCCTTCCAAAAGTGTTTGGATCTCAAGTTATAATTTTAAGAACATGTGGTCATGAAACAAAACACTTAGTGAAATTTTGCCCCAATTTAGTCAGGATTTTGACCCAAATTCATGGCAATTTTTCATATATTTACAAGTGGAATCTTCAAAGGAAATTCAAATATGGGTTGTAGACCACATCGCAAGCTTTCAAAATTGTCCAAGAACTCCTTGATATCATTCTTGAGTAGGGAGAATCGAAGAGATGAAGTTAGGGTTTTGTCACTTAAATTACAAGTCATTTTTGATGAACACTTGAACCAAATCCATGCTAGGCTGCATAATCTTTGCTTTGCAGGCCTCAAACTTGTTTGTCACTCCATAATTAAATGTTTACATAACATATGGAGCCATTGTCCAAGCATTTGAACCATTATCCAAGTTGCATTTCCATTTTTGGAAGAAAGGCACCATTGCTATTCTTGAAAAGTGGCTTTAATCAAAAAGTCCACTCTCCTTGAGCATTGAACTTGTTCTTTCTGCACACACAAACCTTATAAACCAAAATCAAGCATGTCCAAAGTACTAACCACTCTATGCAGCCTTGTACTTTGCCTTGAAACAAGTTGTTTCAACTTTGCTTCAAAAACAAGAAAGATGCTACAACATTTGATTTTCAAATTCTGACTTGTTATAAGATATAATACCTATTGCCTATAAATACATACACTATTTGCAAGATAACACACGAAGATACAAGCCCTGAAAATTTCTAGAACTCAGAACTGCATCACAAACCACCATTGTTGCATATTCTGACCAAGAACTTTAAACTTCCATTTCACTCGTGCGTTTCTTGGCCTTTTGCCTCCAAAAGCTTCCAAACATCATACATAAGCCATCATATCCATGTTACACGACTGTAACACCATCTTCATCTTTTTCCAAGTTCAAAAATAGAGCATCACAGTTGGACTTTTCCAGACCATTCCAGCCACCCTCAACTCAAGCCAGCCATTGCATTAGCTTCCTCGAGGTCCAAGGAAGCTAACCTGATCATCAGCACTGCCTGAAACAAGCTCAAATCCATTTCACGATTTCCAGTTTTGAGTTTTGTGAATGGATGAGAGATGAGTGAGTTACAGGAACCATGGGTGGAGGTTGAAGATGAAGTTCATTTCTGGAACTTGTTTTGCATTATGTATTTATTATTTCAGATAAGTTAACGGGTGTATAGCCACCCCAGTGGTAAGGCAGCGCACGTTTCATGCTAAGGGCGTGGGTTCAAGCACCAGCGCTACCATTTTTCCTCTTTGTTTCACATTTTTCTTGTTTTTGTCACACAACAGATGCGTTGGGCCTCAACAGTTGGGCCTTGTTATTTTTGCTGGCCTTCCACCCTCCTGACTGTATTTAACACCCCTGGCCCAATTTTATTTTCTTTTTTCTTATTTTCATTTTATTTATTTTCTTAATTATTTCTAATATTAAAAAAAGCATAAAAAATACAAAAATACTAGATTTATATTTTGACTTAGTTTATTTTAGTTTTCTCACAAAAAATATTTTTATTAATTATACTTTATTTATTTTTTTACTATTATCTTGTAAATATAAATAAAATTAGGTTATTAGTTATTTTCTTTCATACTAATGCATTATTTTTTATATAAAAAAGGGACTAAAAATAATTTATAATGCTATAAATATTTTCAAGATATAAAAATACCAAAAATACTTTTTTAAAATTATTTTCTTTTGATTAATTAATAGAACTAGTTTTTCATTTAAAATCTTTTCTTAATAAATTCATAATTAATTAACTATTTTCTTTATTTAACTAGGTTAAGATAAAATCTTTTTTTTCATGAAAACCAAACAAAATTCATTTTCTTTACATTTTTGCATCCTTGTACATTTATTCATTTTTATACTTTGTATTTATTCCTTGTACATTGATATCAATTAAATATGGTTGTAATAGACTAATTAGGTTTAAATTCTTGCGATCCCCATTTACAAATTGTACACCCCCTCCCCACAAATGTTGTATTAGCGTAGTAACTTTAAATTTCGCAATTTATCGGTTTTATATAACATGCTAGTAATTAGGGTTTGTATGGAAAGACTAAAACCAATACTTAGAAAACCCTAATTCAAGGCCAAATCAAGCATGAAAATGATACACTTGCACACAAGCACCCCTAGGGTTATTCCACTTGGTTGCCTTATACAAAATGGCCATATTACGCATGTAAGGTATCTTAGCAAAAACAAGCAAATACAAGATCATAGTCCCTCGATGACGCTATCTAAGTTGCCTTACAAATGATATTAGTCCCTCAAAAAGAATGTTAAGATACCTTACAACATTGCTAATCATGGTTATACGATGACCCACGCCCGTCCCGTTTACATCCAAAGATAGGGTTGCTTACCAAATCAATGGTAATACAACAATGTCAAAGGAAAAGAAAATGAACAAGAAAGACATTGAGTAGGTATATTGCTCATAATTACTTGCTCCATTTCAAAACAAACATCCTTGCTATTTTCAAAAACAAATACTTACACTTTCAAAACATCTTACAAAACTTGAAAACATTTTCAAAAGATCAACATCTTTGTATACATTCTTACAAACAAGAATCATTACAAATATTTCCTAAACAATGGCCTCTTTACAAAATACTTTCAAAAACAACACAAAGCATAATTTCAAACAAAAGCAAGTGATCTAGCAAGTAACTAAGATCCCATGGAAAATCATGGATGAAAAGGGTGCTAATACCTTCCCTTTTCATAATCTACCCCCCGAACTCAAGAAATAATCTCAATAGTCTTTCCTGTGCTTTTTCACCTTTCCTTTAGGATAAAAGAAAAGTCGATGGCGACTCTTACTAACTGCAACATTTGCAATCAAACGCAAAACCTTCAAGTCAGTTCTCCCACCGTATCACAATATGGTATGCACTTGGTCGAGGTACAAATGAATTACGATCGACACCCACGTCTGTGGGTAAGGTAGTAGTACTTTCAGACAAACCCATGATTCCAAGTCACCTTTTCCTTACCTTGACCTATATTCCATCTTGTTGACCCCAAAATTTGACCTGTCATATTTCTCAAAACATTGCAAGAAAAATCTCCAAGTGGACAGTCAAGTTATCTCCTAAGGCAGTCAATCCCAAATTAGGGTTTTGTGTTTCATCAATATCCTTGAGTCTAAATGACCTCAAGTGCTCCCCAATGTCCTAATATGTTCTCAAGGTCAGTCAATTGCTCAAAGGGTCCAAAAATCGACTTTGCTAGGGCAAAAGTCAATTGTGGCCTACAAACAGTCAAACTTCATGATTTTTTGTCAACATTCTCATTTTTAAGGATATTTCATCATTTGATCAAGGGTTGATCATGATTCATCAAATATTGCTCAAAATTCATCAAGACTCAAAAGTTGCTAAATTAGGGTTTTGTAGGAAAAGTCAACTCAACTTTGACCAAGCATAACTTTCTCATACTTTATGATAAATGACCCATAAAAAGCTAATTTTGAAGAGGATGCAATTTCCTGCAATCCATATTCATACCCCAAGTTCAGAAAATGCACTCACAAGAAGTTATAAATTTGGACATTATATGTCATTTTTGAAAGTCAACAAAAACACCTTTTTTCCAAAGCTTATAACTTGAGCATGTAATATCAAAATAAGATGAGACCAAAAGGTTTGGTTATAGGACATATCAAGCTTTCTAAAAAGTCAAATAACACCTCCAAAAGTTCAAAATTGAAGAAGTTATGCATTGTTGAAGTTGGGCATTTTTGCAAAATTGCCAAAAGTCAACTATCCCCAAAACTTCAAATTTTGTCAAATGGGCCCATTATTTTCCACTTGATTTGATCTTGCCCCATTACACACGTGTCTTAGCTTCAGCCTTGAGATCATATTTCTTTTTTATTATTTTATTTGATTTTTAATTGAATTATTTCATTTTAAATCAAATTAAATCATGTAAAATCCAAATATTGATTACTTGAGATCTTTTTGGTTGTTTTAGGTCTTAATCATCATCATGATCAACATCAAATTCGTATATCATCATATCATGTACAAAAAGATGGATTTTTTACAAATTAGGCAAGCTTTCAAAAGTGAATCAAATCAAATATGCAATGCATTGATGTGGAAGATTCAAGGCATATTTGTTAACCTAATGCATTCCATATTACATAAGCAAGAGAGGCACACGAAATTGAGGGCTGGAGGCTGCAAGAACAGAAAGAACAAAACTTGAAAAAGTGGTGAAAATTTTGAAATTCAAAGTCATAGCAAGAGGCGATCTCATAAGCCAAGAAGGATCTCAATCAATTCCTGGAGGTTCACTGAGTTGAAACCAACCCAAAGCAAGCTCCCATACACGCACAAACGCACTGTAAGTACCACGTGGATCCGTTTCTTTCTTGAATTCGTAAATCCTCATTCTGGCATCTTTTGGACAAAATAATTACATGTTTATGATTGCCAAGACATTTGCAAAAATTTTGTATTATTGAATTTCGTTTATATGACATGTACCAAGAATCACAATAGTTAGGGTTCTTGGAGCTTTTTTGGGCATTTTTGCTACAGGTAAAATTTGCCTCAATGATGGCTATGGACGTGACCGGGAGAGGAAGAGGAATGCAACCATGGTCTTGGGAGGAGTTTATACAGCCTGAGATGAATTTTAGGAACGACCTATGCATTTAGCTGCGGATTCAAATCCGCAGGTAATTCTGTTTCAGCCTGGGGACAGGGACGACATCGTGTACTCCCTTGATTGGCCGTTTTCAAATTTTTGTGCATTTTTTTTATATTGCTGGCACATTAACGCGTTTTGTCTCATAATATTGTTTTTGTATATTGCTAACAACTGAAGCACAATGGCCTAGTGGAAGCAAGCGCTGGCAACATCCAACAGGACTTGGGTTCGAATCCCAGGTCCCCCATGCGCTTTGTTATATTTTTTCTTAAGATAATCAGGTACAAATCAAGGCTTGCAACTCACCATGTGCCTTCACAAGTCAAAGGGCCAGATGGCCAAAGGCCAGATCTGGTGATCCAGGTTGACGGTCCACCATGGAGTCCAGTCAACATGCGCATAGGGGATCTCAAAAGGTCAAACAAGGCCAGCTTGTTATGGGCCTCAGATTGCTTCTCAAACCTCCAAAACAGGCCCATACACCTCTAACTCTCTCCATTTTATTTATTTTTGTTTTAATTGATTTAATCATTTTTTATTATTTTCTAACCAATCAATTTTTTTCCTTTAATAAAATTGAAACCAAAAAATATTTTCTTTATTAAATTAAATTTCCGTATTTTATATTTTTTAACAAATCTCTTAATTAATTTAGATTTTAATTAGAAATAACTTTAATATATTTTTGTAAATAATTAAAATTAATTAGACTTAATTAGGTTTTTGCTAACATTAATTTATTTTATTTTATTTCTTTAATTACCTAAAATCCAAAAAATATTTATTTTCATTAATTAATTAATTTATTTATTAATTTAATAATTAACTTAGGTAATTTATCCCTTAATTCAAAACAACAAAAAATCTTTTTTTTCTTTAATAACAAAGGGTCAAAACCCTAGAACTTGCGCTCGATTTAATTTTCCGCACGCGATCTTTTTTTTTATTTAATATTGTACTTGTTCCTGGTTTGTAATAAATAATTAGGACCATTTATTTATCGCTTTATTTAGTTTTCCGCATTTAAATTTCAAAGGGTTGCTTTTGGCGATGTAAATACCCGACGCCTTGTAATTTATTTTCCGTAAATTATAATTGTTAGATGTTTGATAATAGGTATGCATGAAAAGACTGAATGTTTTAACCTAAAATCAACATAGATCACCATTAACATGTACAAAGACAAAAAAATAACTGAAAACGACACACTCGCACATGCGCACTCTTAGGGTACACCCCACTTGGTTGCCTTCGTACACGGTCATTGAGTATAGGTCACTTTAGAGGTCGCCCTCTTGTCTAAAGATCATAGTCGCCTTGAAACGGTTGCCTCGGATATTATTGCCTCAAAACAAATGATCTAAGACATTAGGGTTACCGCTAAGGCATCCTAACATTGCTTTGGTGACCGTAAGTCCCGCATTCGAATTGACCCTTAAACTCCAACGACGATGCTACCTACTCATCAATAGTGGGATATTATTGTCTAAAGGAAGATAGCATAGAACGATTCCTTTTTCGAGTAGGTAGATGGTTCTTAAGTACTTGCTCTTTCAAAAACAAAACTCTTCACACTTACACTTTTCGAACAAAGTTTTCAAAAACACTTCATACACTCTTGAGGACAGAAGAAAGAGTTGAATCGAAGTTTTCAAAATAAAAACTTTTCCAAACCCACAAGCACAAAGAAAGCAATTTTGAAAACAATATAAGCAAGTATCTAAGAGCCCGTGGATAACCACGGATAGAAAGGGTGCTAATACCTTCCCTTTCTATAATCTACCCCCCGAACCCGAGAAATATCTCGAAAAAGGAATTTTTCTGTGCTTTTTTCCTTTCCTTGTTGGATAAAATAAAAGTCGGTGGCGACTCTTGCTTACCGCGAAATTTTGCAAAAACAAACGCAAAACGCAAACCAGGATTCCAAAAAACAGTCAGTTATTCCCACCATATCACAGAACTGGCGACTCTGCTGGGGAAATTATAAGTGGGGTGTACCTTAGGAATAGTTCATAATGTTTTAAATTGTTTGACTTGTATGCTTTATACTTGTGGGCTTGAATCGGAGTTAATATAGATCCTAACTCGGATCTGGGGGATACCCTTTAGGCAAGTAGCAATAAACTGTGAGAGAACTGTACGGCGTAGACCGATACGGTTGAAGCAGTAGCTACGTTGGTGTGGCACTTTAGTATGTAGCGATATCCCTTGTGGCGCAACGAGGAGAATATGGGTCTGCTAAGGGGTCATTAAGCACCAACTGACCTTAGAATCTTTAAATTGACCAACTTGGCCATAGAATAGTAGCAGTATGCTACGCTCATTGAGACTAAACTCTCGCGATGATTCCGGCTGCAAGAAAAGGTTGCTAAACTGGAATTATGACCGATCGAGGGTAGTCAGTGATATTGAGATCCTCTAGAACCCGGTTACTATTTTTAGAACAGGTTTAAACCAACTGAACTGAAAGAGGGTAGTACCTAGACTCCTTGCCAGCCTGAAATTTAAGGGCTATTGTGTGACTTGTATGCTTTCAAACTTGAACTACTTGCACATTCTTGTTATCTGACAACATGAGTTCCTTGCAAGCTTTGTTTAGAGTCCTTATCCAATAATCTGGATTTATTGCAGGGTTTACTTACAGCACCTCACACTTTTTCTTAAACGCATAGCATACACATCATAACATCATACCATAGCATTTCCTTAACCATTTCAAGGATCTCAAGGGTTTGTGATGCAGGTTATGGTAAATCATACGTCTAGCAAGGGGCGAAGGGGATTTATTTTCCTCTAACCAATGTCGTCTAGAGATCAAAACATGATGGTTTGAGTCGGAGGCTATGACCCACTCGATATGGTGAGCTTGACTCTTTAAGAAGGACTCTTAACGACACGAAGTTTCTTCAAACAAGTTCTAACAGTTTCTTGTTTACCCCGCGAGATCCTTGAAAACATTGTATACATATATCATACATATCATTGCATAACAGGTCTCCCGATACAGGTCTCTCATGTTCTCGCTGTTTATTTCAGCAATGGCTTCCCAACCAGACAACCAAGATCTTCAAACTCGAAAAGCTCAGTTCAGGGACGTATTCCTAAACCTAGTCAAGGGGCAGGAAGAGTTGAAAACACTCCTCGTTGGGAACTTGGTCAAGAAAAGTTCTGAAGACAATAAGGACGAACGGCTGGAACAACTGCAAGCTGAGTTCAGTGCCATGAAAACCCAGATGCTGGGGCAGATGGCTCTTATCCAAGGCTTAGCTCGGGAACAAGAAGAGCTGAGAACCATTATCAACCGGCTTCATCAAGACAGATACAACAGCATGAAGCAAACAGTCAAGGCCAGGGACCAAGTCATTGATCAGCCTCCAAGAAGACAAGGGTTTGGTTTGGTAAAGAATGGACCTCTCCAAGTTGCTGCTACCTCACGGGTCCAACAACAACCTTGCCATAAACAACGGGTTGATCAGAGTAAGCCAAATATGCCCAAGAGGCAATTTACCAAGCTCAACATGTCATTGTCTCAGGCTTTACAACACTTGTTGAGATTGAATCTGGTGACGTTAAGGGACCCTTCTAAGAATCCCAACATAGCCTCCCCAAGGTACAATCCTAATGCAAGGTGTGCATATCACTCCAACAGCCCGGGGCATGATACTAACATTTGTTGGGCGTTGAGCAACAAAATTCAAGACCTGATTGATGAAGGAGCATTGGAACTCACACAAGACGGTCAGATTGAATTCTTTTGCCATCCCCCCAAGGTTCACCATTTGAAGTGACAAGTAATGAGACGATAAGACTTTTTGTTCATTAGAATTTTCAAGTTGTAATTTTCTTTTGATTGTTCGAACATTTATTCATGTCAAACTTTATTACTTTATCAATGCATTGCATATGTCTGTTTTGAATCAATCCATTCGTATTTCACTATATTCAAATTGCTTTCATTTTTTGTGATGATCAACTCTTGATTAAAAAATTCTAAGCCTTTAGAGGGAGGATGACAAAAATGATATCAAAATCTCTACAGTATGCTTTTGAACAGACCCCGCTGACGAGGTACAAGCATTGTTTCAAATCCTAAACAGTGGAGTTATAAGGAAGATAATCCCTAGTCAACCCCTTTGAGCCAAAGAAGTTGAAGTTTTTCTTTTCACAAATTAAAACCATTAATTATAACCTGGGGCAGGGTAGTTTTCTCAGTTGATCCAGGTGCACAATGAATGGCATCAAAGAAGTCCTTCTGAAACAAAAGACGGTGTTGGTTCCGTATAATCGTAAGGAGAGGCAGTCATTATCTCTCAAAATAAAAGCCCAATAAGTCAAAACCTGTGAAGGAGACTTAAGAAAAACTGGGGCATCCCGCTGACTGTAATCACAAAAAGAAACAGTTCATGCAAAAAAACAGGGATAATAAAAACCAAAAGGGAAGAGATCCTGCAAACTCTCAACAAAATGACTGCCTGTTCAAAATAAATTGTCAGTATCTGAACCATCACTGGTATATCATAGCAAAGACTCAAACAAGATATAATGCATGATTAGCTGAGTTTAGGATCGAAGAACATCACGAAGAATGGGTGGGTACAAATAAAATTTGAGCCTTTATCCTTTGTTTCTTAAACCGTGAACCAGGCCACATTATAACCCTTAAAAAGTCCTAGCTGAAGCATGGGTTAGTCCGCAAGCATACTGTTACAAAAGGTATCCTGACTCCTGTAGGGCTTGCTGTAAATCCTGAGTTGACGTCACATTTTACAAAATTTTCCTATCTTACTGAAAAAATGCATTTTCAAAAACTTAAAGACAGACATAAGCTTTGCATTCTTAAAATAACATTGTTTACATATGACTATTTGTTCAAACAGGAGTGAAATTCGCACAACGAATATCTAGTGAACAAAAACCTTTTCAATAAAAAGGGTCACCTCAAGTGGAAAAAACACCTCCAACCAAGGGGCACGGCATGAGCATTGTCCGTCATCTGGGGCAGTTAAGTCAAGATTCAAGTAATCTCTCAAAAATGCCAAATAGCCAGGGGCAAATCTCCATCTGAATCAATTGGGGCATTGGACATGAATTCCAGCAATGAATCTTGCATGATCAAACGAATATCTTCTGGTAGTATGGCAACACAACACTACCGACGGTGACACCTCCCTACATCCTGAGAGCGTGGACATAGTCAGAAAATACCGCGCATGAATAAAGACCCGCTAGGTTGACTGGCCTAGGCAAAAATAAGGGCTTCCCGGCGAACCAAAAGGGTTCGGGCAAAAATTAGGGATGAGAATGAAAAATTGTACACCCGGCAAGTCGAAAACCTGAAAAGGCGGCTTGGGCAAAAAAGGGTATCCCGGTGGAATGAAAACCCGAAAGGGCGGTCTAGGAAAAAATTAGGGATCAAACTGTACGACTATGTCTCGTCATCTCGTCACTGGCCTACCAGAAGAAGACTTGTCATTTTGACCGAAAAATACCAAGCACCTCATAGGTGGGGATAATACTTGATCCACAAGGCCTCCGCAAGCACCCTCTCCCGCAGAAACAGGGGCAAAAAGGTCTGGATGCAAGCCATCATCATATCCTTAGCACGCGTCCCAGTAACATTCACTCCCCGCAGAGTAAGACAATAAAGATATCTCTCCCCAGCTAAGGCTCACAACTGTGAATGAATCGGTAATATTCTCCCCAAGCAGAGTTTATCTACCATCAACACCGAAAAGGCTTAATATCCCCGGCAATATTAATATTCCCCAATGGATTATAAGAATATTCCCCGGCAGAATACAAGATATCCCTAGTGGATTTAAAATTTTCCCCAGCGCAGTCTGAAAAAGCTTCCCCAGTGGAGTTGCAGAATCATCCCCAGTAGACTCTAGAAGTTCGTCCCCGGCGGAGTATAAAAATAAATATCCCTAGCTGAGTTCAATGGAAGATTGTTCCCAGCATAAATCAAAGTATTATCCCCATTAGAGCCTAAAAGGTTATCCCCAGTGAGGCCGCAACTGAAAGATCATCTCCAACGGAGTTCTTTCCCTTCATAAACAGGAATTCAATCCCCAACAGGATTTTGTATCACCTGCAACGGTAATTCATCCCCAGCGGAATTTATCAGTGGAATCCTCAATAGAGCATATCTTCTCCACAGAGTAATCTCCTCATCAGTTTATTCCCCAATGGAGTTATTCTCTCCTGCAGGTTATTCTCGCAATCATCTTCATTCGCTACCCTCAGCGGAAACGAAGAATTCAACTCTATTCTCCAACAGCTATCCGGGATTTATTTTCCCCAGCTAAAAAAACATTACATTTCCATACATCATGATACACGCATATACGCATCATACAACACGATCTCATTTATTTTGAGAACAACATAGCTTGACCTGTATCATGCATTGCATATGACTGACTGTTACCTTTCAGGAAGGACGCAGTTAAGTTCTCAGCTATGTCGAAGACCTGACCGGTTCTTAAATCTCAACTGAATTATCCTCGGTTGAATTTCAGATAAGGTTCTCAATCTCGTCAATTTTCCTTCGTCATAGTGTGGACGAGTTCTACAATCTCAACGGTATACTAAGCTGAAGACCAGACAGTTCCTAGATCTTGATGAAGATGTTTCCTCCGTCATAGTGTGGACGAGTTCTACAATCTCAATGGTATACTACGTTGAAGACCAGACAGTTCCTAGATCTTGATGAAGATGTTTTCCTCCTTCATAGTGTGGACGAGTTCTACAATCTCAACGGTATACTACGTTGAAGACCAGACAGTTCCTAGATCTTGATGAAGATGTTTTCCTCCGTCATAGTGTGGACGAGTTCTACAATCTCAACGGTATACTACGTTGAAGACCAGACAGTTCCTAGATCTTGATGAAGATGTTTTCCTCCGTCATAGTGTGGACGAGTTCTACAATCTCAACAGTATACTACGTTGAAGACCAGACAGTTCCTAGATCTTGATGAAGATGTTTTCCTCCGTCATAGTGTGGACGAGTTCTACAATCTCAACGGTATACTACGTTGAAGACCAGACAGTTCCTAAATCTTGATGAAGATGTTTTCCTCCGTCATAGTGTGGACGAGTTCTACAATCTCAACGGTATACTACGTTGAAGACAAGGCAGTTCCTAGATCTTGATGAAGATGTTTCCCTCCATCATAGTATGGACGAGTTCTACAATCTCAACGGTATACTACGTTGAAGACCAGACAGTTCCTAGATCTTGATGAAGATGTTTCCCTCAGTCAAAGACCTAACCGATTCTTAAATCTCAACTGAATTATCCTCGGTTGAATTTCAGATAAGGTTCTCAATCTCGATAATTTTACTCCGTCATAGTGTGGACGAGTTCTACAATCTCAGCGGTATACTACGTTGAAGACCAGACAGTTCCCAGATCTTGATGAAGATGTTTCCCCAAGTTGAATTACGGACAAGTTCTTAAAACTCAGCAAAGACGTTCTCTCAGCTGAGGTACAGGCAAGTTCCTAAATCTCAATAAAAGTTAGACTTCCCCAGCGGAATCTTCTACAACAACAGGTATGCAAGTTCT
This sequence comes from Vicia faba, assembly GCA_948472305.1. Classification (NCBI taxonomy): domain Eukaryota; kingdom Viridiplantae; phylum Streptophyta; class Magnoliopsida; order Fabales; family Fabaceae; genus Vicia; species Vicia faba. Next base: position 711,959,708 of record OX451738.1, read on the forward strand.
CGCTAAGGAATCTCTTATGCGATCGAAGCTCATGCAGATGGCATCTTTAATCCCATCCTCCCGCCAGCAATCTCCAAATGGCATTTGTAAGCCCATTCTCGACATCACAAGCATGATACCACTTCATGCGAGTGCAAATTTTTGGGCACTCTAGTGTTCAATCATCTTTCACCTTCGGATCATGAAAGGCACGAAAGACTATCTACATCCTCAGGTTTAAGAAGATTTAACAGGGGAAGCTGTTGTACCCCAAAATTTGCCCTCTCATATTTCTCAAAACATTGCAATAAAAATCTCCAAGTGGTTCAAGATTGCTCAAGAGTTGGACAATCAAGCTATCTCCTAAGGCAGTCAACCCCAAATTAGGGTTTTGTGTTGCATCAAGATCCTTGAGTAAAAATGACCTCAAGTGCTCCCCAATGTCCTAATATGTTCTCAAGGTCATCCATGTCAAATTTCAAGCCTTGCAGAGGAATTTTGGTCAGTCAATTGCTCAAAGGGTCCAAAAATCGATTGTGCTAGGGCAAAAGTCAACTGTGGCCTACAAACAGTCAAACTTAAAGATTTTTTGTCAACATTATCATTTTGAAGGATATTTCATTATTTGATCAAGGGTTGATCATGATTCATCAAATATTGCTCAAAATTCATCAAGACTCAAAAGTTGCTAAATTAGGGTTTTGCAGGAAAAGTCAACTCAAATTTGACCAAGCATAACTTTCTCATACTTTATGAGAAATGACCCATTCAAAGCTCATTTTCAAGAGGATGAAATTTCCTACAATCCATATTCATACCCCAAGTTCAGAAAATGCACTCACAAGAAGTTATAAATTTGGACATTATATGTCATTTTTGAAAGTCAACAAAAACACCTTTTTGCCAAAGCTTATAACTTGAGCATGTAATATCAAAATAATATGAGACCAAAAGGGTTGGTTAGAGGACATCTCAAGCTTTCTAAAACGTCCAATAACACCTCCAAAAGTTCAAAATTGAAGAAGTTATGCATTGTTAAAGTTGGCAATTTTTGCAAAACTGCCAAAAGTCAACTATCCCCAAAACTTCAAATTTTGTCAAATGGGCCCATTCTTTTCCACTTGATTTGATCTTGCCCCATTGCACACGTGTCTTAGCTTCAGCCTTGAGATCATATTTCTTTTTTATTATTTTATTTTATTTTTTATTGAATTATTTCATTTTAAATCAAATTAAATCATGTAAAATCCAAATATTGATTACTTGAGATCTTTTTGGTTGTTTTAGGTCTTAATCATCATCATGATCAGCATCAAATTCGTATCTCATCATATCATGTACAAAAAGATGGATTTTTTACAAATTAGGCAAGCTTTCAAAAGTGAATCAAATCAAATATACAATGCATTGATGTGGAAGATTCAAGGCATATTTGTTAACCTAATGCATTCCATATTACATAAGCAAGAGAGGCACACGAAATTGAGGGCTGGAGGCTGCAAGAACAGAAAGAACAAAACTTGAAAAAGTGGTGAAAATTTTGAAATTCAAAGTCATAGCAAGAGGCGATCTCAGAAGCCAAGAAGGATCTCAATCAATTCCTGGAGGTTCACTGAGTTGAAACCAACCCAAAGCAAGCTCCCAAACACGCACAAACACACTGTAAGTACCACACGGATCCGTTTCTTTCTTGAATTCGTAAATCCTCATTCTGGCATCTTTTGGACAAAATAATTACATGTTTATGATTGCCAAGACATTTGCAAAAATTTTGTATTATTGAATTTCGTTTATATGACATGTACCAAGAATCACCATAGTTAGGGTTCTTGGAGCTTTTTTGGGCGTTTTTGCTACAGGTAAAATTAGTCTCAACGATGGCTATGGACGTGACCGAGAGAGGAAGACGAATGCAACCATGGTCTTGGGAGGAGTTTATACAGCCTGAGATGAATTTTAGGAACGGCCTATGCATTTAGTTGCGGATTTAAATCCGCAGGTAATTCTGTTTCAGGCCTGGGGACAGGGACGACATCGTGTACTCCCTTGATTGGCCGTTTTCAAATTTTTGTGCATTTTTTTATATTGCTGGCACATTAACGCGTTTTGTCTCATAATATTGTTTTTGTATATTGCTAACAACTGAAGCACAATGGCCTAGTGGAAGCAAGCGCTGGCAACATCCAACAGGACTTGGGTTCGAATCCCAGGTCCCCCATGCGCTTTGTTATATTTTTTCTTAAGATAATCAGGTACAAATCAAGGCTTGCAACTCACCATGTGCCTTCACAAGTCAAAGGGCCGGATGGCCAAAGGCCAGATCTGGTGATCCAGGTTGATGGTCTACCATGGAGTCCAGTCAACATGCGCATAGGGGATCTCAAAAGGTCAAACAAGGCCAGCTTGTTATGGGCCTCAGATTGCTTCTCAAACCTCCAAAACAGGCCCATACACCTCTAACTCTCTCCATTTTATTTATTTTTGTTGTAATTGATTTAATCATTTTTTATTATTTTCTAACCAATCAATTTTTTTCCTTTAATAAAATTGAAACCAAAAAATATTTTCTTTATTAAATTAAATTTCAGTATTTTACATTTTTTAACAAATCTCTTAATTAATTTAGATTTTAATTAGAAATAACTTTAATATATTTTTGTAAATAATTAAAATTAATTAGACTTAATTAGGTTTTTGCTAACAATAATTTATTTTATTTTATTTCTTTAATTACCAAAAATCCAAAAAATATTTATTTTCATTTAATTTATTTATTTATTTATTAATTTAATAATTAACTTAGGTAATTTCTCCCTTAATTCAAAACAACAAAAAATCTTTTTTTTCTTTAATAACAAAGGGTCAAAACCCTAGAACTTGCGCTCGATTTAATTTTCCACACGCGATCTTTTTTTTATTTAATATTGTACTTGTTCTCGGTTTGTAATAAATAATTAGGACCATTTATTTAACGCTTTATTTATTTTTCCGCATTTAAATTTCAAAGGGTTGCTTTTGGCGATGTAAATATCCAACGCCTTGTAATTTAATTTCCGTAATTTATTTTCCGCAAATTATAACTGTTAGATGTTTGATAATAGGTATGCATGACAATACTGAATGTTTTAACCTAAAATCAACATAGATCACCATTAACATGTACAAAGATAAAAAAATAACTGAAAACGACACACTCGCACATGCGCACTCTTAGGGTACACCCCACTTGGTTGCCTTCGTACGCGATCATTGAGTATAGGTCACTTTAGAGGTCGCCCTCTTGTCCAAAGATCATAGTCGCCTCGAAACGGTTGCCTCGGATATTGTTGCCTCAAAACAAATGATCTAAGACACCAGGGTTACCGCTAAGGCATCCTAACATTGCTTTGGTGACCGTAAGTCCCGCATTCGAATTGACCCTTAAACTCCAACAACGATGCTACCTACTCATCAATAGTGGGATAGCATTGTCTAAAGGAAGATAGCATAGAACGATTCCTTTTTCGAGTAGGTAGATGGTTCTTAAGTACTTTCTCTTTCAAAAACAAAACTCTTCACACTTACACTTTTCGAACAAAGTTTTCAAAAACACTTCATACACTCTTGAGGATAGAAGCAAGAGTTGAATCGAAGTTTTCAAAACAAAAACTTTTTCAAACCCACAAGCACAAAGAAAGCAATTTTGAAAACAATATGAGCAAGTATCTAAGAGCCTGTGGATAACCACAGATAGAAAGGGTGCTAATACCTTCCCTTTCTATAATCTACCCCCCGAACGCGAGAAATATCTCGATAAAGGAATTTTTCTGTGCTTTTTTCCTTTCCTTGTTGGATAAAATAAAATTCGGTGGTGACTCTTGCTTACCGCGACATTTTGTGAAAACAAACACAAAACGCAAACCAGCATTCCAAAAAATAGTCAGTTCTTCCCACCGTATCACACACCCATTAGTAGGGAGGGACTTGATTATCACAGGTACAGACGGTGACTATGTTACGATGGTGACTATTTTTTTGTTAGTGACTCTGGTTATGTTGTTGACTTAAGTTCTGTTGGTGACTCTGGTTATGTTGGTGACTTAAGTTCTGTTGGTGACCAAGTTCTGATAGTTTCGGCATGTTTTTTATGGTAACTTGATACTGTTATTGACTATGTGTTCTACTAGTTTTATTCCGTACTTCTCACCTTATGATGTCCGTTTATTTTGGTAGTTCAGTAGTTATCTTTTATGATAGGGAGATTTTGGTCTCATGCAGTTGCTGATCCACTTGGTACTTGATTCTTTTATGCTCCAAGGTGGCGTCGAACCTTTAATTCGGTGATATTAATTATTCAATGTAGAGACGGTGCAACCATTTTCGTTGTTTATGGAACCTTGATCACGTGTTCTTACATACATAATATGTTAACATCATTTTAACACACATGTTCTTTCCATTTCCAAGGAACCATGCTCTTGAGCTTTGTGTTCTACTTCTCCACCTTTTACTGGTTTAAAATCAAAATTAAAAGTATGTGAGTTCCTTGGAAATGATAGAACATGGCATTGAATCCACTCACGCATCTCATGCATATTCATGCATTCATACTAGGTACTCAGAGTTGGAGATTCATATTCATACTTCATATTCTCTCCAGAGTTACAGACTTGAACTCTTGTTGTTACATGTTCAGAGATCAGTTATGGAACAACTTCGTGGGATATTGGTCGGGATGAAGATTCATATATGGTTATTTGTGGTATACATGCAATCCTTCACCCGTGATTGGGAACTCTTGGAGAAGGAAGATAATCAGTTGAAGACCCAGTTGAGTCAGGTCATGGAAGTCTTGATGATAGTTTCAACAATCCTACACCAACTATTGCAACATGGGTTATTCTCTTCTCATCCACTATCTTGAGTGCTTGTAATGTCTTATCAGTAGATGGTTCCCATTTACCAGTTGAATTCAAGAGGCTTGTTTTATCAGCAAGAACAGAAAAAGCCTGAAGAGAGATTTTGATCCCTTCTCATTAATTTTATTCTCATTTGTTTCCACACTTGTTTGAGCTTCAATGGGTTAGGCCTCGTACTTCAGTATCGTCTAAAAATCCTCCTTCCAGATCCAGTTATCAATGCCATATGTGGTTACCACACCGTGGTACCGGTTATTCAATCAGGGGAACTCTCCACAGCTTTGATCTCCCTGATCTTCTCGTCAGCAATCGGTGCTTGTTTCCCAAGTTAATCCATGGGGAAAAGCTTTTAAGAAAATATAGAAGAAGACTGAGAAGTATGTTGATACCATCTCAATGCCTTACATCCTTTCCCTTCCTGGTTTGTTGGGAATTCAATTAATTAAGCTTCATACTTTGGAGACTATTTAGTTGATTAATCTCTCTCCTAATGCAAATGCTAAGTGTGTCTCCCATTCTGGGGCATTTTTCCGTAATGTTGAAGATTGCAAGATGGGTTAAGTAAAGTCCAGCTTCTGTCTGGCCTCTTTTCCAAAGTCCAATTTTTATTTGGTAAACAGTTTCGAACCAAAGTCCAGCTTATGTCTGGTGTCTTTTCCAAAGTCCAATTTTTATTTAGTAAACGGTTTCGAACCAAAGTCCAACTTTTGTCTGGTGTCTTTTCCAAAGTCCAATTTCTATTTGGTAAACGGTTTTGAACCATTTCTCACCAACTGAATGTTTCTTCTGTGTGATAAAAGATGGATTGCATCTCTCTCGTGTTGTAGAAGATACTTGGTGATTCAATGTATGCAATTTTTCTTGGGACACCATTCACCTTCTCTTTTAAGAGAATCTCTGGTGAGTATATTCTGGGGCACTCCGCTATTCAGTTGAAGACGGTTTCTCATCCAGAGATAAAGTGCAAGTTTAGATCAATTCATATAATATTGTGTCCAAATTAGCGGGGAATCTCTTATCCAAGTGAGCCTTGAGGTTGCTGAAGATCATTTGAAGCAATCAGTCCATATGGAGTCTTGTCTCTTGACCATGGAAATTTCAAATTTCATTTGCATTCTCATTTGCAATCATAATTGTTTTGTTCAATACTTTCTTGTATGAAAACTTGCTCATCTTTTTAAATATTAAATCATAACATGTTGAATATGTTTGTCTTGAATTATTCCATTTGTTAATACTATAATTTGTTTTAATATGTTTTTTATATTTAACTCTTGTTAATAAAGCAATAACTCTAGAGGGAGGATGACAAAAATTTACCTGGAACCTCAAGTGGTATGCTTTTTAGTAAAAACCTTGCTAACGATGTACAGGCCTTGTTTCAATCCCCAAACACTGGATATATAAGGGAGATAGACCCTCGTTAACCCCTCTGAGCCTTCGAAGTAGGAGTTTCTTTTATGTTCAGAAAAAACCCTTATTTTTAACCCGGGGTAAGATAGATGTTCAATTAATCTGATCGAGCATTCAAATGTCAAAAGGAGTGTCCCATCTGAGGATCACCACACCTTATCCCTCGCATTATGAGGTTCAGAAAAGATCAGAACCACAATGGTTATTTCCTCACAAAATCCTGAGGCCGAGATTGAATCGATACAACAATGGTTATCCCTCACCGACCAAGGAACGAAGCAGTCACTTTCTTCCAAAAAGTCCAAAGACTTAGGGTCACACAACTTGTTCAAAAGGGAAAGTATGTTTTAGAAAGAAAGAAAAAAACCCGCTAAGTCAAAACTTGAAATCAAGTCGCTTAGGCAAAAGTTAGAGCATACCGCTGGACTTTCAAATTGAAATTCAAAAGAATTTGTCCAAGCAAAAGTTACGGAAAGCGAAAAGGAATTTGAACATCCCGAAAGGAAAAAAAGGATTATCCAATAAAAATCCTCATCAAAAGAAAATTTTTGTGATCGAACTCTCAAAAAACCAAAGGTTAAGTGACTGTCATGTCCATGAAATCGATATGGTTCCTCAACCATCATAAACTCTTTTGAGAGATGAGTGCTCGTATCGAGTTAACTGAATGTAAGACTGGAGAACATCACGGAGAATGGGTGGGAATCAAATAAATTATAGCCTTAAAAACCTTTTTTCTAAAAATTGTGAACCAGGCCACGTTACAACCCTTAAAAGTCCTAATTGAGGCATGGGTTAATTCGAAAGAAAAACTGTTATGAGAGTACGGTAAGCTGACTCCAAGGAGTCTTGCTAAAAACTTTTTGAGTTGGTATCACTCCCTCTTTTACTTTCTTTGTACAAAAAGATTTTGATGTTTCGACATCTTTTCAACAAAAGTTTTCTAACTTCAAGACAAGCATAAGGATTTGCATTAGAATTATCATTCTTAGGATAAAACATTCTTTGCATATGAAAAAATGCTTAAACATCAAGCGAGCTTGCATAATGAGCATCAGATGAAGAGTTTGATTATCCTGAGGGACGAATTGCTTCAGGAATCTGTTAAAAAGAATGATCTTAATCTGGGGCATGCTTTCTAGCTACTCCTTTGAATTGAAGAAGACTAGTTTGAGAGATTAATCAAGAACTATTTGTTTGATGATTGTGTGGAAGTTTTGTCTGCCCCCAAATCTCTGATTGAGCAATGGTGTATCATTTCCAATTGGTCCCGAAGGACAATTTTCCTCAAGCGTCCTCTTGAGCACGAAGCAGTTCAAGTTGATAAGTATGATTGTGTACTAGCTTGTTTTGAAGATGTAAGTCAATTATCCTGAGGAGGTTTTATCTTACAAACACCGTGAACTTCTCGTTCCTCTGTGAGCCTAAGGTAAGGAAATGGTTTGCCAAGATTCCTCCTGGGGAAATCAAGTCAAGATCCATTAACTCTCAAAGTTTCATCAATTTGAGGCAGTTGTGTCGAGATTCATTGAAGCCACTTCTAATATTGATTAGTCAGAGGCCGTTTTTCCAAGTTTGTAACATTGAGGAAGTTTATCTGGATGGTACAGATCTCAGGAAGTCCTTTCAAGGCACTTTCTTCAACAGCCCTACGTACTGAGGCAAGGCATTATGCAGGGGCAGTTTCCCCATTTCATAATTTATCTGTTTAAATCCGGTTGCAGGATGAATAATTTGTGAAGGTGAAGAGCATGACAAGAAGTCGGGATTGTTATCCTTAGCTCATAAGAATTTTAAGTCTTGGTATTGTTGTTCCTTTATCAGAAGTTTAGATCTTTATCTCCAACTAAATTCAGGAGCCTTATTCTCATCACAGATCTCAGGAAGTCGTCTCGAGGAGAATCTCTTCAAAGGTTAGTCAAGCTGAAATAGTTACATTGAGATTCAATAAATCTCTCCATGGACCTATTGTGTCATAGAATTATTCAAACCTCGAATAATTTGAAGCAAATTATCTCAAGTCAAAATGGTGCCATATGTCCACAAGGACCCTCTCCAGTGAAGTTGGCACACTATTCTTGGGGAACATTCAATGGTTTGTTTCACAAAAGCTATCATTTTCCTTAATCATCTATGTAATTCGCCATTACCAAAGCAACTTCTTTCTAGATGAGTAAAGATTCCCCTAACACTGAAGTTTCTACTTCTCACAAGTAAGTCTTCCCAAATGAGAAATTTTAAGATTGACCAACTGGAATTCTGGATTAAAATAATCTTGTTCTTCAAATGCTTGAAGTTTTGTCTCCCAGTATCACCTAGTAGAAAGTCTTTTGACTGAAAGTTATGATCTTTTGATATGGATTTTCCATTTCTCGGTAAATCTAACATATTTAAGATTAGTCATTGGTTCCTATATTTGGTTGAATATCTTCTTATCCCCCGGTGAAGTCACTTCATGAATACCAAATCTATTTAAGATTAGTCATTGGTTCCTATAGATTTCTAAGGTTTCTACTACTCCCTAGTAAATCTCCCCAAGCAAAGAATTTTAAAGATTTACTAATTGGTATTTTAGATTATAAGAGCTTTATTCTCCATATGCTTGAAGTTTTGTCTCTCAGTATCACCTAGCAGAAAGTCTTTTTACTGGAAGTTTTGATCTTTTGGTATAGAATCTTCATTTCCTAGTAAGTGACATGTGTTATGTTGTGCTCATCAGAGAATGTCTATTCCCTGAAGTGGAGTCTTCTCATCCCCAGTTAAAGTCGAGAGTTTCTTTGGAAATTTCTCCTATTCCCCGGCGCAGTCACTTCATAAAGATTTCTTGTTCAAGAATTTTCTAATCTCCATAGCAAAAGCATGGTTTTCTTTTTGCTAAGAATCTTTTATTATCCTGAGTAAAGACTGTTCAAGTTTGTTCCATTTCTTAGCAAATTCATATGAGCATCATCTCACTTCCTCAGAGGAGGTTGTTTATGACGACCTCTTGTTCAAGATTTCCCGTTCCCCAATGGAGCTGCCTTATTTGAGATCTCGCTCTCAGGAATTTTCATTTCCCTATCTAATTTGTGTTGGGTTTATTTCATCTCTCCAGTAAAGACTATTGTTTGAGACCTCTTATTCAGAATTTCTCCTTTCCCCAGTGGAGTTTCCTTCATAAATCTCTTATTCAGAAATCCTCATCTCCCATGTGAAGTTTCCTTATCAAAAAATCACCTATTCTGGAATTCTCATTTCATCAATGGAGTTGTTTCATCAAAAGTACTTATTCACAGATTCTCTCTTTTCCCAATAGATCTCAATCTTGGATGTTGATAAGTGTTACTTACCCAAAGGAATACACTATTGTGATTCCTAGCCCCAGGATAAAGCATCATAGCAGGATTTCATTTTGATTAAAGCACATCCTTATTCCCCAGTGGAGCTGAAGATTCTCGTATTTCCTGCAGTAGCATATTTTGTTGAGTTTCTCATACAAAGAATATATCATTCCCGACAAGGGTTCTGTTTGAAAGGTCTCTTGCCCCCATAATGGATCTTCATATCCTTGGCAATATAAGTTTTCGTTATCCCCAGTGAGAAATTGACACGTTATCAAACAAAAAAAGTCGGGTGAATATTGATTTCCCACAGGCCCCATTTTATTACTGCTCTCTCCAGCAACGTCAAGTATCCATTTGGCATTTCTTCGTAGATATTACGGTTATAATCTGATCTTCTCTAAGTGAAATTTGCAATTTATTTTTGCAGGTTTTATCAGGGTTTGGCCTGTGGTTATTGGTTTTTTCGTTTCGCCATTCCCCAGTGAAACATCTAAACATGCATCATTACATTGCATCCTCAAAGTATATTGTGTCCATTCTCTCTTGGAACATTACTCCATAGAAAAATGATTCAAACATGCATTGAAACATAAGCCATTATTATTTCTGTTTTCCCCATTGAATTTACTAAAACTTCGAATTATATACCCAGCGAAGTCTCCATCCTCAGTATCTCAGTTTCACCCCCATACAAATATCTTGTTGATGTTAATCATTTGAATGTTTGAGTGTCTACTCTTGATTGTAGTTCAATTTTACCCTGGCACAGTTTTCTCGGGTTTAGTCTTTACTAGTCTCGTTGGTTCATTCCAATGTCTATTGATGTATCTTCTGAATACAAGTTTCGTCCTGATATTTTTTTTCAGCGGGTTTTTAGTAGTACACCCTAATCACCTTGCTATGGGTCGAGTTTTGAGTTGTGTCTCCTCACCCGCGCATGAAATTCAGTTTTCGTTCTGGTACTCATCTAGTTTAGGCATGTCTAACTAGTTATAAGGATTTGAGTTTCATCTTGTTTTCTTTTCATACCTTGGACTTCCATCAGTGTTTGATTACTGAATCCTTTTTTGGTTTTCGTTTACCGAGTCTTTTTTGTAGTGTTCGTTTAACTGTGTCCTTGGTTGAAATCAGTCTCCTTTTTTCCTTAGATTCTTCTATCATTTTTCGTTTATTGTTTATCCATGGTCCGAGACTAGCAAGTGCTCTGAGAAACGTGTGCTCTCATCATTTTGCTTTGGGTCGAGTCTTGATCTCATTGCATGTGCATGAAATCCAGTTTTTTTTCCTGGTACTCATCTAGTTTGTCTTGTCTTTTTGTTTCTTACCCTCTTGATTTCAGAATTATTTTTATGGATTATGTTTCATCATATTCAATCATTCATTTGAGATGGGATCAAGGTATTCTTATATTTATGGTCTTCTTCAAGGTAAAGGAATGGTTGTGTTGTCAATCAGTGCCAAGGAAGTTCTTATATCCTCTCTCTTGTGACCATACAAGCTACATGGTTCTGAGTTCAGGCGTTCATCGTTCTCCTATGTTTGTCATCTTCACTTCTTAGATTTCTTTGCAAAGGCATGAATTTAGAGGTATGGATTCCTTAATGATTCTTGAATATATTCTCGCATGCTTATCAGTTGGATTAAAGTCTTGGACAAGATCACCACTTGGTTCATTATATAATTAGAGTTTCTCATCTCAGGTGTGTAATTCAGTGTGTAATTCTGTTTATTTATCAATGGAAGTTCGGTTGGGATTTTCGTGTCAAATTTTATTCTCTACTAGTTTCCTAAAAGGCATAACTTGACAAAGATTGGATTCTTTAGTTGATTAAATTACGAGGATGATATTGTAATCAAGCACATCTTTTGTTTCATTCATTTGAGGCTTGATTGGTTCGAATCTGAGATTGAATTTCAAACTCGAGAGTTGAATTGAATTTGGGTTCATTATTATTTTGAACTTGGATTATCTTAATTTAATTGAAGCGCTTAAATGTTTGCAAGACTAAAAAGGTCGTGTGGATTTCTTGAAAGATACTTAGAACCTAAGGGTTTTGTCAAAAAAGTTCATTAAGGCACCATGCAAAATTGCAAAGTTCATTCATGGTTTCAATTATCTTTCAAGGTTCTTTGAATTTGGACTTAAAAGAGGTTTTAACACAAAGCTTATTTAACGAATATCATTCAAGTTACATTCATCGTCCAACTTGGATTCAAGAGTTTCATTCAAAATTCAAGGTTTGACTCAAGTTTCTCAACCAAGTTATCATCACCCAATTCCATTGAAATATTTCCAACAATTTTCTCCATTTAATTTCAACACAAGTTACATTCACCATTTACAAGTCCCGTTTTTTAATATATTTTTTGTTTCTAAGTCACTTCAAGATTACAAGACAAGTTATGGTTTTTACAAGGCAAACTCTAATAGAATTCCTAATCTAGCAAGTCTAACTCTATGGTTCCTAAGAGAGCTTTCCCTTTGCTTCTCTTTGTAAATTTCCCTCCAAACTTTAAGATTCTCTCCAAAATTCATGTCGTAGTTTCCTCCTTTCTCCCTCGTCACCATCATTTACTCACATGAAACAAAGAGAAATAAAATAGCTAGAACAATTATCAAAATGAGAAATAATAAGAAATTCAAACAAAGTTGCTTTTTCAATTTCATCATAAGGGTTTGTGAAGGAATCAAATTTAGGGCGTTATGAATTCAATCACATTCACAAATCCAACAATGGGCATCATACTTTTGTTTCACAACATAATCAGAATTTCAATACTAAATCATAGGCCTAACTTCATCCATTTCAAATCACAAACTAATTTTGGTTCACAAAGGAGGTACAAAAAGAATAAAACTCAGGATTTCATCATAGTTAGCAATACAAAAATCACATTTTTAAGCCCAGTACAGCATCGCGGTTTAGCAAGGAAAAACAAAGTCAAAAGTCATATTCAAAGCCCAATAGCATCAAGTTGCACATATTAGTAAAAGGCCACAAACAAGAAAAGTCAGAAAAATTATAACCAACGGAACTCGTGAAAGCCCAATGCTCTAGCCTCATAAATATTGTTTCAAGCAAAAGTCAGAAGTACATCTCATCATGGGCCAAAAACCTCTCTACTACAAATCATAAGTAAAGGCCAGAACTTGGTTCACAATAGAGGTCCAAAAAAAGCAGTTTACTACAGTAAAAACACCTCAGTGAAATCAAAAAACAGCATTGCAAGCCCATCATTCATAAGAGTTATTGCAGTAAACAAAGTTTCACAAACAATAACATATCAGAAATCATAAAGCCTAAGAAATAATTTTATCACATGCCTGTTAATAGAATCGGTCATTAAACCCAAACGGTGAAAACCCTAATTTCAGTATCACTATATAAATAATCATTGCACTAAAATCATGGGGGATTCAACTGTTCACGAAACCAAAAGTTGCACAGCCAAGAACAACACAAACCCTACTTTTCGTTCATCTTCCATTCACAAACACTTCAAATTCATCAGAAATCAAATTTGTTCACAGATAACAAAATCGCAGCAAACTTTAATCAAAGCTAACCATATTTCATTCATAATCTTCCTAACTAAACCCTTAAGAAGCCTGAGAGATAAAAGAGGAAAAGATGTTTTCGTAAGGAATCAGAAAGATATTACCGGGAGAGCCACTACTGTTAAAACCTCTGATCTCGCTTCAGAGAGGTTGTTTCAATGTTCCAGAGCTCAGATCCTTTATCGTCGCTTCGTTTAATCCAAAAATCGCAAATATCAGTCGTTAGGGTTTCCATAACCCTCTTCAAGATCTACACACAACCTTCAAGCATCTTCAAAATTTAACCATGTATTAGTACTCAGAAGAAGAAGACGAAGCGAAAGATGCAAGAATATTGATGATCGGAGCCAAATCGCGATTTTTGGTGCGGCGGATCCTTCGTTTCCAGTAATTGCCATTTAGGGAGAAGTGAGAGAGTTGAGAAGATGAAAGAGAGGGAGTATTATAATTCTAAATATTTGTTATTAATATTTTTTTTATTAATATAAGTTTAATTAAAACACTAATATGGCAGTGACACTTGTCACCGCCCTTATGGCCATTGTGTATTTCTATGCAGGCATCTAATCATAGCAACCATGTGCACTCTCAATCATCACCGTCAGATCCCAACAAACTGAGATCAAAAGCTCTAGAAAGCAAGCTCATGGTGGACTCTCTAGATCGATGCACACAGGATCAGGCAGACCTCATATTGGGCTTGAATTTGCCTTGGTTGCAGCACCCCCCTGAAGGAGACACACAAGACCCTCAGCCAACTTGGGCTTCTATTGTTGGGCTTGGGACTAATTTATATCCCCCCCCCCCCTGTTTACTTCAAATATTAGGCCCATTTTTCATTTTTGTTTTTGTTTTGTGTTCTATATTTCTTTTTTTAATCATCATTTGTTTTGTTTTATTGAAAATATATATAAAAAAAATATTATTTGTTAAATAAATAATTAAATTAATCAGTTTCATTTAATATTATTAATCATTTTATTAGTTAATTTTATTAAGTAAAATGATTTAGTATAATTAGTTATTTAATTAAATTCGTTTGGGTTGTAGTGTTTGTTTATTTAGACTTTTTATCGTATTATCGATTCAATGCATCCCCATTCATAAACGTGTTCCCCAATTCACATATGGTTTGTAATAGCTTAAAATTGTATTGCTTTGTTATTTCTTTATATGTTTAAATATTTCTATTATGCATATTTTGTTCAAATAGAACACATGGCCTCCTCTCGGGCTCATCATCAATGAAAAGGTATCCATCTACAAAATGCATACTTGCGCACATTCATAGTTTGGTCCTGGGATTTTCTACAACGACAACTATTTGATCGGTTTTTTCAATTGGTCTTTTTAAATACTAGCGCCATACTAGTCCCACTTTCTAGGAGAATTCATATTGTCACCTTGTATGGGCTTTTGATTTTTATCTTATGCATTAAAGAAACTCTCTTCTCTCCCTTTGGTCCATATACCAAGCATATTCTTAAAGGGTCTCATAGTTGAGTTTGGGCATGGCCATTCTCATAAGATTAATCAAGCTTTGCCCTTGGTTAGTCATAACCCGAATCAATCATTTTGGTCCATATACCAAGTGTTACATGCATAAAAAAGGGTCTCATAGTTGATTTAGGGCATGGCCATTCTCACGAGACTAATCAAGCTTTGCCATTGGTTAATCATAACCCGAATCAAACACTTCAGTCCATATACCAAGTGTTCCATGCATAAAAAAGGGTCTCATAGTTGAGTGTGGACATGGCCATTCTCACGAGATTAATCAAGTTTTGCTCTTGGTTAATCATAACCTGAATCAATCACTTTGGTTTGTATACCAAGTGCTCCATGCAAAAAAAGGTCTCATGGTTGATGGTAGGAGCACATAGTCTCACAAGATTAATCAAGTATACCCCTTGGTTAATGATAACCTGATTCAACTCCCATACCCCAAGCATTCCATTTATCTCGTGGATACTTGTGCTATGATTTTTGCAATCGATTGTTGATGCAGCCTGAATATTCCTAATTGATGGTTGATTGAGGAGGTTCAAGGAGCCGTTCTGTAGAGTTTTCTTATCTCATGCACTTTGAAGAGGCAACGGACCTACTTCGTTAGGTATATCGTGACTTCATTCTTATTTATGCATTTTAATGCTTTCTAGAGATGATGTCAAGTAGGATTTTACTATTTTCTTTGCCATGTCAAGTAGGAATAGAGATGCATGAAAGGGACCTCCATTGCTGATATATGTCAGGAATCCCTCTGGTTTATCTATAAACCTGTTTAAGGGAATTCCGCATATGTGCCTTGTTTCCTACTTGTGTTTGTTTAAAATCCTAACTTTGAAGTAGGTATTCTGCAGGTGTGATTACATGTGTGCTCGTATATCCCCCCGCCCCAATAAGTCATCAAAAGGAGGCGCACGGAAAGGGACTATAATCGACCCCGGCACATTCTAGTCAGTGTCATCCTGGGCTCGCGTTGTACGTTGATGCTTTAGATTTATGAAGATCATGTATATCGAGTCGGTCATGTGGAAAAGGGTGTGGTCTCAACCCCCACCATTTGTCAGGAGTACTCAATGGCCATTGTTGAAACTTCATTACCCGCTTGTTTGCTTCGGGTGATCCGTTCCACTTAGCTAAAGTAATGCTTTTCTTTTTTATTTCATCTCAGTCTCCCGCTTGTTTGCTTCGGGTGATCCTCCCCCCTTAGCTAAAGCATTTTCTATTTGTACCCCAATCCTCTGAAGTCAGTACACCCCAATTGTGTGTTTTTCCAAAGAATTTATTTGATATGCCATGCTCCCTTAGGATTTCTCGTGTAGGGTTAGTCCTCGAGCTAGACATTAGGATATATATCCATGTATGTTCAATTAGGTAGATATTTGCCTTTCTTCCTTGATGTAGGGCCATTACTGTATGATTACACTAGGGCTAGAGATTATGATAGTCTCCCTTAGTTGTTTTCTTTTCTTTGCATATTGCATCTGAAAACGAAAACTTTCTTTTTCTTGGAAAATCATAGAACATATCTAATGAACTTAAATCCTTCTTCAAGGTAAAAAAATACAAACAAATCTTAATTTTTTGTGCGCCTTTTGGCTTTGTTTTATATTTTGTTAAATCTGCATCTTACCACCTTTACCGTGATATTTTACTATCTTTGTGACAATGTTTCTCCATCGCGTATGTTTGTTATCCTACTTTGATTTTCAATATCATTGTTAGGTGTGATGTTTTATCGTCTAAATTGTAATGTTTTGCCATCTTTACCATGATATTTTATTATCTTTGTGTCGATGTTTTACCATCATGTAAGTGTTATCCTACTTTGATTTTCAATATCATTGTTAGGTATGATGTTTTATCATCTAAATTGTAATGTTTTTCCATCCTTGCCATGATGATTTGCTATCTTTGTGTCATGTTTCGCCATCGCGTATGGTTTTCATCCTACTTTTATTTTCAATATCATTTCTATGTGTGATGTTTTATCATCTAAATTGTAATGTTTTTCCATCATTGTTGATGTTTTGCAATCATTGTTGATGCTTTTCCTTTGTTGTTGATGATTTTCCATCATTGTTGATGTTCTTCCATTGTTGTTGATATTTTGCCATCATTGTCGTTGTCTTGCCGTTGTTGTTCATGTTTTGTCATCGTATTTGATGTTTTTCCATCTTAATTATTTCTTTTGTCTTTTCAACTAAAAAACACAAACAAACCAAAACCTATGAGCTGAACTACAGTTGCTCTGATTCCTTAAAAGGGATACGTAGGCAGAGGCTTTTGTGGGGACTAATCGAGCACGACTTTGTAAAATCTTCCTTCTTTTCCCTGCATTTTCTTTCACATGCATTCCCTTTTAGCTTTTAAGCTTTAGACATAGATTTTATACACCCTTAAACTTCCTTCATCGCGTAAACGACTCCCTTACCCGATCTCTCAATCGAAAGACTGTGATTTCACCCTCTTCAGGTTTTCTTGATGTTCACCTTTCCCTTTCGGAGAGATAAAATATGTTTGATGGCGACTTCATTGATTTTATATTTTGATGATTATTCAGCCGGTTGTTTCAGAAAGAAAGTAAAAAGATGGAGTGATACCAACTCAAAAGTTTTAGCAAGCCTCTTAGGAGTCATATTACCGTACTCTCGTTACAGTATTGCTTCGAATTAACCCATGCTTCAGTTAGGGCTTTCAAGGGTTAACGTGGTATAGTTCACGGTTTTAGAAAAAAAGGATTTAAGGCTCAAAATTATTTGGTGCCCATCCATTCTACATGATGTTCTCTAGTCATACATTCAGTTAACTCGACACGAGCACTCATCTCTCACAAGGAGTTTATGATGATTGAGGAACCAATGAGGTTTCTTGGACACGACAGTCACTTCCCCCTCTTTTTTTGGTGCCGAATCACACGACTTTGTTCCTTTGAGGATTTTTCTTTGTAATCATTTTCTTCCTTTCAGGCTTTTCATTTTTCTTTTTGTTTTCCCTAACTTTTTCCTGGAAAAATTCTTTTGAATTTTGATTTTGAAGTCCAGCGGGATGCCCTAATTTTTTCCTATCATTTGCTTTCAAGTTTTTTTCTTTTTGACTTAGCGGCCTTTCTTTCTTTTATTTTTTCAATCATTCTTTTTTCTTTTGAACCAGTCGTGTGACCCTAAGTCTTTTAACTTGCCAAAAAGTGGTGACTACCTTGTTGTTTGGTTGATGAGGGATAACCACTATGGTATCATCATCTTTGTTCCTCTTGATGGTTGAAGGATAACCATTGTGGTTGATCCTTAGATGCGCACTCCTGATGAAATTTGAATACTCGATCAGATTAACTGAATACTACCTTGCCCCAGGTTAAACAATGAATAGTTTTTTCTGAACTGAAAAAGAAACTCCTACTTCAAGGCTCAAAGGGGTTGACGAAGGTTTATCTCCCTTATACCTCTGGTGTTTGGGAATTTGAAACAATGCTTGTACATCGTCAGCAGGGTATTACTGAAAAGCATACCGCTTGAGATTCTAGATATATTTCTAATTATCCTCCCTCTATAGGTATTTGCTTTGTTCACAAGAGTTGAGTATCAAAGCAAAGAAAAAAATTTAAGAGTGAATATGAATAGATTAATTCAAGACAAATATATTCGATGCGTTACGATTAATATTCAAAAAATAGGCAAGTTTTTCATACAAGAAAGAACTGAACAAAACAAAAAAAGATTACAAATGAGAATGCAAATGAAAATAGAAAATCGCCATGTTGAGGTGACTAGACTCTGTATGGATTGATTGCTTCTAATGACTTTCAACAGTCTTGATGCTCACTCGGGCACAAGAATCTCATTCTTCTCAGGCACGAACACAATTGTCTCTAAATTGGTCCAAACTTGGACCTTATTTCTGAATGTTATACCTTCTTTAATCGAATGGCCAGGTGTCCCATCCTGGTAATTACATAAGATTCCTTCAAAATGAAGGATGGATGTTGTACCAAATGAATTTGCATTAATTGAATCACCAAGTATCTTTTACAACACAAAAGAGATATAGTCTATCTTCTATCACACAAAAGAAACATTCAGTTGGGGGGAAAGAGTCTGAGACAATTTACCAAACAGGGATAAGACTTTGAAAAAGAAGCCAGACAAGTGTCGGACGTTATACTTCAACCTCTTGCGGTCTTCAATATTATAACTTCTTGCGGACTTTATACTTTACACGTCTAGCATTTGCATCAAAATCAGGAGAGAGGTTTGTGGGAGGAGGGCCCAAAGAACAAAGATTTACCAATTGAATTTCCAACAGATGAGAAAGTAACTGGATGTAAGGCATTGGGATTGTATCAACATGCTTATCACGCTTCTTCTACCTCTGCTGATAAGCTTTGCCCCATGGATTCACTTGGACACTAGAAACTAGTTGCTGACAAAAAAATATGGGAACACGGAGTTTTGGATGAGACCCACAAAGTATTTCATGATTTGAAAAAGGTCCCATATGATGGGTATGAATGACAGCTTTTGTTGCAACAGCGTATACATGATCACTTTCCTTTGTTGACATTGCCTTCAGAACTTCGACACCTAACTCAACCGATTCGCCAACTGGTTATTTTTCTCCCTTAAGGATTTATGACCATGGGCCATTGCTTGTATGTCCACCACACACAACCCCATCTAACCTTTCATCTCATCTAATTCCCCACGAAGTTATTCCATGGATTTTACGGATCACAGAGCGGTGAGAAGTCAAGATTCACAATTCAAACGAATACAAGGCCAAAATAAGAATTTCCCTAACTCTGAGTACCTATTATGGATGCATGAAGATGCATGAGGTGTATGAGTAGATGCAATGCTATGTTCAATCATTTTCAAGGAACTGATATGCTTTGAATTTTGATTTAGATCCAGTAAGAGATGAAAAAGCACAACACAGGGTTTGCAACCACGATTCCTTGGGAATGAAGAGAACATGTAGATTAACTGTTTTTCATGTATACATTTATTTTTTTGTAAAAATAAATATGCCATGATGCAAGTTCAATAACATGGAATTAAGGTTTCGGCAATATTGGCTATTGTGTTATCTCTGAATACCGAGAATACAAGAACCACAAATCGGATACATAACCAGAAAGCCATAGTCACCAACAGAACATAAGGTCACCATCGGAACAAAGTCACCATCTGTACATGTAAAGATTATTCCATCCCCACTCACGGGTCAAGACTAGGTCTGGGTAAGGTTAATAGCAACTCAGAATCCCGGGTCCGCCTGAAAATATTATCGTCGTACACCTATGTGATAACAATAATACCTCATTTGAACCTCATATGAGCATGGATGACATGGCCACACTAGAAAGATCTATATCCCCTAGCCATCATGTTTCACTCTATTCTTATGTGTTCCTAAGATTTTACAACTCTGGCCTGGGTATTGAGCCTTTTACCTCAATAGTATCTCCCACCCAACAAGGAAACACAGAAGCCAGCACAGCACCACTATATGGAAAACAATAAAGATGCAATGCAAACAGATGCTCATATAAACATGTACAAATGAATTAACTGTAAAACATTAAAAATGAACACCCTACGAAAAGAGAACAACATCTAGAATGACTCCGGGATGGACCATCATTTGGTCAATCTTTCCCCAGTGAAGTCTCCAGCTAAAATAATAGGTCGAGCAATCATCGAGAGAAAATCAATGAAGTCGCCATCAAACATTCACTGGAAGGGAAAGGTAAACATCGAGTAAACCTGATAATGGTGAAATCATGATCAAACTATAGAGAGATACGAGTAAGAGAGTCGATTACCCAAGGGGAAGCTATTAGCACCCCTCACGTCTGTGGTACCCCATGGGATCCACTCTTATTGTTCTAATTAAAAGGTGTGTTCAAATCTAACGATTACGAGCTAATAAAAAATGCAAAGAGGGAATGCATGAAAAAGAAAACATGGGGAAAAGAAGGAATATTTACAAAGTTTCACTCTCCTGGGCCCCGTGACCAAATTCCTACATATCCCTTTAAGGAATCAGAGCATTGTAGTTTGGCTCAAAAGTTTCCGTTTGATTTGTGTTTTTTTATGGATAATGTCGCATTCGCATCCTTACGGTTAGGATTTCAATTCGTGCTTGGTGTTGCAGCTTGTAAAAGACTCATGCTCGGCCCCTCGCACACTTAGCATTTCTAAGTTGTTAGAATTTGAAACAACACATCCTTATTGAAAAGGTTTTAAAGGGAAAAACGTACAAAGACAAAAAAAGGTTTGCATTGGTTTGTACTTTTTATTGTAAAAGAATTTGTGACTTGAACTGTAATAAAGTTCGAAAGTGAAAATAGAGAGAGGCTCAGTCTAAACGGATTCGCTCTACCCCACATGACTTAACTGCATACGATTCACATCTTCCTTTATTAAGTGTTTTAGAATTTTCAAAGAAAAAGAGGTTTTAGTTTTAAGAATTCAAAAGGGAAAGAAAAATGTCTAAGGGAAACTATCTAGCTCTATCCCTAATGTTATCATACAATGATGGCCCTAAGGTTCGGATAACAAAAAGGGAAATCTCTATTTACATTGAAATGCATAAATTACAACCTAATGTCCAACTTGAATCGAAAACAAGACAAACAATCCTAAGGGAACATGAAAAGGTTAGAACCTAATATCCAACTTGAATCCAAAACGAGACAAGTAAACCTAAGGGATTATACAAAGGTTTAAAGAGAAACACAACACAAGTGCAAACGAACAAAGTCAAACCAAAACCACAACAAAATCGTGTGCGAGCTAATGAAATGGATCTCAAAGTGGGAGTAAGGGACTCTTTCCACTTGATTTGCTCGAGCATCGACATCGAGTAATAACTCGGAGCATCAACATCGTACAACACGAGCTAACATCATTCAAATGAATGACAAAGCCTGGGGGGTTGGTTACGGACCCCTGTTCACCTAAAGCCTTAAGGTGATAGGTGTATGTGTCATCTCACTTATAAAATGCTCAACCTCTACTTTTCCAAGCAATGTGGGACTAACAACTCACACATGTACACAATAATATCCCCCTCAAGTGTGAGTCCATCTAATATGCTCCCTCTCAAGCAGAAGCTATTTCATCCATATACACTTGTACCTCCGTTGCAGGCACTACAACGGGACACGTCGCCTGACCACCTTCTTGTTAGAAAGACTTTCGATACAAGGAGTCGACCCCTTAATTGGACCATCAGCTCTGATACCACTCTGATAGGATAATAGAACAATACGCATAGGATATATAATTCTCCTCACTTGTAATAACCTTGAGGATTAACAATAAATATAAGAAGGAAAACCGAACAAATAAAGGCACAAAAGAACACATATACTTTTAACGTGGAAAACCCCTTAATATGAGAGTAAAAACTATGAGTCGTCTAGACCAAATAAATATATCCATTATAATCAATTGAGGTTACAAGAGAGTCTTAAAGTGATTCGCAAAATAGTGATAACAATTGCAAATCACAAAGAAAACTAGCTTACAAATAAGAATCCAAAAACCTGGAAAGTTACCCATATATGCAGCTTCGGTGCGAAGCAATTATCTCTCAGCTCGGACTTTTTTTTAAAGATCCTAACGGTCAAAAGTTAGATATAGATGTTGTGAACCTATCCTCTAAATTTGAGCTTGACCCAAGGGCTAACGAATCGGGGATCGTTGATTTACTGATACTAGTGCAGAGAAAACGGGAATGAGTTTCTCTCCTCTTTTCTATCTTTTGAATCCTTATTTTCTCTCTATTTATCTTAACCCTTAATTGACTCTCTCCACCTAAATAAGTGAGACATATGGATTATTCATATTTGAGACTTTCTCCACATAGGAAGGGATCCCAAGCCCAACAAATCTTCTCGTCCCAACTATGTAGAGGAAATCGCCAAACCGATGATATCACAAAAAGCTTCAAATTTCCCTCTTGGTAATGTTTTAGTCATCATATCAGAACCATTATCATCTGTATGAACTTTATCTGACTCCAACAACTTAGCATCTAAAACATCATGTATCCAATGATATCTCACGTCAATGTGTTTGGACCTATTATGAAAAGTCATATTCTTACAAAGATGAATAGCGCTTTGACTATCAACAAATAACACATATTTTTCTTGAACAAAACCAAGCTCCTGCAAAAATTTCTTCAACCATAGTAAATCTTTGCATGCTTCGGTAATGGAAATGAACTCAACCTCAATAGTAGACCATGCTACACACTCTTGCAATTTGGACTGCCAAGCCATAACTTCTCCTCTAAATTTTATCATGTAACTTAAAGTGAACTTTCTTGAATCAGTGTCTCTAGCCATATCAGAGTCAGAGTATTCCACTAAAGTAGGCTTATCTCCTCCAAATAAAAGCCTCATACAAGTAGTACCTCTAAGATACCTTAAACTCCATTTTACAATATTCCAATGCTCTCTACCTGGATTTGACAAAAATCTACTGACTTTACCAATAGCATGATATCTGGTCTTGTACATGTCATTGCATACATCAAACTACCCCACAACAGACGCATAAGAAATGTGTTTCATATCAAATGCTTCATCTTCACTTGAAGGACTTTGATTAGAACTCAACTTGAAATGAGTAGCAAGATGAGTTCTTACCGCGTTATAACTTTCCATTTGGAATCTTTGAAGAAATCTTTTGATATAATGTTCTTGTGACATCCAAAGTTTCTTCTCTTTTCTGTCACGCATGATTCTAATAACAAGAATATGTTTAGCTTCTCCCATGTCTTTAATGGCAAATGACTCTCTCAACTTCTTCTTTAACCTATTAATGTTAGAAATATTTTCCCTACAATAAGCATATCATCAACATATAACAATAGGATAATGAAGTCATCATTAGAAAATTTTCTAACAAAGACGCAATGATCTGAAGTAGTCTTCTGGTATCCTTGATCATACATAACAAACTTAAACTTCTTGTATCATTGCCTTGGAGCTTGATTCAACCCGTATAGACTTTTTCTCAATCTACAGACATTATCTTCTTTACCTTTAACTTGAAAACCATTGAGTTATTTCATATATATTTCTTCCTCCAAATCACCATTTAGGAAAGTTGTTTTCACATCCATTTTCTCAACCTATAAATCAAGAGTATCAACTAAACTCAACACAGTTCTCATTGATGACATCTTTACAACATGTGAGAAAATATCATTAAAATCAACACCTTTTCTTTGAAGAAAACCTTTCGCCACTAATCTGGCTTTACATCTTAGAGACTTAGAGTTGTTCTCATGTTTAACTCTATAAATCTACATGTTTTCCAAAGCCATTTTGCCTTTAGGCAACTTCACTAAATCATAAGTGTGATTATCATGTAATGATTTCATCTCATTATGAATTGCATCAATCACTTTTGATTTTTATCACTTTCCATGACCTCTTGAAAGTACACAGGCTCACCCTCATCAGTCGAGGTCACATGCTCATCAGAATTATACCTTGTAGAAGTGAAATTCTGGCACTTTAAACAGATGCCAAGACTGATGTTCCAACACCAAACTCAATGTCAAGACATAAGTTAAGACATCTAATCTCGATACAACAATTTCCAAAAGATGAATAATGCAGGAAAAATAAATTGCTGAAGATAAAATAACATAGTTAATTGTAAACCCAGTTTGGTGCAATGTCACCTACTCTGGAAGCTACCAAGCCAGGAAGGAAATCCACTATTATAGTATAGTTCAAAGCTAAACAACCCTAGTTTAAAACTTATCACCTAATCC
This sequence comes from Vicia faba, assembly GCA_948472305.1. Classification (NCBI taxonomy): domain Eukaryota; kingdom Viridiplantae; phylum Streptophyta; class Magnoliopsida; order Fabales; family Fabaceae; genus Vicia; species Vicia faba. The sequence goes on from OX451738.1 coordinate 711,984,184, forward strand.
CTATGTTGTGCAACTTCTACCTAGATAACTTCTCGATATGAGATCCCCCCTCACTTCCCATAATCACCTCAGTGAAAAAACCAGCCACAAACCAGTGACAATATCAAAAGAACCAAATAGAATATTACACTTCAAATATAATACTCAACTATTTGCTTAAAATCTCATGAGTGAAAAAATACATAGTTTTTCTTAAAAGCTTTTAACTAAGAACAATCAGTCTACCTCAATGTATCGGAAGATACATAAGTGACATACAAAGAAAAACACAAAAACTTTAAATGACTCCCAAAAACCGAAACCCTTATGCACCCACGGTTTCTTGTTGTGAATGCTTGCTATTTTAGGTTTACCAAGCCCTTATTTATAGACTCTTGCAGAATAGGCTTGGACTCTTCAATCAAATCCAATCTTCTAATTTTAAATCAGCTACAAGATCTTCAACAAAAATAGGAACAAATCCTCAAAGTTTCCTAAAAAGTATTAAAGATCCTTTTTAATGAAACCAAATCAAATTTGCATTATTCATAATAAATCTTATTGACCTGCGAAAATCAGTGATATATATCCAAGAGGATCTCAAAAAATAAAATCAAATCTATCAAGAAAATAAGAGCAACACATGTTGTACAGATGGCCATGATGTCAAGACATCTGGCTCAACATATGTCTGATATTCATGACAGCATAACATGTCATGACACTTGGTCAAGATGTTAAGACTTCTTGCTCAACATCATCTAAGAACCATGTTTTAGTAAAATTTATGCCAATCATAAAACCACGGATCTAAAAATCTCCCCATTTGGCAAATTTTGGCTAAACAACCTTAGCTTAATCAAACTGGAGAGAAGAATAAAACCACAAAGATAAAACACAAGCTACATGAAAAACATGTAAACTTTGTACATATTGCAAATAGAAATATATCATATATAACATGCACCTATAAATCATAAGAGAATACAACTCAAGATATCAGATGTTAAGACATGTTGTGTGACATTACACAACATAGCTCCAACACAACACAAGATCTAGACAAATTTAGACAGAACCATTACCCCTTATCATACATAAGTAATACTCTCCCTGAAGGGAAAACTCAAATAACTAGAATATCCAAAACATGAACTATCCAAGTTCACACATCAGAGGCACGGGCAGTAGAAGATAAATAAATAAGCCACACAACATGATTCTTCATAAAACGCACCTGGAAAGATGTCAGAACTTCTATATGACATCAGGCACACAAATACCACATCAGTAGTAACAGCAGTATCATACACAAACAAGCATGATAGACTATCACGCACCTCCTAAATAGTTGCATACAACAAGCAACCATAATAACTACTCTCCCCTTAGTAGTAGTACAATCCTATCAGCATGTTAATCAACATGTCAAGACATGTAACATAACATCAGGACAAACATAAACACTAACACTTTACTCCCCCTTTTTATCCAAAAATTGACAAAAATAGAGTAAATGTAAAACATAAATTGGAAGCACACATATTGCACACAGCAATAAACAAAGATGGAAACAAACGCAGATGGAAACGCACATACTTGATCATCTTCAAGTGGTATTCCAACTCTTGACCCTGTCAAAGATCCTTTTGCACTCCTTGTTACAATCATATGTTTTAGAGGTGTTGACACTAAACTTTACTGCCACTACCTTAGAACATGTCTCCTTTAAACCAGCCTTTCTATCTTGCAGAGATCTTTTATTCCATCTTTTATCAATAGCATTTTGTATAGGCTTATTATTCCCCAGAGAATAGAGGAAAGATGCAGTAATTATTGCACTCCTCCATATTTATAATTGATATAACTCCTCAATAGTGCAAGTTCCAATTCCATTACTTATGTTTTCAATTTGATTTTCTTTAAATATAACAGTAAGTTGATCCTTGTTATCCATATGCTCCATAATAACAATATTTCCTTCAACATGATTCTTGATTAGTTGATTATGATTATTAAGGTTCTTGTTTCAACCATGTTGAATGAGATATTTGATGACATTCAGATATTCACAATGTAATGTCATGACATTCTGCTTGACATTATGTTCCTTCAACATTTGTTTCATCCATACCATTTGAGAGCAACTAATTCTAGTTACACCATATTCAGTTTCAGCAGGAATCAAATTGTTTCTCAAGAAGAAACATCCATCAGTACTATTAACCAAGTATGCCTTGCATAACGTTTGCCTTGCATAATGTTTTCAACATGGAATTTTTTCTATAAGAGTAAGGCGCATCATGAAAACTTGTTCCAATGATGAAAGTTAAGATCTTATTTTCTTGAATAATAGGACTCATCCTTGCTTCAAGCTTAGAGACAAGATATGAATTTTAATTTTCCTCAATGGTGTCACCTTCATTTAGGTATCTTGTAATGAGCTCCTTGGACTGGCCTCCAGTTGAGTGACCTTTACTGACTTGAGAACTCACTGATTTAAAGCTTGTGAATTCATAAATTACCTTATTTTCTACCTCATCAGTCTGCACATAGAATGTTCCAACATTGTCTTCAACATCCATCCTTTGTTCATTAATTGAATAATCAATTACCACACTGATAGATTTCATTGTCATTCCAGTTCTGAAGTTAAAAACTCTATAAGCTCTCCTGCTTGAAGATTAACCTAGAAATACTCCTTCATCCCTTATTAGATCCTTCTTATCCTTTTGATCTTTGTTAATCAAGATATAGCATTTACTTCGAAGGGTATGAAAATATTTGACTGTAGGCTTTCTTCCTTTCCATAACTCAGAGTACTTGAAGTACCTTCTCTCAAAGTGACCCTATTATGAATGTAACATGCAGTATTCATAGCTTCAGCCCAAAACTCCAATGGTAATTGCTTAGTATGAAGCATGACTCTAACTTATTCTTGTATAGCTCTAGTCTTTTGCTTAACAATTTTATCTTGCTGAGAAGTGATGGAATAAGAAAATTCATTACTAATACCTTCAAAATCACAAAATTCAGAGAATTTTGCATTCCCAAACTCCTTTTCATGGTCACTTCTAACCTTGACAATCACACCATTCTTCTCCTCTTGAATTCTTTGACACAAATCTTTGAAGACTTCAAAAGTATCTGATTTTTCTCTAAGAAATTTCATCCAAGTATATCCAGAAAAATCATTTATAACCATATTATGTTATACACTAATTTTTACCCCTAAGATTCCTCATCATTTCACATCTTTAAAATACATCAAGATCACAACCATGGTTTACTTTTAACCGTTGTTCTCTCCCTTATTTAAGTTTTCCTTTCAGGGATCACCTAGAACCCTAATTGTGTATCTTGTATATACATGTCTTATGTTTACTAATCTCTAACTAAAATCCAACAACATGTTTTTTTCCATCTTTTGTCTTGTACATTGTAGGTGTTAAGCCAAGTGCATCCATCTCACCTCCTAAGTTAGGGTTTTGAGAATTGATCCTCAATCAATTGGTTATTCATTGAACCTCAAAGGCTTGGACTTCAAATCTATGCTTCTATAATAAAAGTTCCATGTTTTGAGCATCTCTCAAATTTATATGGTCAAGTTTATCTCAAGGTATTATGGTTTGATTCATCAAGAACCTTCATAGGTCCATGTGTTTATTTCCATGTCTTCTTCAATAGGTTTTATCAAGATATGAACCTTATCATCAAGTATGCTTCAAGATAACATCATTTCAAGGTTCTATGTGCTTCATCATGCCTTAGATTGCAAGTAAAGTTCAAAATATTCAAGGTTGATTCAAGTTGTTTGACCAAATTTGGAAAATTCTTAATTATATGGTCACAAGTGCATAACTCTCTCAATTTTCAACAATTTTAAGTGATTCTTTTTTGCTATGGACTCTTCACATCATCCCGAACAAGTTCTCTTTACATAAAAAGAGCCAATTATGCTTGGAGGATCATCAAAAGTGTGGATACATTAGAGGTCACTTTGTAGATTTTGACCTAATTTCAAGTGATTTTTACAACTTTCAAGGATCATAACTTGATCAATTTTCATCATTTAAAGCTCATTATTTTTCCACCATAATCTTGAGGGTGTTTTATACAAGTTTTATTCAATGAGCAAGACCTAAAAATGTTTGAAAGGTCATTGAGTTAAAGGAAACATTATAGGTCATTTTTAATCCTTATGGACTTGAACTTTTTCTAAGTACAAAGTGCTTATTTTTCAGTCAACTTTGAAGCATCCTAAATTTTGATTCAAGCTGTCAAATGAATACTTTTTAGCACATTGTAAAGCTTGTGGGAAGATCTTTCAAATGCAAAAGGAATAAGGTCATAAAGCTACCTATGCATGATGACTCATGGATCTAAAGTTGGTCACTTGAAACTGAAGATTTGCACCATGATCAAATTTTTTAATCCTAATTACAAGCCAATTAAGCACGCATTTTTCCTTCTAATCATGTTTTGGGACTTACCAAAGTTGAAAACGACTCTTAAACCATTCAAATTGTTATGTTTTGAGCCATGTGAAGTCCCACTTTGTTCATGATTTAGGTGCACACGATTTGGCTGAAAAGCTTGTCATTCACCCCACCTCAGCATTCTATCATTCCTCCTATAAATAGAGACCTTCCCCTCTTCATTTTGCAAGCTTTGAAAGCCAAAACCACTATACCAGTATCCCATACAAACTCTTGAGCTTGAACTTCGTTTTATGATTTCCATACCTTATTCACTCAAAATCTCCACTCAGTTAGCTTCACTAACATTCAATGAAGCTAACCAGCCCAAGAAGAAGAAGAATTGAGCTCTAATTGAAGCTCACCAAGTCCAGTTTTAGAGCAAAACCATCTCAGTTTATTCAGGTAGTTAGAGACATCAAATCTCTTAATTCAAATTATTATGATGATCTTTAATGTGCACTGATGCTTACTGCACCGTTAGTTTTCATTAATTGATCCATTTGGTGTCTCTATTTTTGAATTTTGTGTTTGCAAACTCTATGGTTTTTCTCAAATCGAGTAGCCTGCAGTTTAAATAAATTTTTCGCGAAGGCATGGTTAAGATCGTCTTGATGAGAAGCTTCTAATGATATCAGCCTCATGAGAAATGGTTACTTATTTTTGAAATACGAATTTGTCCTAGTTGTAGGTGGCTGGAGGTTAAAGATGACCAACGTGTCATCCTTAACCAATGAAATCGAGCCATCTGAAATAACTTGATTGGTGTGACTTTTTTGGATCTGATGCGCGTGTTTTGACTTGTGTCCCCCATACATCATCACCTTTCATGTGTTTTATGAACCAACATGTTTAAGTGACTTAGATTCAATGTTTCCACATTTTTCTGATTTGTTTTTATTTTACAAAATTGTTTTTAAATTCATTTTATCTTCAAAAATTCATAACTCCTTTATTTATTGTCCAAAAATTTGAAAAATTACACAAAAATACGTTAAATGATTTCTAATTTTATGAATATTTTTTCATATTTTTATTTTGATGTTTGCTATTTTTTATAATTTTTTAATTATTTGCTTTGTTTTAATTAGTTTAAAAGGGTTTTTATTACTTTTTAAATTCTGAAAAAAAATATTATATGATCCAATGATGGTTTATGACCTATGGTGATTTTATTTGGTTTTTATTTTGAGCTTTACTATTTCTTATCCTTTTTTATCTTCTTGCTTAATTTTTAATATTTTAAAAATAGTTTCTAATTTCCAAAATGATGAAATTGTTTTCTAAAAATACTATGGACCATCTCTGATTTTTCTATGGTCTTAGTTGATTTTTATTTGATGTTTTGACTATATTATTTCCATTTTAAAACCATTTTTAAAAAATATCATTTCTTATTTTATTTTGTTTATTTTGGCAATTTAAATTTTGTATATTCTGGCTGGCTTGGATCTTGATCATTTAGGTCATGAATTTCATCAACATCAATGGACCTTGGGTGTTGATAGGTTGAAAGACCAAATCCACCAAAATGGATGATTGGTTTTGATGAAGTTAGACCTAATTCATGATCCAATTTGGATTTCTAATTTTGTCTTGTTTACTTTATCAAATCTTCATCTCTTGCTTCTTCTTTTTCTTTTTGGATCAATTGGATGATTAATGATTCATCTTGTTTAATTAAATGTGGATTGGTGCTTGATAAACTTTCATAATTTAAAATCTACCTCTAAGTGATTAATTGATCAGTCAAGGTACTTTGGATTAGTTAAAGTTTGTCCTAAGGTATCATGAAGGATTTGATTGATGTAATAATCTCATATCCTTCACTTAGGTCTTGATCCACTTTTATTTTTACTTGTGCTACATGTTTTAGGAGTATGCTTTCTACCATATCTCTAACATGTATGGTACATACATTGTTATTGACCGACCTCGTATAGCATTGACTTTTACATAAGTCTGTCTGCGATTGCTTAACATAGCGCTAAATTAGTCCCGAATCGGAAAACTGGCATACTAACTCTAACATCTATTATACTAACTTTTACTTTTTAATACAATTTAAATTCCTCGCAATTTACTTTATGTCATTTAATTTTAGCATCTTTATCATTCATACCATTTATCTTTTTGCTCTTTAGTTTATGCCATTTTATCTTTGTCTACTTGGACTTTTGTTTATGTTTATGAACCTTTTTTCCTTTGTCCACTTGGACTCTTATTTTTGTTCTTAAATCATTAATAATCAACTTGAACATTCAAAGACTTAAGGCTCATTTTGGACTATGGTTACCATCCCTTATAATATTGGAGTATTTGGATCTTTGGACTTAGGATAGGTCCTTGTTACTTGGAGACCTTTGGATCATGAGAATCTTGTTATTATTTTGTCTGTGTTGGGAACTTTTTGTGTGCAGGTGTTACTCTAAAACTCATCTAATGCAAAAATAATTCATATAAGACACCAAGTTAATTTGATCCATGCCAAGTCATGTGTACCCTTTTAAGTTCATCTGATGCAAGCTTGCACCTGAGGCCTTTATTATTCATCTGATGCTTATTACTTCATTATGTGTGGCTCTTATACAAAGGAGGGGAATGCTATGTTTACTTATTATGTCAAGTGTTGGCTTCTTGTTTAGTTATATCTTTCCTACCTTAGCTTTTACTTTATGTTTTAGGATAGTCTCTTCATCTCTTTCCCATCTTCTTTAATTTCAAAATCTTCTCCCTCATTTTCAAAACCTTCTTTGTTTGCATACTTAAACCACTTTCATAAAAAATAAAATAACTTTGACTTTGTCAAGTGCATTTTCAAAAACCCCTTCTTAATGAAACTTTAATTCATTTAACCAAAGTCTAACTCTTTTCTTCAAAGACTAAAAAATACAAAACATCACTTCAAACTTTTTGCCATTTGGATTTTGATTTTAAAACCTTTTCTTAATAGATTAGATATGAGTCATCTCTATGGTTGAGATGTAATTCTCCCTGGTTCATAACCTTGATTAATATGATGTTGAATCTTTTCCACTTGAAGGGGATAATGGCATACATGTTGAGTTATCCAAGTTAGAGCCCTCCTTTCACTTGTGATGCAAAGGTCCATCATTCTCATGTTTATGGATATTTGGTTGAATATTATCCCTAAGATGACAAAATGTCTCTTCACTTAAAATTAACCAATCAACAACTTTTTTTCTTTTTAGAATAACTACGAGTTTCTGATTTCATAATTCCACATTGATGGTACATAGGCACATGGCTCATTGTAGTTTTTCCAAATCAAAATTGTAAAAAAAAACATTTATTTTCTCATCTCCACGAACTTTTTGCAAACAACTCTCTTTTAGCCATTCTCATAGTTGAGTTTGGGCATGGCCATTCTCACGAGATTAATCAAGCTTTGCCCTTGGTTAATCATAACCCAAATCAATCACTTTGGTCCATATACCAAGTGTTCCATGCACAAAAAAGGGTCTCATAGTTGATTTAGGGCATGGCCATTCTCACGAGACTAATCAAGCTTTGCCCTTGGTTAATCATAAACTGAATCAAACACTTTGGTCCATATACCAAGTTTTCCATGTATAAAAAAGGGTTTCATAGTTGAGTGTGGGCATGGTCATTCTCACGAGATTAATCAAGTTCTGCCCTTGGTTAATCATAACCCGAATCAATCACTTTGGTCTGTATACCAAGTGCTCCATGCAAAAAAGGGTCTCATGGTTGAGGGTAGGAGCATATAATCTCACAATATTAATCAAGTATACCCCTTGGTTAATGATAACCCGATTAAACTCTCATACACCAAGCATTCCATTTATCTCGTGGATACTTGTGATATGATTTTGCGAACGATTGTTGACGCAGCCTTAATATGCCTAATTGATGGTTAATTGAGGAGGTTCAAGGAGGTATTCTGTAGAGTTTTCTAATTCATGCACTTTGAAGAGGCAACAGACCTACTCCGTTAGGTATCATCGTGACTTCATTATTATTTCTGCATTTTAATGCTTTCTAGAAATCATGTCAAGTAGGATTTTACCGCTTTCTTTGCCATGTCAAATAGGAATAGAGATGCATGAAAGGGACCTCCATTGCTGATATATTTCAGGAATCCCTCTGGCTTATCTATAGACTTGTTTAATGGAATTCAGCATATGTGCCTTGTTTCCTACTTGGGTTTGTTTAAAATCCTACCTTTGAAGTAGGTATTTTACAGGTGTGATTACATGTGTGCTCGTATATCCCCCTGCCCCAATAAGTCATCAAAAGGAGGCGTGCGGAAAGGGTCTCTAATAGACCCCCACACATTCTAGTCCGTGTCATCCTGGGCTCACATTGTATGTTGATGCTTTGGATTTGTGAAGATCACATATATCGAGTCGATCATGTGGAAAAGGGTGTGGTCTCAATCACCACCATTTGTCAGGAGTTCTCAATGGCCATTTTTGACACATTGTTACCCGCTTGTTTGCTTTGGGTGATCCGTTCCACTTAGCTAAAGTAATGCTTTTCTTTTTTATTTCATCTTAGTCTCCCGCTTGTTTGCTTCGGGTTATCCGCCCCCTTAGCTAAAGCATTTTCTCTTTGTACCCCCAATCCTCTGAAGTCAGTATACCCCGATTATGTGTTTTCTCCAAAGCATTTGTTTGATATGCCATGCTCCCTTAGGATTGCTCGTGTAGGGTTACTCCTCGAGCTAGACATTAGGATCTATATCCATGTATGTACAATTAGGTAGATATTTTCCTTTCTTCCTTAACGTAGGGCCATTATTGTATGATTACACTAGGGCTAGAGATTATGATAGTCTCCCTTACTTGTTTTCTTTTCTTTGCATATTTCATCTTAAAATGAAAACTTTTTTTCTTGGAAAATCATAAAACATCTCTAATGAACTAAAATCCTTCTTCAAGGTAAAAAATACAAACAAACCTTAATTGTTTGTGCGCCTTTTGGCTTTGTTTTATATCTTGTTAAGTTGGCATCTTACCACCTTTACCGTGATATTTTACTATCTTTGTGACGATGTTTCTCCATTGCGTATGTTTGTTATCCTACTTTGATTTTAAATATCATTGTTATGTGTGATGTTTTATCTTCTAATTTGTAATGTTTTGCCATCTTTACCATGATATTTTATTATCTTTGTGTCGATGTTTTGCCATCAAGTAAGTTTGTTATCCTACTTTGATTTTCAATGTCATTGTTAGGTGTGATGTTTTATCATTTAAATTGTAATGTTTTTCCATCCTTGCCATGATGATTTGATATTTTTGTGTCATGTTTCTCCATCGCATATGGTTGTTATGCTACTTTGATTTTCAATATCATTGTTAGGTGTGATGTTTTATCATCTATATTGTGATGTCTTTCCATCATTATTGATGTTTTGCAATCATTGTTTATGATTTGCCTTTGTTGTTGATGTTTTGCCATATTTGTTGGTGTTCTGCCAATGTTGTTGATGTTTTTCCATCATTGTCGTTGTCTTTCTGTTGTTGTTGATGTTTTGTCATCGTATCTGACTTTTTTCCATCTTGATTATTGCTTTTGTCTTTTTAACTAAAAAACACAAACAAACCAAAACCTACGAGTTGAACTATGGTTGCTATGATTCCTTAAAAGGGATACGTAGGCGGAGGCTTTTGTGGGGACTAATCGAGCCAAACTTTATAAAATCTTCCTTCTTTTCCCCTAATTTTCTTTCACATGCATTCCCTTTTAGCTTTTAAGCTTTAGACATAGATTTTATACACCTTTAAATTCCCTCTATCGTTTAACCGACTCCCTTACCCGATCTCTCAGTCAAAAGACTGTGATTTCACCCTCTTTAGGTTTTCTCGATGTTCACCTTTCCATTTTGGCGAGATAAAAGATGTTCGATGGCGACTTCATTGATTTTATATTTTGATGATTGTTCGGCCGGTTATTTCAGAAAGAAAGTAAAAATATGGAGTGATACCAACTTAAAAATTTTAGCAAGCCGCTTAGGATTCATATTATTGTACTCTCGTTACATTATTGCTTCGAATTAACCCATGCTTCAGTTAGGGCTTTCAATGGTTAACATGGTATGGTTCACAGTTTTAGAAAAAAGGATTTAAGGCTCAAAATTATTTGGTGTCCACCCATTCTCTATGATGTTCTCTAGTCCTACATTCTGTTAACTCGACATGAACACTCATCTCTCACAAGGAGTTTATGATGATTGAGGAACCACTGAGGTTTCTTGGACACGACAATCACTTCATCCTCTTTGTTTTGGTGTCAGATCACACGACTTTGTTCCTTTGAGGATTTTTCTTTGTAATCCTTTTCTGCCTTTCAGGCTTTTCATTTTTGTTTTTGTTTTCCCTAACGTTTTCCTGGACAAATTCTTTTGAATTTTGATTTTGAAGTCCAGCGGGATGCCATAATTTTTGCATGTCATTTACTTTCAAGTTTTTTTTCTTTTTGACTTAGCGGGCTTTCTTTCTTTTATTTTTTCAATTATTCTTTTTTCTTTTGAACCAGTCGTGTGACCCTAAGTCTTTTGACTTGCCAAAAAGTGGTGACTACCTTGTTGTTTGGTTGTTGAGGGATAACCACTATGGTATCATCATCTTTGTTCCTATTGACAGTTGAAGGATAACCATTGTGGTTAATCCTTAGATGCGCACTCCTGATGAAATTTGAATATTCGATCAGATTAACGGAACACTACCCTGCCCCGGGTTAAACAATGAATGGTTTTTTCATAACAGAAAAGAAACTCCTACTTCAAGGCTCAAAGGGGTTAACGAAGGTTTATCTCCCTTATATTCCTGGTGTTTGGGAATTTTAAACAATGCATGTACATCGTTAGCAGGGTATTACTGAAAAGCATATCATTTGAGATTCTAGATATATTTCTCATCATCCTCCCTCTAGAGGTATTTGCTTTGTTCACAAGAATTGAGTATCAAAGCAAAGAAAAACATTTAAGAGTGAATATGAATAGATTAATTCAAGACAAATATATTCGATGCATTATGATTAATATTCATAAAATAGGCAAGTTTTTCATACAAGAAAGTATTGAACAAAACAAAAAAGATTACAAATGAGACTGCAAATGAAAATAGAAAGTTACCATGTTGAGGAGACTAGACTATGTATAAACTAATTACTTCTGATGACTTTCAATAGTCTTGATGCTCACTCGGGCACAAGAATATCATTCTTCTCTGGCACGAACACAATAGTCTCTGAATTAATCCAAACTTGGACCTTATCTCTGAATGTTATACCTTCATCAATTAAATGGCCAGGTGTACCATCCTAGTAATCACATAAGGTTCCTTAAAAATGAAGGATGGATGTTGTACCAAACTAATTTGCATTAATTAAATCACCAAGTATCTTTTACAACACAAAAGAGATACAGTCTATCTTCTATCACACAGAAGAAACATTCAGTTGGGAGGGAAAGAGTTTGAGACAATTTTCCAAACAGGGTTTAGACTTTGAAAAAGAAGCCAGACAAGTGTCGGACATTATACTTCAACCTCTTGAAGTCTTCAATATCATAACCTCTTGCGGACTTTATACTTTACACATCTAGCATTTGCATCAAAATCAGGAGAGAGGTTTGTGGGAGGAGGACCCAAAGAACAGAGCTTTACCAATTGAATTTCCAACAGACGAGGAAGTAACCGGATGTAAGGCATTAGGATTGTATCAACATGCTTATCACGCTTTTTCTGCCTATGCTGATAAGCTTTTCCCCATGGATTCAATTGAACACTAGAAACTAGCTGCTGACGACCAAATTTTTGGATGAGACCCACAAAGTATTTTATGATTTGAAAAATGTCCCATAGGATGGGGATGAATGACAGCTTTTGTTACAACTGTGTATACATGATCACTTTCCTTTGCTGACATTGTCTTCAGAACTTCGACACCTGACTCAACTGAGTCTCCAACTGGTTATTTTTCTCCCTTAAGGATTTTTGACCACGGGCCATTGCTTGTATGTCCACCACACACAACCCCATCTAACCTTTCATGTCATCTAATTCCCCGCGATGTTGTTCCATGGCTTTTACGGATCACGGAGCGGTGAGAAGTCAAGATTCACAATTCAAACGAATACCAGGCCTAAATAAGAATTTCCCCAACTCTGAATACCTATTATGGATGCATGAAGATGCATGAGGTATATGAGTCTATGCAATGCTATGTTCAATCATTTTCAAGGAATTGATATGCTTTAAATTTTGATTTTGATCCAGTAAGAGATGGAAAAGCACAACACAGGGTTTGCAAGCACGATTCCTTGGGAATTAAGACAACATGTAGATTAACTGTTTTTCATGTATACATTTTTTATACATTTCTTTTTTTTAAAAATAAATATGCCATGATGCAAGTGCAATAACATGGAATCAAGGTTTCCACAATATTGGCTATTCTGTTGTCTCTGAATACCGTGAATACCAGAACCACAAATCCGAAGCATAACCAGAAAACCATAGTCACCAACAGAACATACGGTCACCATCGGAACAAAGTCACAATCTGTACATGTAAATATTATTCCATCCCCACTTACGGGTCAAGACTAGGTTTGGGTAAGGTCAATGGTAACTCGGAATCTCGGGTCCCCCTAAAAATATTATCATCGTACACCTACGTGATAACAATAATACCTCATTTGAACCTCATCTGAGCATGGATGACATGGCCACACTAGAAAGATATACATCCCCTAGCCATCACGTTTCACTCTATTCCTATGTGTTCCTAATATTTTACAACTCTGGCCTGGGTATTGGGCCTTTTACCTCAACAGTATCATCCACCCAACAAGGAAACACAGAAGCCAGCACAACACCATTATATGGAAAACGACAAAGATGCAATGCAAATAGATGCTCATATATACATGTACAAATGAATAAACTGTAAAGCATAAAAAATGAACATCCTAAAAAAAGAGAACAAGATCTAGGAGTGACTCTAGATGGACCAGCATTTGCTCAATCTTTCCCCAGTGAAGTCTCCAGCTGAAATAATAGGTCGAACAATCATTAAGAGAAAATCAATGAAGTCGCCATCGAACATTCATAGGAAGGGAAAGGTAAACATTGAGTAAACCTGAGAAGGGTGAAATCATGATCAAACGATCGAGAGATACAGGTAAGGGAGTCAATAATGCAAGGGGAAGTTATTAGCACCCCTCACATCCGTGGTACTCCATAGGATCCACTCTTGTTGTTCTAATTAAAGGGTGTGTTCAAATCTAAAGCTTAGGAGCTAATAAAAATTCAAAGAGGGAATGCATGCAAAAGAAAACACGGGGAAAAGAAGGAATACTTACAAAGTTTCACTCTCCTGAGCCCCACGACCAAATTCCTACATATCCCTTTAAGGAATCAGAGCATTGTAGCTCGGCTTAAAAATTTTCGTTTGTTTTGTGTTTTTTATGGATAATATTGCATTTGCATCCTTACGGTTAGGATTTCAATTCGTGATTGGCGTTGCATCTTGTAAAAGACTCATGCTCGACCCATCGCACACTTAGAATTTCCAAGTTGTTAGAATTTGAAACAACACATTCTTATTGAAAAGGTTTAAAGGGAAAAAGGTAAGAAGACAAAAAAAGGTTTGCATTGGTTTTTACTTTTTATTGTAAAAGAATTTGCGACTTGAACTGTAATAAAGTTCAATAGTGAAAATAGAGAGAGGCTCAGTCTAAACGGATTCGCTCTACCCCACATGACTCAATTGCATACGATTCATGTCTTCCTTTATTAAGTATTTTAGAATTTTCAAAGAAAAAGAGGTTTTAGTTTTAATAATGCAAAAGGGAAAGAAAAATGTCTAAGGGAAACTATCTAGCTTTATCCCTAATGTTATCATACAATGATGGCCCTAAGTTTCGGATAACAAAAAGGGAAATCTCTACTTACATTGAAATGCATAGATTACAACCTAATGTCCAACTTGAATTGAAAAGAAGACAAACAATCCTAAGGGAACATGAAAAGGTTACAACCTAATATCCAACTTGAATCGAAAACGAGAAAAGTAAACCTAAGGGATCATGCAAAGGTTTAAAGAGAAAAACAACAAAAGTGTAATCGAACACAAGTGCGATCGAACAAAGTCAAACCAAAACCACAACAAAATCGGGTGCGAGCTAATGATAAACAAAGAGTCCAACGGATCTCAAAGTGGGAGTAAGGAACTATTTCCACTTGATTTTCTTGAGCACTGACATTGAGTAATAACTCGGAGCATCAACGTCGAACAACACGAGCTAACATCTCTCAAATGAATGACAAAGTGTGGGAGGTTGGTTACGGACCCCAGTTCACCTAAAGCCTTAAGGTGATAGGTGTATGTGTCATCTCACTTATAAAGTGCTCAACCTCCACTTTTCCAAGCAATGTGGGACTAACAACTCACACATGTACACAATAATATCCCCCTCAAGTGTGAGTCCATCTACTATGCTCCCCCTTAAGCAGAAGCTCTTTCATCCATATACACTTGTACCTCCGTTGCAAGCACTACAACGGGACACGCCGCCTGACCACCTCCTTGTCAGAAAGACTTTCGATACAAGGAGTCGATCCCTTAATTGAACCATCAGCTCTGATACCACTCTGATGGTAAATTAAGATGAAATAATATAACAATACGCATAGGATATATAATTATCTTCACCTGTAAGAACCTTGAGGATTAACTATAAATATAAGACGGCAATCCGAACAAATAAAGGCACAAAAGAATACATATACTTTTAACGTGGAAAACCCCTTAATATGAGAGTAAAAACCATGAGTTGTATAGACCAAATAAATAGATCCATTATAATTAATTGAGGTTACTAGAGATTCTTAAAGTTATTTGCAAAATAGTGATAACAACTGCAAATCACAAAGAAAACTAGCTTACAAATAAGAATCCAAAAAGCTGAAAAATTACCCATATATGCAGCTTCAGTGCGAAGCAATTATCTCTCAGCTCAGACTTTTTTTTAAAGATCCTAACAGTCAAAAGTTATATATAGGTGTTTTGAACCTATCCTCTAAATTTTAGTTTGACCCAAGGGCTAACGAATCGGGGATCGTTGATTTAGTGATACTAGTGCAGAAAAACGAGAATGAGTTTCTCTCCTCTTTTCTATCTTTTGAATCTTTATTTTCTCTCTATTGATCTTAACCCTTAATTGACTCTCTCCACTTAAATAAGTAATACATATGGGTTATTCATATTTTAGACTTTCTCCGTATAGGAAGGGATCCCAAGCCCAACAAATCTTCTCGTCCCAACTATGTAGAGAAAATCTCCAAACCGATAATATCACAACAAGCTTCAAATTTCCCTCTTGGTAATGCTTTAGTCATCATATGAGAACCATTATCATCTGTATGAACTTTATCTGACTCTAACAACTTAGCATATAAAACATCATGTATCCAATGAAATCTCACATCAATGTGTTTGGACCTATTATGAAAAGTCAGATTCTTACCAAGATGATTAGCGCTTTGACTATCAACAAATAACACATATTTGTCTTGAACAAAACCAAGCTCCTGCAAAAATTTCTTCAACCATAGAAAATTTGTGCATGCTTCGATAATGGCAATGAACTCAACCTCGGTAGTAGACAATGCTACACACTTTTGCAATTTAGACTGCCAAGCCATAATTTCCCCTCTAAATTTTATCATGTAACTCAAAGTGAACTTTCTTGAATCAGTGTCTCTAGCCATATCAGAGTTAGAGTATTCCATTAGTGTAGGCTTATCTCCTCCAAATCAAAGCCTCATACAAGTAGTACCTCTAAGATACCTTAAACCCCATTTTACAACATTCCAATGCTCTCTACCTGGATTTTACAAAAATATACTGACTGTGCCAATAGCATGATATATGGTCTTGTACATGTCATTACATACATAAAACTACCCATAACAGACACATAAGAAATGTGTTTCATATCAAATTCTTCATCTTCACTTGAAGGACTTTGATTAGAACTCAACTTGAAATGAGTAGCAAGATGAGTGCTTACCGCCTTATAACTTTCCATTTCGAATCTTTGAAGAACTCTTTCGATATAATGTTCTTGTGACATCCAAAGTTTCTTCTCTTTTCTGTCACGCATGATTCTAATGCCAAGAATATGTTTAGCTGCTCCCATGTCTTTCAAGGCAAATGACTCTCTCAACTGCTTCTTTAACCTATTAATCTTAGAAATATTTTTCCCTACAATAAGCATATCATCAACATATAACAATAGGATAATGAAGTCATCATTAGAAAATTTTCTAACAAAGACGCAATGATCTAAAGTAGTCTTCTGGTATCCTTGATCACACATAACAAACTTAAAATTCATGTATCATTGCCTTGGAGCTTGATTTAACCCATATAGACTCTTTCTCAATCTACACACATGATCTTCTTTACCTTTAACTTGAAAACCATCGAGTTATTTCATATATATTTCTTCCTCCAAATCATCATGTAGGAAAGTTGTTTTCACATCCATTTTCTCAACCTCTAAATCAAGAGTAGCAACTAAACTCAACAGGGTTCTCATTGATGACATCTTTACAACATGTGAGAAAATATCATTAAAATCAACACCTTTTCTTTGATGAAAACCTTTTGCCACTAATATGGCTTTATATCTTAGAGTCATAGAGTTGTTCTCATGTTTAACTCTATAAATCTACATGTTTTTTAAAGCCATTTTTCATTTAGGCAATTTCACTAATTCATAAGTGTGATTATCATGCAATGATTTCATCTCATTATGCATTGCATCCAACCACTTTTGATTTTTATCACTTTCCATGGCCTCTTGAAAGTACGCAGGTTCACCCTCATCAGTCAAGGTCACATACTCATCAGAATTATACCTTGTAGAAGTGAAATTCTGGCACTTTAAATAGATGTCAAGATTGATGTTCCAACACCAAACTCAATGTCAAGACATAAGTTAAGACATCTGATCCCAATACAACAATTTCCAGAAGATGAATCATGCAGGAAAAATAAATTTATGAAGATAAAATAACACAGTTAATTATAAACCTAGTTCGGTGCAACGTCACCTACTCTGGAGGCTACCAAGCTAGGAAGGGAATCCATTATGATAGTATTAATTCAAAGCTAAACAACCCTAGTTTACAACTTATCACCTAATCCCTATTTTTTGCAACTTCTACCTAGACAGCTTCTCGATATGAGATCCCCCATCACTTCCCATAATCACCTCAGTGATAAAACCAGCCACAAACCAGTGACAATATCAAAAGAACCAAATAGAATATTACACTTCAAATATAATACTCAACTCTTTGCTTAAAATCTCATGTGTGAGAAAAATACATAGTTTTTCTTAAAAGCTTTTAACTAAGAATAATCAGTCTACCTCAATGTATCGGAAGATACATGAGTGACATACAAAGAAAAACATAAAAAATTTAAATGACTCCCAAAACCCCAAATCCTTATGCACCCACGGTTTCTTGTTGTGAATGCTTGCTATTTTAGGTTTATCAAGCCCTTATTTATAGACTCTTGCATAATAGGCTTGGACTCTTCAATCAAATCCAATCTTCTAATTTTAAATCAGCTACAAGATCTTCAACAAAAATAGGAACAAATCCTCAAAGTTTCCTAAAAATTATTAAAGATCCTTTTTAATGAAACTAAATGAAATTTGCATTATTCCTAATAAAATCTTCTTGACATGCGAAAATCAGTGAGATATATCCAAGAGGATCTCAAAAAATCAAATCAAATCTATCAAGAAAAATAAGAGCAACACATGTTGTACAGATGGCCATGATGTCGAGACATTTGGCTCAACATATGTCTGATATTCATGACAGCATAACATGTCATGAAACTTGGTCAAGATGTTAAGACTTCTTGCTCAACATCAGCTAAGAACCATGTTTAGTAAAATTTATGTCAATCATAAAACCACAGATCTAACAATCTCTCCATTTGGAAAATTTTGGCTAAAATAACCTTAGCTTAATCAAACTGGAGAGAGGAATAAAACCACAAAGATAAAACACAAGCTACATGAAAAACATGTAAACTTTGTACAAATTGCAAATAGAAATATATCATATATAACATGCAACTATAAATCATCAGAGATTATAACTCAAGATATCAGATGTCAAGACATGTGGTATGACATTACACAACATAGCTCTAACACAACACAAGATCTAGAAAATTTTAGACAGGTCCATTACCCCCTATCATACACAAGTAGTACTCTCCCTGAAGGGAAGACTCAAATCATCAGAATATCTAAAACATGAACTATCTAAGTTCACACATACGAGGCACATGCAGTAGAAGATAAATAAATAAGCCACACAACATGATTCTTCATAAAACGCATCTGGAAAGATGTCAGAACTTCTATATGACATTAGGCACAAAAATACCACATCAGTAGTAACAGCAGTAGCATACATAAACAAGCATGACAGACTATCACACACCTCTTAATTACTCAAATGCTAGAAAATCAACTATACTAGGTCAAAAGTCAATTGTGGCCTATATACAGTCAAACTTCAAGGTTTTTGGTCAAACTCAACATTTTGAAGTAATATCCATCATTTGATCAAGGATTGATCATGATTCCTTAAGAAATGCCCCTAATTCATCAAAAGTCAAAATTGCTAAATTAAGATTTCTATAGGAAAAGTAAACTGAACTTTGACCAGGCATAACTTTCATATACTTCATCCATTTTCCCCAAACAAAGCTCATATTGAAGATAATCTCATTCCCTACAACTTCTCTTCAGCCCTCAAGTCCAAGAAATGCACCATTTGAAAGATACAAGCTCATACATTACAGGTCATTTCCAGAAAGTCAACAAAAGCCACTTTTTGCCAAGACCTTTTACATCAAGATAAAATCTTCAAATGAAAAATTGATCAAAAGATGGATTAAATTATACATCTTGGGATTTCCAAAAAATCCAAGATCATCATCATGAGATAAAAAATGAGCAAGTTATGACTTGCCCAAGTTGGGAAAATTTGGGAATTTTCAAGAATTATGCATTGAGCAAACTTGAAGTTTTAAGGCAAGGGCTCAATTTCTTGGACTTCAAGAATCTTCCTAAGTTTATAGAGGACATCTAAAATTATTCTTGCCATGCCTTTCATTTTCTAACTATTTTATTCATATTTATTTTAATTTATTTCAAATAAATATAAAATAAAATGTATAAAACAATTGGAAATGGGCTCTGAGCTTTGGGTTGATGTTTTGGAAAGCCTAGGCCCATAAAATTTTATGCAAAGGTGTCCACATTCATTCAAATTCAAAAAAGGACAAGTTTCCTTGTTTTTGGCCAAATTTACAAATTTCATTCATGGCTTTGAAACGTTTGCTTTAAGGTTGTTTAAACCTTTATTTTATTGTCTCCTCAATACTCTCTATGTAAACAAGTATCTAGCAAGCATTTCAACACGCCTACAAAACCTAGAGAGAGCTCTACCATTTTTGCAAAATTATCAAAAGTGGTAAAAATTCGAAACCCACTTTGCAGGTACTTTTGGTCCGAACTAGTAATCATACACTGCTCTTGAAGTTCCCAGGGACTTGTTCCAACCATACTCAAAGCTTGCAAGGTCCTAGATCACCGGATCCAAGCTATTACCGTTTTGGTATAATCTCAAATTCAAATCTTTATTTTTATTAATTGTTGAATGTTCTAATGTGTGTATATGAGTTCCTGGATATCCTTAGAGCAGGTTAGGGGAATTACATGGAATGCATGACGTCTAGAACATGAGATACCGTGTACCATCAAGTACTGCCCACATTGGATCCAAGGATGGACTTGGGCTTCACAATCTGGGCTTATCAAAATTTTAATTGCAACCCCCATTCTACTTCAGTCGTCAAGCCCAATTCCTTTTCTTTTTGCTTTATTTAATTATTTCATCTCTTAATCATTTTAATTATAATAATAAAAAAAACTCACAAAAAATTTAGGCTTAGACTTTTTTAATTAAATAATTAATTTTTTTAATTAATTAATTAATTAAAACTTTAACCTTTTTCTTAATTAAAAATTAATTAGAATTTAAGTCTAATTACTTTCTTTTCATAATAAAAAAAAACCACAAAAAGAGTTTAGTTTATTTTTCTTAAGTTAATTTTCTAAATAGTTTAGAACAATTAATTTAGTTTTTTTTTAAGTTAAAAACAACACAAAAAAAGACTTTTCTTTACTTAGAATTTTTTTCTTAGGTTCTTAGACGCGTTGTTTTATCTTACGCGCGTTTACTTTACTTTCGCATTTTTTATAATAATGTAACTTTATAGTGGCATGTAATAGATTAAGTAGGGCTCTTTATCGCTTTCTTTATTTTTCTTTTCCCCCAGTTTTGTACATTGTAAATATCCCCTCCCCGAAATCCATGTAATAGTCTAGATTTATGCTTCCCGCACTTTATTTTCTGTACATTTTAATTGTTAGTAACTAGGCGTGTATGGAAAGACTAATAATCAAATTCTAGCAAACTTAACAAAAAGACAAAAATAACTGAATCAAACACAATTGCACATGAGCACCTCTAGGGTCTCCCACTTTGGTTGCCTTTAAAAAAATAAAATGGTCATGAGGCAGGAATGTTTTAGCAAGGACCCATAAATCAAAAAATCATAGTCCCTCGATGACCCTACGGTTGCCTTTCGATAAATGATTTAGTCCATAAAAGAAAATTGCTAAAACGTCTCCACAAGTTGCCTTCATGACTGTAAAATGTCCCTTCAATTGTCCCTCAAAAATCCTACGACAAAGTTACCTACTCACTAATAGTGGGATAGCACTGTCTAAAGGATAGGAGGAAAAGAATGACCCTTTTTTCGATTATAAAAGTAGATAGCTGTTAGAAGTTTTCTCAAACATTTCGCACTTACACAAAAATTACTTTTCAAAAGACATTTCAAAACACTTTGTGTACTTTCTCTACTATCACGAGAAACATTACAAAGTTCGTTGTACCAAGGCATTTTCAAAACATTTTCAAACACAAAGCACAAAGGTATTTTAAAAATGAGCAAACCTCTAAGAGCCCGTGGAAAACCACAGATGGAAAGGGTGCTAACACCTTCCCTTTCCATAATCTACCCCCCTTACTCAGAAAATTCTCGAAAAGGTCTTTTTTTGTTCTTTTCACCCTTTCCTTTGTTGGATAAAAGAAAAGATGGTGGAGACTCTTGCTTACCGTAACATTTGCGAACACAAATGCAAAACCAGTATATAACAGTCGGTTCTGCCACCGTATCACATCTGCCATGGTCAGATGCACCAAAAACTTATGATCAAAGCTTTTAACAAGAAAGTCATATGTCAGGCATATCAGGCTGGTGACTTGGTAATCAAGTGCATCATAATGCCGCAAGGTGATCCCAGGGGCAAATGGACTCACACATTCGAAGGGCCATTTGTGATCAAGAACATATTTTCTGGTGGAGCCATGATCTTAACCACTATGGACGGTGACGACTTTCTGCACCCTGTAAACGCGGACATAGTTAAAAGATACTACGCATAAACAAAGATCCGCTAGGTCGACTGGTCTGGGAAAAAATTAGGGCATCCCAGAACCAAAAGGGTTCGGGAAAAAATTAGGGATATACAAAAAAATATGTACACCCGGCAAGTCAAAAACCTGAAAAGGCGGCTTGGGCAAAAATGGGTATCTCGGTGGACTGAAAACCCGAAAGGGAGGTCCAGACAAAATTTAGGGACTTAAAGCGTGTAACTATGTCCCGTTGGATCACCTTACAGCCAATCTTCAGTATCAACTATCAAGCTCAAGTGGTACTAATCAATCCAATCAGTTTTGGACAAGCAGCGAAAGGGATGAGACCCTCAAAGACATAAAGGCAATAGTAGAATGGGAACCCAATAGGATTATTTCAAATAGTTGTCTTTCTTTGTATACTATTTTTGTATAAATTTCAACTTTACAACGACATTCTCTTACTAGGATGTCTGTCTCCTTGTACAAAAACGCTTATTTCAAGTTAATATAAAACTATTCCTTTGAAAGTGAAAAACTAATATTTTTATTTTTCTATTTTGTGTGCGAAAACGCCCAGTGATTATTTTTGAGCATATGCATTTGAATGTGATTACTACTTACAAGTACACGCATAAAAACAGAAAGACAATTTCTAACGACTTTAATAAACGGGACAATATCTAAGGGTCATCCACAAAATCCCCGCAGATGTTTTCCCCAACAGATACCTTCTCCAGCAGGTACAGAGGCAGGGACATCCTACTGCAAGGTCTCTTCCATGTTATCAGTATGCAGCCTAGTGGTGTCGGGTTCTCATATCCCCGGTAGAGCAAGAATGTCCAATTACTGCTCCAATAAAAATCCCTAGTGAAGTCGCCAAGCTTCTCAGGATTCCCCAACAGGATTTCAATAAAATACCCAAGCAATTTATGGAGTTCACCGTCTACAACAGAGTTTTATAAATCTCAAGTAGTTTATAAAAGCCTTATCCCCGGTAGAGTTTATTTCTCTAGCTACGGAAGTTCATCCCCCATCAAAGTTTATTTCTCCAAATTGGTGAAATCTCCCAACAGAACTCTTCCCCCCAGCGAAATGATTCTCAAACAGAAGTCGAAGATCCTCGGAAGAGAAAGGGAATCACCAGCAAAATTATCTTCATTCATTATCCCAAGCGGAAATTGAAGAATCACTTTCTTCACTCACCAACAGCAGTCTGAGATTCAGCTTCCCGGTGCTCTTCAGCAGCAGTCAGGGATTTATTTTTTCAGACAAAGATACTTTGCAACAGCATTACATGCTTATACATTATGGCATGTGCATACAAATACATATATCACAATCTCATTTATTTTGGGAGCATCATGCAATTCATACATCATGATATCGCATGAAACCGATTTTACCTTTTCAGGTTAAATTAGAAGACAGACAAACACTATCAATTTATACAGCAGGTCATAGATTAATGCCTGAAACCAGACGGGAAAACTATCTACACGACCAATTGGTATGAACTTCTGAAGCAGGACGAGTTTACCAACAACTACAGCAGGCCACGGATTAATTCCCGAAACCAGACAGGGAAACTATCTATGTGACCAGCATTTTCAAGTTCCAGATTAATACCTGTAACAAGCCAAGAAAACTATCTGTGAACGATCGATTATGGATTAATACCTGTAACAAGCCAGGAAAACTATATACATGAAGAGATTGAAGATCAATTCCTGTAACAATCCAAGAAAACTATCTTTCTTTCTCAGGTTAGAGATTAATACCTGAAACAAGCCAGGACAATTATCTCAAACGATCGATAAAAACCAAGTTCCAGATTAACACTCGTAACAAGCCAGGAGAACTATCTATATAATGAGATTAAATTATAATACTTGTAACAAGCCAAGAAAACCGTATTTCTTTCTCAGGTCAGAGATTAATACCTGTAATAAGCCAGGACAACTATCTCAGCAACCGACAATTTTCAAATTCCAGATTAATACCTAAAATCAAACAGGACAACTATCTGTGAACAGTTTATTTATAGATTAACACCTGAAACCAGACAGGAAAACTATCTACATGACCATCCTGAAGAAATCTTACACGGGTCCTTCTCAGCATCCAGATGCAGTCTAACACAGACTCATCCTGAAACAGCCCTACACAGGCTCTTTCTAATACATTTCTAAATAACGATTAATTCCATTATCCCCAGCAAATTACTGGAAGCTTGGGCTTCAACCAGAATACAACAAAATGTCATCTCTTCAGAGATAACTCTTCAGCAGAGCCTTGGACAACTGAAGTTCCTAGACTCTATTCGCCACAGAGTTTTCCTCAAACAGGAGAATAATAGAAACTCACATTCCCCAACAGACTCCTCCTCAGACAGCAGGAACAGGAACCCCCAAAGGGACCATGTGTGAAATCAGCATCTATTTTGGATGGCATCTTTAAGCCCATCTCCGACAATTCTCTGTCATCTTATCCAAATGGCATTTGTAAGCCCATTCACTCCATCATCAACAATCAGTGTTACTTCATACGAGTGCAAATTTTTGGGCACTCTAGTATTTAATCATCTTCCACCTTCAGATTACGAAAGGCAGACAAGCCAATCTACATCTTCAGGTTTAAGAAGATTGAACAGGGGTAGATGTTATTCCCCAAAATTTGCACTCTCATGTTTTCTAAGATTCTTTCTTATATAGGTGGTCACAAGCACTCGATTAAAGAAAAATAAAAATTTTGAAGATGAACAAGGTGTCTTTCGATTGGCATCTTGATAGGCTTTGATTGAGAACCTAACCTCCTCCAAGCTTGCTTCAAATTTCTAAGCTTAGATTAAAGCCTTGTCCTTTTGCTTGTTTGTTGTATACAAGCTTCAACAGTGCATGTGTTTCCTTTGAAACAGCCTCCTTCGATTCAAAAGGGAAGGGCCTCATGTTGGTGCTCCTTTGATTCAGAAGTTAGTAGCTTCCTACTGGCTTCTTTCGATTTAGAGGGCGTTGGCTTCTTACTGGTTTCTTTCTATTCATAAGGTGTTGGCAATGGCCTCCTACAGCTTTCCTTCGATTTAGAAGACAAGTGCCTTCTCTATGCTTGCCTTCAATTCACAAGGCAGGAACTTCCTTCATGCCAACAGGCACAAAGCAATGGCCTCTTGCATACGTCCTTTGAATGCACCATTGGCTTTACATGCTTGCTTTATTCACAATGCAATAGTTACCTGCATGTCTGCTTTGATTGAGCAAGGGCCTCTGCAGGTTTGTCTTGATGACTACCTGCATGTAAGCTTGATTCCTGCTTCGACTGGGCAGTATCTCCCTTGGAAAGTTTGTTTGGCCCATTCGAAGGAATGGCAAGTGATGCATACAAGTGATGCATGTGGTCCCTTCAAAAGACCCACGCATTGGTTCAAAACGAAGGATACACATATTGTTAGCCAAAACGAAAGAGAGATATGCAAAGATGCTAGTTGGCCCAAAATCTCACATATTGCCATACTCAAGTTTTCTGCACAAGTATTCTGAAGGAAGCTTCGATTATCCTGGAAAGAGTTTTTTGTTGGGTCTAGCTGAATAGGGGCTCAATTGAAGAGGCCCAAATGATGAGATTTGATCCATTTGAAGGACACACCTTGGTGGTCCATTCGAAGAGGGCACAAAGCATACATATGAAAGACACTCAAAAAGTCCATTCTAAGGTGGCAACCCAAGGCCCATTCGAAGGGTACACAAAATGTCCATTCAAAAGACCCATTCGAAGGATATACAAGAGGTCCAATCGAAGGGCGGGGACTGAAGGTATTCGAAAGCCAAAATTGTCTACATTCATTCAAATTCAAAAAAGAGACAAGTTTCCATGACTTTGGCAAAGTTACAAAACATCACTCATGGCTTTGAAAACACTTGTTTATGGTTGTTTAAACCTTTGTTCTCTTGTCCCATCCATCCCCTCTATATAAAGAACACACTAGCCAGATCAAAGGAGGCTGGACACAATCGGAGAGAGAGTCACACAAAATTAAAAACACATTCGTGGAGGTTTCCTGAAGCTTTTCCAATCATCCCCAGTCCTTAAGAAATTATCCCCATATCCAGAAGTGCCAAATTGAAGCAATCCTTAAACAAGGATACCCACGCCTGAAACCACAAATTCATACATCACCATTGGTAAGAATGGGTAAAAAGATCAAACTTGCATTTGCATGACATATTAGCATTTGTAGTTCATCTGATCTGTATTCAAGATTAAGGACCTAGGTTTGACACTCAGATCTGTATTTTGCTTTATTTCTAACACTTGTTGCAAATATAGCCTGAATAGACCCAACGTGTGCAGGATCGAAGGACTTGGGTTCGATACCGGGGTCCTGCATCTTTATTTGGATAATATTTGTCTTACAGAATCAAATCAAAAGGCAGCATCCATCCCTGGATTGAAAAGAAAAGCATCCCTCCTTGGATCGAAAAAAAATCATATTCCCCTCTGGATCGTGTTGTACCCCAAAATTTGCCCTCTCATTTATCAAGACTTTTCTCACAGGACCTCTTGGACTCAAGACAAGATTAGGGTTTGGTCAGCTCAAGACATCTCATCTTGCACTGATAACCCAAAATTAGGGTTTGAGTTTGCACAGGGATTTTTGGATCACCAATGCTTCATGTGACTTTCATACATCATTTTGGACCCCTAAGATTAGTCATGTTAAGTTTCAAGCCTTGAACCATATTTTTGGTCAGTCAATTGGACAGTTGATCTAAAAATCAGTTATATTGGGAAAAAAGTCAACCATGGCCAATTTACATTCAAACTTCATAATTTTTTATCCACGTCAACATTTTAGACTCATATGTACCATTTGATCAAGTTTGGATCACAACTCCTCAAGAAATTTGATCAAATCATCAAAAGGACAAAATGGTCAAAATTAGGGTTTTGATTGGGAAAGGGCAATTTCTGATTTTTAACCTAACCAGTGACCAATTGAGTTCAAGCATTATTTCAAGGGTTCAATGGAATCATCTTGATCTAATTACATGGTTCAAAATATCTCAAGTTCATGGGATTGACAGATGAAATTTGCAGTCAACTAATCAAAAGTCAAATGTACACTGAAAAGTCAAACTTTGACTTTTTGGTCAAAATCAAGTGCCAAGGGTCATAATTCATCAAGATATGTCAAAATATAAAACTTGTTCACCAAGAAAACCAAATTTGAAAATTAGGGTTTGAATTTGAAATTTTTCATAACTTAGAATTTTTCTAAGTATAAAAATTTTCTTATTTTTTCTCAACTTTTCACCACTTTTTCACCATGATGCATTTTGATTCAAGCAAAGTTCCCAACATGAAAGTTGTATTCCTCCATGAAATCTACAACTTTTCTTCACAAACTTTTCCATAAAGATGCTGGGATCTCAAGTTATGAATTTGTGAATATATGGCCATGAACTAAATAACTTAGTGAAATTTTGCCCTAATTTAGGCAGGTTTTGGACCCAACTTCATGGAAACTTTTCACCTAGTTACAAGATGTATCTCAAATTTCATTTCAAATATGGATTATAGATCATATTTCAAGATTTCCAAAATGTCCAAGAACTCTCCAAGATCATTTTTGAGTAGGGAGAATCGAAGAGAGGAAGTTGGCATTTTCTCACTTTTTGTTCAAGCCATTTTCACATGGAATCAAGTTGCAAACCAAACCTATGTTGATTGTTTCTTGCTTTACAGGTCCTAATATTTCTATACACTCCTTAATTAAATGCATACTCAGTTTACAAAGCCTTTATCCTTGCTTTTGAAGCTTTACACAAATTGTAATTCCATTTTTGGCAAAAAGGTTTCATTGCCATTTTCATAAAGATGCACTTTTGCAACTTTGTCAACTTGAAGCATTGGACCTGTCCCCTTGATACAAGCAAACTCTAAAGCTCTCAAGCAAGTTTTACAAACTCATACCAACCCTAAGCAAGCTGGTACAAGCATGTGAAGCATTGGTCTTGTCACTTTGCTTCAAGTACAAGAAAGTTGGCAAAAAGGCTAGCATTGGCAGATCTATTAGGAGGCTGACTTTAGATCATTTCTATACTAATATGCAAAGAATATGCAACACATAACACGCTTGTCTTGGACTTGAAACTCTCTAAAACTCAAAAACACCAAAATTCTGCCCAAGCATACAGTTTCTGCAAAAGCTCAGCCAACTCTCATTGGGCTCGTGTGTTTTGTGTTTAACAGATCAAAACATCTCATACACTTGATAACTAATCAATCCAAGCCATCACCCTGGTTCTGTAACCTCTGTTTCACCATCTGCCATTTTCAATTTGGAAGCTTGCAGTTGGACTTGGTCAGGAGTTCCAGCCATCCTCAAAGCAAGATAAAGATTGGAATAGGTTCAGGGAAGTTCAAGGAAGCTTAAACAATCACTAGGCCTCCATTAAAGTCCTTACATTGCCATACACGATTCCAGCTGCAGGAGGTATTTTCTTAAACTCTATCTCTTTATACAGGCAACTTAAAGCCACGATTTGTGAAGAAAAAAATGTAGCTCTCATCATAACGAAACTGTACATATCATTACTTTTCATTTATTTTACTTGTGCTAAGAGAATTTGAAGTTTGAAATCTCTGAAAAAATTAGGTCACGATTTAGGGATTCCAAAATTCTCTTTGATCTTTGATAGTTAGGTTACATAATTTACATGGTTGGAATCATGAGCTCAAATGCCACATTTTTCATGTTATGAGTTTTCATTTTTATGCAAGCATAAGGAAGATACAGGTTGAACTGGAAAACGCATGAAGGAGATGGACGAAGGACAGGGATGAAGTTATGGGATTTTTTGTTGCTTTGGCCTTTTTGTTTTTGCTAACACACCCCCCTGACTTGCTATTGCACCCCCCTGGCTAACTTTTTATATATTTTTTATATATTTTTTATATATTTTTATATATATATATATATATATATATATATATATATATATATATATATATATATATATATATATATATTACAATTGCATCTTTTTCACCAGCAATTTTCTACACTACACAACAATTATGGAGACATTATCCAACACTAAATATAAACAAACGAGGCAGCTCCAATCACGTGTGCAAATAGAAGAAGGAAGATGGAGAAGATGTTGATGTCCATTGATACAACATTTGAGAGCTAGAATGCATCGTATTTCCGAATTAATATCCATCATGTGTATTATTTGGATACTTCTGCTTTTTGAACATGTTATTTATTTGTTTCTATGATGTGATGGTATTACTATATCTTTGTTGCTTGATGCCTTAGTTATCCTTGTTGTATCTGGGGGGAAAAAATAGAACTTGTGTCATGCTTAATGATTGGTTGAGTCTTAACCTTATGACAAACATGCCCTATTATAGCACAGTTATTACAAAATTCCGGCAATCGCTCATAGACCGCCTCCACATAGAAGGAAAATCCTAAATGGTCCTTAATGCATCATCAGTATTTGGAAGTGCATCCATTTCAAATGAGATGATGGGATAGATGAAAGGCTACACAAAAACCTCAAAACAAAATAAAAAGCATAAGTAATTATTTTATTTTACGCAATTTATCGCTTTATATACCATGATTAGTAATTAGGGTTTGCATGACAAGAACAAAACAAACAAAATAGAAAACCCTAAATACAAGACAAATCAAAAGCATGAAAATGATACACTTTGCACACAAGCACCCTTAGGGTTTCTCCCACTTGGTTGCCTAAAATAAAATGGACATGTTACGCATGCGAAGTATCTTGGCAAAACAAAACAAATATAAGATCATAAGTCCCTCGATGACGCTATTCAACAGTTGCCTAAACAAAATGATCTTGGTCCCTCAAAAATGCTAAGATACTTGGAAACATTGATATCATGGTTATACGATGACCCGCGCCCGTCCCATTTACATCCAAAGATAGGGTTGCTTACCAAATCAATGGTAAGTCAACAATGTCAAAGGAATAAAGATGCACTAGAAATACATTTGAGTAGGTAGATAGCTTCTAAGTTACTTGATCCATTTCAAACAATCCTTGCTATTTTCAAAACAAACACACACATATTTCAAAACATCTTACAAAACATTGAAAACATTTTCAAAAGACAAACATCTTTGTATACAATCTTACGAACGAGAATCATTACAAAGATTGCCTAAACGAATGGCCTCTTTTACAAAATACTTTCAAAACCACATCAAGCACCATTTTAAACAAACCAAAGCAAGTGATCTAAGCAAGTAACTAAGAGCCCATGGAATACCATGGATGAAAAGGGTGCTAACACCTTCCCTTTTCATAATCTACCCCACGAACTCAAGAAAACATCTCAAAGGTCTTTCCTGTGCTTTTTCACCTTTCCTTTTGGATAAAAGAAAAGTCGGTGGCGACTCTTGCTAAACCGCAACATTTGCGATAAAACGCAAAACCTCAAGTCAGTTCTCCCACCGTATCACAGATTGAAAAGCCCATTTTTCCTTTGGATCGAAAGGCACCTTCTCTGGATCGAAGCCTCCCTTTTACTCCCTGGACCGAAGGATGCCCCCTTGTATTTTTATTTTTTGTTTTCATTGACTTCTTTTTATTTCAACTTTAAATCAAAAAATCACAAAAAAAAACATTAAGCTAGTATTTTTCTAATTAAGTTAATTTTGTAAACAAATTAATTGATCATTTTAACCTTTCTTAAAATTAAAATTAAATAGAATTAGGTTGTATTTTCTTAAAATAAAAAAAAACAAGCAAAAAGATTTCTCTTCCTTAGGATTTAGACGTCCCTGTTAATTTGTTTGCGCATTTATTTATTTTTGCATTTTTTTCTCATCTTGTTGTAACTGCTTCCCAGTTTGTAATAGTAACTCATACTTTACTTTTCGCATCTCTATAATGTACCTCTCACAAAGCCATGTAATAGTGTAGTACTTACCTTCCCGCGCTTTACATTTATGCCATTTAAATTACTGTATATACTACTGCTAGTAATTAGGATTGCATGATGAGACTGAAAATTAAATGCTAGCAAACTTAACATAAGAGCAAAATAACTGAACATAACACACCATGCACATATACACCTCTAGGGTACTCCACTTCGGCTGCCTTCGGAAAACAGTCACAATTCTCGAAATGTGAGAAGTTTTAGTGGTTGTCCTCTAGTTTAAAAAGATCACAAGTCCCTCGATGTTGCCTCGGTTAAAAGTGATCTTAGAACTTTAGGACAATTACTAAAATTCCTTGCCAAGTTCCCTACGTGACTGTAACGTCCCTTCGAATGCCCCTCAAACATCCAACGACTAGAGCTACCTACTCACTAATAGTAAGATAGCACAGTATAAAGGATAGGAGGAAAATAACAAACCAATTTTAGTACAAGTAGATAGTTTTTAGATGCTTGCTCAAATAAAATAAACTTTTCGCACTTACATATTTCAAAAACAACTTTCAAAGACATTTTCTTTGTCAACACTCTTGAGGACTGATACAAGAGTTATTACAAAGCGAATTGCTGTGCTAAGGCATTTTCAAAACAAATTTTCAAAATACACAAAGCACAAGCAATTTTTAAAACATGAGCTAGCATCTAAGAGCCTGTAGATAACTATGAATGGAAAGGATGCTAACACCTTCCCATTCCATAATCTACCCCCCTTACTCCGGAAATTCTCGAAAAGGTCTTTTTATGTTCTTTTCACCATTTCCTTAATTTGGATAAAAGAAAAGTCGGTGGAGACTCTTTCTTACCGCAACATTTGCAAACACAAACACAAAACCAGTATTAACAGTCGGTTCTGCCACCATATCACACTTATAATAGGCATCAAATGGTCCATAATACTCAACACCATTATTAGAACGAACACATTTTAGCTTCTCGATTGTCTTCCTCCCTACCAAAGCATGGAATTCTTTGATCTTCTCTAACACTTGGTATTTTGTCTTCAAGGCATAAACCCATAGTTTCTAAAACAATCATCAATAAAGGTAACAAAATAAAGTGCACCACTAAAAGATTTTACCTTTAATGGCCCACAAACATCATAATGTACCAATTGAAACAACTTTGACTTCCTTGAGGGAGGATGTCTTTTGAAAGATACTTTAGTCTGTTTACCACTCATGCAGTGAGAACACTTCTTTAAATATGCATTCTTTAACCCAGGAAGAATATTCTTTTTTGCCAAAACATTCCTCCCTTTTTCACTAATATGACTAAGTCTTTGATGCCACAAAGATGCTTCCATGTCGATAGCGTTCATACTTCTCTTAGCAACCAAAGCTTTCGTCCAATACAACTTAGAAAGCTTCTTCCCTCTAGCCACAACCAAGTTACATTTTTGAGTTTCCACTTTCCAGAACCAAAGTGATTGTCATAACCAAAATCATCAAGCATATTCACAAATATCAAATTAAAGCGGACATCTGGAGCATGTTTGACACCTCTAAGATATAATTATATTCCCATATTGGTTTGTAAGCAAACATATCCAACACCAATCACCTTAGATACACCATCATTATCCGTCTTTAACACTCCAAAATCACCAGAAGTATAAGATGTGAAGAAATCCTTTCTAGGTGTAACATGAAATGTAACACCACTGTCAACTATCCACATGCTCTCGTCTGATACGATATTAACAGACTCGTGATCACGTAGAATAATAAGATCATTACAAGTAGCATTAGTAACACAGTTATCATCATAATCTCTTTGTTTAGACTTACCTTTCTTGCCTTTGTTATCTTTTTTCCACTGATAATAATACTTCTATAAATGTCTTGTTTTGTAACAATAATGACACTCCAGATTCTTGTATTATGGTGTGGACTTGCTTATGTTTTTCTCTTTACCATCCTTCAGTTTATTTTTCTTATTTCTTCCCTTATATTCAGTGACAAGTACCTCAGATTGAGATGAAGAACCTTGTGCCTTCCTTCTCATATCCTCATCAAGAATATCACCCTTAGTCGTTTCTAAAGAAACAACACCTCTAGGAGAAGAACTTCTGATAGAAACCCGAAACATCTCTCAAGACTCTGATAAAGATAGCAATAGGAATAATCCTAAAATTTCATTGTCAAATTTGATACTCATTCCTGACATTTGATCAAGTAGCCCTTGAAATTCACTCAAGTGATCTGAAATAGAAGTTCCCTCCTTATACTTAAAACTTATGAAGCTATTCAACAAGAACAATTTATTATTCCCTAGTTTAGAGGCATACAAGGACTTTATCTTCTACCACAAAGTTTTTTTATGTGTCTCATTAGCAATATGATTATAAATATTATCGTCTACATATTGTCGAATAAAACCACATATATGTTGATGTTCAAACTCTCATTCTTCATCAGACATAAAATCCAACTTTGTGGAACTAAAAATCGGTAAATGCAATTTCTTCATAAATAGTAAGTCTTTCATCTTGCCCTTACATAAATGGTAATTAGAACCATTCAATAATAACATCTTCGTCTGTGTATTTGACTACATCATTCAAACAAGTAAAATAGCTCTTGACCAAGAGCTCGGATGCCACTCTGATGGATCATCATGGAGAGCATCCACATTGTGTGAAAAGCAACACACAAGTGAAAGATACACCACATATTCACCCAAAATCTTAAGGTGATAGATGTATGGGTCCCCTCACTTATAAAGTATTCAACCTCTACTTTTCCAAGCAACGTGGAACTAAAAACTCACACTTGTACACAATAATATTTGGCACTACTAATAAATATATTTACAAGATGTTTGCTAGCGTCATGCAGTGAATTTGAAATGTCTATCATGGAATAGCTCACATATCTCTTACAATAGAAAATCAAGTAAGTCGGAGAAGAACTAGTGGGAATACTAACCTTACAAGTCCACCTCTATAATTTACTGTATCAGAGATTAACAACACCCAACCTCCTAACACAAACATAATTCTTAATTCTGGTTTTGATCCAGAATAGTCCATTTAATGGCCAAGCCATATTATAAACAAGGAGAAGGGTTAATAATAAAAGTGTTAAATATATGTTACTCTCTGCTATTGTAGCGAGTTTTGATTTACTCACCTTAAAAAAATTGTGATCACCCCTTAACTTTTCTAGATGCCCTCAAAAAAGACTCTAATAAAGCATTTTAGTGAAGATTCTTTAAACATATTCTATGTGGAAGTCCACATGCCTTTTTTTAAATATTTTTAAATCTACGTGGATTTTTTTCCTGGGTTAAATATGTTTTTGGTCCCTATGAATATCTCAATTTTTACTTTTAGTCCTTATAAAAAAAAGTTGAATTTTAATCCCTATAAAATTACTTTTGCATGCAATTTTAGTCCTTGTAGCGACTAAACATATTTAACCCTCTTTTCTTTCTCTTTTTTTTTCCTTTTTTCTTTTTTTATTCTTCTTTTGTACTTTTTTAATTTTAATTATTATTATTAAATATATATTACTATATATTAGTTTCTTAGAAAATTTGTAAAATAAAAGTTGTCTTGCAAAGGAATCAAACCCATGTCCTCTCCTTCAAAGGCGCATCAATTTATCATTGGAACAAGCTCATTATTTTGATTGTTTGTCTGTACGTTAAATAATTATATATATATATATATATATATATATATATATATATATATATATATATATATATATATATATATATATATATATATATATATATATATATATATATATATATATATATATATATATATATATATATATATATATATATATATATATATATATATATATATATATATATATATATATATATATATATATATATATATATATATATATATATATATATTACAATTGCATCTTTTTCACCAGCAATTTTCTACACTACACAACAATTATGGAGACATTATCTAACACTAAATATAAACAAACGAGGCAGCTCCAATCACGTGTGCAAATAGAAGAAGGATGATGGTGGAGATGTTGATGTCCATTGATACAACATTTGAGAGCTAGAATGCATCGTATTTCCGAATTAATATCCATCCTGTGTATTATTTGGATACTTCTGCTTTTTGAACGTGTTATTTATTTGTTTCTATGATGTGATGGTATTACTATAACTCTGTTGCTTAATGCCTTAGTTATCCTTGTTGTATCTAGAGAAAAAAAAGCAGAACCTGTGTCATGCTTAATGATTGGTTGAGTCTTAACCTTATGACAAACATGCCCTATTACAGCACAGTTATTACAAAATTTCGGCAATCGCTCATAGACCGCCTCCACATAGAAGGAAAATCCTAAATGGTCCTTAATGCATCATCAGTATTTGGAAGTGCATCCATTTCAAATGAGATGATGGGATAGATGAAAGGCTACACAAAAAACTCAAAACAAAATAAAAAGCATAAGTAATTATTTTATTTTACGCAATTTATCGCTTTATATACCATGATTATTAATTAGGGTTTGCATGACAAGAAAAAAACAAACAAAATAGAAAACCCTAAATACAAGACAAATAAAAAGCATGAAAATGATACGCTTTGCATACAAGCACCCTTAGGGTTTCTCCCACTTGGTTGCCTAAAATAAAATGGCCATGTTACGCATGCGAAGTATCTTGGCAAAACAAAACAAATATAAGATCATAAGTCCCTCGATGATGCTACTCAAAAGTTGCCTAAATAAAATGATCTTGGTCCCTCCAAAATGCTAAGATACTTGGCAACATTAATATCATGGTTATAAGATGACCCGCGCCCGTCCCATTTACATCCAAAGATAGGTTTGCTTACCAAATCAATGGTAAGTCAACAATGTCAAAGGAATAAAGATGCACTAGAAATACATTTGAGTAGGTAGATAGCTTCTAAGTTACTTGATCCATTTCAAACAATACTTGCTATTTTCAAAACAAACACACACACATTTCAAAACATCTTACAAAACATTGAAAACATTTTCAAAAGACAAACATCTTTGTATACATTCTTACGAACGAGAATCATTACAAAGATTGCCTAAACGAATGGCCTCTTTTACAAAATACTTTCAAAACCACATCAAGCACCATTTCAAACAAACCAAAGCAAGTGATCTAAGCAAGTAACTAAGAGCCCATGGAAAACCATGGATGAAAAGGGTGCTAACACCTTCCCTTTTCATAATCTACCCCACGAACTCAAGAAAACATCTCAAAGGTCTTTCCTGTGCTTTTTCACCTTTCCTTTTGGATAAAAGAAAAGTCGGTGACGACTCTTGCTAAACCGCAACATTTGCGATAAAACGCAAAACCTCAAGTAAGTTCTCCCACCGTATCACAGATCGAAAAGCCCATTTTTCCTCTGGATCGAAAGGCACCTTCTCTGGATCGAAGCCTCCCTTTTTCTCCCTGGACCGAAGGATGCCCCCTTGTATTTTTATTTTTTGTTTTCATTGACTTCTTTTTATTTCAACTTTAAATCAAAAAATCACAAAAAAAAAACATTAAGCTAGTATTTTTCTAATTAAGTTAATTTTGTAAACAAATTAATTGATCATTTTAACCTTTCTTAAAATTAAAATTAAATAGACTTAGGTTGTATTTTATTAAAATAAAACAAAACAAGCAAAAAGATTTCTCTTCCTTAGGATTTAGACGTCCCTGTTAATTTGTTTGCGCATTTATTTATTTTTGCATTTTTTTCTCATCTTGTTGTAACTGCTTCCCAGTTTGTAATAGTAACTCAGACTTTACTTTTCCCATCTCTATAATGTACCTCTCACAAAGCCATGTAATAGTGTAGTACTTATCTTCCCGTGCTTTACATTTATGCCCTTTAAATTAATGTATATACTACTGCTAGTAATTAGGATTGCATGATGAGACTGAAAATTAAAATGCTAGCAAACTTAACATAAGAGCAAAATAACTGAACATAACACACCATGCACATATACACCTCTAGGGTACTCCACTTCGGTTGCCTTCGGAAAACAGTCACAATTCTCGAAATGTGAGAAGTTTTAGTGGTTGTCCTCTAGTTTAAAAAGATCACAAGTCCCTCGATGTTGCCTCGGTTAAAAGTGATCTTAGAACTTTAGGACAATTACTAAAATTCCTTGCCAAGTTGCCTACGTGACCGTAACGTCCCTTCGAATGCCCCTCAAACATCCAACGACTAGAGCTACCTACTCACTAATAGTAGGATAGCACTGTATAAAGGATAGGAGGAAAATAACAAACCATTTTTAGTACAAGTAGATAGTTTTTAGATGCTTGCTCAAATAAAATAAACTTTTCGCACTTACATATTTCAAAAACAACTTTCAAAGACATTTTCTTTGTCAACACTCTTGAGGACTGATACAAGAGTTATTACAAAGCGAATCGCTGTGCTAAGGCATTTTGAAAACAAATTTTCAAAATACACAAAGCACAAGCAATTTTCAAAACATGAGCTAGCATCTAAGAGCCTGTAGATAACTACGGATGGAAAGGATGCTAACACCTTCCCTTTCCATAATCTACCCCCCTTACTCAGAAAATTCTCGAAAAGGTCTTTTTCTGTTCTTTTCACCATTTCCTTAATTTGGATAAAAGAAAAGTCAGTGGAGACTCTTTCTTACCGTAAAATTTGCGAACACAAACACAAAACCAGTATTAACAGTCGGTTCTGCCACCGTATCACACTTATAATAGGCATCAAATGGTCCATAATACTCAACACCATTATTAGAACGAACACATTTTAGCTTCTCGATTTTCTTCCTCTCTACCAAAGCATGGAATTCTTTGATCTTCTCTAACACTTGGTATTTTGTCTTCAAGGTATAAACCCATAGTTTCTAAAACAATCATCAATAAAGGTAACAAAATAAAGTGCACCACTAAAAGATTTTACCTTTAATGGCCCACAAACATCATAATGTACCAATTGAAACAACTTTGACTTCCTTGAGGGAGGATGTCTCTTGAAAGATACTTTAGTCAGTTTACCACTCATGCAGTGAGAACACTTCTCTAAATATGCATTCTTTAACCCAGGAAGAATATTCTTTTTTACCAAAACATTCCCACCTTTTTCACTAATATGACTAAGTCTTCGATGCCACAAAGATGCTTCCATGTCGATAGCGTTCATACTTCTCCTAGCAACCAAAGCTTTCGTCCAATACAACTTAGAAAGCTTCTTCCCTCTAGCCACAACCAAGTTACATTTTTGAGTTTCCACTTTCCAAAACCAAAGTGATTGTCATAACCAAAATCATCAAGCATATTCACAAATATCAAATTAAAGCGGACATCTGGAGCATGTTTGACACCTCTAAGATATAATTATATTCCCATATTGGTTTGTAAGCAAACATGTCCAACACCAATCACCTTAGATACACCATCATTATCTGTCTTTAACACTCCAAAATCACCAGAAGTATAAGATGTGAAGAAATCCTTTCTAGGTGTAACATGAAATGTAACACCACTGTCAACTATCCACATGCTCTCGTCTGATATGATATTAACAGACTCGTGATCACGTAGAATAATAAGATCATTTCAAGTAGCATTAGTAACACAATTATCATCATAATCTCTTTGTTTAGACTTACCTTTCTTGCCTTTGTTAACTTTTTTCCACTGATAATAATACTTCTGTAAATGTCTTGTTTTGTAACAATAATGACACTCCAGATTCTTATATTGTGGTGTGGACTTGCTTATGTTTTTCTCTCTACCATCCTTCAGTTTATTTTTTTGATTTCTTCCCTTATTTTCAGTGACAAGTACCTCAGATTGAGATGAAGAACCTTGTGCCTTCCTTCTCATATCCTCATCAAGAATATCACCCTTAGTCGTTTCTAAAGAAATAACACCTCTAAGAGAAGAACTTGTAATAGAAACCCAAAACCTCTCTCAAGACTCTGATAAAGATAGCAATAGGAATAATCCTAAAATTTCATTGTCAAATTTGATACTCATTCCTGACATCTGATCAAGTAGCCCTTGAAATTCACTCAAGTGATCTAAAATAGAAGTTCCCTCCTTATACTTAAAACTTATGAAGCTATTCAACAAGAACAATTTATTATTCCCTAGTTTAGAGGCATACAAGGACTTTATCTTCTACCACAAAGTTTTTGTATGTGTCTCATTAGCAATATGATTATAAATATTATCGTCTACATATTGTCGAATAAAACCACATATATGTTGATGTTCAAACTCTCATTCTTCATCAGACATAAAATCTAACTTTGTGGAACTAAAAATCGATAAATGCAATTTCTTCATAAATAGTAAGTCTTTCATCTTGCCCTTACATAAATGGTAATTAGAACCATTCAATAATAACATCTCTGTCTGTGTATTTGACTACATCATTCAAACAAGTAAAATAGCTCTTGACCAAGAGCTCAGATGCCACTCTGATGGATCATCATGGAGAGCATCCACATTGTGTGAAGAGCAACACACAAGTGAAAGATACACCACATGTTCACCCAAAATCTTAAGGTGATAGATGTATGGATCCACTCACTTATAAAGTATTCAACCTCTACTTTTCCAAGCAACGTGGAACTAAAAACTCGCACTTGTACACAATAATATTTGGCACTACTAAGAAATATATTTACAAGATGTTTGCTACCGTCATGCAGTGAATTTGAAATGTCCATCATGGAATAGCTCACATATCTCTTACGATAGAAAATCAAGTAAGCCGAAGAAGAACTAGTGGGAATACTAACCTTACAAGTCCACCTCTATAATTCACTGTATCAGAGATTAACAACACCCAACCTCCTAACATAAACATAATTCTTAATTCTGGTTTTGATCCAGAATAGTCCATTTAATGGCCAAGCCATATTATAAACAAGGAGAAGGGTTAATAATAAAAGTGTTAAATATTTGTTACTCTCTGCTATTGTAGCGAGTTTTGATTTTCTCACCTTAAAAAACATTGTGATCACCCCTTAACTTTTCTAGATTCCCTCAAAAAAGACTCTAATAAAGCATTTTAGTGAAGATTCTTTAAACATATTCTATGTGGAAGTCCACATGCCTTTTTTTTAATATTTTTAAATCTACGTGGATTTTTTTCCTGGGTTAAATATGTTTTTGGTCCCTATGAATATCTCAATTTTTAATTTTAGTCCTTATAAAAAAATGTCGAATTTTAATCCCTATAAAATTACTTTTGCATGCAATTTTAGTCCTTGTAGCGACTAAACATATTTATCCCTCTTTTCTTTCTTTTTTTTTCTTTTTTTATTTTTTTATTCTTCTTTTGTACTTTTTAAATTTTAATTATTATTATTAAATTTATATTACTATATATTAGTTTCTTAGAGAATTTGTAAAATAAAAGTTGTCTTGCAAAGGAATCAAACCCATGTCCTCTCCTTTAAAGGCGCATCAGTTTATCATTGGAACAAGTTCATTATTTTGATTGTTTATATATATATATATATATATATATATATATATATATATATATATATATATATATATATATATATATATATATATATATATATATATATATATATATATATATATATATATATATATATATATATATATATATATATATTACAATTGCATCTTTTTCACCAGCAATTTTCTACACTACACAACAATTATGGAGACATTATCTAACACTAAATATAAACAAACGAGGCAGCTCCAATCACGTGTGCAAATAGAAGAAGGATGAAGGTGAAGATGTTGATGTCCATTGATACAAAATTTGAGAGCTAGAATGCATCGTATTTCCGAATTAATATACATCATGTGTATTATTTGGATACTTCTGCTTTTTGAACATGTTATTTATTTGTTCCTATGATGTGATGGTATTACTATATATCTGTTGCTTGATGCCTTAGTTATCCTTGTTATATCTGGAAAAAAAAGAAGAACATGTGTCATGCTTAATGATTGGTTGGGTCTTAACCTTATGACAAACATGCCCTATTACAGCACAGTTATTACAAAATTCCGGCAATCGCTCATAGACCGCCTCCACATAGAAGGAAAATCCTAAATGGTCCTTAATGCATCATCAGTATTTAGAAGTGCATCCATTTCAAATGAGATGATGGGATAGATGAAAGGCTACACAAAAACCTCAAAACAAAATAAAAAGCATAAGTAATTAGTTGGTTTTACGCAATTTATCGCTTTATATACCATGATTAGTAATTGGAGTTTTCATGACAAGAACAAAACAAACAAAATAGAAAACCCTAAATACAAGACAAATCAAAAGCATGAAAATGATACACTTTGAACACAAGCACCCTTAGGGTTTCTCCCATTTGGTTGCCTAAAATAAAATGGCCATGTTACGCATGCGAAGTATCTTGGCAAAACAAAACAAATATAAGATCATAAGTCCCTCGATGACGCTATTCAAAAGTTGCCATAACAAAATGATCTTGGTCCCTCAAAAATGCTAAGATACTTGACAACATTGCTATCATGGTTATACAATGACCCGCGCCCGTCCCGTTTACATCCAAAGATAGGGTTGCTTACCAAATCAATGGTAAGTCAACAATGTCAAAGGAATAAAGATGCACTAGAAAGATATTTGAGTAGGTAGATAGCTTCTAAGTTACTTGCTCCATTTCAAGCAATCCTTGCTATTTTCAAAACAAACAAACAGACATTTCAAAACATCTTACAAAACATTGAAAACATTTTCAAAAGACAAACATCTTTGTATACATTCTTACGAACGAGAATCATTACAAAGATTGCCTAAACGAATGGCCTCTTTTACAATATACTTTCAAAACCACATCAAGCACCATTTCAAACAAACCAAAGCAAGTGATCTAAGCAAGTAACTAAGAGCCCATGGAAAACCATGGATGAAAAGGGTGCTAACACCTTCCCTTTTCATAATCTACCCCCCGAACTCAAGAAAACATCTCAAAGGTCTTTCCTGTGCTTTTTCACCTTTCCTTTTGGATAAAAGAAAAGTCGGTGGTGACTCTTGCTAAACCGCAACATTTGCGATAAAATGCAAAACCTCAAGTCAGTTCTCCCACCGTATCACAGATCGAAAAGCCCATTTTTCCTCTGGATCGAAAGACACCTTCTCTGGATCGAAGCCTCCCTTTTTCTCCCTGGACCGAAGGATGCCCCCTTGTATTTTTATTTTTTGTTTTCATTGACTTCTTTTTATTTCAACTTTAAATCAAAAAATCACAAAAAAAAAACATTAAGCTAGTATTTTTCTAATTAAGTTAATTTTGTAAACAAATTAATTGATCATTTTAACCTTTCTTAAAATTAAAATTAAATAGACTTAGGTTGTATTTTCTTAAAATAAAACAAAACAAGCAAAAAGATTTCTCTTCCTTAGGATTTAGACGTCCCTGTTAGTTTGTTTGTGCATTTATTTATTTTTGCATTTTTCTCATCTTCTTGTAACTGCTTCCCATTTTGTAATAGTAACTCAGACTTTACTTTTCGCATCTCTATAATGTACCTCTCACAAAGCCATGTAATAGCGTAGTATTTACCTTCCCGCGCTTTACATTTCTTCCCTTTAAATTACTGTATATACTACTGCTAGTAATTAAGATTTTATGATGAGACTGAAAATTAAAATGCTAGCAAACTTAACATAAGAGCGAAATAACTGAACATAACACACCATGCACATATACACCTCTAGGGTACTCCACTTCGGTTGCCTTCAGAAAACAGTCACAATTCTCGAAATATGAGAAGTTTTAGTGGTTGTCCTCTAGTTTAAAAAGATCACAAGTCCCTCGATGTTGCCTCGGTTAAAAGTGATCTTAGAACTTTAGGACAATTACTAAAATTCCTTGCCAAGTTTCCTACGTGATCGTAACGTCCCTTCGAATGTCCCTCAAACATCCAACGACTAGGGATG
Organism: Vicia faba; assembly: GCA_948472305.1. Classification (NCBI taxonomy): domain Eukaryota; kingdom Viridiplantae; phylum Streptophyta; class Magnoliopsida; order Fabales; family Fabaceae; genus Vicia; species Vicia faba. The sequence continues at coordinate 712,027,134 of OX451738.1, forward strand.
CCTACTCGCTAATAGTAGGATAGCACTGTATAAAGGATAGAAGGAAAAGAACAAACCTTTTTTAGTACAAGTAGATAGTTGTTAGATGCTTGCTCAAATAAAATAAACTTTTCGCACTTACATATTTCAAAAACAACTTTCAAAGACATTTTCTTTGTCAACACTCTTGAGGACTGATACAAGAGTTATTACAAAGTGAATCGCTGTGCTAAGGCATTTTCAAAACAAATTTTCAAAATACACAAAGCACAAGCAATTTTCAAAACATGAGCTAGCATCTAAGAGCCTGTAGATAACTACGGATGGAAAGGATGCTAACATCTTCCCTTTCCATAATCTACCCCCCTTACTCAAAAATGCTCGAAAAGGTCTTTTTCTGTTCTTTTCACCATTTCCTTAATTTGGATAAAAGAAAAGTCGGTGGAGACTCTTTCTTACCGCAACATTTGCAAACACAAACACAAAACCAGTATTAGCAGTCGGTTCTGCCACCGTATCACACTTATAATAGGCATCAAATGGTCCATAATACTCAACACCATTATTAGGACGAACACATTTTAGCTTCTCGATTGTCTTCCTCTCTACTAAAGCATGGAATTCTTTGATCTTCTCTAACACTTGGTATTTTGTCTTCAAGGTATAAACCCATAGTTTCTAATTCAATCATCAATAAAGGTAACAAAATAAAGTCCACCACTAAAAGATTTTACCTTTAATGGCCCACAAACATCATAATGTACCAATTGAAACAACTTTGACTTCCTTGAGGGAAGATGTCTCTTGAAAGATACTTTAGTCTGCTTACCACTCATGCAGTGAGAACACTTCTCTAAATATGCATTCTTTAACCCAGGAAGAATATTCTTTTTTGCCAAAACATTCCGCCCTTTTTCACTAATATGACTAAGTCTTCGATGCCACAAAGATGCTTCCATGTCGATAGCGTTCATACTTCTCCTAGCAACCAAAGCTTTCGTCCAATACAACTTAGAAAGCTTCTTCCCTCTAGCCACAACCAAGTTACATTTTTGAGTTTCCACTTTCCAGAACCAAAGTGATTGTCATAACCAAAATCATCAAGCATATTCACAAATATCAAATTAAAGCGGACATCTGGAGCATGTTTGACACCTCTAAGATATAATTATATTCCCATATTGGTTTGTAAGCAAACATATCCAACACCAATCACCTTAGCTACACCATCATTACCCGTCTTTAACACTCCAAAATCACCAGAAGTATAAGATGTGAAGAAATCCTTTCTAGGTGTAACATGAAATGTAACACCACTGTCAACTATCCACATGCTCTTGTCTGATACGATATTAACAGACTCATGATCACGTAGAATAATAAGATCATTACAAGTAGCATTAGTAACACATTTATCATCATAATCTCTTTGTTTAGACTTACCTTTCTATCCTTTGTTATCTTTTTTCCACTGATAATAATACTTCTGTAAATGTCTTGTTTTGTAAAAATGATGACACTCCAGATTCTTATATTGTGGTGTGGACTTGCTTATGTTTTTCTCTCTACCATCCTTCAGTTTATTTTTCTGATTTCTTCCCTTATTTTCAGTGACAAGTACCTCAGATTGAGATGAAGAACCTTGTGTCTTCCTTCTCATATCCTCATCAAGAATATCACCCTTAGCCGTTTCTAAAGAAACAACATCTCTAGGAGAAGAACTTGTAATAGAAACCCGAAACATCTCTCAAGACTCTGATAAAGATAGCAACAGGAATAATCCCAAAATTTCATTGTCAAATTTGATACTCATTCCTGACATCTGATCAAGTAGCACTTGAAATTCACTCAAGTGATCTGAAATAGAAGTTCCCTCCTTATACTTAAAACTTATGAAGCTATTCAACAAGAACAATTTATTATTCCCTAGTTTAGAGGCATACAAGGACTTTATCTTCTCCCACAAAGTTTTTGCATGTGTCTCATTAGCAATATGATTATAAATATTATCGTCTACATATTGTCGAATAAAACCACATATATGTTGATGTTCAAACTCTCATTCTTCATCAGACATAAAATCCAACTTTGTGGAACTAAAAATCGGTAAATGTAATTTCTTCATAAATAGTAAGTCTTTCATCTTGCCCTTACATAAATGGTAATTAGAACCATTCAATAATAACAACTTCGTCTATGTATTTGACTACATCATTTAAACAAGTAAAATAGCTCTTGAGCAAGAGCTCGGGTGCCACTCTGATGGATCATCATGGAGAGCATCCACATTGTGTGAAGAGCAACACACAAGTGAAAGATACACCACATATTCACCCAAAATCTTAAGGTGATAGATGTATGGGTTCCCTCACTTATAAAGTATTCAACCTCTACTTTTCCAAGCAACGTGGAACTAAAAACTCACACTTGTACACAATAATATTTGGCACTACTAATAAATATATTTACAAGATGTTTGCTAGCGTCATGCAGTGAATTTGAAATGTCCATCGTGGAATAGCTCACATATTTCTTACGATAGAAAATCAAGTAAGCCGAAGAAAGAACTAGTGGGAATACTAACCTTACAAGTCCACCTCTATAATTCACTGTATCAGAGATTAACAACACCCAACCTCCTAACACAAACATAATTCTTAATTCTCGTTTTGATCCAGAATAGTCCATTTAATGGCCAAGCCATATTATAAACAAGGAGAATGGTTAATAATAAAAATGTTAAATATATGTTACTCTCTGCTATTGTAGCGAGTTTTGATTTACTCACCTTAAAAAAATTGTGATCACCCCTTAACTTTTCTAGATTCCCTCAAAAAAGACTCTAATAAAGCATTTTAGTGAAGATTCTTTAAACATATTCTATGTGGAAGTCCACATGTCTTTTTTTAATATTTTTAAATCTACGTGGATTTTTTTCCTGGGTTAAATATGTTTTTGGTCCCTATGAATATCTCAATTTTTACTTTTAGTCCTTATAAAAAAAAGTTGAATTTTAATCCCTATAAATTACTTTTGCATGCAATTTTAGTCCTTGTAGTGACTAAACATATTTAACCCTCTTTTCTTTCTTTTTTTTTCTTTTTTTATTTTTTTATTCTTCTTTTGTACTTTTTTAATTTTAATTATTATTATTAAATATATATATTACTATATATTAGTTTCTTATAAAATTTGTAAAATAAAAGTTGTCTTGCAAAGGAATCAAACCCATGTCCTCTCCTTCAAAGGCGCATCAATTTATCATTGGAACAAACTCATTATTTTGATTGTTTGTCTGTACGTTATATATATATATATATATATATATATATATATATATATATATATATATATATATATATATATATATATATATATATATATATATATATATATATATATATATATATATATATATATATATATATATATATATTACAATTGCATCTTTTTCACCAGCAATTTTCTACACTACACAACAATTATGGAGACATTATCTAACACTAAATATAAACAAACCAGGCAGCTCCAATCACGTGTGCAAATAGAAGAAGGACGATGGTGAAGATGTTGATGTCCATTGATACAACATTTGAGAGCTAGAATGCATTGTATTTCCGAATTAATATCCATCCTGTGTATTATTTGGATACTTCTGCTTTTTGAACATGTTATTTATTTGTTTCTATGATGTGATGGTATTACTATATCTCTGTTGCTTGATGCCTTAGTTATCCTTGTTGTATCTGAAAGAAAGAAAAAAAGCAGAACCTGTGTCATGCTTAATGATTGGTTGAGTCTTAACCTTATGACAAACATGCCCTATTACAGCACAATTATTACAAAATTCCGGCAATCGCTCATAGACCGCCTCCACATAGAAGGAAAATCCTAAATGGTCTTTAATGCATCATCAGTATTTGTAAGTGCATCCATTTCAAATGAGATGATGGGATAGATGAAAGGCTACACAAAAACCTCAAAACAAAATAAAAAGCATAAGCATACCAAATCAGAGGTGGTAGCCTCAGAGGGAGAGGAGGTTGCAGCATGGCCAGATTCGTCGACGTCGGAATCATTGTAGCGGTATTGGATTCGGTTTGGGATCTCCATCAAGTTTCGATCAAAAAAATTCTTCTTCTTATTTCCTTAATTCCTTTGTTCTATTTCTCCTCTAACTTATTAATTTTCTACTATTTTGATTTTAATTTTGAGAGTTGAATATTGTGTTCATGGTTTTGTTTATTTAAAGGTTTTGAATAGTTGAACGATGATGTTGTTGAATTTGTTGTAAGGTTGTTGATATTGTTTTGGTATGGTTTAATAACATAAAAATCAATAGTGGAAATTCATTTATATGCATGAAAAATTAGATCAATACACAAGTAGAAGACAAGCGGGCAACAAGCTACGTCCCTACCTTTTTAGATCACAAAACCAATTCTCTTAAAAATTACATCCATAGATCTAGGAGATACAACATTGCTATTCACAAGCCTTTGGACTTTATGTAAAAGATCAATTGTTTCTGGTGCCTAGGGAAACCAAAAGTGTCAAAGGCAAAAGGTATAAAAAACATGTTGATTTTCAAAACAGGTTTTCTCATGTTTTACCACTTTACTAGAAGCAGCTTTGAGAGTCATATGTTCCATAGTAAGACTAACATCCCTCAAATCCACCAGTGAAGAAACTCCCGTCAACTCTACACAAGCATTTTTCTCTCCTACCCATCTGTACACCAAAACATTTGTTGGCCTAAGTGTCGATCTCCCCTCAAGTAGGTCAGTCAAAAAATTCACAGGCGCATCTTTCTTCATAGATACTCTTTCACGTCAGAATATATCAAACAAGACATCCCTAACAAGGTCGTGTCGGTATTTGAAGCCTGGAAGATCCCTACAATGAATCGTGTGCTCCCAAAATGTATACAAACATGCCTTACAAAAACCAGGGCAAACCTCATCAATAAGAAATAAAGGAATCATAAGGCAGTATCTTAGGATAGTATGATACTCCACCCCGTAACATATGTTGGCCTAACCAATCAATAGGAATAGTAAGGAGAAAGTCTTAAGCATGTGCGGCTTGTAAACAACCAAAAATTTCCTTCTGCCTTGTGGTCATGTCAAACTTCACATCCATGTCCTTAACAATTTTACTAAAAAAGGGCACTCGTCAAAACATATTGTGCTTTAGGAGGGACGGTGTCCTTGCTAGTAAAACTGTTAAGGTCAAAATCTGTAATTGCAACACTAAGACCATCCAAAGCTCTGTTGAAATCTGAGTCCATACCATACACCCCCACTGTGTCTTAATATATGATCATGTAACCACCCAAGATTGAATCCTAAAAGCCAAAAAGGCGTATGAGGAAGCCTCTACAGCCGAATACAAACCCAAACCCCCCCAACTCTAATGGTAACAAAGCCACCCTCCATTGAAGGTCCCCGAAGAAAGGACCTCCACCAACCACAATGTCTTCAACTACCTTTTCGCAACTCTTTATCAAACCATACAGTTGCTTCCTCTATATGAGTAGGTTTACACATTCTTAGGTCAAAAAAATAATTTGGCAATACCCATGCAGGATCGAAGTAGAAGAAGCTCATTTTGAGGATTCCTTAATGATGGTAGAAGGTGCATTAAATCAATAGCTTTAGAAGCTCTCTTCTTAGACAAGAACTTCATCCCTAACATCGGCCTCCTAATTTCTGACAGGAACATATCCTCACGAAGTTTCATACCATCACATGAAGGCTAAAAGATCTCAGTCTTACAAAAATTCAATTCAAGATCTAATCCTGGACATGTGTCTCGAATGATATCAAGGGCTTTAGCCACCTCCTGAGAATCCCCTATAATAATCCCTTCATCAAGATATAAGGCATGAAGAAGAAGCTTACAATTGTCCCTAACATGATGAATGAGTGAGTGTAACACAAGAGTAAAAAGGAGCGTCCCTAACGGGTCATCTTGTTGCACTCCGGTGGCTGACATGATATGTCCATCCCCAAGGTACAACCTTGTTACTTGGCCATAAATAAACTCAACCCACAAAGAAATAGATGGACATCTTACCCTCACCTCGCGCAACAATGCTGATCGATCTACCATATTGAAAGCATTCAAGAAATCTACAGTGAGCATAGCCAATAAACCATCTCCGTGTCAGTTGCTTAACACCCTGTTAGCATTATACAAAATGGCCTCAACACCACCCGATACCCTAATCCCAAACTGAAAGTCATTGAGGTGGATTCAAAAGTGAAGGATGATGAAAGTGTTTATGTAAAGATCGGTGGAGATTTTGTTAAAGGGTGAGAAGTTTAAACGATGGTGAAAGTTATGTGTATGTTATTAAGGTTTATAAATAAGAGTATGGTGTTATGATTCTTGGATTCAAATCATGGTTTTATGATGGTGTGTGTGCGAGGAGTTTTTTGAATGAGAGGTTTAAAGGTTTGTATGAAGGTTATGTCATGGTAAATGAAGCAAATGATATTGATGATATGTTAAGGATATATTTAATGATGTTGAAGGGGATGCGTATTATAGTACATGTATGATTTTGTAATAAAAGTACAACACAAAAACTATATGCATGCTTGGGGTGGAATGATTAGAATAATTATGATCAGAATAATTATGCAGTAGAATAAATACATGCAGTAGAATAAAGTATGTATAGTGTTTTTATGGAGTATATCAATGAAATTGGACAACAGCCCAGTGGTAAGTGTCTCGCTATTTAGCCGAGTGGAATGACACCTAGGAAGATTTTGATGAAATAGTGACATAGGATATGTTCTGGACTGAGTCGGACCTTGCCCCACCGTTGGGGAGGCCTAATCCAGTGCCTTTGTCAAAGGCCTAAAAGCATGCAGCCCAATCTAAAAATCGTTGGGCATTTTCCCACGTGTCTTCTAGGAAGACGTTGCTCACGTGTCCATATCGTCACCATACTGCCCTCCGAGAAAAACGGGTCAGCTCCTATTTTCTCATAGCAGTTGACCAGGGAGAAGCCCATATACTAGACTTCATACACATGTAAGCCTTGGCAGTCTTCATTGTTGGGCCTCATCATGGCCCATCATTGAATACCTTGGCCTAATGTTGGAGGCTATAAATACCTTCTCACTTGAGAGGGTCAGGTATTGATTCATTCACACTCTCATACTCACTTACTTGCATTAGCTATGAACCTCACTTTGGCATCAGAGTGTCTTGCATGTACCCCCCCTCACCCCCCCCCCCCCCTCCCCCACTTCACCTTCAACTGTTGCTCTACTTGAAGCTTGTAAGCTTTAAGCTTTGACAATTCCTTCTAGTCAGGTACGATCAGTGGCATCGTCTGTGGGATACCAGCTTCTCTGTCTCCATCACAAGACTAAATCAGCTCTCCATCAAATTCCTTGATTGTCATGGTCGACTAAGCTTCCAACAACAACCAAAACGCCCATCTCGCCGACCTCAACAAAAACATTAGCGACAACGCTAGTAACAACAATGTCGGGAACAACATCAACATGGACAATCTCGAGTAGAACTATAGAGATGGGTTGACCGCCTATTAATCACCCCACTCTCGACCGCACAAGGATGTCCATCCCTTCCCCCCCCCCCCCCTCCCCAGAATTATGAACCAAATTCTTTCCAGGAGGTTCCCTTCCCCGCGGGCGCTGATGCCACGACCAGAGCTCTGTTCGCGGCCATCAACCAGACAAACTACTTGATCTTCTCACAGGGTGAGCTTCTAAGGGTGCTTGAACAGACTCGTCAGGCCCTTAGAAGACATAGAAGACCTGACACTCCTCCTCCCCGTCAGAACAAAGACCGTCCTTAGTCTCCCTCGCGGAGACACAGACAGGACAGATCACAAAGCCTTTCTCCCCAACAAATTGGGCGAGGACCCGCATTGGAGAGGATATTGCCCGAAGCCACTGGGAGACGTGGTCACCCCCCCCCCCCCCCCCCCCCCCCCCCCGTGCAGGGAACGAAGATCCCCTGGAGACAACAGAAATAGGGGAAATGGAGAAACACAACCTCGACCAAGGGATCCTCCCCGCGACCAAGGTCGTCACCATGACTGCCATTACAACTGGTCCCCCTCCTTCTCCTTATACAAAAGTGACGAAGAAGACCACGCGGTCCTTTAGCCCAAGCGATAATGGAGGTTCCCATTCCTAGGGAAATGGAGAAACCTCCCTAATAAAGGAATACGACAACATTGTAGATCCTATTGACCATATCGACGGGTTCAAAGCAATGCTCCATTACCACAACGTGGGGGGCCTATTAAATGCCATCTATTCCCCACGACCTTAAGAAAAAAAGCCATGGACTGGTACAAGAACCTCGCCCCAGGTTTGATCACCTCATGGAGGAACCTCAAGAACCAATTCATCATCTCCTTCACAGCGTCCCGTCGACATCCGAAGACTGAGGCAACCCTAGAGGAAATTGTCTAGAGAAGCAACGAGACCCTTATGGAATATATTGATCGGTTCAACCACGAGGACATTCAGGTCATGTGCACCGATTACATGAAAAGGTACCTGCTCGAAAGAGGACTCCTCCCGGGAACTGAATTCAGGAAGATCGTCGGCATTGAGCCCCCCCCCCCCCCCCCAAGTCTTTTGACGCTCTCCTCAAAAAGAACAGGGCCTACATGGACTACAAGGAGAAAGAAGCAGCAAATAAAGCCCGCAACTTGAGGAATTGCAGACCAGCTAACATCTCGCGGAACCAGGAGGTGGGCTCTTCTTGATGGGCTGGAGAGAAGAGAATGGAAGAGAAACCATGTGATCCCCGCGAGCATAAAGGACCGTAAGGACGGTTCACAGAGTACACCCCACTGACCACTTCTCACGAGCGCATCCTAGCATAATGATTAAATATCGAGTTCAAGGACGGTGGCGTCAAACGTCCTCGACCCGCTCCTATAAATCCCGGGGTTGACAGAACGAAATCTGTCAATACCATCGCAGCCACAGGCACTTGACTGAAGATTGCGTCCACCTCAAGGATGCCATCGAGACTCTCATTAAAGCTAGGAGACTTTGGCAGTATAGACGCAGCGACGCCCCTCGCCGAGATACCCGCCAGGCAAAAGATGTCAAGAAGAAACCCGATCATCCGATAAATCAGGCCCTGTCCAGGTGGCTTTCTCCGTGACAAAGCCAGAAGACTTCCACGTCCCCGATAGTCACGAGGAGGAACCATTGTCCATGCATAATAGATGGGAGAAATTCCCCTCCTCCATGGTCATATCTGGCGAGGGATTCAATGACATTACACTGAACTCGGCAAAGAGAAAGCTCGACAAGTTGGTGGACGCAGAACCGATCCAGGTTGTAACGCTCAAAAGGTTCAAAGTAAAATCAGAACCGAACACCTTTTACTTGGAAGAGCTTCCTGGCGGATCCCCGAACTCGAGCATTCCTCTGCTAGTGAGGGCGGGGATGGCCAACTTTGACATACATCATATCCTGGTCGACGAGGGAAGTTCCACTGACATCATGTACAACCATCTGTTCTGAACCCTACAGCTCAACGATGCCCACTTGTCACCTTACGTGGGGTCCGAACTGCAAGGATTCAATGGCTCGACCTCTAAGCCATGGGGTTACATGGAGCTCTTTGTCACCTTCGGGGAAGAAACTGCTTCCCGACAAGTCAAGGTGCGGTTTCTGGTGATTGACTTCCCCTCTCTCTACAACTGCATCTTGGGGAGACCGACATTGGACGAGTTGACCGATGTGCCCTCCATTGTCCATCTAAAAATGAAGTTCTACACTAGGAGGGGACACGTTGCCACCATCTATGGGGACATCTCAGCTACCAGGAGATTTTTTCATGCAGCCTCCAGGGGGAAGAGCATGGTCGACACTAGAGGGCGACCCGCCAAAAAAGCAACCACTACTCGACCTGAATCAAAGCCTGCTTGAATTGAAGAACAGAGAGCCCTACCAAAGGTCGAATCCATCTGCCTCAACACTCGCTTTGACAAAGATGAAGTCGAAGCCCCCCGTGGTGAACGAGATCCTCTCTGACCTATTCCAGATGGAGACTTTAAGTTCCTCTCTCTCGGCAAAGACCCTCTCAAAGGTTTGAAGATTGGCACCGGACTCCCCGACCTGGCGCGGAAGCAGCTCAAAGCATGCTTAAGGGAGAACAGAGATTTGTTCGCATGGAATGTTATGGAGATTCTTGGACTCGACCCCGAGGTTGCTTGTCACCGATTTGCCGTTGATCAAGCCGCTAGGACAGTAGTGCAACATAAGCGTAGGCAGTCTCACGAGAAAGTGGAGGATGCTGAAAAAGTTTTAAAAGACCTCCTAGAGGCAAATTTTATTTTCGAGGCCCGGTATTCAACCTGGCTCTCAAACATTGTACTTGTCAAAAATAATAATGGAAAATTGAGAATGTGTGTTGACTATACCAATATTAATCGGGAATGTCCCAAAGATGCTTTTCCTTTACCTAAAACTGATACGTTGGTCGACAACTCGGCCGGCTACAAAATTTTATCGTTTATGGACGCCTACTCGGGCTATAAATAAATTCCAATGGCAATGAGTGACAAGCATTACACCGCTTTTATGACCAACTCGGGCAATTACTACTACAATGTAATGCCCTTCGGCCTAAAAAATGCGGGGGCAACATACCAACGGATGATGAACAAAGTCTTCGGTGACGAGATCGCTGACATGCTCGAGGTATATATGGACGACATGATCGTCAAATCTCGAACAGAAACCGACCATGCTTCCCATCTCAAAAGAGTCTTCGCCCAAGCAAGGCAATGCAAAATGAGATTTAACCCAGAGAAACGCACCTTCGGGGTTAAGGCGGGAAAATTCCTTGGTTTCTATCTAACCGGGTGGGGAATCGAAGCCAACCCTGAAAATGTCGAGCACTCTCCGATCTTCCCATGCCAAGCTCGAGAAAATCAATATAAGTCCTCAATAGTATGTTCACCTCGCTTTCCCGCCTCGTGGCAAAGTCCGTGCAACACGCACTACCATTTTTCAAACTTCTACGCAAAGAAGCAGCTTTCGAGTGGACCGAGGAATGCGAGCAAGCCCTCATCCACCTCAAGGAAAGCCTGTCACAATTGCACGTGCTTTCACAGCCAGAGAACAGAGAAACTTTATTCCTTTACCTGGCCGTCTCTACCGAGGCTGTAAGCACGGCCTACATTCGCGAGACTCCTGACGGGAAGAAAGCAGTATATTTTACTAGCAAATCATTACAAGGGACCAAGGTTAGGTATCAACAGATTGAAAAAGTATCCTTAGCCCTCATCAATGCGGCAAGGAGACTTAGACACTACTTCTGGCCCACACGGTCATCATATAGACAGACCAACTCGTGAGACAGCTCCTTTGCCGACCAGACATGGCAGGTCCAATGCTGAAATGGTCCCTGAAACTCTCGGAGTTCGAGGTCCAATACAAGAGCAGGAAGACCCTCAAATCCCAAGCACTGGCCGATTTCGTCGCTGAGATGACCATACACAATTCTCCCATAGGGAAGAAGCATAAGTGAACCATATTTGTAGATGGAGCTTCCAACTCGACTGGGAGCGAAGCGGGAATCCTCCTCGAGAACGAAGAAGTCATTGTGATCGAGCACTGCCTCACCCTCTCATTTCCAATGTCAAACAATCATGCTGAATACGAGGGCTTGGTCACAGTATTAAGGCTGGCATAGGATCTAGATGCCCAAGAAATACAAATTTTCATAGACTCCCAACTCGTCGTGTCTCAAGTGCAAGGAGGATATCGGACTAAAAACAACATCCTCCTCGAATATCTGAACCTAGTCAGAGAAAGGATGAAGATGTTTAACCGGGAAGAAATCAAACACGTTCCTCGTGAACAAAACACACGGGCATATATACTTTCGAAACTCGCGAGAACAAAGAAGATAGGTGGAAACAAATCTGTTATCCAAGAATCTATTTCTCACCTGAGCATTGAAAAATCCACCGTACCACCCGAGGTTAATGCCATTGAGGACAACTCATGTTGGATGACCCCGGTGTATAATTTTTTGACAAAGGGGGATTTTCCCGGTAACCAAAGGGAGGCAGTTGCGGCCAAACGAGGAGCCTGCTCGTACGCGGTTCTCGAACACAAACTTTATTGACGAGGATTCTCCATCCCGCTCCTGAAATGTGTCGAGGAATCAAAAATTCCCGAAATATTACGGGAGATCCACGAGGTAATCAATGCCAAACACTTGGGAGGAAGATATCTAGCACGAAAGGTGCTGCGAGCAGGTTATTACTGACCCACCATGTAGCAAGATGCAAAGGAACACGCCAAAAAATGTGACAATTGTCAGAGACACGTAGGCATGCACCTTGCTCCCCCCCACGAGCTCAAAACATTATTGTCCCCGTGGTCATTCGCCTGGTGGGGAATGGATATCCTCGGACCCTTCGTGCAAGGTTCGTATCAAAATAAATTCCTAATTGTGGCCGTCGACAATTTCACGAAGTGGATAGAGGCCGAAGCCCTGGTCTGGATCACTTTGCACAATGTCCTCCATTTCTACAAGCGAAACGTACTTGCCCAATTCAGGATACCACAAGCGCTCGCCAACGACAACGGGATGCGGTTCACCGATCAAGGTTTCCAAGACTTCGTCACCAAGCTTGGCACCAAGCAACACTTCACCTCGGCCGAGAATCCTCAAACCAACAGGAAAGCTGAAGTCACGAATAGAGTCATCTTGCGAGGACTTAATTGCAGGCTAGGCGGGGGAAAATGGGGTGGATAGAAGAACTACACAACGTCTTATGGGCATACCAAACAACACCACACTTGATGACCGGTGAGACCCCATTTCGGCTAACCAATGGCACCGAAGCAGTCATCCCCGTGGAGATCATGGAGCCATCTAGGTAAACTGAAGTCCCTCTAGACGAGGAATTAAATGACGAGGCCCTAAGGGAAGAGTTCGACCTAGTCAAGGAAATCCGATCAGGAGAAGCTCTTCGTGAAGCCATGCTGAAACAGCATGTAGCCCTTCACCATGACAACAAAGTCATAAAACGCGAATTCTAGGTCGGCAGTCTAGTATTGCAGAGAAATCAGAGAGATTCCTGTTGTACCCCGAAATTTTCCCTCCCATATTCTTCAAGTTTGACAAGCATCATCTCAATTTGATCAAGTTTACTCAAGGGCTACACAGTCAAGCACCCTCCTAAGCTAGTCAAATTAGGGTTTTGGTTCTTGCAAGGAAGTTGAGGTTTTCAAGGGCTCAATCAAGTCACATATGCCTATACCCATTGTCAAGGATCCACATGCCAAGTTTCAAAGCTCACAAGGTCAAGTTGCACAGTCAAAAGCCCTTTTTGGTTCACAATCAACTGTAGGGGTAAATTGGTCATTTGGCAGTCAAAACTAAAAAATTTTGGTCAACATATTATTTTAAAGCCACAATCATCATTTGATCAAGTCTTGATCATGATTCTACAAGAATGGCTCAAAAATCATCAAGATGCAAAAGTTTCCATTTTTGGACAGCTGAAAAGTCAACTGTAACTTGACCAAAGCATAACTTTTTCATGGTTCATCAGAAAAATCCCATCCAATGCTCATTTTGAAGGGGAGGACATTTCCTACAACTCATATTCACATTCCAAGTCCAAGAAATGCTCTCACAAAAAGTTATCAATTTAAACATTATAGGTCATTTTCAAAAGTCAACAAAAAGGCATTTTAATTCAAAGACCATAACTTGATATTGGTAACTCAAAATGACATGGGACAAAATGCATTGGTTAGAGGACTTCAAGACCTTTCCAAAATGTCCAAGAACATGTTCATATGATCAAAATTGAGCAAGATATGCATTGGAGAAGTTGGGAAAGTTTTGTGAAATGGCAAAAGTCAACTATCCTTGAAACTTCAATTTTTGACAAAAGGGCCCACTTTTTTCCACTTGATTCAGCCTTGTCATGCCACCCACGTGTCCCATGATCAATTTCAAGACCAAATAATTATTTTTCTATTTTTATTTAATTTTTATGGATTTAATTCATTTTAATCCATAATAATTCAAGTAAATCTAAAAAAATTAATTAAATGGTATCTTATGGTTTGAATAGCCTTCATGAAGCATTTGCAACCTACCAATTTTGTGCTAAGCTCATTTAGGCATGAAAATTCAAATTTTGAACAAGGTTTGAAAGGCCTTTAATGGTGGTTAAGACAAAATCCAAAGCTTAATTGAAATGGTTAAAGGCTCCTAAATGTGACTTATTCTCACTCATTACTATATATGCAAGCCTTGCAAGCCTCATTCACAACCTAAGAACATTACACAAACGGCCAGAGCAAAATCCAAAAAGTGTCAAAAAAAGTGTGAGATCAAAAGGAGTATTGCAAGCATTTTCAGGCCAAAAGGAGAACGTGACTCTCTTCTTTGCCATCCCCTGAAGCTAAAGCAACCCTTGCCACGTCCTAAGATCCATCATACCGCGCTGTAAGTTCTTCCCAGGCCCCCCATAATTTACATAATATTTTTCTTCAAATAATTGTGTGCAGGCCTGCTAGTGTGTTCCATCATATGCCATCAAGCATTGAGTTGCCATGTGTCCTTGAGTCTAGATCTGATGACAAAATATGAAGGACCACAATAGTCCCCAGTCAACACTGGCACACCTGATCAGGAAGTCAAACATGGCTTTGTGCAAATGGGCTCAAATTACTTCTCCACCTCCTTCAGGGCCCAGACCCCCCCCCCCCCCCTTTGGTTCATTTTTTTTTCCTATTTTATATTTTTCTAGTTTATTTGCTAATTATTTTTTCTCATTATTATTACTATTATTTAATTAACTCATAATTAATTCTTCACAATAAAATTCAGAAAAAACCAAAAAAAAAAACATTTTATTATTTATTAACTTATTTTGTAAATAAAAATGTGAATTAAATTAAATTAGCTTAATTAATTAACTTTAATATTTTTTTACAATAAATAAAAACAATTTAGAATTAGGTTTTGCTAACTTTTAATTTCTATTTATTTTCTCTTTATTTTCATTAAAAACACAAAAACACAAAAATATCATTTTCTTAATTAATTAATTAATTAGTTATTAGTTTTAATTTCATTAATTACAAAAAGGACAAAAAATTTAATTCTTTCTTAAAAAAGGGTCAACACCCTAAGACATCCCGATTCGATTCTCTCGCGCTTTAATTTATTTTCATTATATTTATGTAACTGCTTATGGAAATGTAATAGTTAATTAGGACCTCCTTTATTGCTTTATTTATTTTCTCGCAGTTTATTTTTTCCAAACGGGTTATTGTTTTTGGCGATGTATAGACCCGCGCCTTGTAATAGTTAGATTTATCTTTCCGCAATTTATTTTCCGCACTCCTAACTGTTAACAATGCATGAAAGAATGTATGAATAATAAAATCAATCTGTAGCTCACAAATAACATGTACAAGGTAAACATAACATGAAAACAACACACATGCACACGCCACCCCTAGGGTACGCCTCACTGGTTGCCTCGAATGTGGTCATCAAGTATAGGGTGTCTTAGAGGTCGCCCTCCTGTCTAAAGATCCAGTCGCCTCGAAACGGTTGCCTCGGATACAAAGGATCTAGGACATTAGGGTTACTTCTAAGGTGTCCTACCATTGCTTCGGTGACCACACTGTCCCTAATCATCGAATTGACCCGAACACCTCCAACGATGGTGCTACCTACCTCTCAATGGTGGGATAGCACTATCTAAAGGACTCTTACACAGCTTAATTCCTTAGAGTAGGTAGATTTCTCTTAAGTACTTGCTCTTCTTCAAAACAAAACAAAAACATCTTTTCACACCTCACACTTTCTAAAAGTTTTCAAACAAACACTTCATACACTCTTGAGGACTGATACAAGAGTTACTTAGAAGTTTTCCAAACGAACTTTTTTCAAAACCCACACACATTTGAAAAGCAAACAAATTTTGAAAACATAAGAGCAAGTACCTAAGAGCCCGTGGATAACCACGGATAGAAAGGGTGCTAATACCTTCCCCTTCTATAAATCTACCTCCCAAACTGAGAAACATTCTCGAATAAGGAATTTTGTTGTGCTTTTGTCCTTTCCATATTGGAGAACATAAAAGACGGTGGCGACTCTTGCTTACCGCGACATTTCGCGAACCAGCACTAAAAAACAGTCAGATCTCATTCCCACCGATCACAGAACTGGCGACTCTGCTGGGGATACTAAAAGTGAGGTGTACCTTAGGATTAGACCACTCTTATGTTTTCAATTGCTTGCTTTGTTTGATTTAATATTGTGGGCCTGTCTTGGAGTTTCATAGATCCTAACCCGGATCTGGGGGATACCTTTTAGAAAGTAGCAACAAAACTGTGAGGGAACTGTGCGGGGTATACCGACACGGTTGAAGCAGTTTGCTACGTTGATGTGGCACTTTGGTGAGTACCGATAACCCTTGAGTCAAGTCAAGGAGAGTACGGGGCCGCCGCGTGGTGTCGTGAAGCATCAACTGACCTTAGGAACCTTACTTGAACCATCCTGTCCTCTTTAGGGGTAGTGAGATGACTGACTTTGGTGCAGTCCGAAGTTGGTTGATACTCGATACTACACTCATTGAGGGTTGTTTTCTTGGAATATTTTGATCGCCAGTCCAGTGGCTAAATCAAAACAATGAACACAGAAAACAACCCAATGATGTTGAGCTCCTTAGAACCCGGTTACTTTTGATAGGACAGGTTTGAGCCCACCAACTTCAAGAGGGTAGTACCCCAAACTTCATGCTGGCCTGAACTCTAAGGGCTGTCTTGTGTGACTTGTGTGCCTTCAAACTTGACTACTTGTATGCTTGTTATCTGACACTTGAGTTTCTTGCAGGTCTTGTTTACAGTCCTTAATTTAGACTCATAACAGGTTTTACCTACATTACTCCACGCATAGCATAACATCATGCCATCATACCATTGCATACATCCTACATAAGGACTAATCCATTTCAAGGATCTCAAGGGTCTGTGATGCAGGTCATGATGAATCAAACTGTCTAGCAAGGGGAAACGGGGATTTATTTTCCTCTAGCCAAGGTTAATGACTTGAGTCAGGGGCTATGATCCACTCGATATGGTGAGCCTTGACTCTTGAAGAAGGACTCTCAATAACATGAAGCTCCTTCAATCAAGCAACCGGATTCAAATTCTAACAATTTTCTTGTTTACCCCGCGAGATCCTTAAAAGCATTGCATGCATACATACATATCATTGCATTGCAGGTACCCTTTTGACAGGTCACTTACCTTCTTCGCTGTTTATTTCAGCAATGGCTTCCCAACAAGACAATCAGGATCTTTATGCTCAAGATACTCGGTTCAAGGCAATCCTCCTAAATCTATCCAAGGGGCAGGAAGAGCTGAGAACACTCCTCATGGGGACTTTGGTCAGGAACAGTCCAGAAGACGATAAAGACGAACGGCTGAAACGTCTGCAAGCTGAGGTGGATACAATGAGAACCCAGATGCTGGGGCAGATGACTCTCATTCAAGACTTAGCTCAAAGACAAGAAGAGCTCAGGGTTCTCATCAACCAACTGCTTCGGGATAACCAACTGGGGCAAACATCTAAGGTTGAAAAGCAAGCCATCATTCAACCACCTGTGGTGCAAGAAGACAAGGGAGAAGTTCCTTAGTTTGCTTCAGGGTCACAAGCCCAACACCAACCTCACCAGCGTCAACAGGGTAATCGGCGTAAGCGAAATACGTCTGGAAGACATTTCTCGGAGACTGGTATACCATCATCACTGATACTGAGACGCTTGTTGGAGGTCAAGCTGATTGCTTTAAAGGATCCTCCTAAGACTCTCAACATAACCTCCCTAAAATACAATCCTGATGAAAGGTGTGCCTACCATTCTGACAGCCCTGGACATGACACTGACGACTGTTGGAGCCTGAGGAACAAGATTCAAGACTTGATCGACGGAAGGGTGCTAGAGTTCATGCCGGGTGGTAAAATGAACATCTTCTGCTGAGAATCTTCCATCTGAGATGACTAGTTCAAACTAAGAAACTTTTGTTCATTCAAATGTTCAAGTTGTATTTTTCTTTGATTGTTTAAACATTTTATTCATATCAAACGTTGTTATTTCATTAATGCATTACACATGTCTGTTTTGAAGTAATTATTTTGTATTCACTATATTGCAAATTGCTTTCATATTTTTGGGTGATGATCAACGCTCGGTTAATAATTCTAAGCCTCTTGAGGGAGGATGACGAAAATGATACCATAATCTACAGTATGCTTTTGAACAGACCCCACTGATGAGGTACAGGCATTGTTTCAATTCCTAAACACAGGAGTTATAAGGATGATAATCCATCGTCAACCCCTTTGAGCCAAAGAAGTAGGAGTTTTCTTTTCGAAAATTAAAACCCTTAATCATAACCTGGGGCAGGGTAGTTCTCTCAGCGGATCCAAGTGCACAACGAATGGCACCAAAGGAATCCTTACAAAACAAAAGACAGTGATGGTTCCGAATGATCATAAAGACAGGCAGTCATTACCTCCCAAAAATAAAAGCCCATTAAGTCAAAACCTATGAAGGAGACTTACAAAACTGGGGCATCCCGCTGACTGTGATCATGAAAGAAACAGTTCAGGCAAAAAACAGGGATAACGAAATCAAAAAAGAAAGAGGTCCTACAAACCCTCAACCAAAAAAGGAATGACTGCCTATTCCAAATAAATTGTCAACATCCGAACCATCACCGGTATATCAGGATGAAGACTCAAACAAGGTCTAACGCACGATCAGCTGAGTTTAGGTTTGAAGAACATCACGAAGAACGGGTGGGTACAAATAAATTTGAGCCTTTATCCTTTGTTTCTTAAACCGTGAACCAGGCCACGATATAACCCTCAAAAAGTCCTAGCTGAAGCATGGGTTAGTTCGAAAGCATACTGTTACAAAGGTATCCTGACTCCTTAAGGCTCGCTGTAAAATCTTGAGTTGACATCACATGTTACATAATTTGCTTGTTTTACTGGGAAAAAAATGCATTTTCAAAAACTTCAAGACAGACATAAGCTTTGCATTTTTAATATAACATTGCCTGCATATGACTATTTGTTTGAACAGCATAGAAGTTCGCACGACGAATGTCTAATGAACAAAAGCACCTCCAAGCAAGGGGCATGGCATGATCATTGTCCATCATTTGGGGCAGTTAAGTCAAGGTTCTGAGAATCTCTCAAAAGGCCAACCAACTTGGGGCAAATCTCTGTCTGGATCACTTGGGGCATTTAGACGATCAAACATCTTCTGGTGGTATGGTAACACAATACTACTAACAGGGGCACCTCCCTACATCCTGAGAGCACAAACATAGTCGAAAAAATACTGCGCATAATCAAAGACCCGCTAGGTTGACACACCTAGGCAAAAATAAGGGCTTCCCGGCGAACCAAAAGGGTTCGGACAAAAATAAGGGACGAAAATGAAAAATCTGTACACCCGGCAAGTCGAAAACCTGAAAAGGCGGCTTGGGCAAAAATGGGTATCCCGGTGGACTGAAAACCCGAAAGGGCGGTCCAGGCAAAAATTAGGGATCACAGCGTACGACTATGTCCCGGCATCTCGTCACTTGCCTACCAGAAGAAAATTTGTCAATCGACAGTCATCTAGCACCTCACAGGCACTTTCTCCCGCAGAAACAGGGGCAATAATGAGTTGTCTAAGCGATCTAGTTGCTCTGTCCACTAAGGTATCAAGGTAGATTCGGTTGAAGAACGACCAAGATACCTTCACTCCCCGCAGAGTAAGACAAGACTCAACAATACTCTCCTCAAGCAGAGTTGGTCTCCCATCAGCCCTGGAAAGGCACAGTATCCATAGCAAGTCAGCAACACTCTCCCCAAGCAGAGTTAGTCTACTGTCAGCCTTAAGGAAGTTGGGTATCCCCAGAAAATCTCAATATTCCCCAACGGAGTATACAGATGTTCCTAAGCAAGCATCCCCGGCAGTCTTAATATGAGATTGTTCCCCGGCGGAATACAGAAATCCAATGGAGCCACTTCCCCAATACAGTCCTCAAAAGTTTCCCCAGGAAAGTTGAATCAATCTCCCCAGTAGAGTTTTGGAAGCTGATCCCCAACAGATTCTGGAAGCTTATCCCCTGCAGAGTACGAACGCTTCTCCCCGAATTTATTCAAAGTTATTCCCCACCAGAACTTATAACTGGGTTATCCTCAGTTAATTACCACGGAAAGATCGTGCTCGGCGAAGCTCTTCCTACCCACAGCGGAGTTCATCAGAATCCTCAACAAAACATATCAACGGAATCCCCAGCGGAGTTCTCATCAAAACCTCAGCGAAGTATCTCTTCCCACAGAGTAATTCCCCGCAGAGTATCTCTCCAACAAGTTTATTCCCCAATGGAGTCATCTTCTCTTACCGGTTTATTCTTGCAACCAAACATCCCCAGTGGAAACGAAGAACTCTACCCTTCAACATCAGCCCAGGATTCAACAAACTCCCGGCATTCGTCAAGGATTTATTTTCCCAGACAAGAATACATTCATAAACATCACGTCTTCATACATTATAGCATGCATACGCATCATACAACACAAATCTCATTTATTTTTGAGAACATCTTAAAATCATGCAGTTCATGCATCATGACATTGCATATGACTAATACTTTGCCTTTTCAGAGAAAAGTCAATCAAAAGATGATTACCATCTACCTTTACAGTTCCAGATCAACACCGGTAACAAGCCAGGAAAATTCTGTGGACGATTGATCGTGGGTTAATATCTGAAACCAAACAGGACAATTATCTACTTGATCATCCTCAGGCAACCCTACACCGGTTCCTTTTCTTTCAGAAGAAGTCTTACACGGGCTCATCAACAGGCAACCCTACACCGGTTCCTTCTCAATTTTCAGACGAAGCCTTACACGGACTTATCATCAAAGTAACCCTACGCCGGTTCCTTTTCTTTCAGAAGAAGTCTTACACGGACTTATCTCAAGATGACCTTACCCCGGTTCATCCAGAAGTTTTACACGAACTTATCCTGCAGTAACCTTACCCCGGTTCCTCCAGAAGTCTTACACGGACTTATCTCAAGATGACCTTACCCCGGTTCATCCAGAAGTTTTACACGAACTTATCCTGCAGTAACCTTACCCCGGTTCCTCCAGAAGTCTCACACGGACTTATCTCAAGATGACCTTACCCCGATTCCTCCAGAAGTCTTACACGGACTTATCCCGAAGTAACCTTACCCCGGTTCCTCCAGAAGTCTTACACGGACTTATCTCAAGATGACCTTACCCCGGTTTATCAAGAAGTTTTACACGAACTTATCCTGCAGTAACCTTACCCCGGTTCCTCCAGAAGTCTTACACGGACTTATCTCAAGATGACCTTACCCCGGTTCACCCAGAAGTTTTACACGAACTTATCTCAAAGTAACCTTACCCCGGTTCCTCCAGAAGTCTTACACGGACTTATCTCAAGATGACCTTACCCCGGTTCATCAAGAAGTTTTACACGAACTTACCCTGCAGTAACCTTACCCCGGTTCCTCCAGAAGTCTTACACGGACTTATCTCAAGATGACCTTACCCCGGTTCATCAAGAAGTTTTACACGAACTTACCCTGCAGTAACCTTACCCCGGTTCCTCCAGAAGTCTTACACGAACTTATCTCAAGATGACCTTACCCCGGTTCATCAAGAAGTTTTACACGAACTTACCCTACAGTAACCTTACCCCGGTTCCTCCAGAAGTCTTACACGGACTTATCTCAAGATGACCTTACCCCGGTTCATCAAGAAGTTTTACACGAACTTACCCTGCAGTAACCTTACCCCGGTTCCTCCAAAAGTCTTACACTGACTTATCTCAAGATGACCTTACCCCGGTTCATCAAGAAGTTTTACACGAACTTACCCTGCGGTAACCTTACCCCGGTTCCCCCAGAATTCTTACACGGACTTATCTCAAGATGACCTTACCCCGGTTCATCAAGAAGTTTTACACGAACTTACCCTGTAGTAACCTTACCCCGGTTCCTCCAGAAGTTTTACACGGACTTATCTCAAGGTAACCCTACACCGGTTCCTCCCAAAGTCTTACATGGATTTATCCCAAGGTAACCTTACCCTGGTTCCTCAAGAAGTTTTACACGAACTTATCCCAAAGAAACCCTACACAGATTCTCTCTCTCCAGACGTAGTTTTACACTGACTCGTCATCAAGAAACCCTACACAGGTTCTCTCTTCCCAAAGATGCAGTTTTACTTCTTCCAGGATGCAGTTTTTACATGGGCTCATCATCAAAGTAACCCCACACAGGTTCCCTTCTCAAACTCCAGACGTAGTTTTACACGGACTCGTCATCAGTAAACCCTACACAGGTTTCCTTCTCAGCTCTAGATGCGGTTTTACACGGACTCATCATCAAAGTAACCCTACACAGGTTCCTTCTCCATTTCAGATACAGTCTTATACAGACTCATTATCAGTAAACCCTACACAGGTTTCCTTCCTTCAAAGATGCAGTTTTACACGAGCTCATCATCAGTCAACCCTACACAGGTGTCCTTCTTTCCAAGATGCAGTTTTACACGAGCTCATCGTCAG
Source organism: Vicia faba (assembly GCA_948472305.1). Lineage (NCBI taxonomy): Eukaryota > Viridiplantae > Streptophyta > Magnoliopsida > Fabales > Fabaceae > Vicia > Vicia faba. The sequence goes on from OX451738.1 coordinate 712,049,793, forward strand.
GAAACGCTACACAGGTTCCCTCTTTCAACTTACAAAAGTTACAATTCAACAGACCACCACCAGATGGCATCTATAAGCCCATCCACCTACCAACAGTCTCCAAATGGCATCTATAAGCCCATTCCCGACAAGGTTCTGTCACGTCTCCAGATGGAATCTATAAGCCCATCCTCCCATCCACCATCTTTCTAAATGGCATCTGTAAGCCCATTCCCGCCATCACAATGCTGATACTCTACTATGCGAGTGCAAATTTCTGGGCACTCTAGTGTTCAATCATCTTCCACCTTCGGATCACGAAAGGCACGCAAGCCAATCTACATCCTCAGGTCTAAGAAGATTGAACAGGGGCAACTGTTGTACCCCGAAATTTTCCCTCCCATATTCTTCAAGTTTGACAAGCATCATCTCAATTTGATCAAGTCTACTCAAGGGCTACACAGTCAAGCACCCTCATAAGCCAGTCAAATTAGGGTTTTGGTTCTTGCAAGGAAGTTGAGGTTTTCAAGGGCTCAATCAAGTCACATATGCCTATACCCATTGTCAAGGATCCACATGCCAAGTTTCAAAGCTCACAAGGTCAAGTTGAACAGTCAAAAGCCCTATTTGGTTCACAATCAACTGTAGGGGTAAATTGGTCATTTGGCAGTCAAAAGTCAAAAATTTTGGTCAACATCTTATTTTGAAGCCACAATCATCATTTGATCAAGTCTTGATCATGATTCTACAAGAATGGCTCAAAAATCATCAAGATGCAAAAGTTTCCATTTTTGGACAGCTGAAAAGTCAACTGTAACTTGACCAAAGCATAACTTTTTCATGGTTCATCAGAAAAATCCCATCCAATTCTCATTTTGAAGGGGAGGATATTTCCTACAACTCATCTTCACATTCCAAGTCCAATAAATGCTCTCACAAAAAGTTATCAATTTCAACATTATAGGTCATTTTCAAAAGTCAACAAAAAGGAATTTTAAGTCAAAGACCATAACTTGAGATTGGTAACTCAAAATGACACGGGACCAAAGGCATTGGTTAGATAACTTCAAGACCTTTCCAAAATGTCCAAGAACATGTTCATATGATCATAATTGAGCAAGATATGCATTGGAGAAGTTGGGAAATTTTTGTGAAATGGCAAAAGTCAACTATCCTTGAAACTTCAGTTTTTGACAAAAAGGCCCATTTTTTCCACTTGATTCAGCCTTGTCATGCCACCCACGTGTCCCATGATCAATTTCAAGACCAAATAATTATTTTTCTATTTTTATTTAATTTTTATGGATTTAATTCATTTTAATCCATAATAATTCAAGTAAATCTAAAAAAAATTAATTAAATGGTATCTTATGGTTTGAATAGCCTTCATGAAGCATTTGCAACCTACCAATTTCGTGCTAAGATCATTTAGGCATGAAAATTCAAATTTTGAACAAGCTTTGAAAGGCCTTTAATGGTGGTTAAGACAAAATTCAAAGCTTAATTGCAATGGTTAAAGGCTCCTAAATGTGACTTATTCTCACTCATTACTATATATTCAAGCCTTGCAAGCCTCATTCACAACCTAAGAACATTACACAAACGGCCAGAGCAAAATCCAAAAAGTGTCAAAAAAAGTGTGAGATCAAAAGGAGTATTGCAAGCATTTTCAGGCCAAAAGGAGAACGTGACTCTCTTCTTTGCCATCCCCTGAAGCTAAAGCAACCCTTACCACGTCCTAAGATCCATCATACCGCATTGTAAGTTCTTCCCATGCCCCCCATAATTTACATAATATTTGTCTTCATATAATTGTGTGCAGGCCTGCTAGTGTGTTCCATCATATGCCCTTAAGCATTGAGTTGCCATGTGTCCTTGAGTCTAGATCTGATGACAAAAGATGAAGGACCACAATAGTCCCCAGTCAAAGCTGGCACACCTGATCAGGAAGTCAAACATGGCTTTGTGCAAATGGGCTCAAATTACTTCTCCACCTCCTTCAGGGCCTAGACCCCCCCCCCCCCCCCCCCCCCCCCCTTGGTTCATTTTTTTTCCTATTTTATATTTTTCTAGTTTATTTGCTAATTATTTTTTCTCATTATTATTACTATTATTTAATTAACTCATAATTAATTCTTCACAATAAAATTCAGAAAAAACCAAAAAAAAACATTTTATTATTTATTAACTTATGTTGTAAATAAACATGTAAATTAAATTAAATTAGCTTAATTAATTAACTTTAATACTTTTTTACAATAAATAAAAACAATTTAGAATTAGGTTTTGCTAACTTTTAATTTCTATTTATTTTCTCTTTATTTTCATTAAAAACACAAAAACACAAAAATATCATTTTCTTAATTAATTAATTAATTAGTTATTAGTTTTAATTTCATTAATTACAAAAAGGACAAAAAATTCAATTCTTTCTTAAAAAAGGGTCAACACCCTAAGACATCCCGATTCGATTCTCTCGCGCTTTAATTTATTTTCATTATATTTATGTAACTGCTTATGGAAATGTAATAGTTAATTAGGACCTCCTTTATTGCTTTATTTATTTTCTCGCAGTTTATTTTTTCCAAACGGGTTATTGTTTTTGGCGATGTATAGACCCGTGCCTTGTAATAGTTAGATTTATCTTTCCGCAATTTATTTTCCGCACTCCTAACTGTTAACAATGCATGAAAGAATGTATGAATAATAAAATCAATCCGTAGCTCACAAATAACATGTACAAGATAAACATAACATGAAAACAACACACATGCACACGCCACCCCTAGGGTACGCCTCACTGGTTGCCTCGAATGTGGTCATCAAGTATAGGGTGTCTTAGAGGTCGCCCTCCTGTCTAAAGATCCAGTCGCCTCGAAACGGTTGCCTCGGATACAAAGGATCTAGGACATTAGGGTTACTTCTAAGGTGTCTTACCATTGCTTCGGTGACCACACTGTCCCTAATCATCGAATTGACCCGAACACCTCCAACGATGGTGCTACCTACCTCTCAATGGTGGGATAGCACTATCTAAAGGACTCTTACACAGCTTAATTCCTTAGAGTAGGTAGATTTCTCTTAAGTACTTGCTCTTCTTCAAAACAAAACAAAAACATCTTTTCACACCTCACACTTTCTAAAAGTTTTCAAACAAACACTTCATACACTCTTGAGGACTGATACAAGAGTTACTTAGAAGTTTTCCAAACGAACTTTTTTCAAAACCCACACACATTTGAAAAGCAAACAAATTTTGAAAACATAAGAGCAAGTACCTAAGAGCCCGTGGATAACCACGGATAGAAAGGGTGCTAATACCCTCCCCTTCTATAAATCTACCTCCCGAACCGAGAAACATACTCGAATAAGGAATTTTGCTGTGCTTTTGTCCTTTCCATATTGGAGAACATAAAAGACGGTGGCGACTCTTGCTTACCGCGACATTTCGCGAACCAGCACTAAAAAACAGTCAGATCTCATTCCCACCGATCGCAGAACTAGAGACTCTGCTGGGGATACTAAAAGTGAGGTGTACCTTAGGATTAGACCACTCTTATGTTTTCAATTGCTTGCTTTGTTTGATTTAATATTGTGGGCCTGTCTTGGAACGCTACAAAATTGAAATAGTATTATAGCTAAGTTCATGTCAAACGACGAACACTAGTAGTAAACAGGACACGCTCGACCATGGAGGCATGTCGAGGTACGGACATAGCCTCTAGACACTAACGAAATGCGGGTTTTATTCATTTCTCAAGCAGAACCTTAGCCCGACAGGGTCACCTCGATCGAGCTCTGCTGTCGAAGTACCCAACAGGAAGAACACCCAGCTCGCAATGGGCAGTTCACGCCACAAAATAAAGATTCCAACCACAAACTTGAATGCGTCCCGCAGATTCCTACACCGCCTCCTCGACACATCCCGACATGTGTCGACCATAACAAAGGTTGAGCACAAATCTCCACTCATGAAAGTACTAACTTTCATAAAATAAACAAGTCAAGCACAACGACAAGCAAGAATTTAACAAACGTCAGCAAAGGCATAAAGGAAAAATAAAAGCATTTACAAATGCCGACCACAAAGACCGACACTGTTTAATTAATTACAAAATATATAGGCATGCAGGCCACCGTTCCAAAATAAAACAAAAACGGGCACGTAGTCCTGGAAACAAATCAAACCTCATTATCATCGTCGCTCTCTGCCACGGGATTATCGTTAGGGGGATAAAAAATATTTCAATCAACCACTTGATTAAATGTCCCCGTGCCTTCAACCACTAACTCGACCCCGAGTTCAGTATCTTGAGTTGATCCACGGCTGTATTGAAACCATAACCAAGGGTATATGCGCCAGTCTCGTTGTCAGCGGGCGCCACGATCCCCTCCAGCTCTTTTACTCTGGCGGCCAACTGCTCGTTCTCTTTATGTGCGGCATCCAGCTGAGGTCGTAGCTCATTCAGATCTTTAAGGAGTTGAACTTGGGCCTCGTATTTCATTTCATGGTTGATGATGTCGCCCTTCATCTTTTGATTGATCCCTTGTAGCTTCTGAATTCGGGCGTATGCTTTATCAAGGGAAACCTGAGAGCCAGCGGCCTCATCATTCAACGTCAAAGCCGTCTCGAGAACCCTTATCACGTCAGCCACATCCTCCATAAGTTTTTCCGCCGAGTTTCCTTGTCTTCAAACAAGATCGCCTCCCTCTCCTCCTCGTGCATACCTAGGGAACTCTTCTCGCTGAAAATATCACAGTTGAGATAACAAGGAGGCAACACGAAAACTGCCTCGGTCCCCTTATCACTTTTGGGTGCAACCCACTTGTGATACGGTGGGAGAACTGACTATGGTTTTGCGTTTGTTTTCGCAAATGTTTCAGTTGAGCAAGAGTCGCCACCGACTTTTTATTTTATCCTAAGGAAAGGTTTAAAAAGCACAGCAAAAACCTTTGAGATTTTTCTTGGGTTCGGGGAGTAGATTATAGAAAGGGAAGGTATTAGCACCCTTTCTATCCATGGTTATCCATGGGCTCTTAGGTACTTGCTTAGATCAACTTGCCTTGGTTTTCAATTGTTTGAAATGGTGCTTGGTGTGTGGTTTTGAAAATGTTTTGAAAAGATGCCTTGTATAGGCTACCCTTGTAACAATTCTTTACTCGAATGTTTTACAAAAGGTGTTTTGTCTTTTGAAAAGATGTTTCAAGGTTTTTTTGAAAGTTTGTTTTGAAAGTGTTTGTGAAGTGGGTTTTGAAAATAGGCAAGTGTTTTCTTTGCAAATTGGCAAGTACTTAAGAGTTATCTACCATAAAGTTTTCTCAAAGATTTTTGTTATGTTTTAAACCTTTTGACAATTTTGTTCCACCATTGCATTTGGTGGACAATCTTGTCTTAGGAGGTGAACGGGACGGGCGCGGGTCATCGCTTAGACCATAATTGCAATAGTATTAAATTTCTTTGGGCAATTTTTTCTTTGAAAAGGATTTGATCATTTTAGGCAACTTTTTTGAAAGCGTCATCGAGGGACTTATGATCATTTGATTGTTTGTTTTTACCCAAAGAAATTCAACATACAATATGGCCCAATTTATTTGAAAGCAACAAAGTGGAATACCCTAGGGGTGCAAGTGTGAAGTGTGTTGTCCATTTTCATGCTTATTTATCTTGAAATTAGGTCAAACTATTTTATTCGTTTTATTCGCATACAAACCCTAACTCTAGCATAATATATTTAGAAAGCGATAAAGTGCGAAATTTAAATTCCTACACTATTACAACACAATAATATGGGGAGGGGGGTACAATATTTCAAATGGGGTATATTTAGACAAGAAATTAAACCTAGCTATTACATCATTTTCTTTGAATATTTACATTATAATCAAAAGCATAAATTAAATGGAAATGAAATAAATATGCAAGATGTAAAAGAATTTTTATATGTATGAAAAAGTATTATTTATGTAAAATGAAAAGAGAAATAAAAAGGTAGTATTTTTTTTGAGTATTTTTATGTTTAGGGCAAAACCCCAATTTTTAATCAAAAAGAGATATTAATCAATTAATTTATATAATATTTACTATTTACATACAAAAATAAAATAAAATATAGTATATTTATAAGAATGTATTTTTAGTGTTAAATATTAATAAAAATAAAAATATGTATATTTTTGATATTTTTACCCTAAATGTATTAATATATATATATATATATATATATATATATATATATATATATATATATATATATATATATATATATATATATATATATATATATATATATATATATATATATATATATATATATATATATATATATGTATATTTATATTATTTACAAGATATGTATTATATATATTAATTAATAATATTTAATATTTAAATAAAAAGTATTTTTCTATAAAATATTTTCAGGAAGTAAAAATAAGATAAAAATGTATAAAATATATTTGTGCTATTTTAGTATTTTAAACAAAAAAGTATATATTTATTTATTTATGTACAAACTAAAAGAAAAATCAAATAAATACCTAATAAATTCAAAAATGGTGAGAAAAAATATTTTTAAATTTTTAATATTATGAGAAAAAAATAAATGAGCCAATCAAAAAAGAAAAAGTCAAAAACATTAAAAAATGAATGAAATGGGCTCAGGGGGTGTAAAACCAAAAAGGTGGTGTGAATAAGAAAATAACTCAGGCCCAGCCCAAGAAGACATTGTCTTCAACCTTCAGACAAAACCAGTTCAAAACGCGCGCCCTTCTTCTCAAACTTCTAACTCCTGATTCCTGGCTTATTAATGAAAACTCATAACATAAAAAATGTTCAGCATCAAGAGACGAATCCAACCATATGCAGAACTTGATCTAATTCTCTAAGATGAGGGAGAATTTCTTCTCCCCCAAATCCTAACCTAGATTTTCTGCCATTTTCAAACCTTAAATTCTCACAGCTCAAGCAAAAGAAATGAAAAGTAAAAACATGTACATGTTCAGTGGCATGAGTAGAACATTGTTTATTCACAAACTTAGAGCTAATGATGCCTAATAAGAGAGATAGAAGTTCACCAAAATACCTGTTCAGTTGAAGTTCTATCTGGCAATGGGGAAGCTTTCAGTGCAAGGTGATGATTGGTAAAGCTTCCTTGAGGTCCAGGGATGCTATTCCAATGTTTACTTTGTCTTGAAAGCTTTTGAATCGTGCTAGAGCACTTCACTTGCAAAACAAGAAACTGAAAATGGTGGAACTGGTTAGAGGGATTACAGGTCGTGTTTCAAGTCATGGTTAGCTTGCATAGATGCTAGGGAATGTGTGTGAACTGGTTTGGGCAAGAGAGCTTGAGGGAAATGGAAGATGGCACTCAAACTGCAGGCCTGGCCCTGTTTTTGCAGTTTGAAGGTGATTCTGAGGTTGGGAGTGTATGAGAGATGTTAGGGTCGTGCACTAGCTTGGTTGGGATGTCTTGAGTGTGTTTCACAAGTTCACTTAAGTGTTTGCAAGCTGATATGAGAGTTGTGTTACAATATGCCAAGTTACTTACACTTTAAGCAACAAATGCCCAAGTTGTGTTCTAGGTCAGTAGAGGCCCCCTAATGAGCTGCATAATCCCTCCTTGATCAGAGTGTTTTGCTCATAATCTTGTGCCAATTAGATCTCATTTGTACTGCTTGGATTTTCAATTGGACATAAAGTTACCTTTTGCAAAAATGGAAGAAATGCTTTATCTATAAATGGATTAATCCTTTAGGCAATGCTTGAACTCATGAAACAAGGCCTTGGCACAAAGGTTTTGCATTGAATTATTGAGTGTAAAAGGGTTTTAGGACCTGTAATTTAGCACAAACTATGCTGACTTGAAAATGGCTTAAGTTATGAACATGTTCATGATCAATTCAAAAGTGAGTTTTTGCCAAATTGTGAAATTCGATTATCTCAAGTTATGAGGTTGTTTGAGAAGTTCTTGGACATTTTGGAAAGCTTGGAATGTGTACTACAATCCTTCTTTGAAATGAAAATTGAAATTCCAAGTGGAAGTGTATGGAAAATGGCCTTGAAGTTGGGTAGAAAACCTTGTCAAAATAGGTTAAAATTTCACTAAGTTAAGAATGGTTTAGTGCCCTTATTCAAAAATTTGTAACTTGAGATACAAGCCTCAAATGGGAAAACTTTGTGTATCAAAGTTGTAGATTATGCAACAAGCTACAACTTTCATGTTTTGACTTTTGTTTGAATCCAAATGGATCTTGGTGAAAAAGTGGGGCAAAGTTGGGAAAAAATTAGGGTTTTTTATAACTTAGAAAAATTCTAAGTTATGAAAAATTCCAATTTCTAACCCTAATTTGCATTTTGTGATTTCTTGGTGAACAAGTTTCATGATTTGGCATGTTTTGATGAAAAATGAATCTTGACTCTTGATTTTGACCAAAAAGTCAAAGTTTGACTTTTTAGTGTACAGTCAAAATTGATCAATTGACTGGGGAATTCAACTGTCAATCTTGTGTACTTGGGATCTTTTGAGTTTGTTGAGCATGTAAAGATAATTCCATGGGGTCCTTGAGTCCATATGTGAGCTTGGTTTGCCATTGGCTAGGTCAAACAGTCAAAAATTGCCTTTGTGCAGTCAAAACCCTAAAAATGACCATTTTGCCCTTTTGGTGATTTGATCAAATTTCTTGTGGAATTGTGATCCAAACTTGATCAAATGGTTCATGGAAGTTTATAATGTTGATGTGGGTCAATTTTCATGAGGTTTGACTGTCAATTGGTCACAGTTGACCTTTTCCCCAATACAGCTGATTTCTAGGTCAACTGTCCAATTGACTGGGCAAAACTTGGAATCAAGACTTGAAACTTGACATGGATAAACTTGGGAGTCCAACATGAAGCATGAAAGTTATCTTAGGCATTTTAGGTCAAAACATCTTTATGCAAACACAAACCCTAATTTGGGGTCAACAGTGCAAGGAGAGGTCTTGAGCAGATGAAACCCTAACTGGATCTTGATCTCCAAGGGCTTTGTGGTGAGAAGTCAATGAGAAATGGGAGGGCAAATTTTGGGGTACAACACCACTCTAGATCCTCCACACGCTTCCTCTTTACCGGTGGCTCGGGAGGGGAAATCTGGGTCTTTGAGGAAGAAGGGGAACCACTCACTCGGGTGGAAGATTTGGCCTGCTCCTGAAGTTGAGCGACCTTATTCTTTGGCCCCAAGGTGGAAGCGTTCTTGGGCCTCAACTTTAGTAGACGCTCAGGAAGGAATGTCATCCGACCTGCAATCAAAAGGAAACTTTCAATCACGGGCCAAACAAAGATGATATCGCGGGCATGTCCCCTGCATAAAAGACAAACATATAAAGATAAGGTCACAATCATATCCCCTACCTAAAGTCCTCAAAGCCTTCTCGTTTGAAGAACATTCAAGCAAATATTTCGTATTAATCAACTTATGAACGAGGAGATACTCCCTTTTATCATCAAAGAGGAGATTGTTGTTCAAGTCCACGCATCTCTCCGGTGAGAAACTCTTAACATAAGACACCAGCTTCTCATAGGAGAGTTGATCTTGGGCATCTAAGTCCACAGGTTTCATCGCGTAGTACTCGGGCTTTTGCTCTAAATGTTTCCACTGTCATTCAAGAGGAAATCTGGCATCAGCCGGACTACTGGTCGACCTTCCTCCATCTCTTCCGAGCGATCGTACAAGGAAGCTACGGCCGCGTCCGTAAGAGGCTTCATGACGAAGTACCTCTCTTTGAAGTTGCGAACAAATTCCAGATATGGCCGGAAAAGTTTCCCGAACTGTTTAAAAGACACCCAGGATTACCCCCCCCCCCCCCCCCTTCTGATGGATGGACTGCCTTTGCAAATGGAATATGCAGAAAAAGAGGGGTAATGTGGCGCCTATTTGAAGATATTGACACACGAGCTCGAATGTCCGCATGAACGCAAGCACATTCGGGTGAAGCTGGAAGGGTGCCAATTGTAACCATTGGAAAACCCCCACTTACAAGTCATTAAATGGAAAAAGCATCCCCGCCTTCTTGAAAGCAAATTCATACATGGGAAAGTTCTTTCCCGGTTAAGACGAGCATATCATCTTGTTTCGTTGAGGGATTTTTATAGCCCAATTGGCGGGGGCACCCTCTGCTCGTACCTCCAGACAATTGAGCGCATCAGACGCGTCATGCGAGAAACACGACCTTTTATTTCTAGGCTAAAGGGTCCTCCACGACATTAGTTTCATCCCCATGATTGCCGGGCATGGCGTCCTCCTCGACTGGATGTGTCATTATACCTGAAAAGCAGGGGAAAACAGTGAATTCGACATCATCAAATTCACCTTTCCACCATAAATCAAGTGAAAGGGCGATGAGCTCGTCAAGGAACGAACCTCGACCCAAGCCCTCGACTGCCATACCAGAATAAACTGTGCTCTACTCAGAGACATTTGGTCAAATGGGCAAAGCTGCCCGAATCCCCCTACTATCCAGGGTGGATGACCCCGACGCTAATCTATGAAATAGGGCCAATGGACCTTTATCCACCACCATGAACTTCGAAGAACATCCATGAAGATTCATTGCATAATCCTTGAGTGTTTATCCAAGATTCATTCATTCAAGATGAAAACCGGGTGTCTAATCTAAAAATTATGAGAAAACATGTTATTAAGGAGATATGACTTACTTGGATAAAGAATGTCTTTTGAGAATTCTACGGTGGCGCTAGAAGGAGGGGATCCACGAGCAATTGAAGAAGAGTGGAGAAGAAAGCTTGAAAATAACAAATGAACCCCTGGGGTCCCCTTTTTATAGATGATTCACATCCCACGAGGCAACACACGAAAAATCATCATTATTTTGGGCTTTTTGAAACCCCTATGAAAAGTTGGCACCCAAAACAACTACCACGTGGGGTTGACAAGCAGTCACATACCCACTCTTTGAGACGAACTTATCCCCGACTCAATTACGAAATGTCGTATACGGGAAAATTCACAATGTTTCAGGCTCAGTGGCGGGCATATGCGCGACCCCATGACATAGCCTTACCTACGGGCACACTTATGTTGCTCCTCCCAAAGAGGGGGTAAACGCTCGACGTCAAGGCAACGCCTCATAAATGGGCACGACAAAAAAGAATTTCGGGGAAAATCCTCGCTCACATGGTATATATCTCTGACGGGCACCAAACTAACAATATCAGAATCAAAACCGGTCAATGGACCACCCACTGGTTATCCCTGGCTGAGTTGGACAATTTCTCCTTTCGGGCAACGGCTCCCCGACAGTGGAGTTGAACTTAAGTCATCACCCTTTCACCTAAGGACAATAATTTGGGGAGCTCCTGTTCTGGACTGAGTCAGCACTTGCCCCACCGTTGGGAAGGCCCAATCCAATGCCTTTGTCAAAGGCCCAAAAGCATGCAGCCCAATCTAAGAACCGTTGGGCATTTCCCCACGTGTCCGCTAGGAAGACGTTGCCCATGTGTCCATATCGTCATCATACCGTCCTCCAGGAATAACGGGTCCAGCTCTTGTTTTCTCGGAGCAGTTGACTAGGGAGGAGCCCACGTGCTAGACTCCATACACACGTAAGTCCTGACAGTCTTCGTTGTTGGGCCTCATCGTGACCCATCATTGAAGACCTTGGCCCAGCGTTGGAGGCTATAAATACCTTCTCACTTGAGAGGGTCGAGTATTGATTCATTCACACTCTCATACTCACTTACTTGCATTAGCTCTAAACCTCACTTTGACATCGGAGTGTCTTGCAGGTACGCCCCCGCCCACTTCACCTTCAACTGTTACTCAACTCGAAACTTGTGGACTTTGACAATCCCTTCTGATCAAGTACGATAAGGATTTATGGTAAAAGAATCTTCTTTTGTTTACAATGGCTAAGATAACATATATTTAACTCAAAATAAAATGTCTTTACTCTCCCACGTCAACAATACATAATGAAATAATTTTAAAATTAAAATTTGAAGACTTAAGTATCGAATCTACATTATCCAAACAACACTTTTGAAAAAACATAATGACGAACAAGTACTTAAATTTGATTAGAGAATATTTATTTGATAAGTAAATAAGAATAATTTTTTTAATAAAATGGATAATGCCAGAAGAGTATTACAAGTTCATGGAAATAAAATGTTAACTTTTTTCAATAAGTTGACCGAGAGAAGATTGCAACTGTTGGTAAACAGAATTCCAACCATTTTGAGAAGGATGAACATAGTCCCAAAAGAATGAATCCTCTGGTTTATCACATAAACTATATCTCTTTTCTCCATTATCATCCACAACTCCACAAGAGTTTTTAAAACCTTCTCCATTACAGCAAGGTTTTAATAATGGATTCAGCAGCTTTGAGTCATCTGCACAATAGAGAAAACATTACATATCCATTAGAGACACATTCACTATACAAAAAGTAATTTAAAAATTAAATAAAAAGATTAAAAAAAAACTTACCCTCTTGATTTTCCTGCATCATTTCAATTGTGGATAGGAAAGCATTGTAGAGGTCTAGTGTAACGAAAACCGATTTTCCAACTTGTTGGTTAAGTTGTTTTACAGTTTGAAGCAATACTTCATTGTGATTTTGGGCTACCAAATTTAAAGGATCAACGCAACTAAGATGAAAAGTTACCACAGTTATTTGAGGCAAACATCCAATAGGTTCCAATAATCCAATTGCTATTTTGTTTACTCCCAAATTGTGAATGCGTTGAACGTTTATCGATATTTGCTTGATAAGTGTTTCAGTGAAAGATTTTATCTCCTACAAAATGAATAATAAGGAAACTAATAGTAAATGAAAAATTCGATAGAAATCAGGTATCTTATGTACGCAACTGTGGATATTAAATAAGAACAAAAATAATGTTAATCACTTACTATAATGCTTTTATTTTTTGCTAAAAATGCAGTGTAATCGTTTCCAGAAACGGCTACAAGAGCAACAGAAGATTCGAGGTCTTGTTTGGTATAAACATTTTGTTTGATTAGATTCTCGAGTGAGTCGATTTGAACAGTCATGTTTGGTCCTTTAGTCAATGTTTCGAAGATTCCCACACCTCCATGAGCAAAGTTGATTCCATATTGTAGATTTGAGGAATTCTTTAACGAGTATGGTGTAGGGGTTTCAATTTTCAGAAATGAGGCTGTGTAGTAAACATATATGCATACATGAGAAAACCAAACAATCATATATGAATAGAAATATAAAGGGCTTAATATTTATTTATGTGTTATTTATTTCTATTTGATTAATTATATTTAGGATTTATATTTAATAAATCTAATTTTTAAATTTGTGTATCATTTGAAATAAATAAATATTTATTGGTGTATTATTTGAAATAAGTAAATAAATAAATTTTTATTCTAAATTATTAGGTTAAATATTCATCATTAAAAATATTAGCAACAATATTACTATAAATTATGAGAATTATCAATCACCCATAGACATTGATGTATTTTTTATTTTAAATTCAAAATTATTTAATATTATTATAAATTATAAAAATTATACTAATGCACGTTGTCACATTAATAAAGACATAGGATATAAATTAAAAGTCTCTGACTCTTTTTCTAATTCTTAAAATCTAAACTTAAATTTTTGATAAAAAAATTATGAGTAATTACTAGCATGGGATAGGAATCCCTAAAAACATTTTGAAAAAAAGAGCTTGTAATGGAAATATTTAAATAGTTAGATTTATACCTCAATCAAATAAAGTTCTCAACACAAGTTCCAGTACATTTTTTGACTCGATTCTTTTAAAGGATTGGGAGTGATTTTTCGACTCCTTTTAGATTTCCTAGTTAGGGATTGAGCTAACTTAGTCCCCTTTTTATCGCCTTTCTGTTAAAATAAGATTATAGTTCTTAAGCTTGATTTTATTGAATGTAAATGAATAGCTTTATAGTCAATACAGAAACTGAAACAGAAAAATAAGGACCATGATTTACATAACTATATCATGGCTATTTTTAAGGTGGAATAAATCAACAAGGAATCTTATTCCTAAAGAATAGGTTTATTCATAAACTAATTTATAATTTTAACTTGACTAAATCAAAACTAAATAACGGCATTATTCCAATAAACTCTCCCATAAATTGAACTGTTATTCAAGAAATAAATTCAGTTTATCTCTTCAATGCTGCAAATTCCAAGCATTTCTCTCAATTTCACAAATACTTCCCGGTTCAAGGCTTTGGTCATGATGTCAGCTAACTGATCCTTAGTGCCACAGTGCACTAGTTCAACTTCTCCTTGATTTTGCCAATTCACGAAGAAAGTGATATCGAACGTGAATATGCTTACTCTTACCATGCATAACAGGATTTTTTGAAAGTTTAACCGTTGAACTGTTATCACAGAAGATAATGCACTTACTTTGCTTAATCCCCAACCTCTCAATTACCCGCATCATCCAAATGCTTTGTGCAGCACAGGCTGCTGCAGAAATAAATTCGGCCTCAGTGGTGGACAACGACACCACAGACTGCTTCTTAGAACTCCAAGCAACTAATCCATTCGACATCTTAACAACATACCCTGAGGTGCTCTTTCGGTCTTCAAGATCACCAGCATAATCACTATCACAGAAAGCTACTAAATTCTCTTCTCCTTCTCTTCTGTAAAACAGCCCCAATTTAGTGGTCCCTTTTAAGTAGCGCAGAACCCTTTTCACAACTTGTTGATGCATAGTTGTTGGAGCTTCCATGAAACGAGCCACCAAACTCACAACATACATCAGATCCGGCCTAGTGGCAGTTAAGTACATAAGACTTCCCACCATTTGCTTATATGCGGAAGCATCAACCTTCAACCCTCCAACATCCTTTGTAAGTTTGCACCCTGGAACAATTGGGTTAGTGACAGATGAACAATTTTTTAAACCAAACCTTTCCAGTACCTCATTAGCATATTTCCTTTGACAAATAAAAATTCCATTTGAAGTTTGTGTGACTTCCACACCAAGAAAATATCTCATGCATCCCATATCAGTCATCTCAAATTCCTTCTTCATTGAGCTCTTGAATTCTTTGAACATTTTCTCACTATTTCCTGTAAAGATGAGGTCATCGACATGCAAGTTCACAATAAGAACGTCTCCTCCTCCTTCCTTCTTTGTAAACAAAGTGTGATCGCTCATGCTTTGTTCAAAGCCTTCCTTGACAAAGTATGACTCTATCTTGCTAAACCATGCTTGAGGGGTCTGTCTAAGCCCATAGAGAGCTTTATTTAGTTTATACACTTTGTCTTCTTTGCCTGTCACCTCATATCCCTTCGATTGCTCCACATATACTTCCTCTGTTATTTCTCCATGTAGGAATGCACTTTTGACATCGAGTTGATAAATTTTCCATCCTCGACTAGCGGCAATGGACAATGTTAGTCTAATTGTATCCCATCTTGCCACGGGTGCAAATACCTTAGTGTAATCGATTCCAGCTTATTGAACATACCCTTTCGCGACAAGACGCGCTTTGCATTTGTCTACTTCTCCTTTTTCATTCATTTTGGTCTTAAATACCCACTTAACACCAATCTTTTTTGCTCCTGTTGGCAGATTTGTTAATTCCCATGTTCCATTCTTCTCAATTGCTGCAATCTCATGCTCCATTGCATCCCTCCATACCTGACTTTTGGCTTCTTCCTCAAAAGTGGTGGGATCATTTGAAACAAACATAGCAAGCTGCTGCATCTCCTGGGTAAGCTGCTCCAGTTCTTCGTTTTCCTCCTCGGACAATCCAGCTCCAGTCTCATGGTCTCTCATCCATATTGGCTTCCTTCTTTTTCTCTTTTCAGGAAGATTGATTCTTTCATCTTCTGAATTTGTATTCTCCATATTCTCTTCATTTTCTTCACACATAGGATCAAGAGAGTTAGTTTCTCCTGACTTCTTCCAATCCCACTTTTCCATTTCATCAAAAACTACATCTCGGCTAATGATGATCTTCTTTGTTTCTGGATCATACATTCGAAAAGCTTTGGACTCCTCACTAACTCCCATGTACACGCACTTGATGCTCTTCTCATCCAGCTTCTTCCTCGTGACATCAGGAATATGAACATGTCCTATGCATCCAAACACCTTGAGGTGTACCACTGATGGTTTCTCTCCTTTCCACGTTTCTTCGGGTGTCATGTTTGGCAAGGCTGAAGTTGGACATCTATTCAAAACATGAGTGGCCAGATTTGCTGCTTCCGGCCAGTACTCCTTTGGAACATCTCGTGCTGCAAGCATACATCGCACCATATTCATCAAGGTTCGGTTTCTTCTTTCCGCAACTTCGTTCTGCTGTGGTGAGTAGGCAGCAGTGAGTTGTCTTGCGATTCCATTTGTGCTACAATAGTTATTGAACTTTGATGAAGTGAACTCCCCACCTCTGTCGGTGCGTAAACAAATTATATTGTATCATATTGTCTTCTCAACTGATGACTTGAACCTTTTGAATGTATCAAAAGCTTCAGACTTGGCATGTAGAAAGTAGGACCACATTTTTCGGCTATAATCATCTATAAAAGTAATTATATACTTTTTATGACTGTGAGATTCAGGAGTAATTGCGCCACATATGTTTGAATGAATTAGTTGTAGAGGTCTGGATGCTCTCCAAGTGCTTCTTTTCGGAAAAGAATCACGTTGTTGCTTTCCTTTCATACATATGGTGCACACCTTGGATTGATTTTTTAATATTGGCAGGCCTCGAACCATCTTCCTATAGGTAAGAGTCCGCAGTCCTTTCATGTTAAGATGTCCGAACCTTTGATGCCATAAGTTTGTGACATTTTCAGAGGTTATATTGAAACACGCTTCTCTTGATATATCAATAGAGACAACAGGAATAGATGCTTAAAGCACAAACATACGATTTGCGGATATCGCAGTTCGTATGATCAGACCTCTAACATCATGATAAATGCTACAACAACCATTCTTAATTAATATGGATAGATTTGTTCTTGAAGCAGACCAATGCTAAGGAGATTTGATTTAAGATCAGGAATGTAAAATACCTTTGTGATGACCATAACTCGTCCATCTATTTTCATTCGAATTTTTCCCTTTCCCATGACAGCCAATTTGGAGTCATTTCCCAGCTTAACACTGTGTCTGAATGATTTATTTATTTCAATAAACCATTTTATATCTCCACTCATGTGATTACTGCACCCAGAGTCCAAAAACCATATTTCATCTTGTATGGTTCCTTGCATTTCCACATATGACATAAGAAGCATCTCTTTTCCTTCATCCAATTCTGCGTTTTCTGCATAATTGGCATATGTGGGACATTCGTATTGGAAATTGCCCAGCTTATGACATCGATAACACTCAACTGTGAATTTATTGAATGCTATGCCTCTGCCTCTACCTCTGTATCCTCCACGCCCTCTGCCTCTGTCACTGAATCGTTCATCAACTCGTAAATTAGAACTGTCTCTGGTAACCTTCAGTGCTTGTTCAGTCACATCCTTCTGCTTTATCTTGTATTCGTGTACAAGCAATGAACTGTGCAATTCATCTACTGTCATTTTATTGATATCCTTGGATTCTTCGATTGAGCATACAATATAATTGTATTTGTCGGACAGTGTGCGAAGAATCTTCTCAACAATATGTCTATCCTCCATGGTCTCTCCTGCTCCTCTCATGTCATTTGCAGTTAACATGACTCTAGAAATATAATCATTCACACACTCACCATTTTGCATTTCTAGAATTTCGAAATCCTGGTGCAGCCTTTGGAGTTGAGCTCGTTGAACTCGAGCATTCCCCTGATATTTTTGCTTCATTGAATCCCATAGTGCTTTTGAGGTGGATTTGTTGGTGATTGTTTTCAAAATATTCTTGTCAATAGATTGAAACAGATAATTATTTGCCTTCAATTTCTTTAGCTTTTTCTCCTCCAAGGTTCTTCGTTCCGCTCTTGTGAGTGACTCCAGCAGTTTAGGCTATTCATAGCCTTGCTCCACCAAGCTCCAGTATTCCTTTGATCTCAACAAGTTTTCCATTAGCATGGACCAGTGATCATAATCTCCATCGAACTTCGGAATACTGAGAAGGTTATTGTCGTCAGACATGGTTTGTTGTTGTTTCCTCTCTTTCTGTGTTTCACTCAACTTCTCTCTCTATTTTTCTAAAGATCAGGCCCTTGTGTGAGCTCTGATACCACTGTTAAAACAAGATTGTAGCTCTTAAGTTTGATTTTATTGAATGTAAATGAATAGCTTTATAGCCAATACAGAAACTGAAACAGAAAAATAAGGACCATGATTTACATAACTATATCATGGCTATTTTTAAGGTGGAATAAATCAACAAGAAATCCTATTCCTAAAGAATAGGTTTGTTCATAAACTAACTTATAATTTTAACTTGACTAAATCAAAACTAAATAACGACACTATTCCCACGGTATCATCTTTTCTTTTTATCTATGAGCTTTGATTAAAAAAATAATAAAGTCTGGTTTATAAAAAAAACAATTAAATATTTTTCAACTATGACTTCATGTCTTCGTAGCCGAAATTGAGCATGAAAATAAGTAACGTCTAATCCTTTCGAATGATTCATTTTTAATTGAAATTTATTACAGTAATGAAATGAAATCAGAGTTAAGAGTACGTTACCGATGTAATCAGAGAGAACACGACCATCAGAGAATCTTCCAGCAGATTTACCAGGATATGTCATTCCATAAGGAGGCCTATACGATGGTGAGTCCAAGAAATTTCCTGTATCTACATAGGAGTCTCCAAATACAAACAATTTTACAGACTTGTTATTGTCATATACTCCATACGTTTTCTTACTCCCTTCCACCATTTCTGCAACAATAATGAATTAATTCATAAATATTATACAACCTTAGGAACCAATAAAATTAAAAGAGTAAAGCTATTTAATTGAATGACTCAATAATACCTGTTGTTGAAGTGAAAAGAAGAAGAAGAAGAACGAGTAAAGGGAGAAACGTGATTGCGAGTTGCTTTGCCATTCATGAACAAAAGTATTTGAAATGTGAGACTCTATCCTCTCTTGGATCCTATTTATAAGAAGAAAAGAATGTAAAATTCGGTAGGGAAAGTAATAAGCACTTTCTCACTGTTAAGCATTTTCATTAATTAATACTCCCTTCATTCATATTTATAAGAAAATTTTAACTTTTTAGATTCATTGAATAAATGATGTATTTGATCCATATATAGGTTAAATACATCAATTATTCAATGAATCTAAAAAGTCAAAATTTTCTTATAAATAGGAATGAATGGAGTATATTATTTTTAGTAATTAATCTCCAATAATTACTTTTTTTAGAAATATAAATATTTAACATATGAGATTAATTATTATGCAATGTCATCAATTCATCATCATTATCCGTTTCTATTACTTTATCCGTCGTTAAAATAGTCAGATTTTTCTAAATATTAAATGTCTATAATTAATTGACAGTGTAAAATTATTTTAAAGTATATTTTAATTAAATTCTTAATATATTTAAATTATATATGAATTAGGTATATTAATTATTCAATATTTTAAAAAATATTTTTTTTTTAATAATTAAAACAGAAGATAATAATATTTTTATTATTATGTTCCATCGTAAAACAAGTATCACGTTAGAATATTCCACATACTATCAAAAAAATTGAGATAGATCAAAGAACAGTGATTTGATTAAATTATCTATAATAGTTATTAATGTATTTCAATTGTCATAAATATATATTTGTTAGTTGAGATAAGTTAGAAGTTGGATTTCTTTGTGAAAATAGAAGGTTTGAATATGGAGAGTGAGAGTGAGATAGATGAAAAATTAAAGAAAATATAATTAAGAGTGGGAATATGTAATTTCATTACTAATTGATGTTAATACCTCCAAGGTATTTATAGAACTTATAATATAGATGGAGACACAAGTAACAATATAACATAAACTTAAAAACTCAATTTGAGTGTCCGTAATCAGATATACAAAACCTATAAACGGCTTTGCAACATGACTGTGATTTATGCCAAGAAACAATTGGTGGACAGAAGGGGGTTATGGATGGATATCAAGAATTTAGATATAGACATGCAGATTCCTTGGATTATCTTAGGTGATTTAAATAATGTTTTAAAAGTGCAAGATAGGATTGGTGGCAGCCCAATACATGAAGGAGAATACCATGATCTTGAGCAAATGATGAAAGACATTGGTCTCTTTGAGCATGAATCAACAGAAAACTATTACACTTGGTCTAATAACCATTCAACATGTTTGATTTATTTTCGCATTGACAGAGCCATATGTAATAGAAACTGGTTCCTGCAGTATACTAATTGTGAAGCTGAAAATCTGGAAAACCACATATCTGACCATAGACCTATTTTGGTAAAACCGTTGGGAAATACTGTGATGCAGAAAAGGTCTTACCATCACTTGAAGTTCCTGAACTGTATAGCTGGACAGGAGGAGTTCATTGACACAATTAAAGACAGTTGGCACAAAGATATGGAAGGCAGACGCGGGGATGGATGGCTTCAATGCTAAAAATTTTCAAACTTGCCTGGAATGTGATTAAAGAGGATATTAGAAGCGAAGTGCATGAATTCTTCACCCACAACAAGATGTATACTGCTGTCAATTGTGCCATTGTTACATTGATCCCTAAAAGTCAAGAGGTGAAAACTGTAAAAGATATGAGACTTATTGCCTGTTGTACAACGATGTATAAAATCATTTCCAAGATTCTCACTCATAGGCTTAGCAAAGTTGTTGATGGAGTCATTGAAGGGAATCAATCTGCTTTTGTACCAGGAAAAAATATTCATGATAATATCTTTATAGATCAAGAGCTCCTTAAAGGGTATGATAGGAAGCATCTTTCTCCTAGGTGCGCAATTCAAATTGATATCCAAAAGGCTTACGACACAGTTGAATGGAGTGCTCTAGAAGCCATCATGAGAGAGATGAATTTTCCCATAAAATTCATTAATTGGGTCATGGTGTGTGTGAGTACAGTGTCTTATAGATACAACATTAATGGCAAGTATAGTGAGATTTTACAAGCCAAAAGAGGTCTCAGGCAGGGAGACCCAATGTCCCCTCTACTTTTTGTTTTGGTTATGGATTACATGAGTAGATGCATGAAGAGGCTCCATCACAATCACAACTTCAATTTCCATCCAAAGTGCGAGAAGTTGAACATCACCAACATATGTTTTGCTGATGATCTCATGTTGTTTACTCGAGAGGATATAGTTTCTGTCCAGCTCCTTATGCAGGAATTCAATCTGTTTTCTGAAGCCACAGGAATGAAGGCCAACCCTTCCAAATGCAAGATCTATTTTGGGGGAGTTCAGGATCATATTCAGAAAGAAATCATGGCAGCTACTAATTTTTCTAAAGGTAACAACATGCCTTTCAAATATCTTGGTGTTCCCATGTCTAGTAGAAAGTTGAATATTCATCATTATAAGCCCTTGATTGGTAAAATAGTCAATAGAATAAAGCACTGGACAGCTAAGTTACTCAGTTATGCTGGTAGAAAGCAATTGATAAACAGCTAAGTTACTCACTTTACATGGCAGATTACCAACAAAGGATAGAATAGCTAGATTTGGCACCAAAACAGATGGGAAATGTTGCTTCTGTGACAGTACTGAAAATATGGATCATCTGTTTTTTTTTACTGCAGGGTTACTAAGAGCATTTGGAAGGAGATTCTGATGTGGCTGGGGTGGAATAGAAACCCGAAGGGGTGAACACTCGAGAAGGATTGGATTATTTGTGAAACCAAGAAAAAAGATGGAAAACATTGATGATAAAAATGGTCTTCACTGAGGCAATCTATGGGATCTGGATTAGCAAGAATGAGAAGATTTTCCAACAGAAGCAAATGGATACTATCATGTCTAGGGTGATTATTAGATGCTCAATGCATAAAAATCTTTGTAATCATGTTATAGATAGGATCATACTCTAGTTTGTCTTGTTGTGAAGGCTCTTGCCTGGATCTTTCATCGGCTCTACCTATTGTGTTAGGATGGTATAGGTTGGAGTTATTTTGTTATAAAGTAATTAATTAAATTATGTTTCGATTAGACTTTGTAATTTTGTATTATTTTATAATATGTTATATTTTTGTTTAAAATTTAAATTTAAATTATGATTTGTGAATTTATTATATGATATTTAAAAAAAAATATACGTGTTAGTTATATTTTATAGAGATTGAATTATTCGATTCGATCAGTTTTATATCTATATAATTTTTGATATAATGACCGATTTATTCAACTAAATTATTCGATTTAATCATGCGGTTCAATCAATGACTCAATAATTTAACCAATAAACTAATGATTCAATATTTTCACTAGTTTAATAAACGGTCCAATTTTTAAAACACTAGTCTTAAAGCACATTTTTACATTTGCCCAAGAAATAAAAGAAACGTGATGGCGAGTTGCTTTGCCTTTGATGAACAAAAGTATTTGTGAAAGTCTATCCTCTCTTGGATCCTATTTATAAGAAGAAAATAAATGTAAAGTTAAGTAGGGAAAATAATTTTAGCATTTTCTCAATCTTAAACTATATTCTACCTTTTTAATAAGATTTTTTTATTCTAAAATATGTCATTATATAAAATAAATTATAACTCTATTTGATTTTTATTATAAAAAAATTAATTTTTGGAAACATAAATAATTAATGTATCTAAGCTATATATTAACTATATACATTAAATATATAATATTTTTAAAAGGTGATATATTTTTTATAATTAAAACATGACACAATAATTAGGGATGACAATAAATATGCTTTGAGCAAGTTTCTATAGTGTTCATCTTCATACTTGCGGTTTCAAAAAATCTTCGTACCTAAGTTTTCAAAAAAAAAAGGGTATGATTAAAGGCAAAATTTTTAAGAAGCTTCTAACTAGGGGCAAAGCATTTAAGAAGGTGTTTACAGTGATTTCTGGTAAACAACCGCTAGTCTTCCAAACTATCGAATAAACTTACTAACTGTTATTCAATTTCTCTGGTAACTCGCAGGATCGACTAGATTGATCCTAGGACGTGTTGGTCATTAAGGTAACTCTCATGATCGAACAGGTATTCATGGTTGGTGTTTGGAATGTTGTGTAGGTGTTTGACTTATTTCGATTTCTCTCTTAAAGATCTAAAGGTGTAATCAAAATATATGTGCGCGAAACTAAATTGCATGAATAAAGGTCAATTGTAAAGACATGTAAAAACTGCATAAAAGACAAGTAAATGACTTCGAAACGTGAAAAACACAGTTAATGTAAAAGATGCTCTGGAATGTAAAAGATTCGAATTATGAAGAAAGCGTTTAATGCAAGAAAACTGTAAAATTGCTTTAAGTAAAAAAGGTGCTCGAAGGATAAAAACTTGAAGATAAAGGTATAAAATGTATAACAGTTTCTGAAATGTAAAGTGTTTAAAACGGAAAGAAAATATTTAGATGTAAGGCATCAGTAAAAGATTTTGAATGAAAGTACTTTAAATGCAAAAACTTGTAAATAGTATTGACATGAGGATAAAGGAAAGTACTGGAAATGATAAAGGGTTTTCATTAAATCATAAATATGTGGTGCTATCATACGTACATTACTCTTGCATTCGTTTCCCTAGCCATGTGGTAATTTGAATGTTTACTGAGTTTTTTGTACAATAGATATGACACCCGAAATCCTAATGCTAAGACTTCTATTTATACTACTTCGACCATAACGGTCTTGCTATAAGATTCTGCCACGTTCAGAACATGCAGAGCAATGCCTCTCTTTTTGCTTCCACGTGTCTTCGAATGCTCCAGCGCATATATTTCAAATTTCGAACATCCCGCTTGCATTTGAATTTCAAATGTTTTGGCACTTCTTCGCTTCGAACGCACTTCTTAGACACAGCCTTGTTGTCATTTCGAGACTTCTTTGGATATATTCTCATAACTGTCACTCGAAGCTCCAAGCTTTGGTATGCTCATTCGAAGCATTGCTTCTACCATTTCGAAACATGACGTTTTGTTTCATTTCGATCGAAACGTCCAATTTACTTTGCTTCTAATAATATTATCAAAATCTTCAGCCAACAAAATGCCCCTTTAAAATATGTATTTTGATCCCTTTGAGAAATACTTATTTTAAACATATACACAAGATTTTAATGCGACCTTCGAATCATCGTAACATTTATTGCATTTGACTCCAGTCACGTCAATCATAACACTTTTTAGATTCCTTAACCGCCTTGAACCACTTCACAGTATGGTGCAGTTACAAAATAATGATTATCTTTAATCACGCCTATTACCAATGTTAACTTTTACGCCACCTCTTCATCAAACCAACCCATGATTACCACGTATCACAACCTTACTCAGTGGATGCTTAAACTTCCATATTATAAAAACCCATCAACTTAGTCTTTTTTCTTTTCTTCCCATATTCTGAATCTTTTATCCTTCTTTTCTCACTGAAACCCTAAGCTTTCAACATTCTTCCAACAATGTCTTCTTCTACTTCATCCCAACTAAAAAAGGTTTCCAAAAAGAAAGGAAAGACTGCAGGAACTACAATGGAAAGCAAGGTTGTCACTCACCAAGGTCAATCTGTTCTTGTTCCCCAGATAATCTCAAAGGAGAAAGAAATGCTTTATTCATCCCAGGTACTTATTCCTACCACCGCTGCTGGTAAGAGGTTAGCTTTAATGGGCCCTCTTACAGTTTTTGAAATTTTAAAGGACACCAGGAAAATTTTCCCAGTTTGCTATAATTTCAAACCCCTGTTTAATAAAATGGACGCCCCTAAGGCAATAGAATCTTCTGGCTCAAACACCGTGGAAAATCCAACTGTTCCTCCTAAGGACCCTTTTGTATTAGACTATGTAAAGATTAACTTCAAACCGTTTCGATCTTGCCCCACCTCCGACACTGCTTACCAAAACTGGTTCAATAAGGTAGAAGCTAAGAAATCCCAGCAATGGGAAGAATTAGGTATCTACAACTTGATTAAGCTGTCGAAGCCAGGTTTTACTTACAGCCACCCATTGTTATTCGCATCCCTATATTTCTGGGACAATACTTATAATACTTTCCATCTCCCTGGTGGAATGATTACCCCTACCTTCTTTGACATAGCGGCCATCATTGGGCTATCACCAGTAGGAGAAACATATATCCCTGACAACGAAGAACATTCGAGTATAATCGACTTCGAAGTCAAACTAGCAAGCTTTTCAAAGTTTATCAGCCACTACCATGCTGAAGGAGACAGTGTGTCTGATGTAGAACACATTGCTTTCCTTACCTTATGGCTGTCAAGATATGTCTTTTGCAGTAGATCCCTACAGGTAGCCAGTAGGTTTATTCCTCTAGCTAGAGATTTGCACGAGAATCGAAGAGTGTGCTTGAGCGAATTGCTACTAGTTGATCTTTATGAGAGCCTAAGGTCAGCTGTTTCGAGCCTAAAATCTCACACCTCCAAGAATATCCTGTTAGCTGGCCCCTTTTGGTTACTTCAGCTATGGCTAAATGCCATGTTCGAACCTTCTTTGTCAACTGCCAACACCATTGCTGAACAAGACTCTGAAATAACGGATAGAATGATCGAAGGCACTCGGCTGCGAAGACTAACCCCAAATGATGATAAGGATGACTTCAAAGTCCTATTCTCAAAATACATCATGATATTCTCCAAGAGGCATAAGTTCGAAGAGACCATGGCGCCTTTTGCTTCAAGGGCTCATGGACCTTCATGGTTCACCATGGCTCTCTCAGAAGCTGTCAAGAGCAAAGAGATTCAAGATGTATGGAGATCCTTTTTGCTACCCAGACTAATCTCTTCAAGAATAACTCCTGCCAAGAATCAGATTTTCCTTTTCGCTTACCAGCCAAATTTTGTTTCGAGACAGTTTGGCTTGTGCCAACTAATTCCTGAACCCTTATTTCAAACTGAGAGTGCCATTACCTCTGGGAGAACCTTCAAGGCACGGGAAGCCAAATTATAGCAAGAACAATACCAAGGCTTTGCCCAGTTTGAGCTAATAACTTTCGAACCTACCCACCTTACAGCAAAGGGGTTTCTGGAATGGTGGACAAAGTTTTATCAGACTTATATGTTCGATACTCTTACTATTCAGCAGAAACTAACTGATGCCTTCGATGTGCAGGTACCATCCAAGAAAGGTATGTTCACTCATGCCAAAGAGATTAAAGCTTTTCAAAATTATTTCGAAACTACTTATGATCCCACACACTTGGAATCCACTGTGCATCAAGCGGCTGAGACCTTGAAGGAAAAATTCAAACAAAAAGTTTCTAAGTTAAAACTTCCTTCAGGGTTGTCACCTGAGGATAGGTATAGGTTGGCATTCGAAATGCATCCACCTAAATTTCCTAGATTACCTTCCTCAGAACTGGCTCTGGCTTGGTTTCCTCCATACCCTTGGTGGTTCACTTGCAAAGAAATGTTCAAACATCTTCAAAAGAAACCAAAGCCATCTGAGACTGTGACATGGGCTCGACACTGGCTCCACGATTTCCCAGGACATCTTCGCTATGACCTTTCTGCCATGTCGATTAAATCTGATCAAGGCACAGGTGCGAATGCTTGGGAAAATCCCAAACGTTTTTCATTTTCCATATCCTTAACTTTTGCTTTAATTGTTTCGATTTTCAGCCATCAGGATAAAGACAGCCGCTTCAAAGTCGAAATAAGGGAGCGCCTCTCAAGCCTCTATCGAAACCACTGACAATTTGACTCCATCCGAAACAACAACCATTGCTGCAACCACAACAACAACAACAACAATACCAATAATAATCAGTGTTCCACCTCCACAGGTAATCACTTAGCCTTGATGTTTCGAACTCACTAATGTTTCATGATTTGCACCTAACTCTTTTGTTTAAATCTTTTCAGACCAACAAACTTCCGCCTACCACTCCAAAGAAGCGAAAATCAAACACCACTGGGGAAGACCCCAAGGCTGGAGGAAACTTACCAGCTGCTTCGAAGAAGAAGCAGAAGAAGGATATTTCAAAAAGTGTTGTTCCAACTAGTGTCTCTGGACTCGATTCCAGGGATGCTGCTCCCTCACCCAAATCCAAAATTCCATCTTCGACCTCCAATGTAATGTTGGAACGCATAGCTAGCAACCTCTCTTCCGAGAGTCCACAGGTAAATTGAACTTCAAATCTTTTTGAAAATAATAATTTCTCATTACCTTGGTGCATGCTTTTAATATTCTTTCGCTCCTTGCAGAATATCTTAAATCCAGCTTCCACTACTTCGACCTCACCATCAAAAGCTGCTGCTCCACTCAACTCCTCTCCTCAAGGAGACTCCAGAAACCTTGTACAGAACAAAGGTTCCTCCAATATGGCGGTTCTGGTTGGGGCTTCTGAGCAGCAGGATGATCAGAGTACTTCCCCTCCTCTAAAAGAGACAAATGAAAAACCAATTCATGAATCTGCAGAGGCTTTGCAAAGAACTTCTCTTCAAAAGTCCCCTCTTGAAACCCTTCAAGAGGACCCAAAGGATACTCATGCTGAAGGAGAGAAAGCTGATTCTGGCCAAAGAAACGAAGAATCTGCAGAAGAAGAGTTTGAGGAGGAGGATGCCAACGATGGTTCGACTGCTGGGACAGAGTCCAATGCAAATAGCAGCGAAAAAGAAGACATCGAAGTGGTGGACTTGGATGACGATGAAGAAGATAATGAGCACAAAACGAATGAAGGGGATGGTGACACAACCAACAAACCCATGGAAGTCGAAATGGACGTGACTCCCCTACGTGTGGAACTCCCTCAACCGTCTTTGTCTCGAATGACTGATGAGGAGCTTGCACTCCTGAGACGAAATGACCCTATTGGGTACATGAAGGCGAAGCTGGCTCAAAGGGACATTCCACTTGCTAGGGCTGGCACAAGTTCGACTAGCTATCCTCTTCCCACAGATGAAAGAATTGTACTTCTTAACAGGATCAGGAAAACAATTCTTAATGTGGATATATTCGAAGTGCTCAAACAGGATAGCACTGCTTGCTACACTATGAAGGAGTTGCTTACAAAAGTCAACCTTGCTACCTGTTCCTTGCCAGTTAGTACTATCTTGTTCGATCTTCAATCTTTGTTGGACAACGTAACTGGTTACCTTCTCCAAGATGAATCTGCTGCCAGAAAGGTTCAAGAGAAACGCACTGCAATGGATGATGCTTATGAACAAGCTTCGAAACTCTCTCAAGAAGCTGAGGATCAAGCTATGCACCTAAAGCAAGCAAAAACTGATTATGAGGCTCGAGCTGAGTCCATCCTTCTCTAGGAAAGGCAGATTCAGGAGCTTCAACAGAAGGTTAAAGAGGCTAAAGAACAACAAATAGCCTTCAAAACCAATACTGCTGGTAACCAATTCGAAGAGCTTCTCAACCAGGGGCTTGCAGAAATGGAAACTGCAGAACAACTCAAGGGAGAAGTGGCAACCTTGGAAGGAGCCAGACGTTTTGCTCAACAGAGACTTGAATCTTTTCGAAGTACCTTCAATCGATTGAAAAATAATTCTTATTTCTAAATTTCAGTGTTCATTTGATTACAATTTGGTTTTTTATATGTAATATTCGAACAACGCCATTTTGGAATCTCAACGTGCCATTTTGGCCTTTTTATAATATTTTGGTTACGTTGTTACTATTCGAATCTCCTGCAGGCGTGGCTTATATTTCTTTAAATATTTCCCATTAACCTTTAGGATACGCTTATCATCCATCAGCTCTTCGATTTCATATGCATTGTTTGAGAATACCTTTAGTATTCGAAAAGGGCCTTCCCAATGAGGTGACCATTTACCTAATGTTTTATTTTTCTTGTCCATGGGCAATATGACTTTCCAGACTAAGTCATTAATAATGAATGCTTTTTTCTTCACCCTTTTGTTATATGTCCTGGCCACTCTTTCTTTTTGTCTCATCAAGATTTCCAATGCATGTAATCTAACTTCGTCCAACTCAACTAATTCATTCATCATCATCTCCCAATATAATGCAGCTGGAAGTTCGTTTTGTCTTTGAATTCGAACTGACTGTAGATGAATTTCTACTGGCAGCACTGCATCATGACCAAATGTGAGTTGGAAAGGCGTAGTGTTAGTAGCTTCCTTAGGAGATGTTCTACAGGCCCATAGTATTTGGTCCAAAGTTTTGTGCCAGTTCCTTGACTTTTTACCAATATGTTTCTTGATTAACCCTATTATTACCTTATTGGCTGCTTCGACTTGACCATTTTCTTGAGCATAATATGGCGTTGATGTTAGCAATCGAAACCCCATTTCTTGGGCAAATTCTTGCATCTTTCTACCAGTAAACACAGAGCCTTGGTCTGTGGTTATGCTCTCTGGCAATCCGAACCTATAGATAATGTGCCTCTGTATAAACTCAATAATAGCCTCTTGATCAACAACTATTAATGGTATAGCTTCGATCCACTTGGTAAAATAATCTATTCCTACCAAGATATATTTCTGTCCTTTAGACGAAGCAGGATTTATTTCTCCTATCAAATCCAATGCCCATCCTCTAAATGGCCATGGTTTGATGATTGAATGCAATTCACTTGCAGGGGCATGTTGAATCCCTGCATGTTTCTGACATTCCTCACATCCTTTAGCAAAGTCTATACAATCTTTGAGCATGCTAGGCCAATACATGCCATATCAAAATAACATCCATTTCATTTTATGACCTGCTTGATGTGCCCCACATGCCCCATTGTGGACTTCTGACAATGCTAAGTATGCCTCACTTTCTCCTAGGCATTTCAATAATACGCCCTCTTGGGTCTTTTTGAACAATTCGTTCCCCATAAGGAGATATGATAATGCTCTGTATTTTGTCTTTCTATCCACATTCAGAGTTGGGTTTGCTAAGTAACTCACCAGTGGACTTCGCCAATCTGCATCTGATAAAGTGTTTATGGTTAATATTTCGAATCCCTGTTTCTCAGCATATCCCAATTTCATACTTTCTAGATCTGATGGTGTGAATCTAGTAGCCATAACTCTACCCCTTAATTCAACTAAATCCTCAAAGTTCCTGACAGAAACTTTATAACCCGAAGCCAACTGTGCTAAGTCATTTGCTTCTTGGTTCTCTATTCTTGGTATGTGTTGAATATCCATGTATTCAAATTTCCTAAGTAGCCTGTTGACTATGACGAAGTATATCATCAAGTTTTCCTTTATGCATTTGTACTCCTTTGTTATTTGTTTGACCACTAATTCTGAGTCTCCTTTAATTTCGACTCTAGTTGCCCCCAATTCCAACAAAGCTTCAAGTCCAACAATGAGCGCTTCATACTCAGCTTTGTTGTTCGAACAACGAGGACCATCTAATTTATACTTGAATTTTGTTGGAATTCCTTCAGGAGAAATTAGAAGGACTCCAACACCACTTCCATTCCTGTGGGTTGAACCATCAAAGTATAATTTCCATGGTTGCATTTCGACGTAACTCATGACAGTCTGCTCAACCAATGAATGGTCCACAATACAATCAGAAATCACTTGGCCTTTCACAGCTTTTAAAGGCATGAAAGTCAAAGAATATTCTGTTAAGGCTAAAGCCCATTTACCAACTCTGCTATGCATTATTGGTTTTGAAAGCATGTGTTTAATGACATAGAAATGAGATGAAACATAAACATCAACAGGCTTTATATAATACTTGAGTTTCATACAAGAGAAATACAAACAGAGACATAGCTTTTCTAAATTGCTATATCTGGTCTCTGCATCATTCAATACTCTACTCAAATAGTATATGGCTCTTTCGATACCATTACTATCTTCTTGTGCTAACATACTACCTATACTAACTTCAGAGGCAGATATGTACAATCTCATGGGCTTCCCCCATGAAGGTGGAGACAAGATAGGAGGCTGAGAGAGGTATCTTTTTATCCTGTCAAATGCCTCCTGATGGGCTTCGTTCCATTCGAAGGCTTGGCCTGGCTTTAGACGAAGCAACGGAGAGAAGGCTTGGGTTCTTCCACTCAGATTCGAAATGAATCTTCTGAGGAAATTAATCTTCCCTAGCAGAGATTGCAACTCCCTTTTTGACGTAGGTGCTTTCGTCTCCATTATGGCTTTGGTTTTGTTCTGGTTGATCTCAATCCCTTTCTTGTGAACCACAAAACCAAGGAAATCTCCAGCCTGCACAAAAAATGCACATTTAAGGGGATTCATCTTTAAGCCATGTTTTCTCATTCGTTCGAATGATTGGCTCAAATGATGCAAATGTGTTTCTGCAGATATAGATTTGATGACTATATCATCAATATACACCTGCATAAAGGTTTCAATGAAATCATGAAAAATCGAATTCATTGCCCTTTGATAAGTTGCCCCAGCGTTCTTTAAACCAAAAGGCATCACCACCCATTCGTAGGTGCCTAAGGCTCCTGGGCAACGAAATGTTGTCTTGGCAACATCTTCTTCAGCAATAAAAATCTGATTATACCCAGAGTATCCATCTAACATACTCAAGTATTCGAACCCTGCAGCAGAGTCTACTAGCATTTCTGCCACAGGCATGGAGTACTCATCTTTAGGGGTTGCAGTGTTTAAATCCCTAAAATCTATGCAAATTCTTAAAGAACCATTTTTCTTAATAACAGGTACTATATTTGCTAACCATTCAACGTACCTTGTGGTTCTGATGAATTTGCAACGCAACAACCTTTCGATCTCAGCTTTAATCTTTGTGAGAACCGCTGGTGTGAATCTTCTAGGAGTTTTTTTGATGGGCTTCTTGCCATCTTTGATTGGCAGTCTGTGTTCGACTAACTCCCTCTTTAAACCAGGCATTTCGTCATAATCTCATGCGAAGCAATCTTTGTTTTTCTTGAGGACTTCGATTACTTCCTGTTTGAGGCCTGGGCTAAGTTTTGCACTTATGTAGGTTATTCTTTTCGTGTTTTCATCCCCTAAGTTGACTTCTTCGAGTGGATCCTGCGCCAACATTTTGGCACCTGAGTCTATGGGGTCCCTTTCGAAGCCTAAGGGTTCTTGATCGTAGATGGCGTCCAACCTTTGATCCATCTCAAGTTCTTTAAAGGGTGAGAATTTCGAGCCATCCCCGCCTATTTCGTTCATCTTTACAGCTAATTTATTTATTTCAGCCTCTAAGGCCGCCTTTGATTCGTTCTCAGCCATATAGGCCGAAATCCTTTCAAAAAAGGTGGACTCAGTCATGGATAAGGTTGTCGAAGTCCCAGCCTGCTGGCCGTCTTTGTATAGTACTTTCGACTCCCTCTTCTTCACTGATTATTCTTCTATCCCAGTATAGGCCATCATGGCGAAGGGTCATGTAGTAGTGGGCGTTTCTGGTTTCGTTGATCTCATCATTTGGAACACACGGAGCAATCTTTGCCAGATGTTTGTCATAATTCCTCTTGTCAACTAAATTGACTGTTGACATGAAGTAACTCTGGTCTGCTTCAATGTTTTCCACGATGCCATCTTCTCTCCATAGAATTAATCGCTGGTGCATTGACGAAGGAACTGCCCCTACGCCATGGATCCACTCCCTTCCCAGCAATAAGTTGTAGTTGGCCTTGGCTTCGATCACCATAAACATGGTGGGCCTACAGCTTGAGCCTAT
Organism: Vicia faba; assembly: GCA_948472305.1. Classification (NCBI taxonomy): domain Eukaryota; kingdom Viridiplantae; phylum Streptophyta; class Magnoliopsida; order Fabales; family Fabaceae; genus Vicia; species Vicia faba. Next base: position 712,082,494 of record OX451738.1, read on the forward strand.
TGTCAAGTCCAACTGAACCACTCCCAGTGTTTTGCCCACTTTCCCTTCATAATTGGATAGAACCATATTGTGGGGCTTGATGTCTCCTTCGCGGATCTCTAATCTTTTCAGCATGAAGTGGGGTATCAAATTGACTGCAGCACCCCCATCCATTAGAACCATATTCACGCCATGGGCACCAACTTTTGCCCGAATAAATAGTGTCTTAAAATGGTTCTTCATAGCTGGTTCTGGACGTTCGAAGAACGCATTTTGCTCCTCGACAGCCCCATTGTCCATCACATAGTAGCACACAGGCCTATGCTTCATCAAATCTATGGTATCTTCTTCCTCATATTCATCAATTTCAGTTTTCTGTCCAAATTCACAGGGAAGCACAGATACCACGTTGCAGTTTAGGTTGAACGAAGACTCCCCCTCCGATTCGAAGTTATCGGTTATCATATCTTCGTCTTCTTCTGGGCCTGGAGTGTATTCCTTTGGTTCATCCAGTTGTACTTCAGAGAAAAGCCTCCTATTAACTGGGGGTTTGTCTTCAGTTTGATTTTTTGGTGTGGGTTTATTGGTGCTAGATTCACCTTGGTTCTTTGTTGAGGTTGCCCCTTTATTTGCCACAGCTTCCCTCTCAGCCTTTCGAATCCTCTGTTGCCTTCGCCATTGGGATCTCGACATGGGGTTCCTCCCTTTGTAGTTCTCTAATCTTACCTCTTCCCTTTTTGCTATGTTGAATTGCCTCCTGTATGTCATAGCATGGCGTGCATTTCGTTCGGTGTTTCTCCATCTGTCTTTGCCTTTGTCATTTCTGACTTGCAGCCATCTGTCGGTTGGCACTTCAGCAGGGAGTTTGAACGTCACTCTTCGAGCAGCCTTGGGATGAGGACTATCAGGCCTTCGTTGTTTGTGTCTGTTATCGAAACGTGGGCCCATCTGCACAGTTTCTTGATGGTTCCAGCAAGGGGCGAAGGGAATCGTTTCGAAGGCTCTGGCCATGCTTTGATCATACACAGCAGAACACCCTGGGCATATCAAGCACTTGGTTGCCCCTTTGTAGCAACGAAACACAAATTCCAGCAAACTTTCTCCAGCCTTAGGATAACACCTGAATAGCTGGTTATCCTGGCGCCAATTGTTGCCAGTTCGAGCCCTATGTACCCTCTCGAAGTTCGCAGCGATTCTCTGATTGCAGAGGATGCTGCACCTAGGGCACAATATCATTCCTGTATCTCCCTTGTGGCACGTCATGAGGTAATCCTTGAGACTAGCATCTCCAGCATGATTATCCTCCATTTTATACTTTTCTTTTTCTAAGTATCTTTCTACCTCCTCCATCTCAGAGCGAGGCCTCTCCATATCCACCATGTTTACCTCAACATCTTCCCCCTTAGCTTCATCATCTCCCCATCCAGTGGGTTTTATGTCTTCGATGTGGACTTTTGAACTTTCTGGGGCAGAATATTTGACCAAATAGTCAAATTTTCCACTGGGTTCCCCTAAAGTGTCCCATATTTCTTTCTGAGGGGAAGTTGGCTTCGTGATTTGGACTTTCTCCAATTCTAGCCTCAGGCCTTCAGTGACCTGTGTCAATTCTTGGTTTTGATTTTCCTGGTCTTCAGTAGCCTGGATTTCTTTTGCAACAGCTAAGGGTGCTGCTTCAATCGAAGTCTCTGGCAGCTTCTGGACGTCTTCAGTGACCTCCTTATCGACTTCGACTATCACCCAGCTTTCGTTTTAAGTACCTTTCTCTCCTATTGGGGCATCACTTTGGTCAGCTTCCACCATTTTAATCTCTCCAATGCATGCAGGCTCGGAGTAATTGGTGTCTGCCACGTCCAAAGGATCTTCGTCCACTTTCATCTTTGCTTTATCAGCGAACTTCAGTCTGCCATCTTTGATTGCATTCTGAATTAGGTCCCTGAAAAGAAAACACTGTGAGGTTTTGTGGCCTAGGAAACTATGATATTTGCAAAATCCTCTCTTCTTTCTTTGATCTAAAGGAGGTATTTTGACATTTGATGGCACAATGAGTTGGCCATCTTTGACAAGTAAATCAAAAATCTCGTCACATTTAGTGACATCGAAGGTATAAACCTTCTTTAGGAATTTGTCACTTTTCTCATTTTCAACAATCTCTTTCCCTTTTGTGGGAACCAATAATTTGCAGGAGTAGGGTGGTGCCTGTTTTAATTCAGCGAGGTCGATTTCGACCTCTTCGAATTCGAATTCAGGATAATCTTCTGCTTCCTCAATTCCAACATAGGAGATCCTTTCCTACTTGTTATTTTTAAAGACTCTGGCCTTCTCGGCCTTTAGCCTTTCGACCTGTCGAACCCTGTCGGCTAACTGAGCCATGTCCCTCAAATATTGAGTGTCTAGTTTCTTTCGAATAGAATAATCCAAGCCACCAGCGGCCATTTCGACTAACTCATGTTCAGGCACCACTGTGTAACATCTGGATTTCAAAAGCCTAAATCTATTCAGATAATCATCTATGGGTTCAGTGAACTTTCTCTTGACACTGGCTAATTCATTCAAGCTTATCTTTGATTGTCCCATGTAAAACTGTTCATGGAATAATCTCTCCAAAAGAGCCCAAGTATCAATGGACACAGGAGGCAAAGTGGTGAACCATGTGAAGGCGTTTTTAGTCAGGGAACTTGGGAAGTATTTGATCCTGAGGTCTTCATTATTGGCTATATCTCCCGCTTCGGTTAGATATCTGGCTATATGTTCGACTGTCGACTCATTGGTATCCCCAGCGAACTTTGTAAATTTAGGGACTTTATATCCCCTTGGTAAATCAGTATGCATTATGCAATCTAATATAGGAGAAGCATAATTTGGCCTTCTCATTCCTGTGTTGAGGCCATTCTGGGCCATGACTCTCTCTATCATGGTGGTTAAACTGTTTTCTGCCAAGATGTAATCATTTCGAATTCTATGAACGACAGCATCATCATCTTGATTTCAACCCACCATGACAACCCCCCTAGGTTGTTCTTCTCGAAACTCTGGGACTTCTAGCCTTTCGACCCTTGCCCCTGGTTCCATAATATCTCTTTGTGGGCCTGGGATCATTGGGGCTTCTAGCCTTTGTGCCCTTGCCCCCAAGTTAACTTCTTCTCTAGGTGGTCTATAAGTTGGGTCGTTAGCAACTTGTTCCATAACAGGTATGTTTGCTCGAACTCCCGCCTGATTCTGCCTACGCCTCTCTGGGGGAGCAAAGAAATCTGCTATTCGACTCATGTTATCTGTGTTTTCTCTGTTTGTTACAGTCACATTTTGTACTATTGGGGCAAATATTTCCTGCATAGTTTGTGCTAATACCCTTATCATATTATGGTTACTGTCATCCACCAATTGCCTAAAAGCCAACTGGTTTTCTGTGGTTAAAATAGGCATTATGCTATAACCCACTGACCCTTGGTTATTTGTCATAAACTGATTCGCCCCATACCCAGACCCTAATTGTGGTGATGAATTCGATGTGGAATTGTGTAAACCTGCCATAAAGGATGTTGGCATTCCATAAGAGGAATTTTTGGTTCTATTACCATCGAAACCGGGTGGTCTAGTTAGTGGAGTGGCCAAATGGGTTTGTGTCCCTGATGGTGGAACAAATCCCCCAGGATAACCAATGGTTCCAGTATTTCCTAAGGTCGAACTATTAGTTGATATGCCACTTACTCCATTAGTGGCTATATTACTGGTAGAGGATGCAACAGACTGTGCATTCGAAGGGATCACATTAGACGTTCCCATCGAAGCGGACACGTTAGTGCCTGTTGTATGTGGGGCATTTTGTTCCCCTTGTTGATTGTCAGAATTAGACATCTTGTTCAAACGTTTTCTTCTGGATAAGGGTTGATTGCTGTTGGTTATTTTACCACTTCTTAGGTTCATAAAACAACAAACTTATCACTCAGAGGATATTTTTATAATGGTTATGTCTCAACAATCTTTATTTCTGTTCTAAATTCTGTAACGTCCAACGATTGGTCCCACCGGGTGTGCCAATTTGTTTACAGTGATTTCTGGTAAACAACCGCTAGTCTTCTAAACTATCGAATAAACTTACTGACTGTTATTCAATTTCTCTGGTAACTCACAGGATCGACTAGATTGATCCTAGGACGTGTTGGTCATTAAGGTAACTCTCATGATCGAACAGGTATTCATGGTTGGTGTTTGGAATGTTGTGTAGGTGTTTGACTTATTTCGATTTCTCTCTTAAAGATCTAAAGGTGTAATCAAAATATATGTGTGCGAAACTAAATTGCATGAATAAAGGTCAATTGTAAAGACATGTAAAAACTGCATAAAAGACAAGTAAATGACTTCGAAACGTGAAAAACACAGTTAATGTAAAAGATGCTCTGGAATGTAAAAGATTCGAATTATGAAGAAAGCGTTTAATGCAAGAAAACTGTAAAATTGCTTTAAGTAAAGAAAATATATAACAGTTTCTGAAATGTATAAAGGTATAAAATGTATAACAGTTTCTGAAATGTAAAGTGTTTAAAACGGAAAGAAAATGTTTAGATGTAAGGCATCAGTAAAAGATTTCGAATGAAAGTACTTTAAATGCAAAAACTTGTAAATAGTATTGACATGAGGATAAAGGAAAGTACTGGAAATGATAAAGGGTTTTCATTAAATCATAAATATGTGGTGCTATCATACGTACATTGCTCTTGCATTCGTTTCCCTAGCCATGTGGTAATTTGAATGTTTACTGAGTTTTTTGTACAATAGATATGACACCCGAAATCCTAATGCTAAGACTTCTATTTATACTACTTCGACCATAACGGTCTTGCTATAAGATTCTGCCACGTTCAGAACATGCAGAGCAATGCCTCTCTTTTTGCTTCCACGTGTCTTCGAATGCTCCAGCGCATATATTTCAAATTTCGAACATCCCGCTTGCATTTGAATTTCAAATGTTTTGGCACTTCTTCGCTTCGAACGCACTTCTTAGACACAGCCTTGTTGTCATTTCGAGACTTCTTTGGATATATTCTCATAACTGTTACTCGAAGCTCCAAGTTTTGGTATGCTCATTCGAAGCATTGCTTCTACCATTTCGAAACATGACGTTTTGTTTCATTTCGATTGAAACATCCAATTTACTTTGCTTCTAATAATATTATCAAAATCTTCAGCCAACAGAAGGCCTCTATAAATAGGGGTGTAATACGGTAGGAGAACTGACTTGATTTGTTTTGCGTTTGATCGCAATTGTTGCGGATAGCAAGAGTTGCCGCCGACTTTTCTTTTATCCAATAAGGAAATGTTGAAAAGAACATGAAAGACATTTCGAGATATTTTCTTGAGTTTAGGGGATAGGTTATGAAAAGGGAATGTATTAGCACCCTTTCTATCCGTAATTTTCTACGGGCTCTTAGTTGCTTGCTAGATCTCTTGCTTTTTGTTGAAAGTGTGTTTGTGATGTGAATTTTGAAAGTATTTTGAAAAAGAATGTCTTTGTAATGGTTCTCGTCTCTATAAGAACGAGTACAAAGTGTTTTGTCTTTTGAAGAATGTTTCAAAGTGAAGCGATGGTGTATAAAATGTTTTTGTGGTGAGAAAGAGAGCAACTAGGAGCATCCTACCTACTCAAAAGGTTTAATATTCTTTTCCTCCTCCTTTAGATGTTGCTATCTTACCATTGATTTGGTAAGAAGCCCTATCGTTGGATGTGAAGGGACGGGCGCGGGTCAATCGTACAGTCATAGAAGGAAACTTGTGAGACGCTTTAGCAATTTTCATAAGGGACTAGACCGTTTTACTGAAGGCAACATCGAGGGACATCGAGGGACTACGATCTTTTTATCGAAGGTTCTTTGCTAAAGCGTCCCATATTCGAGGGACATGACTGTTTTTCGAAAGGCAACAAAGTAAGATTTCTCTAGAGGTGCTAGTGTGCAAGTGTGTTTGATTTACATGCATTTAGTCTTTGATTACGGTTATCTATTTATTGCTTTTTATCTTGCCATACATCCTAATTACTAACTGATCTGACCTGATCAGAAGGTTTGGACCGTCACGGCTGCTCCGAGCTGAAGGCTTTTTGAACGAGGAGGGGGGGTACCTGCAAGGCACTCCGATGCTTAAGTCAGTGGGAGTACTAGCAGATAATAGAGTTGAGGTTAGAAAATGATGATTACCTGACCCTCTGGAAGCAGAGGGTATTTATAGCCCCCAGCGCTGGGCCAAGGTTCCTTCACTGGGCCGGGCGGATTTGGCCCAATGGAGGAACTGCCAGGTCCTACGTGGGTAGCGGGGATCAGCACGTGGTCCCCTCCCTGGATGTGGTGCGTGAAGTGCGGGCGGACAGAGACGCGGTCTTTACGGAGTATCGTTGGGGCAATGGTGACTGAGTCTGCCCTAGCAAGGTAGCTTGAGTCCATGTCGAGCAGTGCAGCGTGATGTCGAGCTCGGTGCCAAGACCCCGAGCTGGACAGCGAATGTCGAGCTGGAAACCAGGGCATAGAGCTGGTCGGCAGTCTGTCGAGCGTGACTTCGTCGCGTGGGCTGGCACACTGGGATGTCGAGGTGGACATCAGGGTGTCGGGCATAGACGTTGTGGTCCTTAGCGAGTCCCATTGGACTGGGCCTTAGTAATGCTTTTGGGCCTGTCGGGCCCAGTCCAGAACAGGAGCCCCCCAAGTCGTGGTTCCTTTGCGAGGAGCCATGACTTGAAACCTTGTTCAGTCGCTGAGGTCTCGTGCCCAGAATGGAGGCGCGGCCCCTCGAGGAGCCTCCTCGTGTCGTGCTCGGGAACGTCCTCGGTGGTGGATGCGCGGAGGATCCGTACCGAGCACGTTGGTCGGGCACGCGAGGCATCTTTTGGGAATTGTGCCGCCACCCTAGGGGGGTAGGGCCATCATTGCGTTGGGTGCAGTGCGTCGAGGAGACGGAGTCCGTGGCTAAACGAGGTGACGTTTGGTATTCCATGTCATCACTATAAATAGGGTCCTTGGGCCCCATAATACGTTTTCCGTTCTTCGTGCTCTCTTCATTGCAACTCTCAACACTCTCTCCAACCGTGACTTCCCGTCTCAGATTCTTCATTTCCTAGCCGAATCCTATCTTTGATCCAAGTAAGTGATCCACTTTCCTTATTTTCCTGTTTTAGAATGCATGATTCTTGGAAAATGTAGATGTTTTAGGATCGTTAATGTGGGATTAGCCCGGTAAACTCGTGTTTTGCCCGACAGATTCATGTCTAGGGCCGGCAAACGCGTACTTGTGGCCGTCACATTCTTAGTTTTAGATGAAAAACTTCAGAGCTGCCCGGGGTCTTCATGATCCTGGGCGCCCGATTCATGACGGTGTCCGGTATGTTTATGGTCGTGGCCGTGGGCTTCATAATGCGGCTCGCCATGTTCATACCTCGGATCGACATGCTAGAAGAGTGGCCGCGCAGTTGGTTTGTGGACGAACACTGGATTCGGGAGAGTCGGGGAGGCATCCACTTGTGAAAATGGACTTGTGTGGTAGTGTATGGACGACATGATTATGTCGAGCATAGGACTTCATGCTCAATCTGATTGGTTTCCCGTGCTCTGCAGGTAACCATGGCGGATGAGCCGAGCTCCTCTGGTCGTCACGACAGCGAAGAACAAAGTGCCGACGAGTCGGCCAACCTTATAGACACTGTGACCGACCCATCGCTGGAATGGGTGGGCGCCGAGCCTCGGGGGACGGCGTCGATATACAGTCGGGATGACCGACATCCGTTCGTTGCTATCGAAGAGGGGCAGGACCAGCCCGACTTTCAGCCTAGTTTCGAGGTCATGTTGCCGTCGACCACCGCCAGAATTTGCTCGATGTACCCGGATTATAGCTTTGCGATGTACGAGATCGCGTTTAAAGACCTGGGGTTGCGGATGCCGTTCACAGACTTCGAGAGCGGGGTCTTTACGCATTTGGAGCTGGCCCCGTCCCAGCTACACCCAAACTCTCTCGCCTTCATCCGGGCGTTTGAGCTAACGTGTCGCTACTTAAGGATAGGGGCGACCATCCCTCTCTTCTTCCGTGTGTTCCACCTACAGCGTCAGTCCCGAGGAGGGAAGCACAGCTGGGTGTCTCTGAAGCAGTCGAGGAGACTGTTTAGGATGTACATGGACTCTGTGAGGGGGTTCAAGGATAAGTGGTACGTGGTGCACCCCATCACCGACTCTGCTGTAGATTCCCTCTTCGAGGAAGAAGCGCCGGTCAGCGATGATGACGGGGAGATAATGTTGGGCGATGACGGGAGTCCCGTGCTAGGACGTCGGGCTAAGTTCCCGGTGTATTGGATGCCCCGACACTTCGAGCACGGGACAGGCTATTTTCATACCGCGGTCGGGGATATGTGCACGGAGGATCAGCGGGCGTATGCGGCTCTCTGTAACTTTGTCGACGGTTTTCATCCCGCCCAGTGGGTTACACGGGAGGGGAATGACATCCTCGACAAGGACGGTTACCCGATATTCGAGGCTCGCCCGATTGATACCAAGGCGTTGGTGGAATGCTCGACCTATAGGGAGGCAGCCCGCCTGTTAGGTTGTTTGTTTGAAATTCTTGACTCGTCATTTATTTACGCGTTTTGCTCGATACTGACTTTTCTTTTACTTCGTGCAGGTACGATGGCCAGCCGACATGAAAGGCTCCTGAAACTGTCGACCGGCCATAGGCGAAACAAGAAGGTCGTGCCGGGCCCTCAGATGACGAGAATGGGTCCACCGACAAATCTGAACGCTTCTCAGCCTGTGAGGGTGGATTCGACCTCGAGCTCGGGGGCGGCGTCAGATCCAGATGTCGAAGTCATTGATGCCGAAGCCGTTCTGACACAAAGGAAGAGGAACCGCGTGGAAGGCGGTCCAACTGTCGGGGAAGATACCGGTCCCGTTCAATCCTTTGCCTTTCCCCCCTGCATCGAGGAGGAGGGTTTTTTCGAGCGGTTTCCCCCGACCGTGGTCGCGCATGAAGCTGAGGCCATAAAAAGGATGACCAAAGAGGAGAGGCGGTCGCGGCTGGTCGCCAGCGTGGACGGGCTGGTTAAAATGGCTGAAATGGCTCTGGTATTGTCTGAAGACGCAGGGGACGCTGCTCGTGTTGAAGAGCTCGAGCGGGAGAAGGCAGCCTTGACGGCGAGCTCAAGGAAGTTGAAGGTCGCTCTGGAACGCTCCGAGGGGATGTTCCAAGAGCAGACCGTGATACTTGACGCCGAGAGGGAGGCGCTGACCTTGGAGAAAGAGAAGTCGGGGCGGTTGACCGAGGAAGGGGAGTTGCTCCGGGCCGATAGGGATCGTTTGGCTGCTGAAGTCGAACGCATGGGCAAGCAGGTCGAGGAACTGAATGCTGCTCAACAGCCCGCCGAAGATGAGCCCGAGGACTTAATGGCTTTGAAGAGTCGGGCTGAGTTTATTGCTCATATTCGGAACCTCGAGGAGGACGCGGTCGGTGCCCTGGAAGACGGGTTCAATTCTGCCGTCGACCAGCTCTCGTTGCTAAATCCCGGCTTGGTCACCGAGGGTATCGGGCACACTCATCGGGTTGTCGGTGGCGCGATCATTCCCCCGCCCGACTCTCCCTGCGTCGACAGTGGTGATAATGCGGAAGTTTGATTTGTATTTTTTGGTTGGTGGGCCTGCGTGCCTGATATTTGAATTTGCACCCTTTGGGCCTGCGTGCCTGATATTTGAATTTGCACCCTTTGGGCCTGCGTGCCCGTTTATTTCGTGTATGAACATCGCCGGCCTTCTTGGTCGGTTTAATATTACTTTGTTGCCTACGGGCGTCTATACCTTGTTTATCTTGTTTTCTGCCCTTGTATGAACTGATATGCTTGTATGAATTTAGCTCGTCCCGGGCCCGACGAGTGCCCGTAGGTGGCTTTAATTTGGCGAGCGACTATGCTCGACTCTGTTTATGCGCAACCTCGACCTAATTTCGGTTGGCAGGGGTTGCTTGAGTGTTTCGCTCGATAGGAGAGAATTTGTTTTGACCCTTGTAGATGTCCCGTTATTCTTGATGGAATGTCGGGTATTTCGGAGCGAGGTTGCTCAGTCGGGCGTGGAGCCCGTAGGGACGATTTGCCCTTGGCGTGAACTGCCCATCGCGAGCTGGGTGTTCTGCCTCATGGGTACGACGACGGTGGTGCTCGGTATAGCCGTCCACGTCGGGCACTATAGATCGTCAACGTCTACCGCGCGATGCCGTGCCATTTTTGTCGTGTGTCGGCCTGTACCTTAGCCTTAAACGAAGTGGGACGTTTTTCCTCGTTGCCCGAGCATGGTTGCTTCTGGTCGAGGGTCCTAGGTGTTGTCAGTTTTTAACTGTAGTACTGCTTCAACTTAGCAGCATTCCAGGGTCTTGGTAAAGGCTCTCCGTCTAACTGTTCGAGGTAGTACGCCCCGGTACCCGTGGTGCCGTGGACGCGGTAAGGTCCTTCCCAGTTCGCGGCCAACTTCCCCTCGCGGGAGTCCTTCTGGTTTCTGCGTAGTACCAGGCTGCCTATTTCGAACTCGCGCTTGATGACCTTGTCGTTGTGGCGTAGAGCCACTCGCTGTTTTAGGGTTGCTTCGCGCAGGGCAGCCCCCGATCGGATTTCCTCGACTAGGTCGAGTTCGTCCCTTAGTGCTTCGTCATTCATTTCTTCGTCGAGGGGTTCCTCCGTTCGTCGGGATGGTTCCATGATTTCGACTGGGATGACAGCTTCGGTGCCGTACGTTAGTCGGAATGGTGTTTCACCCGTCGTTGAATGGGGTGTGGTGCGGTATGCCCACAGGACGCTGTGGAGCTCCTCGACCCATCCTCTTTTGGCTTCGCCGAGTCGACGTTTGAGCCCTCTTAGGATGACTCTGTTCGCAGCTTCGGCTTGCCCGTTGGTCTGAGGGTGCTCGACCGATGTGAAGTGGTGTTTGGTCCCCAGTTTGGTGACGAAGTCTCGGAATCGGTGGTCGGTGAACTGGGTGCCGTTGTCGGTCACCAGTGCCTGTGGAATTCCGAACCTGGCGAGCACGTTTCTCTTGTAGAAACGGAGGATGTTATGTGAGGTGATTTTCGCGAGGGCCTCGGCCTCGATCCATTTTGTGAAGTAATCCACGGCGACGATTAGGAACTTGTTCTGATAGGTCCCTTGCACGAAGGGTCCGAGGATGTCCATGCCCCACCAGGCGAACGGCCATGGGGATGACAATGTGGTCAGCTCGTGTGGGGGAGCGAGGTGCATATCCCCGTGCTTCTGGCACTTGTCACATTTTTTTACGTGTTCCTTGGCGTCCTGTTGCATCGTCGGCCAGTAGTATCCCGCGCGGAGGGCTTTCCTCGCCAAGGATTTGCCGCCCATGTGCTGGGCGTTGATGCCTTCGTGTATCTCCCGCAGTACGTCGGGGATGGAGGACCCGTCAATGCATTTCAGGAGGGGAATGGAGAATCCCCTTCTGTACAGTTTCTGTTCGAGGACAACGTAAGAACATGCTCGGCGCTTTATTGTGGCTGCGTCGGCCTGGTTCGTCGGGAGTTCTCCCTTTGTAAGGAAATTATAGACCGGGGTCATCCAAGACGTGGCGTCCCCGATAGCATGAACCTCTACCGTAGTCGAGGGTGATTCGATGCTCGGCCGTGCCAGAGATTCCTGGATGACGGATTTGTTCCCGCCTTTTTTTCGTGTGCTCGCGAGTTTGGACAATAGGTCCGCCCTCGTGTTCTGCTCGCGGGGAACATGAGAGATTTCTGCTCGTACGAATTTTGCCATGTGTTTTTTGACTAGGTTCAAGTACTCAATGAGGTTGTCATTCTTGGCCTGGTAGCTTCCTTGTACTTGGGAAGCAACGAGCTGGGAGTCGGTGTAAATTTGAACTTCGCGGGCTCCTAAGTCCTCGGCCAATCTCAGTCCCGCGAGCAGTGCTTCATATTCTGCCTGGTTATTTGATGTCGGGAAGGAGAGAACCAAGGAGTGCTCGATCACCACCCCTTCCTCGTTTTCCAGGAGAATCCCTGCGCCGCTTCCGGACGAGCTGGAGGCTCCGTCGACGAAGATGGTCCACTTGTGTTCCTTTCCCGGGGGAATGTCGTTAGAGGTCATTTCGGCGACGAAGTCGGCCAGGGCTTGTGCTTTTAGGGCTTTCCTGCTCTCGTATTGAATGTCGAATTCAGAGAGTTCTAGGGACCACTTCAGCATTCTGCCCGCCATATCTGGCCGACCCAAGAGTTGTCTCACAGGTTGATCAGTTCGCACAATGATGGTGTGCGCCAGAAAGTAGTGTCTGAGCCTCCTCGCAGCATTGACGAGGGCCAGTGCAACCTTTTCTATCTGTTGATACCTGCTCTCGGGGCCTTGTAGGGCTTTGCTCGTGAAGTAGACAGGTTTCTGCCCGTCGGGAGTCTCGCGGACAAGAGCTGCGCTGATGGCTTCGTTTGAAACAGCCAAGTATAAGTAAAGCGGCTCGTTGTCATCAGGTCGAGACAGCACGGGCGGTTGAGACAGGCTCTGTTTCAGGTGGCGAAGTGCGTGTTCGCATTCCTCGGTCCATTCGAAAGCTGCTTCCTTTCGAAGGAGTTTGAAAAAGGGAAGGGCGTGCTGAGCGGATTTCGCGACGAAGCGCGAAAGCGATGTCAACATGCCGTTCATTATCTGTATCGACTTCTTCGACGTTGGAGTCGGGAGGTCGGCAAACGCTCGGCACTTGTCGGGGTTGGCTTCGATGCCTCGTTCTGTTAGATAGAATCCGAGGAACTTTCCTGCCTTAACCCCAAATGTGCACTTCTCGGGGTTGAACCTCATTTTGCATTGTCTTGCTTGGGCGAAGACAGTCTTGAGATGAGCTGCATGATCGGTGTCTGCCCGGGATTTAACGATCATGTCGTCCATGTATACCTCGAGCATGTCTCCGATCTGTTTGTTGAACACCTTGTTCATCATGCGTTGGTACGTCGCGCCGGCATTCTTCAGTCCGAAGGGCATTACGTTGTAGTAATAGTTGCCCGAGCTGGTCATGAATGCCGTGCAGCGTTTGTCGCCCGGAGCCATTGGGATTTGATTGTATCCCGAGTAAGCGTCCATGAACGACAAAGTTTTGTAGCCGGCCGAGTTGTCGACCAGCATATCAATGTTCGGTAGAGGAAAAGCATCCTTCGGGCAAGCCCGATTGAGATCGGTATAATCAACACACATACGCCACTTTCCATTATTCTTTTTGACAAGTACAACATTTGACAGCCAGGTGGAATACCGGGCTTCAGAAATAAAATTTGCCTCTAGGAGGTCTTTTACAGCTTTTTCAGCAGCCTCCGTTTTTTCTGGAGACTGCCTTCGCCTACGTTGTACTACTGCCTTGGCGGCCGGATCAATGGCGAGGTGATGACAGGCGACCTCAGGGTCGAGTCCGGGCATCTCTGCAGCGCTCCAGGCGAAGAGATCAGCATTCTCGCGCAGACAGGCCTTGATCTGCTTCCTGGCCAAGTCGGGGAGGTCCTTGCCAATCTTCACTCCTTTGGTCGGGTCTGCTCCAAGGGGAACGAGTTCGAAATCACCGTCCGGAATAGGTCGGAGGGGGATTTGCTCGCTGCTGGCCGGCTCATCTTCGTCAAAACGTGCGTCGAGCGCAATGGAGTCGACCTTTGGTGGAGCCTTCTGAGCTTCTACCTCAGGAGATGCTGTGTCGGGCTCTTGCTTTGTCTTCTTGACGGGCCTAGTGCTGGGACCCACGTCGACAGTATCCCGACCCCTTGAAGCGGCGTTGAAGCACCGGCGGGCAGCAGCGAGGTCGCCCTGGATGGTGGCTACCCTCCCCCTTTTGGTATAGAACTTCATCTTTAGGTGGACAGTTGAAGGGACCGCTGTCAGTTCCGCCAGTGTCGGCCTCCCCAGGATGCAATGGTACAGGGATGGGCAGTCAATGACGAGGAAGCGGACCTTCACCTGTCTTGTAGCAGTATCTTCCCCGAATGTCACGAGGAGCTCGACATATCCCCAAGGTTTGGACGTCGAGCCGTTGAAGCCTTGAAGGTCCGAACCTATGTATGGAGACAGATGGGATTCGTCCAGTTGTAAGGTCCGGAACAGCTGGGTGTACATCACGTCGACGGAACTCCCCTCGTCGACCAGGATGCGATGCACATCAAAATTAGCCATCTTCGCCCTTATCAGCAAGGGGATGACTGCGTTCGGTGCTCCGCCGGGGAGCTCTTCCAAGTAGAATGTGATGGGTTCTGACCTGCCCCTCACCATTTCAAAAGTCACAGTTTGAGGAGGAGCTTTGTCGACCAGTTCGTCCAACTTTCTCTTGGCGGAGTTGATGGTGAGGTCGCTGAACCCGCCCCCGTTGATGACCATGGCGGAGGGGAAGTATTCCCACCTGCTGTGAGTAGTCAGGGGCTCCTGCAGGAGCTCGGGAAGTTCGAAATCCTCGGGCCTGGTTATTGCGTAGGCGGTCTGGATTGGCACCGACTCGTCAGATGGTCGGGCATCTTCTTCAGGCTCTTTTGCCTCACGGGCTTCACGACGGGGAGCGTCGTTTTTCCTGTACTGCGCAAGTCTCCCTCCTTTGATGAGGGTTTCAATAGCATCCTTCAGGTGGACGCAGTCCTCTGTCAAGTGACCATGACTCCTATGGTACTGACAGTACTTGTTTTTATCTACTCCTGGCTTGGCAGGAGCTGGTCGGGGACGCTTGACGCCACCGTCCTTGAAATCTGTGCTTGCACACTCCGCCAGAATACGCTCGCGGGAAGCCGTGAGCGGAGTGTACTCAGTAAACCTGCCCGAGGGGCCCCTTTGTTCCCGGACCTCCCGGGGTCTGTCTTCCTTCCTCTTCTCTCCGGTGCGTCGGGGAGGAGGGTCTTGTCTTGAGCTGCTTCCATGGTTGCGGGCTCTGGAGTCCCGTGCCCTGTTGGCAGCTTCTCTCTCCTCGTAATCCATATATGCTCGAGCTTTGTCGAGGAGAGCATCAAAAGTTGCAGGTGGCTCGATGCCTACAGCTTTCCTGAATTCGGTGCCGGGGAGGAGGCCCCTCTCCAGCAAATACCTCTTCATGTGGTCCGCGCAGGGGACCTGGATTGCTTCCCGGTTGAAGCGGTTGATGAATTCCCTCAAAGTCTCATCATGTCTCTGGATGATGGCCTCGAGGGCTGCCTCTGTCTTTGGGTGGCGACGAGAGGCTGTAAAGGAACTGATGAACTGGTTCTTCAAGTTCCGCCACGAGGTGATGGAGCCCGGGGCAAGTCCTTTGTACCAGTCCATGGCCGCCTTCCTGAGAGTCGTTGGGAAGAGACGGCACTTGATTGGCCCCCCGACATTGTGATAGTGGAGCATGGCTTCAAACCCGTCAATATGGTCGACTGGGTCTGCCACCCCATCGTACTCCTTTAGGTGTGGGGGCTTCTCCATGCCCGGGGGGATAGGTGCGTCCATGATTGCCTGCGACAGGGGACCGCGGGGGTCGTCCTCGTCGCTCCTTTCTGGAGAAAGAGAAAGGGTCCTGTAGTTGTGTCGGGCACGATGCTCGTGCTGGGACTCCCTTGAACGTGACGTTCGGTGGGCGAAGGTCACATGTCCGTCTCTGTTGTGCCTCCGTTCGTGCCTTGAGGCGTCGCGGACAGGCTCTTCGGCAGGTATGACGGGCTGTCTTTCGTATTGGGGCCGCCTCTGCCTTGGTGCGGGAGAGGGGCTCCTAGAGATTTCCCTGTAATGTCTCCGCGGGGGAGTAGGGTGTCGAGCTTCTTCGACCCGAGGAAGTGGAGATGGTGGCCTTTGATGTCTCCTCGGGGGGCGTCGATCATTTTCCAGTGCCCTAAGTCTTTCTCCTTGTGCGAACAGGAGATAGTTCGTCTGGTTGATGGCAGCGAACAGTGCCTGAGCAGTGGCATCTGCTCCGACAGGGGCCTGGACTTCATAGAACCGGGCAGCCTGGCGATAGGCGAGAGCTTCCGGATCGTCCTCGAGTTCTGGGGGAGTTGTCGAGGAGGACGCAGTGTTACCGTCCCTGCGGGTGGGAGGTCCAGGGGCGGTTGTCAGGGGGGCGGCATTGTGGCCGGCACCACTGGGATTGTCCAGGTGCCCATTCTTGTCCGCGGGACCGTTGTTGACGTCGAGGATGCGAGTGTGTTGCTCTTCACGAGTTGGAGAGGCCATGACAGTGAATGGATTGAGCTTTGGTCTTTGAAAACTGTTCGTTAGACGGGGAAGCTGCTTCCCACAGACGGCGCCACTGATCTGACCTGATCAGAAGGTTTGGACCGTCACGGCTGCTCCGAGCTGAAGGCTTTTTGAACGAGGAGGGGGGGTACCTGCAAGGCACTCCGATGCTTAAGTCAGTGGGAGTACTAGCAGATAATAGAGTTGAGGTTAGAAAATGATGATTACCTGACCCTCTGGAAGCAGAGGGTATTTATAGCCCCCAGCGCTGGGCCAAGGTTCCTTCACTGGGCCGGGCGGATTTGGCCCAATGGAGGAACTGCCAGGTCCTACGTGGGTAGCGGGGATCAGCACGTGGTCCCCTCCCTGGATGTGGTGCGTGAAGTGCGGGCGGACAGAGACGCGGTCTTTACGGAGTATCGTTGGGGCAATGGTGACTGAGTCTGCCCTAGCAAGGTAGCTTGAGTCCATGTCGAGCAGTGCAGCGTGATGTCGAGCTCGGTGCCAAGACCCCGAGCTGGACAGCGAATGTCGAGCTGGAAACCAGGGCATAGAGCTGGTCGGCAGTCTGTCGAGCGTGACTTCGTCGCGTGGGCTGGCACACTGGGATGTCGAGGTGGACATCAGGGTGTCGGGCATAGACGTTGTGGTCCTTAGCGAGTCCCATTGGACTGGGCCTTAGTAATGCTTTTGGGCCTGTCGGGCCCAGTCCAGAACACTAACAATATATGAAAGCAAAATAAAATGCAGAAAAATAAATCCTAAGTTATTACACCATTTCGGGGATGGGGGTACATATTTACAAATGGGGATTTACAAGAATTTAAATCCTAATTATTTATTACAACTATATTGAATTGTACAATATAAGAAAAGGAAAGGATTTGTTTTTGAAAATGGTTTTTTGTCTTAATGAATTAAAAGAAAAAGGAACAATTAGTTAATAAAAGGAAAATATTTTTATGTCTTTTTTATATTAATAAAAACAAAGGTATTAATGCTAAAAATAATAAGAATAAGAAAGAAAAAAGGATAAACTAATGAAAACAGGATCAGCACATTGCTGAAAGCGAAAATGAAGGGGACCAGAAGTTCTGATGCTGAGCATGCTTGAATCTAAAGCGTGTATTTGGGACATGAGCAACTGCCTTTGAATGTTCTGGGGTCAGTAAGAAATGGGAGAGAAAATGTTATGTTCTTTGATTCAAAGGGAAGAACAAAAATGTTGTTTTGAGAATTCTGGGTTTTGAGAATTTTTGAATATTTTCTTCTCTCTCCTTTTTTGTATTTTCACTCCCTCCTTTCAAAAACCAGCCTTTTGAACGTGTGATGGAACAACTTATTTATAGATGAGCTTGTTGTGGTTTTGGGGGAAAAAATGGGATTAAAACCTTTTTGGCATACTGTTCCATTGTTTTTTAAACACAACCTTTATATATTAATTTGGTGCAAATATGGGGTTTGAGAAAGTGCAGGCGTGGACTAGATCAGCCGCAATTTGGAGTATTGTGGCAGCTGGTTGCAGGACTGTGCTATAGCAGTGCAGCAGGCTGCTCAAACGAGGTTTTAGGATTTGGTGATGTTCTGGTCGAAGAAGACCAGAATGAGATTCGAAGGGTGATGCTCTGATCGAAGCGTAGAACGTAGCCTCCATATGCTGAAGAGTCATGTTCTGACCAAAGAACACAGTTTCTATATGTTCTGATTGAAAAGTCATGTTCTAAACCGTCTTTGCAAATTCTGATTGCGTTTGCGTGAAATCTGGCCCAGAAGTTCTGAAATTGTCATATTTTCTTAACACTTAGAAATTTTTCTAAGTGCTTTAAAATTTGATTTTTTTCAAAGTAACTTCTGACTTTTGATTTTTTGAGGAACCAATTTCATGTCTTTATGAAATATGATTGTTGAAACTTGATTTTGATCAAAAAGTCAAAGTTTGACTTTTCAGTGTGCTTTTGACCATTTTTCCCTTGTGAATGACTTTCTTGGAAAATTATAATCCAAGACTTGAAACTTGATAGAAGCAAACCTGAGGGTCCAGGATGATCCTTTAAGAAATGAGAGGAAAATTTTTGGGGTACAACAACTGCCCCTGTTCAATCTTCTTAAACCTGAAGAGTTAGATTGGCGAATCTGTCATTCGTGACTTGAACGTGGAAGATGATTGAACACTAGAGTGCTTATAAATTTGCACTCTGAGGATTTTGAGGTTGAGTTGTAAGGAATGGGCTTAAAGATGCCATTTGGAGAGATGATGGAGAGTTGAGGGAGATGGGCTTATAGATGCCATTTGAAGGTGACTGTCGACAGAAATTAGACCAAGTCTAAGCTTGACTTCAACTGGGGCAAGAATCAGAATAAACCTTAGGTCGATTTAAAACTGAACCTAGCAGAAATCTTGAATAATCTTTAATCGGGAAGAATCACGATAAATCTTTGGAGCGTTTTATCTGAACCAGAGAAAGCGTCTATTTAGAAAGAATCAGGATAAACTGTTTGAGAGGTTTGAACTGAACCAAAAGAAGTCTTGGGTATTCTTTAATTGGAGAGAATCAGAATAAATCTTGGAGCGATTTATCCGAACCAGAGAAAGTTTCTACTGGGGAAGAATCGGGATAAACGATTGAGAGATTTAAACTGAACCAGCAGAGGTCTGGAAAAGAAATCAGAATAAATCTTGGAGCGATTTATCTGAACCAGAGAAGATGTATGCGGGAAAGAATCGGGATAAACTGTTGAGAGATTTAAATTGAACCAGCAGGGGTCTGGAAAAGAATCAGAATAAATCTTGGAGCGACTTATCTGAACCAGAGAATATGTCTGCGAGAAAGAATCAGGATAAACCGTTGAGAGATTTAAACTGAACCGACAGAGGTCTGAAGGAAGTAATTGTCATGTATATAGTCACCCCGTCCTGCTTCGGGAGTTGATCTACAATTGATTTGTTCATATATATTTGCCTTGTCTTGTTGAAAATTTGATGATAATTTTCTGTTGATTGACCTTTCCTGAAAAAAGGTAAAGAGTTAGTTGTATATAATGCCATGATGCATGAAATTCATAGTGCAATGAGATTGTGATATATGCATTTGTGTCATCGATGTTTATGATGTATGGATACGATGTATGCACATGTAAGCTATTCTGTTGTAGTGTTGTTGGATTAGCGAAAATAAACCCCTGACTGTTGTTGGAAATGAGGAGTGTAAGTCTTCATGTATTGATAGATGGATTTCTGTCATTTAGAGAAGTAAACTCTGTCGGGGAAGTGAAACGCCATGCATTTCTTGAGAACTTCGTGAAAACCTACTGGGGGAACTTGAGTAGCTGGGCGACTTTCACTGGGGAATCCTTGGAATATTAACTGGAAGCTTTGCTCCGTCGGGGATATGAAGGCAAAGGGCACTATTAGGCTACATGTTGGGGATATGACAATGATCCTGTAGCAAGATGTTCTTGATTCTGCTCTGTTTATAGAAAGTATCTGTGGGGGTTTTATGGAATGGCCCATAGATATTGTCATGTTTCTTAAATCCATTAATGATTTCCTTTCTGTTTAATTTTCCCTTTTTTATGCGTTCATTTGTAAACAGTAATTACATTCAAATGCATATGTTCAAAAATAAACACTGGACGTTTTTTGCAAACAAAACAGGAACAGTAAAAGAGAAACTGATAGTTTTGCACTTTCAAAGGAATATCTTTGTATTAACTTGAATAAGTATTTTTGTACAAAGATACGAACATCCTAGTAAGAGAATGTCGTCGTAAAAATGAAAACTGATACAAAGAAAGGACAACTATGTGAAATAATCCCATGGGGTTCCCACTCTGTTATAGCCTTCATGTCTCTGAGCGTCTCATCCACTTGATGCTTTGTCTGAAGCCGACTGGACTGATTAGAACCATTCGAGTTTGA
Organism: Vicia faba; assembly: GCA_948472305.1. Taxonomy (NCBI): domain Eukaryota; kingdom Viridiplantae; phylum Streptophyta; class Magnoliopsida; order Fabales; family Fabaceae; genus Vicia; species Vicia faba. The sequence goes on from OX451738.1 coordinate 712,102,539, forward strand.
CAATTGATACTGAAGGTTGGTTGTAACGTGATCCAACTGGACATAGTCATATGCTTTAAAAATTAATATCGGTGTTTATTCTTGCTTTTTGCTTAATCGCGGAGTTTTGGTTTGTCGTAGACATATGCTTTCTGAATCTCTTTCTTGAATGAATATCTATTAGGTCTTAGACTCTAGACATAGATTTAAGCTTAATATACATGTGGGTATCGGTTATAAAATGCATCCGGGTTATTTGGGTCGGTTGAGAGATTATTGACGAGAGCAATATGGGTGATGTCTCACTTTACATTAGAGATAGCCTTAGTCTGAGCGATACGTGATGGTATTGATAACTGATTTAGGTCGCGTGCAATTGATCAACAAGTTTAAGTATTTGATGGGTAGAGTGAAATGCGATTTCAGAATGAATTTTTTAAGGTTGCAGATGATTGTTTATTGCTTTCTTTATTTGCTTTATTTACTTTACCTACACTTTTTCCACAAAACCCTTTTCCAAACTTAGAAGGATTGAAATTGTTGAACGGTAGTTTTTCTCTCTCACCAATCTTATATCACCCGGTAAAAATAATACTTTACTTTTTGCTTGCTGCTTTACTGCATCCAGCAAAATGGCACAGTTGCCGGAGATTGGTGTTGATATTAACTACATCGTGATAGTTTTACTTTCTAAGTTTTGTAAATATGTTTATAATGTGTATTTGTACATTTTCTCCAACTTGTTTATTTTGTACATTTACGTGATTTATACATTTGTATATAGTATACTTGTTTTGTTTCACGTTTGCCAAAGTGTGGTTAGATGTGTAGTTTCGGTTAGATCTTGAAGAGATTTGAGAGGAGGCGGGAGTGAAGCGTTTGGCTCTTCCGAAGCAATGTGTTGTTTTGTAAATATTAGGCGTCAAGCTTACAACGTAAAACAAACATGCTTTTATTGTTTTTCATTGTTTTCGTAGTGTGGTGAAGTTTGTTTAAACAAGTTGAAATTAGTCAAGTTCCAAAAATTAGTCAAGTTTTGTTTTCCACAAGCTTGTTGTGTTTAGATTGAGGAAGTTTGTATGTTATAAATATTGTATATTTGAGGTTGTGTAGGTGTAAGTGGAGCTTGCATAGTAGCTGCACCAGTTGCCCTGTTTTTCTACAACTAGTGTAGCGCGCTTAGCTCGTTCTGTGCCACTTAGCGCACCCTGTTGTGCAGAGTCATTGAATTCTTTTTAATTTTTTGCTTGTCTCTCCTTTTCCCACTTCACCCAAGGCTTTATAGTATAGTAATTAATGGTAATATTTTTAATTCTTTTGTTGTTTGGACCTAAATTTTGGTATGATTGCTTGAAGTCGCATTTGGTGATTTTTCGATTATGAGTGTGTCAACTTGCGGATGTATGGTAATGATAGTTTTTTAAGTTGGTACTTGTCAGGTACACGTTTATCTCTTTCTATAACATAACATGTTTATGAAACTTTTCATTTGTACAATTACCATGTCATTCATTCTTTTTGCATTACTTGCTCATGACTTGAATCACTTTAGTTCCCTTTTTACCCATAAATATGAGGAAGCTTTCCATTGTTCATATATGCCAGAGGCCACAATTCTTGTTTTAACTGGATTTTATTATGTTTAATATTTTGTTTGTGTTGATTGTATGAAGCATGAACATGATCAAGACATTTTTGTTTGATTTTGAGCACAACTACCCTAGCCAAATAGTCAATTTACATTGTGAGTGTATGATCATTAGTAACCCCTTTGAACCTTTTTATCCATGTCCATGTTGTTTTTGATAAATACTTATCTATGAGTGTTTGGTTCATCTTTTTGTATGGATATTGATTCTTTGTTTTCTTGAACCATCAACTATGATTTATGGTTTAAATTTTTACCTTGCATTATAAAGTATGGAGTATTTACGTTATGATATGATTGAATTCAAGTTGGGGAGAGAAATTTGTATGTGCTTATGTTGTGATTGCTATGAGGTTGTAAAAAAATAATGAAAAAAAAAGAGAAAAAAAAGTGAAAAAGAAAGAAAAGAAAAAGAAAGAAAAAAAGAGATTTTTTTTGAAAAACAAAAACAAAAAGAGTTTGAATAATATTGTGATAATATGTGATGTGTGTTGGTTTGAAATTTGGAATGAAGAAGAAGTTTGATTGAAATTACTTTGCTTGAATTTTTGTGAGTTGATCACTCCCTTAGGTTAAGGCAAGTTTTTGTTTCGATTAGCTTTAGGACTTATCCATTGTTTGTTAACCAAGCCACATTACAATCTTGAAAAGCCCTTGTGATTCTTGCCTTTGTATTTTCAATATAAGTTTTTAGATGAACGCATAATTGAGTCTTTTCTTTGCAAGATTGTGGATGAGTGTTTTTTGTCTCTCACCTTTGTGTGTTTTTCATCTACCGATGAATTTTTACTAGGTGTAATTCATGATTGAGCTTGTTTTGTTTTAGAATATTTAGTATGATTTTTGTACTTAAGATTCGTTTCGTTTACATGTTGTCATTGTAGGATTGTGGTAAGTATTTACTTTGCATGTGCAATTTTGTTTGAACTATATATTTGTTTTCTGTTTTCAAAACTTGTTGATTCATGATACTTTGGTTGATTACTTTTGATTCTTTGAGTTGTTTGACCTTGTTTGAGGATAAACAAGTTCAAGTTGGGGAGAGTTTGATAAGTGCAAATTGTAGCTATTTTCGTATATACTTTTTGTTGCACTTATCGACTCTTTATTGTAAATATCGATTGAGTAAACCTGACTTTTATGTAAATATGTTTATTTTGTGCTTATTTGTGTTTTTGTGTACATAGTGTACCGCTTAGTGCGGTGAGCCCGCTAAGCGCGGTCTGCTGAGATCAGTTTGTATAAATAGTTTAGAAATAGATTTTCTAGGTTTTTATCATCTCTCTCCCTCTTGGAGGAGCTATGGTCCAATTCTTTGTAGTTTAGTGGTTTAAGCAACATCATTGGGTGGTTCATCATGTCGATTGGTTGTAGGTGGTCTCGGATCATGTTGACACCACGAGAAGTTTTCTATTCATCTTCTTCTTCCCTATGTATCATTCCTATGGTAGGTGTTGTGTGTATATCTTTACTCTTATTGTATGTACATTTGTTGATCATGGGATTGTATGAAATCTCTTTTACAAATTAACATCGGTGCTTATTCTTGATTTTTGCTTAATCGTGGAGCTTTAGTTTGTCGTAGACATATGCTTTCTGAATCTCTTTCTTGAATGAATATCTATTAAGTCCTAAACTCTAGACATATATTTAGGCTTAATATTCATGTGGGTATCGGTTATGAAATGCATCCGGATTATTTGAGTTGGTTGAGAGATCGTCGACGAGAGCAATACGGGTGATGTCTCACTTTGCGTTAGAGATAGCCTTAGTGTGAGCGATACGTTATGGTATTGACAAGTGATTTAGGTCGCATGCAATTGATCAACAAGTTTAAGTATTTGAAGGGTAGAGTGAAATGCGATTCCAGAATGAATTTTTTAGACTGCAGATGATTGTTTACCGCTTTCCTTATTTGCTTTATTTATTTTTCCTGCACTTTTTTTGCAAAACCCTTTTCCAAACTTAAAAAGATTGAAACTGTTGAACAATAATTTTTCCCTCCCGTCAATTTATATGGACACGATACGATATAACATATATATCACCCAGTAAAAATGATACTTTACTTTTTGTTTGCCGCTTTACCGCATCCAACAGGAACCAATTCACATAGTACTTATTCCTTGAAGGCAATGCATAGAGGTTTACTTAATTGTGTTACAAGTACGAAGCTTGAAGCTTCCATTGTTAGGTGGTGGTCTAACAAGTACCTTTAGGATGATGGTCCACGAGCTCGGTCCATATGCTTAGGCGATGGTCCAGGAGCATGGTCCAAGCATGTGGATGAATTGGATCCTCACTTGTAGTGAAGTTATTACTCTTCGAATTCTCGATCTTATATAAAACCTTATGAACTAGAATATTATATTTAGTGGTTTGGTAGAGCCAAGTGAGTCTATAAAATAGGGAAACTCGCTGAGATTTAGTAATCTCACCTCAATCATATTGTTGATTTTCATGTACAGTGCAGAAGGAGGAAGATTCGTTAGAAGGCTTGTGTTAGAAGTTTTGGTGGCCGGAAGGCATGAAGATTGTACATGATGCTATGCTCCGATGTGTATTTATTAGAGACTTTGTTTATACATTCTTGTTGTATACGTTTCTTAGTTGTAGATTTGTAATGTATACGTTTTAGAATGCCATTTGTTCAGCTTTTATGTATTGATAACCAAATTTTTAATATCTTACTAATGTGATTCTAGACGCATATTAGTCGGGTATCATTGTTGGTATCATGGAAGGTCAACCCTCGACCCAGCCATGAGGCACCGTTAGCAATTTCTTTTCTTCCTCCCGTGTATGTATTGCTAGCCTGATTCTATTCCCATGTCATTTAGTTGTTGAACTTGATCAACTCACCGACTGAATATGTGATGGACCAAATCACGACAGAACCTCCATGAAGACACGTAAGACCGGAAGTCACTGGAATTCAACAGTAGGAGCCAGTTAAGCATGAGATTATTGAGAATTGTCATACTTGGATAGAGTGACACAGACGCAAGGCGGTCGGCAATCTCAGTCTCCATGGTAGAAGTCAAAGAACTAGAATTTCCAAGACCCCTAACGAAATGAAGTGAACCCTTCAGATGGTTCATGTGGCAAAGGAATTAGTCGGAAGGAGAATAGTTTGAGGCATAAGATTATATGGTCGAAATGTTCTGCGCGCGTGGGGAAAGACGAGTCACTTTGGTGAAGATTTGTCCTAATCAGAAAATCGAAGAGAGAATCAAGCAAGAGAATCCTATGAAATGGAGGACCTGTTGGATGAACAAAAAGTAGTCAAGTGTTGAGACACATCCCTACATTGTGTATGACTAGAGATAGGCATAAGTCTCAGTCGGGTGCTAGTAGGATCAGGTATGTTAATATCTAATCTTCCATATAATACTAAAACCAAATTTTCAAGACTTAGAGGATCCAATCCAATCATACAAACAACACTTTGTAAAAAACATATTGTCAAACAAGTAATTAAATTCGATAAATAAGAATATGCACAGTTCCTATCCCAGAAGAATGTAACAAATTAATGGTATCAAAACTTAGTTTCTATCAATAAGTTGACCAAGAGATAATTGCAATTGTTTGTAGACAGCATTCCAACCATTTTGAGAAGGGTGAACTCTATCCCAAAAGAATGAAAGCTCTGGATTCTCACACAAACTGTATTTCTTATTCCCATTATCATCCACACTTCCACAAGAAACCTTCAAGCTCTCTCCCTTACAACACATTTCTAATGGATTCATTAGTGTTGAATTTTCTGCACAATGGAGAACAAAAAATTAAACTCATCATCACTAATTTACATTTTCAACAAATAATAATCACACATATATTTGTCCTTTTAGAAATAACTATATAAAGATGAAAATAGCATACCTTTGCGATTTTTTTGCATCGTTGTAATCGTAGAGAGGAAAGCGTTGTAAAGGTCTAGTGTAACGAAAACCGATTTTCCAAGTTGTTGATTAAGTTGTAGCAAATTTTGGAGCAAAACTTGGTTGTGATTTTCAGATACCAAATTTAGAACATCAACACAACTGAGATGAAAAGTTAGTTGAGTTATTGGAGGCATACACCCAATAGGTTCCAATAACCCAATTGCTATTTTATTTATTCCTAAGTTATGGATGCGTTGAACATTTATTAATAGTTGCTTGATAAGCAAGGAAGTGAAGGATTTTATCTCCTATCAAAATGAAAAACAAAAATTAGTAGAAAAATTAATTACTTATGTCACATTTGCAACAAAAAAAAAAAGCATGAAGAAAATAATGTTAAACATTTACCGTAATGCTGCTATTCTTTATAAAGGTAATGTAATCATTTCCAGAAGCGCTTACAAGGGCAATAGAGAATTGAAGGTCTTGTTTGGTATAAACCTTTTGTTTGATTAGCTTCTCAAATGAATCGATTTGAACAGTCATGTTTGGTCCATCGACTAGAGTTGGAAAAACACCTGTCCCTCCATAAGCAAAGTTTATTCCATTTTCTAGAGCTGAGGAATTTCTTAATGAATATGGTGTTGGGGTTTCAATTTTCAGAAACGAAGCTGCATGCATGAGTATAAAGAGTAAAATGAAAGTTTAATTAAAACAAACCAAAGGGTAAAAAACAATGTGTATTGGTTAGCTTGTGCTTTGTTACATACCTATTTATTCTTTCAAATTTATGAAATAGAAATTTAGTTATTTATATTTTTAAAAACCAACTCATCTATTAATTTTTTTTTAATGTACACCTATTGAAAGACGCAAATATATTTACTTGAGAAATCTCTAGATGTTTGGAGAGAAACATCGATTAAGTTATATAGTTATCTTTGAATTAATTAGTCTCTTTGTTTCTTTTTAAGTATTATTTTCTTATTCATTATTTTTGAATAAAAACTATTTTTTTTAGTATAATATTTTTAATTTTTTAATAATTTATTTAACTTTTTTCTTTCTATGTAATAAATGATTATGGATAATTTTGGCAAAACAATAATTAATATTACTTTAAACTTTAAAATAATATTTAAAAACAATATATTTTTTTCTTCTAAAAAATAATATTTAAAATAATACGAAATATCAATTACATTTAATTGATTAGATTAATTAATTAATTATTTATAGTTCATTTCTGTTTTTTACCCAAAAAATTTCTACAAAAATAAAAATAAATGACTTATCCTCATTTCATTTCTACATTAGTTTTTGAATATAACCCTCTCTATCCATCTACTTTCTCTCTCTCTATTTTTGAATTTGTTTTTCTAAGAGAATTACCGTACTACTAAAAGACTAAAAAGTCCTTGTGAAAACGGTGTTGTAATTAGTGTAGCGATTAATTTGCCTTATTAAAGCGTGTGATTATCTTGTGAATTATATTTGTAAAAGTTCGGTTGAAGGTTCTTGAACTTGACTTGTGTAAATGCTCTATTCGAAGGTTCATGAGTTAGGTACATGTAAAATTTATATTTGTTGGTTCTTGAGCTTAGTCAATTTAAAAAGTCTTATTTATTTGTTGTTGACGTTTCATTAGAAAATTGTGTAAAAAGTTCAAGTGCATGTATTTTAATTGGAACTTTCAAGAGTAAATTGTTGGGGATCAGAGTAGGTCAAGATGTTAGGTCGAACCTGTATAAATCTCCAGTGTATTCTCTATATCTCATCTCTTTTTAATTTATGTTGTTTATTTTATTCCTGTTGCATATATCTTTTCATCTCTATTTTTTTCTATATTTTCGCTATAATATCTCTGGTTGTTAATTAAATAAATTTCTTTTCGAAGATCATAATTTTTATAAAATGTTTTTTATTTTCAAACAACACAACTCAACACCCTCACTCTCTTGTATTTGGAGTCACTTGATCAACACTATTTTAAAAAAATGGAATATATTAGAGGATGATGGCATAGCCTCAGTCACACTATTCTTTACATAATACAATCTTAACTATATCAATATTATTTTGATATCTAAATTTCATGGGATAGATACCATGATAGGATTTCTAGATTGGGTCCCATAATAGTTTCATAGCACCTTAGAGGATTCATACGAGGGACGAGTATATCATAATGCATAATGTGAAATTTTCCTCAAGTGTATAAATGATTATTTTTTTGTTTTGATGATTTGTGTATTGTGGTTTGTCGTTGTAGTGATATAATTTATGGAAACCTAGGGGGCAAGCGCCCCTTTACTAGATGAGTCGCCTAAGTCTTCAGGTTTCCTATCCACAACGCGCGATCATGTGTAGAGAGTTTAAGTTATCATTTCATAATGGATTTTTGGCATGGGTCATCCCTCTTATTTGAGAGACAATCAATTATGAGTTTGTTTGCAGATTGATGTGTTCAAACTCTATTTCTTCAACTAGTGTTCTCCTTGTAAATATTGCTTCATACTCAGCTTGATTTTTGGTGTTCAAGAATTTGAACCTCGATGAGTCTTCTATGACAAGTCCAAAGTTGTTTTTTAAAATTACGATGGCACCTCTCCCCCAGCTATTAGACGATCCCTCTTTGAATATCACCCATGTGTGATCTGGCTTAGGATGTGTGGGGATCATTTCCGCCAAGAAGACGGCAAACAATCGAGCCTTCAGCGCTTTCGTTATTTTGGAAGATACTTTAAACTCTGACAACTCTATGGCCCATTTTCTCAGACACTCAACCAAGTCTGGTCGGTAAAGCATCTACATCAGGGGCAAATATGTGTGAATGATTATTGAATGTGCGATGAAATACCATTTGAGCTTACGTGAGGCTATCACTAATGCCAGGCTATTTTTTCAATCATTTGGCACAACGTCTTTGCCCCTACATGGCCTTTGATACGAAGTATACAAGCTTGTGGCTAAATCCCGACTCTCTGATCAAGATATCACTCATAGCTTCCTCTTCAACTGTTAGATACATATATAATGTTTCCCCTATAAGTGATCGGTAAGTACTGGGGGTGTAGCTAGGGGTTTCTCCAGAGATTCAAATGCATCCTCTCAGTCTATGGTCCACTCGAAGTTTTCCTTATTTCACAATAGATTATATAAGGGAAAAACATGTTCGGTGTATTTTAAAACAAACTTATTTAATGCAATTAACGTACCGTACAATTTTCATACCTCCTTCTTCAAAGTTGGTGCGCTCATTCGAATCGTTGCTTCACACTTGTCCGGTGTTGCCTTGACTCCTAGTTCTGTCAGGTAGAAGCCTACGAAATTGTCAGCTTTTACCCTGAAGGTGCGCTTCTCTAGATTGAGTCTCATGTTATATTGTCGGACCCTCATGAACACCCACTGGAGGTGTTGAGCGTCGAGCTCCTCTTGACTGAATTTTACAATCATGTCATCCAAGTATACCTCATATGTCTCCCATATCACTTCTTGAAAAACCTTGATTATCATCCTCTGATATTTTACTCAACATTCTTCGATCGAAAGGCATGATGTTGTATTGGTAGTTGGCATTCCCGGTCATGAATATTGTCTTTATCAAGTCGGGCCCGAACATAGGTATCTAGTTATACCCTAAATAGGTGCCCATGAATGATAGACTAACACCCTACTTAATTATTTACAAGTTTGTCAATGTTCAAGAGCGGGTAAAAATCTTTAGGCTATGCCCTGTTAAGATCCGAGTAATCAATACATATCATCCATTTTCCCGAGTCTTTCTTCACTAGAACATCGTTGGATAGTCATTTCATACACTTCACCTCGCAAATGAATCTGGCGTCCAATAGGCCCTTAACCTTGCTTGCAATAGCCTCACATTTCTCTAGGGACGACCTCCTTCGTCAATGGTAGACATAGTGGGAACCAGAGTACAAATTCAACTGGAGGTACGCCACACTAGGATCAATGTCAAGCATCTCGTGTGGAGATATGGTGAAAAGGTCTATGTTGGTCTGGAGACATTTAATTAAGATGGACCTTACTTAAAGGGGAAGCTTGAATCCTACCTTTATCGATCGGGTCGGGTTATCGCCAAGATAGATAGACTCAAATTCACCATCTGGAATAGGCCTAACTTTATCATCTCGAATGTCTAGGTCAAACTTATTGGTATTCCTCGGACCATCTTTTGCTCCTGTCGCTGATGCGAGAATATTCTTAAGGATGAGCTTTTTGATCATATTTGCTTCTTCTAGGTCGGCACTAACAGTGGTCAGTCTTCCTTCATTATCATGATAGGATACCTTAAGGTGGACCGAAGATGTCATCGCGTCTAGCTTTTCCAAGAAGGACCTTTCTAGGATACCTATGAAGGCATTCATACATAGAACTATGAGGAAGTTGTGAATTACCTTTCTCTTATGCACTTTTTCTCCAATCTCCAACGTCAAATTTGTCGATCCACTCGAGAGAGTTCCTGAATCATTGAAGGCCAATAGATCTCCCCTGCGATATGGATCCAGATCTGTCTGCTGAAGGCTAGCCATTATAACGTCTTATCGAAGAGGATGTTGCAAGAACTTATGTCATCCACGAGGAATCCAATAAGGTTTTCGATTAGCTGTTGTAACCTTTAGAATTAGAGAGTTCGAAATTCCTTTTATCTTTTCACGATCTAGAAATCCTAACTTCAATATATCCTTTCTCCGTACAAAACTATTATATATCCTTAGCAGGACACATTCTGATGAATGACAAATATTGGATGTAGTTGCACCGCGGATCTCGTCGATCAATGATAATTTGTGGAGAATTGGACCGGAGATGGAACATATCTCTTGGACATGATTGATGGAGTTACCGTTGCTGCTTCCTCTGCTTCTGGTAGAGGTTTAGTTTCAAATCAAGAATGATTTGGTCGTAGAATTTCACGAGAATCGAAAATGGGTTTTGACATACGGCGTTATTGTTCCATACTCGAACAAAAAATAGTTGAAGTAAATGGTGAGGAATCCTAAACCCTAAACATTATATATTTAAACTTTGTGTTTGTGTTTTTTCTTGTGATTTCGTTATTATATTTTTGTATTTGTAAAAATTATTTTCTTTTCCGTTACGTTACAATGTCCATTTGATCATATTTATAGGTATTGTCAACTTGGTGCGGTAAACAGGATCGACCGAAGGGTAAGGCGAGCTAGGCCTTTGTCTTGGGCCTCAGAAAAATATTTTTTAAAGAGAATTTAGGCCTAAAAAATATATTTTTAGTATATTTTGACGAAGGATTTAACCTGCCACCCCATAAATTAAACCTGACACTCCTCTCTTTTCTCATAATGCCAAAAATGTCTCTAATAAAAAAGAATAAAATGACTGAACGAAATTTCCTGCAGTTCATTCAAAATTTCCGGTAATTCATTCAAAATTTCTGAAAACATGCATTTTGAAAATTTTGATAAGAAATACAAGAGTTTTACCAAAAATTTCGAAATTTCTGATATTTTTTTCCAAATTTTCAATACAGTTTTGAAATTTTTGGTAAAAACTAATGAAAATTTCGAAATTTCTGGTATCATTTTGAAATTTCTAGTAAAAACTCGTGTAAATTTCAAATTTTCTGATATTTTTTTCAATATTTCCGATATAGTTTTGAAATTTCCAGTAAAAATCTATGAAACTTTCAAAATTTTCAATAAAATTCATACTTTTTTTAAATTTAATAATTTTAAACAAAAATATAATTGTAAAAGCATGCGAAATGAAAAGTGTCAAATATAAGTGAGGGGATATGCCAAATTAAACGAGGATAGGCGAATTTTTTATCAGTTGTTTTATTTAGTTTAATTGGTTAGTGAATGGTTCCTTAACAAAACAAGAATGCCATGCGTTCAAATCTTAATGTTGTACAAAGGTCCTAGTTTTTACTATATTTTTTCTATGAACTAATAACTCTTTTGGTTCTTTTCCTTTTTCGAGAAACATTGCTCTTTCTTTTAACAAGGAAAAAAATTTTTATTAATTAAAGATTAATTTAAAATTAATTTAAATACATATATTGTTATTCGAGTAAAAAGGATTTTTTTTTCTATATAATTATAATGCCAACTTAATTTTTAATTTAAAATTTTAAAATATTTTTTAATCTTTACATTACATAAAAACTAAAATATAAATATTTTTTAAATCGATTATTTTAACAAACAATGATACCTTAATAAAAATGAAAATATCTACTATTGACTTTAATATTAGTTTCACAATAGATATTGAAAAATTTAATTGTAAAAATATATATCTTAATACATTTCTTAAAAACAAATATTTTAATTATAATAAATTAAAAAAAACATATTTAAGATATTTCTTAAATATTTTCTTAAAAAAACTAGAATCATATTTTTGACCCTGACAATAAATTTCAAGTTGTTGACAATTTAAATGAATGAAGTTTGTTTTGTTTTTTTTAATAAAATATTATTATGCATAATGTTTTGCCAAGGCGTCTTATCATATAAATATTAATTTAGTGCTATGTTATAATATATTTTTTCTAAATATATATCTGTGTAGAAAACAAAACAATATACCATTACTATTGAATATTTGTGAAATCTTTAAAATGTAAACTATGGATGAGATAGCTAAAAATTGAAATAAATAGGTATAAATTATTGATCCAGCCTTTAATATTTGATGTTATCATCTATTTATATCCATGTATTAATGTAAATAAATTTTTTATATTTATAAATCAAGAATTTAAAAAAAATAATAAAACTTAAATATTTGTAAAAAACATGTACAAGTATGAGTGGTAACAAGTAAGGGATTACCGAACAAAAATAAAACTAATTAAAACTAGTACGAAAAATATTTAAGAACAATTAATGTATGTAATTAAGTTTGATTTATACCAAAACAAAACATTAGAATCAATGCAATTTACTAGCATAGTGTGGTACAAGGAATAGATATTTGGATAGGTGTTTCTGTGAAAAGATGAATCTCTTAAATAGATATCATTCAATCTCTTAAGAATACATTAATTTACCAAATATGTATATATTCAATCTACTGTAAATTAAAAGAGAGAAGAGTGTTACCAATGTAATCCGTTAGAACACGACCATCAGAGAATCTTCCAGCAGGTTTCCCAGGATATGTCATTCCATAAGGAGGTTTATACGATGATGAGTTCAAGAAATTTCCTGTATCTACGTATGAGTCTCCAAATACAAACAATTTTACATTGTTGTTTTCATATACCCCATATGTTTTCTTAGTCCCTTCTACTAAATCTGCAACATTAGTTAATCAATAAATATAACACAAATATGAACCATTGAAATGACAAAGTCACATCTATTTAATTGAATCACTCCATACCTGTTGTTATTAAAGTGAAAAGAAGTGGTAGTAGTAGTAAATGGAGAAGCTTGATTACAAGTTGTTCAGCCATTGATGAACAAAAATAGATTGGTAATGTGGAATTGTCTACTCTTTCTGATCCTATTTATACTCTCTTTGCTCAAGAAGGGGAAGAGAGTTCTCCAAGATTTATTTGTTTGGTTTTGTGTCTGAGTCATTAATGATTTTTTAAAAATAATAATTTTATTTGAAGTATTATTGGTAAATATATGTTATTTTTTGGTATATATATATATATAAAAGGAAGGATGAAATTACACTAATATATTATACTAACAATTACACTCATTTAAAATCTTTGATATTATTCTAATTAAATCATAATTTCATTTTTTAATAAAATAAAGGTTTAAATACATTTTTTATCCATCTAGTTTGAGTATTTTAAACAATTAATCCTCCTATTATAAAATTCACTATTATAATCCCTTAATTTTGAGAACCTTTGAATTTTTATGGTTCTCCTCCACTTTTACACACACACGTGACATTGATGATTGGGATGAAAAAAATAATTTTAATAATATAATATTGATCACTAAGATAATTTATTAATTAATATTTTTTATATAATAAATTAATAATTAATTATTTTAATTAATACTTTTAGAAATTAATTAGTTAATGAATAATTAGCACACAAAAGTGTAATTGAGAATAAAAAATATATATAAAAGGAAATTTGTTTATAAATATTAAATTTTTTTATAGAAAACTTATCAATTTCATTGTTCCCTTGTGTATATTATTTCGAGTTAATTCATTACTCTTTATTGGTTTTTATTTTTATTTTTATTTTTTATGTAATTTTTATATGATTTGGAATGATATTTAAAATTATATCAATTTCAAAGTGTATCTAATATAAATATAATATAATTTTATTTAATAAATAAAAGTAAAGTTTGTTTAAAGTTCAGAAAAACTATACCTTTTATTTAAAAATAATTTTTTTATTAATAAATATTAAAAATCATATATTTTTTATAAATATTATAACAATAAGTGAAAATAATATATATATATTTTATTATAAAACTTGTGATTTGTTTAAAATTGAGAGTAAATTTTATTTTATGAAAAATAACATTTATTGCTAAGAAATATTAAAAATCACTTATTTTTAAGAAAAAATAATAAAAATCAAGAGATTTTTGTTAATATTTCTTAAAATATGTTATTTTAAATATTTCTTAATAAAAAAGTTATTTTAAATTAGAAAAATGTGTATTCTTAAGTTTAAACAAATTTAACTATTTTTTAAAACAAGATTGTATTTTGTTCGCAACTAAATTATTAGAAGTGTTTAAATTCAAACCAACCCAAATAAAAAAACAAAAACCGATCCAAAAAATTGAAAACCGCAAAAAATCAAAATTTATTGGATGTACTTTGATGTCATTTTATGAAAATCGATTGGTTCAGATCGAATTTTGAATGATTTTTTCAAAACCGATCCAAACCAAACCGTATATATATATATATATATTTTTATGTTTATTTACTTTTTATTAGTATGATATGTTATGTGAATTTATTATTAGATGATAATAATTTTTTTAATAATATTTATTAGTTTGATATGATCTATTTATTTTTATTATTTCAACCATAATCGATCTCTCTCACTTTATAATATTAACTTTTAATATACTATATGTTATATATTATATCAAATCTATGATTTATTAGTAGTTTTATAATATTAATAAAAATATAATGTGTAATTTGGATATTTAAAAATCGATCCAAATTAAATCGTATAAAATTGAATCGAGTCGAATTGGATTTTTTTTAATATATCATTCAAAATCAAACCGAATCACAACTGAATTTATCTTTGAGTCAGATGAGTTTTTACTTTAAAACCGATTCAAATCGAACCGCGAACGCCCCTATAAATGATCATGTACTAATTATTTACTATTTAGTTTTTTTTGTATGTTTTATACACATTTTGAGTATTTTTGAGTATTATTTTGTATTGTAATGTAAAAGGAATCAAATTTATTATTAAAACTAAGTGAATAGAATATGATTTAACTTAGAGAAAAAAGTGAAATTTATTTATAAATAAGAAGAGACTTTTTTTATTAAAAAATTTGAATTATGTTTTTTTAAGAAATATTTAAAATAATATTTTTTTAAATGAAGTATTAATTAATTGTTATATAAGTGTGAAAAATCTATTTTATTTTAGGTTAAATTACCGTTTTAGTCCTTTTATTTTGTCATGTTTATGAAACTAATCTCCATATTTTAAATTCAAATAGTTTTGGTCATTCAATTTTAAATTCAAATAGTTTTAGTTCCTTCTCATATTTTTTCATAGAAAATCGATAAAATTTTTAATTTTTTATCTTATATTTTTATCTATAAAGTTCAATAATAAATTTATATATGATAATTTATCATGTTTGACAAGTAATTATTCTCTTAAAAATATATATCATTAATTTTAAATGTAAAAATATGATAACGGGACCAAAACTTTTTAAATTTAAAATAAAGAATCAAAATTATTTAAATATAAAATAGAGAAGTCAATTTAGTAAAAAAAAAAAATAGGGGATAAAATTTGTAATTAAACAAATAAATTTATTAAGTAAATTATTTTTACAAATAGTTAATGTTCTGAAAAGTTAGTGGTCAATCATCTTCAAGTAGCACACACCTTCACCTTCGCTTCACTACACTCTCATTTATCAATGGGGCTTTGTGATAATGGCGATGAGAGAGAACAAAATATTCCGCAGACAAAAGCAGCAAATAGGATCTTCATTTGGATCAATTGAATGCTTTGTGTGCAAGTCGTCAATGGTACTAGAGATATGCATATACTTAAAGGAATTGGTGTTGACCAAGTATACACAATGAAAGAAATGGAAGAAAGTGAATCAATTGAGCTTTTTAGTTGGCACGCATTCAAGCAAGTTAAACTTAAAGAAGATTTTGCTGAAATTTCCAAAAATGTAGTTGAGTATTCAGGAGGATTGCCGCTAGCACTAGAAGTCCTTGGGTCATATTTGTTTGATAGGAGGCTAACTGAGTGGCATTGTGTATTGGAGAATCTCAAAAGAATTCCTAACGATCAACTACAAAAGAAGTTAAGAATAAGCTATGATGCTTTAAACGATGATATTGAGAGAGAAATATTCCTTGACGTAGCTTGTTTCTTTATTGAAATGGCCCGAAACGAAGTTATACATATACTTGATGGCTGTGAATTTTATGGAGAAATTGGAATAAATGTCCTTGTGGAGCGAAGCCTAGTGACGGAAATGCATGATTTATTGTGAGATATGGGAAGAGAAATCACTCGTGAAAAATGACTAAAGGAACCACTACAATGATGTAAGTATTTTATTTTCCATTCTCATTTTTATTAATACATTTGTATTTATTTCTCTTTATTTTGTATGAGTCTTCCATTAGTTTTTTATATAACATTTATGTTCTTGCAGAGGTTGGAGAATCTGAAAATTTTGAATCGTCATTCTCTTTATCTGACAAAGATACTGGACTTTTCAAACTTGCTTAATCTTAAACAACTAGTACTCACCAATTGTCCAAAGTTGTCAGAGGTTTCAAATAGTATTGGACATCTTAATAAAGTCCTTTTAATAAATTTTGAAAACTGTACTAGCCTATGTAGCCTTCCAAGATGCAGAAAGAATTGTGAAGGAATTGGAAGGAATTGGACATCTTAATAAATCTCTGTTTATTCAAATTGGAAGGAATTGTGAAGTCACCAATATGATGAAAGATATCATTTTACAGGTTTCATATAGAACTCTGTAGCCTCTTTGCATGCATCTAATACTTCTAATTTATTTTTATTTTTATAAGGCATAGCCTTTTTGTCAATATGATATTTCCAAACTTAACTAATAGTCTGTTTGAAGAGTCCTAATTCCTAACAAATATTTCTCTTCAAGTTTGAATTTATTTGTAACAATATATTTTACTTTTGGTTGTTAAATTATCATTACTTCTGATATTTTTTTCTGAAAGATCATAACAGATAAATAAATATATGGACCTATTTTCACTTTACAGAATATGCGCTTCAATGAGTATGCTAGCTGTTTTTTCCAAGGTGATAGTTATCCAAATTTGTTTGCCTTCAACTTCAGTTATTCTTCTTTGATTTTTGAAGTCCCTCGACTGCAAGAGTGTAACTTAAAAGCTATGATGTGTGTTGTCTATTCTTCCACCCCAAAAATCATAGAATCAGATGGCCTTAAAAACATGCTGGTGATAAATTACACAAAGGCCATCATTCAGCTCTATAAGAGAGAGGCATTAGTCTCATTTGATGATGAGGAGGGTGAGAGATTAGTTTCAAGCATAGAAGCTGGAAACAAAGTAGAGGTTGTCACTATGACAAACAAGCACATAGACAGCGTTTTTTTTTTTCCATAGACAGCGCTTTAAAGCGCTGTCTAAACCAGCACTGCTATAAGTAAATACAGCGCTTTAGATTAATGTAAAAGTGCTGTTATATGTCTCCTTTAGGCAGCGCTTTTACTTTAAAAGCGCTTTCTTATGCACCTCTTTAACAGTGCTTTCTCTTTTGAAGCGCTTTCTTATGTACCCCTTTAGCAGCGCTTTCTCTTTAGACAGTGCTTTTGATTATCTTTTATGCATCGTTTTAGACAACATTTTTCTTTAAAAGCGCTGTCTTTTCCCCATTTTAGGCAGCGCTTTTCCCCACTTTAGACAACGCTTTCTCATTAAGCGCAGTCTAATATTCACAATTTTTTTTAAATATTAGACTTATTTTCACTTACAAAAAGCGCTGTCTAATATCTACAATAAATTTTCACCATATTTTGCACCAGATTTGGTAGCTTCAATCCAATATAAATGCACCAAATTTGCATATACAAAAAATTTACATATATACAACAACAACTTAATTAATGATACAACTTGAAAATTCTAAAATTCTAAATTGATGTTTAATCTACATATTACTATCTTCAAGAATTTCTAAAAAAACAACAATGAACTTGTTAGCTCTATCTTCTACATTTGCACCTATAACCTGAAACAAAACCAAAAGATCGAAATTCATACCATGATCAAACAAAACTTTATTCGAATTTATACTCAAAACTCGAAAGTTATACTCAAAATTCTCATCAATGAAAGAAAGACAATATACCTTATAAAATTCTCAACTCCATAATGAATTGACACCATTCCTCTATAAGTTCATCCAATTGATCTTTTGAGTAACGAGCATAATTGAATTCGTCAAAGTACTACATAATAATATAACATAGTATGTGATTTAGTTAAAACACTATGCCATTTTATGAGAAATATTAAAATAATCCCTAAGTTAGAAATTCATATCGTGGATGGAATCTCTATTCGGCCCAAAAGAAGCGTTTCTTTCATAAACCTCAAGATGAAATAACAGCAATCTATACCATTACATTGACGAGGACACTACACATGGAAAGAAAATACAGATATATACCAGGATATATCCCTTAACTTGTTTTATCAAGTATCATCACTAATATAATCAAAATTATGAAAATATACCTGCACTCTGATCCACGTAATGTTGTTGGCTCTACTCTTTGGTACTTGAATACCTCTTTGTGATTGAAAAGCTTGTAGAATGCAATAATAAAATATAAATGACTATTTAGAACAATCTCACGTAGATAAATAAATATGCACACGAAAATTTAGAACAATCCCACTTACGTATCAATCATCTTCTTTAAATCTGGGTATATTGTCCAATCATTGTATAACGAATCCAGATAGTATACAATTTATACTACAGGATTAATCGCAAGCAACAATCAATGTTAACTGTAAGATTAAACAAATGTTAGATGAAAAGTTTCTACACAACGTCAAAAAACGAAAAATTATAATAGATGAAGTTAGGATGAAAATCTAACCCGTGACCATTATTATATGGTAAAAAGAACAACTTTTATGTATCTTTGTTGGCCACAAATAAACCGAGTACATACGATATGACATCATCTGGTTTTGTTAGGATTAACCTTGCGCTGACGATGTTGGGAGCTAAGAAAGTGAATCTTTCTTCCAATTCACGCGGGCGCATCACTTTGTCATACATAAACCTTAAATAAAAATATCATTAAAATTAGACTATATTCGTCGAAATGAGTAAATAAATTGTTCATTTAACTAAACAAAGTTGATCAGAGTATACCTGATGTATCTATCGATAACACTGAGGCCTAAAGTCAAATGTTGAAAAACTTGATCTGTATCTTCTCTACCAATTGCTTCCATGTATTCATAACCAAAAATGTATGCCGACATAGGTATAAGATGTGTACCACCAATTGGAATATCTGTTATTCCTATATATATCCTAAGGCACGACCTATACTGAGAAGTAGGTTTTTTGCTAGCTGTGGTCTTCTTACCCCTACTGACTTGTTCAATCTCTTTAGCATGCATCTAAATATCATATAATTAGTTAGGTGAAGTATAATATCATTCTATGCATAAATATCATATAATTGTGTTATACCTCTTTTTTTGATGCAACTGACTCGGTTTGCCGCATCATCCCCTTATCTTTTGATTTGGATTTTGTAGGAGTCTAACATTACCATGTAAAAAATGTACTTAAAATGCTTGTAAAATCTTTGAATACTCAAAGGTTCATAATGGTTTTAAGCATACCTCATCATCTACGTGAATGAGGCTTGACGGCCATACAACATACGCACCTACTGTTGGTGCAAGATAATGAAGTGGAAGAAGAAGAATGAACAAAGAATGATAACAAGAAGACTAATGTTGTATATCAAAATAGAGGAGATAAAGTAGGGTATAATATTGATAGCCTAGGATAGCATATTTATACTAAATATTGAAAATTCCAAAAGGCCCTATTAAAGGATAAGCATTGGGAATTGTAGAAATTAACTAAATTATCTTTCCAATATCATCATTTAATTTAGATTTTCTATCAGAAGCTAACAACACCAATTTCATCTCTCAAGCGATGAAATTGGTTTGTCTTAACTGCTTTCGTCAAAAGATCTGCTAGAACTTCTAACACTCCTTTCTGCACTTGACTTCTGAGAAAATGATACTTCGTCTCAACGTGCTTGCTTCTTTCATGTAGCACTGGATTCTTGGCAAGATCAATTACAGAATTATTATCAATCATCAGCTTCACAGGTTCCTCAACTTCAACCTCCAGATCATGCAAGAGATTCAGAAGCCAAACAGCTTGACAAGCAACTACAACACCTGCGATATGCTCAACTTCACACGTTGACAGAGCCACGACAGGCTGTTTCTTGGAACTCCAGGAAATTAGACCTCCCAGAAATTTAAACAAGTATCCAGAAGTACTTCTCATGTCCACTTTGTCTCCACACCAGTCAGAATCAGAATAACTTACTAATTCTGGTTTTGTCTTTCTTTCAGAAGGAAACAACACTCCATATTTCAGAGTTCCCTTGATATATCTCAGAATTCTGACAGCAACTTGGAAATGAGACCAGTTTGGATTACTCGTGAATTTTCTAACCAACCCAACTGCATAACAAATGTAAGGTCTAGTATTGTATAAATACCTTAGAGAACCAACCAACTGTTTGAAGGTTATAGTATCAACAGAATCACCATCAGAGTCAGAATCCAATTTTTGATTGGTTTCTGATGGTGTCACATCAACTTTACAATTATGTAGCTTAAATCTCTTCAGAAGTTCAAGTTCGTAATTCAACTGATGCAGAATGATACCCTTCTTTGAGTACAGAATCTCCATCTATAGGAAATATGTCATATTTCCTAGATATGTCATCTCGAACTCATTCATCATAACTTCTTTGAACTTATTTATATCTTCTGGGAAGCTTCCTGTTAGCAAAATGCCATCAACATAGAGACACACCAAAATCATATTGTTATTAGAGTGTTGCACATAAATGTCATATTTCATCTCACATATCTGAAACTTCTGCTTCTTGAAAAATGAATCAATTTTCAGATTCCAATCTCTGGGCGCTTGCTTCAGTCCATACAGAGCTTTATTCACTTGTATACCATCCTTTCCTGATTCCTTTTCACAAATCCAGGAGGTTGTGACACGTAAGCTTCTTCCTGTAATGGACCGTTCAGAAATGCAGACTTCACATCCAGATGCATCAAAGGTCAATTTCTATTTGCAGCTAAAGCAATCACCAGTCTGATTGTTTCATGCCTAGCTACAGGCGCAAACAACTCAAAGTAATCTAGCCCATGTTTCTGAAGAAAACCTCTAGCTACTAGTCTAGCTTTGTGCTTGCCAATTGAACCATATGGCTTAAGCTTCAACTTAAAAACCCATCGGACACTGATGGCTTTTTTTCTTATCTGGAAGCTTAGTCAATTTCCATGTTTTGTTCCTTTCTATTGCCTCAAGTTCTTCTTTCATGGCATTCAACCATTCTTTCTTCTTGAGAGCTTCTTCAATGCCCACTGGTTCAAAACCTACTAACATGGCACACTGAACGACTTCTCCTTCAGAATCAACTTTATTATCCTGCAACATGTCAAAATCTGCGAACCTTCTTGTTTTTTGTCTGATTCTCTATGGTCTTTGAGCTTGTTTTGAAACTGCACCAGAACTACTACCTTCATAGTTACCACCTTCAGAGTTTTTCCTTCCAGAACTATGATCACCACCAGATTCTGGATTATCATCAGCATCTGGATCAGAATCAGATCCACTGTCAGAATCTCCTTCTGACTCATCTTCAGAATCAGATTCATCTTCTGATCCTGACTTATCTTCAGAACTTTCTAAAACATCTTCAGAAGCTAACTCTGGTGTTAGCACTACACCATAATCTGATTGAGACTTGTTCTAATCCCATGCTTCAGACTCTTTCACCATAATGTCTCTACTGACTTCAACTTTATTAGTTTCTGGACAATAAAGCTTATATACACCTGTACTGTGATACCCCACCAGCAACATTATTTTGCTTCTATCATCCAGTTTTTATCTTCTAGCTTCTGGAACGTGTTTGTAACAGACAGAGCCAAACACCTTCAGATGACTGACACTCTGCTTATCTCCAGTCCATTTTTCTAAAGGAACAACTTCCTTCAGCTTCTTCGTTGGACACCTATTCAGAATATATGCTGATGTGGCAACAGCTTCTCCCCATAACACGTGAGGTAGCTTTTTTTCTTTCAGCATGCTTCTGGTCATATCAAGCAAAGTTCTGTTTCTTCTTTTAGCGAGACCGTTGTGCTGAGGAGTATATGGAGCAGTAACCTCATGTTCGATTTCATTCTCCTCACAGAACTTTTGGAACTCTATAGAGTTATACTCACCTCCACCATTTATTCTCAGAATCTTCAACTTTTGACCACTCTGCTTCTCAGTCTTCACTTTGAACTTCTGAAACTCAGTAAATACTTCATGCTTGAACTTGATGAGTGTTACCCATGTCATTCTTGTGAACTCATTCACAAAAGACACAAAATATTTGTTTCCTCCAAGTGAAGGTATTGGAAATGGTCCACACACATCAGAATACACTACTCCCAGAGCATGCTTCACTCTGGGGGTTACTTATGATGCAAATGGAAATCTAGGTTGCTTGCCTTTCATGCATATCTCACATGACTTCTCAGGCTTCACAATCTTCGAAATACCATGTACAAGCTTCTTAGAACATAGATGCCCTAAGCTTCTATAGTTCAAATGCCCCAACCTCTTATGCCACAACTTGCTGTCACCTTCAGCGCCTTCTGCACTAAGACATGTTGCTTCAGCTGTTTCTACATTCACCTTGAATGTTCTGTTGCCTCCTTGTTCGGACTTCATAATTAACTTATGATTGAAATCATACAACGTCAACAGATTGTTTTTCATAACAACTGAGAAACCTTTCTCAATCAGCTGACCCACGCTCATCAGATTGCTTCTAATACCAGGAACATACCAAACGTCTTTGATCAGAATGTTTTTCCCATTCTTCAGTCTAACTCTGACATCCCTCGTACCTTCTGCATTAAGATACTTATCGTCAGCACATCTTATCTTTGTTCTCCTTCTGGAGTCAAAATCTTCCAGCCATTGTTTGTTTCCAGTTAAGTGATTTGAATAGCCAATGTCCATATACCACCAATCTTCTGAGCATTTTCCATCAGAATAATAATTCATTAGTAGCACAGGTTCATCATCAGAGTTTCCTTTAGCCATATACGCTTCTTCTGATTTCCTTTCCTTGTTTGACTTACAATCTCTGGCAAAATGGCCAAATTGTTTACAAGAGTAACATTGAACCTTCTTTTTATCATACCTCTCATTTCATTTATGATATCTCTTATCATCAAAAGTTGAGGTTTCTGACTTCTGGAATCTATCACCACGTTTATTATGCTTCTGATCTTTCTTGACAAAGGAAGCCTTCAGAGCTTGCTCAGTTTCCCTCTCAAAAGTTCTCTCAGTCAGACGTAACTCCTGTGCTTCTAAACTGCTTTGTAATTCTTCTATTCTCATGGTTTCCAGGTCTTTAGAATGTTCAATAGAAACAACAATGTAATCAAACTGAGGAGTAAGCGACCTCTGAATCTTCTCTATGATTACCTGTTCAGACAAAGTTTCTGCACACGCCTTCATCTCGTTAGTGATCAGGATCACTCTGGAGATATATTCATAAACTTTCTCACTGTTCTTCATGTTCAAGTTCTCATATTGCTTTCGCGGGGATTGAAGCTTCACCTTCTTTACTGATGCGTCACCACCGTAACATCTCACCAGTAAATCCCACGCCCCTTTTGACGTTGTCGAATCAGCAATCTTCCCAAACACACTTTCATCCACACACTGATGGATATAGAACAGAGCTTTCTGGTCCCTCTTCCTCATAACCTTCTCAGCAGTTTTTTGTTCTTCAATTGCATCTGCTACAGCTGGTACATAATCATTTGTAACCAGATCCAAAACATCTTGCACACTAAACAACACACGCATTTGTATCATCCATCTGTTTCAGTTTTTGCCATTAAAAACTGGGAGTTTGGTGTTCAAACTACTGCCTCCACTCATCTTTAACCTTGCACAGATTTTTCAGATCTTTAAACATACTGTTTCCCAACCCACAGAATCAGATTATATTCAGATTTGTTCAAGATTTCAACAAAAAATCAATGAACAAAAGTCAAACACACAGATCACAATCACTCGTGTTTCTCAGAAAAAAACAGAACCAAGTGCTCTAGATACCAATTTGTTGGTGCAATGTAATGAAGTGGGAGAAGAAGAATGAACAAAGAATGATAACAAGAAGACTACTGTTGTATATCAAAATAGAGGAGATAAAGTAGGGTACAATATTGATAGCATATGATAGTATATTTATACTAAATATTGAAAATGCCAAAAGATCCTATTAAAGGATAAACATTGAGAATTGTAGAAATTATCTAAATTATATTTTCAATACCTACTGC
This sequence comes from Vicia faba, assembly GCA_948472305.1. Classification (NCBI taxonomy): domain Eukaryota; kingdom Viridiplantae; phylum Streptophyta; class Magnoliopsida; order Fabales; family Fabaceae; genus Vicia; species Vicia faba. The sequence continues at coordinate 712,126,965 of OX451738.1, forward strand.
CTCTCCCACCAATGTTATATCCGAAATATCGTCTGGTATTGATAATAACGTATCTGAACATGTCTTTGTTTTTGAAAAAGGTTTCATTGTGAAGAATACAATTGTTTATCTCGTCTATGATAATCAACCAATTGGAGAAAAAGTGAAGAAATGTCACTGGCTGGGTGATGAAAATGCTGGTGCTGATAGTTGTGCGTTGATCAAATATAGTTTCAGCCAATGTATTACATATTTAACGTGTAGATTACTGGAGTATTACATATTGTATGGGTAGATTACTGGAGTGTTGGGAATAGTAGAGTAATTACAATTTGGTTTTTCTGTTGCCTCCTAATCTCCTACTATGAAGTTTGCAGTCTGCTTTTTAATGTAGTTACTATTACTTTCGTATTATATTTTCATATTATTTGGGCACCAGCACTGTGGTTGATTTGGAAAACAAAAGAATAAAGGTTTTTAGTTAATGACTATATGTGAAAGAGTTAAACTCTAATTTTCTAGTGATTAAATTCTCACTTGTTATTTTTCTGTTTTGATTATCAGATTTTGAAGGTTAACTCGTTACCATGTATTAAAGGTATTGTAGGTTAATTTGAGTTTTTGTATTGTAATTTTTGTTTTGGATGATGTTGTATTTTATCTTTTCTTTGGACAGTTCTGTTAGTACGATATGTGATTTTCGTGATTAATATATTATTTTAGTTTCTTCAAAAAAAATTAACTACTTTTCTTTAGAATTTATGATAACTATAAAGAAAAAAATACTATACGATAAAATATTTTAATTTTTTATTTCTTTTCTTGATTTATACACTTTTTTTATAATTTAATTTATACACTTTTTAAATCAATATGAATAGCTTAACTTTGTCATTTATTTTAGATTAGTAAAAATTTATTATATTTATTCATCTTTTATTTATGAAAAATAAAGACAAGGGAAACACATAGATCAGTGAAATGTTAATTACTACTCTCTCCGTTTCTTTTTAAGTCTAATTTTAACATAAAGTTCTTCAATCAAGATAGTGGATTATTAGAGTTATTTTTTCTACTATACTCTCATTTATTTTCTCTTTTCAAATAAATTCAATCACATATCATCTCTCTTTTTCCAATAACTAATTGAGAAAATAATTAATTTTATGGAAAATATGAAGTGGAGTTATTGAGAAAGTAGGAATATAATTTACAAATGATAACGTTAAACTATAAAAATGACACTTAAATAGAAACAAAAAAATTCTTTTAAAATAACACTTAAAAAGGAATGGAGGGAATATATTATATGCGAGAGTAATAAATCAAGTATAAGGGAGAGTAATAAATCAAGTAAACTTGTAAAAAAAAAAAAACACAAGTAAACCAAATGAAGACGTTAGTTAAGTTGACTCATCCCTTCTCCCTTCGGTTTGTTTGTTTGTTGAATCCACAAACTTGTCTTAATTGTCTAATTATTTTTTATTCAAAAATTAGTAAGATATATGTGCGTTTGCACCAGTAAATTTATTTGGACAAAATATATATATATATATATATATATATATATATATATATATATATATATATATATATATATATATATATATATATATATATATATATATATATATATATAATTTTAAAATGAATTTTTTAATTATAAAATAAACCATAATTATATAAATTTAATTAATTAAAATAAAATATATATTATATTAATAGTGATCCGTGAAATAAAATATTTTATCATTTAAAAATATGATATTCAAAAATTTCTATTTAATGTCAATAAATAGTAATAAAAATACGTTTTGAGATAAAAAGTAAAAGAATGCATGCTTCTTAAATTGGATTGATAACATTATTATATGTCTGTAATAAAAATAGGAATTTTACCTTTTAAATAAAGATAATTATTGATTAAAATAAAATAAATAATATGATATAGTGGTCTGTGAAATGGAAAACAAATTTTATAATAAAATAAATTGTTAATTTTATTAAAATTATAAAATATACTAATTAATATTTTAAATGATAATAAATAAATAAAATTGCTTTAAAATATGGTAAAAACTAAACTAAAATTTTACAAACTCATATTTATATAAATATAGACTTGACAATATATAATTAAAAATAATCTTTACAATAATATTTTATTAAAATACTTAAGTATAATTTAAAAGTGTGAAAAAATGAAAGATTTGAATTTCAAAAATGTGAAAAAAATTAGAAAAAATTAGAATTTTGAATTTTGAATATAATTGACTAAGATAATATAAATAAATGAGGTGGAAAGGAAAAATAATGAAGGAGATAAAATTTAAGATATTTCTTTTAATATTTGTTAATTATAATAAAAGATTTTCTATAGTGAAAATTTTATTTTTAAAATTTATAACAAATTAAAAAGCGGCCCTTAAACTTTCTCTAATTCTAACCAATTATATTTTAAAACAATCAATTAAAACATTTCATCCAAAACAAAAGTTTTTGTAAAATTTCAAATTTTATAAAAATAGTTTGAACTTTTTTTAGAAATAGTTTCTAAAAATAAAGATTTTAGTTCTCAAATAAAGGTCATCGTTGATTAAAATAAAAAAGGTATTGTGTTGATACGGACCCGTAAAATTAAGAATTTTATTATCGTATTTATGTATTAATATACATTAATCATCTAACAGAGTTATCAAACAATTCTAGAACACGCGTAATGTGTTACATGTTTAAAAGAATCAAAATAATATTAAGATATATGTTTATTTCTTTTAAGAAAACATCAATAATTTTTTTAAATTATTATATTTATTTCTCTAAAATAATATTCACACAATACAACGTATAAATCACTGCCTATTTAAAATTAACAATTTATTGATGATTTTAAATAAATAAAAATTTCCATGTACAAATATATTTATTACTATTTTAACCTTATGTAGTGGGTAAGTGAAAAAATTGCAAAGGACATTGATGGGAGTTTATATGATATATATTAGATATAAATATTTATATTTATAATTATATATAAATAGATAAATATGTATAAGCATTAATATATTTATATTTTACTATAAATAGTTAAATAGATATAATTATCTATTAATATGATTTATATAGTACAGTATATATTTATATATTAGATATAATTATATTTTGAAAATGCCAATTTTATCATGAATATATAATATTCCATGTATTTAAAATATTATGTTTTTTAATAATAAATATTAAAAATAATATAACTAAGAAATATAGATACAATATAGATATGATATAATATGATTTAAGATATATCTTTTTTTCTTATAACAATATAGATATAATTAAATACAAATATATTTAAATTTATTCAAAATTTACTATAAATAGATAATTATATAAATATGAGGAGGGATATTCTTAATCCAAGAATAAATTATTATAATATATATAATTGACTATAAATTTCGATAAATATAAATAAATATAATATATTGATAAATTGACTATAAATTTGGATAAATATAAATAAATATAATATGATATATATAATCCAAAATATTCAAAATTGACTATAAATTGATAAATATAAATAAATAAAATATGTAAATGTCAATTTACTATAAAAATATATTTGGATATACTAATGGACATAAAAATATAGTATATAACTGAACGTACTATATAGATATAATTAAATATAAATAAATATAATTTCCATGTAGTTATTAAAGAATATTAAAAATTCACTTAAACTATATCATTTTTAATATTTATAAATATAAAAATTTATTTTTAAATAAAGAATATATTATTTTATGAACATTAAGCAAATTTTATTATTTTTAATTTAAATAAAGATATGTTTTATTTATTTTAAATATTACATTTTTTAAATAATAAATATTAAATATAATATAACTAAGCAATAAAGATATAATATAGATATAATACAGTATGATTTATGAAAAACTTATTTCGGGGTAATAATATAAATATAATTAAATATAAATATTTTTATTTTATTCAAAACATACTATAAATAAACAATTATATATATAAATAGATAAATATCTATAAGCATTAATATATATACTAATGGACATAAAAATATATTATATAATTGGACATACTATATACATATATTTAAATATAAATAAATATCATTTTCATGTAGTTATTAACAAATATGAAATTTTTCTTAAAACTATATTATTTATATTATTTATAAATATAAAACTTTATTTTTAGATAAAGAATATATATTTTTTCACAACTTTAAGTAAATTTATTTAAATTTTATTATATTTATGAATATTTAAAAAATACATATTTTAAAGAAAAATTTTATATTTATTAATATCAAACTTTATTTTAGAAAATAATTTTTTTTTTAATTTTAAGTTAAATTTTACAATTTTTTATTTAAATAAAGTTATGTTATATTTATTTAAAATATTAAATTTTTATTAATGAATATTAAAAAATAGTATAACAAAATAATTTAATAATAAAAATCACTTGATTTTTATTAATAAATTGACTTGTTTACTATTTTTAATATTCATTATAAAATGTAATATTTTAATTAAATATAATATTTTTTATTTAAATAAAAAATAATAAAATAGTTATAGTTCAGAAAAAATATATATTCTTTATTTAAAAATATAATTTTTTTAATTATATGTATTAAAAATAATATATTTTTAAGATATTATTAATATTTATCAATAAATAACTTTAAAATTTATTATGACAAACTTTAAAATTGATATTATTAATATTTATTAATAACAAATTTTAAAAATATATATTCTTTATTTAAAAATATTTTTTTTTAATAATAATAATGGTTTGTTATTGTTTGTTATTAATATTCAATGTATAATAAGGTAAAAAAAAAGGTACACAAATGAGTTTTTCTTTTGTAATGTTTGTATTAAATTAATTTTTTGGTAATAGGTTAATGCAAATGTTTGGCCACGTGGATTTAAAATTTATATTTAGTTTATTACTGTTTTATCCTTTTGTAGTGTGTTTTTTCAATATTGTAAAATGATATTATAGGGTATTCATATCTATTCATTTTTAATGGATTGATAGTTGATTAATAAAAAATTTATGTTGTCGCACGAGTCTAATATGAATTTACATTACACGTATCAATGACTAAATTGTTAAGTATGATACCATGTTTTTGGATAACATTAATATAGTTATAAATTATAATAATTTATCAAATTTGAATTCATGTTTTTGTAATATCAAACATAATATAATTTATTTTTAGTTCATAAATATTCACGCAGTTTCAATTATATACTAATAATATGTATCAATTTTTAAGCATTGATTCGTATTTATAATAAATTCACTACTAAAAAAATGACATTTGAGAAAAGATTTTTATATCAGATATAAAAATATACGATGTAAAAAATAAAATTAAAAACATTTTACATCAGGTATTTATTTGCAATGATATAAATAATATGAAAAAAAATATTTTTTTCGCTTGCTATTACATCGGGCCAATTAATCCACCGATGTAAAAGATTTCGAAAAAAAAATACGGTGGCAGTTTTGTAAATAAAAAACTAGGTGGCAGAATTGTAAATAAAAAACACTAGCTATTACATCGGTTCCTGCAATCCACCGATGTAAAAAAGAGGGGTGACAGATTGGTAATATAAAAACACGCTAACCCTTACATCGATTCTTGAAATCCACCGATGTAAAAAACCTAAGAAACCTTACATCGGTCCTTGCGATAAACCGATGTAAAAAACCTCAAAATGTAACAATTACATCGGTCATTGACATGCACCGATGTGAAAAAGCTGAGCGTGACGTAACCCTTACATCGGTTTATAGTTTCCACCGATGTAAAAACTATTATATATATTTGAGAAATAAACCCTCACTGCTATTTATTTCGTTATTGTTCTCTCGTTACAACCCTCGCTGCTACAGTCCGTCCGTCTCTGTCCTCCGCTCCTCCTACACGGTCCGTCCGTCTCTGCCTACGAACATCGTCTGTCATCCTCCCTCCGCCGTCTCCTCTCAGATCCGCGTCGCCCTGCCGTCACAGGCCGGCGAATCTCCAGCCGTCACATTTGCCGCCTGCACGAAGACGGAGGCGTTTCTCCAGCCGTCACACTGTCGCCGTCTTCGAAACCCCCTCCGCCGTCCAACTACGATTCTGGTACGAAATTTTCTATTTTGTTCAACTTCATTGTATATCTATGGATTTCTAAAAGTTATATATACAAAAAAGTTTTTAAGATATTCTTGTTTCTTTGCTTGCTACTGAGATACATTATAAAAAATTAGAAGTACATAGAAAAATAATCAGAAGATTATACTATGAATCCATTACTTTGTTCACATCTGTTTTTTAATTACTAAACAGTTTATTATTATTAGAGAGGTTAATTAAGTCTAATTAGTTATAAATAGTATATATTTTGTATAAAGTTAAGAATATAGTACATGTTGTGTATATGTCATTCTTTTTCATTAGAGAAATTGTCTCCTTAGAAACCTCCGAAAGAAACGTTAATTGTCCTCTCAGAAACACACAGTTTATCTTTAACCTATCAAACTTAATAGAGTTATCACCTTGCCATTGAAATTTGATTCTATTTTTCTTTCTCTGCGAAGCAGCGCAACTTACAATCTCGGAATCTCCGTGAAGTAGCGCATCCGCGGGAGGATGTTATATTTATAATGATAATGGAGCGAAATCTCAAGTGGATGTTAAAAATTACATACTAGAAAAGTTACGTGATGAAAACAGAGTGTGCCACTTACTACCATTAATTCATGGGTAATAATTTTTATGAAATTGTGTTTTATATTATTTAATTTTGATAACATATATATTTTATGTGACTTTTCTGTTTCCACACACACGTACAAGAGACATTGGCAATTAATAGTCATGTGTCCAAGAGACAATTTAGTTGTCGAATTTTGTTCACTTCATCGGGAAATTGACCAGAACACGAAGAAATTATTACAAAGTAAGTTTATCTTTCATGTGACTTTCATTGGCAATTAATAGTTATGTGATTTTTCATTGGCGAGTAAATTTAGTTATGTGATGTTTATCTTTCTGTATTAGTTCTTTTGGGGTTCATCAAATGGCAAATGGAAATAGAAAAAAAGGCTACATGGCTTCATCCCAATGTAAGTGTGATGTAAATTGTAATTCTATAGTTAAATTTATGATAAATATTCACTAATCATGTCATTCAATTGTAGAGAAGGCAACAACATAACTCTGATGATTGTGGATACTATGCGATGAAAAATATGTTGGATATTGTCTCTGCCAATATAACCGAGAATTGGATACAGGTAATAAAAATAACTTTACTTTGTTATTTACTTTTTGTTTTTCGACTTAATATGAATTTTTAAAGAATAACTCTATATTGTTATATTTATGTATTATAGGTATTTGATGACCCAAAAGAATTAACACAAGATGATTTGTATGATTTGCGACTCCGTTGGGCAAAATGTTTCTTTGAGTTATATAAAAATTAAGTTTATCTGGTGAGTTTTATAGAATTGTCTAAGTTGTCGTTTTTACACATAATATTATTGAGTTTTTGCACATTACATGTGGTTTTTGCACATGTATTGAGTTTTTTGATATTTTTTGCTAATGTTAATTGTTATTATTTATTGTCAGGCAATGTGATTTTGGTGTTGTCTACTGAAGCTATAACTCATCTACTTGTGGATTTTATATTGGTAATTCAAGTTTGAAAAAAGACTTATAAATAGTTGAATATTTTTGTATGTTTTGTGAAGAATATATATTTGTAAGTTTGTTGTGAGTTGTTTGTTGTGATACAATACAAGTTTGCAATACAATTGTTCATTTTGTAAGTTTGTTGTGAAAAATATGAAAATATCGACCTAGATGTGGTCTATGTGATGTTGGAAAGCTATGACATATATATAGCGACCTAAATATAGTTGGTGTGATATTGGAAAAATATGAAAAAATGGGTACCAATTTTTTTATACAGGGAATCATCCAGAAAATAAATAATTTATTCTAAAAAAAGTACTTACATTTTACATCGGTCATTACTCCCAACCGATGTAAAAACTTTCAAAACTGTATATATTATATCGGACTTAGATGACAACCGATGTAAAAAAAGGGACTTTTTACATCGGTCCACACGTTGCACGGATGTAAAATGTTGCATCAATTTTTTTAAAATAATATTATAATTGTTTTTTACATCAATCTTAGATCACAACCGATGTAAAAAAGGGACTTTTTACATCAGTCCACATGTTGCACCGATGTAAAATGTTGCGTCAATTTTTTTAAAATAATGTTATAATTGTTTTTTACATCAGTCTTAGATTATAACCGATGTGTTAATTGTCTTTTTCACATCGGACCCAGAACTGATGTAAAAAGTCTCTGATTTACTATATCGTCTGACTTTACATCGGACTCAGAACCGATGTAAAAAGTCAGTTTCGCCCGATGTAAAAAGTCATTTCTGCACTAGTGGTTGTACAATTATCTTTATAACTTCAATTTTATAAAACAACAACAAAAGAAATAATTAAAAGAGACATTAAAATAATCAGTCAATAGCTGATAACTCATAAATACGTTCCCATCTATCCATCAATTCAGATGAGTTAACAAACTCCAATTAAATCTAAATGACTTAATTCTAAAAATTTATTAAACCATTAGCCCATTTTTAAACATAAAATTTATGACAGCTCCGTCGAATGCTTAAAAAAGTTTCTACATTTAATGTTTATTATTATAATAATTACAATTATTATAATTAATGTATATTATTTTTTACATTTTTATAAAGAGACAAAACTTACTTATGATGCGGTGATAAAACTTTATGTTATGTGTACTAAGTAAATAAAATGATAATACATAATTGTAGAAATGTAAAAAAAATAATAAATTTATTTTTTTCATTTCAAATTTATGTATTTTTCTATCAATTATATACTAATAATATGTATCATATTTTAAGCCTTGATTCCTATTTATAATAAATCGTATAATCATTTTTATAACTTTAATTTTATAAAACTGAAACAAAAGAAATGGTTAAAAGATAGACATTAAAATGATCCGTCAATAACTAGTATTTCATAGATACGTTCACATTTACTTGTCAATCCAGATGAATTAACAATTTTTACAAATCTAAAATATATGAGAGCTTCCTTAACATGCTTAAAAGTTTCTATATTTAATGTTCATTATTATAATAATTATAATTATTATAATTAATGTATATTATTTTTTATATTTTTATAAAGAGATAAAACTTATGATGCGGTGATAAAACTTTATCTTATGTGTACTAAATAAATAAAATGATAATATATAATTGTAGAAATGTAAAAAAAAAATACATATATCTTTTTCATATCAAATTTATGTATTTTTCTATCATAATTGTCTTTTGTTCTTTTATCATGCACAAATATTTATAACATTTTTTTAATATAAATGATATTGTTTTATTAAAAAAAAACACTAATATTTTTTTATATTGAAAATTTAATATAATTTATCATATTTTAATAATAGTTTTAATTATAATTAAGACATTATTAAATTTTAAAAAGAAAAACTTAAATAAATTTAATAGCAACAATCACCTAAATATTGAATACAGTAAAATCAAATTTAAAAAAATAAATTTTTGAATAAATTTTTGAACGTTAAAGATATATTTTTCAGCAAGGAGGATTTCAAACCCACGTTTTCAATTAAAACAATGGAGACTTGTGCGAACCAAGCCACAACACAACACCATGTGGCCTTTTGCTCTCTAGTCCAATGCTCGATTTTTGAAGACTTGTGTCCATGTTCCATTCACTGCTAGTGTAATATATAGCCATGCTCGACCCAACCCGTTCCAGTCACCACCACCATAAACACTCTCCATATCAACCTTGATCTTCTACACTTCTATTCACACCCTTCAACAATCTTCTATCACCAAGTTGCTTCAAACAAACTCCCAAACCGTGAACATCAACCTCACCACCCAACTCATTAGATGTGTTTGTAGTGCTTCTGTTTGAATAGATTTGTTTTCGATCCATTAAGTTTGTGTTTCCTATTCTGATTCGCACCACTTTCACCATTGGAAGGAAAGCTCAAAGCTCATTTTCGTATTAACGTGTATAATATTGTATTGGTGATGGTGCGGTTTTCCTTGATGATTCAAGTTGTGGTTAAAAATTTGAGGAAGAGATTGAGAGATTGCTGAATCATATACTAACACGTGGCATTTAATAAATATTTGATAAATAATATTTAATTAACTATATTAAATATTAAATAATTTGAATATTTAATTATTTTTATGTGATGTGGTAAAAATGTGTGACATGAAATCAAATGGCATTGCCATATCAATGACACCTCCGTAAATCTTAAAGGGGACAAAAAATCTACGAAATACTCAATAGAGGACAAAAAAAAAACTTAGTTTTTTTAAAGAGACGAAAAACTTCAAAAAAACATTTAAGCTTAAATTATAATATGATTTAGTTTCCAATTCAACAATAATGATTTAATTCGTCGATAACTCATAAAGATTTGATTAGAGAAATATGTAAAATTAATTTATACAGTCCATCATTGTATCTTTTATTGGAATTAAACTTTTTTACGATTAAACTATTTAATGCTAAGTCTACTCGAAAAAGCCTAACAATGTTGGAAAAAAATCAGACACAGAAGTATTTCATTGTCTAAGATTGTAGTCTGTTCCATCAAGAGCAATCCTCTTTAAAGGTGAATTCCACAACCAAAGTTCTTTAACATAGAATCGACGTATAGATGCTACCGAAATTCACTACTCATTCCTAAGAGCTGCAACACAACAGCAACAACAAAATCAGCCACAACAAAAAGGACTAACATAATCACCTTATTGAATCTTGTTGGATGAAGTTAATAAGTCACATTGCAAAATATTCTCAAAAAAGAATTAGCATTCAATTTATTGAAACCAAAAGGAGAAGCTGAGGCAGAACACCAAAAAAAAATCATTGATCAATAATCAATTACAATAAAGACAAAAAAAAAAAAAAAGGATATTGCTTCTTTTTTTCAAGTCACGATGCAAGCATTTTTCCTCATATTTGACCACATATTTTCATGACCTTGTCATACTCTTTACATGCATACATACATGCCATACAATCACACTTTTCTCACCTCCAACTCAAATCATAAATTCAATTCAAATTAATACAATTTCACACCGGCTGATCATCTCTAAAGGATCTGAAAATTGAATAAAAATTGAATAAGCCAGAGGAAAGAAGAAATAGAAGATTATAGAAGTTTGGTTTAGGTTTTCGGAAAATGAAGCATACTCATTTAGGTTTTACAAACATAAAAAATATGAAAGTATTAGAAGCAACCATTAGAAATTACCTGAAAATGATTAGAATGTTACCTTTTGTAATTATATTTTCAGGATCTAATTCAATGGATTTAAAAACCTGATCACTCTTCTTGTTTCAGATTCCAATAAAAACTTCATTATTTGTTCACGGCTCTACACGGTGATTCATAATTCTTGAAGATTTGCTGTGATTCTAAAATAATGATTCAGCATTAATAAATTTAATAAAAAATAAAGAGAAAAATAGTTAATAGAGAGATTGAAACCAAAACATAAAAAACAAAAAATAAATCTGGCTGAGAACCAAAAATCAATTGAAACAAAAAATGTTAATGGAGAGAACAAATTATAAGTGACGTTTCAAAATTGAAATCAAATAAGAATTAATAGTATGGCAACACATGGCAAAGGACGAAGAATAAAATTAAAAGAAAATAAAATAGCATAAATGAATAAAAGAGAACAAATCATCCATTCAGTATCTCTCTTTCGCTAACTCCCTTCCTTTTTCTCATTCTTTTCATTGAAAAATCTTTCTTTTACAAACGAAAAACAATCCTACATAAATTCTTCAAATATTAATACTCAATTCAAAACATTATTTAAACATACAAATGTACAACAGAACATGGATTAAAGGGAGAAATAGAAACCAATGCTCGAACCTCAAATGAGAGAGCGGCGGTGGTGCGTCGATGATGCTTCTTGCAGAGGGATGGTGGCCGATGATTGCGTTAACGGAGGGAGACGATGGAGTGTGAGATGTGCTCGGTTGGATTTGTCGACGTCAGTCTTCACGGAGGTGACCGAAAGCGTGCGTCAGTGGTTCTGAGCGCGTGAGATAGAAACTCATGTTTTATAGGAAAAAATGGAAACTTGAAAAGTTGTGGGTTTGAATAGAAAGTGATGGGTTTGAAGCTTTGAAGAAGAGAGGTTTTGAACGAAAAGGCGAACTTATTATTACTGTTTTGTATCATCACATTGCCCTTTTTTATGAGTTTAGGATTTACCGAAAATTGGAACAATTAATATTTGAAAAGTGTATCTTCTAATTCCAAAAATATGCATGAACGTGTAATAAAGAGAAGGCATTGGGTTTGATTTTTCAAAACCTGCATTATTAGTGGAGCAATTGAATTAAAATCCGATTAAAATAAAAAAAAAAGTAATGTATGAAAATGTTATGTGCTGATACCTCAACATCATTAATTGTCAAAATCATGTGGTGATAGTAATATAACAAAAAGCCTAATATGCCCTTGAAATTATATTAGAGTTAATTTGTAGTTAGAGAGATAATTAGTGGATTTCCAAGTACTTTAATTTTTATAGATTTATAATAGATTAATTCTCTCATCTCATAAATGTTTTTTTTTTCAGTTACACTTATAGTTCTAATATACTCACCACCACTATCAGTTGGTAACTCTTGATACTGTTTACGGCTTGCCTCTCAATCAACAATTTAAATTTCTTGAAATTGCTAAAAACTACACTTTTCTTTTCCAATGAGTAAATTCATATGTATAATGAGTTCATCTATGAAAGTTAAGAAATAACAACTATTTCTTAGTGACTTTACTTCAAAGGGACTTCAAAGCCAAATATGTTACAGCCATCAAGATAACATCTTTATATTCACTATTGTTGTCAGCATAAGCAAGTTGAGTCACACTCTTGTCATCACCATTGTCTGTGTTGAAATAGAAGCCTCTGTCATAATGACCAAACTTCTAACAGTAGTAGCATTAGACCTCCTTCATGTCAACATTCTTCTTGACTTTCTGATTTTGATTTGTTTTGTTCTTGCTAGTTTCACCTTGGCTTCCTGAAGCCTTACCATTCAACTCCTTCTTCCATTTTGCTTTCACTTTGTTGTTGTTTGAGAAGCTTTCTTTCATCTTCTTAAAAAAATTTGCTTGTAATACCTGATCAGATACTTTTTCTGAATCTCTTTACTTCAGCCTCATCTGATGTGTCTCAAGAGATGCTTGCAAATCTTCAAGCTTCATCTCTGACAAATCTTTAGATTCTTCAATTGTCACCACAATATGATCAAACTTGACTTGAAGAGCCCTCAATACCTTCTCCACCTTCTGCAATTCAGAGGTCTTTTCTCCACATGACTTCATCTTATTTGCTAAAGCCACCACCTTTAAAAAGAACTCAGCAATAGTTTCATCATCTTTCATTTGCAAGTTTTCATATTGCATCCTCAAATATTGCATTAAAGAAGAGTGTTACTAATATAATCTGTGAGAACACGACCATCAGAGAATCTTCCAGTAAATTTACCAAGAAATGTGATTTCATAAGGATGTTTATATGATGATGAGTTCAAGAAATTGCCAGTATTTATATATGAGTATCTAAATACAAACAATTTTACATTGTTGTTGTTGTCATATACCCCATATGTTTTCTTAGTCCCTTCTACCACATCTGCAACATTAACTAACACAATTATGAACCATTAGAAATGAAAAAGTCAAATCTATTTAATTGAATCAGTCCATGCCTGTTGTTATTAAAGTGAAAAGAAGAAGTAGTAGTAAAGGGTGAAGAGTGATGAAAACTTGCTTCGTCATTGATGAACAAAAATAGATTGATAGTGCGAAACTTTATAATCTCTCGGATCCTATTTATAAGTAAAAATGTTAACACCGGTAATCTCTTGATATAAAATTTATTTGCAAAATTTAATATTGATTAATGTTTTTAAAAATAATAATAACTTTATTTGAAGAATAATTGGAAAATCTACTATTAATATAAGAATGATAACTATAAAGATAACTATATTTTTATCATTCGTCCAAATAAAGAATTAATTTTTAAAGGAGAATTGATCACTTAATTATTATTCTTTTTATTATTTATTTATTTTTCTCTTTTTAACTTTGCTGAAATGTAGTTTTTATTTTTTGAAAGGAAAATCAAAGAGATAGTGAAGCTTTGATGACAAAGTGTTCTTCAACTAAAGTATTCTTCTTTTGCACTATTTATGCTTGTTTCCATCCATTGCAACATTTCTTTGAAACTCAGGATAAGCTTTTTCAGTTTTTTTAAAAAAAATAATTTTTATGATATTATATATTTTTGTTTAAAAATTTTTATACAAACTTAAAAAAAATATTTAAATAATTATTCTTAAAATTTATTTTAACTACAACTTTTTTTAAAATAATTTTGACCATATTTTAATTTTGAATTTAAAAAAAAAAATTAACTTAAAAAACAAACAGGCCTAATTGTATTTTAAATATCGACCAAAAATCACGACCGCACCCAGCAAACCTAAGCCAGCATCCAGACCAAAATTTTTATTCAATTCCTAAATAATATATGTGTGATATTTCATTATGCCATTGATCTCAACTGGTTGTTAAAGGAGATAGGATAACAATCTTCATACATGACGAAGAATATTTTATAGAATTAGAAACATGTAATGCAAGCATAGTCTACTCGGTAAAGAATATTTTATAATATTAATTGTTATTTTATTTTTGAATGTTTAATTGAATTGGACTTTTAATAGTGTTTAAGTCTTTAAATTTATAAACAATTTATATATTGTAATCTCGTTGAAACATTAGATATCAAAAATCAAATGAAAAAATCTATTTATTTTCTTTTATTTTATTTTGTCATTTTAATACTCTTTCCTCATTAATGTAGAAATTTTAATTTATAATTTTGATAGGAAAACTTGATATCAATTGATGCTCTCATTGAAAACATTACCTTTTTTATACCTCCAAACGCTTCAAATTCTAGTTTTGCATCCCAAAAATTAACTTAAGGCCACCTTTTAATATTTGTTTTATTCTATTGCTAGCTTTCAATTCTTGAAATTTAATTTAAGATTGGACTGTTTTTGTTGGGTTTTTTTAGTAAACCAATTACTTTGCAAAAAGAGAGTAAATACATCAATTAGTAAGCTTTGTTCTTTTTTATTCTTCTGTTTGCATCGAATACATTAAATAAGACGGGTTTCATCAAGTGTTGGTACATGTTATGACATAAGGCGGGTTTCATCAAGTGTTGGTACATGTTACAAATGGAAGGCATCAAAGGGAATATTTTCCAGACCCGAGAACAACAGAAATAGGTAGCAAAATTGTAGGGTTTTAGCTTTGACATTTTTTACAAACCTGGGAAGTCAAATCAGGTTACTAACGCACTTAGCTGAGTTCAAACAAAAGATGAAGCAGTCCTCCTTTCCATTTCTTCTCCAGTTCCACTACTGGTCACCCAGTTACTACAAAACAGATCCACATGGTCAGAATCTCATAGCAACTGTGAACAAAGACTCATCTCTGACTAACAAGTTTCAGCTCAAGAATGACATTTTGTATTATCAAAATAAAATTTGCATACCTTCAGTACAGGAACTCAGGCAAGCCGTCCTCACTAAATTTCATTCCACCCCAGTTGCAGGACATTTGGGATTTCAACCAACTCTAGCTCGTCTCTCATCTTCCTTCTTATGGCCTGGGATCTACAAGGATGTAAATCATTTAATAAAACATTGTAGTGTGTGTCAACAAAGCAAATATATGACAAAGAAAAAACAGGGCTTACTACAACCTTTAGAAATTCCAACCCTTGTTTAGGATGAACTCTCAATGGATTTCATTACCCATTTGATGAGTTCTAAATTGTTATGTTTTTTAGTATGAATAATTAACACTCATCAACTTATTTCGTTTATTTTTTGTTAATAAATATCAACTTTAGTATATATTTGGTATAATTTACGTTATAGTGTATATATTGTGTTATAGTATAAATATCATTGATTTTAATTGATTTTATCTCATTTTAGTACGTATTCAAGCATTGATATTTATGTATTATTAGATAGATCATTGAATAAGATTTCCAACGCTTTTGACCGTGCGCGAATGAGAATTACGGTTCTCAAGTTAGGGCTGAAATTGTGTTGGTTTTCAACTTACTGTCAGCTATCGCCCCGAGCTCGCCGGGCGACGCTTGGGCGACCAGAAGCATGGAAAAAACCCAATTTTGAGCGTCATGCGATGCTTTTTTGTTGTCGGGCGATACGGGCCAGGCAGGAATGCATATTTAGGGGTAAAAACTCTTTTTTTTAGGGATGGTTTTGAGTATTTTTTATCCTAACTTCATCAACCTTCATTTTTTGATAGGATTAGCTTATAAAATAATATTGAAGCTTGTATACGGATGATCTGGGATGGACTGCTCTTCGATCGACGCTGATAAACCGGTAGATTTGTGGTTTATTTCTCTTCTTCTTTGTGTATTCTTTATGTGTTGAGTTTGTATATGTATTTACTTTGAACGCGTGTATATTTGTCGCTCATGGCGTTGTATAAAACTTACTTTACAAATCTTTGTTGATTATTGTCCTGGATTTTTGCGCTGTGCTTGGGGTTTGGGTTGTTATATACATATACTGCTTGAACTCTTATCTAGGATGATTGTATAATAATGTCTAGATTCTAGAGATAGATTTAGTGTTATTATTCATTTGGGTGTCTGTGATTAATGCCTTTATTTTGGTTGTGTCGTGTTGAGAGATCGTTGAGGCGATTAGCACGGTTGACTTCTATGTTGTCGAGGTTGGTTGAGAGATCGCGGCTCAGATGATATAGTGGGTGTTGTGTTTGACACATGATGATATTGATGAGTATTGTAGGTTGAGTATAACTGGTCAATAGGTTTATGTTTGTGAGAAGTGAATTATATATGCATACCTGATAAGTTCATCCTCTGAAGAATGAATTTATTTCATGTTCATAACTTTTAAATTCCCGCACCTTATGCTTTAAACCCATTAAACTTAAACTCATAAACGCGAGAAATTGTCGAACGACAAGTCAGTAGCACTAATCTCTGTGGAGAAGATATGATATACCTTATAAAAATACTTACTTTTGCTTTCTGCTTTACCGCTTCAGCACCATTTACCATCGTCCTTTGGTCATACGGTAATATGAGTGATTTGTGACCGGTTGACAAAGTTTGTGCATTTCCTGGCGCTATCGACCAAGTTTTCTGCCCGAGACCTTGCTAAACATTTTTCAGTGGAAATTCGCCGCCTACACGACATCACCGAGTCCTTTGTTTCTGATCGAGATCCCTTATTTTTGAGTAACTTCTGGAAAGAATTGTTTCGTGTGTAGGGTACCACTCTAAAGTTTAGTTCCGCATATCACCCTGAAACAGACGGTCAAACAGAAGTGGCTAATTGTAGTTTAAAAGCTTATCTCGGATGCTTTACTAGTGACAACCCAAAACAATGGTTTAATTACTTACACCTTGCAGAGTATTGGCACAACACATCACATCATTTGTTCAGCAAAATGTCCCTATTTGAAGCACTGTACGGACGATAACCTCCTTCCTTTCGCAGTATCTTCATGAGCTAACCACGATTCTGAATCTGGACACCACACTACAACAGAGACAAGATTTTGAGTACTTCGAAACAAAACTTTGAGGAAAGTAGAAAAAAATGATAGCTTAAATTAACAAGAAACATATCGATTGTACCTTTGAGGTTGGAGATCTAGTGTTACTTCGGCTTCAACCATACTGGTAAGTGACAGTGAACCAGCGCACTTCTCAGAAGCTCTCAAAGCGCTATTTTGGACCCTTCAAGGTGCTCCGCCGGATCGGAGCCATCGCCTACGACCTAGAGTTGTCGCCCGAATCCAATATCCATCTGGTTGTTCATGTTTCTCAGCTAAAGGCTTATCATGGTTACCATAACTTTACTCGATTTTGCCTTTTACCATTGATCTTGCAGCTTTAAGGGACTTGGAGAACCATTCCTCTGATTTGAAGGACATTGAAACAAGAGATGAAGGAATAACTAACATGCAGAAGGAAGAAGGAAATTTTAAAGACAAATAAGTAAGAGAGAGAGAGAGAAGAAAAATTTTATGGGAAAGGAACGGAGTGCAAGTGTGGTGATAAATGAGTTACAAGACTTACATGTTCTCTTAAGTACCTCTCATGTTGGACAATGTTCCTAAGTAAATACAGTTCGCAGTCCCAATGTTGACTATACAACTTCATCATGCCCATCCAATTCATTGGATTCTCTGACTATTCAATCTCCACCATAAAAATATGATTGTTTCCCATTTGGTTTCACGTGATATTTAAGTTTTCCATGGTCATCCTGTTTCCAACCATGCCACGAGTCCCAATGCGCTGTCACGAATTGACATGCCTCTGCCTACAGCTGGCACGCATGCATCAATTGATAAAGGGCCACTTGCAAATTTCCCTCCCACTCCAAAAATGCTATTACGTGATGCATCTGTCCATGGGCTTCCCAATAGGGCCTTCAATTTTCAGTTCAACAAATATTTCTTAAGTGGGCCACCATTAATTATCTTAACTCACACAATGAAGTCGCCACTGCACTTTATTGTTTCTAAAGGAAAAATAGGAAAAGAGCGAATAAAACCCAAAATAAAATAAAATAGAGATCAAGGTACGGGAGTCAGTTATGCAAAGAGAAGGTATTAGCACCCTAAGCATCTACGGTACTCCGCATGATCCACTTTGTTTGTTTTATTTAAAGAGTGTGTTATCTAAAGCTTAAACATGTTAAAGGAAAATGAATGAATGAATGAATGAATGAGTATTTACAAACAAAAGAGATGTTTTTTATTATTGTGTCTGTCACAGTTGGGAACATTTATGCCTACGTACCCCTTTCATACAATAAGAGATCAGGACACTTGTAATTCTTCTCAAAAAGAACAAAACTCGATGTGGTGATTGATTTTAAAAGAAGAAACAAATCGTCATTTTTAAGGAGAAGACTCGTCTAATCGTCCACAAAATATAAGAAAGAAAGACTACGCACCAACGTGAGGGAGGATTTAAGAACGCCTCTAGTACTCAATTGGAGAACTCAAAAACCATGGGGATATAGGAATAACATCTCAATTATAAATGAATCATGTCTAATCTAGAAAAAGGTTTTAAAGGAAAAAGGTGCTCGAGCGTACAAAAAGGTTTGAATGAGAAACAGATGCATCACGTGACAGCCTTTTGGAGTGGGAGGGAGATTTGCAAGTGGCCCTTTATCAATTGATGCATGTGTGCCAGTTGTAGGATCTGATTGAGTATATACAAAGTTTCACACTACATATGCAAAAATGTAACGGTAAAAATTTGAGACTAAGCCATTAATTGACTTAACTCATATCAGTGAAAGTCGTCACCGCGCTTTATTGTTTCCAAAGAGAAAATGGGAAAAGAGAGAATAAAACCCAAAATTAAATAGAATAGAGATTAAGGTACGGGGGTCAGTTATATAAAGGGAAGATATTAGCACCCTAAGCATCTACGGTACTCCGCATGATCCACTTTATTTGTTTCAATCAGAGAGTGTGTTATATAAAGCTTAAACTTGCTAAAGGGAATTAATGAATGAATATTTACAAACAAAAGAAATGTTTTTTATTATTGATCCCGCCGCGGTTATGAATCTTTGTATCTATGTACCCCCTCCGTGTAATAAGGGATTAGGACACTCGTAGTTCTTCTCAAAAAGAACAAAACTTGACTACCCCTTATTCCATGGGAAATTTTCTCATCTTATTCCATAAATCCACATGTTACAAATCCATATTTGTATTTTAATCATGGGTATACACCACCTCTACCTAACTAATATTCATCATATTCATTATCTCATTATTCATGCTACTACAATAATTATCATCAACCGCTACAACCAACAAAAACCTCCTCCACAATTAAAAGAGATTTTGAGAAGCATTTACAAGTGTCTCATCTCTCTTTTAAGAAAAGATCTCAAAAAAAGTCTCAAAACTTTTCCAATTCACAATACCTCTGAATCTATTTTCCTTTCCTCTACAAACCAAAACCCTAAAATCCCCTTTTTCATTCACGCTACAAACAAATCACATCCATGGAAACTATGTATCCCAAACCTTGACTACCTATGCTCTTCCAAACAATGATGGGAGATTCCCTCACCATCCTCTACAACAAACCTTTGAGTGCAACTTCATCAACTTCAACAACCCTTTAAGATGCAAAAGTTCTCATGGTTGGTGTCGGTGGAACTGGATGCGAGCTTCTCAAGACTCTCGCTCTCTCTGGTTTATCTGATATACACATAATTGACATTGAAACTATATAAGTCAGTAACTTGAACAGACAATTTTTGTTCAGACAATTCCATGTTGGGCAGTCCAAGGCTAAAGTTGCTAGGGATACTGTTTTAAAATTTAGTCCCAAGATAAACGTTACATCATATCATGCAAATGTCAAAGATCCCAATTTCGACGTGGACTTCTTTAAGGAATTTAATCTTGTTCTTAATGGACTCAACAATCTAGATGCACGTCGACATGTGAATCGCCTGTGTTTGACAACTGATGTTCCTTTAGTTTAAAGTGGAACTACTGGGTTTCTTGGTCAGGTTACAGTGCATGTCAAGGGACGAACAGAGTGCTATGAGTGTCAGCCTAAACCAGCCCCCAAGACCTATCCAGTCTTTACTATCACTAGTACTATGTCAAAGTTTGTTCATTGTATTGTATGGGCAAAAGGGATCAGGCTTATATGACTTTAACCCAGGAAAGTCACCCTGCCTTTCAATCAACATGTACCGTTTGATCAATCCAACATCCCATATTAAGCCCTCCACCAATTAAGAAAAAATTTGTGTTTTTGCTACAAATAAAAAAACTCCATGGAAGTCCCGCCACCATTTCCTTGACCCACCGCCATTATATCTCTCTGTCTTTGTGGTTAAAATCACCGCCACTCTGGCCGACTCTTGTAATCGGCTTTAAAATGAGAGTCGCCACCATTAATTTTTATCCCATGGAATGGAATATAACAGATAACCCTAATTTGTCCAGAGATTCTAAGTTGTTTGACTCGTTCTTAGACGAAGGGAATGTGTTAGGCATCCCTCATCTAGCTTGTTCACAAGGATACTAGGGTTTAGAATTACGGCTTAGGAAATAGGTAAGGGAACTCGTCCACGATTTTAGTCGTATGCCTATGTATCCTCTTATGAGGAATCAGAGTCCCAATTCGTAGTTCGTATTTGTTGGTTGGTATTTTTTATGGATTATATATCTCGAATTAATCCTTGAACAAAGTATGAATTTGTAAATTGCGGAGATGTTAGACGAAGTTCGCAGTTAATGAGAAATATCTCCATAATCCTTTTTGAAAATAGATATAAAGTTTGAATTAGGTTAGTGGAAAGTGTTAGTAATTTAATTGGTTAGATATTTTTTAAATATATTAATATAAAAAAATCTTTTTAATGCATGAGGAAAAATGGTTTTAATGTAATTAAAAAAGATATTTAAATGGGTTGGTAAAAAAGATTTGAATTAGTAAATAAAGAAATTTAGAACTTATTTGTAAAAGAAAATATAAAAAAATATAATTTTAATTAATTTTAACAGGGGTATATTTTCAGTTAGTTAGTAAAATGTTGGGGTTATGAAGAGGAAGACCCTAAATTCAGATGTTGAATTTGGGCCCAAAGCGTAGGGGTGTCGTTTTACAATGGCTTAGTAAAATTAGGGGTGCAGTAATTAAGGATCCAAGTTTAGAAATTGAACTTGACCCACATGCGTGGAGGGGTGTGGATTAAAAGAGGAGGGTTGAAGCCCGTCATTAATCATAATTCTAATAAATAATTAAATTAGTAACAATAACTAATTAATGAAAATAAATAAATAAATAAAAAGCAACAGAAGAAGGATAGGGGAGACGTAGTGCTGCTTGCTTCTAAGTAGCAACACAATTTGATTTACAAAGGCCACCAATTATAATAACAACCAATATTATAATACCAACACATATTATAATAACAACATATATTATAATAAAAACATAGACAACTTATATTAGAAGAACAACCAAACATAGCTTCTCTTTCATGAAACAAATAAAAGGAAAAAAGAGAGGTGGCACCTGACAGAAAGCATTCGAAGAGAGATGTTTAGTGTGATAGTGTTAGAAAACGCGCCCTCCATTGTAAGAAAATTTTAGGTTTTCTGTGTAGAACCCTAAAAATTGTTAATAAGATTGTTGATTATCAAAAGAGTGTTGATGGAGACTTCAGAATTTCTTTGTTGTTCTTCTTCGATATGAAGAGCAACAAGTTTTAGGAGAAATCTAGTGAGTTGTTGATCTATAAATTATTATTGATTCTCCAAGTGATTGTTGATTCTCCAAATGATTGTTGATGGAAAATTTTTAAGTGTTATGTTCAAAACCCTAAAATTAGTCAAGATAGTTGCGTAGAAAGAATGTTTGTGAGAGAGATAGAAAATTGTTGATTTAATTGTTGATGAAAAATTATGATGAAGAGAGCCCTATTTATAGATTTGAAATTATGTTAAAGACACCCCAAAAAAGAAATAGTTCACACCAAGAAAAACTCAAAGTTTATGATTTTATTTTGGTCAACAAGTCTACAAATTCTGACCGATGAGAAATTAATTTTGTCAACATGTGACCATTCAAAAAGTGACAAATCATGTGATTTTGTTATTTTTATATTTTATATGATTTTTTGATTTTTTTTAATTAAAAATTAAAAAAAGTAGGAAAAAAACTATTTTTGAAAATTTATTAATTAAAAAATACGAAAATAATAATTTAATAATAAAAAAAGTAATTTTTTTTGGAAGATTTATTCCAATTGAGATTTAATTGAAATTTGGAGGACAAGATAATGAACCTAGACACTTTTGTGATTTTTCTCAATATTGTGATTGATTTGGTGATTAATAAAATTTGATTTTAAAAGATTTCAATTATTTTTAACAACTTGACTATTAAGTGTATAAAAACAAAGATTTAAAAAAATAATTTTAAAATTCATTAAAGTAGAAAACAAAAATAATAATAAAATAATTGAAAAATAATTTTTTTTATCTTTTTTATTGAAAAAACACACAAAAGAAAATAAATACAAAAAATTAGTGTAACAAGACATGAACTCAAAACCTTCAAGTTACTAGCAAGTCTTACTCTCTTACCAATTATGCCATGTCATTCTATTTTGATATAAAAAGACATATAGAAGCATATGAAGGTGGAAAAATATTTTACTATTTTAAAAACACAAATAATTTAAAGTAAATTATTATATATTTTAAATAAGCAAAATAAATTACCGTTAAACCAAATGTTATTAATATCTAAAAAAAAATATGAAACCAAATTTAAAAATAATTTAAAAATTTTAAAAATGTGACAGGCAAATATATGGTATGACACCGACCATAATGCATGTAAATCCTTCGCTCAGAAAGCCAACACTTTCATCATTTTTTTCATCATTTTCATTATTGGTAGGTGTTGTTATGCTTCTTTGTAGATGTGAAGACGAAATAGAGAGGACGGACCCATGGTGGCGGCAAGACGAGATGGAGATCACGAACGCAGTGGTGGTTGATACGAGGCGGAGACGAAGAGTACAATGATGGCAGAAGGCGACGGCAAGCATGGTGGCAACATCAAGAAGAAGCGGCGACAACGAGCATGGTGGCGGTGTCAAGAAGAGACGGCGGCGGCGAGAAGTACTTTAATGTTTGGCGACAATTAATAATATAATATTAATTGTTATTTTACTTTGAATGTTTGGTTGAATTAAATTTTTAGTAGTATTTGAGACTTTAAGTTTATTATCATTAGAAGTACTATATATTATAGACTCATTGAGACATTAAGTATCAAGAATCAAATGAAAAATTCTCTTTATTTCCTTTTATTCTATTTTGTCATTTTAATGTTCTTCTCATAATTAATAATTTTGATAGGAAAACTTCCTATCACTAAAGGAAACAACTCCTTTAAAGATAATTTGCAGCCAATTGTTGTTGCCTCTACTGATCAACAAGTTTCATTTGCAGCTGAGTAATGTGGTAACCATTTTGGCATTCTGCTATTTGTGCCTGAACTAATTACATTATGAGAAGACAAATTTGGATTTCTTTAGATGCCCTGCAATCTCAACATCAGCTGCCTCTGTTGTTTTATTGGATATTTCAACACTATTTGGGGAGCTCATGAACACAGTAGAGCTCACTTTCCAGCAAAAGTTACAATACAAGATTTCTTTAATTGGTCTGACACTAATGATCGCCTCCACCTTACGACAAAAAGTACCTTTTGCACTAGGTTAAATATATGGAATGGTGCTCATCTCATCACACAGAAAAGGGATTTGACAGAGCCATTTGTAACCAGAATTGCCTCAGTTCATGCACTTCCATTTCATGCTCAATACTTAACTTTCATTCACTGGCTCTGTCAAAAAGTTTTTGGTACTACTGACTTCTATGATATCATACCCTAAACACAACCCCTTTTTTTTAAGTATGTACTGCCATGCCCAACAATTTATGTAAAGATCGATAAAACTAGTTTCTGTTGAAGTTTTTTCACAAACTAACTCAGTTTCATTCTATTGTTAGCACATTTCTAAGGCATTATCAGTATTTAGATTTGGATTTTGGAATTTTGATTGAAGTTGAAAACTATTGAATTACCTCTATAGTCATAGCCATAGAAAGTTAGAAATTGATGATTGCAATGCTTATATATCTAACAAGATTTAAGAGAATGTGATTGTGCCGTGTTTACACAGTAACAGAGTTTATTTACAGGATTCTTGTTAGTAGCACCAACATAAGTGACCCTTTTCAAAGTAAAAGCAAATTGCCTTTTCCTTCATAACGCCAAAGAAATCGAAGAGAAATAAGCA
Source organism: Vicia faba (assembly GCA_948472305.1). Classification (NCBI taxonomy): domain Eukaryota; kingdom Viridiplantae; phylum Streptophyta; class Magnoliopsida; order Fabales; family Fabaceae; genus Vicia; species Vicia faba. The sequence continues at coordinate 712,152,165 of OX451738.1, forward strand.
TCACAATTCCTATTTGATCATACATAATAATTAAGCAAAGAGAATATGGAAATTTAGACCAAAGAGCTTTATGTTTCCTAAGTTTTATTTTCTTGAAATACATATCTCAACCAAAATTGTGTTAAAATTTTAACTGATTTCTCTAATGTCCAAAGGCATAACAATAAGAATCCAGACCCCAAACTTCTCCCATCTTTTCAGTACCTTAACATAAGGCCAGCTGCCATGCCAGTGTAGGCTACAATATCGCTAGTCTGTCCATTGCAGCATGCTTAATCTCACACAACCAGTAGAAAATCTGGCAAATATGTTCGCTTCCCTGGAGCATATGTAGTAATAAACGGAGTTCATTTCAGTAGAGCTGGTAAGTATTAAGCAAATACCTTACATACTTTGTTTTCTTATCATGCAGATGGTCTGGCGCGACCTTTGTTGTATCTTGGCGGGGTAGTCTTAGCAACATCTACCACTATCATCCAGCCATTAATAATCTGCACTCAGAATAAAATTGTTATACACTACTATACTTCTTTTTGTTCAGTTATAAACCCTTATTATTTTTCTTTCTCCATGAGCATGCCGAAGCAGAACCAACTTAAAACAAAGTTGCATTTTTCATGCAAGAAAGAAAGATGGATTTACCTTGTTGTTCATCTCTTTGAGTGCTGCACTTGCAGCCTCTTCTGCAGCATATTCAATAAATGCATAACCCTTGGACCTTTTTGAAATTTTATCTATGATGACTTTAACTGTCAAACATAATCATTTATTTATTAGAAAAAGCGGAGACAAAATTTTAGTTCTTACTTCAGATAGTAAATATTGAAATCACCTTCAACAAGCTCACCAAAGCCTTCAAATGCAGCACGTAAGGTTTTCTCAGATGTATAAAATGATAGCCCTGTTCAAAAGACAAGTTATTCTCAATTCTCAAATAGTACTGTATCATCCCATGCAATAAAAAAATGCTCCCGAATAATAATTTATGCTTCTATTGACAAAGTGATTCAAACAAGATATTAGTGAAATAGCCACGTGAACATGAGATAAAAAGTTGAAACACGGTCTATAGTAGCTTAGAATGAATTTTGCGAGCATAGCATACCTGTCACAAAAAGTTTCTTCGTTTTCACTGGAGTTTCCTGAGTTTCTTCCAAAGAACTAGGCACATTCAGCCTATTTTCCAAGTTTCTACCTGGACATATGTAGTCGGTAGAAAATTAAAGAACAAAAATGTCATATGACTAACATAACAAAGTAGAATACCAAGAAGAAACAAAATTCAATGTCAATGAAAATCGATTCCTCAATGAAAGACAATTTAAATTTGGAAGAAAACTGATTGAACTACTATTCCATATGTACTTTCATACATAGTCAATAACATTCAATTAGGTTTGTACTTTGTAGTGCATAAACATGTGCTAGAATCATTGAAAAACGGATGAATCTACAAAATTATGTTTCGTCTCTGGTATATATTGGACTTTAGGGTCCAAACATGCAATATTAGTGTTCGGATTCTATATTTTAAATTCCTAGAGTGGCTTAAGCGTGCACGAATTTTAACAGATAGACTTGTCTATTTTATGATGCAAAGGTAAAGGGTCTGACTATTCCAAAGTTTATACTGCAAAAAGACTATTCAATGCAAGCAAGCTATACCCGTGAGATCAGCCAAAACCAAAAACCAACACAAAGAACTGGTTACAACTACAAAGTGGTCTGTTCCAACTTTCAACAAAAACTGTCGACTTAGCATACAAAAAATACTTTAAAATTAGTGTTGTTTTGCTTTTTCAATGTGGCATTCATTATTTCTTTCCAATTCTACCCATAAATTAATGTATGTACACACAACTTGCAAGTAATGCTCCACAAAGTTGTCTCAAGTTTTTGGAGGTCCTGTATAGATTTGTTGCAGTTTAACTATGACAAAACAAATAAAGGTCCTATTTAACTATAGTTTAACTGTGACAAACATTTTATGAGACCTTATTTAGCCAAGGTTTAATCGTGACAAATTTTGGGTCTTGTGTGATAGTCCACCTTGCAAGCCCTCAAAGACGGCCCTGAATCCACTGCGCATTAATTGTTTTTCTTAATCACTGAAAAAACCTAAGACCTCAGTTATTTTGAACAGGGGGAGTATAAACTAATACAAAATATCATTCAAGATACAAGAACACAAATCACACATGCCACATAAGTTATATTAAGTTAAAATCATAGCATTATGAAGAAGCTCCCAAAGACAAAATTGCAGGGAAGTTACAAAACAAACAAACCTTCATAATTCTTATTTTCAGACTCAAAATTATGGTCTGGCTGAACTGACAAGACACCAGGCACACCTGCATCACAACAAACCTCTCAAATTTCATTCAATTCAGCAATTTAAACTATGAAACAAAAGGTTAAAAACCCACAAGACTAACCAGCTAACTCAAGTGCACACTCCTCATCAATTTCACAACAAAAGCCAAAGTTGGTTTTCCAAGAAACATGATACAAACACATTTGTGCATCTTTTTCACTGCACACACCATTTTCATCTAGTTTTAGTGAAAGCAATAAACCTAATAAAAAACAGCAGATAAAGTAGAGTTGAGTAATGAGTGTCCTTACTTTCCCATAACCTTGGTCAAAATTTGAGCATAATAATCAACAATCTGAGCTTTGGTAACAACACCAACACCAGGCTTATCCATTCTAACAATCCAATGCTTTGAATTTCCTGCAGGAAACAACATATTGGTTTGTGAAATTGATGGTTGTGCATTCGTTGCCGAGATTCTGGTAAAAGAGGAGTTACATGAAATGGAAGAAGAAGAAAGATTGATTTTGTTGGGTAGTGTTGTGGTTATTGGAAGTTGGTGAAGTGGTTGTTTGAGAGAGGGAAAGGTTTGAGATTTGGTGAGTGTGACAGAGAGAGAAAGAACTTCCATATTTGTATATGACATTATTGTGGTTTTATCTCTCAAAGCGCTATTTTGGACCCTTCAAGGTGCTCCGCCGGATCGGAGCCGTCCGCTACGACCTAGAGCTGCAACCCGAATCCAAGATCCATCTGGTTGTTCATGTTTCTCAGCTAAAGGCTTACCATGGTTACCATAAATTTACTCGATTCTTCCTTTTACCACTGATCTTGCAGCTTTAAGGGACTTGGAGAACCATTCCTCTTATTCGAAGGACATTGAAACAAGAGATAAAGGAATAGCTAACATGCAGAAGGAAGAAGGAAATCTTGAAGACAAAAAAGAGGGAGAGAGATAGATATAGAAGAAGTTTGTGGGAAAGGAACGGAGTGCAAGTGAAGTGATAAATGAGTTACAAGACTTACATGTTCCCTTAAAGTACCTCTCATGTTGGAAACCATTCCAAAGTAAATACAGTTCGCAGTCCCAACATTGACTATCCATTCATCGGGCCCATCCAATTCATTGGATTCTCTGACTATTCAATCCCCACCATCAAAAAATATGATTGTTTCCCATTTGGTTTCACGTGATATTCAAGTTTTCCCTAGCCGACCTGTTTCCAACCATGCCACGAGTCCTAATGCGCGGTCACGAATTGATATGCCTCTGCCTACACCTGGCACGCATGCATCAATTGATAAAGGGCCACTTGCAAATTTCCCTCCCACTCTAAAAAGGATATTACGTGATGCATCTGTCCATGGGCTTCCCAATTGGGCCTTCACTTTTCAGTCTAACAAATCTTTTCTAAGTCGGCCATCATTAATTGACTTAACTCACACAATGAAGTTGTCACCGCACTTTATTTTTTCTAAAGGGAAAAGAGCGAATAAAACCCGAAATAAAATAAAATAGAGATCAAGGTACCGAAGTCGATTATGCAAAAGGAAGGTATTAGTACCCTAAGCATCTATGATACTCCGCATGATCCATTTTGTTTGTTTTATTCAAAGAGTGTGTTATCTAAAGCTTAAACTTGCTGAAGGAAAATGAATGAATGAGTATTTACAAATAAAAGAGATGTTTTTTTTTATTATTGTGTCTGCCGCGGTTGTGAACATTTATGTCTATGTACCCCTTTCATGCAATAAGGGATTAGGACACTCGTAGTTCTTTTCAAAAAGAACAAAACTCGATGTGGGGATTGATTTTAAAAGAAGGAACAAGTCGGTATTTTTAAGGATAAGACTCGTCTAATCGCCCACAAAATATAAGAAAGAAAGACTACGCACCAACATGAGGGAGGGTTTAAGAACGCCTATAGTACTCAACTGGAGAACTCGACAACCATGGGGATAGAGGAATAACATCTCAATTATAAATGAATCATGTCTAATCTGGAAAAAGGTTTTAAAGTAAAAAGGTGCTCGAGCGTACAAAAAGGTTTGAATGAGAAACGGATGCATCACGTGACAGCCTTTTTGGAGTGGGAGGGAAATTTTCAAGTGGCCCTTTATCAATTAATGCATGCGTGTCAATTGTAGGATCTGATTGAGTACATACAAAGTGTCACACTACATATGCAAAAATCTAGCGGTAAAAGTTTGAGACTAAGCCATTAATTAACTTAACTCATATCAGTGAAAGTCGTCACCGCACTTTATTGTTTTCAAAGGGAAAATGGGAAAGAGCAAATAAAATCCAAAATTAAATAGAATAGAGATCAAGGTGCGGGGTTCGATTATACAAAGAGAAGGTATTATCACCCTAAGCATCTACGGTATTCCGCAGGATCCACTTTGTTTGTTTCAATCAGAGAGTGTGTTATATAAAGCTTAAACTTGCTAAAGGGAATGAATGAATGAATATTTACGACCCTTTGAGCGCAACTTCATCAACTTCAACAACCATTTAAGATGCAAAAGTTCTCATGGTTGGTGCCGATGGAACTGGATGTGAGCTTCTCAAGACTCTCGCTCTCTCTGGTTTCTCCGATATACACATAATTGACATTGGCACTATAGAAGTCAGTAACCTGAACAAACAATTTTTGTTCAGACAATTCCATGTTGGGCAGTCCAAGGCTAAAGTTGCTAGGGATACTGTTTTAAAATTTAGGCCCAAGATAAACATTATATCATATCATGCAAATGTTAAAGATCCTGATTTCGAAGTGGACTTCTTTAAGGAATTTAATGTTGTTCTTAATGGACTGAACAATATAGATGCACGTCGACATGTGAATCGCCTGTGTTTGACAACTGACGTTCCTTTAGTTGAAATTGGAACTATTGGGTTTCTTAGTCAGGTTACAGTGCATGTCAAGGGACGAACAGAGTGCTATTAGTGTCAGCCTAAACCATCCCCCAAGACTTATCCAGTCTTTACTATCACTAGTACTCCGTCAAAGTTTGTTCACTGCATTGTATGGGCAAAAGGGGTCAGACTTAGATGACTTTAACACGGAAAAGTCACCCTGCCTTTCAATCAACATGTACCGTTTGATCAATCCAACACCCTATATTAAGCCATGCATTTTCTTTTTCAATAAACCAATTAAGAAAATATTTATGTTTCTGCTACAAATAAAAAAAAATTCCATGGAAGTCCCGCCACCATTTCCTTGACCCACCGTCATTATATCTCTCTTCCTTTATGGTTAAAATCGCTGCCACTCTGACCGATTATTGTAGTCGGTTTTGAAATGAGAGTCGCCACCATTAATTTTTATTCTAGGGAATGAAATATAACGGATAACCCTAATTTAGTCAGAGATTCTAAGTTGTTTGACTCGTTCTTAGACGAAGGGTGGTGTTAGGCATCCCTCATCTACCTTGTTCACAAGGATACTAGGGTTTAGAATTACGACTTAGGAAATAGGTAGGGGAACTCGCCACAATTTTAGTCGTATGCATATGTATCCTCTTATGAGGAATCAAAGTCCCAATTTGTAGTTCGTATTTATTGGTTGGTGTTTTTTATGGATTATGGGAATGTCTCGAATTAATCCTTGAACCAAGTATGGATTTGTAAATTGTGGAGTTGTTAGACGAAGTTCGCAATTAATGAGAAATATCTCCATAATCCTTTTTGAAAATAGATATAAGGTTTGAATTAGGTTAGTGAAAAGTGTTAGTAATTTAATTGGTTAGATATTTTTCAAATATATTAATATAAAAAAAATCTTTTTAATGCATGAGAAAAAAAAGATTTTAATGCAATTAAAAAAGATGTTTAAATGGGTTGGTAAAAAAGATTTGAATTAGTAAATAAAGAAATTTAGAATTTATTATAAAATAAATTTTAATTATGAAAATATAAATAAATAAATTGATAAATAAAAGAAAATATAAAAATATAATTTTAATTAATTTACACAGGGGGTATTTTCAGTTAGTTAGTAAAAGGCTAGGGGTATGAAGAGTAAGACCATAAATTCAGATATTGAACTTGGGCGCAAAGCGTAGGAGAGTGTCGTTTTACAATGACTTAGTAAAATTAAGGGTGCAATAATTAAGGATCCAAGTTCAGAAATTGAACTTGGTCCACATGCGTGGAGGGGGTGTGGATTAAAAGAGGAGGGTCCAAGTCCATCATTAATCATAATTCTAATAAATAATTAAATTAGTAACAATAACTAATTAATAAAAATAAATAAATAAATAAATAACAACAGAAGAAGGATAAGGGAGACGTACCGCCACTTGCTTCTAAGTAGCAACACAATTTGATTTACAAAGGTCACCAATTATAATAACAACCAATATTATAATACCAACACATATTATAATAACAACATATACTATAATAAAAACATAAACAACTTATATTAGAAGAACAACCAAACATAGTTTCTCTTTCATGAAACAAAAAAAAAGGAAAAAAGAGAGGTGACACCTGACGGGAAGCATTCGAAGAGAGAGGTTGAGTGTGATAGCGTTAGAAAACTCGTCCTTCAATTGTGAGAAAAATTTTAGGTTTTCTGTTTATAACCCTAAAAATTATTAATAAGATTGTTGATCACCAAAAGAGTGTTGATGGAGGCTTCATGATTTCTTTGTTGTTCTTCTTCGATATGAAGAGCAACAATTTTTAAGAGAACTCTAGTGAGTTGTTGATCTGCAAATTATTATTGATTCTCCAAGTAGTTGTTGATCCTCCAAATGATTGTTGATGGAAAAATTTTAAGTGTTATGTTCAAAACTCTAAAATTAACCAAGAGAGTTGCGTAGAAAGAATGTTTGTGAGAGAGATAGAAAATTGTTGATGAAAAATTATGATGAAGAGAGACCTATTTATAAATTTGAAATTTTGTTAAAGACACCCCAAAAAGGAAATAGTCCACACCAAGAAAAGCCCAAATTTTATGATTTTATTTTGTTCAACAAGTCTACAAACTCTGACCAATGAGAAATCAATCAAAAAGTGGGAAAAAAACTATTTTTGAAAATTTATTAATTAAAAAATACGAAAATAATAATTTAATAATAAAAAAGTGATTTTGTTGGAAAGATTTATATCAATTGAGATTTCATTGAAATTTGGAGGACAAGATGATGTACCTAGACACTTTTGTGATTTTTCTCAATATTGTGATTGATTTGGTGATTAATAAAAATTGATTTTGAAAATTTTCAATTATTTTTAACAACTTGACTATTAAGTGTATAAAATCAAAGATTAAAAAAATAATTTTAAAATACTATTATGTTGTACCCCAAAATTTGCCCTCCCATATTCTTCAAGATTTGCCAAAGCATGCTTCAAAATCTCCCCAAGGGTTGCACAGTTCAAGGGCCTCCTAACAGTCAAAAACTAGGGTTTTGGTTCTGACAAAGAAAAATGAAGTTTCCAAGGGCCCAATTAAGTCCCACATGCCTATAAACATGGTCAAGAATCCTCATACCAAGTTTCAAGACTTACAACACAAAATTGCACAGTCAAAAACCCTAATTGCACTACAGTCAACTGTAGGGGCAAAATGGTCATTTGGCAGTCAAAAGTTCAAATTTTTGGTCAACATCTCATTTTGAAGCCACAAACATCATTTGATCAATGCTTGATCATGATTCTCAAAGCTTGGCTCAAAAAGTCTCAAGATGCAAAAGTTTCCATATTTGGACAGTTGAAAAAGTCAACTGTAACTTGACCAAGGCATAACTTCCACATGGATTATCAGAAAAATTCCATCCAAAGCTCATTTTGAAGAGAAAAACATTTCCTACGACTCCTCTTCACACTTCAAGTCCAAGAAATGCTCTCACAAAAAGTTATCAATTTCAATATTATAGGTCATTTTCAAAAGTCAACAAAAAGGGACTTTAAGTCAAAGGCCATAACTTGAGATTGGTAAATCAAAATGACATGGGACCAAAGACATTGGTTAGAGGACTCAAAGACCTTTCCAAAATGTCCAAGAACATGAGCAAAGCTTAAAAATGAGCAAGTTATGCCTTGTGGAAGTTGGGAAATTTTTGGATATTTTGAAAAGTCAGCATTGCTTCAAATGACCTAAAATTGCTAATGGGCCTCTTTTTCTTCCAAAATCCATCATCCAAAACATGTGCACGACCATTTGGCCCAAAGGGAAGTTTTTATCATTTTTATTTTATTTATTTGAATTTTTAAATGCTAGAAATTCATTTAATTAATTAAAATATATGAAAAATACTAAACCTAGGTTTTTAAATCTTTTTATGCATGATATACACTCAATATTTCGTGCATGATTAGATTTGGAAAGAATCAATATGATTTGTCATGATTTGGTAGCAAATATGCATGAAAAGATTGGAAAATTATGGCATGGAAAATCAAATATCTTCTCCATCAATTCAAGGATTCTTTGGACAAAAGATTGAACCCTAATCATTCACACATAAGTACTGATGCAAACCCTATTCAGAAGGGGGCCCCCAGCTGCGCCATACACAAAGAACAAAACTTGAGTTTTTTGCCAAAAAGTTGAAAACTGAAAACTAGGTTTTAGGGCTTTTCAAGATCAAATAACCATTCCATTAGCTTGCCAAGGTGACCAGGAGGCTATTCCAATCAAGAACATCAACTCTAACGCCTTGAATCGGTATACAGAAATCAAAATTTTTCACATAAAATGCATAATCGTGTTTTAATATTCAAGCATGTTCATTGCATTTTTTTCATGGATTTGTGTTAATTGGATGATTCTGAAACTAACCATGTGATTGAATTGAGTTTTTATGCATTGTATGAAGAATTGCCATGGACGATTATTAGGGTTTTTCAAGTTCTAATTTGGGCGTTTCCAAATACTGTAAAATTAGAGAATCTCAGTACCATGTTTGGATTCAAGAAGCTTGGACGATCTGAATAGAATCCTCGCGCCTAATTTATACTCCAAGACGGCCTAATCGCTATTATTGGATATGGCATATTTTGGGGGGGGTTCAAAACCCCCGCTAACCTCTTCATGTTTCAGGAAATAAACAAAACGAGAAGGAAGATGATGAAGTGTAAGGCTGCAATTGGTTCGTTCAAATTTTCGCGCGGAAAAAAGCACTATCGTTTGTTTTCTTTTATTATATTTATTGATTATATAATATACAAAGAAATAAAGCAGCGCGTTTGGCAAGGCATAGCATTGGTAATCAACAGGACCTGGGTTCGATCCCCAGGTCCCCCACTCTCTTTCAATGTTTTTTCTCTTAATCTAATCCTATGCAGATTCAATACTAGGGTTCACCATGTTCCCCATATCTGGACTATCCACGTGCTGGCTGAGATCAATCCAAGGGGCAAAACTTGAAGAACATCATGGACCTTAGTCAACCATGCATAGGGAACGTGGAAAAGTCAAATAAGGCCTTAAGAACCTTGGGCCAGCAATGCTAACAAGACCTCCAAATGGGGACAGACCCCCCATGGTTTGAATTTTCATTCTTTTCTTTATTTTTATTTATTTCAATTATTGTTTTTTTAATTAATTCCTTTAAATTAATATTTTCATAAAAAACATAAAAAACAATATAAAAATCAGAAAAGACAAAAAAATTAAATATATTTTATTTAACTAATATTTTTGTAAATAAAATTCATTAATTAACTTAGTTTTAAATTCTAGGATTAAACTTAATATTTTTCAATAAAACTTAAAAATTTGTAGAAATTAGGTTTAATTAGTTTAATTACTTTTATTCTTTTTTCACCATTATTAATAACTAAATATTATTTATTTTTTATAAATCAAATTGCATGTAAATAATTAATTTAATTTTAGGTTTAAATTTTAACATGTTTTCTTAACAAATAAAAAAATTAGAATTAGGGTTAATATTCTTTTCATTTAATTCACATAAAAAACCATAAATACCAAAAAAACTAAAAAATAATTTTTTTTTCCTTAATTGAATTAATTTGTAAATAATAATCTAGTTTCATTAAAGGGTCCAACGCCATCACTTCCGATTTTAATTTAATGCGCGTGTTTTATTTTATTTCTTATAATATTTATGTATCTCTCCCAAAGCCGTGTGTAATACGGTGGGAGAACTGACTATGGTTTTGCATTCGTATTCGCACTTGTGCGGTTGAGCAAGAGTCGCCACCGACTTTTTATTTTATCCTAAAGGAAAGGTTAAAAAAGCACAGCAAAAACCTTTTGAGATATTTCGTGGGTCCGGGGGGTAGATTATGAAAAGGGAAGGTATTAGCACCCTTTTCATCCATGGTTATCCATGGGCTCTTAGTTACTTGGTTTTTTTAGATCACTTGCCTTGATTTTTGATTGCTTGAAATTGTGGTGTGTGTGTGTGTTTTGAAAATGTTTTTGAAGAAGATGCCTTGTCTTAGGCGACCAATGTTTTTGACTCGTGTTTGAGTGTTTTACAAAAGTGTGTATCTTTTCGAAAAGATGTTTCAAAATGTTTTGAGAGTTTGTTTGAAAGTGTTGTGGATTGTGGTTTTTGAAAAGAAGGCAAGCGTTTTTGCAAGTTGATCTCAAGTAACTAAGAGTTTTGTCTACCCTATTGTACTCAAAGGTTTTTGTTATGTTTTAACCCTTTTTAACAATTTTGTTCCACCATTGAATTTGACGGACAATCTTGCGTTTAGGAAGTTTATTCGGGACGGGCGCGGGTCATCGTATGGACCATGAATGCAATGGTGCCAAGTGTCTTTGGCAATTTGCTTTGAAGGGACTATGATCATTCCGTTTAGGCAACATTCGAAAGCGTCATCGAGGGACTTATGATCATTTGAATTTGTTTTGCCAAAGATACTCGACGTGTAAACATGGCCCATTTTGGAAGGCAACATGTGGGATTACCCTAGAGGGTGCAAGTGTGATTGTGTATTGATTTCATATATTTGTCTTGTATTAGGTTATCTAGCGTTTGATTTTATGTACATGCAAACCCTAGGTCTAACCATGGTATAATTGAAAGCGGTAAATTGCGAAAATGTAAAATCTACGCTATTACAAAGTTAGTATCCGGGAGTGGGGGTACAAGTTTATGAATGGGGATGAGACTTATAGTATCCAATAAGTTACAACCAAATCGAATTTGCGATCAAATGTAAATATCGAATGTACAAATATAAGATAAACAAATGTGTATAGGGCAATGTGAACGTATTTGTATTGTACAAGTATAAGATGTATTGTGTAAGTGTGAAATTAATGTGTATTGGGATATTTGTTTTGACCTAAATATGCATTTAATGAATCTTTGATTTGTATATTTTTAATATGTACAAAAGAAAAATGTTTTAATTGGATGTTCAAGTTCTAATTATATTATGTATGAAATTGCGTCTTTGTTATTATATACAAAAATGTTTTAATTAAGTGTTCAAGAGTTTAATATTAGAAAGAAAAAAATGTATTTTATCTATTATGTACAAAAGTATTTTTAATTGAAAGAATAGAAAAGTATTTTCAATTTTTATTATATGAAAAAAAAGTATCTTTATTATTTATGTACAAAGTAAAATTAAATTAGATATTTTAGATAAAAAGTGTTTTAATATGTTTTAGTATTAATATGATTTTGTAAAGAAAAAAAATAAATAAAAAAAAGGAGTATATTGTTTATATAAAAAAGAAGTTAATATTAATGTTTTGTTAAAAAAAAGCAATTTAATGGGCTTGGATGTTCAGAAACGGGCAAGGCCCATGTTTGATTCAACAATTTTAGGGTTTGTGGAATATTTTCAATTGGGACAAAGGCTTAGGGTTTGTTAGGCGCTCCGTTCACTTGCTCGTTGTCTTCTCCGTTCATCCTCGTCTGAACACAGCTCCCTGCGTGGTTGTCAAGCGCCACCGTCTGCTTCTCCACCCTCCACAGTCGAGCCCGATAATGACAATCGAAGGTGATCACCTCTTATTTTACATTCTTTTTTAGTTCGCGCGTGTGAGCTAACAGTCTTTTACAGTTTCTAACTTTGTTTATGCTTTGTGAGATGCTTTAAGGAAAGGGAAGAGTTTTACCTTCTTGGAGACGGAAATTTTTTGGAGATGGAGGAGGAGTTTGAACCGGAGGCGCGTTGGACGGCTGAGAGCGACAGTGTGATGAAGCTGGAAGCTAGCTTGGGAAAACTTGGTACTTTTACCTTTTTGCCATTTTTTAGGGTTTTGATGATGATATTGACTGAAAAATCACTTATCTTCTTTCTTCTTCTCTTCTACTGTATGTTGCCTTGAACGTCCCTCTCTTCTTCTGATTTTGCCCCTTTGTGTTGGTTGAAATGTGATGCTTGATGTGTTATTGTTGCTTCTGTGGGTTGCCTTATTCTGCTTGCCCAATGATGAGCACTTCCTCTGAGGGCCCGATGTTTGGGTTTGGAAATAGTTTTGGTTTTGACAGGTTAAGGCTTTTTGGATTAGGCAGGTTGTGATGGTTTAAGCAGGTTTTTGACAGGCAGGGTGAGTTAGCTTCAGGCAAGGTTGTGGTGTAGCTTGCCTATGCAGGTTTTTTGCTTGAAGTTTTATGCCTTTCAGGCTTGACTTCAGTAGGTTTGGGATATGCAGGTTATGGTTAATGCAGGTTATGGTGAGGCTTGGCCTGAACTGGTGTTTGTATATGTTTTATGGTTTATGCAGTATGGTGAGGTTTTTGACAGGTTTTTACTGATGCAAGTTATGGGTTTAGACAGGTTATGGGTTTAGACAGGTTATGGTTGTTAGGCTTGACAGGCCTGTAGAGGTTTTTGTTCCTTCTTTTGAACTGTGTTGTGTTTAGTTTGGTTGCAGGTTATCTTAGGCCAAGGCTTATGCAAGTTTAGGTTTTTGGCAGGATGCAGGTTATGTTGGTATGGTTGTTCAGGTTTGAGGTTATGGACGATGTAGGCAAGGCTTCAGCAGGTTATGCTTGCAGTAGGTTTGTGCTTGGCTTCAGGTTTGAACTTGGTTTATCAGGTTTTTGGTTGGTTTGCTTCAGGCCAGGACCTTGTAGTTTGTATCTCTGTCTCTGTTTTTTATGCAGTGGGGAGTCTTTGTATATTTTCTTGTATCTGTCCTGCTGAACTGTGTTGTTCTTGTGTTATATCTATTTTTCCTATGCCTGCCTAAAGCCTAAAACCTGCATCTTTTCTCTCTCTCTCTCTCTCTCTCTCTCTCTCTCTCTCTCTCTCTCTCTCTTAGTACAGTTGGATATCTTATAATATGATTCTTTTCTGTACTTTATTCTGAAAGTGGCCACTGGGAAATGATGAGAAGTGAAGCTTGCTTGCATACAGTTTCTTACTTCTGCATTCTTTATCTTCTTGACAGCTTTTGTGCTTTTTGATATCTTTCAAAATCTTCTCTTGACAGCTTTTGTGTAGACTCTTTGGTACTTTGACAACAAACTGTACTTTTTTTGATTTTTTCAGTTTGGTTGAACTTGAACTATGCAGTTTGAAATCTTGAATTTATGCATTTTGACATTTTGCATTTTTTCAACTTTGCATAAAAATTCTTCCCTCTTTGTGAACCGGGAGAAATCCCGTGATTTGCAGAGAGGGTTAACTGATCCCAGTCATTGGCCCTTAATGATGACTGCAAATTTTATCTGTCTTTTTTCAATTTAACTGCTTATTGACTTTTCTCCTTTCTTTTGCAGGTGAAAAAGTTGGATGGAGAGGAATAAAGTGAAGCATGAAGAATTTAGAAATAAATAGGATAGTTTTCTTTTTTTATTTAAATTTGAATCAATGTAAAACCAATGTTTGTAATTAAATTCCAAACATCAATTGTACAGTTAATTTAAAGATAAATAAAAGTTTCCATTATCCGGTTTAATTCTGTTTTCTCTCTTTATTGTTTATTTATTTATTTAAAACTCTTTGAATTAAAATAATTGAAAAATAAATTTCAATCACTTAATTTAGAATAATAAATAATTTAAATAAAACAATGTCTTAGTAATTGATCAGTTAATCCTGGCTTTTCCAATATTCAAAGCAAAGTAACAGTTAACCGAAACAAACCAAACAGGCGCATTCCCTCTTCACTGATTCTTTGCCAAGCACTGTAGATTCAATACTGCATATTTCTTTTGACTGGCTCAAACAAACCAACGTGAATTCAAATCAACTGTCTCTTTTACTGATTAAATCAAAACAATGCGAATTTAACCCGAATCTCGGAATAAACCGCAAAGTACTGTGGAATTTTACCCTTTCTGAGAATATGCCTATGAAACCTTAATTCCTGATTAAATGCCAAATAACGTTCGCCTGATCAAAATTGAGCCAAAATCAACCAAAACCCTAAGCCAACTGTTTGAACTGTTCTAGAGTCAGTAAAACCCTAATTTTGCTTGACTGACAAGAAAAAGTCCGTTTGTCCGATTCTTGAGCCAGTTTAAAAAATCGGGAAATGCCTGAAGCTGAGGTTTCTTGTGGAATTAATGCGAGGGCAAATTTTGGGGTACAACAGTTGCCCCTGTTCAATCTTCTTGGACCTGAAGAGTTAGATTGGCAAGTTTGCCTTTCGCGACTTGAAGGTAAAAGAAGATTGGACACTAAAGTGCCCAGAAAATTTGCACTCGGCGATGTGACGGTAGAGGTGAATGGGCTTAAAGATGCCATTTGGTGATGGGCTTAAAGATGCCATCTGGTGCGAGAGAATCTTGTCGGGGGATGGGCTTAGAGATGCCATCTGGTGACTGCTGGTAGGAGGATGGGCTTATAAATGCCATCTGGACATGTTGAACTGTATGTCAATGGTGAGTGGACAAGTATCAGAAGGGCCTCCATGTTTTGGAACATCTCTGAATCGGGGTCCGAACAAGCAACAGATTGACGTCCATATCTGGAGAATCTGTAAACTATTTTCAGGAGTTAGGATTGAATAAGCAATAGAGCAACGTCCGTTGTTGGGAAGCGTCCGCAAACTGTTTTCAAAAGTTGAGAAGAGTCTGAACAAGTCGGTAGATTGACGTCCGTTGTAGGGAAGAATCCGTAAGCTGTTTTCAGAAGTTGAGAAGAGTCTGAACAAGTTGGTAGATTGACATCCGTTGTAGGGAAGAATCCGTAAACTGTTTTCAAAAGTCTTGAAGTTGAAGAGGAACCGGTGTAGGGTTTCCTGATGATGCGTCCAAATGAATCTGGAATAAGTATCAGAATGTCGCCGTGTCCGGGTCACATCTGAACTATTTCTGGATGAATCTTGGGAGATGATCTGTGTCTGTCGACTGCTCTTACCTGAAAAGTAAAGGGTTAGCCGTATGCAATGTTATGATGCATGATGCAATGTACGTGACATCAATGTTTATGACATGAATATGATGAATGCGCATGTAAGCTGATGAGCTAATCTTGCTGAGGATAACGAATCCGAGATGGCTGAAGATAAAAGCATCTTGACTGCTGCCGGGGAAAATAAATCCTCTGGTTGCTACTGTGGAGGAGAGTTCCTGATGACCTCTACTGGGGAGTTCCAAACTAGTAGACTCATGCTGGGGAGACCAAATTGAGAATCTTCAGCTTGATGGGAAGTAACTCTGGCGACTTCACTGGGGAACTCAAGATTTTCCCTCTCCAAAACTCGGTGGGGAGAAGGTTCAATGGTCTGGCTCCGCTGGGGATAATGATTTGAAGTTTTAGCTTTGCTGGGGATAACGAAACTTGACTCTGAGTGGATCTAGCTCGAGAAGAATCTGAACAAGCGATAGGTTAACATCCGTTACTTGGAGAACCCGTGAACTGTTTTCAGAAATCTTGAGATTGAATCAGCAATAGAGCCGCATCCGTTGTTGGGAAGCGTCCGTAAACTAATTTCAAAGGTTGCATCTGAACAAGCTGATAGATTAACATCCGTTGTTGGGAAGAATCCATAAACTGTTTTCAGAAGTCTTGAAGAAGAATCTGAACAAGTGATAGGTTAACATCCGTTTACTTGGAGAACCCGTGAACTATTTTCAGAAATCTTGAAGTTGAATCAGCAATAGAGACGCATCCGTTGTTGGGAAGCGTACGTAAACTAAATTCAAAGGTTGAGAAGAGTCTGAACAAGTTGGTAGATTAACATCCGTTGTTGGGAAGAATCCGTAAACTTGTTTCAGAAGTCTTGAAGAGGAACCGGTGTAGGGGTTCCTGATGATGAGCTTGTGTAAAACTGCATCGGTTTTTGAACACTTTTGACATTCGAATGCCCCAAGTGATGATGTAGATAAATTCCTGGCTTATTACAGGTGTTGGTCTACAATCGGTCGTTCACAGATGTTTTCCTGGGTTGTTACAGGTGTTGATCTGGAATTCTTCAGACATGCCCTGGCTGGATACAGGAATCGAATCTGGAAAGGTGATAGTTGACAGATATGCCCTGGCTGGATACAGGAATCGAATCTTCAAACTCTTCAGACGTGCCCTGGCTAGATACAGGAGTCGAGTCTGGAAATGTGGTCAACAGATATGCCCTGGCTGGATACAGGAGTCGAATCTGGAAATAGTCGTCAACAGATATGCCCTGGCTGGATACAGGAATCGAATCCTCAAACTCTTCAGACGTGCCCTGGCTAGATACAAGAATCGAGTCTGGAAATGGTCGTCAACAGATATGCCCTGGCTGGATACAAGAGTCGAATCTGGAAATGTTGTCAACAGATATGCCCTGGCTGGATACAGGAGTCGAATCTGGAAATGTTGTAGTTGATTTGTTGAACACTTTTGACATTCGAATGCCCCAAGTGGTGGTGAAGGAGTCTTGAATCAGATTACTCTGCATATTGAGAGATTTCTTGAAATCTTGACTGGACTGCCCCAGGTTAATTGAACTTTGAAGGACCTGTTGGATCTTGACTGGACTGTCCCAGGTTAATTGAATTGTGACATGCCATGCCCCTTGTTGATAGGAGATTTGATGGAAGTGTTATCCTCTTGAAGTGATTTTGACTTACTGAGAGAGTTTTCGTTCCTCCGAACATTCGCTGTATGAATTTCTTCGCTGTCAAACAAATAGTCAAATGCAAATAGTGATATTCAAGCAATGCAAAGTTTATGCTTGTCTTGAAGTTTTTTTTTTCGTTTTGAAAAATGCATTTTTAGCAGAAAACTTTTCATAAGACAAGTCAACACAAGATTTAGAGTAAAGCCCTACAGGAGTCAGGATACCTTTTGTAACAGTATGCTTTCGAACTAACTCGTGCTTCAATTAGGACTTTTGAAGGGTTGTAACGTGGCCTGGTTCACGGTTTAAGAAACAAAGGATAAAGGCTCAAAGTATATTTGTACCCACCCGCTCTTCGTGATGTTCTCCAACCTAAGCTCAGTTAATTGCGTCATACTCTATTTTGAGTTTGGAACGACTTTTGGGCGATGGTTCACCAGTTTGAATTTGGGGGAGACAGTCATCATCTCCTTTTTTCTTTTCCAACACTTTTCATGTTGTTGAGGATTTTGTAATGACCTCACTATTTTTATTTTGATTTGTTATCCCTAACTTTTGCCTGACTGTTCCCATTTTCGGGATTACTGTCAGCGGGATGCCCCAGCTTTCTTAAGCCTCCTTTACAGGTTTTGGCTCGGTGGGCTTTTTTTTTCTCTCTTTTTTGAGAGATTGACTGTCTATGTGATAGGGAACCACCCTTGTCTTTTGATTCCAAAGGAATGCTTTCTTTTTTGACGTCGTTCATTGTATTAAGAACTGAGAATTTGCAACTTCAATGCGCATTTTCTTTTGAATTAACTGAGATACTACCCTGCCCCGGGTTTATATCAAAGGTTTTGATCGTTTTAGAACAGAAAACTCCTACTTCTTTGGCTCGAAGGGGTTGACTAGGGATTAACTTCCTTATAACTCCAGTGTTTGGGAATTGAAAGAAATGCATGTACATCATCAGCAAGGTCTGTTCAAAAGCATACTGTATAAGATCATGGTATTGTTTCGTCATCCTCCCTCTAAAGGCTCACAGCTTTTTATCAAGAGTCAAATATCATAAAGAAAAGCATAAGAGTAATGAAACGAATGGATGAATTCAAGACAAACATATGCAATGCATTAATGAAAACAGAGTTTAACATCAACAGATAATTGTTTGACAGCAAAAGAAATTACAACTTTGAAAATTCAAAAAGAAGTAAAAGTCTTTCAGTTTGAGCTTCATCACTTCAAGCGGAGAACCCTTTAACGAAAGATTTTCATCTCGCCGTCTGGCATGAATTCCAACACTCCAATGTCGATCAGATCTTGAATCTTGTTCTTCAAGGTCCAACAGTCGTTGGTGTCGTGTCCCGGGCTGTAGGAGTGGTAAACACAATGCGTCGGGATTATAGTGAGGAGAGGAGATATTGAGCTTCTGAGGAGGGTCCTTTACGGTAAGCAAATTGACCTCCAACAGGCGCTTCAGTATGAAGAATGATGGTATTTCAGTCTCCGTAAACTGTCTTCCCGACGTTTCTTGCTTACGCCGATTGCCCCGTTGACGCTGGCGAGGTTGTTGATGGGTTTGTGACCCTGAAGCAAGCAAAGGAGCTTTCCCTTTGTCTTCTGGAATGGATGGAGGCTGAGCGGTGACTTGCTCTTCGACCTCAGATGTTTGCCCCAGTTGGTTGTTTGGAAGCAGTTGGCGGACAAGAACTCTGAGTTCCTCTTGTCTTTGGGATAGGTCTTGGATGAGAGCCATCTGGCCCACCAACTGTCCCATCACTTGGGTCCTCAAGGTTGTCAGATCAAACTGCAGCTCCACAATCTGATCACTCCTGGCATTGTTGGAATTCCCCAAGCCCTTTGTGAGGAGAGCTTTCATCTCTTCTTGCCCCAGAGACAAGTTCAGGAACATCTCTTGCAGCTGAGCAGTCTGGTCTTGGATGTCTTTGACAGACCTTTCTAGAGCCATCTCTTGCTGAAATAAACAGCAGGAGAGTAAGGAAACCTGAAAAAGGAAAAACTGTCAAAATGCAATGCATGATATGTGGATGCATGCTTTCAAGGATCTCTTGGGGTAAACACAAGAAAATGTTAGAGGTTGAACTTCGATCTTTGATTGGAGAACTTTGCACCGGTGGATGTCTTTCCACGAGAATCAAGCTCACCATGTCAAGTGGGTCATAGCCACTGATTCAAGTTGTTGCACTTGATCTTTGACTGGAGAGCTTTGTATCGGTGGATGTCTTTCCACGAGAATCAAGCTCACCATGTCGAGTGGGTCATAGCCACTGATTCAAGTTGTTGCACTTGAACTTTGACTGGATTGGTTAGAGGAGAAACCCCTTTACCTCTTGGTAGACGTCTGGTTCAATGTAACCCTGCATCAAAAGAACCCTCGAGATCCTTGAAATGGTTATTGAAAATGCTATGGTATGATGTTATGATGTTATGTACATGTATGCACAAGCAAGTGAGTGTATACACAGGCAAACATATTCACACAAAGCAAACAAGTCCTTAGGTTTAGGCTTGCATGGGGTTCAGGTACTACCCTCTTTCAGTTCGTTGGTTAAAACCTGTCCTATCAAAAGTAAACGGGTTCTAGAGGATCTCATATCATTGGCTACCCTCAATCGGTCATAACTCCAGCATCGCAATCTTTTCTCGCGGCCAGAACCATCTCGAGAGTTTAGCCTCAATGAGTGTAGCATACTGCTACTGTTCTAATGGCCAAGTTGGTCAATTTAGGGTTCTAAGGTCGGTTGGTGCTTAATGACTCCTTGGAAGACCCATATTCTCCCCGTTTCAACACGAGGGATATCGGTACAGACCAAGGCGCCACACCAACGTAACCACTGCTTCACCCATGTCGGTATACGCCGGACAGGTCCCTCACAGATTATGCTACCTAAAAGGGTATTCCCCAGATCCGGGTTAGGATCTATGAAACTCCGATACAAATCCCATAAATGTAAAAGCAAACAAAACAATCAATTGAAAAATAAAGGTGATTTAAACCCTAAGGTAACCCCACTTTAAAATCATCCCCAGCAGAGTCGCCAGTTCTGTGATACGGTGGGAGAACTGACTATGGTTTTGCGTTCGTATTCGCACTTGTGCGGTTGAGCAAGAGTCGCCACCGACTTTTTATTTTATCCTAAAGGAAAGGTTAAAAAAGCACAGCAAAAACCTTTTGAGATATTTCGTGGGTCCGGGGGGTAGATTATGAAAAGGGAAGGTATTAGCACCCTTTTCATCCATGGTTATCCATGGGCTCTTAGTTACTTGGTTTTTTTAGATCACTTGCCTTGATTTTTGATTGCTTGAAATTGTGGTGTGTGTGTGTGTTTTGAAAATGTTTTTGAAGAAGATGCCTTGTCTTAGGCGACCAATGTTTTTGACTCGTGTTTGAGTGTTTTACAAAAGTGTGTATCTTTTCGAAAAGATGTTTCAAAATGTTTTGAGAGTTTGTTTGAAAGTGTTGTGGATTATGGTTTTTGAAAAGAAGGCAAGCGTTTTTGCAAGTTGATCTCAAGTAACTAAGAGTTTTGTCTACCCTATTGTACTCAAAGGTTTTTGTTATGTTTTAACCCTTTTTAACAATTTTGTTCCACCATTGAATTTGATGGACAATCTTGCGTTTAGGAAGTTTATTCGGGACGGGCGCGGGTCGTCGTATGGACCATGAATGCAATGGTGCCAAGTGTCTTTGGCAATTTGCTTTGAAGGGACTATGATCATTCCGTTTAGGCAACATTCGAAAGCGTCATCGAGGGACTTATGATCATTTGAATTTGTTTTGCCAAAGATACTCGACGTGCAAACATGGCCCATTTTGGAAGGCAACATGTGGGATTACCCTAGAGGGTGCAAGTGTGATTGTGTATTGATTTCATATATTTGTCTTGTATTAGGTTATCTAGCGTTTGATTTTATGTACATGCAAACCCTAGGTCTAACCATGGTATAATTGAAAGCGGTAAATTGCGAAAATGTAAAATCTACGCTATTACAAAGTTAGTATCCGGGAGTGGGGGTACAAGTTTATGAATGGGGATGAGACTTATAGTATCCAATAAGTTACAACCAAATCGAATTTGCGATCAAATGTAAATATCGAATGTACAAATATAAGATAAACAAATGTGTATAGGGCAATGTGAACGTATTTGTATTGTACAAGTATAAGATGTATTGTGTAAGTGTGAAATTAATGTGTATTGAGATATTTGTTTTGACCTAAATATGCATTTAATGAATCTTTGATTTGTATATTTTTAATATGTACAAAAGAAAAATGTTTTAATTGGATGTTCAAGTTCTAATTATATTATGTATGAAATTGCGTCTTTGTTATTATATACAAAAATGTTTTAATTAAGTGTTCAAGAGTTTAATATTAGAAAAAAAAATGTATTTTATCTATTATGTACAAAAGTATTTTTAATTGAAAGAATAGAAAAGTATTTTCAATTTTTATTATATGAAAAAAAAGTATCTTTATTATTTATGTACAAAGTAAAATTAAATTAGATATTTTAGATAAAAAGTGTTTTAATATGTTTTAGTATTAATATGATTTTGTAAAGAAAAAAAAGGAGTATATTGTTTATATAAAAAAGAAGTTAATATTAATGTTTTGTTAAAAAAAAAGCAATTTAATGGGCTTGGATGTTCAGAAACGGGCAAGGCCCATGTTTGATTCAACAATTTTAGGGTTTGTGGAATATTTTCAATTGGGACAAAGGCTTAGGGTTTGTTAGGCGCGCCGTTCACTTGCTCGTTGTCTTCTCCGTTCATCCTCGTCTGAGCTCCTCTTGCCTATGGCTTCTGAACACAGCTCCCTGCGTGGTTGTCAAGCGCCACCGTCTGCTCCTCCACCCTCCATAGTCGAGCCCGATAATGACAATCGAAGGTGATCACCTCTCGTTTTACATTCTTTTTTAGTTCGCGCGTGTGAGCTAACAGTCTTTTACAGTTTCTAACTTTGTTTATGCTTTGTGAGATGCTTTAAGGAAAGGGAAGAGTTTTACCTTCTTGGAGACGGAAATTTTTTGGAGATGGAGGAGGAGTTTGAACCGGAGGCGCGTTGGACGGCTGAGAGCGACTGTGTGATGAAGCTGGAAGCTAGCTTGGGAAAACTTGGTACTTTTACCTTTTTGCCATTTTTTAGGGTTTTGATGATGATATTGACTGAAAAATCCCTTATCTTCTTTCTTCTTCTCTTCTACTGTATGTTGCCTTGAACGTCCCTCTCTTCTTCTGATTTTGCCCCTTTGTGTTGGTTGAAATGTGATGCTTGATGTGTTATTGTTGCTTCTGTGGGTTGCCTTATTCTGCTTGCCCAATGATGAGCACTTCCTCTGAGGGCCCGATGTTTGGGTTTGGAAATAGTTTTGGTTTTGACAGGTTAAGGCTTTTTGGATTAGGCAGGTTGTGATGGTTTAAGCAGGTTTTTGACAGGCAGGGTGAGTTAGCTTCAGGCAGGGTTGTGGTGTAGCTTGCCTATGCAGGTTTTTTGCTTGAAGTTTTATGCCTTTCAGGCTTGACTTCAGCAGGTTTGGGATATGCAGGTTATGGTTAATGCAGGTTATGGTGAGGCTTGGCCTGAACTGGTGTTTGTATATGTTTTATGGTTTATGCAGTATGGTGAGGTTTTTGATAGGTTTTTACTGATGCAAGTTATGGGTTTAGACAGGTTATGGGTTTAGACAGGTTATGGTTGTTAGGCTTGACAGGCCTGTAGAGGTTTTTGTTCCTTCTTTTGAACTGTGTTGTGTTTAGTTTGGTTGCAGGTTATCTTAGGCCAAGGCTTATGCAAGTTTAGGTTTTTGACAGGATGCAGGTTATGTTGGTATGGTTGTTCAGGTTTGAGGTTATGAACGATGTAGGCAAGGCTTCAGCAGGTTATGCTTGCAGTAGGTTTGTGCTTGGCTTCAGGTTTGAACTTGGTTTATCAGGTTTTTGGTTGGTTTGCTTCAGGCCAGGACCTTGTAGTTTGTATCTCTGTCTCTGTTTTTTATGCAGTGGGGAGTCTTTGTATATTTTCTTGTATCTGTCCTGCTGAACTGTGTTGTTCTTGTGTTATATCTATTTTTCCTATGCCTGCCTAAAGCCTAAAACCTGCATCTTTTCTCTCTCTCTCTCTCTTAGTACAGTTGGATATCTTATAATATGATTCTTTTCTGTACTTTATTCTGAAAGTGGCCACTGGGAAATGATGAGAAGTGAAGCTTGCTTGCATACAGTTTCTTACTTCTGCATTCTTTATCTTCTTGACAGCTTTTGTGCTTTTTGATATCTTTCAAAATCTTCTCTTGACAGCTTTTGTGTAGACTCTTTGGTACTTTGACAACAAACTGTACTTTTTTTGATTTTTTCAGTTTGGTTGAACTTGAACTATGCAGTTTGAAATCTTGAATTTATGCATTTTGACATTTTGCATTTTTTCAACTTTGCATAAAAATTCTTCCCTCTTTGTGAACCGGGAGAAATCCCGTGATTTGCAGATAGGGTTAACTGATCCCAGTCAGTGGCCCTTAATGATGACTGCAAATTTTATCTGTCTTTTTTTAATTTAACTGCTTATTGACTTTTCTCCTTTCTTTTGCAGGTGAAAAAGTTGGATGGAGAGGAATAAAGTGAAGCATGAAGAATTTAGAAATAAATAGGATAGTTTTCTTTTTTTATTTAAATTTGAATCAATGTAAAACCAATGTTTGTAATTAAATTCCAAACATCAATTGTACAGTTAATTTAAAGATAAATAAAAGTTTCCATTATCCGGTTTAATTCTGTTTTCTCTCTTTATTGTTTATTTATTTATTTAAAACTCTTTGAATTAAAATAATTAAAAAATAAATTTCAATCACTTAATTTAGAATAATAAATAATTTAAATAAAACAATGTCTTAGTAATTGATCAGTTAATCCTGGCTTTTCCAATATTCAAAGCAAAGTAACAGTTAACCGAAACAAACCAAACAGGCGCATTCCCTCTTCACTGATTCTTTGCCAAGCACTGTAGATTCAATACTGCATATTTCTTTTGACTGGCTCAAACAAACCAACGTGAATTCAAATCAACTGTCTCTTTTACTGATTAAATCAAAACAATGCGAATTTAACCCGAATCTCGGAATAAACCGCAAAGTACTGTGGAATTTTACCCTTTCTGAGAATATGCCTATGAAACCTTAATTCCTGATTAAATGCCAAATAACGTTCGCCTGATCAAAATTGAGCCAAAATCAACCAAAACCCTAAGCCAACTGTTTGAACTGTTCTAGAGTCAGTAAAACCCTAATTTTGCTTGACTGACAAGAAAAAGTCCGTTTGTCCGATTCTTGAGCCAGTTTAAAAAATCGGGAAATGCCTGAAGCTGAGGTTTCTTGTGGAATTAATGCGAGGGCAAATTTTGGGGTACAACAGTTGCCCCTGTTCAATCTTCTTGGACCTGAAGAGTTAGATTGGCAAGTTTGCCTTTCGCGACTTGAAGGTAAAAGAAGATTGGACACTAAAGTGCCCAGAAAATTTGCACTCGGCGATGTGACGGTAGAGGTGAATGGGCTTAAAGATGCCATTTGGTGATGGGCTTAAAGATGCCATCTGGTGCGAGAGAATCTTGTCGGGGGATGGGCTTAGAGATGCCATCTGGTGACTGCTGGTAGGAGGATGGGCTTATAAATGCCATCTGGACATGTTGAACTGTATGTCAATGGTGAGTGGACAAGTATCAGAAGGGCCTCCATGTTTTGGAACATCTCTGAATCGGGGTCCGAACAAGCAACAGATTGACGTCCATATCTGGAGAATCTGTAAACTATTTTCAGGAGTTAGGATTGAATAAGCAATAGAGCAACGTCCGTTGTTGGGAAGCGTCCGCAAACTGTTTTCAAAAGTTGAGAAGAGTCTGAACAAGTCGGTAGATTGACGTCCGTTGTAGGGAAGAATCCGTAAGCTGTTTTCAGAAGTTGAGAAGAGTCTGAACAAGTTGGTAGATTGACATCCGTTGTAGGGAAGAATCCGTAAACTGTTTTCAAAAGTCTTGAAGTTGAAGAGGAACCGGTGTAGGGTTTCCTGATGATGCGTCCAAATGAATCTGGAATAAGTATCAGAATGTCGCCGTGTCCGGGTCACATCTGAACTATTTCTGGATGAATCTTGGGAGATGATCTGTGTCTGTCGACTGCTCTTACCTGAAAAGTAAAGGGTTAGCCGTATGCAATGTTATGATGCATGATGCAATGTACGTGACATCAATGTTTATGACATGAATATGATGAATGCGCATGTAAGCTGATGAGCTAATCTTGCTGAGGATAACGAATCCGAGATGGCTGAAGATAAAAGCATCTTGACTGCTGCCGGGGAAAATAAATCCTCTGGTTGCTACTGTGGAGGAGAGTTCCTGATGACCTCTACTGGGGAGTTCCAAACTAGTAGACTCATGCTGGGGAGCCAGATTGAGAATCTTCAGCTTGATGGGAAGTAACTCTGGCGACTTCACTGGGGAACTCAAGATTTTCCCTCTCCAAAACTCGGTGGGGAGAAGGTTCAATGGTCTGGCTCCGCTGGGGATAATGATTTGAAGTTTTAGCTTTGCTGGGGATAACGAAACTTGACTCTGAGTGGATCTAGCTCGAGAAGAATCTGAACAAGCGATAGGTTAACATCCGTTACTTGGAGAACCCGTGAACTGTTTTCAGAAATCTTGAGATTGAATCAGCAATAGAGCCGCATCCGTTGTTGGGAAGCGTCCGTAAACTAATTTCAAAGGTTGCATCTGAACAAGCTGATAGATTAACATCCGTTGTTGGGAAGAATCCATAAACTGTTTTCAGAAGTCTTGAAGAAGAATCTGAACAAGTGATAGGTTAACATCCGTTTACTTGGAGAACCCGTGAACTATTTTCAGAAATCTTGAAGTTGAATCAGCAATAGAGACGCATCCGTTGTTGGGAAGCGTACGTAAACTAAATTCAAAGGTTGAGAAGAGTCTGAACAAGTTGGTAGATTAACATCCGTTGTTGGGAAGAATCCGTAAACTTGTTTCAGAAGTCTTGAAGAGGAACCGGTGTAGGGGTTCCTGATGATGAGCTTGTGTAAAACTGCATCGGTTTTTGAACACTTTTGACATTCGAATTCCCCAAGTGATGATGTAGATAAATTCCTGGCTTATTACAGGTGTTGGTCTACAATCGGTCGTTCACAGATGTTTTCCTGGGTTGTTACAGGTGTTGATCTGGAATTCTTCAGACATGCCCTGGCTGGATACAGGAATCGAATCTGGAAAGGTGATAGTTGACAGATATGCCCTGGCTGGATACAGGAATCGAATCTTCAAACTCTTCAGACGTGCCCTGGCTAGATACAGGAGTCGAGTCTGGAAATGTGGTCAACAGATATGCCCTGGCTGGATACAGGAGTCGAATCTGGAAATAGTCGTCAACAGATATGCCCTGGCTGGATACAGGAATCGAATCCTCAAACTCTTCAGACGTGCCCTGGCTAGATACAGGAATCGAGTCTGGAAATGGTCGTCAACAGATATGCCCTGGCTGGATACAAGAGTCGAATCTGGAAATGTTGTCAACAGATATGCCCTGGTTGGATACAGGAGTCGAATCTGGAAATGTTGTAGTTGATTTGTTGAACACTTTTGACATTCGAATGCCCCAAGTGGTGGTGAAGGAGTCTTGAATCAGATTACTCTGCATATTGAGAGATTTCTTGAAATCTTGACTGGACTGCCCCAGGTTAATTGAACTTTGAAGGACCTGTTGGATCTTGACTGGACTGTCCCAGGTTAATTGAATTGTGACATGCCATGCCCCTTGTTGATAGGAGATTTGATGGAAGTGTTATCCTCTTGAAGTGATTTTGACTTACTGAGAGAGTTTTCGTTCCTCCGAACATTCGCTGTATGAATTTCTTCGCTGTCAAACAAATAGTCAAATGCAAATAGTGATATTCAAGCAATGTAAAGTTTATGCTTGTCTTGAAGTTTTTTTTTTCGTTTTGAAAAATGCGTTTTTAGCAGAAAACTTTTCATAAGACAAGTCAACACAAGATTTAGAGTAAAGCCCTACAGGAGTCAGGATACCTTTTGTAACAGTATGCTTTCGAACTAACCCGTGCTTCAATTAGGACTTTTGAAGGGTTGTAACGTGGCCCGGTTCACGGTTTAAGAAACAAAGGATAAAGGCTCAAAGTATATTTGTACCCACCCGCTCTTCGTGATGTTCTCCAACCTAAGCTCAGTTAATTGCGTCATACTCTATTTTGAGTTTGGAACGACTTTTGGGCGATGGTTCACCAGTTTGAATTTGGGGGAGACAGTCATCATCTCCTTTTTTCTTTTCCAACACTTTTCATGTTGTTGAGGATTTTGTAATGACCTCACTATTTTTATTTTGATTTGTTATCCCTAACTTTTGCCTGACTGTTCCCATTTTCGGGATTACTGTCAGCGGGATGCCCCAACTTTCTTAAGCCTCCTTTACAGGTTTTGGCTCGGTGGGCTTTTTTTTCTCTCTTTTTTGAGAGATTGACTGTCTATGTGATAGGGAACCACCCTTGTATTTTGATTCCAAAGGAATGCTTTCTTTTTTGACGTCGTTCATTGTATTAAGAACTGAGAATTTGCAACTTCAATGCGCATTTTCTTTTGAATTAACTGAGATACTACCCTGCCCCGGGTTTATATCAAAGGTTTTGATCGTTTTAGAACAGAAAACTCCTACTTCTTTGGCTCGAAGGGGTTGACTAGGGATTAACTTCCTTATAACTCCAGTGTTTGGGAATTGAAAGAAATGCATGTACATCATCAGCAAGGTCTGTTCAAAAGCATACTGTATAAGATCATGGTATTGTTTCGTCATCCTCCCTCTAAAGGCTCACAGCTTTTTATCAAGAGTCAAATATCATAAAGAAAAGCATAAGAGTAATGAAACGAATGGATGAATTCAAGACAAACATATGCAATGCATTAATGAAAACAGAGTTTAACATCAACAGATAATTGTTTGACAACAAAAGAAATTACAACTTTGAAAATTCAAAAAGAAGTAAAAGTCTTTCAGTTTGAGCTTCATCACTTCAAGCGGAGAACCCTTTAACGAAAGATTTTCATCTCGCCGTCTGGCATGAATTCCAACACTCCAATGTCGATCAGATCTTGAATCTTGTTCTTCAAGGTCCAACAGTCGTTGGTGTCGTGTCCCGGGCTGTAGGAGTGGTAAACACAGAATGCGTCGGGATTATAGTGAGGAGAGGAGATATTGAGCTTCTGAGGAGGGTCCTTTACGGTAAGCAAATTGACCTCCAACAGGCGCTTTAGTATGAAGAATGATGGTATTTCAGTCTCCGTAAATTGTCTTCCCGACGTTTCTTGCTTACGCCGATTGCCCCGTTGACGCTGGCGAGGTTGTTGATGGGTTTGTGACCCTGAAGCAAGCAAAGGAGCTTTCCCTTTGTCTTCTGGAATGGATGGAGGCTGAGCGGTGACTTGCTCTTCGACCTCAGATGTTTTCCCCAGTTGGTTGTTTGGAAGCAGTTGGCGGACAAGAACTCTGAGTTCCTCTTGTCTTTGGGATAGGTCTTGGATGAGAGCCATCTGGCCCACCAACTGTCCCATCACTTGGGTCCTCAAGGTTGTCAGATCAAACTGCAGCTCCACAATCTGATCACTCCTGGCATTGTTGGAATTCCCCAAGCCCTTTGTGAGGAGAGCTTTCATCTCTTCTTGCCCCAGAGACAAGTTCAGGAACATCTCTTGCAGCTGAGCAGTCTGGTCTTGGATGTCTTTGACAGACCTTTCTAGAGCCATCTCTTGCTGAAATAAACAGCAGGAGAGTAAGGAAACCTGAAAAAGGAAAAACTGTCAAAATGCAATGCATGATATGTGGATGCATGCTTTCAAGGATCTCTTGGGGTAAACACAAGAAAATGTTAGAGGTTGAGCTTCGATCTTTGATTGGAGAACTTTGCACCGGTGGATGTCTTTTCACGAGAATCAAGCTCACCATGTCAAGTGGGTCATAGCCACTGATTCAAGTTGTTGCACTTGATCTTTGACTGGAGAGCTTTGTATCGGTGGATGTCTTTCCACGAGAATCAAGCTCACCATGTCGAGTGGGTCATAGCCACTGATTCAAGTTGTTGCACTTGAACTTTGACTGGATTGGTTAGAGGAGAAACCCCTTTACCTCTTGGTAGACGTCTGGTTCAATGTAACCCTGCATCAAAAGAACCCTTGAGATCCTTGAAATGGTTATTGAAAATGCTATGGTATGATGTTATGATGTTATGTACATGTATGCACAAGCAAGTGAGTGTATACACAGGCAAACATATTCACACAAAGCAAACAAGTCCTTAGGTTTAGGCTTGCATGGGGTTCAGGTACTACCCTCTTTCAGTTCGTTGGTTAAAACCTGTCCTATCAAAAGTAAACGGGTTCTAGAGGATCTCATATCATTGGCTACCCTCAATCGGTCATAACTCCAGCATCGCAATCTTTTCTCGCGGCCAGAACCATCTCGAGAGTTTAGCCTCAATGAGTGTAGCATACTGCTACTGTTCTAATGGCCAAGTTGGTCAATTTAGGGTTCTAAGGTCGGTTGGTGCTTAATGACTCCTTGGAAGACCCATATTCTCCCCGTTTCAACACGAGGGATATCGGTACAGACCAAGGCGCCACACCAACGTAGCCACTGCTTCACCCATGTCGGTATACGCCGGACAGGTCCCTCACAGATTATGCTACCTAAAAGGGTATTCCCCAGATCCGGGTTAGGATCTATGAAACTCCGATACAAAGCCCATAAATGTAAAAGCAAACAAAACAATCAATTGAAAAATAAAGGTGATCTAAACCCTAAGGTAACCCCACTTTAAAATCATCCCCAGCAGAGTCGCCAGTTCTGTGATACGGTGGGAGAACTGACTATGGTTTTGCGTTCGTATTCGCACTTGTGCGGTTGAGCAAGAGTCGCCACCGACTTTTTATTTTATCCTAAAGGAAAGGTTAAAAAAGCACAGCAAAAACCTTTTGAGATATTTCGTGGGTCCGGGGGGTAGATTATGAAAAGGGAAGGTATTAGCACCCTTTTCATCCATGGTTATCCATGGGCTCTTAGTTACTTGGTTTTTTTAGATCACTTGCCTTGATTTTTGATTGCTTGAAATTGTGGTGTGTGTGTGTGTTTTGAAAATGTTTTTGAAGAAGATGCCTTGTCTTAGGCGACCAATGTTTTTGACTCGTGTTTGAGTGTTTTACAAAAGTGTGTATCTTTTCGAAAAGATGTTTCAAAATGTTTTGAGAGTTTGTTTGAAAGTGTTGTGGATTGTGGTTTTTGAAAAGAAGGCAAGCGTTTTTGCAAGTTGATCTCAAGTAACTAAGAGTTTTGTCTACCCTATTGTACTCAAAGGTTTTTGTTATGTTTTAACCCTTTTTAACAATTTTGTTCCACCATTGAATTTGATGGACAATCTTGCGTTTAGGAAGTTTATTCGGGACGGGCGCGGGTCGTCGTATGGACCATGAATGCAATGGTGCCAAGTGTCTTTGGCAATTTGCTTTGAAGGGACTATGATCATTCCGTTTAGGCAACATTCGAAAGCGTCATCGAGGGACTTATGATCATTTGAATTTGTTTTGCCAAAGATACTCGACGTGCAAACATGGCCCATTTTGGAAGGCAACATGTGGGATTACCCTAGAGGGTGCAAGTGTGATTGTGTATTGATTTCATATATTTGTCTTGTATTAGGTTATCTAGCGTTTGATTTTATGTACATGCAAACCCTAGGTCTAACCATGGTATAATTGAAAGCGGTAAATTGCGAAAATGTAAAATCTACGCTATTACAAAGTTAGTATCCGGGAGTGGGGGTACAAGTTTATGAATGGGGATGAGACTTATAGTATCCAATAAGTTACAACCAAATCGAATTTGCGATCAAATGTAAATATCGAATGTACAAATATAAGATAAACAAATGTGTATAGGGCAATGTGAACGTATTTGTATTGTACAAGTATAAGATGTATTGTGTAAGTGTGAAATTAATGTGTATTGGGATATTTGTTTTGACCTAAATATGCATTTAATGAATCTTTGATTTGTATATTTTTAATATGTACAAAAGAAAAATGTTTTAATTGGATGTTCAAGTTCTAATTATATTATGTATGAAATTGCGTCTTTGTTATTATATACAAAAATGTTTTAATTAAGTGTTCAAGAGTTTAATATTAGAAAAAAAATGTATTTTATCTATTATGTACAAAAGTATTTTTAATTGAAAGAATAGAAAAGTATTTTCAATTTTTATTATATGAAAAAAAAGTATCTTTATTATTTATGTACAAAGTAAAATTAAATTAGATATTTTAGATAAAAAGTGTTTTAATATGTTTTAGTATTAATATGATTTTGTAAAGAAAAAAAAAAGGAGTATATTGTTTATATAAAAAAGAAGTTAATATTAATGTTTTGTTAAAAAAAAAGCAATTTAATGGGCTTGGATGTTCAGAAACGGGCAAGGCCCATGTTTGATTCAACAATTTTAGGGTTTGTGGAATATTTTCAATTGGGACAAAGGCTTAGGGTTTGTTAGGCGCGCCGTTCACTTGCTCGTTGTCTTCTCCGTTCATCCTCGTCTGAGCTCCTCTTGCCTATGGCTTCTGAACACAGCTCCCTGCGTGGTTGTCAAGCGCCACCGTCTGCTCCTCCACCCTCCATAGTCGAGCCCGATAATGACAATCGAAGGTGATCACCTCTCGTTTTACATTCTTTTTTAGTTCGCGCGTGTGAGCTAACAGTCTTTTACAGTTTCTAACTTTGTTTATGCTTTGTGAGATGCTTTAAGGAAAGGGAAGAGTTTTACCTTCTTGGAGACGGAAATTTTTTGGAGATGGAGGAGGAGTTTGAACCGGAGGCGCGTTGGACGGCTGAGAGCGACTGTGTGATGAAGCTGGAAGCTAGCTTGGGAAAACTTGTTACTTTTACCTTTTTGCCATTTTTTAGGGTTTTGATGATGATATTGACTGAAAAATCCCTTATCTTCTTTCTTCTTCTCTTCTACTGTATGTTGCCTTGAACGTCCCTCTCTTCTTCTGATTTTGCCCCTTTGTGTTGGTTGAAATGTGATGCTTGATGTGTTATTGTTGCTTCTGTGGGTTGCCTTATTCTGCTTGCCCAATGATGAGCACTTCCTCTGAGGGCCCGATGTTTGGGTTTGGAAATAGTTTTGGTTTTGACAGGTTAAGGCTTTTTGGATTAGGCAGGTTGTGATGGTTTAAGCAGGTTTTTGACAGGCAGGGTGAGTTAGCTTCAGGCAGGGTTGTGGTGTAGCTTGCCTATGCAGGTTTTTTGCTTGAAGTTTTATGCCTTTCAGGCTTGACTTCAGCAGGTTTGGGATATGCAGGTTATGGTTAATGCAGGTTATGGTGAGGCTTGGCCTGAACTGGTGTTTGTATATGTTTTATGGTTTATGCAGTATGGTGAGGTTTTTGATAGGTTTTTACTGATGCAAGTTATGGGTTTAGACAGGTTATGGGTTTAGACAGGTTATGGTTGTTAGGCTTGACAGGCCTGTAGAGGTTTTTGTTCCTTCTTTTGAACTGTGTTGTGTTTAGTTTGGTTGCAGGTTATCTTAGGCCAAGGCTTATGCAAGTTTAGGTTTTTGACAGGATGCAGGTTATGTTGGTATGGTTGTTCAGGTTTGAGGTTATGAACGATGTAGGCAAGGCTTCAGCAGGTTATGCTTGCAGTAGGTTTGTGCTTGGATTCAGGTTTGAACTTGGTTTATCAGGTTTTTGGTTGGTTTGCTTCAGGCCAGGACCTTGTAGTTTGTATCTCTGTCTCTGTTTTTTATGCAGTGGGGAGTCTTTGTATATTTTCTTGTATCTGTCCTGCTGAACTGTGTTGTTCTTGTGTTATATCTATTTTTCCTATGCCTGCCTAAAGCCTAAAACCTGCATCTTTTCTCTCTCTCTCTCTTAGTACAGTTGGATATCTTATAATATGATTCTTTTCTGTACTTTATTCTGAAAGTGGCCACTGGGAAATGATGAGAAGTGAAGCTTGCTTGCATACAGTTTCTTACTTCTGCATTCTTTATCTTCTTGACAGCTTTTGTGCTTTTTGATATCTTTCAAAATCTTCTCTTGACAGCTTTTGTGTAGACTCTTTGGTACTTTGACAACAAACTGTACTTTTTTTGATTTTTTCAGTTTGGTTGAACTTGAACTATGCAGTTTGAAATCTTGAATTTATGCATTTTGACATTTTGCATTTTTTCAACTTTGCATAAAAATTCTTCCCTCTTTGTGAACCGGGAGAAATCCCGTGATTTGCAGAGAGGGTTAACTGATCCCAGTCAGTGGCCCTTAATGATGACTGCAAATTTTATCTGTCTTTTTTCAATTTAACTGCTTATTGACTTTTCTCCTTTCTTTTGCAGGTGAAAAAGTTGGATGGAGAGGAATAAAGTGAAGCATGAAGAATTTAGAAATAAATAGGATAGTTTTCTTTTTTTATTTAAATTTGAATCAATGTAAAACCAATGTTTGTAATTAAATTCCAAACATCAATTGTACAGTTAATTTAAAGATAAATAAAAGTTTCCATTATCCGGTTTAATTCTGTTTTCTCTCTTTATTGTTTATTTATTTATTTAAAACTCTTTGAATTAAAATAATTGAAAAATAAATTTCAATCACTTAATTTAGAATAATAAATAATTTAAATAAAACAATGTCTTAGTAATTGATCAGTTAATCCTGGCTTTTCCAATATTCAAAGCAAAGTAACAGTTAACCGAAACAAACCAAACAGGCGCATTCCCTCTTCACTGATTCTTTGCCAAGCACTGTAGATTCAATACTGCATATTTCTTTTGACTGGCTCAAACAAACCAACGTGAATTCAAATCAACTGTCTCTTTTACTGATTAAATCAAAACAATGCGAATTTAACCCGAATCTCGGAATAAACCGCAAAGTACTGTGGAATTTTACCCTTTCTGAGAATATGCCTATGAAACCTTAATTCCTGATTAAATGCCAAATAACGTTCGCCTGATCAAAATTGAGCCAAAATCAACCAAAACCCTAAGCCAACTGTTTGAACTGTTCTAGAGTCAGTAAAACCCTAATTTTGCTTGACTGACAAGAAAAAGTCCGTTTGTCCGATTCTTGAGCCAGTTTAAAAAATCGGGAAATGCCTGAAGCTGAGGTTTCTTGTGGAATTAATGCGAGGGCAAATTTTGGGGTACAACACCGTGTAAACTTAATTTCTCGCACTTTACTTTACTTCTTTATTTTCTGTCAAAATCGGGTCCTGGATTAAATTTTGGCGATGTGGACCCGCGCCTTTGTAATAGTTTAGGAACTTTACATTTCTCGCAACTTTTTAACTGTTAATAATGGCATGCAAGAATGAATGATTAAAATAAAATAAACGCGTAGATCACCCATGGCATGACAAGACAAAAATCAATTAACATGACACACAAATCACACACCACCCCTAGGGTACGCCTCACTGTTGCCTTGCCTCGAAAGGTGATCGTCGAGTAGAGGATGTCTTAGTAAGTCCTCATGATCCGGGAATCTGGCATGAGGGTAGCTTCTAAGGTATCTTCCTATTGCTCTGGTGATCACCATGTCCCGAAACCTCGAATTGACCCGAACACCTCCAACGGTGGTGCTACCTACCTCTCAATGGCGGGATGGCACTACTTTAAAGGACATTTACACAGACGAATTCCTTAGGGTAGGTAGACGACTCTAGATACTTGCTCTAATTTCAAAAACAAATCAAAAATACTTTTCACACCGACACCTTTTCAAAAAGCTTTCGAAAGCATCTTTTCAAACACTCTTGAGGACCGATACAAGAGTCGAACTGAAATTTTCAAAGAAACTTTTTAAAACCCACAGTTGAAAAGAAAACAAACCATTTTTGAAAACACAAATGAGCAAGTATCTAAGAGCCCATGGATAACCATGGATAGAAAGGGTGCTAACACCTTCCCTTTCTATAACCTACCTCCCGAACCGAGAGCAATCTCTTTAAGGAATTTTTCTGTGCTTTTGTCCTTTCCATTTGGAGAAAATAAAAGACGGTGGCGACTCTTGCTTCTGCGACATTTCGCGAACCAGCGTTAAACAGTCAGTTCCAGATCCACCGATCACAGAACTGGAGACTCTGCTGGGGAATTATTATTAAAGTGAGGTGTACCTTAGGATAGCTCATACTTGTGTTTTCAATTGCTGTGTTTGTTTGCTTTATTATTGTGGGCTGCATCGGAGTTACATAGATCCTAACCCGGATCTGGGGATACCCTGTTAGGTAGCATAAGCTGTGAGGGACCTGTCCGGCGTAGACCGACATGGGTGAAGCAGTGGCTACGTTGGTGTGACACCTTGGTCTGTACCGATATCCCTTGTGTCACAACGAGGAGAATATGGGTCTTCTGAGGAGTCATTAAGCACCAACAACCTTAGAACCTTAAATGACACAACTTGGCCATTAGAACAGTAGCAGTATGCTACGCCCATTGAGGCTAAACTCTCGTGATGGTTCTGGCCGCAAGAAAAGATTGCGATGCTGGAGTTATGACCGATTGAGGGTAGTCAATGATATTGGGATCCTCTAAGAACCCGGTTACTTTGTTAGGATAGGTATGAACCAACAAACTGAAAGAGGGTAGTACCTAGACCTCATGCTGGCCTAAACTTTAAGGGCTTGCCTTGTGTGACTTGTGTGCCTTCGTACTTGACTATTTGCATGCTTGTTATCTGACACATGAACCACTTGCCGGTTTTGTTTATAGTCCTTAATTAGGACTCATAACAGGTTGTACTAAGTTTCTTGCAGGTTTTGTTGGGACTCATGACATGTCTTACTTGAGTTTCTTGCAGGTTTTGGTTTGCAGTCCTTAATTGGGACTCATAACAGGGTTACTTACATTACCCCATGCATAGCATAACATCATACCATTGCATACATCTTAACCCATTTCAAGGATCTCAAGGGCTTGTGATGCAGGTCATGGTGAATCAACTATCCCAGCAAGGGGCAAAGAGGATTTATTTTCCTCTAGACAAAGTTGTCAAGGGCTATGACCCACTTGATATGGTGAGCTTTGACACTTGAAGAAGGTTGCCCTAGCCAAGGTTGTCAGGGGCTATGACCCACTGGATATGGTGAGCCTTTGACCCTTGAAGAAGGACTCTCTACAACATGAAGTTCCTTCAATCAAGCTACCGGATCCCAATTCTAACAATTTTCTTGGTTCCCCCGCGAGATCCTTGAAAACATTGCATGCATATCATACACATCATTGCATAACAGGTATCCTTGTTGCAGGTCACTTACCTTTCTCGCTGTTTATTTCAGCAATGGCTTCCCAACAAGATAACCAGGACCTTCTTGCTCAAGAGACCCAGTTCAGGGAAATCTTTTTAAGCCTATCCCAGGGGCAGGAGGAGCTAAGGACACTTCTCACAGGGACTTTGGTCAGGAACAATGCTGAGGACGACAAGGACGAACGGCTGAAACGTCTACAAGCTGAGGTAAACACATTGAAAACCCAGATGCTGGGGCAAAGGGCTCTCATCCAAAGTTTAGCTCAGGAACAAGGAGAGCTGAGGGCCATGATCAGTCAGCTTCACCAAGACATGAAGCAACCAGCCCAAATCAGGGACCCAGTCATTAATCAACTTCCAAGAAGTCAAAAGTTTGGGCCTCTCCAAGCTGCTACTGCTTCACAGGTCCAACAACGACCTCGCCCAGAACAACAGACTAATCAGAGCAAACCAGACAAGCCTAAAAGGAAGTTCACCAAGCTCAACGTGTCACCGTCACAAGCTTTACAACAATTGTTGAGGTTGAATCTGGTGACGTTAAGGGACCCTCCTAAGAATCCCAATACAGCTTCCCCAAAATACAAGTCTAAGGAAAGATGTGCATACCACTCTGGCAGTCCAGGACATGACACCGACGACTGCTAGGCCCTGAAGAATAAGATCCAAGACCTGATTGAGGAAGGAGCTGTGGATTTCACCCAGATGGGCCAGGCTGAATGCTCCTGCCATCCCTATCGGATGCACCATTTGAAGTAGCAAACCCTGAGATGAAAAGACTTTTGTTCATTAGGATTTCCAAGTTGTAATTTTCTTTTGTTCAAGCATTTACTCATGATAAACATTGTTATTTCATTAATGCATCGTATATGTCTGTTTTGAAGCAATATATTCGTATTCACTATATGCAAATGATTTTCATATTTTTTCTGATGATCAACTCTCAATAATTCTAAGCCTCTTGAGGGAGGATGACGAAAACGATACCATGATCTACAGTATGCTTTTGAACAGACCCC
The DNA here is from genome assembly GCA_948472305.1 of Vicia faba. Classification (NCBI taxonomy): domain Eukaryota; kingdom Viridiplantae; phylum Streptophyta; class Magnoliopsida; order Fabales; family Fabaceae; genus Vicia; species Vicia faba. Next base: position 712,189,812 of record OX451738.1, read on the forward strand.
GCTGATGAGGTACAGGCATTGTTTCAATCCCCAAACACTGGAGTAATAAGGAAGATAATCCCTCGTCAACCCCTCTGAGCCAAAGAAGTAGGAGTTTTTTCTTTTCGAAAATTAAAACCCTTTATCATAACCTGGGGCAGGGTAGTTCTCTCAGTTGATCCAAGTGCATAACAAATGGCACCAAAAAGGTCCTTACAAAACAAAGAAAGACAATGATGGTTCCGAACAATCATACAGATAGGCAGTCATTATATCTCAAAAAATGAAAACCCAATAAGTCAAAACCTATGAAGGAGACTTACAAAACTGGGGCATCCCGCTGACTGTAATCACAAAAGAAACAGTTCAGGCAAAAAACAGGGATAACGAAATCAAAAAAAAGGAAAGAGGTCACACAAACCCTCAATAACAAAAAGGAATGACTGAATATTCAAAATAAACTGTCAATATCCGAACCATCACTGGTATATCAGAGCAAAAGACTCAACCAAGATCTAATGCACGATCAGCTGAGTTTAGGTTTGAAGAACATGACGAAGAGCGGGTGGGTACAAATACTTTGAGCCTTTATCCTTTGTTTCTTAAACCGTGAACCAGGCCACGTTATAACCCTTAAAAAGTCCTAGCTGAAGCATGGGTTAGCTCGAAAGCATACTGTCACGAAAGGTATCCTGACTCCTTAAGGCTTGCGGTAAAATAATGAGTTGACATCACAGTTTACAAAAAAAAATTCACTTGTTTTTATGAAAAAAATGCATTTTCAAAAACTTCAAGACAAACATAAGCTTTGCATTTCTGATATAACATTGTTTGCATATGACTATTTGTTCGAACAGCAAAGAAATTCGCATGAAGAATATCTAGTGAACAAAAGTACTTCCAACCAAGGGGCAGACGTGATCATTGTCCGTCATCTGGGGCAGTTAAGTCAAGATTCGGAGAATCTCTCAAATGCCCAATAGCCAGGGGAAAACCTCCCTCTGAGTCACTTGGGGCGTTGGACATGAATTCCAGCTGCGAATCTTGCACGATCAAACATCTTCTGGTGGTATGGCAACACAATGCTACTAACAGGGGCACCTTCCTACATTCTGAGAGCATGGACATAGTCGAAAAATACTGCGCATAATCAAAGACCCGCTAGGTTGACACACCTAGGCAAAAACAAGGGCTTCCCGGCGAACCAAAAGGGTTCGGGCAAAAATAAGGGATGAAATGAAAAATCTGTACACCCGGCAAGTCGAAAACCTGAAAAAGGCGGCTTGGGCAAAAATGGGTATCCCGGTGGACTGAAAACCCGAAAGGGCGGTCCAGGCAAAAATTAGGGATCAAAGCGTACGGCTATGTCCCGGCATCTCGTCACTTGCCTACCAGAAGAAGAGTCGTCAGGCGGCAGTCATCAAGCACCTCCACAGGTATCTTCTTCCCTCACCTCAGAAACAGGGGCAATAATGAGTTGTTCAGGCGATCCAGTTGCTCTGTCAACCAAAGTACCAAGGAAAGATCAATCAAAAGATGATTACCATCTACCTTTACAGCTTCAGATCAACACTGGTAACAAGCCAGGAAAATTCGGTGAACGACTGATCGTGGGTTAATATCCGAAACTAAACAGGACAATTATTTACTTGATCATCCTCAGGCAACCCTACACCGGTTCCTTTTATTTCAGAAGAAGTCTTACACGAACTCATTATCAGGCAACCCTACACCGGTTTCCTTCTCTATCTCCAGACGAAGTCTTACACGGGCTTATCTCAAGATGACCTTACCCCGGTTCATCCAGAAGTTTTACACGAACTTATCCTGAAGTAACCTTACCCCGGTTCCTCCAGAAGTCTTACACGGGCTTATCTCAAGATGACCTTACCCCGGTTCATCCAGAAGTTTTACACGAACTTATCCTGAAGTAACCTTACCCCGGTTCCTCCAGAAGTCTTACACGGACTTATCTCAAGATGACCTTACCCCGGTTCATCAAGAAGTTTTACACGAACTTATCCTGAAGTAACCTTACCCCGGTTCCTCCAGAAGTCTTACACGGACTTATCTCAAGATAACCTTACCCCGGTTCATCAAGAAGTTTTACACGAACTTATCCCGAAGAAACCCTACACAGGTTCTCTCTTTCCAAAGATGCAGTTTTACCCGGACTCATCATCAAGGTAACCCCACACAGGTTCCCCTCTCAAATTCCAGACGTAGTTTTACACGGACTCGTCATCAAGAAACCCTACACAGGTTCCCTCTCTCCAGACGTAGTTTTACACGGACTCGTCATCAAAAGTAACCCTACACAGGTTCCTTCTCCATTTCAGATGTAGTCTTATACATACTCATTACCAGTAAACCCTACACAGGTTTCCTCCCTCCAAAGATGCAGTTGTACATGAGCTCATCATCAGGCCTCCACCAGTATCTTCTCCCTCAGAAATAGGGGCAACAAAGAGTTGTCTAAGCAATCTAATTGTTCTGTCCTCCAAAGTATCAAGGTGGGTTCAGCTGAAGAACATAACCAGATATCTTAAATCCCCAGAGAGTGAGTCAGCAAGTCAATGCACTCTCCCCAAGCAAAGCTATTATGAGCCTTAAGGAAGTTGGGTATCCTCCAACAGATTTCAACATTCCCCAGCAGTACATGTATTCTTAACAAGCATCCCCGGCAGTCTTGGTCTAAAGATTGTTCCCCGGCGGTATATCAAACATTCGGTGGAATCACTTTCAAAACATCTCAAAACTTCCCCAAGAGAGTCCAATCCAGTTTCCCCAGGAAAGTTGGAATCCATCTCCCTAAGCAGTAAGCTTATCCCCAGTAGATTCTGGAAGCTTATCCTCTACAGAGCACGAACGCGTCCCCCGGCCTTATCCAAAGAGTTATTTCCCTACCAGGGTATAACTGGGTTATCCTCAGCTGAAAGCCACGGAAAGATCGTTCTCGACGAAGTCTTCTTATCCCCAGCGAAGTCTATCAACACTTCCAACACAACAATGGTATCCCCAGTAAAGTTACCATCAATATCTCAACAAAGTACCTCTCTCCCCACAGAGTATTGTTTCCCAGCAAGATCTTTAGAGTACCTTTCTCCCCGCAGAGTAATCCATTCGCCAAGTTTATCCCCCAACGGAGTTAGCTTCTCCTACCGGTATTCTTGCAACTATCATCCCCAGCGGAAGCTAAGATCTATTCTTCAACATCAGCCCAGGAATGACTTCCCGGCACCCGTCAAGGATTTATTTTCCTAAGACGAAAAGATACATTCATAAACATCACATTTTCATACATTATAGCATGCATATACGCATCATATCTTACAAATCTCATTTATGTTGAGAACATCATTGCTTGATCCATATCATGCATTGCATATGACTGACCTTTACCTTTCAGGAAAGATCCAGTTAAGTTCTCAAGCAATATTTCAAGCCTTCTCTGGTTCAGTCAGATCGACCCTAAGATCTCCCTGATTCTTATCCAGTTGAAGACATTTCAAGACCTAGACTGGTTCAGTTAAATCGACCCTAAGATTTTTCTGTTTCTTATCCAGTCAAAGGCCTTCTCTGGTTCAGTCAGATCGACCCTAAGATCTCCCTGATTCTTATCCAGTTGAAGACATTTCAAGACCTAGACCGGTTCAGTTAAATCGACCCTAAGATTTTTCTATTTCTTATCCAGTCAAAGGCCTTCTCTGGTTCAGTCAGATCGACCCTAAGATCTCCCTGATTCTTATCCAGTTGAAGACATTTCAAGACCTAGACCGGTTCAGTTAAATCGACCCTAAGATTTTCCTGTTTCTTATCCAGTCAAAGGCCTTCTCTGGTTCAGTCAGATCGACCCTAAGATCTCCCTGTTTCTTATCCAGTTGAAGATTTCAAGACCTTGACCGGTTCAGTTAAATCGACCCTAAGATTTTCCTGTTTCTTATCCAGTCAAAGGCCTTCTCTGGTTCAGTCAGATCGACCCTAAGATCTCTCTGTTTCTTATCCAGTTGAAGATTTCAAGACCTTGACCGGTTTAGTTAAATCGACCCTAAGATTTTCCTGTTTCTTATCCAGTTAAAGGCCTTCTCTGGTTCAGTCAGATCGACCCTAAGATCTCTCTGTTTCTTATCCAGTTGAAGATTTCAAGACCTAGACCGGTTCAGTTAAATCGACCCTAAGATTTTCCTATTTCTTATCCAGTCAAAGGCCTTCTCTGGTTCAGTCAGATCGACCATAAGATCTCCCTGTTTCTTATCCAGTTGAAGATTTCAAGACCTAGACCGGTTCAGTTAAGTCGACCCTAAGATTTTTCTTTTTCTTATCCAGTCCAAGGCCTTCTCTAGTCCAGCTAAATCGACCCCAAACAGATTTTCCTGATAAAGACTCAGCAGAAGTTATCCAAGATTCTCTCAATGATACTGTTGAGGTTGTAGTCGCCTATGGTTCTCTCCCCGATACTGCGGAGGTAGTAATCACCCCAAGATTCGCTCAGCGTTACTGTTGAAGTTGAAGTCGTCCAAGATTCTCTCAATGATTACTGTTGAGGTTGTAGTCGCCTATGGTTCTCTCTCCGATACTGCGGAGGTAGTAATCATCCCAAGATTCGCTCAGCGTTACTGTTGAAGTTGAAGTCGTCCAAGATTCTCTCAATGATTACATTTGAGGTTGAAGTCGCCTAAGGTTCTCTCACCGTTCCTGTTGAGGTAGTAACCACCCCTGGTTCATTCATCACCGTTTGAAGCTCCAGATCCAGCTCCTGTAACCAGTCAGGGTACACATTCATACAAAGAGTTTGAAGACCAGCTCTTGTAACAGGCCAGGTACTCATTTTCTTCTTTGCAGGTACGCAAGTTCTCGCTAAGGAATCTCTTACGCGATCAACATCCAGATGGAATCTATAAGCCCATCATCCTATCCATCAATCTCCAAATGGCATCTATAAGCCCATTCCCATCACTGCTACTATGTGAGCGCAAATTTCTGGGCACTCTAGTGTTCAATCATCTTCCACCTTCGGATTACGAAAGGCACGTCAGCCAATCTGCATCCTCAGGTTTAAGAAGATTGAACAGGGGCAACTGTTGTACCCCAAAATTTGCCCTCCCATATTCTTCAAGATTTGCCAAAGCATGCTTCAAAATCTCCCCAATGGTTGCACAGTTCAAGGGCCTCCTAACAGTCAAAAACTAGGGTTTTGGTTCTGACAAAGAAAAATGAAGTTTCCAAGGGCCCAATTAAGTCCCACATGCCTATAAACATGGTCAAGAATCCTCATATCAAGTTTCAAGACTTACAACACAAAATTGCACAGTCAAAAACCCTAATTGCACTACAGTCAACTATAGGGGCAAAATGGTCATTTGGCAGTCAAAAGTTCAAATTTTTGGTCAACATCTCATTTTGAAGCCACAAACATCATTTGATCAATGCTTGATCATGATTCTCAAAGCTTGGCTCAAAAAGTCTCAAGATGCAAAAGTTTCCATATTTGGATAGTTGAAAAAGTCAACTGTAACTTGACCAAGGCATAACTTCCACATGGATTATCAGAAAAATTCCATCCAAAGCTCATTTTGAAGAGAAAAACATTTCCTACAACTCCTCTTCACACTTCAAGTCCAAGAAATGCTCTCACAAAAAGTTATCAATTTCAACATTATAGGTCATTTTCAAAAGTCAACAAAAAGGGACTTTAAGTCAAAGGCCATAACTTGATATTGTTAAATCAAAATGACATGGGACCAAAGACATTGGTTATAGGACTCAAAGACCTTTCCAAAATGTCCAAGAACATGAGCAAAGCTTAAAAATTGAGCAAGTTATGCCTTGTGGAAGTTGGGAAATTTTTGGATATTTTGAAAAGTCAACATTGCTTCAAATGACCTAAAATTGCTAATGGGCCTCTTTTTCTTCCAAAATCCATCATCCAAAACATGTGCACGACCATTTGGCCCAAAGGGAAGTTTTTTTCATTTTTATTTTATTTATTTGAATTTTTAAATGCTAGAAATTCATTTAATTAATTAAAATATATGAAAAATACTAAACCTAGGTTTTTAAATCTTTTTATGCATGATATACACTCAATATTTCGTGCATGATTAGATTTGGAAAGAATCAATATGATTTGTCATGATTTGGTAGCAAATATGCATGAAAAGATTGGAAAATTATGGCATGGAAAATCAAATATCTTCTCCATCAATTCAAGGATTCTTTGGACAAAAGATTGAACCCTAATCATTCACACATAAGTACTGATGCAAACCTTATTCAGAAGGGGGCCCCCAGCTGCGCCATACACAAAGAACAAAACTTGAGTTTTTTGCCAAAAAGTTGAAAACTGAAAACTAGGTTTTAGGGCTTTTCAAGATCAAATAACCATTCCATTAGCTTGCCAAGGTGACCAGGAGGCTATTCCAATCAAGAACATCAACTCTAACGCCTTGAATCGGTATACAGAAATCAAAATTTTTCACATAAAATGCATAATCGTGTTTTAATATTCAAGCATGTTCATTGCATTTTTTTCATGGATTTGTGTTAATTGGATGATTCTGAAACTAACCATGTGATTGAATTGAGTTTTTATGCATTTTATGAAGAATTGCCATGGACGATTATTAGGGTTTTTCAAGTTCTAATTTGGGCGTTTCCAAATACTGTAAAATTAGAGAATCTCAGTACCATGTTTGGATTCAAGAAGCTTGGACGATCTGAATAGAATCCTCGCGCCTAATTTATACTCCAAGACGGCCTAATCGCTATTATTGGATATGGCATATTTTGGGGGGGTTCAAAACCCCCGCTAACCTCTTCATGTTTCAGGAAATAAACAAAACGAGGAGGAAGATGATGAAGTGTAAGGCTGCAATTGGTTCGTTCAAATTTTCGCGCGGAAAAAAGCACTATCGTTTGTTTTCTTTTATTATATTTATTGATTATATAATATACAAAGAAATAAAGCAGCGCGTTTGGCAAGGCATAGCATTGGTAATCAACAGGACCTGGGTTCGATCCCCAGGTCCCCCACTCTCTTTCAATGTTTTTTCTCTTAATCTAATCCTATGCAGATTCAATACTAGGGTTCACCATGTTCCCCATATCTGGACTATCCACGTGCTGGCTGAGATCAATCCAAGGGGCAAAACTTGAAGAACATCATGGACCTTAGTCAACCATGCATAGGGAACGTGGAAAAGTCAAATAAGGCCTTAAGAACCTTGGGCCAGCAATGCTAACAAGACCTCCAAATGGGGACAGACCCCCCATGGTTTGAATTTTCATTCTTTTCTTTATTTTTATTTATTTCAATTATTGTTTTTTTAATTAATTCCTTTAATTTAATATTTTCATAAAAAACATAAAAAACAATATAAAAATCAGAAAAGACAAAAAAATTAAATATATTTTATTTAACTAATATTTTTGTAAATAAAATTCATTAATTAACTTAGTTTTAAATTCTAGGATTAAACTTAATATTTTTCAATAAAACTTAAAAATTTGTAGAAATTAGGTTTAATTAGTTTAATTACTTTTATTATTTTTTCACCATTATTAATAACTAAATATTATTTATTTTTTATAAATCAAATTGCATGTAAATAATTAATTTAATTTTAGGTTTAAATTTTAACATGTTTTCTTAACAAATAAAAAAATTAGAATTAGGGTTAATATTCTTTTCATTTAATTCACATAAAAAACCATAAATACCAAAAAAACTAAAAAATAATTTTTTTTCCTTAATTGAATTAATTTGTAAATAATAATCTAGTTTCATTAAAGGGTCCAACGCCCTCGCTTCCGATTTTAATTTAATGCGCGTGTTTTATTTTATTTCTTATAATATTTATGTATCTCTCCCAAAGCCGTGTAAACTTAATTTCTCGCACTTTACTTTACTTCTTTATTTTCTGTCAAAATCGGGTCCTGGATTAAATTTTGGCGATGTGGACCCGCGCCTTTGTAATAGTTTAGGAACTTTACATTTCTCGCAACTTTTTAACTGTTAATAATGGCATGCAAGAATGAATGATTAAAATAAAATAAACGCGTAGATCACCCATGGCATGACAAGACAAAAATCAATGAACATGACACACAAATCACACACCACCCCTAGGGTACGCCTCACTGTTGCCTTGCCTCGAAAGGTGATCGTCGAGTAGAGGATGTCTTAGTAAATCCTCATGATCCGGGAACCTGGCATGAGGGTAGCTTCTAAGGTATCTTCCTATTGCTCTGGTGATCACCATGTCCCGAAACCTCGAATTGACCCGAACACCTCCAACGGTGGTGCTACCTACCTCTCAATGGCGGGATGGCACTACTTTAAAGGACATTTACACAGACAAATTCCTTAGGGTAGGTAGACGACTCTAGATACTTGCTCTAATTTCAAAAACAAATCAAAAATACTTTTCACACTGACACCTTTTCAAAAAGCTTTCGAAAGCATCTTTTCAAACACTCTTGAGGACCGATACAAGAGTCGAACTGAAATTTTCAAAGAAACTTTTTAAAACCCACAGTTGAAAAGAAAACAAACCATTTTTGAAAACACAAATGAGCAAGTATCTAAGAGCCCATGGATAACCATGGATAGAAAGGGTGCTAACACCTTCCCTTTCTATAACCTACCTCCCGAACCGAGAGCAATCTCTTTAAGGAATTTTTCTGTGCTTTTGTCCTTTCCATTTGGAGAAAATAAAAGACGGTGGCGACTCTTGCTTCCGCGACATTTCGCGAACCAGCGTTAAACAGTCAGTTCCAGATCCACCGATCACATATTAAAATAGAAAACGAAAATAATAATAAAATAATTGAAAAATGACTTTTTTTATCCTTTTTATTAAAAAAACACACAAAAAAAAATAAATACAAAAAATTAGTGTAACAAGACTTGAACTCAGAATCATCCATTTACTTGCAAACCTTACTCCCTTACCAATTGTACTATGTCATTCTATTTGAGCATCACAATTCCTATTTGAGCATACATAATAATTAAGCAAAGAGAATATGGAAATTTAGACCAAATAGCTTTATGTTTCCTAAGTTTTATTTTCTTGAAACACATATCTCAACCAAAATTGTGTTAAAATTTTAACTGATTTCTCTAATGTCCAAAGGCATAACAATAAGAATCCAGACCCCAAACTTCTCTCATCTTTTCAGTACCTTAACATAAGGCCAGCTGCCATGCCAGTGGAGGCTACAATATCGCTAGTCTGTCCATTGCAGCATGCCTAATCTCACACAACCAGTAGAAAATCTGGAAAATATGTTCGCTTCCCTGGAGCATATGTAGTAATAACTACCGGAAACTTCTCCTGAGAATATTATGGCAGCGTAACATACCTGCCTGCATTGTTGTCTTGCCCTGACACCAAGAGGTTGACATGATTACCAAAGTAAGACTATAGAAACATAAATATCTAATAGAACGGAGTTCGTTTCGGTAGAGCTGGTAAGTATTAAGCAAATACCTTACAAACTTTGTTTTCTTATCATGCAGATGGTCTGGCGCGACCTTTGTTGTATCTTGGCGGGGTAGTCTTAGCAACATCTACCATTATCATCCAACCATTAATAATATGCACTCAGAATAAAATTGTTATACACTACCAAACTTCTTTTTGTTCAGTTATAAACCCTTATTATTTTGCTTTCTCCATGAGCATGCCGAAGCAGAACCAACTTAAAACAAAGTTGCATTTTTCATGCAAGAAAGAAAGATGGATCTACCTTGTCGTTCATCTCTTTGAGTGCTGCACTTGCATCCTCTTCTGCGGCATATTCAATAAATGCATAACCCTTGGACCTTTTTGAAATTTTATCTATGATGACTTTAACTGTCAAACATCATCATTTATTTATTAGAAAAAGCGGAGACAAAATTTTAGTTCTTACTTCAGATAGTAAATATTGAAATCACCTTCAACAAGCTCACCAAAGCCTTCAAATGCAGCACGTAAGGTTTTCTCAGATGTATAAAATGATAGCCCTGTTCAAAAGACAAGTTATTCTCAATTCTCAAATAGTATTGTATCATCCCATGCAATAAAAAAATGCTCGCCCGAATAATAATTTATGTTTCTATTGACAAAGTGATTCAAACACGATTTTAGTGAAATAGCCACATGAACATGAGATAAAAAGTTGAAACACGGTCTATAGTACCTTAGAATGAATTTTGCGAGCATAGCATACCTGTCACAAAAAGTTTCTTTGTTTTCACTGGAGTTTCCTGAGTTTCTTCCAAAGAACTAGGCGCATTCAGCCTATTTTCCAAGTTTCTACCTGGACATATGTAGTCGGTAGAAAATCAAAGAAAAAAAATGTCATATGACTAACATAACAAAGTAGAAAACCAAGAAGAAACAAAATTCAATGTCAGTGAAAATCGAATCCTCAATGAAAGACAATTAAAATTTGGAAGAAAACTGATTGAACTACTATTCCATATGTATTTTCATACATAGTCAATAACATTAAATTAGGTTTGTACTGTAGTGCATAAACATGTGCTAGAATCATTGAAAAACGGATGAATCTACAAAATTATGTTTAGTTTCTGGTATATATTGGATTTTAGGGTCCAAACATGCAATATTAGTGTTCAGATTCTATACTTTTAATTCATAGAGTGGCTTAAGCTGCACGAGTTTTAACAGATAGACTTGTCTATTCTATGATGCAAAGGTAAAGGCTCTGATTATTGCAAAGTTTATACTGCAAAAAGACTATTCAATGCAAACAAGCAAGCTATACCCGTGAGATCAACCAAAACTAAAAACCAACACAAAGAACTGGTTACAACTACAAAGTGCTCCCCAATGAAATACTCAGTATGTTCCAACTTTCAACAAAAACTGTCGACTTAGCATACAAAAAACACTTTAAAATTAGTGTTGTTTTTCTTTTTCAATGTGGCATTCATTATTTCTTTCCAGTTCTACCCATAAATTAATGTATGTACACACAACTTGCAAGTAATGCTCCACAAAGTTGTCTCAAGTTTTTGGAGGTCCTGTATAGATTTGTTGCAGTTTAACTATAACAAAACAAATAAAGGTCCTATTTAACTATAGTTTAACCGTGACAAACATTTTATGAAACCTTATTTAGCCAAGGTTTAATCGTGACAAATTTTGGGCCTTGTGTGATAGTCCACCTTGCAAGCCCTCAAAGACGGCCCTGAATCCACTGTGCATTAATTGTTTTTCTTAATCACTGAAAAAACCTAAGACCTGAGTATAAACTAATGAAAAATATCATTCAAGATACAAGAACACAAATCACACATGCCACATAAGTTATATTAAGGTAAAATCATAGCATTATGAAGAAGCTCTGAAAGGCAAAATTGCAGGGAAGTTACAAAACAAACAAACCTTCATAATTCTTATTTTCAGACTCAAAATTATGGTCTGGCTGAACTGACAAGACACCAGACACACCTGCATCACAACAAACCTCTCAAATTTCATTCAATTCAGCAATTTAAACTATGAAACAAAAGGTTAAAAACCCACAAGACTAACCAACTAACTCAAGTGCACAGTCCTCATCAATTTCACAACAAAAGCCAAAGTTGGTTTTCCAAGAAACATGATACAAACACATTTGTGCATCTTTTTCACTGCACACACCATTTTCATCTAGTTTTAGTGAAAGCAATAAACCTAATAAAAAATAGCAGATAAAGTAGAGTTGAGTAATGAGTGTCCTTACTTTCCCATAACCTTGGTCAAAATTTGAGCATAATAATCAACAATCTGAGCTTTGGTAACAACACCAACACCAGACTTATCCATTCTAACAATCCAATGCATTGAATTTCCTGCAGGAAACAACATATCGATTTGTGAAATTGATGGTTGTGCATTCGTTGCTGAGATTCTGGTAAAAGAGGAGTTACATGAAATGGAAGAAGAAGAAGAAGAAGAAGAAGAAGATGAAGAAGAAAGATTGGTTTTGTTGGGTAGTGTTGTGGTTATTGGAAGTTGGTGAAGTGGTTGTTTGAGAGAGGGAAATGTTTGAGATTTGGTGAGTGTGACAGAGAGAGAAAGAACTTCCATGTTTGTATATGACATTATTGTGGTTTTGTTTCAGTGTCTGTGATTCATTCTATCAATAGATATTCAAACACAGAACATCCAACAGTTATCCTGTTGGAGAAATATCTCCCTTTTTTTCAAGCTACTCCGCAACAATGTTTTTTGGGTTATTTCTTTAATTTATATTAATGTATGCTTTTGTTATTTATTTTGGTCTTTAAATATATTTTTTATTAATTTGTTTAATTTATAAAATTACAAACAAAAACACATTGAAAATGTATTTATAATTTTGTTACATTTAAAAATTATTTATTTTGAATAGCCCATATATTAAGGGTAATTTTGGAAATTTTCTTTTCACGTCCTTATATAGTGGGACGCATCTTTGGAAATCGTAAAATATCTTTAGATTTATTCGGAGATACGTTTTCGAACGCATCAAATCTCAGTTTTTGTCAAAATTTAGTTCAGAGATGTAACTGTAAATTTTTTAAGGTTAATTCAGAGATACAACTCTGAACATATTCTTGAAGCCATTTCTCAACAGTTTCATTTAGATGATTTATCATCTTGCATGATCATCTCTCTCACACTTCAAAGTTCCTTCATAACTAAAAACCTTTAAAAAAATATTATTTCAACTAACTTTTCAATTCCAAACCAACACTCTTACATTTTATCACATCAAAGAAAGTCAAAGAAACAACAATTTAAGATAAAGTTCACTCATTTCATCTTTCAGTGTTTGCATTAATTTTGTTTTCGAGCTGAAAAATATGTAGTTCCAATTATACGTATTTGAACTCACTTGCCATAATTTCGAATTTGTATATCCATAGGTTTTTCTTTCAGTTGGTTCTTCTATTTGGTTACTTTTCCCTCCATTATTTCTTTTGTTTGGTTTCTTTTCTCCCAATTGACTCTTATGTTTGGTTACTCTTCTCCTTATTGGTTTTTCTGTTTGGTTATTTCTCTCTATTGGTTCTTCTCTTTGGTTGTTTCTCTATATGGTTTCTTCTATTTGATTATTCATCTTTAGATTCTTCTTTTTTTTGCTTGATTTAGTTTGATCTCTCTCTCTCACTAAATGTTTTATCTCTTACTGAAGTTTTCTCTTTTCATCTTTAATTGTTGCTCACATGGTTCTTCTTATTGGTTTCTCTCTTTGTTGGTTATGATATTAGTTTGTTTTGTTTGATCTCTATTTTTCAAGGTTAATTTGTGAAGAAAAAAAAACTTATCTTGAAGGATAATGTTAGAGTTTTAGATTTGTATTGCTTTGTCTCTCAATATTGTTTTCTATCTTCTTCTTTAATTGTTGCTCCTCTCTATGATGGTTCTTTTTATTGGTTTCTCTCTTTGTTGGTTATGATATTAGTTTATTTTGTTTGATCTCCATTTTAAGGGTTAATTTGCAAAATTAAAGGGGAATGTTAGAGTTTTAGATATATATTTATTGTTTATTATTGAGTATTTTTTTGTTAAACTATTAATACCTCATATTAATGTATTGTGAATTTGAGGGGTGATCTTACATAATATATAATGAGCCTTTTGTTGTAATTGGGTTGAAGATAGTTTTATTTATTTATAATTTATTATATATATTTTCTTTGCAACCCTTATTCTCATAAGTGGTGTTATTCACATTATTGAAACTCTGATTTTTTTTCTGTTTTGTCTGCTTATTATCTTTATTGTTAACATGTATCTCTATTTACACTACTTATGTGCAACATGTCATCAACTCTTGCGACAAATTTTAGTATAGTCATTGTAAGTTTGTTATAAAGAGTATCATTATTAATATATTAACATTGTTTGGTTTTGTAGGATAAATTTTAGATTTCAAGGTAAGAAAATAGATTAAAAATCTGTTATATATTCTTTTATATCTAACGTCTCCCTTAGTGAAAATTATACAAGTATTTTTGCTATACTCCTAACACGGTAGAATATGCAATTCTTAAAGTTTTTGATGTGATGAGTCATCCTCCTATTACTTCTAAAATCAAAGAAATCTTGTAGTGTCTTTCTATAATATCTTGGATAAAATGCAACTTAGATAAAGGCATAAAGTAATTCATGATAGTTTTGGCATTACAGTCAAACTTAGATAAAGGCATAAAGTAATTCATGATAGTTTTGGCATTACGGTCAGTGTAGGTGTGTTTGGAGACTATCAACAAAAAAAAATTATAGTAAAATATTATTTTTCGTCTTTTAATTTTATTTTAGAAATCATTTTAGTTTCTTAATTTTTAAAAATTAACATTTTGATTTCTTAATTTTTCAAAATGTATCATGTTAGTCCTTTCCGTCTATTCTGTTAGTCAAAGTCAGCCGATAAGATCATGTGGTAATGACGTGAATGTCATGTGGATTAGTCAAATTTTGTGATTGATTTAACAATACAAAAAGCCGTCACTAATTTTTTTCTTCTGAGTTTTGACTAAGAATCTTCATCTTCTTCTCCAATTTTGATTAGAAAGGTTCATCTTCTTCCCCAATTGTTTTTTGAATTGATAATGTATGTAAAACATACTCAAATAGAAAAACACACGTAAAGTTCAATTTTATTACAAAAATTAAGTTGTTCCATTTCCAAACATAGAATGCAAGAGAATCAAATTATCAAATTTTCTCTAAAATTAATTTTCTCAAAGAATATTCAATGAGTATTTAAAAAATATTCAAATATTTCTTAACACCCTTTATGTTAAACGATGAGAGATAACAATGAGTGACATTAACCAACATCAACATAACAAACAATTGATAAACAAATATAATTAACAAAAGAAAATGAAAGAGGTGGTAAGAGAATTTCAATGAATAAGAAAACTGAGAAGAAGATGAAATAGTTGGTACGAGGCCAACCAAATCCTAAAACTTGAAAACTTTTCCATATAAAAGATGCAAAGAATTGAAAAAACTACTACATTAATTACTCAACAATATGTGTTGTTGAGAACTCAATAAAAATAAAATAAAAATCTAGACCTGGTCTTGAGAACAAAATAAGAAAAAGCAAAATCTCAAATTTGTTCTTGAAGTCATTCCAAACTTTAACAAACATTCACCTTCATTTTGCAGACCCGTCCATTTTCATGTTACCCTTATCCCTTTCCCTATTTGTTTCCCTCCTTTTCATGTTCTTCATCTCAAATGAAGTTGTTATGGGTTAAAGCTTAAAAATTAAAGTTTTACGGGTTATCAAAGATTAAAGATTTCAAGAAACATTATTGTTCTTCATCAATTAGAATTATTTTTGTGAGATAAGTTGATGAAGATGAAAATTGAAAATAAATAGAAGGTGTTCTTGGATCTTCTGAATTTTTGTTTTCAAATATGGTTGTTATTTTGTAAGCTAAGGAATCAATTATTATACAATTTGAAACCATAAAATTAAGAAAAATGTTTTTTTAAATTTTTTTTTTTACTTTTGATTCTTTAATCCACTGTGAAAATTGCAGTTGAGTAAAGATAGAGAAGAATATTTCATGGCAAATGTTTTTTTTAAAAAGAAATATATATAGTGGTGAATATAAATAGTTTGTTGTGGATTGATGTCATTACAATATCTTGAACGTTGTTCCTTTAAGAATATAGGGCATAGATTCGTTGATGAAGTTGTGTAATATATTTCCTCGGTTTTTAAAAAAATGAGGAGAAACGTATTTTATTTTTAAATAGAAAAATAAAATAAAATTAGTGAACTCCTCAATTTTAGAAGAAAAAAAAACTGAGGTAATAAGTTCCAAGAAAAAATGGTAAATGAAAAAGAAATTGAAAGTAACGTCATATTTCCATTTTAATTTTTTATCAGTCGACATTTTTTGTGTGCAATTTACAGTATGTTTAAGAATAAATTTTTCAATGTTGTCAGTCAAGGAAAGTAGTGTTGTTTTCTCTTATTGACATCATATGAAAGTTATTTCAAAAATACAACCACAAAAACATCAACATTATGTGAGATAGATTGCAAGAGTTGAAAAAATGTTTTGTTCAGGATTGAATAACATTGAAGATTTTTTCTGTCTTGGAATCCATCCACAAGATGCATACGAGTTTGGGACGGCTACATATAAGTTAGGTTTAGCGTAAAATCTGTTTAACGAGTGGTTTTATAATAATATCTGATTATTTTATCTTTCGGTTATTAAGGAAATCGAAAGGATAGATCATTTAGTTTACACTTATAACGAAATAAAAACATAAATTGCAATAGTTGAGATTCGAAGCATGTCTTGAATTATCTTTCTCCTCGGTGTTATTAAAATTTGAGGGAATATGTTGTTTTAATTTTTTAAAATAAAATATGGCGCATCTTACTATTATACTTTTTTTTTGTTGAGGTGAAAGTTTTCTCATGAAATGTATTATTTGTAGTAGTGTATTTTTGTGTTGGAGAGAGTCTAGAGAGGGAAGTGTCTTAAGTGTCAATGAATTAAATATTCGAGATCCAAAAGACTTTGACACCACATATTCACCTAAAACCTTAAGGCATTAGGTGTATGGATCTTTTATCTTACAAACTCAAAATGGCTATCCAAAATAGTTATAGAGAAATGGAGAACTTCATGAAAAAGAAATTAAAAAGAAAATAAAAAATAAAGAAATTATTTACTCTATCACAAATCACAAATCAATTTCAACTTTACATAATTATCAATATTTTTTTGTCCTCTAGTCAAGGCATGGTTCATGTTGAGAATGGGGTAAGGATACAAACAAGTAATATTTTCCTTAAAAAACAAACAAATTTAATCTTCAATATAATACCAAATCTATGTGTGGCAATGTCCAACAGAAATTTGAGGCAAATGATGCCTTAATTACATCTCTAATCAGTTGTAATTTAGAAGAGGGTCTTCTGAGTTTTCTTACAGGTCATTACTTGAATGAGGATTAGGATTTAACATGCAAGCAAAAATCAAAGAAATTATCTGAAAAAATTGAAAACATTTCAAAGTTAATATAGAAGACAAAAAAGAAAACAACTAGATATTCATGTGAAACCAGAAATTAGATATCTTACCATGCATATAGATGCACATATAATGCTAAAACCTTTGCATTCAAATGGAGCATTGCTAGATAAAAACAGTGCTGAAATAAATGAAACAACAATCATTAAGCATTCGCAATTGCAAGAAAAAAGAAAAACTATCTTTATCTTTATAATATTCCACTCACAAGTCAAAGGACTCATAGCAATTGGTGATAGTAAATCAGATATAGATTGTGCACCAGCAATAAAAGTTTGTGCTTTTCCCTGATTGCTTGAACTTGATGCTTTTGAAATAATAGCATATGTCTACATCACAAGAAATTAATGATTTGATCATAACTATAAAAGTGGATCATAATCACTTATGAGAAAAAGAAAAATTAATCTATGACTCACAGAAGGTTTCACTAGGACATAGATTATGCCAAATGAGGCACTTAAGTATGGTACCTGCATAAGTATAAGGACATTGAACAAACATAAGTCATAAACATTGAAAATAAACTATAAAGCATCAACTACTGGAAACCGAATCACAAGTGTAAGTTTTAGACACAGACACTGACCGGAAACAGAATCACAAGTGTAAGTTTTGGACATAGACACTGACCGGAAATGGAATCACAAGTGTAAGTTTTGGACACAAGACACTGACCAGAAACCAAATCACACATGTAAGTTTTGAACACAGACACGGACATATATACACTTTTCTCAAAGGTGTCTGTCAGAGAAAGTAAAATTTCGTATAGGAAGCATGTAATTAAGATGAAAAGATAAGAAAGATAAACTTACATATGCTATTGATGCAAGTAAGGCAGAACATAGAATCACTTTCTCTCCAGCCAAAGGGTTAAGTATTGGAAGCAACACAATCTGGAATTCAGTTTGCAGTAAGTACTTAAAATAAGCCAAATATCTTATAATCATTAGTATTATACCTGAGAAAAGATTGACCCGATTCCGACCATCATCAGAAGTTCTGAGAACTGATTTTTGTTAAAACCGAAAACAACTTTCAAATAGTACTGCATAGGAATTGATTACTTGACTGTCAAGTTATGAGTTAATTAAAAGAGATTTTTCATTTAAGTATAAGCAAAAAGTTGAAAACATACCAGCAAAACACTGCTTATGGCAGACATTCCCAACTCGTAAAAGAAAGAAACAAGAGCCATGCCTCTTAATGTTGGACTGAAAATTATAAAAAATTAAGCGAGCATATAATCACATCTATGTTCATGTATTGTTGCGAAAAATCAGATAAACAACCTGAAGATTACTATTTGCGTGGCAGTTTTCATAGATTTGTATCTTCGGATAACAACGCTAACGACTTTTTTGCATAAGCCTAACTCTTGGTTCTTTTTTGGATTCATTTTCACAGTTTCATCTAGGAAAATTTGCATGTAAATTGGACAAAAGGTCAATAGCGCTATTGAAACCTGAAATTAATAAACCAGGATTAAGACTCATAATCAAACATCAAGACCAAACTGAGTGAACAAAGATTAGTACCAAAAATATGTAGTTTTGAGGAAGAAATCGAGCCAAGATGTTCCCGAGAACATGTGAAGCAGAAAATAGACCAGTGATCCAACTAAATACTGCTGCTCTTTTGTTTTCATTGACAACATCTGCGACATACGCGACAGAAATGCAGAAAATACTCCCTTGACTGATTATGTATGAAAATGTTTGAGTCACATAGTAGGCGTATACAAATTCCTCGGATTGGTTCCAAGCAAGTAAAGCTACAAGAATCAACAATGTTAAGGATAATTCAATTACTTAACATCACCAAGATATTAGATTAAGCACAATTGTAATTACCAAAAGGAATTATAGTTGTGGACATGGTAACAAGGAGTAAAGGTTTGCGACCGTGTTCGTCTGAAAGCTGGCCTAGAAGTGGAAGAACCACCATCTTGAAAATTCCAACAATCTAGAAAGAAAGAAAATACATTAAAGATTACTAATGTTGGTTGGTTGGTTGATGTTATAATACATATCTATTCAGAGCCGTCTGAAGTTAGCTACAATCAACCATGACAAAACAATTATAATGACAAATATTTTATGAGGCCTTATTTATCTACGGTTTAGCCGTGATAAATTCTGAGTCTTTCAGTAATCCGTCTTGCAGGTCTTTAGCCCGCTCTTGCACGCCCTCAAAGACGGGTATGAACATACCGTTTTTTGAAGGCCATTGATGTAAATGACTTTGGAGCAAGTTGATTGTTGAGGACACAAAGCAGTGGTTGTGACATCAACAAGAACAGAAACTGTCATTTCCTCAGTAATTCAATGGATGCCAAGTGGAAGTAGCAAGTGAAACAAAGGCCTTAGCTCAAAGAAACCGCTCCACCACGACATGTTTATTGATTCTTGATTTAAATTAATCAAATGTTTGTACTTGAGTGTATCTTGTTAATTTGGACATAAATTACTTAAAGATCACTAACCATGCATGAGTATTTATACTGCAGGAAGAAGAGATCAACAAGATAGTGGAATACTGGTTGTCCAAAGTATTTGTCAAAATTTGTCAAAATATAATAATGCGCTACAAGACATTTATTCATTTTAAAGAGTGAATTTTGTGTCCGCAAATTCTAGCTAATTGAAAAAAATAAATTAATATTGTTAAATTGAAAGTTAACACCAACATTTATTGGGTTTTGGGCTCCCATCCTATATGGAGAAAGGCCCAATATGTGCAAGCCCATGTGTCTCACTTATCTAAGTGGAGAGGAGTCAATTAGGGTAAGAGTGAGAGGTCTGATTTAGGCAAGAGAGGCAAGAGAAAAGTGAGAGAAGAGAAGAGAAACAGATTTTCGCACATACACATAGCAGCTGCACTAGAATCACGATATCTCCTTCGTTCACCGTCCGATTTGGCCGAAATTTGAACTGCAGGTTCCTGACATCCGGTTCTTCAATCTGAACGGTGTGATCGGCGATCAGAAGTCTGCGGTGGGAGATATTGGCCACGCACAGTAGCATCCCTTTGGAGTTTTCTGGTTCTTCTTTGTTCTCTATTTCATGTTTTGTTGCCTTGTTGTTTTGGCTGATTGTTGAGCACGATTTGTGCTACATTTAAGACTTTCTTGTACCCATACATTGATCATAGTGGAGCTTGTTTACTGGCTTGTGCCCGTGGTTGTTTTACTTCTCACTTTGAGAAGGTTTTTTCCACGTTAAAAATCTTGGTGTCTCTTTGTGTTGTTGATTTTTTAGTTGCTGCATTATTTGTTGTTGCTCCTCACAGATTCAACAAGTTGGGGAAATTATATCCGCTGTGTATTGCTCTATTAGATTTGTTACTGTTAATTGTTGTTGAATTTCCCATCTGAGTGGCATCAGAGCTCTTCGGTTAAGGGGCTGTTTGACTTGTTTGAATGATGGAGGCAAATACAAATAGAATGATTTCTTTGAATTACACTAATTATCATTTGTGGAAGGGAAAAATGAAGGATCTGTTATTTGTGAAAAATATGCATCTTCCTGTGTTTTCTAGTGAGAAGCCGGAATCTAAAACTGATGAAGAGTGGAATTTTGAACATCAGCAGGTTTGTGGTTATTCGGCAATTTGTAGAAGACAATGTTTATAATCACATTGCTAATGAAGAACATGTCAAATCCTTGTGGAAGAAGATTGAATCTTTGTATGCTTCTAAATCAGGGAATAATAAGTTGTATTTGTTGAATTCCTTGATGAATTTGAGGTACAAGGAGGGAACTTCTATTTCTGATCACTTGAATGATTTTCAAGGGCTCCTAGATCAATTGTCAGGTATGGGTATCAAATTTGATGATGAAATTTTGGGACTATGGCTACTGAATACTCTACCAGATTCTTGGGAAAGTTTTCGGGTTTCAATTACAAACTCAGCTTCTGATGGTGTTGTCTCTTTTGAAAAGTGTAAAGGGAAGTGTTCTGAATGAGGAGATGAGAAGGAAGGCACATGGTACTTCATCTCATTCTGAGGTACTTGTCACTGTGAACAAAGACAGGAGTCAGAAAAAGGAACCGAAAGGGAACCGAAAGAATAGAAGGAGTGCGAGTAGAGACAACAATAGAAGTAAGTCCAAGTCCAAATACAAGAATGTTGAGTGCAATCATTGTCACAAAATGGGGCACATACAGAAAAACTGTTTCATATGGAAAAGGGAGAACAGAAATAATAATAGTAAGCAGAGAGATAAGAATCATGATGATGATGACCGTGTTACTACTGCTACTTGTGATGATCTGATTATTCTCCGTGACCATGATTTAGTTAATCTTGTATCAGATGAGAGCATGTGGGATGTTGATAGTGCTGCTACACTGCATGTTACACCAAGGAAGGAGTTCTTCACATCTTACACTGCTGGTAACTTTGGAGTGTTGAAGATGGGTAATGATGGTGTATCCAAGGTAGTTGGTATTGGTGATATTTGTTTGCAGACCAACATGGGAGTGTAGTTGTTGCTGAGAGGAGTCAAACATGCTCCAGATGTTCGCTTCAATTTGATTTCTGTGCATATGCTTGATGAAGGTGGTTATGATAATCACTTTGGTTCTGGAAAATGGAAACTCACCAGAGGTAACTTGGTTGTGGCTAGAGGGGAGAAAGATAATAAACTGTATTGGACTAAAGCATTGATTGCTAAAGACAGTGTGAATGTCATGGATATGGAGGCTTCTTTGTGGCACCGCATGCTTAGTCATATCAGTGAAAAGGGGTTGAATTATTTAGCTAAAAAGGATGTGCTTCCGGGATTGAAGAGTGAAGAGTTGGAGAAATGTTCTCATTGCATGGCTGGTAAGCATACTAGAGTATCCTTCAAGAAGCATCCTCCCTCAAGGAAGTCAGAGTTGCTTGAATTGGTGCATTCTGATGTTTGTGGCCCATTGAAGGTAGAGTCATTTAGTGGTGCACTTTATTTTGTTACCTTTATTGATGATTGTTCCAGGAAGCTTTGGGTCTATGCTTTGAAGACAAAAGACCAAGTTCTGGAGAAATTCAAAGAGTTCCATGTTATGGTGGAGAGACAGTCAGGCAAGAAGCTGAAATGCATTCGTACTGACAATGGTGATGAGTATTGTGGACCATTTGATGTTTATTGCAAGCAGCACGGTATCAGACATGAAAAGACTCCTCCTAAAACTCCTTAGCTGAATGGTTTAGCGGAGAGGATGAATAGGACTTTGATTGAAAGAGTTAGGTGTATGCTTTCTGAAGCAAAGTTGCCTAAACATTTCTGGGGTGAAGCATTGTACACGGCAGTGCATGTTATTAATATGAGTCCTGCGGTTGCTTTGAATGCAGAGGTGCCAGACAAAATTTGGTTTGGCAAGAATGTCAAATATGATCATTTGCGTGTCTTCGGTTGCAAAGCATATGTTCATGTTCCAAAGGATGAGAGATCCAAGTTGGATGCAAAGACAAGACAGTGTATTTTTATCGGGTATGGTCGGGATGAATTTGGCTACAAGCTATATGATCCAGTTGGGAAGAAAGCTGTTAGAAGCCGTGATGTGAAGTTCATGGAAGACCAAACCATTGAAGACATTGATAAGATGGAGAAGACTACACCAAAGATTGATAATAGTTTGTCTGATGTTGATCCAGTTCGGAGGCCTGTACATGATCTGGATACTGCTGAAAATAATGTTCAGAATGATGAGTAACATGATGATGTTGGTGACCAGCAGCTTGGAGATGATGTAGATATTCCTGTTGATGATGCTGAAGAGGAACATGAGATGTCACAAGATGAAGATCTTGGTGATGCTCCTGAACCACCTCAAGTTCAACTTTGGAGGTCTAATAGGCAGAGGAAACCATCTACCAGGTATCCTTCTGATGACTATGTTACCTTAACAGATGAAGGAGAACCTGAGTGTTTTAATGAGGCCATGGAGAGTGATGAAAAGAAGAAGTGATTGGAGGCTATGCAAGATGAAATGAAGTCTTTTCATGATAATCACACTTTTGATTTGGTGAAATTGCCTAAGGGCAAGAAGGCTTTGGAAAATAGGTGGATTTACAGGGTAAAGCAAGAAAGCAATTCTACATCTCCAAGATATAAAGCCAGATTGGTGGCGAATGGTTTCAGACAAATAAAGGGTGTTGATTTCAATGAGATTTTTTCTCCTATGGTGAAGATGTCATCCATAAGAATCATGTTGGGTTTGGCTGCTAATCTTGATCTAGAGGTAGAGCAAATGGATGTAAAAACTGCTTTCCTTCATGGTGATTTGGAGGAAGATATTTACATGAAGCAACCTGATGGTTTTCTTGTTAAAGGCAAGGAAGACTATGTGTGCAGATTGAGAAAGAGCCTATATGGCTTGAAGCAAGCCCCGCGTCAGTGGTACAAGAAGTTTGAGTCTGTTATGTGTGAGCAAGGCTACAAGAAGACTACTTCTGATCACTATGTCTTTATTAAAAAGTTTACTGATGATAATTTCATTATCCTGTTATTGTATGTTGATGACATGCTTATTGTTGGGAAAAATATTTCCATGATTGACAGGTTGAAGAAGCAATTGGGCGAGTCATTTACCATGAAAGACATGGGAGCTGATAATCAGATTCTTGGTATAAGAATCATGCGTGACAGGAACAAGAAGAAACTTTGGCTGTCACAGGAACACTATGTTAAAAGGGTGCTTCAGAGGTTCCAGATGGAAAATGCTAAGGCTGTAAGTACTCCTCTTGCTGCTCATTTCAAATTGAGTGTTAATCAGAGTCCTTCCAATGAAGCTGAAAAATTAGATATGCAACGAGTTCCTTATGCATATGTTGTGGGGAGTTTGATGTATGCAATGGTGTGTACAAGACCTGATATTGCACATGCTGTTGGTACAGTCGGTAGATTCCTGTCTAATCCAGGTAGAGAGCATTGGAATGCTGTGAAATGGATTTTGAGGTATCTTCATGGTACTACCAGTTTGAGGCTTTGCTTTGGAGGTGATATACCTACTCTTGTGGGCTATACTGATTCTGATATGGCTGAAGACATTGATTCCAGATAGTCTACTTCAGGCTACTTGATTAAGTTTGCAGGGGGAGCCGTGGCATGGCAATCCAGATTGCAGAGATGTGTTGCATTGTCCACTACCGAGGCAGAGTTTATTTCCATTACGGAAGCATGCAAGGAGTTGATTTGGTTGAAGAAATTATTGCAGGAGCTTGGTTTTATGCAGGACAAATACTTGCTATTTTGTGATAGTCAAGGTGCAATTCATCTTGGTAAGAATTCAACTTTTCATTCTAGGTCCAAGCATATTGATGTTAGGTATCATTGGATACGTGATGCTTTGGATGCTGGGTTGTTGGAATTGGCCAAGGTTCATACAGATGATAATGGTGCTGATATGATGACCAAGGCATTACCGAGAAGCAAGTTTGAAACTTGTTGTGAGATTTTCGGTTTAGCGGTCACCTCCACATAGTTGTGAGGGGGAGATATGTTGGGTTTTGGGCTCCCATCCTATGTGGAGAAAGGCCCAATATGTGCAAGCTCATGTGTCTCACTTATCTAAGTGGAGAGGGGTCAATTAGGGTAAGAGTGAGAGGTCTGATTTAGGCAAGAGAAAAGTGAGAGAAGAGAAACAGATTTTCGCACAAACACATAGCAGCTGCACTAGAATCGTGATATCTCTTTCGTTCACCGTCCGATTTGGCCGAAATTTGAAATGCAGGTTCCTGACATCCGGTTCTTCAATCTGAACGGTGTGATCAGCGATCGGAGGTTTGAGGTGGTAGATATTGGCCACACACAGTAGCCGCCCTTTGGAGTTTTCTGGTTCTTCTTTGTTCTCTATTTCATGTTTTGTTGCCTTGTTGTTTTGGCTTATTGTTGAGCACGATTTGTGCTACATTTGAGACTCTCTTGTACCCATACATTGATCATACTGGATCTTGTTTACTGGCTTGTTCCCGTGTGTTGTACCCCAAAATTTGCCCTCCCATATTCTTCAAGGTTTGTCAAGGATCATCTTCAAATGGTTCAAGATTCCTCAAGGATTGCACAATTCAAACCACCTCCTAAGCCAGTCAAAATTAGGGCTTTGGTTCTTTCAAGGAATTTGAGGTTTTCAATGGCTCAATCAAGTCCCATAGGCCTATATACATTGTCAAGCATCTACATGTCAAGTCTCAAGACTCACAATGCCAGTTTGCACAGTCAAAAGCCCTATTTGATCCACAGTCAACTGCAGGGGAAAAATGGTCATTTTGCAGTCAAAAGTCAGAATTTTTGGTCAACATCTTATTTTGAGCTCACAATCATCATTTGATCAAGTCTTGATCATGATTCCACAAGCATGGCTCAAAAATCATCAAAGATGTAAAAGTTACTATTTTTGGACAGTAGAAAAGTCAACTCAACTGTATCTTGACCAGGGCATAACTTTTTCATGGTTCATCAGAAAAATTCCATCCAATGCTCATTTTGAAGGGGATGACATTTCCTACAACTCATCTTCACATTCCAAGTCCAAGAAATGCTCTCACAAAAAGTTATCAATTTCTACATTATAGGTCAATTTCAAAAGTCAACAAAAATGCACTTTAAGTCAAAGACCATAACTTGATATTGGTAAATCCAAATGACATGGGACCAAAGGCATTGGTTAGAGGACTTCAAGAACTTTCCAAAATGTCCAAGAACATGTTCATATGATCAAAATTGAGCAAGATATGCATTGGAGAAGTTGGGAAATTTTTATGAATTTGCAAAAGTCAACTTTGCCCAAAACACCTTGTTTTTGCTAATGGGCCTCAAATTGCTTCTTGAAACTTTATCCAAAGCCTATGCACGACCCATTGAGATTATTTGAATTTATTTTCTTATTTTTTATTAATTAATTGGATTTTTAATTGATTTTAATTTATTTAATTAATTTAAAATGTAGGAAATACAAAGATTTGAGTTTTCAATCTTTTGGTGAAGCAAACAAGCTCAAGATATGCTGAGAATTTCGTGTGCCAATCAAAGGGACAAGAATCTCCCAATTTAGCAACTTTCTTCAATCAAAAAGATTCAAAAATATTTGATTTTTAATCAAATATTGAATCATCAATTTCATGGATTTCCTTGCAAGATTGTGACCTAATTCTATTCTACTATAAGTACACAAGCCAACCCTAATGCATTGGACGTGAAATTGTTGCATACAAAGCCATAACAACATTGAAAAAATTCAAGAAAAAGTCAAAACTGTTTTCCAGGTTCCAGGCCAATTCAAAGCAATTTGAGGATTCAAACACGTTGCTGGAGGTGTGAGGAACGTTTTGCAATCAAAACCACGCGCTAAGGCTCAAGGAATCATCGTTCACAGTCACACGGTTTGGACATTTTTTCCAGAATCGTATCTCATTATTCATGTGCATTTGACATATTTTGTTGATTGTTTTGTGTTAATAGGAACTGTACGAAGCTTTTGGCACATGTTAATTGAATTATAGAGCCCTAAATCAAAAGATACCATTGATAAATTCTAGGGTTCCTAAGCTTTGATTTTGGGGCTTCACAGCCCAAGAAAAATTGAGACCTCTAATGCCTATGGTTGAATTCGTCAAGGCCAGACGAACACAGTGATATACTCACGAAATATTTATGTTACTCATAGGCCTATTCGCTATTTTTCGTCCTTGCAGGTTGTGGGGATTAAAAACCCCCGCTATCTAATTTGTTTTTTGCAGGCATAAGGAAGAAGACGAATACGTGTTATCACATGATTAGCCAATTCAAAAAATAGCGCGCGTTTTATTTACTTTCCAACATAATTGTTGCTTTTATATATTAATTTCATTGTTTATTATATTAACAAAGCGTGCAAGATGGCTCAGTGGATGGTGTGCTGGCTGTGTATCATTGGGACCTGGGTTCGATTCTCAGGTCCACCCAAAAGCTTATATTATTTTTCATAACGTGATTGCATGCAGGCTTTCCAAAGCATTCCACCATGAACTCCAACCACCCAGGCGCCAAGTGGCCACATGCTTAAATCTGTTGGCCAGAAGATGAAGAACACCATACTCCCTAGTCAACCAACGTGGACAACTTCCAGAAAGTCAACAAGACTTGAGCTTAATGGGCCACCAATTTCCAGAACAAACCTCCATCTGGGCCCAGCACCCCCTTGGTTTCATTATTTTCTTATTCTCTTCATATTTTAATTTTCTTTTAATTAGTTTATTAATTATTATTACTATTATTTAATTAACTCACAAATTAATATTTTCATAATAAATCCAGACAACTAAAAAATGTAAATATTTTTATTTATTATTATTATTTATTAATTCTACTTTATTTTTTGTAAATAAATTCTAACAAATTAATTTAGATTAATTAGGTTAACTTTGACTTTTTTTCATAATAAATAAATAAATTAGAATTAGGTTTTACTAACTTTTGACTTTATTTTATTTTATTTTCATTAAGACCTAAAAAACTAAAAAATACTTTTTTCTTGTAATTATTTAATTAATTAGTTTTAGGTTTAATATTTGATTAATTGCAAAAAAAGGACCAAAATTCCATTCTTTTCTCAAAAAGGGTCAAAACCCTAAGACCTTTCCCGATTCAATTTTGTTTCGCGCATGTTTATTCTTGATTCCTATTTTGATCATATTTATGTATCTGCTCCGAGAATGTAATAGATAATTAGGGCTTTTATCGCTTTCTTTATTTTCTCGAATTTACTTTTCAAAGGGTTATATTTTTGGCGATGTAAATACCCGACGCCTTGTAATAGCGTAGATTTACTTTCCGCAATTTACTTTCCGCACAATTATTAACTGTTAATTATGCATGATAAGACTTGCCTGAAAAATAAAATCAACTCGTAGCTCACCATAATACATGTGCAAAGATAATCTTAAACTGAATCTTGACACACTCACACATGCCACTCCTAGGGTACGCCTCACTTGGTTGCCTCGACGTGGTCATTAAGTATAGGGTGTTTTAGAGGTCGCCCTCCTGTCTAAAGATCCAGTTGCCTCGAAACGGTTGCCTCGGATAAAAAGGATCTAGGACATTAGGGTTACCGCTAAGGCGTCCTACTATTGCTTTAGTGACCACATGTCCCTATAATCGAATTGACCCGAATAACTCCAACAACGGTGCTACCTATTTCTCAATAGTGGGATAGTACTGTCTAAAGGATATTTACACAGCTTAATTCCTTAGAGTAGGTAGATTTCTCATGGGTACTTGCTCTTTCAAAAACAAAAAAACAACTTTTCGCACCTACACTTTCAAAAAGTTTATAAACAAACACTTCATACACTCTTGAGGACTGATACAAAAGTTACCTAGAAGTTTTCAAACTAAAATTTTTCAAAACCCACAAACACAAGAAAAGCAAACAATTTTTGAAAACATAGTGAGCAAGTACCTAAGAGCCCATGGATAACCACGGATAGAAAGGGTGCTAACACCTTCCCTTTCTATAATCTACCTCCCGAACCGAGAAACATCTCAAAAAGGAATTTTGCTGTGCTTTTGTCCTTTCCTTGTTGGAGAAAATAAAAGACGGTGGCGACTCTTGCTTACCGCGACATTTCGCGAACCAACATTTCAAAACAGTCAGTTCTATTTCCACCGATCACAGAACTGGCGACTCTGCTGGGGATAAGCTAATATAAGTGAGGTGTACCTTAGGATTAGATCATTCTATGTTTTCAATTGTATGTCTTGATTGCTTTTATATTGTGGGCTTGTTTTGGAGTTTCATAGATCCTAACCCGGATCTGGGGGATACCTTTTAGAAGTAGCAACAAATTGTGAGGGAACTGTGCGGGGTATACCGACATGGTTGAAGCAGTTTCTACGTTGATGTGGCACTTTGGTGAGTACCGGTAACCCTTGAGTCAAGTCAAGGAGAGTACGGGGCTGCCGCATGGTGTCGTGAAGCATCAACTGACCTTAGGAACCTTACTTGACCATCCTGGCCTCTTTAGGGGTAGTGAGATGACCGACTTTGGTGCAGTTCGAAGTTGGTAGATACTCGATACTACACTCATTGAGGGTTGTTTTCTTGGAATATTTTGGTCGCCAGTTAAGTGGCTAAATCAAAACAATGAACATAGAAAACAATCCAATGATATTGAGCTCCTTAGAACCCGGTTACTTTTGATATGACAGGTTTTGAGCCCACCAACTTCAAGAGGGTAGTACCTAAACTTCATGCTGGCCTAAACTCTAAGGGTTGTCTGGTGTGACTTGTGTGCCTTCAAACTTGAACTACTTGCACATTCTTGTTATCTGACACATGAATTCCTTGCAGGTTTTGTTTACAGTCCTTAATCTGGACTTATTACAGGGCTTACTTACACTTCATACCTTTGCATCCACGCATAGCATAACATCATAACATCATACCATCATACCATTGCATGCATCCTGCATAAGGACTAACCCATTTCAAGGATCTCAAAGGTTTGTGATGTAGGTCATGATGAACCAACTGTCTAGTAAGGGGCAAAAGGGATTTATTTTCCTCTAGCCAAGGTTGTTTGGAGATCAAAACATGATAACTTGAGTCAGGGGCTATGACCCACTCGATATGGTGAGCCTTGACTCTTGAAGAAGGACTCTCAACAACATGAAGTTCCTTCAATCAAGCCACCGAATTCAAATTCTAACAAGTTTCTTGGTTTACCACGCGAGATCCTTGAAAACATTGCATACATATATCATACATATCATTGCATAACAGGTCCCCTTTTACAGGTCACTTACCTTCTTCGCTGTTTATTTCAGTAATCGTCGTGTCTACTGAACCTTCCGCTGAACAAGCTATCAAGGCCCTCTAGGCCCAGAATGCCCAGTTCCAGGAGTTGGTTATGAGCCTAGCCCAGGGTCAACAGGACTTGAAAACTCTGATTCTGAAAGAGAGGAAGAAGAAGAAGAAGAGGACCGTTTTGTTCAACACTAGACGCAGATCTGGGAATGGATTACAGAATGAGGCTGAGCTGACTACCTCATTTGTAGGCAAGGACAGTCCCCAAGAGAGAAGGGTTCCTAGTCCCGTGGTCTCCGACAATGAGACGGATTATAATAATGAACAGTATCCTCCTGCTGAGGATAGGTACAAACAGCTGGAAGACCTCTTAAGTGCTATGGAGATTCAACATGTGCCCGGGTTGGATTTTGGAGACCTAGGCTTATCCTCTGGGGTGGTGATCCCACATAAGTTCAAGGCACCTGCCCTTGCAAACTACGACGGAGCTTCCTGTCCTAAGCTGCACCTCCGATCGTATGTGAGGAAGATCCAACCGTATACAGCTGACAAGAATTTGTGGATCCATTTCTTCCAGGATAGTCTTTCAGGGACTCAACTCGAATGGTTCTATCAGCTGGATGGAGCCAGTATTCGTAACTGGGAGGACTTGGCTACTGCGTTCTACAAGCAGTATCAGTATAATTCCGACCTCGCTCCTACGCGTACCCAACTCCAGGGTATGTCACTAGGGACGGGTGAAGGATTTAAGGAGTATGCTCAAAAGTGGAGAGACCTTGCTGGACGGGTGCAGCCACCCTTAACTGATCGTGAACTTGTGGATATGTTCTTGGGGACCCTGTCTAGTCCGTTCTTCAACCATTTGATCGGGAATTCTTCAGCCGGGTTCACAAACCTTATCTTGACTGGTGAAAGAATTGAAGCTGGCATCAAAAGCGGGAAAATTCAAGAAGCTACACCTTCTGATACTCATAAAAATCCTTACCATGGAAAAAGAGAGTCCAATGTTATGCATGGTAAAAAGAGTCGTCATGATCAACATATAGGGGCAACCCAGATCTCTAATCCTATGCCTGCTCAACAAGGACAGGGGCATCAACGTAAGGAGGTCGCACCCAAAAGACAGTTCACTAAGATCAACATGTCACTGGATCAAGCGCTGCAGCAAATGTTGAAGGCAGGGGTGATTACATTAAGGGCTCCTCTTCAGAATCCAAACACTTCCGCTCCTAACTATCATCCCAATGAAAGGTGTGCATACCACTCTGACAGCCCGGGACATGACACAAACAACTTCTGGGCCCTGAAGAATAAGGTTCAAGACATGATTGATGCCAAAGAAATCCAGTTTGAAGCACCAGAGACTCCAAACATAATCACTGCTCCTTTTCCAAATCATTGAATGCTTTTGTTTTATTTGAATTTTCAAGTTGTACTTTTCTTTGCTTATTCAAACAATTATTGTCATAGCAAACTTTATTACTTTCATTAATGCATCACATATGTCTGTTTTGAATTAATCCAATTGTTTTCACTATATTCAAATTGCTTTCATTTTTATGATGTTCAACTCTCGATTAAAAAATTCTAAGCCTTTTGAGGGAGGATGACGAAAACGATACCATGATCTTTACAGTATGCTTTTGAACAGACCCCGCTGATGAGGTACAAGCATTGTTTCAAATCCTAAACAGTGGAGTTATAAGGAAGATAATCCCTAGTCAACCCCTTTGAGCCAAAGAAGTTGGAGTTTTTCTTTTCAAAAATTAAAACCCTTAATCATAACCTGGGGCAGGTTAGTTTCTCAGTTAATTCGGGTGCACGATGAATGGCAGCAAAGAAGTCCTTCCGAGACAAAAAGACAGTGATGGTTCCCAATAATCGTAAGGACATGCAGTCATTATCTCTCAAAATAAAAAGCCCAATAAGTCAAAACCTATGAAGGAGACTTATAAAACTGGGGCATCCCGCTGACTGTAATCACAAAAGAAACAGTTCAGGCAAAAAACAGGGATAACGAAATCAAAAAGAAAGAGGTCCTGCAAACCCTCAACAAAAAAGAAATGACTTCCTGTTCGAAATAAACTATCAGTATCCGAACCATCACTAGAATATCAGAGCAAAGACTCAAACAAGGTCTAATGCACGATTAGCTGAGTTTAGGATCGAAGAACATCACGAAGAACAGGTGGGTACAAATAAAATTTGAGCCTTTATCCTTTGTTTCTTAAACCGTGAACCAGGCCACGTTATAACCCTTAAAAGTCCTAGCTGAAGCATGGGTTAGTTCGAAAGCATACTGTTACAAAAGGTATCCTGACTCCTGTAGGGGCTTGCTGTAAAATCCTGAGTTGACATCACATTTTACAAAAATTCACTTGTTTTACTGAAAACTGCATTTTCAAAAAAAAAAAAAACTTCAAGACAGACATAAGCTTTGCATTTTTAATATAACATTATTTGCATATGACTATTTGTTCGAACAGCATAGAAATTCGCACGACGAATATCTAGTGAACAAAAGCACTTCCAATCAAGGGGCACGGCATGATCATTGTCCATCATCTGGGGCAGTCAAGTCAAGATTCAAGGAATCTTTCAAAAATGCCAAATAGCCAGGGGCAAATCTCCGCCTGAGTCACTTGGGGCATTGGACATGAATTCCAGCAACGAATCTTGCGTGATCAGACATCTTCTGGTAGTATGGCAACACAATACTACTGACAGTGACAACTCCCTACGCTCTGAGAACGTGGACATAGTCAAAAAAATACTACGCATAATCAAAGACCCGCTAGGTCGACTGGCCTAGGCAAAAATAAGGGCTTCCCGGCGAACCAAAAGGGTTCGGGCAAAAATAAGGGATGAAAATGAAAAAATCTGTACACCCGGCAAGTCGAAAACCTGAAAAGGCGGCTTGGGCAAAAAAGGGTATCCCGGTGGACTGAAAACCCGAAAGGGCGGTCCAGGCAAAAATTAGGGATTAAAGCGTACGACTATGTCCCATCATCTCGTCACTCGCCTACCAGAAGAAGATTTGTCAATCGACAGTTATCAAGACCTCCACAGGTACCTTCTCCCGCAGAAACTGGGGCAATAAGAATTGTTCGAACTGTACAATCGCTCTGTCCACCAGGTACCAAGGTAGATTCGGCTGAAGAATGTAACCAGGATACCTTCACTCCCCGCAGAGTAAGACAAGAGTCAGCAATACTCTCCCCAAGCAGAGTTGATCTCCCATCAGCCCTAAAAAGGCACAGTATCTCCAGCAAATCAGCAATACTCTCCCCCGAGCAGAGTTGGTCTACCATCAGTCCTGGAAGAGTTGGGTACCCCCAAAAGATCTTAATATTCCCTAGCAGAGTATACAGATATTCCTCAGCAAGCATCCCCGGCAGTCTTAATATAAGATTGTTCCCCGGTGGAATACCAGACACCCCAGTGGAGCCATTTCCCCAGTGCAGTCCAAAGTTTCCCCAGGAGAGTTGAACCATCTCCCCAGTAGACTCTGGAAGCTTGTCCCCTGCAGAGTACAAGTACATCTCTCCAGCCATATTCAGAAGGTTATCCCCCACTAGAGTATAACTGGGTTATCCTCAGCCAGTTGCAACGGAAAGATAGTCTTTAGCAAAGTTCTTCCTATCCCCAGCGGAGTTCATCAAATTCCCCAACAGAGCTTATCAACGGAATCCCCAGCGGAGTTATCGTTAAAATCTCAGCGAAGCATCTCTCCCCACAGAGTAATTCCCCGCAGAGTAATCTCTTCAACAAGTTTATTCCCCAACGGAGTCATATTCTCCTACCGGTTTATTCTTGCAATCACCATCCCCAGCGGAAATGAAGAACTCTACTCTTCAACATCGGCCTAGGATTTAACTTCCCGGCATTCGTCAAAGGATTTATTTTCCTAGACGGAAATACATTCATAAACATTTCACATTTCATATCTCCTATTTACATACATGATAAAGTGCATACGACACAATCTCATTTATTTTGAGAACATCATGACATCATGCATTTCATACATCATGACATTGCATACAACTAATGTTTTGCCTTTTCAGAAAAAGGTCAATCAAAAGATGATTACCATCAACTTTTTAAGTTCCATATTCGATACTTGTATCTAGCCAAGGCATATCTGTGAGCGATTGATTGAAGATCAACACCTGTAACAGGCCAGGAAATTATCTTTCATTCTCAGGTCAGAGATCTACACCTGTATCCAGCCAGGAAAGCTATCTCGACCAACCCTTTGAAGTTCCAGATTCGATACCTGTATCTAGCCAGGGCATATCTGTGAGTGATTGATTGTAGATCTATACCTGTATCTAGCCAGGAAAGTTATCTACATTGAAGAGATTAAAGAGATAGCTTAGAGATGCTCCAGATTCGGATGCTATTCTTTTGCTTATTCAGAGTTTCTTTTCAGAGATAGCTTAGAGATGCTCCAGATCCGGATGCTATTCTTTTGCTTATTCAGAGTTTCTTTTCAGAGATAGCTTAGAGATGCTCCAGATCCGGATGTATGATCGGTGGAAATAGAACTGACTGTTTTGAAATGCTGGTTCGCGAAATGTCGCGGTAAGCAAGAGTCGCCACCGTCTTTTATTTTCTCCAACAAGGAAAGGACAAAAGCACAGCAAAATTCCTTTTCGAGATGTTTCTCGGTTCGGGAGGTAGATTATAGAAAGGGAAGGTGTTAGCACCCTTTCTATCAGTGGTTATCCACGGGATCTTAGGTACTTGCTCACTATGTTTTCAAAAATGTTTGAGGAATCATGATCAAGAATTGATCAAATGATGATTGTGGCTTCAAAATAAAATGTTGACAATTTTTTTTGACTTTTGACTGTCAAATGACCATTTTACCCCTACAGTTGACTGTGAGGCAATTAGGGTTTTTGACTGTGCAACTTGATGCTGTGAGTCTTGAAACTTGACATATGAATGCTTGACAATGTATATAGGCATATGGGACTTGATTGGACCTTTGAAAACCTCAATTTCTTTGCAAGAACCAAAACCCTAATTTTGACTGTGTTAGGAGGCAATTGGACTGTGCCACCCTTGAGATATTTTGAACCATTTGGAGATTGATCTTGACAAATCTTGAAGAATATGGGAGGGCAAATTTTGGGGTACAACAGTTGCCCCTGTTCAATCTTCTTAGACCTGAGGATGTAGATTGGCTTGCGTGCCTTTCGTGATCCGAAGGTGGAAGATGATTGAACACTAAAGTGCCCAGAAATTTGCACTCACATAGTAGAATGTCAGCAGTGTGATGTAGGGAATGGGCTTACAGATGCCATTTGGAAAGATGGTGGATAGAGGGATGGGCTTATAGATGCCATCTAGAGCGGTAACAAAATCTTGTCGGGAATGGGCTTATGGATGCCATTTGGAGACTGTCGGTATGTGGATGGGCTTATAGATGCCATCTAGGTGTCGATCGCGTAAGAGATTCCTTAGCGAGAACTTGCGTACCTGAGAAAGATAATTACCTGGCCTGTTACAGGGGTTGGTCTTCAAACTCTTCATGTAGATATGCCCTGGCTGGATACAGGTATCGAATCTCTAAACTCTTCATGTAGATGTGCCCTGGCTGGATACAGGTATCGAGTCTACAATCAGTTATTCACAGATGTGCCCTGGCTAGATACAGGAATCGAATCTTCAAACTCTTCAGACGTGCCCTGGCTGGATACAGGAATCGAGTCCGGAATTCAAAAAGGTTGGTGAGTTGTCTCTACTGACAGGTTATCTCCATGGACGGGTGGTCTTTAACGACGAGTGTCTATAACGACGAGTGTCTATAACGACGAGTGTCTATAACGACGAGTGTCTATAACGACGAGTTGTCTATAACGACGAGTTGTCTATGACGACGAGTGTCTATAACGACGAGTGTCTATAACGATGAATGTCTATAACGACGAGTGTCTATAACGACGAGTGTCTATAACAACGGGTGTCTATAACGACGAGTGTCTATGACGACGAGTGTCTATGACGACGAGTGTCTATGACGACAAGTGTCTATAACAACGAGTGTCTATGACGACGAGTGTCTATGACGACGAGTGTCTATGACGACGAGTGTCTATGACGACGAGTGTCTATGACGACGAGTGTCTATAACGACGAGTGTCTATGACGACGAGTGTCTATAACGACGGGTGTCTATAACGACGAGTGTCTATGACAACGAGTGTCTATAACGATGAGTGTCTATAACGACGAGTGTCTATGACGACGAGTGTCTATAACGATGGGTGTCTATAACGACGAGTGTCTATAACGACGAGTGTCTATAACGACGGGTGTCTATAACGACGAGTGTCTATAACAACGAGTGTCTATAACGACGAGTGTCTATAACGACGAGTGTCTATAACGACGGGTGTCTATAACGACAAATGTCTATAACAACGAGTGTCTATAACGACGGGTGTCTATAACGACGAGTGTCTATAACGACGAGTGTCTATAACGACGAGTGGAATTAATTTTAACTGGACTTGTCTTCTTTTGACTGAATTTGTCTACTTTGACTGAATTTGTCTACTTTGACATAGCTGATCATTTAACTGTATCCTTCCTGCAAGGTAAAGGTCAGTACTATGCAATGCATGGTATGGATCAAGCGACGATATTCTCAGTATAAATGAGATTATATGATATGATGCGTATATGCATGTATCATGTTGTAATGTGATGTTTATGAATGTATCTCGTCTAGGAAAATAAATCCTTTGACGAATGCCGGGAGCTTAAATCCTGGGATGATGTTGAAGAGTAGCGTTCTTCGTTTCCGTTGGGGATGATGATTGCAAGAATAAACTGGTAGGAGAAGATGACTCCGTTGGGGAATAAACTTGCTGAAGGGATTACTCTGCGGGGAATACTCTGTGGGGAAAGAGATACTTCGCTAAGGTTTTGATGAGAACTCCGTTGGGGATTCCATTGATAAGTTATGTTGGGGGTTTTAATGAACTCCACTGGGGGATAGGAAGAACTTCGCCGAGGACGATCTTTCCGTGGTAATTAGCTGAGGATAACCCAGTTATAGGCTCTGGTGGGGAATAACCTTTGAACATGGTCGGGGAGAGATATGTACTCTGCAGGTGATAAGCTTCCAGAATCTACTGGGGATAAGCTTCCAGAATCTACTGGGGAGATTGATTCAACTTTCCTGGGGAAACTTTTGGATTATACTGGGGAAGTGGCTCCACTAGGGGTGTCTGGTACTCCGCCGGGGAACAATCTTATATTAAGACTGCCGGGGATGCTTGTTGAGGATATCTGCATACTCCGCTGGGGAATGTTGAGATCTTTTGGGGATGCCCCACTTCCTTAAGGCTGACAGTAGACTAACTCTGCTTGGGGAGAGTGTTGCTGACTTGCTGGAGATATTGTGCCTTTTTCGGGCTGACGGGAGACCAACTCTGTTTGGGGAGAGTATGGCTGATTCTTGTCTTACTCTGGGGGGAGTGGAGGTAACTTGGTCATGTTCTTCAGCTGAACTTACCTTGGCACCTCGGTGGACAGAGCAACCAGATCGCTTAGACAATTCTTATTGCCCCAGTTTCTGTGGGAGAAGGTACCTGTGGAGGTCTCGATAACTGCCGATTGACAAATCTTCTTCTGGTAGGCAAGTGACGAGATGCCGAGACATAGTCGTACGCTTTTGATCCCTAATTTTTGCCTGGACCGCCCTTTCGGGTTTTCAGTCCACCGGGATACCCATTTTTGCCCAAGCCGCCTTTTCAGGTTTTCGACTTGCCGGGTGTACAGATTTTTTCGTTTCATCCCTTATTTTTGCCCGAACCCTTTTGGTTCGCCGGGAAGCCCTTATTTTTGCCTAGGTGTGTCAACCTAGCAGGTCTTTGATTGTGTGCAGTATTTTTTCGACTATGTTCATGCTCTCAGAATGTAGGGAGTTGCCCCTGTCAGAAGTGTAGTGTTGCCATACTACCAGAAGATCTTTGTTTGATCGTCCAATGCCCCAAGTGATCCAGATTGGAGATTTGCCCCAAGTTGGTTGGCCTTTTGAGAGATTCTCCGAATCTTGACTGGACTGCCCCAGATGATGGACAATGATCACGTCTGCCCCTTGGTTTGGAAGTGCTTTTGTTCACTAGATATTCTTCGTGCGAATTTATTTGCTGTTCAAACAAAATAAAAGTCATATGCAAACAGTGTTATATCAAGAATGCAAAGCTTATGTCTGTCTCGAAGTTTTTTTAAAATGCAGTTTTTTCATAGAAACAAGTGAGTGTTTGTAAAACGTGATGTCAACTCCGTATTTTACAGCAAGCCTTAAGGAGTCAGGATACCTTTCGTAACAGTATGCTTTCGAACTAACCCATGCTTCAGCTAGGACTTTTGAGGGTTGTAACGTGGCCTGGTTCACGGTTTAAGAAACAAAGGATAAAGGCTCAAATTTATTTGTACCCACCCGCTCTTCGTGATGTTCTTCAAACCTAAACTCAGTTGATCGTGCGTTAGACCTTGTTTGAGTCTTTGTCCTGATATTCCAATGATGGTTCGGATATTGACAATTTATTTTGAATAGGCAGTCATTTCTTTTTTGTTGAGGGTTTGTAGGACCTCTTTCTTTTTAATTACGTTATCCCTGTTTTTTGCCTGAACTGTTTCTTTTTGTATTTACAGCCAGCGGGATGCCTCAGTTTTTGTAAGTCTCCTTCATAGGTTTTGACTTAATGGGCTTTTATTTTGAGAAATGACGACTTCCTGTCTGTATGATTATATGAACCATCACTGTCTTTTTGTCTCGGAAGGACTTCTTTGATGCTATTCGCTGTACACTTGGATCAACTGAGAGAACTACCCTGCCCCAGGTTATAATTAAGGGTTTTAATTTTCGAAAAGAAAAAAACTCCTACTTCTTTGGCTCGAAGGGGTTGACGAGGGATTATCTTCCTTATAACTCCAGTGTTTAGGAATTGAAACAATGCATGTACCTCATCAACTGGGTCTGTTCAAAAGCATATTGTAGATTGTGGTATCGTTTTCGTCATCCTCCCTCAAGAGGCTTAGAATTATTAACCGAGTTTGACCATCACAAAAATGAAAGCAATTTTGAATATAATGAATACGAATAGATTAATTCAAACAGACATATGCGATGCATTAATGAAATAAAAGAGTTTGCTATGACATTAATTGTTTGTATAAGCAAAGAAAAATATAACTCGGAAATTCAAATAAAACAAAAGCCTTCAGTGATTTGGCAAAGGAGCAGTGATTATGTTTGGAGTCTCTGGTGCTTCAAACTGGATTTCCTTGGCGTCAATCATGTCCTGGACCTTGTTCTTCAGAGCCCAACAGTTGTCCGTAGTATGCCCCGGGCTATCAGAATGGTATGCGCACCTATCATTGGGATGATATTTCGGAGCAGAAGTGTTTGGATTCCGGAGAGGAGCCCTTAAGGTAATCAGCCCTGCCTTCAACAATTGCAGTAGCGCTTGATCCAGTGTCATGTTGATCTTAGTGAACTGTCGTTTGGGTGCGACCTCCTTACGTTGCTGCCCCTGTCTTTGCTGAGCAGGCATATGGTTAGAGATCTGGGTTGCCCCTACGTGTTGATCATGACGGCTCTTTTTACCATGCACAACATTGGACTCTTTTTTTCCATGATAAGGCTTTTTATGAGCATCAGAAGGTGCAGCTTCTTGAATCTTTCCAGCCTTGATACCAGCTTCAATCCTCTCCCCGGTCAAGATCAAATCTGTAAACCCGGCAGAAGAATTCCCGATCAGATGGTTGAAGAATGGACCAGACAGGGTCCCCAAGAACATGTCGACAAGTTCCCGATCAGTTAAGGGTGGTTGTACCCTTCCAGCAAGGTCTCTCCACCTTTGCGCATATTCCTTGAATCCTTCACCCGTCCCTAGTGACATACCCTGGAGTTGGGTACGCGTAGGAGCGAGGTCGGAATTGTACTGATACTGCTTGTAGAACGCAGTAGCCAAGTCCTCCCAATTACGAATACTGGCTCCATCCAGCTGATAGAACCATTCGAGTTGAGTCCCTGAAAGACTTTCCTGGAAGAAATGGATCCATAAATTCTTGTCTGCAGTATATGGTTGGATCTTCCTTGCGTATGAACGGAGGTGCAGCTTAGGACAGGAAGTCCCGTCGTACTTCGCAAAAGAAGGTGCCTTGAAATTGTGTGGGATCACCACCCCGGAGGATAGACCTAGATCTTCGAAGTCTAGGCCGGGCACTTTCTGTATCTCCATAGCACTTAACCGGTCTTCTAGCTGTTTATACCTGTCCTCAGCTGGAGGGTACTGTTCATCATTGTAATCGGTCTCGTTGTCGGAGACCACTGGACTAGGAACCTCTCTCTCTTGGGGACTGTCTTTCCCAACAGATGGGGTAGTCAGCTCAGCTTCATTTTGTGATCCATTCCCAGATTTGCGTCTAGGGTTGAACAGCACAGTCCTCTTCTTCTTCTTCTTCAAGTGCAAGATGAAATTCTGGTGTATGCCAGTCTTCAGATGTTATACTCAATGTCTAGACATCTGATATGACATAATAAATACACTGCAAGGTAGATACCCAATTTTTCGTGATTCAGTACTAAAGTATAACAGAGGCACATTTTTATCCAAGCTGCACCAGATAAACTTTGAAGGTGCAGAGGATAGAACACACGATGTACCTAGTTCTGTTCATCTGGTACACATGATCAGCAGAGAGCAAACAACCTTCACAGTTCTGTTTCTCTTGCACAGATATCAGCATGATGTCTTAACATGTTCTGAGACATCATCTGTTACAACATTACAGTTTTACCTTGATATATACCAGACAGAATTATAAAGTGATGAAGGTAAAAACACAATCAATTGTTGACCCAGTTCGGTGAAACACACCTACTCTAGGGGCATACCAAGCCAGGAAGAAGATCCACTATCAGCAATATTAATTCAGGACTAAACTTCACAAGTTCCCATCCCTCACTTAATCATTTACCCAGTGCAACCTATACCTAGGAACTCCTAGATAGAAACCTACCAGTTTCCATTCCTATTGCCGCAACAACAGAAGTCTTACTCCTACTCAAGAAGTAGTGCC
Organism: Vicia faba; assembly: GCA_948472305.1. Taxonomy (NCBI): domain Eukaryota; kingdom Viridiplantae; phylum Streptophyta; class Magnoliopsida; order Fabales; family Fabaceae; genus Vicia; species Vicia faba. The sequence goes on from OX451738.1 coordinate 712,230,742, forward strand.
CTCCCACTTGGTTTCCTATATTACAATGAATATGAAGTAATGCAAAAATACTTAGACTTGCTTCACAGCTTCGTCCAAGAACACTCAAACTCTTACCTACAGGTATCGAGTTACACACATGGTAACCTTGCCACAGACCGACAGGTTTACCTAACAGAACACTCCCAATATTACATTATGTGAGACTTACAAATGATCTTCTGACCAAAAAAAGGGATTCCTTGCAAAACAGCAGCTCTGTTGAATATATAGCAGCTGCAACTTCAGTTAGGGTTTCCATAAAAACCTAGGGTTAATTCCGTTTGACCTTAAGACTAGGTCACAGGACTTTATTAACCAGGTTAGGGTTGAGCTAGGTTACCCCTCAGAAAACGCAGGATTCTGTTCTGGAAAGACTGAGTTATTTCCTGAAAAAACTCAGAATTAACCAACCTGCAAACCTGTTAGATCAGAACAGGATGTCTTAACATCTGTTATGACATCTGAGAAACCTGTCAACTGATTTATGAAAATGTGATCATTTTGCAAAATGCTCAGATACACACTTATAAACATCAGTACCTGAATGACAATATTTTTCTGCAAAGGTACCTAAAGAATCAGTACAAACTAAACTAGAATGTTATGACATCAGTCATGACATTCACACACACTTGGGTTTTACCAAAAATGCAAGCCAATAACTAAACACCTACAAACTCCCCCTTTGGCAGATTTTTGGCTAAAGACCCTAAGCAATCAGAGATAGATAGCAGCAGAAAGAAATGACTGCAGAAAAATAAAATGTCTAAATGAGCAAGTACATATTAAGTACCAAAATATTCTCCCCCTCTTTAGCCACAAATGGGCCAAAGATACATGTTCATAAAGATTATACAGTTATCCAAAAAGAGCAGCAGCAGAAAACAACTGAATACACTTCCAAACTCCACCAGATATCAGCACCAACCACCAACACCACCACACAGCAACCAACCTTTAAGCACTGTCATCAGACTCAGAGGATTCTGGCTTCTTCCTTTTCTTGTGAGCAATGTCAACATTCTTTTCTTTGTCTGATGTCTCAACATCCTTAGAGACATCTGGATTTAAAGGAACAACATTTGAACTTTCTTGATTTAAAGGACTACTCCCCACTCCACCAATTACTAGAAATCACACTCTGCCTCAGTTATATAATACCTTTATTAGATGACAAGTTATCACCTAAACATTCCAGCTCACTAAAATGCTTCATAATGAGACACAAACGCCCTGTTTTCTTAGCAGATGAAAACATGCTCAAATCCTATGTCGTCATACATTCTGCTATTTTAGCAGCTTGAAACCATTCCATTTACACAAAGATGATGGTTACTCCCTCTGAGTCATACAACTGTACACACATGGGTTTATTAATAGTAATCCACACTTCATCCAATTTTCCTCCTGTCTGTAGTTTTAGAGGAAATTGGGAACAATGTCATTAGGCAATGTGATGACATTCGGTCAGACATAGTCCTTTTCAGTCTTGAACACATCATCCCAATAGTTAATAAAGTGCCACACTTTATATCCTACGAGTCTGATGAAGACTTTCCGTACAAACCAATACTCCCCCTGTTAGGGACAATCACTTCTCCTCATGGAAACAAGTAGGTCACATTCAATACTCAGTTGGACCTTCAAGACAACTTCTGATTCAAAGTAAATAAGACCCCTTGATGAATGGAAAACATAAGACGCATCTTCATGTCTTCAAGAGCGCACCCTCTGTTCAACTATATTGGTTGAACGCATCCATACTCTGAATCAAACTTTCTTCAGACCAGAACAAGTTAGAACATCCTTGGTCTAAGTCAACCTTCTTCTGACCATAACATCACAACAAGTCAGAACATCCATACTCTGAGTCAAGCTCTCTTCTGACCAGAACATCAAAGAAATGTTAGAACATCCATACTCTGAGTCACATCATACAAAGGACATCTTCTGAAAATCTTTAGAAATTACTTTGACATCTTCAGACCATCCTCAGACAATATTCATACCTTACTGCGCTACCAGCTTGATCAGAACAAAATCAAACACACAAATAGGGACACCAACATTCTCATCCCATTACAAGAGATAATCTACTATAGATGACTCATAACTTCTACCACAAGCTCCAAGAGATGAATAAAAGCCACCTCCTCTTTGTATTCAACTCATTACTCTTCTGCCCAAAAGTAATCTGTCTAAGACTAACCTCAATAATAATCAGCTGCCACATGTTGATTATCTTGATTCTCTGAATCCACTGCTGAGATAGACCAAATCCCACTGTTTGATTATCTCCTTCATGAATCCTCATATGAAAAAATCAAATGCCACCTTTTGACTTCTCCATGTTTATTAGCTAATTCACTTCCTTACCTAGATCAGAACCAGACTGATCCAAGTAACCACCATCAAGATTATGATGTCTTCTTCTTCTTGTAGCTTCAAGTCTGAACACGTTTCCAGGAAACTTTTTCAGAGATCAAATGATTTTGCTGTCACCAAAGAGATAGCTCTAAAGCATCACTCTTCCTGTGATTCTTCACAGGGTCTAGAAGAAGGAATGTTCCCACATCTTTAAGAACATCAGTTATCTTGAATTCCAAGGATAATCAATTAAATACTTGTACTTGTCACAAATAGCAATTGATCTTAAATCCTTCCCATTATCCTGTAAGATACTTTCACCATTTGAATACTTTGACATACTCTTCGTGTGTTAATATCTTCTTCTTGCAAGCACTTTCTTTGAGAGACCAAAGAGTTGAGATATCTTGGTTGCCATCCTTGACTCAAGTAAATAGAATTTTCTCTGAACAAACTCTACTCACTTCAACAGATTTGAAACTCCTTCCAGATCAGATTCATCCTTAGGAATGAGAGAGATGAATCCTTCCTTGCAAATATGTCACACAACACCCAGAACCCATGTGACATAGGTCAACAACCAGCTAAACACCAGGCTGAACTAATGTGAGGAGGTTAACCAAATCTCCCCCTCAAACTACCAATCATGGAAGCTCCACACAAAATATCCATGCATTGTACACAAATGTCTCAACATGACATATGACATCCCTACCAGATTCAAGTAACTCCAAGAGTTATACCTGTTCATACTCCAATCACACCAATCAGACTTCAGCTGACCTTAAGTACTTCAGAGAAGACAACAACACCAATCATCAGCAGATATGTATTGCCAGAACATACTACCTCAACCAAACTCTGAGTCTTCATATTCTCATATCTTGAAAGATCTTCCACTTCTAATCATGATGTTTAAATGACAAGATTCACGATCCCAATCTACTTCTATGAAGGAGCAATAATGCTGCACCATCATCGATTTTTATTAACCAATGAGCTTGTCTTTCTTCACACCATAGTACTCCAGGGAACAACTGCTCAGCCCTGATCAATCTTCAGGAATAAGCCCACCAATAGGGATTGCACAATGTCACATCTCAACCAGCTCCACTTCTAGAGTTCTGACTTCTAAAAGTAACCTTCGGGAGCACACAGACATAGTTGACTCTACCATTGTCAACTTTGCACACACAGATGTCTCCTCTTCCAGGTTAGGAGTAGGTTCCAAACAAAAGTATCCCTTTGTTTGACACCCAAAACATATGCTCTTCAACTAGTAGCTGCATACTTGTTGAACACATGTTCCACCATCACATAGAACATCAGTTCCATCACCTTGGAACAAAACCCTCCTTGAAATTCTTCAAGGTCTTCGTATAACACTAATCCGTGATTATGTGATTCTTACCATCCTGAACGAAGAACGTCTTCATGAGTGGACTTGAGAGGACTCAAGTATCTGTGACATCTTCAATAGCTTATGTTGAAATCTTGAATACAGTAGCCTTCAATCCACAAGAGGGGAAACACATCAGAGCTTGAGTTTTGCCAAGTATTATGCAGCGGAAGAACATAATACAACTCAATCTTTGCACACACACTTTAGGCGTACACAAATCCTAGGTTTGAAAATAAATCAAACCTAGAGCAGCTACCACACAACCAGGCCAAATGCCAATCACCAAAGACAGATACACACAGTTCCTGTCATGAATAGTCCATCCTCCCACTTTAAGGGACCATTCAGGGAAATAACAAACCTTTCCAGGTTACAATCTACAGTACTAAAATTGACCTTGCAGATACCAGAAAGTATCACCCATGGATCTCATCCAGAAACAGAACAGGATGCCTGCTCTGATACCAATTGAAATTCTGGTGTATGCCAGTCTTCAGATGTTATACTCAATGTCTAGACATCTGATATGACATAATAAATACACTGCAAGGTAGATACCCAATTTTTCGTGATTCAGTACTAAAGTATAACAGAGGCACAATTTTATCCAAGCTGCACCAGATAAACTTTGAAGGTGCAGAGGATAGAACACACGATGTACCTAGTTCTGTTCATCTGGTACACATGATCAGCAGAGAGCAAACAACCTTCACAGTTCTGTTTCTCTTGCACAGATATCAGCATGATGTCTTAACATGTTCTGAGACATCATCTGTTACAACATTACAGTTTTACCTTGATATATACCAGACAGAATTATAAAGTGATGAAGGTAAAAACACAATCAATTGTTGACCCAGTTCGGTGAAACACACCTACTCTGGGGGCATACCAAGCCAGGAAGAAGATCCACTATCAGCAATATTAATTCAGGACTAAACTTCACAAGTTCCCATCCCTCACTTAATCATTTACCCAGTGCAACCTATACCTAGGAACTCCTAGATAGAAACCTACCAGTTTCCATTCCTATTGCCGCAACAACAGAAGTCTTACTCCTACTCAAGAAGTAGTGCCCTCCCACTTGGTTTCCTATATTACAATGAATATGAAGTAATGCAAAAATACTTAGACTTGCTTCACAGCTTCGTCCAAGAACACTCAAACTCTTACCTACAGGTATCGAGTTACACACATGGTAACCTTGCCACAGACCGACAGGTTTACCTAACAGAACACTCCCAATATTACATTATGTGAGACTTACAAATGATCTTCTGACCAAAAAAAGGGATTCCTTGCAAAACAGCAGCTCTGTTGAATATATAGCAGCTGCAACTTCAGTTAGGGTTTCCACAAAAACCTAGGGTTAATTCCGTTTGACCTTAAGACTAGGTCACAGGACTTTATTAACCAGGTTAGGGTTGAGCTAGGTTACCCCTCAGAAAACGCAGGATTCTGTTCTGGAAAGACTGAGTTATTTCCTGAAAAAACTCAGAATTAACCAACCTGCAAACCTGTTAGATCAGAACAGGATGTCTTAACATCTGTTATGACATCTGAGAAACCTGTCAACTGATTTATGAAAATGTGATCATTTTGCAAAATGCTCAGATACACACTTATAAACATCAGTACCTGAATGACAATATTTTTCTGCAAAGGTACCTAAAGAATCAGTACAAACTAAACTAGAATGTTATGACATCAGTCATGACATTCACACACACTTGGGTTTTACCAAAAATGCAAGCCAATAACTAAACACCTACACAAGAGTCTTCAAATCCTGTTGACCCTGGGCTAGGCTCATAACCAATTCCTGGAACTGGGCATTCTGGGCCTGGAGGGCCTTGATAGCTTGTTCAGTAGTAGGCTCAGAAGACATGATGACTGCTGAAATAAACAGCGAAGAAGGTAAGTGACCTGTAGAAAGTGTACCTATAATGCAATGATATGTATGATATGCATGCAATGTTTTCAAGGATCTCGCGGGGTAAACAAGAAAATCGTTAGAATTTTGAATTTGGTAGCTTGATTGAAGGAACTTCGTGTTGTTAAGAGTCCTTCTTCAAGAGTCAAGGCTCACCATATCGAGTGGGTCATAGCCCCTGACAACTTTGGCTAGAGGAAAATAAATCTCATTTGCCCCTTGCTAGACATTTGGTTCATCATGACCTGCATCACAAACCCTTTAGATCCTTGAAATGGTTAAGGAAATGCTGGATGTATGCAATGGTATGATGGTATGATGTTATGCTATGTGTGGAGTGATGTAAGTAAACCCTGTTATAAGCCCAGATTAAGGACTGTAAACAAAACCTGCAAGGAACTCGTGTTGTCAGATAACAAGTATGTGCAAGTAGTTCAAGTATGAAGGCACACAAGTCACACAAGACAACCCTTAGAGTTCAGGCCAGCCTGAAGTTTGGGTACTACCCTCTTGAAGTTGGTGGGCTCAAAACCTGTCCTATCAAAAGTAACCGAGTTCTAAGGAGCTCAATATCATTGGGTTATTTTCTATGTTCATTGTTTTGATTTAGCCACTGAACTGGCGATCAAAATATTCCAAGAAAACAACCCTCAATGAGTGTAGTATCGAGTATCTACCAACTTCGGACTGCGCCAAAGTCAGTCATCTCACTACCCCTAAAGAGGCCAGGATGGTCAAGTAAGGTTCTAAGGTCAGTTGATGCTTCACGACACCACGCGGCGGCCCCGTACTCTCCTTGACTTGACTCAAGGGTTACCGGTACTCACCAAAGTGCCACATCAACGTAGCAACTGCTTCAACCGTGTCGGTATACCCCGCACAGTTCCCTCACAGTTTGTTGCTACCTAAAGAAGTGTATCCCCAGATCCGGGTTAGGATCTATAAAGTTCCGATGAAAGCCCAAAATATTAAAGCAAACAGAGCAATACAATTGAAAACATGATGATCTAGTCCTAAGGTACACCTCACTTATAATTTCCCCAGCAGAGTCGCCAGTTCTGTGATCGGTGGAAATAAAACTGACTGTTTTGAAATGCTGGTTCGCGAAATGTCGCGGTAAGCAAGAGTCGCCACCGTCTTTTATTTTCTCCAACAAGGAAAGGACAAAAGCACAGCAAAATTCTTTTTCGAGATGTTTCTCGGTTCGGGAGGTAGATTATAGAAAGGGAAGGTGTTAGCACCCTTTCTATCTGTGGTTATCCACGGGCTCTTAGGTACTTTCTCACTATGTTTTCAAAAATGTTTGAGGAATCATGATCAAGAATTGATAAAATGATGATTGTGGCTTCAAAATAAGATGTTGACAAAAAAATTTGACTTTTGACTGTCAAATGACCATTTTACCCCTACAGTTGACTGTGAGGCAATTAGGGTTTTTGACTGTGCAACTTGATGCTGTGAGTCTTGAAACTTGACATATGAATGCTTGACAATGTATATAGGCATATGGGACTTGATTGGACCCTTGAAAACCTCAATTTCTTTGCAAGAACCAAAACCCTAATTTTGACTGTGTTAGGAGGCAATTGGACTGTGCCACCCTTGAGATATTTTGAACCATTTGGAGATTGATCTTGACAAATCTTGAAGAATATGGGAGGGAAAATTTTGGGGTACAACAGGATGCTATTCTTTTGCTTATTCAGAGTTTCTTTTCAGAGATAGCTTAGAGATGCCCCAGATTCGGATGCTATTCTATTGCTTATTCAGGTTTCTCTTCAGAGATAGCTTAGAGATGCTCCAGATCCGAATGTTATTCTATTGCTTATTCAGATTTCCTTTTAGATATAGCTTAGAGATGCTCCAGATCCGGATGTTATTCTATTGCTTATTCAGTTTCTTTTCAGAGATGGCTTAGAGATGCTCCAGACCCGGATGTTATTCTTTTGCTTATTCAGAGTTTCTTTCCAGAAATAGCTTAGAGATGCTCCAGATCCGGATGCTATTCTTTTGCTTATTCAGATTTCCTTTCAGAGATAGCTTAGAGATGCTCCAGATTTGGATGCTATTCTATTGCTTATTCCAGATTCCTTCTAGATATAGTTCAGTTGCGACCCAGGCATGGCGACATTCTGATACTTATTCCAGATTCTTTCTAAGATATAGTTCAGCTGTAACCCAGACATGGCGACATTCTGATACTTATTCAGATTTCCTTTGAGAAATAGCTTAGAGATGCTCCAGATCCGGATGTTATTCTATCGCTTATTCAGAATTCCTTTCAGAGATAGCTTATAGATGCTCCAGATCCGGAGGCTATTCTATTGCTTATTCCAGATTCATTCAAGAGACAGTCCAGATACGATCCAGATTCGGATGACATTCTGTCACTCATTCAGATACATTATGGATATACCCCAGACACGGCGGTCATTCTACTACTCGTTCAGACATCAGCAATTAGGTATAGACTAGATATGCTCCAGACTCGGAAGCCATCCTATGTCTCATTCAGATTCAACTATCAACTTCAAGTCCAGATACAATCCAGATTCAGATGTTATTCTGTCACAATCTCCAATAAAGACTAGATACGATCCAGGTTCGGATATCATTCTGTCACTCTCTCAAAAACTCGTCAACGAAGACAAAACCATCTACCAACAATCTCCAGATGGCATCTATAAGCCTATCCTCCTATCCACCATCTCTCCAAATGGCATCTGTAAGCCCATTCCCGACGTCACATTGTTGATACTCCACCATGCGAGTGCAAATTTCTGGGCACTCTAGTGTTCAATCATCTTCCACATTTGGATCACGAAAGGCACGCAAGCCAATCTACATCCTCAAGTTTAAGAAGATTGAACAGGGGCAACTGTTGTACCCCAAAATTTTCCCTCCCATATTCTTCAAGGTTTGTCAAGGATCATCTTCAAATGGTTCAAGATTCCTCAAGGATTGCACAGTTCAAACCACCTCCTAAGCCAGTCAAAATTAGGGCTTTGGTTCTTTCAAGGAATTTGAGGTTTTCAATGGCTCAATAAAGTCCCATAGGCCTATATACATTGTCAAGCATCTACATGTCAAGTCTCAAGACTCACGATGCCAGTTTGCACAGTCAAAAGCCCTATTTGATCCACAGTCAACTGCAGGGGCAAAATGGTCATTTTGCAGTCAAAAGTCAGAATTTTTGGTCAACATCTTATTTTGAGCTCACAATAATCATTTGATCAAGTCTTGATCATGATTCCACAAGCATGGCTCAAAAATCATCAAAGATGCAAAAGTTACTATTTTTGGACAGTAGAAAAGTCAACTGTATCTTGACCAGGGCATAACTTTTTCATGGTTCATCAGAAAAATTCCATCCAATGCTCATTTTGAAGGGGATGACATTTTCTACAACTCATCTTCACATTCCAAGTCCAAGAAATGCTCTCACAAAAAGTTATCAATTTCTACATTATAGGTCAATTTCAAAAGTCAACAAAAATGCACTTTAAGTCAAAGACCATAACTTGATATTGGTAAATCCAAATGACATGGGACCAAAGGCATTGGTTAGAGGACTTCAGAACTTTCCAAAATGTCCAAGAACATGTTCATATGATCAAAATTGAGCAAGATATGCATTGGAGAAGTTGGGAAATTTTTGTGAATTTGCAAAAGTCAACTTTGCCCAAAACACCTTGTTTTTGCTAATGGGCCTCAAATTGCTTCTTGAAACTTTATCCAAGGCCTATGCACGACCCATTGAGATTATTTGAATTTATTTTCTTATTTTTTATTAATTAATTGGATTTTTAATTAATTTTAATTCATTTAATTAATTTAAAATGTAGGAAATACAAAGATTTGAGTTTTCAATCTTTTGGTGAAGCAAACAAGCTCAAGATATGCTGAGAATTTCGTGTGCCAATCAAAGGGACAAGAATCTCCCAATTTAGAAACTTTCTTCAATCAAAAAGATTCAAAAATATTTGATTTTTAATCAAATATTGAATCATCAATTTCATGGATTTCCTTGCAAGATTGTGACCTAATTCTATTCTACTATAAGTACACAAGCCAACCCTAATGCATTGGACGTGAAATTGTTGCATACAAAGCCATAACAACATTGAAAAAATTCAATAAAAAGTCAAAACTGTTTTCCAGGTTCCAGGCCAATTCAAAGCAATTTGAGGATTCAAACACGTTGCTGGAGGTGTGAGGAACGTTTTGCAATCAAAACCACGCGCTAAGGCTCAAGGAATCATCGTTCACAGTCACACGGTTTGGACATTTTTTCCAGAATCGTATCTCATTATTCATGTGCATTTGACATATTTTGTTGATTATTTTGTGTTAATAGGAACTGTACGAAGCTTTTGGCACAGGTTAATTGAATTATAGAGCACTAAATCAAAAGATACCATTGATAAATTCTAGGGTTCCTAAGCTTTGATTTTGGGGCTTCACAGCCCAGGAAAAATTGAGACCTCTAATGCCTATGGTTGAATTCGTCAAGGCCAGACGAACACAGTGATATACTCGCGAAATATTTATGTTACTCATAGGCCTATTCGCTATTTTTCGTCCTTGCAGGTTGTGGGGGTTAAAAACCCCCGCTATCTAATTTGTTTTTTGCAGGCATAAGGAAGAAGACGAATACGTGTTATCACATGATTAGCCAATTCAAAAAATAGCGCGTGTTTTATTTACTTTCCAACATAATTGTTGCTTTTATATATTAATTTCATTGTTTATTATATTAACAAAGCGTGCAAGATGGCTCAGTGGATGGTGTGCTGGCTGTGTATCATTGGGACCTGGGTTCGATTCTCAGGTCCACCCAAAAGCTTATATTATTTTTCATAACGTGATTGCATGCAGGCTTTCCAAAGCATTCCACCATGAACTCCAACCACCCAGGCGCCAAGTGGCCACATGCTTAAATCTGTTGGCCAGGAGATGAAGAACACCATACTCCCTAGTCAACCAACGTGGACAACTTCCAGAAAGTCAACAAGGCTTGAGCTTAATGGGCCACCAATTTCCAGAACAAACATCCATCTGGGCCCAGCACCCCCCTGGTTTCATTATTTTCTTATTCTCTTCATATTTTAATTTTCTTTTAATTAGTTTATTAATTATTATTACTATTATTTAATCAACTCACAAATTGATATTTTCATAATAAATTCAGACAACTAAAAAATGTAAATATTTTTATTTATTATTATTATTTATTAATTCTACTTTATTTTTTGTAAATAAATTCTAACAAATTAATTTAGATTAATTAGGTTAACTTTGACTTTTTTTCATAATAAATAAATAAATTAGAATTAGGTTTTACTAACTTTTGACTTTATTTTATTTTATTTTATTTTCATTAAGACCTAAAAAACTAAAAAATACTTTTTTCTTGTAATTATTTAATTAATTAGTTTTAGGTTTAATATTTGATTAATTGCAAAAAAAGAACCAAAATTCCATTCTTTTCTCAAAAAGGGTCAAAACCCTAAGACCTTTCCCGATTCAATTTTGTTTCGCGCATGTTTATTCTTGATTCCTATTTTGATCATATTTATGTATTTGCTCCGAGAATGTAATAGATAATTAGGGCTTTTATCGCTTTCTTTATTTTCTCGAATTTACTTTTCAAAGGGTTATGTTTTTGGCGATGTAAATACCCGACGCCTTGTAATAGCGTAGATTTACTTTCCGCAATTTACTTTCCGCATAATTATTAACTGTTAATTATGCATGACAAGACTTGCCTGAAAAATAAAATCAACTCGTAGCTCACCATAATACATGTGCAAAGATAATCTTAAACTGAATCTTGACACACTCGCACATGCCACTCCTAGGGTACGCCTCACTTGGTTGCCTCGACGTGGTCATTAAGTATAGGGTGTTTTAGAGGTCGCCCTCATGTCTAAAGATCCAGTTGCCTCGAAACGGTTGCCTCGGATAAAAAGGATCTAGGACATTAGGGTTACCGCTAAGGCGTCCTACTATTGCTTTAGTGACCACATGTCCCTATAATCGAATTGACCCGAATAACTCCAACGACGGTGCTACCTATTTCTCAATAGTGGGATAGTACTGTCTAAAGGACATTTACACAGCTTAATTCCTTAGAGTAGGTAGATTTCTCATGGGTACTTCCTCTTTCAAAAACAAAAAAACAACTTTTCGCACCTACACTTTCAAAAAGTTTTCAAACAAATACTTCATACACTCTTGAGGACTGATACAAGAGTTACCTAGAAGTTTTCAAACTAAACTTTTTCAAAACCCACAAACACAAGAAAAGCAAACAATTTTTGAAAACACAGTGAGCAAGTACCTAAGAGCCCGTGGATAACCACGGATAGAAAGGGTGCTAACATCTTCCCTTTCTATAATCTACCTCCCGAACCGAGAAACATCTCGAAAAGGAATTTTGCTGTGCTTTTGTCCTTTCCTTGTTGGAGAAAATAAAAGACGGTGGCGACTCTTGCTTACCGCGACATTTCGCGAACCAACATTTCAAAACAGTCAGTTCTATTTCCACCGATCACACCGTGGTTGTTTTACTTCTCACTTTGAGAAGGTTTTTTCCACGTTAAAAATCTTGGTGTCTCTTTGTGTTGTTGATTTTTTAGTTGCTGCATTATTTGTTGTTGCTCCTCACAGATTCAACAAGTTGGGGAAATTATATCCACTGTGTATTGCTCTATTAGAGTTGTTACTGTTAATTGTTGTTGAATTTCCCATCAACATTTATACTCCGATTCTCTCAACTATGTATATCAGTTTTTAGTGGTCAAACCACTTCGTTTGGGGATTAAAAAAAAGTGAAATTTTGTTCATTAGATTAGACTGCTAAATAAAACAAATCTTATAAAAGTAAAATAAAACAAATCTTATAAAGGTAAAAATAAAAATAAAAAACCCATGGTGATGGAATAATTAAACTCTTAATTAACTGCATATAAGCAATAAACATGTTGTCTTACATATGTTGACAAATTTGAAATTTGCATCCCTTCAATTGGATGGCTGCATACATTGGATGTGGCGTGAAAATAGCTTGCCCTTCTATTTCTTTCACATCACTTACACATGTGATATTTTATTTCTAAAGTTTGAAATATTCATGTTATTGGTATGGGTCAAAATAAACTAGGTTAAGTTAGGCTTTGTTAACTGAGATTCTCATATGTTATAAATTTTAAAACTTAAGTTTGACATGTAGTCTATCATAAAATTTATTTTTAGACTTGAGTTTGGTCTTTTCGAAAGTCTCATTGATCTATTAATCTATATAAAATCTATTTTATTTGAATATTTTCAAATAAATAATTTAATTAATTTTAAAATAGACTAAAAATTAAAAGATTAATTAGACTAGATGCTTATTTGCATTGACTTATTCAAGTTTACATATTAACATATATTTTGTGATAGTATTTATTTGAGAGAACTTAGGAAAGATATTGTTCATAAGGTTTTTTCAATGTATTTTCACAACTCCTTCTAGATATCTAAACTTTATTTTTGTATTTTAATTAAAAATATAAACATCATATAATAATAAAATCATTCATATTTATTCAAATAGGCAAGTCTGATAGGCTTAAAATGACTTTTTTTTTGCAGCATGTAGGCTACCCTTTTTAACTAAATAAACTTATAAAAATGTATTAGCCTTTCGAAAATTTATGCCACCTCCCAAATTAAACATGGCACCCCCTCAACTTTAATTATTCAAGAATTACCTTTGTTGAGTTACAAACAATTTTCGGACGAAATTTCTAGTAGAGGGTTCGGAATTTCCGGTACAAACAAAATTTCTGGTACACCCCTACAAAATTTCCGATTTGTATAAATTTTCGATAGTGTATTTGAAATTTATGGTATTCCAGAATTTCGAAATTTACTAGGCAATATCGGAAATTTGAGTTATACCGAAATTCCCAGTAGTTCATTTATTCAAGTTTTTTAACGTCGAGATTTTGTCGACATCTTTGGAGGATCCTGATTGCATCGACAAATTTCTATGGTCTAGAATGCATCTTCGTTTGTATAAATAGGGACATATGCTACAAAGAAAAACATCTCAAACAATGCCTATTCCTCAATTTCTGATTAAGGCAGAAGTATATTACAACGAAAACAACCCTACCGTTGAATTCAAGCTTCCAGATGGCAACATATCCCTTGCCACCTTGAAAGAAACGTTAAATGCATTGCTGTATGATTCCAATAACAGAAAGGTGACAAAGATCGAGTTTCGGGAAGATTGGATTAATACAAATGGAAGGGTAAAATACAACCTGATTGAGTTGAAGACCGATGAAGATGTGAAGGTCATGTGGAAAACATTTCGTCATGGGATAACTAAAGGGTTGATCGAGTTGGATGCACGGATAACACGATATGTCGACAACATAATGAAGATGTTTAAACATCCAGAATCATCTGGTAGTGCTTAGGTTTTCATGTTTAGTTGTTTTTAGTCTATGTTTGTTGTGTTGTTTTATGTTATGTTCATCATCGATTCGAAACATGTAATCCCAAAATATTATGCAATAAATAAGAAGTTTGTGTGCCACAAAATATACATTTAATACAACCAAAATAAAATAGATATACATAGACCCTCCATGGGCTACGTCGGATAACCTAGCTAAACATGTATAAATCTCACCATCAAGGTTTACCAAACCCAAGAATTCATCTAAATGAGCTGCAATAAATTATAGGTCGCTGTCCTGATCACCTGCAGATGATGGAGGTGGTGGTGGCGGCTTGATAGAAACCCTAACACGTGAAGGTTTGGGAACATCATATGCTGCAGCCAGTGGTATGATTCAAGGGTGTGATACACTGCGATACCACTCTAGGTATCCATCCTAGCACTGTGAAGGATGTTGAACCACAACTGATATCTCCCTGATCTCACGGGCAAAGCTGATGATGTGACTCTGAAACCATTTGTCAATACCACCAGCTGAAGCCATGGGAATTGGATGAGGGATCCCCTAGATATAATTATATTTTCATAGACACCTCTCAGGAAAGTGTCTAGTCACATGGTTCTCCCACCTAAGATGTCCTAAATAGAAAGAATAGTCGTCAACTGCACGATGAGGCTGGTGAGATGTATATGGTGTCCAAACAACATCATCTACGGTCAGAGCTTCAAGCCTCCATCGGTACTCTATCAAACCTCTAGGAAGGGCTTGCTTGCCCTTCCATCTCCTCGCACATGGTACAGTAGTCGGGACATGCTAGATCTTCCAGTCGCAGATGTATGAGGAGTGCTCATATATCCAGCACTGCATAAATAAAAACAATCAAATAAATACACCCAAATAAATAATAAAAACCATCAAATAAACTTTAGCATACCTGTAAAAGGCTAAGGTAACCAGCCAGCTATCTGGTCTCAGGCTGAGTAGTCACTCTAAGTGTCGTGTACAACATAGTCAACGTTGCGACTCCCAAGCCCAACAAGGAGTGTAAAGGGTGTTGAACAGAAATGGATAACGAACATTGATGTAAGCTTCATACTTGTCTACAAAAAGAGAGTGCATGCCACCAGATGTAACATGTACGCCTTAGCGGCATCCTTGTACCTATGAGTGTAACGCCCGATAATTTAATTAATTATTTAATTAAATTATTTTCAAATTATTTGTTGAAATGTGTGAAACATTATTATATGTTGCTAAGTTATTATTTGGTTGATTATTTTAGTTGATTAACATTAGCAATAATGTTAGAATAATATAAGATTAAGTTATTGGTCTTATTTATGGGGTGGTATGTAGTAATAGGTGGAGTGTGTAAGTTAAGCCCATTAAGAATAATAATATTATTATTAGGTTTAGTTATAATAATTAAAAATTAGGTTAATTAGAAAGATTAAGAAAGTCTTGAAGCAGTAACGTAGGAAGTGGCAGAGAAGAGGAACAAGGAAAGAGGCAAAGCTAGGTCGACCGAAAAATTGTAAAGAGACCTTCAATCTGAGGTAAGGGTGAGGTTTTGACTCTATAATGGAAATCATGATGAATATTATGTAGGAATTGTGTTGGTATAATGTTATTGTGCGTATGTTGTTGTTGATGTTTCTGAAATTGTATGTTATCATGTTGTTATCATGTTGTGGATGTTCCTAAATTATTTGCATAATTAATTATTTGTTGTTGGAAATTATAATATTGCTGATATAGTCGTTATGTTGCTATGTCGATGTAATATTGTGTTGTATTATGTAATTGTAAAAATATTGTTAATCGAAGGAAGATTTGGAGAATTTTGTGTTGGAATCAGTAAGCCTGTGAAGAAACTGCGTGAGAAACACTTTGTGCCGAGGGGCACACGAGCATGCCGACCGGCATGGTTTAGAGAGGAGTGTGTTGAGCGACACAATCCATAACAAGCGGCACAACCTTTTAGCTTTGTGCCGAGGGCACAGTTGGGTGACGAGGGGCACACCCATAAACCTCTATTTTCTTTTGTTTGTTTTGTCTGTTTCATGTGTCTGTTACTTTATTAATTGGTTACTAATTGTTATTACAGAATTAATAAAGTATGGATAGCAGAGATTAAGTAATCAATACTTCTTATGGTCTTAGCATGTTAGTCCACAGAAGAATAATTAAATAACTACAAAGTATATATATATATATATATATATATATATATATATATATATTAAATTAGTTACATAATTGTTATGTAGCAGAGTTAGCAAAAATAATAGCAGAGACTATTTGTTAGTTACTAGAGTAAACAAAGAGTAGATTGGCATATATAACAAGTAGTGATGAATTTTGTTGTGTTGCCTGTATTGATTGGATAAAACCAAGTTGTAGGCTATTAATAGTAAAACAATAGCAGAGATAATTCATGGTAGTGGGAGATGATTCATAGTAGTAAGATGTAATTGCAGGAACCTTATAGAAAAACTATTAACAGTATAATAGCATAGTACATGTAGTAGGAATAAGTTGAGAATAAGAGTTAATTGTGAAATAGTGACAGAAAGCTATTAGCAACAAAACAACAGTAGAGAATTAATTAGTGGCACTAGTAGTAGTAGAAATTGTTGATATAGCAGTACTAGCTTATATAATAATTGCAGTAGGTTGATATTAGAGGAACCGTCACAGAACGTCTAATAGCCAAATATAGACGTATAGATGAATAATTACGTAGTGTTATTGCAATGAGTTTCGATTGTATTTGTGAATGTTACTATATTGTTGTAATGCCAATATTATTGACGATACAAAGTTGTAGGATATACCGATGTTGTTGAAATGCCTCTAACTCTTGCCAGATAAGTTGTAGGCTTGTGGCCAAAGTTGAATTATGTTGAGTTGATGTTGAATTGTTGTTGATGTTATAGGCTTATGGCCAACATTGATTTATGTTGAGTTGATGTTGAATTGTTATTGATGTTATAGGCTTATGGCCAACGTTGATTTATGTTGAGTTGATGTTGAATTGTTGTTGATTTTATAGGCTTATGGCCAACGTTGATTTATGTTAAGTTGTTGTTTGTTGTTGTTGTTGTTGCTAGATTCATATTGTGTCGCATACATCGCATATCAAATTGGAGTTGATGCTCGTTAAGTTGGCCTGAATTAGCAAAATATTAAGTTGAAGGCTTATGCCTTGTTGATTCCTCTATTTATTGGCAGATTACTAAGTTGGTAATTTTGCTCCATTGGTACCACATGCATGTGCATAAAAATCAAGTCGCATTTCATGTTGCATCCTGAATTGTTGTATGGAAGAATTAGTTGTGTTGAATGTTGTTAAAAAGCTATGAAGCAGTGATTGTTATTGTAAGAACAAGATTAGTTCTGACCTATCTCAGAGTTTTGATGATAACAATAAATTATATTTAAGATAATTTATACTCTGATGAATGTGTTTGAATGTTTCAGATAATGTTCTGACAGAAACATTCTGAAGTGCTAAGCAAAATATTATGAAGAAGTTCTTTGATGAAAGAACCTTTTTTGTTTTAAGCGTGTTGTACCCCAAAATTTGCCCTCCCATATTCTTCAAGGTTTGTCAAGAATCATCTTCAAATGGTTCAAGATTGTTCAAGGATTGCACAATCCAAATACCTCATAAGCCAGCTGAAATTAGGGTTTTGGTTCTTTCAAGGAATTTGAGGTTTTCAATGGTTCAATCAAATCTCCTAGGTCCATGTATATCCTCAAGCATCTACATGCCAAGTTTCAAGATTCACAGTGTCAAATTGCACAGTCAAAAGCTCCATTTGCTTCACAATCAACTACAAGGGGTAAAATGGTCATTTTGCAGTCAAAAGTCAGAATTTTTGGTCAACATCTTATTTTGAGTCCACAATCATCATTTGATCAAGTCTTGATCATGATTCCTCAAGAATGGCTCAAAAATCATCAAGGATGCAAAAGTTACTATTTTTGGACAGCAGAAAAGTCAACTGTATTTTGACCAAGGCATAACTTTTTCATGGTTCATCAGAAAAATCCCATCCAATGCTCATTTTGAAGGGGATGACATTTCCTACAACTCATCTTCACATTCCAAGTCCAAGAAATTCTCTCACAAAAAGTTATCAATTTCTACATTATAGGTCAATTTCAAAAGTCAACAAACATGCACTTTAAGTCAAAGACCATAACTTGAGATTGGTAAATTCAAATGACATGGGACCAAAGTCATTGGTTATAGGACTTCAAGACCATTCCAAAATGTCAAAGAACATGTTCATATGATCAAATTTGAGCAAGATATGCATTGGATAAGTTGGGAGATTTTTGTGAATTTGCAAAAGTCAACTTTGCTCAAAACACCTTGTTTTTGCTAATGGGCCTCAAATTTCTTCTTGAAACTTTATCCAAGGCTTATGCACGACCCATTGAGATTATTTGAATTTATTTTCTTATTTTTTATTAATTAATTGGATTTTTAATCAATTTTAATTCATTTAATTAATTTAAATTGTAGGAAATATCAAGATATGATTTCTCAATCTTTTTGTGAAGCAAAAGTGGTCAATATATGCTGGAAATATCGTGTGCAAATCAAAGGGACAAGAATCTCCAAATTTAGCAAGTTTTTCCAATCAAAAAGATTCAAAAATATTTGATTTTCAATCAAATATTGAAACATCAATTCCATGGATTTCTTGGCAAGATTGTGACCTAATTCTATTCTACTATAAGTACACAAGCCAACCCTAATGCCACATAGGTGATTTTGCTGCAGAAGAAGCCATAGCAACATTGAAAAAAACTCAAGAAACTTGAAAACTGTTTTCTATCTTCCAGGCCAATTCAAGGACTTTGGTTGTTTCTAACACATTGCTGGAAGTGTCAGGGACGTGTTGCAATCGAAACCAAGCTCTAAAGCTCAAGAAACTGTCAAGAACAAATTCACGGTTTGCATATTTTTCTCATAATCGAAACTCATGAT
Source organism: Vicia faba (assembly GCA_948472305.1). Classification (NCBI taxonomy): domain Eukaryota; kingdom Viridiplantae; phylum Streptophyta; class Magnoliopsida; order Fabales; family Fabaceae; genus Vicia; species Vicia faba. The sequence goes on from OX451738.1 coordinate 712,249,929, forward strand.
TCATAAGCATTTGATGTGATTTCTTGTTTGTTTTGTATTGTTAAAGACCACAGGAAGCTATTGGTATAGTTTAATTGCATTGAAACACACAGAATCACGAATTGCCATTGAAAAATTTTAGGGTTCATAAACCTTGAATTTGGGGATTCAGTAACCAGGCAAAATTGGGATCTCTAAGGCATATGGTTGAGACCGTCAGGACAAGACGAACACACAGCCACCCTCGCGAAATATTTATATTGAACACAGGCATATTCGCTATTTTTCCTTATTGCAGGTTGTGGGGGTTAAAAACCCCCGCTATCTAATGTGTTTTGATACAGGCAAAGGAAGAAGATGATGTGTTGTTGATATATCATTGGTTCATTCAAATAAAAGGGCGCGCGTTTATTTGTTGTTTCCAGCATAATTGTTACGTTTTATATATTATATTCACTTCTTATTATATTATCAAAGCAAGCAAATGGCCTAGTGGATGGTGCGCTGGCTAGTGATCATTGGGACCTGGGTTCGAATCCCAGGTCCACCCAAAACGCTTATATTGTTTTTTCTAACATAATTGCATGCAGATTTCCAAAAGCGTTTCACCATGTATCTCCAGATATCCAAGCGCCAAGTGGCCTTAAGCATCAATCCAATGGCCATGATTGGAAGACCATGGTATTCCCTAGTCAAAGCATGCGTGGATGATCTCAGAAAGTCAAAGCAGGCTTGAAACAAATGGGCCAGAAATTGCTTACTAACCTCCTAATGGGCCAGCACACCCCCTGGTTTATTATTTTCTTATTTTCTTTCTTTTTATTTTCTTTTATTAACTATAATAATTATTATTATTATTATAACTCACAAATTAATTTTTTATAATAAATTCAGAAAACCAAAAAATGTAAATATTTTTGTTATTATTATTTACTATTATCACTCTATTTTTTGTAAATAAATACTAATATAACTAATTTAGTTTAATTAGGTTAAATTTGACTTTTTTTCCACAATAAATAAAATTAACATAGAATTAGGGTTTTGACAACTTTTAATTTCTTTCATTTTTATTTTCCTTAAAACATAAAAAACATTAAAAAAAATACTTTTTTTCTTTTAATTAATTAATTAATTAGTTTTAGGTTTAATATTTAATTAAATTCAAAAAGGACCAAAACTCATTCTTTTCTCAAAAAAGGGTCAAAACCCTAAGGACTTTTCCAATTTAATTTCTTTTCGCGCATATTTATTTTTGATCATATTTATGTAATTGCTCAGAGGATGCAATAACATAATTAGGACCATTTTTATCGCTTTCTTTATTTTCTCGCATTTACTTTTCAAGGGTTATGTTTTTGGCGATGTAAATACCCGACGCCTTGTAATAGCGTAGATTTACTTTCCGCAATTTACTTTCCGCAAATTATTAATTGTTAACTATGCATGACAAGACTTGCCTGACAAATAAAATCAAAACGTAGCTCACAATAACATGTGCAAAGATAATATAAATTGAATCCTGACACACTCGCACATGCCACTCCTAGGATACACCTCACTTGGTTGCCTCGACGTGGTCATTGAGTATAGGGTGTTTTAGAGGTCGCCCTCCTGTCTAAAGATCCAAGTTGCCTCGAAACGGTTGCCTCGGATAAAAAGGATCTAGGACATTAGGGTTACCGCTAAGGCGTCCTACTATTGCTTTCGTGACCACACATGTCCCTATAATCGAATTGACCCGAATAACTCCAACGACGGTGCTACCTACTTCTCGATAGTGGGATAGTACTGTCTAAAGGACATTTACACAGCTTAATTTCTTTTGAGTAGGTAGAGGTTCTAAGGTACTTGCTCTTTCAAAACAAAAACAACTTTTCGCACCTACACTTTTCTGACAAAAGTTTTCAAACAACACTTCGCACACTCTTGAGGACTGATACAAGAGTCAAAATGAAGTTTTCAAAACAAACTTTTTCAAAACCCACAAACACAAGAAAAGCAAACATTTTTTGAAAACATAATGAGCAAGTACCTAAGAGCCCGTGGATAACCACTGATAGAAAGGGTGCTAACACCTTCCCTTTCTATAATCTACCTCCCTAACTGAGAAACATCTCGAAAAGGAATTTTGCTGTGCTTTTGTCCTTTCCTTGTTGGAGAACATAAAAGACGGTGGTGACTCTTGCTTACCGCGACATTTCACGAACCAGCATTTCAAATCAGTCAGTTCTATTTCCACCGATCACAGGACTGGAGACTCTGCTGGGGATACTTTATAAGTGAGGTGTACCTTAGGATTAGATCATTCTATGTTTTCAATTATATGCCTTGTTTACTTTAATATTGTGGGCTTGCATCGGAGTTTCATAGATCCTAACCCGGATCTGGGGAATACCCTTTAGGTAGCAATAAACTGTGAGGGACCTATCCGGCGTAGACCGACACGGGTGAAGCAGTAGCTACGTTGGTGTGACACCTTGGTCTGTACCGATATCCCTTGTGTTGGAACGAGGAGAATATGGGTCTTCTGAGGAGTCGTTAAGCACCAACTGACCTTAGAACCTTAAATTGACCCAACTTGGCCATAGAACAGTAGCAGTATGCTACACTCATTGAGGCTAAACTCTCGCGATGGTTCCGGCCGCAAGAAAAGATTGCGAAGCTGGAGTTATGACCGATTGAGGGTAGTCAGTGATATTGAGATCCTGTAGAACCCGGTTACTATTTTCTAGGACAGGTCTTAACCAACTGAAACTGAAAGAGGGTAGTACCTAAACTTCATGCCGGCCTGAAATCTAAGGGCTCTTTTGTGTGACTTGTGTGCCTTCAAACTTGAACTACTTGCACATTCTTGTTATCTGACACATGAATTCCTTGCAGGTTTTGTTTACAGTCCTTAATCTGGACTTATTACAGGGCTTACTTACACCTCACACTTTCGCATCCACGTACATAACATCCACGCATAGCATAACATCATACCATCATACCATCATACCATTGCGTACATCCTACATAAGGACTAACCCATTTCAAGGATCTCAAGGGTTTGTGATGCAGGTCATGATAAACCAAATGTCTAGCAAGGGGAAAAAGGGATTTATTTTCCTCTAGCCAAGGTTGTTTGGAGATCAAAACATGACAACTTGAGTCAGGGGCTATGACCCACTCGATATGGTGAGCCTTAACTCTTGAAGAAGGACTCTCAACAACATGAAGTTCCTTCCATCAAGCTACAAAATTCAAATTCTAACAATTTTCTTGTTTACCCCACGAGATCCTTGAAAACATTGCATGCATATCATACATATCATTGCATTACAGGTACCCTGTTACAGGTCACTTATCTTCTTCGCTGTTTATTTCAGCAATCATCATGTCATCTGAACCTCCTACTGAACAAGCTATCATGGCCCTCCAGGCCCAGAATGCCCAGTTCCAAGAGTTGGTTATGAGCCTAGCCCAGGGTCAACAGGATTTGAAAACTCTGATTCTGAAGGAAAGGAAGAAGAAGAAGAGGACCGTCTTGTTCAACACTAGACGCAGATCTGGGAATGGATTACAGAATGAGGTTGAGCTGACTACCTCATCTGTAGGCAAAGACACCCCACAAGAGAGAAGGGTTCCTAGTCCCGTGGTCTCCGACAACGAGACGGATTATAATGATGAAAAAGTATCTTCCTGCTGAAGACAGGTACAAACAGCTGGAGGACCGCTTAAGTGCTATGGAGATTCAACATGTGCCCGGGTTGGACTTTGGAGACCTAGGCTTATCCTCTGGGGTGGTGATTCCCCATAAATTCAAAGCACCTACCTTTGCCAAATATGACGGAGCTTCCTGTCCTAAGTTGCACCTCCGTTCATACGTAAGGAAGATCCAGCCCTACACGGCAGACAAGAATTTGTGGATTCACTTCTTTCAGGACAGTCTGTCAGGGACTCAACTCGAGTGGTTCTATCAGTTGGAAGGAGCCAACATCCGCAACTGGGAGGACCTTGCTGCTGCCTTTTACAAGCAATATCAGTATAATTCCGACCTCGCTCCTACGCGTACCCAACTCCAGGGTATGTCACTAGGGACAGGTGAAGGATTTAAGGAGTATGCTCAAAAGTGGAGAGACCTGGCTGGAAGGGTGCAGCCACCTTTAATTGATCGTGAGCTTGTTGATATGTTCTTGGGGACCCTGTCTGGTCCATTCTTTAACCATTTGATTGGAAACTCTTCAGCCGGGTTCACAGACCTTATCTTGACTGCGGAGAGAATTGAAGCTGGCATCAAGAGTGGGAAGATCCAAGAGGCTACACCTTCTGATACTCACAAAAAGCCTTACACGGGGAAGAAAGAGTCTAATGCTGCGTACAGTCAAAAGAGTCGTCGTGACCAACACGTAGGGGCAATACTGATCTCTGGTTCTGTGTCACGCCGACAACCGCAAAAGGGAAATCAGCGAAGGCCGGACGAGCCTAAAAGACAGTTCACCAACATCAACATGCCATTGTCACAAGCATTGCAACACATGTTGAAGATGAATCTGATTGCGGTGATCAACCCTCCCGCGAACCCCAAGACTTCTTCTCCAAACTATAACTCAGATGCAAGGTGTGCGTATCATTCTGGTAGCCCGGGGCACGATACTGACGATTGTTGGGCGCTGAAATACAAGATCCAGAATATGATTGATGCTAAGGAGATCGAATTCGATCCTTCTGAGACTCCCAATGTGATCACTGCTCCCTTGCCAAAACATGGCTAGGATTGAGAGACTTTTGTTCACTTGAATTCTGATATTGTATTTTTCTTTGCTTATTCAAACAATTATCATGTCAAACTCTTTTATTTCATTAATGCATTACACATGTCTGTTTTGAATTAATTGTTTTCACTATGCTTAAAATTGCTTCCATTTTTGATGTTCAACTCTCGATTAAAAAATTTCTAAGCCTTTTGAGGGAGGATGACGAAAACGATACCACGATCTTTATAATATGCTTTTGAATAGACCCCGCTGATGAGGTACAGGCATTGTTTCAAATCCTAAACAGTGAAGTTATAAGGAAGATAATCCCTAGTCAACCCCTTTGAGCCAAAGAAGTTGGAGTTTTTCTTTTCAAAAATTAAAACCCTTAATCATAACCTGGGGCAGGGTAGTTCTCTCAGTTGATCCAGGTGCACAATGAATGGCATCAAAGAAGTCCTTCCAAAACAAAAGACAGTGATGGTTCCGAATAATCATAAAGACATGCAGTCATTATCTCTCAGAAATCAAAGCCCATTAAGTCAAAACCTATGAAGGAGACTTACAAAACTGGGGCATCCCGCTGACTGTAATCACAAAAGAAACAGTTCAGGCAAAAAACAGGGATAATAAAATCAAAAAGAAAGAGGTCCTACAAGCCCTCAACAAAAAGAAATGACTGCCTATTCAAAATAAACTATCAGTATCCGAACCATCACCGGAATATCAGAGCAAAGACTCAAACAAGGTCTAACGCACAATTAGCTGAGTTTAGGATCGAAGAACATCACGAAGAGCGGGTGGGTACAAATAAATTTTGAGCCTTTATCCTTTGTTTCTTAAACCGTGAACCAGGCCACGTTATAACCCTTAAAAGTCCTAGCTGAAGCGTGGGTTGGTTCGAAAGCATACTGTTACCAAAGGTATCCTGACTCCTGTAGGGCTTGCTGTAAAATCTTGAGTTGACATCACATTTTACAAAAATTCACTTGTTTTATTGAAAACTGCATTTTCAAAAAACTTCAAGACAGACATAAGCTTTGCATTCTTAAAATAACATTGTTTGCATATGGCTATTTGTTCAACAACAGAGAAATTCGCACGACGAATATCTAGTGAACAAAAATCTTCTCAAGTGGAAAAACACTTCCAACCAAGGGGCAGACATGAATGGTCCATCATCTGGGGCAGTCCAGTCAAGATTCAAGGAATCTATCAAAAATGCCAAATAGCCAGGGGCAGATCTCCATCTGAATCAACTGGGGCATTGGGCATGAATTCAAGCAACAAATATGGTACGATCAAACATCTTTTGGTAATATGCCAACACAACACTACTGACAGTGACAACTCCCTACATTCTGAGAGCATGGACATAGTCGAAAAAATACTACGCATAATCAAAGACCCGCTAGGTCGACTGGCCTAGGCAAAAATAAGGGCTTCCCGGCGAACCAAAAGGGTTCGGGCAAAAATAAGGGATGAAAATGAAAAATTATACACCCGGCAAGTCGAAAACCTGAAAAGGCGGCTTGGGCAAAAAAGGGTATCCCGGTGGACTGAAAACCCGAAAGGGCGGTCCAGGCAAAAGTTAGGGATCAAAGCGTACGACTATGTCCCGTCATCTCGTCACTTGCCTACCAGAAGAAGATTTGTCAATTGGCAGTCATCAAGCACCTCCACAGGTACCTTCTCCCGCAGAAACTGGGGCAATAAGAATTGTCCGAACTGTACAAGATGCTCTGTCCCCTAGGTACCAAGATATATATTCAGCTGAAGAATATAACCAGGATACCTTCATTCCCCGCAGGGTAAGGCAAGATTCAGCAATACTCTCTCCAAACAGAGTTGGTCTCCCATTAGCCCTAAAAAGGCACAGTATCCCCAGCAAGTCAGCGACACTCTCCCCGAGCAGAGTTGGTCTACTATCAGTCCTGGAAAAGTTGGGTATCCCCAGAAGATCTTAATATTCCCTAGCAGAGTATACAAATATTCCTCAGCAAGCATCCCCGGCAGTCTTAACATTCCTCAACGGAAATATAAGATTGTTCCCCGACGGAATACAAGATACCCCCAGTGGAGCCAGTTCCTCAAAAAGTTTCCCCAGGAGAGTTGAACCATCTCCCCAGTAGATTCTGGAAGCTTGTCCCCTGCAGAGTACAAATGTCTCTCCCCAGCCATATTCAGAAGGTTATCCCCCACCAGAGTCCAACTGGGTTATCCTCAGCAAATTACAACGGAAAGATTGTCCTCAGCGAAGTTCTTCCTATCCCCAGCGAAGTTCATCCTCGAAATCCCAACAGAGCCTATCAACGGAATCCCCATCGGAGTTATCTTTAAAATCTCAGCGAAGCATCTCTTCCCACAGAGTATTTCCCCGCAGAGTAATCTCTCCACCAGGTTTATCCCCCAACGAAGTCATCTTCTCCCACCGGTTTGTTCTTGCAATCGTATTCGTGTATCATCCCCAGTGGAAACGAAGAACTCAACACTATTCTCCAGCAGCTCCGGGATTTATTTTCCCCAGCTAAAAACATCACATCTTCATACATCATGACATGCATACACATCATACAACACAAATCTCATTTATTCTTGAGAACATCTTGACATCCTGCAGTTCATGCATCATGACATTGCATACAGCTAACGTTTTGCCTTTTCAGGAAAAGGTAAATCAAAAGATGATTACCATCTACCTTTGCAGTTCCAGATCAACACCTGTAACAAGCCAGGAAAATTTTGTGGACGACTGATCGTGGGTTAATACCCGAAACCAGACAGGACAATTATCTACTTGACCAAAATGAAGGCCTACACCGGTTCCTTCTCAACTTCAGATGTAGTTTTACACGGACTCATCAATAGGAAACCCTACACCGGTTCCTTCTCAACTTCAGATGTAGTTTTACACGGACTCATCATCAGGAAACCCTACACCGGTTCCTTCTCAACCTCAGATGTAGTTTCACACGGACTCATCATCAGGAAACCCTACACCGGTTCCTTCTCCTTTCAGATGTAGTTTTACACGGACTCATCATCAGGAAACCCTACACCGGTTCCTTCTCAACTCCAGACGTAGTTTTACGCGGACTCGTCATCAAGAAACCCCACACAGGTTCTCTCTTTCCAAAGACGTAGTTTTACATGGACTCGTCATCAAGAAACCCTACACAGTTTTCCTTCTCAATTCCGGATGCAGTTTTACACGGACTCGTCATCAGGAAACCCTACACCGGTTCCTTCTCAACTTCAGATGTAGTTTTACACGGACTCATCATCAGGAAACCCTACACCGGTTCCTTCTCAACTTCAGATGTAGTTTTACAAGGACTCATCATCAGGAAACCCTACACCGGTTCCTTCTCATTTCCAAGATGAAGTTTTACACGGACTCATAATCAAAGTAACCCTACACAGGTTCCTCCTCCCTTACAAGACGAAGTTTTACACGAACTCGTCCTCAGGCAACCCTACACCGGTTCCTTCTCGTTCCAAGATGAAGTTTTACACGAACTTATCTCAAAGTAACCTTACCCCGGTTCATCCAGAAGTTTTACACGTACTTATCTCACAGTAACCTTACCCCAGTTCATCCAGAAGTTTTACACGAACTTATCTCAAAGTAACCTTACCCCGGTTCCTCCAGAAGTTTCACACGAACTTATAACCTTACCCCGGTTCATCCAGAAGTTTTACACGAACTTATCCCAAAGTAACCTTACCCCGGTTCCTCCTGAAGTTTCACACGAACTTATCTCAAAGTAACCTTACCCCGGTTCATCCAGAAGTTTTACACAAACTTATCTCAAAGTAACCTTACCGCGGTTCATCCAGAAGTTTTACACGAACTTATCTCACAGTAACCTTACCCCGGTTCCTCCAGAAGTTTCACACGAACTTATAACCTTACCCCGGTTCATCCAGAAGTTTTACACGAACTTATCCCAAAGTAACCTTACCCCGGTTCCTCCTGAAGTTTCACACGAACTTATCTCAAAATAACCTTACCCCGCTTCATCCAGAAGTTTTACACGAACTTATCCCGAAGTAACCCTACACAGGTTCTCTCTTTCCAAAGATGAAGTTTTACATGGACTCGTCATCAAGAAACCCTACACAGGTTCTCTCTTTCCAAAGATGAAGTTTTACACGGACTCGTCATCAAGAAACCCTACACAGGTTCTCTCTTTTCAAAGATGCAGTTTCATACGGACTCATCATCAGTCAACCCTACACAAGTTTCCTTCCTTCAAAGATGCAGTTTCACACAGACTCATCATCAGTCAACCCTACACAGGTTTCCTTCCTTCCAAGATGCAGTTTCACACAGACTCGTCATCAGTCAACCCTACACAGGTTTCCTTCCTTCCAAAATGCAGTTTTACACGAACTCATCATCAGGCAATCCTACACAGATCCCTCTTTCAACTTACAAAATTACAATTCAACAGACAATCTCCAGATTGCATCTATAAGCCCATCCACCTACCAAAAATATCCAGATGGCATCTATAAGCCCATCCTCCTATCCATCATATCTCCAAATGGCATCTGTAAGCCCATTCCCGACATCACAACGCTGATACTACTCCATGCGAGTGCAAATTTCTGGGCACTTTAGTGTTCAATCATCTTCCACCTTCGGATCACGAAAGGCACGCAAGCCAATCTACATCCTCAGGTTTAAGAAGATTGAACAGGGGCAACTGTTGTACCCCCAAATTTGCCCTTCCATATTCTTCAAGGTTTGTCAAGAATCATCTTCAAATGGTTCAAGATTGCTCAAGGATTGCACAGTCCAAATACCTCCTAAGGCAGCTGAAATTAGAGTTTTGGTTCTTTCAAGGAATTTGAGGTTTTCAATGGTTCAATCAAATCTCCTATGTCCATGTATATCCTCAAGCATCTACATGCCAAGTTTCAAGATTCACAGTGTCAAATTGCACAGTCAAAAGCTCCATTTGCTTCACAATCAACTGCAAGGGGTAAAATGGTCATTTTGCAGTCAAAAGTCATAATTTTTGGTCAACATCTTATTTTGAGTCCACAATCATCATTTGATCAAGTCTTGATCATGATTCCTCAAGAATGGCTCAAAAATCATCAAGGATGCAAAAGTTACTATTTTTGGATAGTAGAAAAGTCAACTGTATTTTGACCAAGGCATAACTTTTCCATGGTTCATCAGAAAAATCCCATCCAATGCTCATTTTGAAGGGGATGACATTTCCTACAACTAATATTCACATTCCATGTCCAAGAAATGCTCTCACAAAAAGTTATCAATTTCTACATTATAGGTCAATTTTAAAAGTCAACAAAAATGCACTTTAAGTCAAAGACCATAACTTGAGATTGGTAAATCCAAATGACATGGGACCGAAGTCATTGGTTGAGGACTTTAAGACCTTTCCAAAATGTCCAAGAACATGTTCATATGATCAAATTTGAGCAAGATATGCATTGGAGAAGTTGGGAGATTTTTGTGAATTTGCAAAAGTCAACTTTGCTCAAAACACCTTGTTTTTGCTAATGGGCCTCAAATTTCTTCTTGAAAATTTATCCAAGGCTTATGCACGACCCATTGAGATTATTTGAATTTATTTTCTTATTTTTTATTAATTAATTGGATTTTTATCAATTTTAATTCATTTAATTAATTTAAATTGTAGGAAATATCAAGATATGATTTCTCAATCTTTTTGTGAAGCAAAAGTGGTCAATATATGCTGGAAATTTCGTGTGCAAATCAAAGGGACAAGAATCTCCAAATTTAGCAAGTTTTTCCAATAAAAAAGATTCAAAAATATTTGATTTTCAATCAAATATTGAAACATCAATTCCATGGATTTCTTGGCAAGATTGTGACCTAATTCTATTCTACTATAAGTACACAATCCAACCCTAATGCCACATGGGTGATTTTGCTGCAGAAGAAGCCATAGCAACATTGAAAAAAACTCAAGAAACTTGAAAACTGTTTTCTATCTTCCAGGCCAATTCAAGGACTTTGGTTGTTTCTAATACATTGCTGGAAGTGTCAGGGACGTGTTGCAATCGAAACCAAGCGCTAAAGCTCAAGAAACTGTCAAGAACAAATTCACGGTTTGCATATTTTTCTCATAATCGAAACTCATGATTTATAAGCATTTGATGTGATTTCTTGTTTGTTTTGTATTGTTAAAGACCACAGGAAGCTATTGGTATAGTTTAATTGCATTGAAACACACAGAATCACGAATTGCCATTCACAAATTTTAGGGTTCATAAACCTTGAATTTGGGGATTCAGTAACCAGGCAAAATTGGGATCTCTAAGGCATATGGTTGAGACCGTCAGGACAAGACGAACACACAGCCACCCTTGCGAAATATTTATATTGAACACAGGCCTATTCGCTATTTTTCCTTATTGCAGGTTGTGGGGGTTAAAAACCCCCGCTATCTAATGTGTTTTGATGCAGGCCAAGGAAGAAGATGATGTGCTGTTGATATATCATTGGTTCATTCAAATAAAAGGGCGCATGTTTATTTGTTGTTTCCAGCATAGTTGTTACATTTTATATATTATATTCACTTCTTATTATATTATCAAAGCAAGCAAATGGCCTAGTGGATGGTGCGCTGGCTGGTGATCATTGGGACTTGGGTTCGAATCCCAGGTCCACCCAAAACGCTTATATTGTTTTTTCTAACATAATTGCATGCAGATTTCCAAAAGCGTTCCACCATGTATCTCCAGATATCCAAGCGCCAAGTGGCCTTAAGCATCAATCCAATGGCCATGATTGGAATACCATGGTATTCCCTAGTCAAAGCATGCGTGGATGATCTCAGAAAGTCAAAGCAGGCTTGAAACAAATGGGCCAGAAATTGCTTACTAACCTCCTAATGGGCCAGCACACCCCCTGGTTTATTATTTTCTTATTTTCTTTCTTTTTATTTTCTTTTATTAACTATAATTATTATTATTATTATAACTCACAAATTAATTTTTTATAATAAATTCAGAAAACCAAAAAATGTAAATATTTTTGTTATTATTATTTACTAATATCACTCTATTTTTTGTAAATAAATACTAATATAACTAATTTAGTTTAATTAGGTTAAATTTGACTTTTTTTTCACAATAAATAAAATTAACATAGAATTAGGGTTTTGACAACTTTTAATTTCTTTCATTTTTATTTTCCTTAAAACATAAAAAACATTAAAAAAAATACTTTTTTTCTTTTAATTAATTAATTAGTTTTAGGTTTAATATTTAATTAAATGCAAAAAGGACCAAAACTCATTCTTTTCTCAAAAAAGGGTCAAAACCATAAGGACTTTTCCAATTTAATTTCTTTTCGCGCATATTTATTTTTTATCATATTTATGTAATTGCTCCGAGGATGCAATAGCGTAATTAGGACCCTTTTTATCGCTTTCTTTATTTTCTCGCATTTACTTTTCAAGGGTTATGTTTTTGGCGATGTAAATACCCGACGCCTTGTAATAGCGTAGATTTACTTTCCGCAATTTACTTTCCGCAAATTATTAACTGTTAACTATGCATGACAAGACTTGCCTGACAAACAAAATCAAAACGTAGCTCACAATAACATGTGCAAAGATAATATAAATTGAATCCTGACACACTCGCACATGCCACTCCTAGGGTATGCCTCACTTGGTTGCCTCGACGTGGTCATTGAGTATAGGGTGTTTTAGAGGTCGCCCTCCTGTCTAAAGATCCAAGTTGCCTCGAAACAGTTGCCTCGGATAAAAAGGATCTCGGACATTAGGGTTACCGCTAAGGCGTCCTACTATTGCTTTGGTGACCACACATGTCCCTATAATCGAATTGACCTGAATAACTCCAACGACGATGCTACCTACTTCTCGATAGTGGGATAGTACTGTCTAAAGGACATTTACACAGCTTAATTTCTTTTGAGTAGGTAGAGGTTCTAAGGTACTTGCTCTTTCAAAACAAAAACAACTTTTCGCACCTACACTTTTCTGACAAAAGTTTTCAAACAACACTTTGCACACTCTTGAGGACTGATACAAGAGTCAAAACGAAGTTTTCAAAATAAACTTTTTCAAAACCCACAAACACAAGAAAAGCAAACATTTTTTGAAAACATAGTGAGCAAGTACCTAAGAGCCCGTGGATAACCACGGATAGAAAGGGTGCTAACACCTTCCCTTTCTATAATCTACCTCCCGAACCGAGAAACATCTTGAAAAGGAATTTTGCTGTGCTTTTGTCTTTTCCTTGTTGGAGAACATAAAAGACTGTGGCGACTCTTGCTTACCGCGACATTTCACGAACCAGCATTTCAAATCAGTCAGTTCTATTTCCACCGATCACAGAACTGGCGACTCTGCTGGGGATACTTTATAAGTGAGGTGTACCTTAGGATTAGATCATTCTATGTTTTCAATTGTATGCCTTGTTTGCTTTAATATTGTGGGCTTGCATCGGAGTTTCATAGATCCTAACCCGAATCTGGGGAATACCCTTTAGGTAGCAATAAACTGTGAGGGACCTGTCCGGCGTAGACCGACACGGGTGAAGCAGTAGCTACGTTGGTGTGACACCTTGGTCTGTACCGATATCCCTTGTGTTGGAACGAGGAGAATATGGGTCTTCTGAGGAGTCGTTAAGCACCAACTGACCTTAGAACCTTAAATTGACCCAACTTGGCCATAGAACAGTAGCAGTATGCTACACTCATTGTTGCTAAACTCTCGCGATGGTTCCAGCCGCAAGAAAAGATTGCGAAGCTGGAGTTATGACCGATTGAGGGTAGTCAGTGATATTGAGATCCTCTAGAACCCGGTTACTATTTTCTAGGACAGGTCTTAACCAACTGAAACTGAAAGAGGGTAGTACTTAAACTTCATGCCGGCCTGAAATCTAAGGGCTCTTTTGTGTGACTTGTGTGCCTTCAAACTTGAACTTCTTGCACATTCTTGTCATATGACACATGAATTCCTTGCAGGTTTTGTTTACAGTCCTTAATCTGGACTTATTACAGGGCTTACTTATACCTCACACTTTCGCATCCACGTACATAACATCCACGCATAGCATAACATCATACCATTATACCATTGCATACATCCTACATAAGGACTAACCCATTTCAAGGATCTCAAGGGTTTGTGATGCAGGTCATGATAAACCAAATGTCTAGCAAGGGGCAAAGGGGATTTATTTTCCTCTAGCCAAGGTTGTTTGGAGATCAAAACATGACAACTTGAGTCAGGGGCTATGACCCACTCGATATGGTGAGCCTTAACTCTTGAAGAAGGACTCTCAACAACATGAAGTTCCTTCCATCAAGCTACAAAATTCAAATTCTAACAATTTTCTTGTTTACCCCACGAGATCCTTGAAAACATTGCATGCATATCATACATATCATTGCATTACAGGTACCCTGTTACAAGTCACTTATCTTCTTCGCTGTTTATTTCAGCAATCATCATGTCTTCTGAACCTCCTACTGAACAAGCTATCATGGCCCTTAAGGCCCAGAATGCCCAGTTCCAAGAGTTGGTTATGAGCCTAGCCCAGGGTCAACAGGATTTGAAAACTCTGATTCTGAAGGAAAGGAAGAAGAAGAAGAGGACCGTCTTGTTCAACACTAGACGCAGATATGGGAATGGATTACAGAATAAGGTTGAGCTGACTACCTCATCTATAGGAAAAGACACCCCACAAGAGAGAAGGGTTCCTAGTCCCGTGGTCTCCGACAACGAGACAGATTATAATGATGAACAGTATCCTCCTGCTGAAGACAGGTACAAACAGCTGGAGGACCGCTTAAGTGCTATGGAGATTCAACATGTGTCCGGGTTGGACTTTGGAGACCTAGGCTTATCCTCTGGGGTGGTGATTCCCCATAAATTCAAAGCACCTACCTTTTCCAAATATGAGGGAGATTCCTGTCCTAAGTTGCACCTCCGTTCATACGTAAGGAAGATCCAGCCCTACACGACAGACAAGAATTTGTGGATTCACTTCTTTCAGGACAGTCTGTCAGGGACTCAACTCGAGTGGTTCTATCAGTTGGAAGGAGCCAACATCCGCAACTGGGAGGACCTTGCTGCTGCCTTTTACAAGCAATATCAGTATAATTCCGACCTCGCTCCTACGCGTACCCAACTCCAGGGTATGTCACTAGGGACGGGTGAAGGATTTAAGGAGTATGCTCAAAAGTGGAGAGACCTGGCTGGAAGGGTGCAGCCACCTTTAATTGACCGTGAGCTTGTTGATATGTTCTTGGGGACCCTGTCTGGTCCATTCTTTAACCATTTGATTGGAAACTCTTCAGCCGGGTTCACAGACCTTATCTTGACTGGGGAGAGAATTGAAGCTGGCATCAAGAGTGGGAAGATCCAAGAGGCTACACCTTCTGATACTCACAAAAAGCCTTACACGGGGAAGAAAGAGTCCAATGCTGCATACAGTCAAAAGAGTCATCGTGACCAACACGTAGGGGCAGTCCTGATCTCCGGTTCTGTGTCACGCCGACAACCGCAAAAGGGAAATCAGCGAAGGCCGGACGAGCCTAAAAGACAGTTCACCAACATCAACATGCCATTGTCACAAGCATTGCAACACATGTTGAAGATGAATCTGATTGCGGTGATCAACCCTCCTGCGAACCCCAAGACTTCTTCTCCAAACTATAACCCAGATGCAAGGTGTGCGTATCATTCTGGTAGCCCGGGGCACGATACTGACGATTGTTGGGCGCTGAAATACAAGATCCAGAATATGATTGATGCTAAGGAGATTGAATTCGAGCCTTCTGAGACTCCCAATGTGATCACTGCTCCCTTGCCAAAACATGGCTAGGATTGAGAGACTTTTGTTCACTTAAATTCCGATATTGTATATTTCTTTGCTTATTCAAACAATTATCATGTCAAACTCTTTTATTTCATTAATGCATTACACATGTCTGTTTTGAATTAATTGTTTTCACTATGCTTAAAATTGCTTCCATTTTTGATGTTCAACTCTCGATTAAAAAATTTCTAAGCCTTTTGAGGGAGGATGACGAAAATGATACCACGATCTTTACAGTATGCTTTTGAATAGACCCTGCTGATGAGGTACAGGCATTGTTTCAAATCCTAAATAGTGAAGTTATAAGGAAGATAATCCCTAGTCAACCCCTTTGAGCCAAATAAGTTGGAGTTTTTCTTTTCAAAAATTAAAACCCTTAATCATAACCTGGGGCAGGGTAGTTCTCTCAGTTGATCCAGGTGCACAATGAATGGCATCAAAGGAGTCCTTCCAAAACAAAAGACAGTGATGGTTCCGAATAATCATAAAGACAGGCAGTCATTATCTCTCAGAAATCAAAGCCCATTAAGTCAAAACCTATGAAGGAGACTTACAAAACTGGGGCATCCCGCTGACTGTAATCACAAAAGAAACAGTTCAGGCAAAAAACAGGGATAATAAAATCAAAAAGAAAGAGGTCCTACAAGCCCTCAACAAAAAGAAATGACTTCCTATTCAAAATAAACTATCAGTATCCGAACCATCACCGGAATATCAGAGCAAAGACTCAAACAAGGTCTAACGCACGATTAGCTGAGTTTAGGATCGAAGAACATCACGAAGAGCGGGTGGGTACAAATAAATTTTGAGCCTTTATCCTTTGTTTCTTAAACCGTGAACCAGGCTACGTTATAACCCTTAAAAGTCCTAGCTGAAGTGTGGGTTGGTTCGAAAGCATACTGTTACCAAAGGTATCCTAACTCCTGTAGGGCTTGCTGTAAAATCTTGAGTTGACATCACATTTTACAAAAATTCACTTGTTTTATTGAAAACTGCATTTTCAAAAAACTTCAAGACAGACATAAGCTTTGCATTCTTAAAATAACATTGTTTGCATATGGCTATTTGTTCAACAGCAGAGAAATTCGCACGACGAATATCTAGTGAACAAAAATCTTCTCAAGGGTCACCTCAAGTGGAAAAACACTTCCAACCAAGGGGCAGACATGAATGGTCCGTCATCTGGGGCAGTCCAGTCAAGATTCAAGGTATCTCTCAAAAATGCCAAATAGCCAGGGGCAGATCTCCATCTGAATCAATTGGGGCATTGGGCATGAATTCCAGCAACAAATCTGGTACGATCAAACATCTTATGGTAATATGCCAACACAACAGTACTGACAGTGACAACTCCCTACATTCTGAGAGCGTAGACATAGTCGAAAAAATACTACGCATAATCAAAGACCCGCTAGGTCGACTGGCCTAGGCAAAAATAAGGGCTTCCCGGCGAACCAAAAGGGTTCGGGCAAAAATAAGGGATGAAAATGAAAAATTGTACACCCGGCAAGTCGAAAACCTGAAAAGGCGGCTTGGGCAAAAAAGGGTATCCCGATGGACTGAAAACCCGAAAGGGCAGTCCAGGAAAAAGTTAGGGATCAAAGCGTACGACTATGTCCCGTCATCTCGTTACTTACCTACTAGAAGAAGATTTGTCAATTGGCAGTCATCAAGCACCTCCACAGGTACCTTCTCCCGCAGAAACTGGGGCAATAAGAATTGTCCGAACTGTACAAGCTGCTCTGTCCCCTAGGTACCAAGATATATATTCAGCTGAAGAATATAACCAGGATACCTTCATTCCCCGCAGGGTAAGGCAAAATTCAGCAATACTCTCTCCAAGCAGAGTTGGTCTCCCATCATCCCTAAAAAGGCACAGTATCCCCAGCAAGTCAGCGACACTCTCCCCGAGTAGAGTTGGTCTACTATCAGTCCTGGAAAAGTTGGGTATCCCCAGAAGATCTTAATATTCCCTAGCAGAGTATACAGATATTCCTCAGCAAGCATCCCCGGAAGTCTTAACATTCCTCAACGGAAATATAAGATTGTTCCCCGGTGGAATACAAGATACCCCCAGTGGAGCCAGTTCCTCAAAAAGTTTTCCCAGGAGAGTTGAACCATCTCCCCAGTAGATTTTGGAAGCTTGTCCCCTGCAGAGTACAAATGTCTCTCCCCAGCCATATTCAGAAGGTTATCCCCCACCAGAGTCTAAATGGGTTATCCTCAACAAATTACAACGGAAAGATCGTCCTCAGCGAAGTTCTTCCTATCCCCAGTGGAGTTCATCCTCGAAATCCCAATAGAGCCTATCAACGGAATCCCCAGCGGAGTTATCTTTAAAATATCAGCGAAGCATCTCTTCCCACAGAGTATTTCCCCGCAGAGTAATCTCTCCACCAGGTTTATCCCCCAACAAAGTCATCTTCTCTCACCGGTTTATTCTTGCAATCGTATTCGTGTATCATCCCCAGTGGAAACGAAGAACTCAACGCTATTCTCCAGCAGCTCCGGGATTTATTTTCCCCAGCTAAAAACATCACATCTTCATACATCATGACATGCATACGCATCATACAACACAAATCTCATTTATTCTTGAGAACATCTTGACATCATGCAGTTCATGCATCATGACATTGCATACAGCTAACGTTTTGCCTTTTCAGGAAAAGGTCAATCAAAAGATGATTACCATCTACCTTTGCAGTTCCAGATCAACACCTGTAACAAGCCAGGAAAATTCGGTGGATGACTGATCGTGGGTTAATACCTGAAACCAGACAGGACAATTATCTACTTGACCAACATGAAGCAACCCTACACCGGTTCCTTCTCAACTTCAGATGTAGTTTTACACGGACTCATCAACAGGAAACCCTACACCGGTTCCTTCTCAACTTCAGATGTAGTTTTACATGGACTCATCATCAGGAAACCCTACACCGGTTCCTTCTCAACCTCATATGTAGTTTCACACGGACTCATCATCAGGAAACCCTACACCGGTTCCTTCTCCTTTCAGATGTAGTTTTACACAGACTCATCATCAGGAAACCCTACACCGGTTCCTTCTCAACTCCAGACGTAGTTTTACGCGGACTCGTCATCAAGAAACCCCACACAGGTTCTCTCTTTCCAAAGACGTAGTTTTACATGGACTCGTCATCAAGAAACCCTACACAGGTTTCCTTCTTAATTTCGGATGCAGTTTTACACGGACTCGTCATCAGGAAACCCTACACCGGTTCCTTCTCAACTTCAGATGTAGTTTTACACGGACTCATCATCAGGAAACCCTACACCGGTTCCTTCTCAACTTCAGATGTAGTTTTACACGGACTCATCATCAGGAAAACCTACACTGGTTCCTTCTCATTTCCAAGATGAAGTTTTACACGGACTCATCATCAAAGTAAACCTACACAGGTTCCTCCTCCCTTCCAAGACGAAGTTTTACACGGACTCGTCCTCAGGCAACCCTACACCGGTTCCTTCTCGTTCCAAGATGAAGTTTTACACGAACTTATCTCAAAGTAACCTTACCCCGGTTCATCCAGAAGTTTTACACGAACTTATCTCACAGTAACCTTACCCCGGTTCATCCAGAAGTTTTACACGAACTTATCTCAAAGTAACCTTACCCCAGTTCATCCAGAAGTTTTACACGAACTTATCTCACAGTAACCTTACCCCGGTTCCTCCAGAAGTTTCACACGAACTTATAACCTTACCCCGGTTCATCCAGAAGTTTTACACGAACTTATCCCAAAGTAACCTTACCCCGGTCCCTCCTGAAGTTTCACACGAACTTATCTCAAAGTAACCTTACCCCGGTTCATCCAGAAGTTTTACACGAACTTATCTCAAAGTAACCTTACCCCGGTTCATCCAGAAGTTTTACACGAACTTATCTCACAGTAACCTTACCCCGGTTCCTCCAGAAGTTTCACACGAACTTATAACCTTACCCCGGTTCATCCAGAATTTTTACACGAACTTATCCCAAAGTAACCTTACCCCGGTTCCTCCTGAAGTTTCACACGAACTTATCTCAAAATAACCTTACCCCGGTTCATCCAGAAGTTTTACACGAACTTATCCCGAAGTAACCCTACACAGGTTCTCTCTTTCCAAAGATGGAGTTTTACATGGACTCGTCATCAAGAAACCCTACACAGGTTCTCTCTTTCCAAAGATGAAGTTTTACACGGACTCGTCATCAAGAAACCCTACACAGGTTCTCTCTTTTCAAAGATGCAGTTTCACACGGACTCATCATCAGTCAACCCTACACAGGTTTCCTTCCTTCAAAGATGCAGTTTCACACGGACTCATCATCAGTCAACCCTACACAGGTTTCCTTCCTTCCAAGATGCAGTTTCACACGGACTCGTCATCAGTCAACCCTACACAGGTTTCCTTCCTTCCAAAATGCAGTTTTACACGAACTCATCATCAGGCAATCCTACACAGATCCCTCTTTCAACTTACAAAATTACAATTCAACAAACAATCTCCAGATTGCATCTATAAGCCCATCCACCTACCAACAATCTCCAGATGGCATCTATAAGCCCATCCTCCTATCCATCATATCTCCAAATGGCATCTGTAAGCCCATTCCCGACATCACAACGCTGATACTACTCCATGCGAGTGCAAATTTCTGGGCACTTTAGTGTTCAATCATCTTCCACCTTCGGATCACGAAAGGCACGCAAGCCAATCTACATCCTCAGGTTTAAGAAGATTGAACAGGGGCAACTTTTGTACCCAAAAATTTTCCCTCCCATATTCTTCAAGGTTTGTCAAGAATCATCTTCAAATGGTTCAAGATTGCTCAAGGATTGCACAGTCCAAATACCTCCTAAGCCAGCTAAAATTAGGGTTTTGGTTCTTTCAAGGAATTTGAGGTTTTCAATGGTTCAATCAAATCTCCTAGGTCCATGTATATCCTCAAGCATCTACATGCCAAGTTTCAAGATTCACAGTGTCAAATTGCACAGTCAAAAGCTCCATTTGCTTCACAATCAACTGCAAGGGGTAAAATGGTCATTTTGCAGTCAAAATTCAGAATTTTTGGTCAACATCTTATTTTGAGTCCACAATCATCATTTGATCAAGTCTTGATCATGATTCCTCAAGAATAGCTCAAAAATCATCAAGGATGCAAAAGTTACTATTTTTGGACAGTAGAAAAGTCAACTGTATTTTGACCAAGGCATAACTTTTTCATGGTTCATCAGAAAAATCCCATCCAATGCTAATTTTTAAGGGGATGACATTTCCTACAAATCATCTTCACATTCCAAGTCCAAGAAATGCTCTCACAAAAAGTTATCAATTTCTACATTATAGGTCAATTTCAAAAGTCAACAAAAATGCACTTTAAGTCAAAGACCATAACTTGAGATTGGTAAATCCAAATGACATGGGACCAAAGGCATTGGTTAGAGGACTTCAATACCTTTCCAAAATGTCCAAGAACATGTTCATATGATCAAATTTGAGCAAGATATGCATTGGAGAAGTTGGGAGATTTTTGTGAATTTGCAAAAGTCAACTTTGCTCAAAACACCTTGTTTTTGCTAATGGGCCTCAAATTTCTTCTTGAAACTTTATCCAAGGCTTATGCACGACCCATTGAGATTATTTGAATTTATTTTCTTATTTTTTATTAATTAATTGGATTTTTAATCAATTTTAATTCATTTAATTAATTTAAATTGTAGGAAATATCAAGATATGATTTCTCAATCTTTTTGTGAAGCAAAAGTGGTCAATATATGCTGGAAATTTCGTGTGCAAATCAAAGGGACAAGAATCTCCAAATTTAGCAAGTTTTTCCAATCAAAAAGATTCAAAAATATTTGATTTTCAATCAAATATTGAAACATCAATTCCATGGATTTCTTGGCAAGACTGTGACCTAATTCTATTCTACTATAAGTACACAAGCCAACCCTAATGCCACATAGGTGATTTTGCTGCAGAAGAAGCCATAGCAATATTGAAAAAAACTCAAGAAACTTGAAAACTGTTTTCTATCTTCCAGGCCAATTCAAGGACTTTGGTTGTTTCTAACACATTGCTGGAAGTGTCAAGGACGTGTTGCAATTGAAACCAAGCGCTAAAGCTCAAGAAACTATCAAGAACAAATTCACGGTTTGCATATTTTTCTCATAATCGAAACTCATGATTCATAAGCATTTGATGTGATTTATTGTTTGTTTTGTATTGTTAAAGACCACAGGAAGCTATTGGTATAGTTTAATTGCATTGAAACACACAGAATTACGAATTGCCATTGACAAATTTTAGGGTTCATAAACCTTGAATTTGGGGATTCAGTAACCAGGCAAAATTGGGATCTCTAAGGCATATGGTTGAGACCGTTAGGACAAGACGAACACACATCCACCCTCGCGAAATATTTATATTGAACACAGGCATATTCGCTATTTTTCCTTATTGCAGGTTGTGGTGGTTAAAAACCCCCGCTATCTAATGTGTTTTGATGCAGGCGAAGGAAGAAGATGATGTGCTGTTGATATATCATTGGTTCATTCAAATAAAAGGGCGCGCGTTTATTTATTGTTTCCAGCATAGTTGTTACGTTTTATATATTATATTCACTTCTTATTATATTATCAAAGCAAGCAAATGGCCTAGTGGATGGTGCACTGGCTGGTGATCATTGGGACCTGGGTTCGAATCCTAGGTCCACCCAAAACGCTTATATTGTTTTTCTAACATAATTGCATGCATATTTCCAAAAGCGTTCCACCATGTATCTCCAGATATCCAAGCGCCAAGTGACCTTAAGCATCAATCCAATGGCCATGATTGGAAGACCATGGTATTCCCTAGTCAAAGCATGCGTGGATGATCTCAGAAAGTCAAAGCAGGCTTGAAACAAATGGGCCAGAAATTGCTTACTAACCTCCTAATGGGCCAGCACACCCCCTGGTTTATTATTTTCTTATTTTCTTTCTTTTTATTTTCTTTTATTAACTATAATAATTATTATTATTATAACTCACAAATTAATTTTTTATAATAAATTCAGAAAACCAAAAAATGTAAATATTTTTTGTTATTATTATTTACTAATATCACTCTATTTTTTGTAAATAAATACTAATATAACTAATTTAGTTTAATTAGGTTAAATTTGACTTTTTTTCTCAATAAATAAAATTAACATAGAATTAGGGTTTTGACAACTTTTAATTTCTTTCATTTTTATTTTCCTTAAAACATAAAAAACATTAAAAAAAATACTTTTTTTATTTTAATTAATTATTTAATTAGTTTTAGGTTTAATATTTAATTAAATGCAAAAAGGACCAAAACTCATTCTTTTCTCAAAAAAGGGTCAAAACCCTAAGGACTTTTCCAATTTAATTTCTTTTCGCGCATATTTATTTTTTATCATATTTATGTAATTGCCCTGAGGATGTAATAGCGTAATTAGGACCCTTTTTATCGCTTTCTTTATTTTCTCGCATTTACTTTTCAAGGGTTATGTTTTTGGCGATGTAAATACCCGACGCCTTGTAATAGCATAGATTTACTTTCCGCAAATTATTAACTGTTAACTATGCATGACAAGACTTGCCTGACAAATAAAATCAAAACGTAGCTCACAATAACATGTGCAAAGATAATATAAATTGAATCCTGACACACTCGCACATGCCACTCCTAGGGTACGCCTCACTTGGTTGCCTCGACGTGGTCATTGAGTATAGGGGGTTTTAGAGGTCGCCCTCCTGTCTAAAGATCCAAGTTGCCTCGAAACGGTTGCCTCAGATAAAAAGGATCTAGGACATTAGGGTTACCGCTAAGGCGTCCTACTATTGCTTTGGTGACCACACATGTCCCTATAATCGAATTGACCCGAATACCTCGAACGACGGTGCTACCTACTTCTCGATAGTGGGATAGTACTGTCTAAAGGACATTTACACAGCTTAATTTCTTTTGAGTAGGTAGAGGTTCTAAGGTACTTGCTCTTTCAAAACAAAAACAACTTTTCGCACCTACACTTTTCTGACAAAAGTTTTCAAACAACACTTCGCACACTCTTGAGGACTGATACAAGAGTCAAAACGAAGTTTTCAAAACAAACTTTTTCAAAACCCACAAACACAAGAAAAGCAAACATTTTTTGAAAACATAGTGAGCAAGTACCTAAGAGCCCGTGGATAACCACGGATAGAAAGGGTGCTAACACCTTCCCTTTCTATAATCTACCTCCCGAACCGAGAAACATCTCGAAAAGTAATTTTGCTGTGCTTTTGTCCTTTCCTTGTTGGAGAACATAAAAGACGGTGGCGACTCTTGCTTACCGCGACATTTCGCGAACCAGCATTTCAAATCAGTCAGTTCTATTTCCACCGATCACAAAGCGCATCTGTTGACTCTGGTAAGACACTTTATTTTAAATATATCTTCTAACATTTAGCAGGTTCCTTGCTCAGAAGATTACTTGAAAGCAAGCGCTGATCAAGTTCTTAGCAAGCAAAGCACTGCCTGGAAGATGAGTAAAGCATGTTCTGATTTAAAGACATTGGAGCAAATTCTGAAAGAACGTTAAAACCAACTTGTATTGTCAAAGTGTAGGAAACATGTTCTTACATTATGTCATTTTCTCATTAATGCAAAGACGGCTGAAAGCACTCAAGTGTCTACACTAGTTTCTTGGAAAATGGAATATTGCAAGGAAACACGCAAGCATTTAATGCTATCCAAATTTTCTGAAGGCAACAACGGTCTTATTGTTCCTACTATAAATAGAAGGACATTTATTGCAAGCCAACAAACAAGTTAACGAATCAACATTTTTCAAAAAGAGAAGCAAGAAATTACGTGAAAGATTATGAGCTCACAAACTCTTTGTTCATATAATTTGTGCAATTTATTCTAAGTGAAAAATCACAGTTGTGATATAGCTTGATTAGAAGCAAACTTTATTTCACTATCTGTAAAGATTAAACTCTTGTATTTGTTCCTTGAGAGACCAAGTTTGATCAGATTTCTCAAGCAGACTAGGACTAGTCTTAAGTCTTAGTGGTGTTAGTCACTTGTAAGATTACTTGTGCATTGTTAGTCACAAAAATTATTGTGTGTTTGTAATCAGTTGATTATAGTGGATTAAGTCCTTGTTGAGAAAGGCGAAATCACCTTGGCGGGTGGACTGGAGTAGTTTAATTTCAAATGAACCAGGATAAAAATAACCTTGTCCTTCCATTATTGTTGAGCTTTGTTTTGAAAAAAAGAAGAGTCACTTATTCAACCCCCCCTTCTAAGTGTTTTCTTACCCCTTCAATTGGTATCAGAGCTTGACTCTGAGCACAACACTTAATTGTGTCAGGAAAAGATCCAGAAGAAAACACAATGTCCGCTGAACAAAACAATAATAGTTACAACAAACCTCCAGTGTTTGATGGAGAAGATTTTGAGTACTGGAAAGACAGACTAGAAAGTTTCTTTCTAGGTTATGATAGTGATCTATGGGATATAGTCTTGGATGGTTACACACATCCTGCTGATTCAGAAGGAAACAAAGTTGACAGAAAAAATATGGATAGACTACAAAAAGCTGAATTTAAAAATCATCATAGAGCTAGAAATATTTTTCTAAATTCTATCTCTAAAGTTGAATATGAAAAAATCACTAATAGAGATACAACGCATGATATGTTTGAGTCTATTAAAATGACTCATGAAGGAAACGCTAAAGTTAAGGAGTCTAAAGCTCTGGCTTTAGTTCAAAAATATGAAGCCTTCAAAGTTGAAGAAAGTGAGTCTATAAAAGCAATGTTCTCTAGGTTTCAAACTCTGATCGCTGGTCTGAGAGTTTTGAACAAAGGATATACCAAAGCAGATCATGCGAAAAAGATCATCAGAAGCTTACCCAAAAGATGGGCACCAATGGTCACTGCTTTCAAAGTGTCAAAAGATCTGAACAATGTGTCTCTGGAGGAACTCATCAGCACTCTCAGAAGTCATGAGATTGAACTGGATGAGCACGAGCCTCAGAAGAAAGGTAAGTCTCTGGCCCTTAAATCAATTAAGAAATTTGATACTAACGCTTTTCAGGCTGAA
Source organism: Vicia faba (assembly GCA_948472305.1). Lineage (NCBI taxonomy): Eukaryota > Viridiplantae > Streptophyta > Magnoliopsida > Fabales > Fabaceae > Vicia > Vicia faba. The sequence goes on from OX451738.1 coordinate 712,275,620, forward strand.
GAGGAAAACTATGAAGAATCAGCGTCAGAAGAAGACGAACTATCCTTGCTCTCCAGAAGGATCAATCATTTGTGGAAGCACAGACAAAAGAAGTTCAGGAACTTCAAGAAGTCAGAAGATAAAGCAGAATCTTCTGGACACAAAAAGTCAAACAGAAGAGAGATCATCTGTTATGAATGTAAAGAGTCTGGTCACTACAAAAGTGATTGTCCAAAGCTTCAAAAAGAAAAACCAAAGAATAGATTTGGTAAGAAGAAAGGGATGATGGCAACCTGGGATGACTCAGATTCTTCTGAAGATGAATCTGGCTCTGAAGATGAAAATGCCAACCTAGCTCTGATGGCTATCACATAAGATGACTCAGACTGTGAGTCAGAACAAAGAGAGATATTTTCTGAATTTTCTAGAGAAGAACTTGCTGATAGTTTATCAGAACTTCTGGAAAACTATAGTCAGCTCAAAATCAAATACAAGAAACTCAAGAAGAGTCTTGCATCTGATCTTGAGAAACTTGAAACAGAAAAATCTGAACTTTTAGAAAACAATTTTAAACTTAATAAGGAAATTCAAAATGTTCAAAAGAATTTTAGTTCAGAGTCTGTGTCTAGTTCTAAAGATATTCTGAAAGAATATGACTATAGCTTTCAATCTTTTCTAGCTAAAGGCATAGATAGAAGCAAAATGGCTTCAATGATCTATGGAGTTAGTGGGAAAAATAGAAGAGGAATTGGATATGAACCTCCCAAAGGGAAGGAGACATACATACCAAAACCTGTTGCTAAAATGACTTTCACTTACAAACCCCTGAATAAACAATTCAAGTTTGGACACTCACATGATATAAAATATACATCACATTTTGGAAACTCTTATGCTAACCCAAAGTTCAAACAGGACTTTAAACTCTCTAACCCAAAAGGACCCAAAAAGATATGGGTACCTAAGGATAAAATAATATTTGTTGCAGATATCCTTAACAGCTCAATTGAGACACCAGTCATGGTACCTGGACTCTGGGTGCTCATGACACATGACGGGAAAAAGGTCTATGTTCCAAAGCCTGGAACTTAAAGCTGGAGGAGACGTGGAGTTTGGAGGTAATCAGAAAGGGAAGATTATTGGTTCTGGAACCATTGGAAACGGTAACCTTCCTTCTATCTCTAATGTTTTATTAGTAGAAGGATTAACTCATAATCTATTGTCCATAAGTCAATTAAGTGACAGTGGTTATGGCATTATCTTCAATCAAAACTCATGTAAAGCTGTTAGTCAAAAAGATGGATCAATCCTCTTTTATGGCAAGAGAAGGAACAACATTTACAAAATTGATTTATCAGATCTTAAATATCAAAACGTCAAATGCCTTTTGTCTGTTAGCAATGAGCAATGGGTATGGCACAGAAGATTGGGACATGTCAGTCTTAGAAAAATCTCTCAACTAAATAAATTAAATTTAGTCAGAGGACTTCCCAATCTGAAGTACAACTCAGAAGCTCTTTGCAAAGCATGCCAAAAAGGAAAATTTTCAAAACCTTCCTTTAAATCTAAAAATGTTGTCTCTTCCTCTAAGCCATTAGAGTTACTTCATATTGATCTGTTTGGGCCAGTTAAAACTGCATCCATCAGAGGCAAGAAGTATGGATTGGTCATTATTGATGACTTCATCAGATGGACATGGGTAAAGTTTTTAAAACACAAGGATGAGTCACATTCTGTGTTCATTGACTACTGTACTCAAGTGCAAAACGAAAAATATTTTAAAATCATAAAAGTCAGAAGTGATCATGGTGGTGAATTTGAAAATCATTATTTTGAAAAGTATTTTAAAGAAAATGGTATTGGTCATAATTTTTCTTGTCCTAGAACTCCCCAGCAAAATGGAGTTGTGGAAAGAAAGAATAGAACATTACAGGAAATGGCCAGAACAATGATCAATGAAACTAATATAGCAAAGCACTTTTGGGCAGAAGCTGTGAACACAGCGTGTTACATACAAAATAGAATCTCTATAAGACCTATTCTTGAAAAGAATCCCTATGAATTGTGGAAAAACAGAAAGCCCAACAATTCTTATTTCCATCCTTTTGGATGTACTTATTTCATTCTAAACACCAAAGAAACTCTGAACAAGTTTGATTCCAAAGCACAAAAGTGTTTTCTGCTTGGATATTCTGAACGCTCAAAAGGCTATAGAGTATACAACACAGAAACTCCGATTGTTGAAGAATCAATCAAAGTCATGTTTGATGATAAGCTTGGCCAGCAACAGCCAAAGCAAATTGATTTTTCTGTAGGTACAGAAGATCATCCCTCAAACTCTGAAACGTCAGAAGCAAAAGAAGACTCAGCAGATCATCCTCTTGACAATGCTCTGAACAATCTCAGAATCTCAGATCAACCTACTCAGAAAAGGTTTCCTAGAATATCCTCAGCTCACAAAGAAGACGTAATCATTGGAAGAAAAGAAGATCCCATCAGAACAAGATCCTCTCTCAGAATCAATGAAGAATCTTTGTTTGGTTTGGTCTCTATGATTGAGCCAACTTCCATTGATGAAGCTCTAAAAGATAATGCTTGGATCTTAACAATGCAAGAAGAACTCAATCAATTCTCCAGAAATGATGTATGGAATCTAGTTCCAAAACCCAAAGGATTCAATGTTATAGGAACCAAATGGGTTTTCAGAAACAAATTGAACGAGCAAGGAGAAGTAATCAGAAACAAAGAACGACTGGTTGCACAGGGCTATAGTCAACAAGAAGGAATTGATTATAATGAAACCTTTGCCCCAGTCGCCAGGTTAGAGTCTATAAGATTATTAATTTCTTTTGCTGTACAAAATAACATTTCATTATATCAAATGGATGTTAAAAGTGCATTTCTAAATGGATATATTGAAGAAGAGGTATATGTCTATCAACCTCCTGGATTTAATGATTCAAAACATCCAGAACATGTTTTTAAATTAAAAAAGTCGTTGTACGGTTTAAAACAAGCTCCCAGAGCTTGGTATGATCGTCTGAGTAATTTTCTATTAGAAAAAGATATTACCAGAGGGAAAGTGGACACAACTCTTTTCAGAAAGACATTTAAAAATGATATCTTAATTTGTCAAATTTATGTTGATGATATAATTTTTGTAACCTCTAATATCTCCCTTGGAAAAGAATTTTCTAAGACCATGCAGGCAGAATTTGAAATGAGCATGATGGGAGAATTGAAATTCTTTCTGGGAATTCAAATCAACCAGACTCCAGAAGGTACTTTCATACATCAGACGAAGTATGTTAAAGAACTTCTGAAGAAATTTCAGATGTCAGAAAGCAAAGATGCCAAGACACCTATGCATCCAACCTGCATTCTGGGTAAAGATGAGGTAAGTATGAAGGTAGATCATAAGCTCTATAGAGGTATGATTGGATCCCTTATCTATCTGACTGTATCTAGACCTGATATACTATTTAGCGTGTGATTGTGTGCTAGATTCCAATCAGATTCTAGAGAATCTCACTTAACAGTTGTTAAGAGAATTCTTAGGTATCTGAAAGGTACTACTAATCTGGGTCTGTGTCACAGAAGATCACAAGATTACATACTAGTAGGTTATTATGATGTTGACTTTGCTGGAGATAGAATTGAAAGAAAGAGCACCTCTGGAAGCTGTCAGTTTCTGGGTGACAATCTTATCTTGTGGTACAACAAGAAGTAAGCAACAATTGCACTGTCAACCACAGAAGCTGAATATATATCTGCTGCTGGATGTAGTTCTCAGATGATTTGGATGAAAAGTCAACTAGAAGATTTCAATCTTTATGAAAGTAAGATTCATATCTTCTGTGACAATACTTCTGCTATTTGTCTTTCTAAGAATCCAATCTTACATTCTAAAGCCAAACATATTGAAATTAAATATCATTTCATAAGGGACTATATTCAGTAGGGAATTTTAAACTTAATTTTTGTAAAAATAGACCATCAATGGGCTGACATTTTTACCAAACCCCTCTCAGAAGATAGAATTAATTTCATTCTGAAAAATATTTGTATGGAATTATGTCCTGAATAAAATAATATTTATCTTCTGTGTTTGACTTCAGAATATTCTGAAATGAATGCTCTGATTAACAACTCTTCATAATTTAAAAGAGAAGTTGCAACAAAAGTTATATGAAAAGTTATGAAATGTTCTAACGCTTCATTACTAAGTATAGATCAGACATTGTTGATGTTTACTTCTCGAAGGAGGAGGAGAAATGTAACGATTGTTGATATACAAGTAGAGTGTAAATCCATGACATTTCTGAAGGTGATTGTTAAGTAACAAGGATAATTTTTAGAATATGGAATTTAGAAAGTTGCGATGTTTCAGCGCTGCTGGTGGATTGTGAAGTTGTCGGTTTGGGTAGCCCTTGCATAAGATGTCGATGTTTGAACGGTGATAGAGTGACAGATTGTTATGGAACTTGTTGTGGGATCCTTGTGAGTGATTGTAAAAGTTATTAAAGTTGTTGGAATGTTTTGAATCGCGAGTCAGAGTCGGAAATGCAAGGAGATGAGTACGATTTCAGGAATGGTAAGTGTTGGTACTGGTACAAAGAAATTATGTTATGATGTTATCATAAAGTGTGTAATAGTATGTCATTGCATGATGTCGGTGTTTGCATTTTTGATAAATTTAGAAATTCATATCTTGTGTTTTGAGTATCGATTGATGTTTCGTTTGAACCTGTGAGGAGATAGAAATATATTATATCCCATGAAAGTGTTTCAAATATGGTAAATGCATTCCCCTATGGGGAGACTATGAAGTTGGTTACGGAACTAGCGGCTTTTTGGGCATAAATGGTTATTATCGCAGTTGTTTGAGACGAGGTCAAGCGTAATATATGATTGGCGAATAAGTTGAGAAATGAGATGTTCAGTATTAAAAAGGATATGAAAGTATTGGAGAAGCGCATAGAGATGCAACTTATGATGATTAACAATGATTATAATGAAGATATCATTTTAAAAGAAGATTCTTTTAAGAGAAATTATAGTCGTATTTATGATGCCCAGGTAGTGACATGTGTAAGAGAAGAATTGAAAAGGTTCTATCACCAAAAGAGCGTCGAACGACATTGTTGAGATCTCAATTGGAACGAGATGATGTATAATGTACTGGTATAGTAGTAATTCTTGAGTTGGAGAATACTTAACTTTCGTGTGAGGTTAAGTGAGTGTAATATGGACCGTGTAATATGTTGAGCGTTGGTGGCTCATCGACAAGATCGAATGAGAGGAAAATTGTGGGAATATTTGTAAACCTCATTGGAGATTATTGGATTATGGTGATTTAGGTGACTTGAGTACAAGTTCTAAAGGAACACTATTATGGTTTGGTAACTATGGTTTATACTCCATTATGGTTGTTGGATATCTGTTGACAAATTCAGGAACTGATCATCCTTAATCTCTTGTTGATAGTAGACGAGATCGTGTTGGATGGTATAGATTTGTCTTACTGTCTTAATGGTTTGTGAAGTGATTGATGTTATATCGTGGGGATAGTTTCTCATCAGTTTGTGTGAATTAATAGAGGAGTGGCTAGGAAAGAGTTGAGGCGTATTGAATAATTCGGAGTAGCAGGTTTATATGCGAGCTAACGTTGCAAATTGAAAGATTGAGAATATCAAGTGAACAACAATTTTATGGTGGATGTTAAAGAAAGTATGAAAGTAGTTTGAAACTTTTAAATCATATAGTTGACGAAAATTTCAATGAGGATGCTGACTTAAGATGGATGATCAGAGTTGTGCAACTGAAGCGTGATGTGGCACAGTTGTATGCTTGTACGACTCGTTAGAAGTGAAGGACTAAATATCAGAAGCCTATGGAATGATATGTCTTAATCTACATGTTTGATTTGGTGGTTGTTGATATAGGGATGATGTGCCAGGGTACTGTGTTTTCTAGTAAATATTTGCTGAGTTTATAAGGATATTATTGTGGTTGTTGGTCGATGGTGAGTTGTGTGTATATTTGTTGAATTATACTGTTAAGTTGACGTTATAATGATTTTGTTCCCGTTGCCGTGTTATTGTTGTTGGTTACCGTAAATGATGAATAGTACCCTATAATATGATGGAGTTGATTATGTTGGCTATGTTAATGTCACTATAAGGGTGATACGACGATATGAATAGAGTTGTTGATACTTTGTTGATAATTGACTGACATGTATATATATATATATATATATATATATATATATATAAATGGGAATGAAATTGTGTATGTATTTTGGTATTGAAAATGTTGTTAAGATGATAATGTGATGTTGTATATCGAAGTATAAGTGTGTTATGGTTGTTACTACTTTAAATGTTGATATATCAAAATATTGTTGAAATGGTTGATAAGTTATTAATGATTATGTCGCGGAGGTGTTGAATGATTAACATGTGTATTCAATTTAAATCGTGTTAAGTTATTGTTGTGTCGAGAAAGTAGTGGTCAAAGTGTTGCCAAACGTGACTTGGGAATCAGAGAGTGTGATGCAAAATTCGCGTTAAGAGTGGTAGTATCGAGTAGATTTTCGAGGACGAAAATATTCTAAGTGAGAGAGAGTTGTAACGCCCGATGTTGTACCTCAAAATTTTCCCTCCATTTTCCTCAAAACATTTCTCACCAAAGATCTCAAATGCTCAAGGATACTCAAGAGTTTGATCAGGCAAGCTCACCTCCTAAAGCACTAAGTCCACAAATTAGGGTTTTGGTTTTCTCAAAGACAATTGGACTTTTGATGTCTCAAATGACTTTCATGGTTCATTATAGGTATCCAAGATTACTCATACCAAGTTTCAAGTCTTGCACCACAAATTTGCTCAGTCAATTGCTCAGATGACTAAAAATCAACTATATTGGGTAAAAAGTCAATTGTGGTCAACATAAAGTCAAACTTCATGATTTCTGGCCAACGCCAAAATTTTGAAGTGATACTTATAAATTGACCAAGGGTTGATCATAATTCCTCAATGAAAGCATTCAAATCATCAAAGGGGCAAACTTGTCAAAATTAGGGTTTTGACTGAGAATGACTGATGATTGACTTTTGACCTAATACATGACCTAATAGCTTGAAGCATGATATCAAGGACTTAAACACAACATATTGACCTAATTTAATGGCTCAAATCATTTCTCAATATCAAAAGATTGATAGTTGAAATTTGGATCAACTGATGAAAAGTCAACTGATACACAAAAAGTCAAAAATTGACTTTTTGGTCAACATTGAATTTCAAAGATCAAGATTCATAAAGATATTCAAAAATATCAAACTTGATCATCAAGAATCAAGAAAGTCAAGAAAAGTCCATAAAAAGTCAAAGTTTCTAATACTTAGAAAAACTCCAAGTGTTTTTTACTTTGATAATTTCACTACTTCATGACAATTTTTCACCAAGATGCAAGATGATTTAAGGAAAACTTTTAACATGAAAGTTGTAGATCTTGATGAATTATACAACTTTGTCCCTTAGGGTTGATGTCCAAAAAATGCTTGGATTTGAAGATATAGGCTCATAAAGTCATGCCATTTTTGCATAAACACTTAGTGAAATTTTTAACAAGTTTAGGCAGATTTTTGTCCTAACTTCTTGGCCAATTTTCATCAAGTTCCAAGTTGATTTAGCCAAAGTGGTCAACATGAAGGTTGTAGATAATGTTTCAAGCTTTCCAAAATGTCCAAGAACTTGAATAGATTATGGTTGAGCTAGATGTTTCGAAGAGAAGAAAATGGCATCACAAACTTGAATTTTAGGTCATTTTGTGATGAACCTTATGATCCAATCTTCAAGCATGCTGCATAATCTTGCTTTGCAGGCCTTCAAACTTGAAAATCACTCAATAATTATATGTTTACAAAACTGATTGAGCCATTTTCCAAGCATTTGAGTCATTGTCCAAGTGATTTTGCCATTAATGGAACAAAGTTCACACTTCCATTTGTGAAAAGTGACTTTAATCACAATGTTAACTCTCCTTGAGCCCATACATTGTTTCTTCTTATTCCAAAACATTTCAAAGTAAGAAGCAACCATCTACAAGCCTGTCAACCACCCTACAAGCCCTTGTACTACGCATTGAAACCATGATTTTCAAGATTGCTTCAAAGTTAAGTCACATAACCATAACATGTGATCTTTAATTTCTGATCACTAGAGCCTTCAAAACCTTTCCTCTATAAATAAATAATCCATTTGCAATTCACAGGACAAATTCACAAGCCTTGAAACACCCTCAAACACTCTGAAACCAGAACTTGCATCAAAACCTCCATTACTTGTCATTTATAACCTTGAACTTCAAATACACAATACACTCATGCATTTTCACTTTTAATCAATCACAAAGCTTCTATAAATCATATAGAGGCTATCCAAACCCTTTCTACACAAGTGTAACACCATTTTCACCATCCTCCATTTCCAAAAACACTCACCTGCAACTTGACTTCTCCAGAAAGATTCAGGCACTTTCAGCTCAAAGTAAGCATTACAATAGCATCCTAGAAGTTCAGTGAAGTTATCAAATCATCACAACACCTCCAGGAGTGCTCAAACTCCAAACACGATTTCCAGTTTTGAGGTAAGTTTTCTCAACTTTGAACTCCTTATACAAGCATCATTAATGGTTGCATTGTAAAGATAAAATGTAGACATCATTGCCCTAAAGCTAACCATGCCTTTAATTTTCATTTATGTTGCCTGAGTGATGCAAATTTTGAAGTTAAACTTTCTTTAAAAATTAGGGTTTATTTGGTACAAACAGAAATTCATGTTTATCTTTGATTTACAGCCTAAGTTATTTATATGGTTGAATTCATGGTGAAAAATGGAGTAACTTTCATGTTTACATTTTTGAAAATAGTTGAGAAGTGAGCAAGTTTGAAAATTCAAAAATCTTGTCAATGGTGACTGGAGCGAGGTAGGGGATGAAGTACAGTCAGGACCAAGTTTATTTTAAGTTTATTGCAATTGGTTATACTACCAGATGAAACAGCCACCCCAGTGGCAGAGAAGTACCCGCTAAGGCATTTGTGTATAGGGACCTGGATTCGAGACCCAATGGTACCCTTTATTTGTTTCACATTTTCTTATTTCAGGTTCTATGCATACAAGCCACACGCGCGTACCATGAGCCTCTCTCAATCACCATCTAATCATTGCATGATTGAATCTAACACACTACATGAGTAGGCCCGTGGTACATCACCATAAGCCAGCAACATGGGATCATAAATAGGCGTTAGACTTTGTTCTGGGCCTGGTTGAATTGCTTTCATACACCTCCCTCTTTACTTCTACAACAGACCCATTTTCCATTTTTATTTTCTTTCTGTTTCAAACAAAAAAACATACTTGGACCCTTTTTGCTAATTCTTAACCCCCATTTTACTCTTTAACATCCAGACTCAATATTTTTTTTATATTTTCTTATTTTTATTTCTTTACTTATCTTTATTTTAACCAAAAATACACATATAATATATATATATATATATATATATATATATATATATATATATATATATATATATATATTCTTAAATAATTAAACTAAAAATATTTTTATTTAAACACTTTATTTTTTAAATTAAATTAGATTTTATTACTTTTTTTTACATTATAAAAACATTTTCTTTCCAAATTGGTATTAATATCCAAATTATTTTCTAAAGAAATTATTAGACTTAGGTTTTATTTTCTTCTTAATTTCAATTAATTTAGATTTTTAGGGTTTGTTAAATAATTAATTAATCTCTCTTGTAATTAAAATTAATTAGTTTAATTATAAAACCTCTTTCACCAAAAAACACAAAAACAATATTTTCTTTCTTCTTCATCTTTATATTTTGTGCATTCTATTATTATTCATGTCCAGTGGTTTGAAATAGATAATTAAGGCTTTATTTCTTTCCTCCCCTCATTCACAAACTTGTACCTCCCATTCCCAAAACATTGTAATAGCGTAGGACATTTAAATTCCGCAATTTATCATTTTCCTTATTATTGCTAGTAATTAGGGTATGCATGACAAGATTAAAATCAAAACATTAGACAACCTTAATTTCAAGATAAATATTTGAATCAAACACAATTTGCACACATGCACCTCTAGGGTAACCCACACTTGTTGCCTCAGATAAAAATAGTTATGTCTCTCGAACGTGGGATGTTTTAGCAAAGACCCTCGATTAAAAGATCGTAGTCCCTCTATGACCCTTCGATGTTGCCTTCGGTAAATGATCTTAGTCCCTTACAACAATTGCTAAAGCATCTTGTAAGTTGTCTTCTATGATTGTACAACGACCCACGCCTGTCCCTCACATCCAATGATATGGGTCCTTACCAACCAATGATAAAATAACACTATCTAAAGGAGGAGGAAAAGAACATAGACTTTTTGAGTAGGTAGATTGCTCTTAATTGCTTGCTCACAAACTAAAACCATTTTCACACCTCACACTTTCAAAAACAAACATGTTTCCAAACACTCCAAATATTTTCAAAAACAAACATTTTGTATACATTCTCAATGATACAAGAATCATTGCAAAATTGCCGCACTAAGGCGTTTTCAAAATATTTCCAAAACACAAACATTTTATATACATTTTCAACGATACGAGAATCATTACAAAATCACCACTTTCAAAACATCTTCAAAACACTTTCAACTTACACAAAATACAAAGCATTTCAAATTGAGCTAGAAATTGAGAGCCCGTTGATAACTACGGATGAAAAGGGTGCTAACACCTTCCCTTTTCATAACCTACCCCCTGTTGTACCCCAAAATTTTCCCTCTCATTTCTCAAGACATTTCCCATAAGATCTTCAATAGCTCAAGCTTGCACAAGGATTGACTAGGTTAAGACACCTCCTCAACACTGATGCCTCAATTTAGGGTTTGAATTTTCACAAGGACAATTGGACTTTTAATGCCTCATATGACTTTCATGGATGATTATGGACTTTCAAGATTACCCATGTCAAGTTTCAAGTCATGCAGTTCAAGTTTGCTCAGTCAATTGATCAGATGACCTAAAATCAACTGTATTGGGTAAAAAGTCAATATGGTCAACTTACAGTCAAACTTCAAAATTTTTGATCCATATCAACATTTTGAACTCATATGTATCATTAGATCAAGTTTTGATCACAATTCACCAAGAAAATTACTCAGATCATCAAAAAGGCAAATTGGTCAAAATTAGGATTTTGACTGAGAAGGCTTGATTTTTGACTTTTGACCTAATGTTTGACTTATTGGTTTGAAACATGATATCAAGGATTCAAATGCAACATGTTGACCTAATTTCATGGCTCAAAATATTTCTCAAGATCAATTGATTGATAGTTGAAATCCAGTCAACTGATGAAAAGTTAATTGATACACCAAAAGTCAAACTTTGAGTTTTTGATCAAATTTGAGTTTCAAAGATCACATTTCATCAAGACCTTCAAAAATATGAAACTTGATCATCAATAAATCAAGAAAGTCAAAATTCATCTTAAAAAGTCAAACTTTTCAAGACTTAGAATTTTTCTAAGTGTTTTTAAGTCTTATTTTTTCATGACTTCATGCCAATTTTCACCAAGACGCAAGATGATTCAAAGGAAAATTTCAACATGAAAGTTGTAGATCTTTATGAGATCTAAAACTTTGCTTTATTGATCAATTTCTAGAAATGCTTGGATTTTGAGTTAAAAATTCACAAAGTCATGCACTTTTGATAAAAACACTTAGTGAAAATTTGACTAGTTTAGGCAGATTTTTTGACCTAACTTGATGACAACTTTTCACATAGTTCCAATTGGATTATTCAAAAATGAAAAACATGAAATTTTTAGATAATGTTCCAAGTTTTTCAAAATGTCCAAGAACTCAATGAGATCATTTTTTATCTAAGAGAATCAAAGAGATGAAGTTAGGGTTTCAAACTTGATTTATAGGTCATTTTTGTGATGAACAAGAATTCAAATCTCAAGCCTATGCTGCACAATATTGTTCTTGCAGGCTTCTAACTTGTAAATCACTCCATAATTAATTTTTTACACAATTGATTGAGGTATGATCCAAGTGATTAAGCCATTATCCAAAGCAATTTTCCATATTTGGAAGAAAGGTACTATTATATTCTCATAAAGAAAGCTTTATGAAAAGTCAACTTGTATTGAGTTTTGCACTTGTTCCTTCTGCACAAGCCTCCTCTACAAAGTCAAATAAGCATGTTTAAAGTTGGTAACCACTCTAGATAGCCTTGTACCTTGCCTTGAAACCATACTTGTCAAGCTTGCTTCAAAAACAAGTCAAAATCCCATAACTCGTGATCTTGTGATTCTGACCACCTCAAGTCTCAGAACCTTTTCCTATATATCAAGATATTCTTATTCAACTTAAGACACGAAATTAGAAGCCCTCAAACACTCCCAAACTCCCTCAAGACAGAAATTGCCCAAAACTTCCATTTTTGTGTCATTTCTGACTATGCACACCCATCTTCAAATCCACTCGTGCGTTTCTTGGCCAAACCATTCACAAAGCTTACTTACCTCATATAGAAGTTATACCAACACCTGTTTCTTAACTGTAACTCCATCTTCACCATCTACCATTTTCAAAAACCAAGCTTGCAGTTTGACTTGAGTAGGGAGATTCAGGGACTTTTAAAGCAAAGTAAGGGTTGCAACACACTCAGGGAGGTCCAGGAAAGCTAGACAGATCATTAGGACATCTCAAAGGTTGCTCAAAGTCCATACACGATTCTCACTTCAAGGTAAGTAGAAATGTAAATATCATTGCTCTGAAGCTAACCATGTCCATTATTTTCATTTATATTGACTGTGCATTGAGAATTTTGGGTTTGAACTTTTTGAAAAATTAGGGTTCAGTTTGGTACTAACAGAAATTCATCTTTATCTTTGAGTATTAGCTAAAGTTAGTTACATGATTGGATTCGTGGTGGAAAAATACACAAGTTTCATGTTTACACTTTTGAAAATGGTTGAGAATTGATGAAGTTACAGTTTTAAAAATTATTGGCACGAGGAAGAAGATGAAGTTGGCCTCCTGACTTGTTTTCAATATATATATATATATATATATATATATATATATATATATATATATATATATATATTTATGGTTTTGTATTAATAAACAGATGTATAGCCACCCCAGTGGTAAAGCGCGCGCGTGTTAATCTTTGGGACCTGGGTTCAAGCCTCAGTGGTACCCTTTTAGTTTTTTCTTATTATTTCATTACAAATCCAATGCAAGCAGCCCTTAGCGTGCATGGTACACCCCTCAACTCTCAACCACTTGATCATCATCAAGCCAGATCCAGCGCACCACATGCCATCCCCATGAAGCACCTCCAACAAGCCTTTCACACTGAATCATCAACAGGTGTTGGGCTCACTATTTTGGGCTTGATTTTTTGCTATTTTCTCACCCTCCATTTGCTTTTCACACGCAGGCCCAGTTTATTTTTATTTATTTTCTGATTTTTGAAACAGAAAAAAAACTATTGGGCCTTTTCCTAAACATTCACGCCCTTTTCACTTTCTAAACCCCTTGACTTTAATTTAATATTTTATTTCATTTTATTTTTCTTTATCATTTTTATTATTATTATTAATATTATTATTATTATTTTTATTAATAAAAAATCCAAAAAAATATTTTATTTGTTTATTTACATATTTAAAATACTTTTTATTTTATTTCTTTTAAAGATAAAAAGACCAAAAAAAACATTTTCCTAACAAATTTAACTTCCTTTCTTAAATTTAAATAATAATTAGACTCAAGTTTATTTTATTTTCTTTTAACTGAAATTAATTTAGAACTTAGGACTTTTAATTAATTAACTTTGTGCACTAGTTTAATTAAATTAAAACTATTTTCTACAAAACCCTAATAAATGCTTTCTTGATTAATTTTATTTCTTTTCTATTTTAGACTTAGGTTTATTTCTTTAAAATTAAGTTAGACTAGTTAATTATTTCCTTTTAGTCAAATAGGTCAAAAACTTTTTCTTAACAAAAACACAAACAAAAATCAATTTTCTTTTTCATTTACTTTCTTGTACATTTATTTATTTTTGTATATCTATTCATTCTTGTACATTATTATTCATTCAATATGGTTGTAATAGTAATTAGGTTTAATTATTTTCTCCCCATTCATAAAATTGTATCCCCATCCCCAAATGTTGTAATAGCGTAGGATATTTACATTTCGTAATTTATCGCTTTCTTATAAATGCTAGTAATTAGGGTTTGCATGGGAAGACTAAAATCAATCAAGTAGAAAACCCTAATCCAAAGACAAAATGCATGAAATTAAAACACTTTGCACACTTGCACCTCTAGGGTTAACCTTACTTGTTGTCTTGAAAATAAATAGTCATGTCCCTCGAACGTGGAATACTTTAGCAATGACTCTCGAATACAAGATTGCATCCCTCGATGACCCTTCAATGTTGCCTTCGATAAACGATCTTAGACCCTTACAAAAATTGATAAGGTATCCTACAATGTTGCTTTCTATGACTATACGATGACCCACGTTCGTCCCTTCATATCCAATGATAGGGCTTCTTATCAATCAATGGTAAGATAGCAATATCTAAAGGAGGAGGAAAAGAACTAAGACTTTTTGAGTAGGTAGAACGTTCATAGTTGCTTGCTCACAACCATGTTCAAAACATCTCTCAAAATACACCAACACTTTCAAATGAAATATTTTCAAAAGTCAACACTTTGTATACATTCTTATAGAGACGAGAATCATTATAAAGTACGCTAAACGAAGGCATTTTCAAAAATACTTTCAAAACCCATCACAAACACATTTCAAATAAAGCATTTCAAAGTGAGCTAGCAACTAAGAGCCCTAGCAACTAAGAGCCCGTAAATAACTACGGATGAAAAGGGTTCTAATACCTTCCCTTTTCATAACCTACCCCCCGAACTCAAGAAAATTCTCAAAAGGTCTTTCTTGTTCTTTTCACCCTTTCCTTTATTGGATAAAAGAAAAGTCGGTGGCGACTCTTGCTATCCGCAACATTTGCGATCAAATGCAAAAGAACTAAGTCAGTTCTCCCACCATATTATAGAACTGGCGACTCTGCTAGGGAATGTACTTAAAAGTGGGGTTGCCTTAGAGACTAGAACACCTTTAAATGTTTTCATTGTTTGACTTGTTTGCTTTATATTTTGGGACCTTGTTTAGGTTTTATATTGACCCTCTACCCGGATCGGGGAACATTATTAGGTAAGTAGCAATAGATTATGGGGACTGTACGGGGTATATCGATATGGTTGAAGTGATAGCTACGTTAGTGAGAAAGACCTAAGACCTGAGGAGATTGCTCTAGCTTTACATTTGCAATGGTCCAACATTGTGGAAAATTGGGAAACAAGAAGTGGTGTTAAGGGTTTTCTAGCCAAATTTTTGTTTGAGAAGGCTCAACTCTTTTGGGATACTCTGGATTTGCAAGATTTTGAAGAGATTTTGGCCCTTGTAATTTATGGGATGGTACTATTTCCTAACCCGGACCAACTCATAAATGTGAATGCGGTCAAGGTTTTTCTATCTCGTAACCCGGTGCCTAACTTACTTGGAGATAATGTGCACTCTCTTCACACTCGCACCATGAAGAGAAGGGGGACCCTTATGTGTTGCACTCCTCTGTTTTCTAGGTGGTTTAGTTCTCACCTTCCTCGATCTATCTTAAAGAATGAGCAAGGCATGAGATGGTCTAGTAGGTCGATGTCACTCTCGCATTCAAATATTCATTGGTGTTCTCAATCTTTAGAGGATGTCACCATCATTAATCATTGTGGGGAATTCCCTAATGTCCCTCTCTTTGGAATTAGGTGAGGTATCACTTATAATCCTTGATTGGCTCTACGACAGTTTGGGTATGCTCTGAGGGATGACCCTCATGACACGCTTGTCCAAGGAATTATATTTGACTATGAGAACGATGTCCAAGGTTATCGTCAAAGATTTGTACGAGCTTGGGGGCATGGTGAACAAAGTTGATAACAAGACATTGGAACATAAGAACTCTATTCCTTTGGAGCCTTATCTCAAGTGGGTGCGAGCTCGCGCTCAAAACCTTATGATGCCATATGTGGCCATCCTACCTATCATCACATAGCCTGTTGCCGAAGGAGATGTTCCCTACATTATTCTTCATCCTGAAATGCCTACTACTCTCGAGGAGTTGCAAAGATCGTAGATTCAACTAAAGGGGGGACCCAAACACCTTTGAAACCCAATTCTACGCAAGCGAGAAGAAGGTTTTGAAGCTCACGAGAAAGCTTCATGAAGATCAAAGTTTGAATGCCTACGTTGCACCAAAGAGGATGCGCTCGTGGGAAACTTGAGTCCTTTTTGTTTTAGGAGTTTATTTTGTATTATTTTGCTTCTTCCATTGTAAGCCCAAAAGGCATTTGTTATAACCACTTGAACTTATTAATACAATTAATATTTGTTCCTTTTTTGTTTAAAAAAATTTAAATCTTAAAGGTCCTTGAAAACATTTGCATTCACATTACATGCATCATAAACATAAGCAGGTTTCTTGACACAGGTTTCCTCATCTTTCTACTGTTTATTTCAGTAAGATGGATCTCGAGCAGACTGTGAAGGACTTGTAGACACAAAATTATCAATTTCAAGAAACCTTGCTCACCTTGGCCAAAGGGAAACAAGAACTGATGTCACTTATGGTTGCAAAGAAAAAGACCAAGAAGAAGGCTTTGATCAACATGGGGAAAAGATTCTAGGGTCCCGTTAAACAAGTTCAGGTGGTAGAAGAGTCATCTGAGGAGGATGAGAATCAGGATGAAGATGCAAGGAGCACGTGTGTTGGGGGTGGTAACAATCCAGTCTCTGAGGATGAGGACTTCTTTGACGAAAATATCCACCGGCCGAAGACAAGTACAAGCAACTGGAAGATAGGTTAAAGGCTGTGGAAATTCAAGTTGTGCCTGGCTTGGATTTTGGTGTCATGGGTTTGATGCCTAGGGTAGTGATCCCCCACAAATTCAAGATTCCAGTTTTTTCCAAGTACAACGGTGTCTCGTTCCCAAAGCTTCACTTGGGATCTTACGTCCGAAAAATTTAACCGCATACCACTGATAAGAAGTTGTGGTTGCATTTCTTTCAAGAGAGTCTGTATGGAACTCAATTGGAGTGGTTTTACTAGTTAGAGGGTTCCAACATTCATACCTAGAATTTGGCCACTGCCTTCTACCATCAATATCAGTATAATGTTGATCTGGCGCCAACTAGAGTACATTTACAAGGAATGATCATGGGTTCCAACAAAGGTTTCAAAGAATATGCATAAAAATGGGGAGACCTGGCAGGAAGGGTGCAACCACCATTGATTGATAGGGAGTTGGTAGATATGTTCATGGGAACATTGACTGGACCATTTTTCAATTTGTTAATTGGGAGCTCATCATCTGGTTTCACTGAGTTAATATTGACTGGTGAAAGGGTTGAGAGCAGTATTAAAAGTGGAAAGATTCCCATGGCCTCTGCCTCTACATCAAATACTGTGAAGAAGCCTTTTACCGGTAAAAAAGAAACTAATGCCGTGTATGGATCAAGGGGCCATATCAAGAAAGACCCCCGTCAATCTGTTAATGCTATTTTAATCTCCAATCCACCCTCTACTCAAAGACAACAACAAGCCAACCATCAAAGATCTGGGGTTCTAAGAAGACAATTCACAAGAATTAACATGTCGCTATCCCAATCCTTGTAACGCCTGTTGAAGTCTAACTTGGTAACACTGCGTGATCCATCATCAAATCCCAATGTTTCATCTCCGAAATACAATCCTAATGCCAAATACGCCTATCACTCCAACAGCCCCAGACATGATACTGATCAATGTTGGGCTCTGAAATGCAAGATTCAAGACCTCATCGACAATAAGACTATTGAGTTTGATCCACCTATAACTCTGAAATTTATAACTGCACCAATTCCAAATCATGGCAAAGGTGTCAATGCAATTGAAGACACTACTTTTGTTTCCTCCGTTAAAGATTTGACTACTCCACTGACCATTGTTAAAGAAAATTTGCTAAGAGCCGGGGTTTTCCCTGGTTGCTTAAAAGACTGTAATTGACGTGCTCTACAAAAGAATGGATGCAAATGGATGAAAAAAGGTGTTCAACGCCTGATAGATAGTCTTGAGATCCTATTTGAAAGAGCTTCGACAATAAAAAGTTTGACTGAAAAAGATGAAGACATATCGATCATAACCATTTCCAATAAGCCTATTAGGATCTCTTCAAAAGGTCCTATTAGGATTTATGATGAACCGAAGATTGCCCCCTTGATAATTACTACTCCTGGGCCAATTCCTTATCCTTCCGATAAGGCAGTCCCTTGGAATTATGGTGCTGAAGTATACTACCATGGGATTAAGCAAGACTCCTGGATTAACGAAGACAAAACTAATGACATCACCAATATTTCTGGTTCTAGCAAGGTGACAAGGACGGGGAGAATCTTCTCTCCTAACATTTCACATCCAACTACTACAACTATACCAATTCACATTACCATGGACAAACCTAGTACTAACACTAGGGGCAAAGAAAAGATGGTTAAGCCTGCTAGGATAGAGGCGCCTGCCAAAGACATTGCTACTGAAGAACCCTCCACCCAAGAAATGGAGGAGATTTTGAAGATCATAAAGAAGAGTGATTTTAAGATAGTAGAGCAGATGGGTCAAACCCCCATCAAGATCTCTATGTTATCTTTGTTACTTTGCTCTGATGCTCACGCTCAAGAATTGATCAAATTTTTAAAGAAAGTGCATGTTCCCCAAGAGACCACAGCCAATCAATTTGAAAATTATGTGGCAAGTTTGACTGCCGACAATGGATTGGGGCTCTCTGATGCTGACTTGACACCAGTTGGAAGAAATTATAACAAGGCTTTGCATGTCTCTATTAAATGCAAAGGAACTACTATGGCCCATGTCCTGGTGGATACAAGATCCTCTCTGAATGTCCTACCCAAAGGTGCTCTAGATCGATTGGACTACAAAGGTTTTATGTTGAAGCCAAGTGACATAGTGGTAAGAGCTTTTGACAGATCAAAGAGGATGGGTACATGGAGAGGTTGACCTCCCCACCAAAGTTGGTTCTCAAACTTTCAACTCGACTTTCTATGTG
Organism: Vicia faba; assembly: GCA_948472305.1. NCBI lineage: Eukaryota > Viridiplantae > Streptophyta > Magnoliopsida > Fabales > Fabaceae > Vicia > Vicia faba. The sequence continues at coordinate 712,294,888 of OX451738.1, forward strand.
ATGGACATCCGTCCTGCCTACTCTTGCTTGCTTGGACGCCCTTGGATATACGGGGCAGGAGCGATGACGTCCACTCTTGATGAAAAATTGAAATATCCAGTCAAAGGAAAAATCGCTACTGTCTGTGGTGAAGAAGAGTTTATGGTTAGTCACCTGAATTCATTCAAGTATGTTGAGATAGACGACGAGTTCATAGAAACTCCTCGTCAAGCCTTCGAAGTGGTCTCTCCCATGGTCGCTGCTTGTTGTACCCCAAAATTTGACCTCTCATTTCTCAAGATATTTCCCACAAGATCTCTAATGACTCAAGCTTGCACAAGGATTGGCTAGGTCAAGACATCTCCTTAACACTGATACCTCCAAAATTAAGGTTTGAGTTTTCATAAGGGAAATTGAACTTTTAATGCCTCAAATGACTTTCATGGATCATTATGGACCTTCAAGATTTATCATGTCAAATTTAAAGCCTTGAACTTCAAGTTTTCTCAGTCAATTGATTAGGTGACCTAAAATCAACTGTATTGGGTAAAAAAGTCAAATATGGCCAAATTACAGTCAAATTTCAAGATTTTTGGCCCATATCAACATTTTTAATTCCTATATATATATATATATATATATATATATATATATATATATATATATATATATATATATATATATATTAATTGATCAAGTTGGGATCACAATTCTCCAAGAGAATTGTTCAAACCACCAAAAGGGCAAAATGATCAAAATTAAGGTTTTGATTGAGAAGGCTTGATTTTTGAATCTTGACCTAAAACATGACTTATTGGTTTGAAACATGATATCAAGGATTCAAATGCATCATCTTGACCTAAATTTCAAAGTTTAAATCACTTCTCAAGATCATTGGATTGACATATGAATTTCAGTCAATTGATGAAAAGTCAACTGTATATTATAAAGTCAAACTTTGACTTTTTGATCAAGATTTAGTTTCAAAGATCACATTTCATCAAGACGTACAAAAGTATGAGACTTGATCATCAAGAAATCAAAAGTCAAATTGCATCTTGAAAAGTAAAAATTTCTAAAACTTAGAAATTTTTCTAAGTGTTTAAAAACATGATTATTTCATAACTTCATCCCAATTTTTCACCAAGATACAAGGTGATTCAAGAAAAACTTCCAACATGAAAGTTTTAGATATCAATGAGATCTAAAAAACTGTAGGGCATAACATTTTCTAGAAATGCATGTATTTTAAGTTATGAGTTCATAAAAACATGCACTTTTTTCTTAAACACTTAGTGGAATTTTGCCCTAGTTAAGCAGATTTTTGGTACCAACTTCATGGAAAATTTTTCACATGGCTCCAAGTTGACTCTTCAAAAATGTCCAACATAAAGGTTGTAAAGGATTTTACAAGCTTTCCAAAATGTCCAAGAACTCATTGAGACCATACTTGAGTAAGATAATTTAAGGCAAGAAGTTAGGATTTCAAACTTGATATACAAGGCAGATTTGTGATGGACAATTATCCAATCTTCAAGCATGTTGTACAAATCCCACTTTGCAGGCTTCAAACTTGTATATCACTCCTTAATTTAATTCTTACACAACTGATTAAACTATTACCCAAGTGTTTGAGCCTTTGTTCAATTGAACATTCCATTTTTGGAAGAAAGTAACATATCCATTCTTGAAAAGTTCACTTTAATCACAATCAATTTCTCGAGCCTCTAACTTATTGTTCTGATCACACTCAACTCCTACAAGTCAGAATAAACTTGTTTAAAGTCCTAACCACTCTAATATAGCTTGGTACAAACATTGGAAACATGTTCTTCATACTTGCTTCAAAAACAAGCAAGATAGCCATAACATGTGATCTAAAAATCTGAGTTGTTTCAAGTCTCCAAACTCCATCCTTATAAATAGAGCCTTCCTATGCAAACAAGGACTTGAATGCTCAAGACCTCAAACACTACCAAAGTTAGAATCACATAGAAAACCTCCATTGTTGCATATTCTGGCCAGAAATACCAAAATCAAAAACCACTCGTGCGTTTCTTAGCCTTTTGCTTCCAAAAGCTTCTAAACATCATATACAAACAGTCCCAACGCCTTTCAAAGTTCTGTAACACCATTTTACTCAACCTCCATAACCAAAAATCAGATCTTGCATCTTGACTTCTCTAGCATGACTCAAGCACTTCCAGCATCAAGTAAGGGTTGCATTAGCCTCCTGGGAACTTGAGGAAGCTAACCTGATCATCACCATCACTTGAAACAAGCTCAGTCTCAGAATACGATTTCCATTTTTTGAGGTATTTTTCTGACTTTGCATCTCTTTATTTAGGCATTGTTAGGCTTGCATTTTCAAAGATAAAATGTAAATATCATTGCCCTGAAACTGCCCATGTCCATAGTTTTCATTTATATTGACTGAGTAGGGAGAATTTTGAAGTTGAAGTTTATGAAAATATTAGGTTAGATTTGGTACCAACAAAAAATCATGCTCATCTTTGAGAATTAGTTTAATTTATTTACATATTTAGAATCGTGGTGAAATTTCTAACAAGTTTGATGTTTGAAGTTTTGAAAATGGTTGAGAAATGGCTGAGTTACAAAATTCAAAATTTGTTGTTATTCATACTATAATACGCGCACAAGGTTGGAGATGAAGTTCTGGCTAGGAAGAATTTTGTAATATAATGTTATGGTTTCAATTATAACACCGAATGTATAGCCACCCCAGTGGCAAGGTAGCGTGCGTATATTAGTGAGGGTGTGGGTTCGAGCCCCAGCGCTGTCACTTTTCATAAATTTTCATTCTTTTCTTTCTTTTTGCTTCTAAACAAGCGTGCTAGGCCTCCTTCTCATTGGGCCTTCCCCATTTTTATGCACAACACCCCCTTGTATGTTGATCCCAGCGCATACCCATTACATTTCATTTTATTTCCTTTTTCTGATTTACAAAAAAACATTGGGTCAGGCCTAGTACTAAAAACAATTTTACTTCAAAAAAACACCCCAATCTGTCCCCCCCCCCCCCCCCCCCCCCCCCCTTGACTTTATTTCTTTATTTTATTTTATTATTTTCTTTTCTTAAAAAATTATTATTATTATTAATATTATTATAAATATTATTTTTATTAATAAAAAGAAAAAAATATATATTCTTATTTATTATTTATAGTATATATACACTTATATTTTATTTTTCAAGACAAAAAGGACAAAACACTTTCTTAAATTAACTCATTTCTTTTTCTTAATTAAACTAATAATTAGATTTAGGTTAAATTCATTCTCTTTAAATTAATATTAACTTAGAATTTATGTTTTCTTTAAATTAATTAATTTCCATATTATTTTGATTAATATTAAAACCTTTTTTCAAAAACTCTAAAAAATGTTTTCTTGTTTAAATTCATTTCTTTAAAACTTAAATTCAATTTTCTCATTCCAATTCTTTTTTTTCTTTCTTAATCAAGTTTAAAACCTTTTCCTTAACAAAATTCAAACAAAACCCATTTCTTTTCCATTTGTATATTTGTACATTATATTCATTTCACTTGTAAATTATTCATTCAATTCGATATGGTTGTAATAGATAATTAAGACTTTAATCGCTTTCCATCCCCCATTTGTAAATTTGTATGCCCCATCCTCAAATAATGTAGTAGCGTAGGACATTTATTTTCCATAATTTATCGCTTTCATATAAATGCTAGTAATTAGGATTTGTATGGAAAGATAAAAATCAATACTTAGAAAACCCTAATTCAAGATAAGCCAAGCATGAAAAATGAACACTTGCACACTTTACACCTCTAGGGTTAACTCCACTTTATTACCTTAAGAAAAATAGTCATGTTATGCTTGTGAGACACCTTAGAAAAACAATAAAAAATACAAGATCATAGTCCCTCGATAACGCTTCGAATGTTGCCTTCAAAATGATCTTAGACCCTTAATAAAATTGCTAAGGTATCTCACTGCATTGCTATCTATGACTATACGATGACCCATGCCTGTCCCTTCACATCCAATGATAGGGCTTCTTATCAATCAATGGTAAGATAACAATATCTAAAGGGGGAGGAAATGAACAAAGACTTTTTGAGTAGGTAGAACGTTCAGAGTTGCTTGCTCAGAATCATTCTTCAAAACATCTTTCAAAAAACACACCAACACTTTCAAACATGAAATATTTTCAAAAGTCAACACTTTGTATACATTCTTATAGAGACGAGAATCATTACAAAGTTCGCTTAAACGAAGGCACCTTTCAAAAATACTTTCAAAACCAATCACATACATATTTCAAACAAAGCATTTCAAAGTGAGCTAGCAACTAAGAGCCTGTAGATAACTACGGATGAAAAGGGTGTTAATACCTCCCCTTTTCATAACCTACCCCCCGAACTCAAGAAAATTCTCAAAAGGTATTTCCTGTTCTTTTCACCCTTTCCTTTATTGGATAAAATAAAAGTCAGTGGCGACTCTTGCTATCCACAACAATTATGATCAAACACAAAACACCCAAGTCAGTTCTCCCACCGTGTTACACTACTGCCAAAGCTATTCCCGATGTTACAAAAGCTGATAAAGTTTTGCCAAGGATGGTTTCACTCAAAGACGCTCGCGCTGTGGTCGAGATGGTTGTACCATATGGGGACAACTCCCTGACATTCCGTTCAAAGCAGAAAAGTTTGGGTTGGGTTTCACTGCCAAAGCTCAAAAGGAGGTCACACGTGCTCGCATAGGAAAATCACCTCTTCGCATTAGTAATCATGGAGTGAATTCTATTGAAGACTCTAAGTATGACTGTAACTTTGATGAATGGATCTACCCGATTGCCGGAGAAGAACTCAACAACTGGCGTACCAAGGATTTCATTCCTATCTCCTTAAACAAGGAGTAATTACCATTCACTATTTTATCAATTTAAGAATTTTGTCTGTAATTTTATTGAAACAATGACTTTAAGCCATGTGCCTTACCCGGGGCACCATGGTCCATTTTTTAAGAGTTTGTTCATTTTCATATGCCATATGATCATTTAATGAAAAAACATTGGACTCTTTTGCATTCAAATTTTGCGCTCATTGTCTTTATTTTACTTTATTGCATTTTCAAAATAGCCATGTATCTTACATGCACACACACACACACACACACACTTGCAGATCCTCATCCACCCCGAATCTCATTTCCAATAACTCTGCTATTGCCAGCTATGACTTTAAACATCCAATCAACTAAGCCGAAGATGAAGGAGAAGAAGAATGTAAAGTACCTGAGGAATTAGCCAGACTTCTGATGTAATAGGAGAAGGCCATTCAACTTCATGAAGAGCCAGTGGAAGTAATCAACCTAAGTACTGAGGTAAACAAGGAAGAGATCAAGATCGACGTCAACTTGGAAGACGGTATCAAAGGCAGATTGGTCCAGATGCTACATGACTATATTGAAGTGTTTTCTTGGTCATATGAATATATTCCAGGGCTTGATACTGACATTGTGGTTCATCGTCTACCAACAAAGGAAGATTTCCCCCCAGCCAAGCAAAAAGTTCGTCGTATGCGGCCAGACATGTCTAAAAAGATAAAAGCTGAGGTAATGAAGCAATTCAATGCAGGTTTTCTAGCAGTGACGTCATATCCCCAATAGGTGGCAAATGTGGTCCCCGTGCCAAATAAAGATGGGAAAGTCCATATGTGTGTAGACTATAGGGATTTGAATAGGGAAAGCCCCAAAGATGATTTCCCACTACCGCATATTGAAGTCTTGGTCGATAACACCGCTCAACATAAAGTCTTCTCCTTCATGGATGGCTTCTCTGGCTATAATCAAATCAAAATGGCTCCCAAAGAAATTGAGAAAACCACTTTTGTTACACAGTGGGGCACTTTTTGTTACAAGGTCATGCCTTTCGGTTTGAAGAACGCAGGGGTAACCTATCAATGAACCATGGTAGCCCTATTCCATGACATGATTCATCATGAAATCAAAGTGTACTTTATGATATGATTGCAAGGTCACAAACTGAGGAACAACACCTTAATCATCTTCACAAGATGTTTGAAAGATTGAAGAAATATAAGCTAAGGCTGAATCCCAACAAATGCACATTCGGGGTAAGATTTGGAAAGCTCTTATGGTTCGTCGTCAATGGAAAAGGTATTGAGGTCGACCCTGCAAAAGTTAAAGCCATACAAGAAATGCCAGCTCCCTGTACTAATAAAGAGGTCAGGGGTATTTTAGGTCGACTCAACTACATTGCTCGATTCATATCTCACTTGACTGCTACTTGTGAGCCAATCTTCAAACTTTTGAAGAAAGATCAAGTAGTCAGATGGAACAACGACTGCCAAGCAACCTTTGACAAGATCAAGGAATATTTACAAGAACCTCCCATCTTGATGTCTCCATTGAAGGAAGACCTCTGATTATGTATTTGATTGTATTAGAGAATTCAATGGGGTGTGTGTTGGGCCAACATGATGAGTCTGGCCGAAAAGAGCATGCAAGATACTACCTGAGCAAAAAGTTTACAAACTGTGAAACCAGATATTCACTGCTCGAGAAAACTTGTTGCGCTTTGGCATGGGCTGCTCGCTGGCTAAGACAGTATATGTTGACTCACACCACTTTGTTGATTTCTAAGATGGACCCTATCAAGTACATCTTCGAGAAACCAGCTCTCTCCATACGAATAGCTAGGTGGCAAATGATCCTGACTGAATATGATATCCAATATACTACATAAAAGGCCATCAAAGGAAGTATGCTGGCAGATCATTTGGCTTATCAAGCTGTTAATGATTACCAGTCCATGAACTTTGAATTCTCGGACGAGAATATCATGCTGATAACTGATTGTGAAAAGCCAGGACCATGTGACAGACCTAAACAAGGATCCCGATGGACTATGGTTTTTGATGGGGCTTCCAATGCTTTGGGTAATGGAGTTGGTGCTGTGATTATTTCTCCTGAAGGTTTCCATACACCTTCCACTGTCAGACTACGCTTCGACTGTACAAACAACATGGCTGAGTATGAGGCATGCATCTTGGGTCTTAAGGATGCCATTGATCTAAGAATCAAATCCTTGAGCGTATATTGATATTCGACATTAGTAACCAGTCAAGTTAAAGGAGAGTGGGATACCAAACATCCTAATCTGATCCCTTACAAAGAGCTTGTGTTAACCCTGATCCCATACTTTGAGGAGGTTACCTTCGAAAACTTTCCAAGGGAAGAAAATCAATTGGCAGATGCCTTAGAAATAATGTCATCCATGTCCAAGGTCAAGTGGGACAACGAGGCTCCTAGAATTACAATTGAAAGATTTGCCGAACCAGCACATTTTTACGAGATTGACACTGATGAAGAGAATTCGTGGTACCATGAAGTGAGGAGATATCTTGAGGCACAAGAGTATCCTGTAGGAGCTTCCATCAATGATAAGAAATTCTTCTTAAGCAATGGAATCCTGTACAAGCGAAACCATAATTTTACTCTGCTCCGCTGTATGGACAAGAAGGAGGAAGAAAAGATCATGGAAGACATGCATGATGGTATCTTTTGGACTCACTCTAGTGGAAACACTATGGACAAGAAGATTTTGAGGGCTGGTTACTATTGGTCCACAATGGGAACTGATTGTCACCACCACTGGAGAACTTGCCACAAGTGCCAAATCTATGCCGACAAAGTTCATGTACCTCCAATTCTCTTGAATGTCATGACTGCTCCTTGGCCATTTGCAATGTGAGGCATTAACATGATTGGAGGGATCAAACCTATTGCTTCTAATGGACACCGTTTCATCCTTGTTGCTATTGATTACTTCAAAAAATGGGTTGAAGCTGCCTCATTTTCCTCAGTAACAAAGAAAGTTGTAGCCAGGTTTATCAAACATAACCTCATCTGTCAATACGGTATCCCCGAAAGGATCATCACTGACAATGGAACCAATCTTAACAATGTTATGATTACGGAACTCTGCACTCAGTTCAAAATCAAGCATCACAATTATTCTCCTTACAGACCTAAAATGAATGACGCAATAGAAGCTGCTAATAAAAACATAAAGAAGATTGTGCAAAAGATGGTAGTGACCTACAAAGACTGGCACGAGATGTTACCATTTTCTCTTCATGGTTACCGTACTTCGGCTCAAACATCAACCTGGGCAACTCCTTTCTCTTTAGTCCATGGCATGGAAGCTGTTCTACTTGTGGAAGTTCAGTTCCCTTCCTTAAGGATTATGAAAGAAGCAAACTTAGGTGAAGATGAATGGATTCAGACTAGGTTAAATTAGTTGAACTTAATTGACGAGAAGAGACTGGTTGCTGTTTGTCATGGTCAAATGTATCAAAAGCGTATGATCAAAGCTTTCAACAAAAAGATCAAACCTCAAGTGTATCAGACTGGCAATTTGGTAATAAAGCGCATTATTCTTCCACTAGGCGATCCCAGGGGCAACTGGACTCCCATATACAAAGGGCCATTTGTTGTTAAGAAAGTTTTCTCTGGTGGTGCCATGATGCTGACCACTATGGATGGCAAAGATTTTCTGCATCCTGTAAATGCGGACATAGTTAAAAAGTACTACGCATAAAAATGACCCATTGAGTTGACATACCTAGGCAAAAATAAGGGCAACCCAGCGAACCAAAGAGGTTCGGGCAAAAGTTAGGGATATATGCAAAAGATTGTATATAGCTCTATCATAGTGTAGAATTTTAATTTCCGCAATTTACTGTTTTCTTTTATACTGTATAGTAATTAGGCGTGTATGATAGGACATAAAATCAATTGTTAGATAACCCTAACTTCAAGACAATTTAATTGAAAACAAATCACTTTTCACACACGCACCTTTAGGGTAACCTCTCTTGTTGCCTCGAAAAAACAGTCATGTCCCTCGAATGTGGGGCGCTTTAGCAAATACCCTCGATTAAAAAGATCATAGTCCCTCGATGACCCTTCGATGTTGCCTTCGGTAAACGATCTAGTCCCTTACGAAAATTGCTAAAGCGTCTCACAAGTTGCCTTCTATGACTGTAAGATTGACCCGCTCCCGTCCCTTCACATCTAATAATGGAAAAGAACAAAGACCCTTTTGAGTAGGTAGAATGTTCATAGTTGCTTGCTCACAACATTTTCAAAACATGTTTCAAACACACCAACACTTTCAAAAACAAAATATTTTCAAAAGCTAACACTTTGTATACATTCTTATAGAGACAAGAATCGTTACAAAGTTCGCCTCAACAATAGCACTTTTTAAAAATACTTTTAAAAACAATCACAAAAACATTTCAAACAAAGCATTTTCAAAGTGAGCTAGCAACTAAGAGCCCGTAGATAACTACGGATGAAAAGGGTGCTAACACCTTCCCTTTTCATAACCTACCCCCCGAACTCAAGAAGATATCTCAAAAGGTCTTTCCTGTTCTTTTCATCGTTTCCTTTATTGGATAAAAGGAAAGTCGGTGGCGACTCTTGCTATCCGCAACAATTGCGATAAACCACAAAACACCCAAGTTGTAAGTATGAGAGTGCGCCTAAGAGGGGGGGGGGGGGTGAATTAGGTACTTTAAAAGTTTTACCGTTTTTAGTGAGATGGATATTATTTTCTGGTTTAGTGCATGAGTTTACAATTGTGTTTCTTTCTTTTCTGGTTTATGACTAGTGATGAAAGCCGTAAATATGGAAAAGTAAAGAACACAAAGATGTATCCTGGTTCCTATCACAGTCCGAGAGTACTCCAGTCCGCTTTCAATATGAAAGAGATTTCCTTATTTTTTTAGATCTTTAGACAAGACACCCTAGTCCTTCTATACAAGACTCTAACCAATAAAACCACCAAGAACAATCCTCTTGGACCAAGAACAATCCTCTTGGATTTTCACTAAGTTACCTATGAGAACAATCCTCTCAATGTAACTACACTTGTATCCAACAACTTGGAAAGACAAGATTTCAACAAAAACACTTAAACTTAATTCCAACAATCCTGGAAAATAAGTAAGTAAATATTAATTTGTGAGTTTGAGTGAGTAGAGTAATATTGATCACTAAGAGTGATTTGACAATGTATAATCTTCTTCTTTCAATAATAATATTGTACAAAGACTCAAGATATACTTGCTCAAATTTTTCTGTTTAAAGTATGAAAATGTGCAGAAAACTTATGCATGAAAATGAAGAATGCTTGAGTTTGTATTTTGAAAGTTCAGAAAAATATTATGAAAGAAGGTTTTTAGATCTGAATTTGAAAATGAATATTTATATGTTCATAACACCCTTTTGAAACATCATGAAGATCTGGAAATGTATCATGAATAAATGCCAAGTTTGAGTGAAAAGATGTAATGAAAAGGCATGATCAAAAGGCATGAACAAAGCTGTTACTTTTCAAATTCGTGCAGTGTGTAATCGATTTCACCTTTAGTGTAATCGATTGCACAAGGTTTTCAACAACTAATTTTTCAAAAAATTTAAGAGTGAAATCGATTGCATTAACAATGTAATCGATTGCATGCAAAGTCAGTAGCAAAAATGATCTGAGTGAAATCGATTGCACCAACTATGTAATCGATTGCATGCTAAGATAGAAGCAAGCATTTTGAAAAAATTAAGTGTGCAATCGATTGCACTAACAATGTAATCGATTGCATGCAAAAACAGAAGTAAAAGATTTGGAATTTTGAAGAGTGCAATCGATTGAACTAAGATGTAAATCGATTGCATGCATAAGAACAGTGAAATTTTATCTTTGAAAAGCTTGAGTAATGATTCTTAAACATTTCTTTTTCATTTTTGAGCATCTATATCTTAAGATCAAAGTAGATAATATTATTATACCTTTAAAGTTGTTGAGAGCTTTGAGTGAAGATATTATCCTTAGATGCTTAGATGCTTGACCAAAATCTTTGCCTTCTTTGTTAGCCATGGTTTGTCTTCATCAAAACAAAAGCTTATTTGAGAAGCTTGATTTCACATTCTCCCCCTTTTTGATGATGACAAACAATCTTTCTTTATGCGATGTACTTTCCGAAAGAGCTTCTCCCCCTAGGATGCAGAACTCCCCCTATGTAGGAGAGGGTTGGAATCCTTGCAATTCTTCATCTTGATTGGAGAGTACCTTGAAAATTAAGACAAGGGAAATACAAGCATAAAGTACAACATCCTTATCCCCCTTTGACATTATCAAAAAGAAGGGAAAGATGCATAAAATAATGGACAAAATATATGTAATAATATTGAAAGCTTAACCATAGCCATATTTTCTTCATGATACTTTTTCTCATCCTTTGGTAAATGCACATAGTAGTTATCTTCATCAAAACATGATGTTGAAGCCTTTGTCACAAAGTTGACTTGTACTTAGAAGTTGTCTTTTGTTCTTCAACACGAAGTACGTCTTCAATGAATATGAAAGTTAGTGTATCAACTTTGCCAGTGCCAAGAATTCTTCCTTTAAGGTATTTCCCATATGTGAAATAACCCTTGGACTTAAACTAGATTTGAAAGTTAGTATAGTTTGTTTCCCTTTTTGACAAGCATCTCATAGTCTATCTTTTACGAAATTTATCTTAGGCAATCCAATGACAAGATCATGCTTGATTAACTTATTCAAGTGTTCCATATGAATATGAGCAATTCTTTTGTTCCAAAGCCATGAATAATCGTTGTTCGCCATGAGACCTTTAACCTTCAAAGATGGATCATCAAGGGAAATCATGAATATATTATTTATTCTTTTACCTTTAAGTATAACCTCACGAGTGACTTCATCTTCTATCAAACATTCATCCTTGGTGAACTTGATTTTGAAGCCTTTGTCACAAAATTGGCTAATACTTAGAAGATTGTGATTTAGTCCTTCAACATAAAGAACATCTTCAATGGATGTGAAAGGTGGAGCACCAACTTTTCCTTTGCCTAGGATTCTTCCCTTATTATTGTCTCCATAAGTGACAAAACTCTTGGCCTTTAGCGCTAGATATGAAAATTGGTTTATGTCTCCTGTCATATGCTTTGAACAACCACTATCAAGATACCAAAGATTGCATGTGGTTTTCAAGCATATCTGCAAAACAAATTAAGTTTTATTTGGTACCCAATGTGATTTGGGTCCATCATAGTTAGTTCCTTTCTTAACCCACACATAATTCCCACTTGCCACACTAAAGTTTCTAACATAGCAAGCATTAGGTGTATGGCCAACAATACCACAATAAAAACAAGTAGGTTCAAAGTTACTTCTATATCTAGAAGGATAAGATTTCTTCTTAGAAAATGTTTTCTTTTTCGGATAGTGACGAACTATTTTAGATTTGTTCACTTTCTCTTTGGAAGATTGATCACTTGCCTTAACAAAGATAGTTTTGTTAGAACTTGGTTTTGAAAACTTTGAATATCCAAGTCCACTTTTATATTTGAAGTGTCTTTGTTGGCTAAGAACACCTTCCAATCCAATTTTCCCTTTTTCATATCTTTCAATGACTCTTTTTAATTGGACAATTTGGAAAGAGAGTGAATCATAATTTTTGCATACAAAATTCTGTTTTTGTTCATCACTTGATTTTTGTTTTTCTTCTTTGAAATCTTTTTCCATTGAAACATATTTTTCTTCTAAGGATGAAATTTGTTTCTTTTGTGATGAAATGGTTTTATACAGAATTTTGCATTCATTTAATAGTTCATCTATAGCACCTTGTGAATCACTATCAAAAAGAGAAAATTCATTACTAACCTCATTGTCTTCATCATCGGAATGGTATGAGGCCATCAATGCTATATTTGCACGTTGATTGTTTTCAGAATCGGAAGATGAACTTTCCCATGCTATATATGCTTTCTTTGATTCTTATCTTTATTTCTCTTGAAATATTTATTCTTCTTTTCAAGTGTAGGACATTCACTTTTAACATGTCCCTTTTCTCCACATTCAAAGCATATAACCTTCCTTGTTGGTGATTCCCTTTTTCTTTCTTTTCGTAGAACCTTTTCAATCTTCTTGATAAGATCATCATCTTCACTACTAGTGGATTCACCCTCTTGATTGCTATAATGATTTTTTATCCTTGTATTTAGAGCCATGTCTTTTGAATCTTTTACTTGGATTTCATGATTTTCAAGTCTTGCAAGTTCCGTCTCATATTCTTGAAGTTTTCCGAACAAAGTGGCGGAAGTCATTGTGGATAGATTCTTCTTCTCGGATATTGCTGTTACTTTTGGTTGCCATTCCATGGATAAAGATCTAAGCACTTTAATATTAAGTTCATCATTAGTTAAAGTCTTATCGAGTGTTTTCAAATGATTTATCAAGTGTACAAATCTTTTCTGCAAGTCGAGGATTGATTCTCGGGGCTGCATTATGAATAGTTCGTATTCTTGACTCAATGTATTTAATCTCGACCTTTTAACTTCAGCGGTTCCTTCATGAGTTTCTACCAGGGTATCCCATATTTCTTTCGCCGTTTTGCATGCCGAGACACAGAAGAATTCATCCATGCTAAGTGCACCTTGAAGAAGGTTTATTGCCTTTTTGTCATAGAGAACTTTCTTCTTATCATCATTGTCCCATGCAGTTTTAGGCTTTGATGAGCCAACACCATTGATTACCGTTGTCGGGATAAATGGACCATTTTCTACGGCATCCCAAATTTTTTCTCCTTGTGCTTCTAGATGCGCCTTCATGCGAATTTTCCAGAAGTCAAAATATTCACAACAAGATAGAGGAGGCTTGTTGTTACTACCACCATCTCTGAAAACAGGATTATGATTTGTGGAAGCCATTCTGGATCTTTTAGGAGCAGGTTACCTATAACCTTCTCTGATACCAATTGTAAGTATGAGAGTGCGCCTAAGAGGGGGGGGGGGGGGTGAATTAGGTACTTTAAAAGTTTTACTGTTTTTAGTGAGATGGATATTATTTTCTGGTTTAGTGCATGAGTTTACAATTGTGTTTCTTTCTTTTCTGGTTTATGACTAGTGATGAAAGCGGTAAATGCGGAAAAGTAAAGAACACAAAGATGTATCCTGGTTCCCCTCACAGTCCGAGAGTACTCCAGTCCCCTTTCAACATGAAAGAGATTTCCTTATTGTTAGATCTTTAGATAAGACACCCTAGTCCTTCTATACAAGACTCTAACCAATAAAACCACCAAGAACAATCCTCTTGGACCAAGAACAATCCTCTTGGATTTCACTAAGTTACCTATGAGAACAATCCTCTCATTGTAACTACACTTGTATCCAACAACTTGGAAAGACAAGATTTCAACAAAAACACTTAAACTTAATTCCAACAATCTTGGAAAATAAGTAAGTAAATATAAATTTGTGAGTTTGAGCGAGTAGAGTAATATTGATCACTAAGAGTGATTTGACAATGTATAATCTTCTTCTTTCAATAATAATATTATACAAAGACTCAAGATATATTTGCTCAAAGTTTTCTGTTTAAAGTATGAAAATGTGCAGAAAACTTATGCATGAAAATGAAGAATGCTTGAGTTTGTATTTTGAAAGTTCAGAAAAATATTATGAAAGAAGGTTTTTAGATCTGAATTTGAAAATGAATATTTATATGTTCATAACACCCTTTTGAAACATCATGAAGATCTGGAAATGTATCATGAACAAATGCCAAGTTTGAGTGAAAAGATGTAATGAAAAGGCATGATCAAAAGGCATGAACAAAGCTGTTATTTTTCAAATTCGTGCAGTGTGTAATCGATTACACCTTTAGTGTAATCAATTGCACAAGGTTTTCACAGCTATTTTTTCAAAAAATTTAAGAGTGAAATCGATTGCATTAACAATGTAATCGATTGCATGCAAAGTTAGTAGCAAAAATGAACTGAGTGCAATCGATTGCACCAACTATGTAATCGATTGCGTGCTAAGATAGAAGCAAGCGTTTTGAAAAAAATTAAGTGTGCAATCGATTGCACTAACAATGTAATCGATTGCATGCAGAAACAAAAGCAAAAGATTTGGAATTTTGAAGAGTGCAATCGATTGCACTAAGATGTAAATCGATTGCATGCATAAGAAAAGTGAAATTTTATCTTTGAAAAGCTTGAGTAATGATTCTTAAACATTTCTTTTTCATTTTTGAGCATCTATATATTAAGATCAAAGTAGATAATATTATTATACCTTTAAAGTTGTTGAGAGCTTTGAGTGAAGATATTATCCTTAGATGCTTAGATGCTTGACCAAAATCTTTGCCTTCTTTGTTAGCCAAAGTTTGTCTTCATAAAAACAAAAGCTTATTTGAGAAGCTTGATTTCTCACAAGTCAGTTCTCCCACCGTATTACAGTATGACTATATCCCTTGGAATCTCTACATCCAGTTTTATTACCAAGGTCCAAGTTCAATGGTCCAAGATCAATTCAATCGACTTCTCTCAATGGCAAAGGATGATGTTCGAAGACATAGGGGAAATAGCGGGGTTGGAACTTAATGATATAACTTCCACATGGCTATTATTCTTGTTTTCACTTTGTATTCCTTTCATTATTTCAATGATTTCCTCTTACTAGGATCTCTGTCTCCTTGTACACAAATGCCTATTTTATGGGTAAAACATCAATACAAATATACTTTGAAGTGCAATTTTTTTTTCTGTATTGAGTGAAAAAGTGTCCAATGACTAAAAATTGAATGAACATATGCATATGAACATGATTAAATTTTAACAAATGCATGCATAAAAACAATAATAAGCATTTAGGATATCACTGGTTTGTTTCCTTGGTCATTGTTTCAGCACAAACCTCTTTAATGGCGACCGAAATATCCCAAGAAACCAAACCTCAATGAGTGTAGTATTGAGTATCTACCAACTTCGGACTGTACCAAAGCCGGTCATCTCACTACATCTTAAAGGCCAAGTTGGTCAAGTAAAGGTTCTAAAAGTTCATTAGTGCTACATGACATCACTCAGTGGCCCCGTATTCTCTTTGATTAACTCAAAGGCTACCGATACCCACAAATATGCCGCACTAACGTAGCTATTGCTTAGACCATGTTGGTATACCCTGCACAGTCTTCATAACATATTGCTACTTACCTATAAGGTATCCCAAATCCAGGTGGAGGATGCAAACCCAAACAAAGAACCATAATGTAAAGCATACAAGTCAAACAATGTAAGCAAATAAATATGATCTAACCCTAAGGTAACCCCACTTTTAGAATATTCCCCAGCAGAGTCGCCAATTCTGTGATACGGTGGGAGAGCTGACTTGAGGGTTTTGAGTTTAATCGCAAATGTTGAGGTTAGCAAGAGTCGCCACCGACTTTTCTTTTATCCAAAAGGAAAGGTGAAAAAGCACAGGAAAAACCTTTGAGATTATTTCTTGAGTTTGGGGGGTAGATTATGAAAAGGCAAGGTATTAGCACCCTTTTCATCCATGGTTTTCCATGGGCTCTTAGTTACTTGCTAGATCACTTGATTTTGTTTGAAATTGTGCTTTGTGTGGTTTTTGAAAGTATTTTGTAAAGAGGCCATTGTTTAGGCAATCTTTGTAATGATTCTCGTTCGTAAGAATGTATACAAAGATGTTGATCTTTTGAAAAATGTTTTCAAGTTTTGTAAGATGTTTGAAAGTGTTTGTGATTGTTTTAAAAATAGCAAGGATGTGTGTTTTGAAATGGAGCAAGTAATTAAGAGCAATCTACATACTCAAATGTCTTTCTTGTTCATTTTCTTTTCCTTTGACATTGTTATCTTACCATTGATTTGGTAAGCAACCCTATCTTTGGATGTAAACGAGACGGGCGTGGATCATCGTATAACCATGATTAGTGTGATCGGTGGATATGGAACTGACTGTTTAACGCTGGTTCACGAAATGTCGCGGAAGCAAGAGTCGCCACCGTCTTTTATTTTCTCCAACATGGACAGGACAAAAGCACAGCAAAATTCCTTATGAGATAGTTTCTCGGTTCGGGAGGTAGATTTATAGAAAGGGAAGGTGTTAGCACCCTTTCTATCCGTGGTTATCCACGGGCTCTTAGATACTTTCTCATTGTGTTTTCAAAAGTGTTTGCTTTTCAATTGTGAGTGGGTTTGAAAAAGTTTCGTTTAAAGATTTCAGATCGACTCTTGTATCAGTCCTCAAGAGTGTTTGAAAAAATGTTTTGAAAGCTTTTTGAAAAGTGTCGGTGTGAAAAGAGTTTTTGATTTGTTTTTGAATAGAGCAAGTACCCATGAGTCATCTACCTACCCTAAGGAATTAGGCTGTGTAAATGTCCTTAAGGTAGTGCCATCCCACCATTGAGAGGTAGGTAGCACCACCGTTGGAGGTGTTCGGGTCAATTCGTTTGTAGGGACAGTGTGGTCACTAGAGCAATAGTAGGACACCTTAGAAGCTACCCTTATGCCATTGATCCTTTTTTATTCTGAGGCAACCGTTTCGAGGCAACTATTCCGAGGCAACCGTTTCGAGGCAACTTGTTTTGAGGCAACGGGATCAATGGACATAAGGACTTACTAAGACGTCCTATACTCGACGACCACATTTCGAAGGCAAGACAACAGTGAGGCGTACCCTAAGAGTGGTGTGTGAATTTGTGTGTTGTTTTCAGTTTAGAATTTATCTTTTGATCATGGCATGGTGAACTGCGCATTGTTTTTAATTTAGGCCATACATTCTTTCATGCAATTAAAATTTAAAAGTGCGGAAATTTAAATGCTGAAAGTAAAATCCTACGCTATTACAAGGCGCGGGTCTATACATCGCCAAATTACAAAGACCCGTTTTGAATAAAAATGCGGAAAATAAATAAATTCCTAATTACTATTACATGGCTTGAGCAGTTACATAATATTCACAATAAAATAAGAATAGATGCGCGAAAGGAATAAAAATAGAACGTTCGAGGGCGTTGGACCCTTTTGAAATTAAATTGAATTAAAAGTTAATTAATTATTAATTTACAGGAAAGAAATGTTTTTTAGGTTTTTGTTTTTGGTATTTATGAGATAAAGAAATTAAAATTGGAGAGGAACCCTAATTCTAAGTTGTTTTTAATTATTAATGAAAAGTATTAAAGTTTAACCTAATTTACTAAATATATAATGTACATGTTTATTTACCAAATAAATTAGTAATTAATAATAATAATAATGATGAGAAAGTTATTTATTAAAAAGAAAAGGTGAAAAAATATCAAAACCCTAATTTCTCCATATTTTATTTATTTAAGAAAAGATTAAACTTGAAAACCCTAAATTAAACTAAATTAATTATTAAAGTTTATTTACAAAAATAAATTAATGGTGAAATAATAATAATTAAATATATTTTAGTTTCTGATTTTTTATTATGAAAATCAATTTGTTAAATTAAAGAAAACAATTAAAAACAATTAAAAGAATCAAAAGGAAAATCAAATAAAAAATAAACATGATGCAAACCATGGGGGGTGTCTGGCCCTTTTTGGAGGTGTATTGGAAGCAATTTGGCCCAAGAACATGAGGCCTTTGTTGACCTTTCCATCTTGAGTGTTCATCCATTGACTGAGGCATATGGTGAACCTCTTTTGTGGCCACTAGATTGATCATCCTGATTAGGTGGCAAGCCTGAGCGTGAGTGCACATGGTGGACCTGGTGATGGACGCTGCATGGAAACATGTTAAGGAAAAAATTATGAAATATGAGAGGGGACCTGGGAATCGAACCCAGGTCCCAATACCTGCCAGACACCTCAACAACCATCCAGGCTAGCGCGTTTCTTTGTATACATAATGAAGCATGATTATTATATAAAAGAAATAAGCGTTAGTGGTATGAACAAAAATCACGCGCCAGTATTTGAATCATCCTATAGCATCAGGCCACGTCCTTCGTCTTCCTTATTTTTTCTGCAATTATCAAACAAATAGCGGGGGTTTTAAACCCCCACTAAATAGAAACTATGAAAATAGCGAATAGAACATGAACAAATATAAAAAGGGCGCGAGGTCATGGTTTGCTTCGTCTTCATGTCACCAATTCAATGGTACCAGTTTGAAAGTCTAATTTTTCCATATGTGTAAAGCCCCAAATTAGAGCTTCTGAAACTCTAGAAAACGTTAATGGCAATTCTCGTTTCAAACATTGTTAGGACAATTAAGTATTACCAACAGCTTCAGAGCATCAATATTAGTGTAAATCCACAAATGAAATACATGAACAATGCATGAAAAGTAAAACACGATTATGGAAAAGTTTGTGAAAAGTGTGATTCGGTTCTACCAATTCTTGGGGTCTATGGATCTGTTCTTGATTGCAAATGCTTCCTGGATGTCTTGGCAACGTATTAGAATGCTTTTGGAGCTTTGAATTGTCCTCTAACTGGGATTTCAGTTTCCAACTTTTGGTGAAAATTTGGCAATTTGGTATGCAGCCTGTGTGCAGTTTTTCGTGTCCCTGAGCATTAGGTTAGCTTGTGCCTTTGTACATGAAGCAAATTAGGTTAAAAAACCAAGCCCAATGTCCATGTATTCATGTTTTGAATATTTGATTTTTCATATCTTTTTTTCAATCTTTTTTCCATGGAAACTTGCCAAATAGGGATGATCTTGTCCCCTTGAGATAGTGCACGAAATCTTTTGCATATGTGGAAGATATTTGCTGCACAAAAAAGATTTAAAAACATGATTTGGTATTTTTCTTATATTTAAATTTAATTAAATGAATTAATGATAATAAAAATTCAAATAATTAATCAAAAATAAGAAAATAACTCCCTTTGAGCTTAATGGGTCGTGCATAGCCTTTGGGTAATGATTCATGGAAGAATTTGTGGCCCATTAGCAATTTTGAAGCTTTTGAAGCAAAGTTGACTTTTCAAAATTCCCAAAAATTTTCTCAACTTCTACAAGGCATATCTTGCTCAATTTTTAAGTTATGATCATGTTCTTGGACACTTTGGAAAGGTATTGAAGTCCTCTAACCAATGCCTTTGGTCCCATGTCATTTTGATTTACCAATCTAAAGTTATGGTCTTTGACTTAAAGTGCCTTTTTGTTGTCTTTTGAAAATGACCTATAATGTTGAAATTGATAACTTTTTTGTGAGAGCATTACTTGGACTTTAAGTGTGAAGATGAATTGTAGGAAATGTCATTATCTTCAAAATGAGCTTTGGATGGAATTTTTCTGATAAACCATGAGGAAGTTATGCCCTGGTCAATTTGCAGTTGACTTTTTCAACTGTCCAAAAATAGAAACTTTTGCATCTTGAGACTTTTTGAGCCATACTTTGAAAATCATGATCAAGAATTGATCAAATGATGTTTATGGCTTCAAAATAAGATGTTGACCAAAATTTTTGACTTTTGACTGTCAAATGATCATTTTGCCCCTGCAGTTGACTGTGAAGCATTTAGGGTTTTTGACTGTGCAATTTGATGCTGTGAGTCTTGAAACTTGGCATATAGATGCTTGACAATGTATGTAGGCATGTGGGACTTGATTAGACATTTGAAAACTTCACTTTCCTTGCAAGAACCAAAACCCTAATTTTGACTGTGTTAGGAGGCAATTGGATTGTGCAATCCTTGAGAGATTTTGAACCTTGATCTTGGCAAATCTTGAAGAATATGGGAGGGAAAATTTTGGGGTACAACAGTTGCCCCTGTTCAATCTTCTTAGACCTGAGGATGTAGATTGGCTGGCGTGCCTTTCGTAATCCGAAGGTGGAAGATGATTGAACACTAGAGTGCCCAGAAATTTGCACTCGCATAGTAGAATGTCAGCAGTGACGACGGGAATGGGCTTACAGATGCCATCTGGAGATATGGATAGGAGGATGGGCTTATAGATGCCATCTGGAAGTGTGACAGTACCTGGTCGGGAATGGGCTTATAGATGCCATTTAGAGACTGTTGGTATGTGGATGGGCTTATAGATGCCATCTAGGGGTCAATCGCGTAAGAGATTCCTTAGCGAGAACTTGTGTACCTGAGAAAGAAAGATAATTACCTGGCCTGGTACAGGAGTTGATCTTCAAACTCTTCATGTAGATGCGCCCTGGTTGGATACATGAATCGAATCTTTAAACTCTTCAGACGTGCCCTAGCAAGATACAGGAATCGAGTCCGGAGAATATAGTCGTCAACAGATACACCCTGGCGAGATACAGGAATCGGATCTTCGAACTCTTCAGACGTGCCCTGGTAAGATACAGGAATCGAGTCTGGTAATGTTAGTCGTCAACAGATACACCCTGGCAAGATACAGGAATCGGCTCTTCGAACTCTTCAGACGTGCCCTGGCAAGATACAGGAATCGAGTCTGGTAATGTTAGTCGTCAACAGATACATCCTGGAGAGATACAGGAATCGGATCTTCGAACTCTTCAGACGTGCCCTGGCAAGATGCAGGAATCGAGTCTGGAATTAGTCGTCAACAGATACACCCTGGCAAGATACAGGAATCGGATCTTTAGTTGCGACCGTTGATAGTAATTATCTTTGTACTGACCTTTGTCCTGAAAAGACAAAATGTTAGTTATATGCAATGTCATGATGTATGACATGCGTGATGTTCTCGAAATAAATGAGATTGTATGTTCATGATGCGTATGTGCATGCTATAGTGTATGAAGGTGTGTTTATGAGTTGTATTTTCGTCTAGGAAAATAAATCCTTGACGGGTGCCGGGAAGTTAAATCCTGGGCTGATGTTTGAAGGATAGCGTTCTTCGTTTCCGCTAGGGGTGATGGTTGCAAGAATACCGGTAGGAGAAGATGACTCCGTTGGGGAATAAACTTGGCGAATAGATTACTCTGCGGGGGGTTACTCTGTGGGGAAAGAGAGGTTCTTTGCTGAGATTTGATGATAACTCCGCTGGGGATACCATTGTTGTATTATGTTGAAAGAATTGATGAACTCCGCTGGGGATGGGAAGACTTCGCCGGGGACGATCTTTCCGCGATTTTTAGCTGAGGATAACCCAGTTATATCCTGGTGGGGAAATAACCTTTGAATAAAGCCGGGGGAAAGCGTTCGTACTCTGTAGGGGATAGGCTTCCAGAATCTACTGGGGATACGCTTCAAGACCTGCTGGGGAGATTGGCTAAACTCTCCTGGGGAAATTTTTGAGATGTACTGGGGAAGTGGCTCCACTGAATGTCTGTATACCGCCGGGGAACAATCTTAGATCAAGACTGCCGGGGATGCTTGTTAAGAATGTTTGTATATTGCGCTGGGGACTGTTGAGATCTGCTGGGGATACCCAAATTCCATAAGGCTGACTGAGTAGGCTAATTCTGCTTGGGGAGAGTATTGTTGACTTGCTGGAGATATCGTGCTTTGTTCAGGACTGATTGGGGACCAGCTGCTTGGGAGAGAATTGTTGAATCTTGGCTCACTCTCTGGGGAATTAAGGTATCTTGGTTACATTCTTCAGCCGAACTTACCTTGGTACCTTGGTGGACAAAGCAATTAGATCGCTTAGACAACTCATTATTGCCCCTGTTTCTAATGTTACCTGTAATTAATCCTTTTGTTTCGTATGCAAATATTTATGAGTTAGCAATTAGTGTCAAATGCATATATCACAAATTGAACCTTGGACGTTCTTCGCAAAACAAAACAGAAAAAGGAAAAACAATTGGCAATTTGTCTGAAAAGTGAATTTGTATTGATTTTTGAATTGCCTGTAAATAGGCGTTTATGTACAAGAGGCTGACGTCCTAGTAAGAGAACGCCGCCGAACAACATAGTTTATACAATTTGTACAAAAGGAAAACAAAACAGCTATGTGAAAAGAATAATCCCACTGGGTTCCAACTCTACTATCGCCTTTATATCTTCGAGCGTCTCATCACTTTGCTGCTCAGTTGACGATGAAGCTGATTGATCGATGCCGTTTGAACCTGACAGTTGATACCGGATTCTGGATGTAAGGTGATCCAATCAGACATAGTATTACGCTTTAATCCCTAACTTTTGCCTGGACCGCCCTTTCGGGTTTTCAGTCCACCGGGATACCCATTTTTGCCCAAGCCGCCTTTTCAGGTTTTCGACTTGCCGGGTGTACACATTTTTTCATTTCATCCCTCATTTTGCCTGAACCCTTTTGGTTCGCCGGGAAGCCCTAATTTTTGCCTAGGTATGTCAACCTAGCGGGTCTTTTATCATGCGTAGTATTTTTTTACTATGTCTGTATTAGCGGGGTGAGGAAGGTCGTCACCATCCATGGTAGTTAGAATCATGGCTCCTCCTGAGAACACATGTTTAACCACAAATGGCCCTTCGTATGTAGGGGTCCATTTGCCCCTGGGATCACTTTGAGGAAGGATGATGCATTTGATTACCAGATCCCCAACTTGATACTCTTGTGTTCTGACCTTCTTGTTAAATGCCCTGATCATTCGTTTTTGGTACGTTTGACCATGACATATAGCAGTGAGTCTCTTTTCGTCAATTAGGTTTAACTGATCAAGTCGAGTCTGGATCCAGTCATCTTCGCTCAAATCTGCATCCTTCATTATTCGGAGAGAGGGTATCTGGATTTCAATCGGCAAGACTGCCTCCATGCCGTAGACCAAAGAAAAGGGAGTTGCCCCGATTGACGTTCTTGCTGAGGTACGGTACCCTTGAAGAGCGAACGGTAACATCTCGTGCCAATCTTTATAGGTCACTGTCATCTTCTGCACAATCTTCTTAATATTCTTATTAGCTGCTTCGACAGCCCCATTCATCTTCGGCCGGTAAGGAGAAGAGTTGTGGTGCTGTATCTTGAATTGCTCGCAGAGCTCAGTGATCATCTTGTTATTAAGATTGGTTCCGTTGTCTGTAATGATCCTTTCTGGGACACCGTATCGACAGATCAAGTTATGCCGAATGAACCGTGCCACAACGTTCTTGGTTACTGTAGCGTAAGAAGCTGCTTCAACCCACTTTGTAAAGTAATCGATCGCCACCAGGATGAAGCGATGCCCGTTGGATGCTGTAGGTTTAATCTCGCCGATCATATCTATGCCCCACATTGCGAAAGGCCAAGGTGCAGTCAAGACATTCAGAGGTACTGGAGGAACGTGCACCTTATCAGCATATATCTGGCACTTATGACATGTCCGAGAATGTTGGTAACAATCAGCTTCCATTGTGGACCAGAAATATCCTGCCCGAAGGATCTTCTTTGCCATGGTGTGTCCACTGGAATGCGTTCCGAAGGTACCTTCATGTAGTTCTGCCATGATCCTTTCTGCTTCAGTTTTATCCACACAACGCAGTAAGGTCGAATCATGGTTTCGCTTGTACAGAATGCCGTTACTAAGGAAGAACTTCGCTGCGAACCTTCTCAGGAACTTCTTGTCGTTGATGGATGCACCTTCGGGGTATTCTTGAGCTTCCAGATACCTCTTCACCTCATGATACCAGGGTTTCTTAGTTACTGTCTCATCCTCAAGATCACAACAGTATGCAGGTTCGTCCAGTTTCTAAATGATGATTCGGGGAGCCTCATTGTCCCATTTGACTTTGAACATGGAAGACATCGTAGCTAACGCGTCCGCTAACTGATTCTCCTCCCTTGGGAAGTGTTCAAAAGTTATCTCTGTGAAATGCGGGATCAATGTCAACACACATTCCTTGTAAGGAATAAGATTCGGGTGTTTCGTATCCCACTCGCCTTTGATCTGATTGATCACGAGAGCGGAATCTCCGAAGACACTCAGAAACTTGATCCTTAAGTCAATCGCAGCTTGAAGACCCATGATGCATGCCTCATACTCCGCCATGTACAGTTGAAACATAGCCGGGCAGTAAGTGGAGTATGAGTGCCTTGAGGGGATATGATCACAGCGCCGATACCGTTACCCAAAGCGTTGGAGGCTCCGTCAAAGTGCATAGACCATCGGGATCCTTCCTCAGGTCCTTCATCCGGTCCAGGTACTTCGCAATCAGTCACTATCATGATGCTCTCGTCTGGAAATTAGAAGTTCATTGATTGGTAGTCGTCTACTGCCTGGTGTGCCAAGTGGTCTGCCAATACACTTCCTTTGATAACTTTCTGAGTCGTGTACTGGATGTCGTATTCTGTCAAGATCATTTGCCATCTTGCTATTCTTCCAGACATAGCAGGCTTTTCGAATATGTACTTTATTGGATCCATCTTTGAAATCAACAGAGTAGTGTGAGTCAGCATATACTGTCTCAGCCGGCGAGCAGCCCATACCAAAGCGCAGCAAGTTTTCTCGAGCAGTGAGTATCGGGTCTCACAGTCGGTAAACTTTTTGCTAAGGTAATAAATGGCGTGCTCTTTTCGGCCAGACTCGTCATGCTGCCCCAGCACACACCCCATTGAGCTGTAAAGTACTGTCAAGTATAGTATTAGAGGTCTCCCTTCAACCGGTGGCATGAGAATGGGTGGTTCTTGGAGATACTCTTTGATTCTGTCGAAAGCGGCCTGACATTCATCATTCTAACGTACTACCTGATCTTTCTTCAGCAGCTTGAAGATTGGTTCACAAGTAGCAGTTAGGTGCGAGATGAATCGGGCAATGTAATTTAGACGTCCTAGAAAGCCTCTGACTTCTTTCTCTGTCTTGGGAACTGGCATCTCTTGAATGGCTTTAACCTTGGCAGGGTCCACTTGAATACCTTTGTCGCTCACGACGAAGCCTAGCAACTTTCCAGATCTCACCCCGAAGGTGCACTTGTTCGGGTTCAATCTCAGCTTGTACAGCTTCAGACGGTCAAACAGCTTTTGCAGATGATCAAGGTGCTCCTCCTCAGTTTGGGACCTTGCAATCATATCATCGACATACACTTCAATCTCATGGTGGATCATGTCATGAAATAAAGCAACCATGGCACGTTGGTAAGTTGCCCCAGCGTTTTTCAACCCGAATGGCATGACCTTGTAGCAGAAGGTGCCCCACTGAGTAAAAAAGGTAGTCTTTTCCATGTCTTCAGGAGCCATTTTGATCTGATTATAACCTGAAAAGCCATCCATGAAGGAGAACACCTTGTGCTGAGCAGTATTGTCAACCAGAACGTCGATGTGAGGTAGAGGGAAATCATCCTTGGGGCTTGCCCTGTTCAAATCCCTGTAATCGACACACATTCTGACCTTACCATCTTTCTTTGGCACTGGAACCACGTTGGCAACCCACTGAGGGTAAGAAGTCACTGCAAGAAAACCGGCGTCAAATTGCTTCATAACATCAGCCTTGATCTTCTCGGACATCTCTGGACGCATACGGCGGACCTTTTGTTTAACCGGAGGGCATTCTTCCTTGGTAGGCAAGTGATGGACCACAATGTCGGTATCCAACCCAGGCATGTCTTCGTAGGACCAGGCAAAGATTTCCACATAATCATGCATCATCTGAATCAACCGTTGTTTTACACTGAGCTCCAGATTGGCACCAATCTTAACTTCCTTTCTGTCTGCCTCAGTACCCAGATTCACCGTTTCCACTGGCTCTTCATGTGGCTGAATGGCCCTCTCTTCCTGGAGTAACAGTCTTGCAAGCTCGCCAGGCACTTCGCAATCATCTTCACCTTCGTCTTCGGCTAAGTTGATCGGATTTTCGAAGTCATAACTGGCAGTAGCAGAGTCGTTACCAGTGAGATCCAGAGTGGATTGAAACCTGTATGGGTGAGTGCGTGTAAATACAACTGTTTTGCAATAAATAAAGAAGGAAAGAAAGAAAAGGAGCATAAGATTTGAAATGCGAAAAACGTCCAATGTCTTTATTCATGATATATGGAAATGACAAGTAATAAGCCCTCACAAATGAAGCCACGGTGCCCCGGGTAAGACACCGGGCCATAAAGTTTCAATTTATTGTTTATTACAAATTAAAGAAACAAAGGAATTCATTACTGCGTAACAAAAGTAACAGGTATGTGATCTTTTGCGGTCCAATTGTTCAATCCACCGTCAGTCGTCGGGTAAATCCAGCT
Source organism: Vicia faba (assembly GCA_948472305.1). NCBI lineage: Eukaryota > Viridiplantae > Streptophyta > Magnoliopsida > Fabales > Fabaceae > Vicia > Vicia faba. Next base: position 712,321,808 of record OX451738.1, read on the forward strand.
ATCGAACTCTGATTCCTCCACATCGCCTTCTATAGCATTCACTCCCGGGTTGGTGATGATCACGGGAGGTCTTCCGATCCTTGCTTTGCGTACAGCCCTCTGAGCCTCTGCAGTGAAACCCAGCCCAAACTTGTCAGTTTTAGGAGTAAAATCAGGGAGCCTGCCCCAGTTAGCACATTCATCTTTCTCAATTACAGCCCGGGCGTCCTTCAAGGAAGCCATCTTCAAAGGAAAGTCTTCTTCAATCACTGTCTCAGCTGTCGCCAATGTTGGAGGTACCTCTTCAAAATGTTGAAAGGGGGTTTCAATAAACTCCCCGTCCATCTCGATATACCGGAACGAGTTCAGATGACTAACCATGTATTCTTCCTCCCCCTGCACAGTAACAATCTTCCCTCTGACAGGGTACTTGAGCTTTTGGTGTAGAGTGGAGGCCACTGCCCCAACTTTGTAAATCCAAGGTCGACCCAGCAAACAGGAATAAGATGGACGAATGTCCATCACATAGAACGTTGAATCGAAGACTTGGGAACCCACACGAATAGGAATATCTACTTCACCATGAACCATCCTCTTCGACCCGTCAAAGGCTCGGAAAATGATGTTACTAGGCTTCAACTCCAGGCCCTCACAGTCCAACCGGTCTAAGGCCTTCTTGGGCAATACATTCAGGGAAGAACCGGTGTCTACCAACACGTGTGCAAGAGTAGTGCCCCTGCATTCTATGGAGACATGCAGGGCGTCATTGTGGTTCTTTCCCTTGGCGGTAAGATCAGCATCCGAGAAACCCAAACCATTGTCAATTGTCAAATTGGCCACACAGTCAGTGAATTGATCTGCAGATGTCTCTTATGGCACATGGGCCGTCTTCAAAAAGGAAATCAGGGCCTTTGCATGGGCCTCTGAGCACAACAACAATGATATCATGGAGATCTTGGAGGGGGTATGCCCCAGCTGTTCAACGACATTGAAGTCACTCTTCTTGATTATCTTAAGAATTTCCTCCATCTCTTGCTGGGAGGCTTCAACATTCACAGTCTTCGGTGCCTCCATCCGGGAAGGCACATCATCAATCCCTTTGCCCCGAGTGTTAGATGACTCGGCAGCAGGGGTGGAAACTAGATCAGAAGTGGAAACAGGCGCACTTGCAGGCGTTATTATAAGAGGTCTTCGGATAACTGGTGGCACAATGTCAGGCGAGAAGAGCCTGCCACTACGAGTAACTTTAGCTGGACCGGTGATGTTGTTGATACTGGTACCGGTGTTGAACTCCTGCTTCACTCCAAGTACATATACATTTTCCCCATAGTGCCATGGGACAGCCTTGTCAGATTCATAGGGGAGGGGCCCCGGAACAGTAATGATAATGGGTGCAACGGACATGATTTTAACTGGCTTCCTCGGGGGAGCCTTGATAGGATTATTGAAGATGGTAACAACGGATACTTCTGCAGTAGGAACAAAAGGTACATCGGTCTTCTTGAACAAAATCTCTTTGCTGTCCATCAGGCTTTGGATGCCTGACTTCAGCAACGGACAACCAGTAGGGGAAACAGCACACAGAAGGCAACCCTTGCTACAACCCGGAAATAAACCGGCCAGTAATAGGTTCCTCTTAACAGTCAACAGAGGAGTAGCAACCTCATCCACAGAAACGGCATACAAGTCTTCCTCAACGGCATTTACTCCATGCTGGGGCATAGGAGCAGTCACAACATTTGGTCTCTTAGGTGCCTCAAACTGTATTTCCTTCGCATCAATAAGGTCTTGAACCTTATTCCTTAGGGCCCAGCAGTCGTCAGTAGAATGCCCCGGGCTATCAGAGTGATAAGCACAGCGGGCATTGGGATTATACTTGGGGGAGGTTGTGTTCACAACCTTCGGAGCCTCTCTGACGGTCACCAAGTTGGTTGATAGCAGCTGTGGCAAAATCTGTGACAAGGTCATACTCAGCCGAGTGTATTCTCTTCTGGGTCTCTCACCCCTTGGTTGGTTGGGTTGCCGAGGAGCGGCAGCAGGCTTTGCAATTACCACCGCGTTGACAGCTTGGCGGCGTTCTGGTTTGTCCTGCCTCCTAGGCCCATACACAACACTGGCCTCCCTTTTGAAAGGTTTCTTCTCGGAATTTGAGGACGCACCTTTCTGAATTTTCCCTGATTTCATGCCAGCCTCTATCCTTTCCCCAGTCAGAATGAGGTCTGTGAACCCCGCAGACGAATTGCCAATGAGATGATTGAAGAATGGCCCGGATAGGGTCCCCAAGAACGTATCCACTAGCTCACGGTCTGTTAATGGTGGCTGCACTCTTCCATCCAGGTCCCTCCACTTCTGCGTATACTCTTTAAAACCTTCTCCCGATCCTAGCGACATACCCTGGAGTTGGGTACGTGTAGGGGCGAGGTCGGCATTATATTGATACTGCTTGTAAAAAGCAGTAGCCAACTCCTCCCAGTTACGAACCTTGGTTCCATCCAGCTGATAGAACCATTCGAGATGAGTCCTGAAAGACTCTCCTGGAAGAAGTGGATCCACAAGTTCTTGTCCATAGTGTATGGTTGGATCTTCCGCACATAAGATCTGAGATGTAGCTTTGGGCAGGACGCCCCGTCATACTTTGCGAAAGATGGTGCTTTGAATTTGTATGGGATGACCACACCATAAGATAGACCCAAGTCTCCGAAATCCAAACCAGGTACTTGTGGAATTTCCATGGCATTCAGACGGTCTTCCAACTGCTTGTACCTGTCTTCAGCTGGAGGATACTGCTCCTCATTAAAATCAGTCTCGTTGTCAGAGACCACCAGACTAGGAACTCTTCCCCCCTGGGGACTGCCTTTTCCTACAGAAGAACCAGCTTGATCAACCTCATTCTGCAGTGTGTTACCAAACCTCCGGCCAGTGTTGAACAGTACAGTTCTCTTCTTCTTTTTCTTAACCAGCAGGGCCTTCAACTCCTCTTGACCTTGGGCCAAACTCATAATCAGCTCTTGAAATTGGGCGTTCTGAGCCTGAAGGGCCTTGATAGACTACTCGGTAGATGATTCAGGGTTCATGATGTTGAAATAAACAGCGAAGAACATTAAGCAACTTGAAAAGAAGAGTACCTGCTATGCACATGATGCATGATATGTGTTTATGCAATGCATTCAAGGGTTCGAAAGTTCAAATTTGTTGTAGACAAAAAGGAACACACGTTATCATTAAGAAATCATTATTCAGTACATCAAAGCCTCAGGGGCAAACATTACAAAGTAAATCAATCCCAAAAGACACTGCGCATCCTCTTTGGAGCAATGTAGGTATTGAGAGTCTTTTCCTCGTGCCATAGGCGAGTGAGCTCCAAGACCTTCTTCTCACTAGCATGTAGACTGGACTCAAGAGAATTACATTCTTACTTAAGCTTGATCCAGCTCTTCTGCATTTCTTCCCAGGATGTAGGCATGTCAGGATGTTGAATGGTGTAGGACACCTCTCCTTCCAAAACTGGCTCCTTGATCACCGGGAGAACATGAGGATATGGCATCACTAACTTCTGGGAGCGGGCTCGTACCCACTTGAGATAAGGCTCCAACCGGATAGAGTTCCTATGCCCCAGTGTCTTGCTGTCTATTTTGTTGGGCATCCTCCAAGCTCTGATAAATCTCTGGCGAAGTCCTTGTTTATCGTCGTCGAAATCAAAAACTATGTCAGGAATTAACATGTCATGAGGGCCGTCTCTCCGAGCGTAACCAAACTGTCTCCAAGCCAGACACGGGTTGTAAGTAATACCTCCTCTGATTCCAAGTAAAGGAACATTAGGAAACTCCCCGCAACGATCAATGATAGTGACATCTTCTCTGGACCGAGAACACCAATGTATATCTGCATGTGTAAGAGTCATCAATCGTTGTGACCATCTCAAACCCCGCTCGTTCTTCAAAACTGATCATGGAAGGTGTGAAATAAACCACCTTCCCAGGATAGGAGTGCAACACATAAGAACACCTCTTTTTCTCATGGCTCGAGTGTAACATGAGTGAAGGATGTCCCCAAGCAACGTAGGTATAGGATTCCTGGACATGAAGATCTGGACCGCACTGATATCTATAAGCTGATCTGGATTCGGGAACAAAACCAATCCATAGACAAGGAGGGCCACCACTTCTTCAAAAGCTTGTAGGTCAAGGGAATTCCAACATTCTTGGGCCTTCTCAAACAGAAACCTGGACAAGAACCCTTTGATACCACTTCTAACTTCCCAATGTCCCTTGATGTCAGAGGGTTGTAGGTGTAAGGCTTTAGCTATCTCTTCAAGTTTGGGTTCCTTTTCCATACCGTTGTAGGGTAATTGACTAAGGATAGGGATCTTCAGAAGCCGGGAGAACTCCTCCAATGTAGGCACCAGTTGATAATCCAGGAAAGTAAAGCAGTGGTGCAGAGGATCAAAGAACTGGAAGAGGACCTTTATCATATCTTCCTCAATGTTGGTGTTGACCAAGCTGATGAGTCTTCCATGCCTCTCACTGAAAGAAGAGCTCTCGGGAATCCTGGATATAAGTTCCCTAAGCTGAGGAGGGATCCTTACAAGGCTGATCTGGATTGTCTTTCTGCGAACAGTTTCCATGTCCTACAAAACAAGAACAAAGATGAAGATTCGAACCCCTGAAATGGTTAGTCAATGCATATGATGCTGTATGATGTCATGATTCCATGATTAAACACACCACAAATATTCACAAGAAGCAAACATGATAAGGCACACAAGTCACACCATAACCCTTAGAGTTTAGGCCAGCATGGGGTCTGGGTATTACCCTCTTGAAGTTGGTGGGCTCAACCTGTCCTATCAGAAGTAACCGGGTTCTAAGGGTCCCAATATCATTGGATTGCTTTCATTGTTCATCGTTTCAATTTAGCCACTGAACTGGCGACCGAAATATTCCAAGAAAACAACCCTCAATTGAGTGTAGCATCGAGTATCAACCAACCTCGGACTGCACCAAGGTCAGTTATCTCACTACCCTAAAGAGGCCAAGATGGTTCAATTAAGGTTCCTAAGGTCAGTTGATGCTTCACGACACCACGCGGCGGCCCCGTACTCTCCTTGACTGAACTCAAGGGTTACCGGTACACACCAAAGTGCCACATCAATGTAGCAGACTGCTTCAACCATGTCGGTATACCCCGCACAGTTCCCTCACAGCCTTGTTGCTACTTTCTAAGAAGGTATCCCCCAGATCCGGTTTAGGATCTATAGAACTCCCGAGACAGTACCCATAATAATAAAGCAAACAATTCAGACAATTGAAAACACAAGTGATCTTAGTCCTAAGGTACACCTCACTTTATAAGAATCCCCAGCAGAGTCTCCAGTTCTGTGATCGGTGGATCTGGAACTGACTGTTTAACGCTGGTTCGCGAAATGTCGCGGAAGCAAGAGTCGCCACCGTCTTTTATTTTCTCCAACATGGACAGGACAAAAGCACAGTAAAATTCCTTATGAGATAGTTTCTCGGTTCGGGAGGTAGATTTATAGAAAGGGAAGGTGTTAGCACCCTTTCTATCCGTGGTTATCCACGGGCTCTTAGATACTTGCTCATTGTGTTTTCAAAAGTGTTTGCTTTTCAATTGTGAGTGGGTTTGAAAAAGTTTCGTTTAAAGATTTCAGATCGACTCTTGTATCAGTCCTCAAGAGTGTTTGAAAAAATGTTTTGAAAGCTTTTTGAAAAGTGTCGGTGTGAAAAGAGTTTTTGATTTGTTTTTGAATAGAGCAAGTACCCATGAGTCATCTACCTACCCTAAGGAATTAGGCTGTGTAAATGTCCTTAAGGTAGTGCCATCCCACCATTGAGAGGTAGGTAGCACCACCGTTGGAGGTGTTCGGGTCAATTCGTTTGTAGGGACAGTGTGGTCACCAGAGCAACAGTAGGACACCTTAGAAGCTACCCTTATGCCATTGATCCTTTTTTATTCCGAGGCAACCGTTTCGAGGCAACTATTCCGAGGCAACCGTTTCGAGGCAACTTGTTTTGAGGCAACGAGATCAATGGACATAAGGACTTACTAAGACGTCCTATACTCGACGACCACGTTTCGAAGGCAAGGCAACAGTGAGGCGTACCCTAAGAGTGGTGTGTGAATTTGTGTGTTGTTTTCAGTTTAGAATTTATCTTTTGATCATGGCATGGTGAACTGCGCATTGTTTTTAATTTAGGCCATACATTCTTTCATGCAATTAAAATTTAAAAGTGCGGAAATTTAAATGCGGAAAGTAAAATCCTACGCTATTACAAGGCGTGGGTCTATACATCGCCAAATTATAAAGACCCGTTTTGAATAAAAATGCGGAAAATAAATAAATTCCTAATTACTATTACATGGCTTGAGCAGTTACATAATATTCACAATAAAATAAGAATAAATGCGCGAAAGGAATAAAAATAGAACGTTCGAGGGCGTTGGACCCTTTTGAAATTAAATTGAATTAAAAGTTAATTAATTATTAATTTACAGGAAATAAATGTTTTTTAGGTTTTTGTTTTTGGTATTTATGAGATAAAGAAATTAAAATTGGAGAGGAACCCTAATTCTAAGTTGTTTTTAATTATTAATGAAAAGTATTAAAGTTTAACCTAATTTACTAAATATTTAATGTACATGTTTATTTACCAAATAAATTAGTAATTAATAATAATAATAATGATGAGAAATTTATTTATTAAAAAGAAAAGGTGAAAAAATATCAAAACCCTAATTTCTCCATATTTTATTTATTTAAGAAAAGATTAAACTTGAAAACCCTAAATTAAACTAAATTAATTATTAAAGTTTATTTACAAAAATAAATTAATGGTGAAATAATAATAATTAAATATATTTTAGTTTCTGATTTTTTATTATGAAAATCAATTTGTGAAATTAAAGAAAACAATTAAAAATAATTAAAAGAATCAAAAGGAAAATCAAATAAAAAATAAACATGATGCAAACCATGGGGGGTGTCTGGCCCTTTTTGGAGGTGTATTGGAAGCAATTTGGCCCAAGAACATGAGGCCTTTGTTGACCTTTCCATCTTGAGTGTTCATCCATTGACTGAGGCATATGGTGAACCTCTTTTGTGGCCACTAGATTGATCATCCTGATTAGGTGGCAAGCCTGAGCGTGAGTGCACATGGTGGACCTGGTGATGGACGCTGCATGGAAACATGTTAAGGAAAAAATTATGAAATATGAGAGGGGACCTGGGAATCGAACCCAGGTCCCAATACCTGCCAGACACCTCAACAACCATCCAGGCTAGCGCGTTTCTTTGTATACATAATGAAGCATGATTATTATATAAAAGAAATAAGCGTTAGTGGTATGAACAAAAATCACGCGCCAGTATTTGAATCATCCTATAGCATCAGGCCACGTCCTTCGTCTTCATTATTTTTTCTGCAATTATCAAACAAATAGCGGGGGTTTTAAACCCCCACTAAATAGAAACTATGAAAATAGCGAATAGAACATGAACAAATATAAAAAGGGCGCGAGGTCATGGTTTGCTTCGTCTTCATGTCACAAATTCAATGGTACCAGTTTGAAAGTCTAATTTTTCCATATGTGTAAAGCCCCAAATTAGAGCTTCTGAAACCCTAGAAAACGTTAATGGCAATTCTCGTTTCAAACATTGTTAGGACAATTAAGTATTACCAACAGCTTCAGAGCATCAATATTAGTGTAAATCCACAAATGAAATTCATGAACAATGCATGAAAAGTAAAACACGATTATGGAAAAGTTTGTGAAAAATGTGATTCGGTTCTACCAATTCTTGGGGTCTATGGATCTGTTCTTGATTGCAAATGCTTCCTGGATGTCTTGGCAACGTATTAGAATGCTTTTGGAGCTTTGAATTGTCCTCTAACTGGGATTTCAGTTTCCAACTTTTGGTGAAAATTTGGCAATTTGGTATGCAGCCTGTGTGCAGTTTTTCGTGTCCCTGAGCATTAGGTTAGCTTGTGCCTTTGTACATGAAGCAAATTAGGTTAAAAAACCAAGCCCAATGTCCATGTATTCATGTTTTGAATATTTGATTTTTCATATCTTTTTTTCAATCTTTTTGCCATGGAAATTTGCCAAATAGGGATGATCTTGTCCCCTTGAGATAGTGCACGAAATCTTTTGCATATGTGGAAGATATTTGCTGCACAAAAAAGATTTAAAAACATGATTTGGTATTTTTCTTATATTTAAATTTAATTAAATGAATTAATGATGATAAAAATTCAAATAATTAATCAAAAATAAGAAAATAACTCCCTTTGAGCTTAATGGGTCGTGCATAGCCTTTGGGTAATGATTCATGGAAGAATTTGTGGCCCATTAGCAATTTTGAAGCTTTTGAAGCAAAGTTGACTTTTCAAAATTCCCAAAACTTTTCTCAACTTCTACAAGGCATATCTTGCTCAATTTTTAAGTTATGATCATGTTCTTGGACACTTTGGAAAGGTCTTGAAGTCCTCTAACCAATGCCTTTGGTCCCATGTCATTTTGATTTACCAATCTAAAGTTATGGTCTTTGACTTAAAGTGCCTTTTTGTTGTCTTTTGAAAATGACCTATAATGTTGAAATTGATAACTTTTTTGTGAGAGCATTACTTGGACTTTAAGTGTGAAGATGAATTGTAGGAAATGTCATTATCTTCAAAATGAGCTTTGGATGGAATTTTTCTGATAAACCATGAGGAAGTTATGCCCTGGTCAATTTGCAGTTGACTTTTTCAACTGTCCAAAAATAGAAACTTTTGCATCTTGAGACTTTTTGAGCCATACTTTGAAAATCATGATCAAGAATTGATCAAATGATGTTTATGGCTTCAAAATAAGATGTTGACCAAATTTTTTGACTTTTGACTGTCAAATGACCATTTTGCCCCTGCAGTTGACTGTGAAGCATTTAGGGTTTTTGACTGTGCAATTTGATGCTGTGAGTCTTGAAACTTGGCATATAGATGCTTGACAATGTATGTAGGCATGTGGGACTTGATTAGACATTTGAAAACTTCACTTTCCTTGCAAGAACCAAAACCCTAATTTTGACTGTGTTAGGAGGCAATTGGACTGTGCAATCCTTGAGAGATTTTGAACCTTGATCTTGGCAAATCTTGAAGAATATGGGAGGGCAAATTTTGGGGTACAACAATTAGCAATGTTGCAAGGTATCTTAGCATTCTTTTTAAGGGACTAAGATCATTTGTAAGGCAACTTAGATAGCGTTATCGAGGGACTATGATCTTGTATTTGCTTGTTTTGGCTAAGATACCTTACATGCGTAATATGGTCATTTGTAAGGCAACAAAGTGGATTTACCCTAAGGGTGTATGTGTGAAAATGTGTTGATTTACATGCATTGATTTGTCTTTGAATTAGGGTTTTCTATTTGATTGATTTTATTCTTTCGATACAAACCCTAATTACTAGCATTTGTATATAAAGCGATAAATTGCGGAATTTTAAAGTTACTAAGCTATTACAACATTTGTGGGGAGGGGTGGACAAATTGAAATGGGGATTGCAAAAAATATAAACCTAGTTAGTCTATTACAACCATATTGAATTTATACAATAATTGAAATAAATAAATGTACAAAAATAAATATGCAAGAATGTAAATGCAAAGAAAATGGATCTTTTTGTTTGGATTTTTTATGAGAAAGAGGGAAATTGCTTTAACCTAATTAATTTAAAGAAAATAATTAATTAAGTTTAAATTTATTAAGAAAAGATTTTTGAATAAAAACCCTAATTCTATTTAGTTGATTAAAAGAAAATAAGTTTAGAAAAAAGTATTTTTTTGGTATTTTTGTCTTGAAAATATTTATGGCATCATGAAATATTTTTAGTCTATTTTAAATAAAAAATAATATATTTTAATAGGTGTAAAAGAAAAATAAATGTTAACCTAGTTTTAATTAAATTTACAAGGTGATTTGTAAAAAATAAATAAAGTATAGTTAAGAAAAATATTTTTTTGGTGAGAAAAAAAACTAAATTAAAATGAAGATAATTTTTTTTAATATTTTTTTTATGATTTTTAATATTAGTGAAAAATTATTAAGAAAAAACAAATAAAATAAAAATAAGAAAATAAAATAAATTGGGCCAGGGGTGCATAAGCAGGCAGGGAGGTCAGCTAGCAAATAAAAAAAAACAATACCAGGCCCAAAGGGCCCAACGTCTGCAAAAAAAATGTTAGAAAGTCAAAAATTTGAAAAATGGGCAAAATGGTACCACTGGGGCTCGAACCCAAGTCCCATAGATTAACAGGCGCGCACTTTACCACTGGGGTGACTATACATCCGTTCATATAAACAAAACAATAAATATGTAAGGCAAATCAAGTCCTGATGACTTCATCTTCAACCTCCAGCTGGTGTACCTGTAACTTCTTCATTTCTCAACAAAAATGGAACATGACAAAATGAAAGTTGTTGCATTCTTCCTCACGAATTTAACCATGTAAATAACTAAAGCTAAAAGTCAAAGCTAAATGAGAATTTCTCTGGCCCTAATTTGAACCCTAAAATTTTCAGAAACTTCAACTCTAAAATTCTCTAAGCTCAGGCCATGTAAATGCAAACTATGGATATGTACAGCTTCGTGGAAATGAGGTCTACATTTTATCTTCACAAATGCAAGCCTAAGAATGCCTAAGTAATGAGATAGAAGTTCAAGAAAAATACCTCAAAACTGGAAATCGTGAAATGCAAATGAGCTTGATTCAAAGTGCTGCAAGGATCAGGTTAGCTTCCTTGAGGTCCCAGGAAGCTAATGCAATGATTAGCTTGAGCTGAAAGTGGCTAAGGAGCTCTGGAGAAGTCAAGTTGCAGACCCCTGTTTTTGAAAATGGAACTTGATGATGGAGGTGCTACAGTTGGGAAAATGGACTTTGGATGGTTTGTATTTGATGTTTAGAAGCTTTTGGAAGTGAAAGGCCAAAGAACGCATAAGGAGATTTGGAGTTTGGTATGTAAAGTCAGAATTTGCACAACAATGGTGTTTTGAGACAATTTCTGGCTAGATGGAGTTTGAGTGAGTTTAAGGGTCTTCAAGCTCGTGTCCTATCTCACAAATAGTGCTTCTATTTATAAGCAACAAGTTTGGAGACTTGTTGTTGATCAGAATTTGAATTTGCATCCTTAAGCTAAACATGTGATTTTTTGACAAAAAAAGTTTCAAAGTCTTGTGTACTTGCTAAGATAGAGTGGTTATGATTTAAATAAGCTTGCTTCTGACTTTGTGGATGGAGTGTGATAGAGGCAACAAGTTAGAGGCTCAATGTGAACTTTATGCAAAAAGCTTGCTTTACAAGAATGGTATTGTTAACTTTCTTCCCAAAATGGCAATGTGAATTGGATAAAGCTTAAACTACTTGGATTATAGCTCAAAAGTTTGTGTAATCCATTAATTATGGAGTGAGAAAAAAGTTTGAGTCATGCAAAGCAAAGATTATGCAGCCTAACATTGAAATTGCATTTGTGTTCATCATGAAAATGACCTATAATTCAAGTGACAAAACACCAACTTCATCTCTTCGATTCTCCCTACTCAAGAATGATCTCAAGGAGTTCTTTGACATTTTGGAAAGCTTGAAATATTCTATACAACTCATATTTGAATTGATTTTGAAGATTCCCCTTGTAACTATGTGAAATATTGCCATGAAGTTAGGTCAAAAATCTGCCTAATTAGGGAAAAATTCCACTAAGTCTTTTTTAGTTCATGAGCATGTATTCATAAAATTATAACTTGAGATCCAAGCAATTTTAGGAGAAGTTGTGTGTAGAAAAGTTTTAGATTTCATGGAGATCTACAACTTTCATGTTGGAAGTTTCCTCTGAATCATCTTGCATCATAATGAAAAAATTGCTCAAAGTTATGAAAAAATAAGAAATTTTTGACACTTAGAAAAATTTCTAAGTTTAGAAATTTTGACTTTTCAAAATGAAATCTTGATTTCTTGATGAATAAGTTTCCTATTTTGACATGTTTTGATGAATTGTGATCTTTGGTGTTTAAATTTGACCAAAAAGTCAAAGTTTGAATTTTCAGTATACAGTTGACTTTTGACTACTTGACTGCAAAATTCATCTATCAATCTAATGGATTTGCAATGTTTTGAATCATGTCATTAGATCAAAATGATTCAATTGGACTCTTGAGATCATGACTTAAACCAATTGACCATTTTCTAGGTCAAAAATCAGAAATTTCCCTTTCCCAGTCAAAACCCTAATTTTGACCATTTTGCCCTTTTGGAGATTTGATCAAATTTCTTGAGGAATTGTGGTCCAAACTTGATCAAATGATACATATGGGTTTAAAATGTTGAAGTGGATAAAAAATTATGAAGTTTGACTATAAATTGGCCATGGTTGACTTTATTCCCAATACAACTGATTTTTAGGTCAACTGCTCAATTGACTGAGCAAAAATATGATCCAAGGCTTGAAACTTGACATGAGTAATCTTGGGGGTCCATAATGATCCATGAAAGTAATATGGGGAATTGGAAGTTCAAAAATCCTTGCGCAAACTCAAACCCTAATTTTGGTAATCAGTGCTTAAGGAGATGTCTTGAGCTGATCAAACCCTTGTGCAGTCTTGAGCCCAAGGAGATCTTGTGAGCAAATTCTTGATAAGTGAGCGGGAAAATTTTGGGGTACAACAGATATATTTAAGTCTTCCAGTTAATGATAGGTAATCAACAGTCCTCTTCTGGATGGATTTACTTCCACAGTTAATAATTGGCAATCAACAGACCTCTTTTGGCTAGATTCACTTCCTCCAGTTAATAACAGGCAACCAAAAGGCATCTTCTAGTTAGGTTTGTTTCCCCAGTGAAGTCACCATCACAAGGCCTCTTCTGGTCAGATTTATTTCTCCCAGTTAAAGATAGGCAAAAAACATCTACAGTTTCAGTATAAATCGACCAAGGATTTATTCTGATACTTCTTCCAGTTTCTACCAACAGTCAGTCTAGATGACATCTATAAGCCCATCTCCAATAAGCTCTTCATAATTTCTCCAAATGGCATCTTTAAGCCCATTCCCGACATAATCAACTAACACATCCTCGAGTGCAAATTTCTAGGCACTCTAGTGTTCAATCATCTTTCACCTTCAAGTCACGAATGGTGGATCCGCCAATCTAACTCTTCAGGTTTAAGAAGATTGAACAGGGGCAGATGTTGTACCCCAAAATTTTCCCTCTCATTTCTCAAGATATTTCCCATAATATCTTCAATAGCTCAAGCTTACACAAGGATTGACTAGGTCAGGACATCTCCTCAACACTGATGCCTCAAATTAGGGTTTGAGTTTTCACAAGGACAATTGGACTTTTAATGCCTCATATGAATTCCATGGATCATTATGGACTTTCAAGATTGCTCATGTCAAGTTTCAAGTCTTGCAGTTCAAGTTTGCTCAGTCAATTGATCAGATGACCTAAAATAAGTTATATTAGGTAAAAAGTTAACTGTGGTCAACTTATAGTCAAACTTCAAGATTTTTGACCCATATCAATATTTTGAACTCATATGTATCATTTCATCAAGTTTGGATCACAATTCACCAAGAAAATTACTCACATCATCAAAAGGGCAAATTGGTCAAAATTAGGGTTTTGACTGAGAAGGCTTGATTTTTGACTTTTGACCTAATATTTGAATTATTGTTTTGAAACATGATATAAAGGATTCAAATTTAACATGTTGATCTAATTTCATGGCTTAAAACATTTCTCAAGATCAATTGATTGATAGTTGAAATTCAGTCAACTGATGAAAAGTCAACTAATACACCAAAAGTCAAACTTTGACTTTTTGATCAAATTTGAGTTTCAAAGATCACATTTCATCAAGACGTTCAAAAATATGAAACTTGATCATCAAGAAATCAAGATGCCAATTTTTCACCAAGATGCAAGATGATTCAAAGGAAATTTTCAACATGAAAGTTTAAGACCTTGATGAGATCTACAACTTTTCTTTACTGGTCAAGTTCTAGAAATGCTTAGATTTTGAGTTAAATATTCACAAATTCATGCACTTTTTATATAAACACTTAGTGAAAATTTGACTAGTTTAGGCAGATTTTTTGACCTAACTTCATGGCAACTTTTCACATAGTTCCAATTGGATTCTTCAAAAATTAAAAACATGAAAGTTGTATATAATTTTCCAAGATTTTCAAAAAGTCCAAGAACTCAATGAGATCATTTTTTATCTAAGAGAATCGGAGAGATGAAGTTAGGGTTTCAAACTTGATTTATAGGTCATTTTTGTGATGAACAAGAATTCAAATATCAAGCTTATGCTGCACAATCTTATTCTTGCAGGCTTCTAACTTATAAGTAACTCCACAATTAATTGTTTACACAATTGATTGAGGTATGATCCAAGTGATTAAGTCATTATCCAAAGCAATTTGCCATTTTTGGAAGAAAGATACCATTCTATTATCATAAAGCAAGCTTTATGCAAAGTCAACTTGTATTGAGCTTTGCACTTGTTCCTTCTGCACAAGCATCCTCTACAAAGTCAGAGAAGTATGTTTAAAGTCGGTAACCACTCTAGATAGCCTTGTACCTTTCCTTGAAACTATACTTGTCAAGCTTGCTTCAAAAACAAGTCAAAATCCCATAACTTGTGATCTTGTGATTCTGACCACCTCAAGTCTCCAAACCTTTTCCTATATATCAAGATACTCTTATGCAACTTAGGACACGAAATTAGAATCCCCCCAAAACTCCCAAACCCCCTCAGACAGAAATTGGCCAAAACTTCCATTTTTGTATCATTTTTGACTTTGCACACCCATCTTCAAATCCACTTGTGCGTTTCTTGGCCAAACCATTCACAAAGCTTCCTTACCTGATATAGAAGCTATCCCAACACCTGTTTCTTGACTATAAATCCATCTTCACTGTTGTGCCCCAAAATTTTCTCTCTCACTTATCAAGAATTTTCTCACAAGATCTCTTTGACTCAAGACTATATTAGGGTTTAACCAGCTCAAGACACCTCCTCATGCACTGATGACCAAAATTAGGGTTTGAGTTTGCACAAGGATTTTTAGACTATCAATGATTCATATGACTTTCAAGGATAATTATGGATCCCTAAGTTTACTCATGTCAAGTTTCAAGCCTTGGATCACACTTTTGATCAGTCAATTGAATAGTTGACCTAAAAATCAACTGTATTAGAGAAAAAGTCAACCATGGCCAATTTACAGTCAAACTTCATAACTTTTGATCCACACCAACATTTTAAACTCATATTTAGCATTTTATCAAGTTTGGACCACAACTCCTCAAGAAATTTGATCAAATCATCAAAAGGGCAAAATGGTCAAAATTAGGGTTTTGACTGAGAAATGGCAATTTCTGGTTTTTGACCTAGAAAATGGTCAATTGAGTTAAGGCATGCTCTTAACAGTCCAATTTCATCATTTTGACCTAATGACATGGTTCAAAACACTACAAGTCCATTGGATTGACAGATGAATTTTTCAGTCAACTGATCAAAAGTCAATTGTATACTGAAAAGTCAAACTTTAACTTTTTGGTCAAAGTCAAGTGCCAAAGGTCATAATTCATCAAAACATGTCAAAATATGAAACTTGTCCATCAAGAAATCAAGGATTTAAGGTTTTTTTTTGAAAAGTTGAAATTTCTTAACTTAGAAATGTTTCTAAGTATAGAAAATTTCTTATTTTTCCTCAACTTTGAGCCAAATTTTCACCATGATTCAAGATGATTCAAAGGAAACTTCCAACATGAAAGTTGTAGATATCCACGAAATCTACAACTTTTATTCACAAAATTCCTCCTAAAAATTCTTGGATCTCAAGATATAATTTTGTGAATACATGCTCGTGAACTAAAAATAACTTAGTGAAATTTTGCCCTAGTTAGGCAGATTTTTGACCTAACTTCATGGAAATTTTTCACATGGTTCCAAGAGGAATTTTCAAAGTAAGTTCAAAGATGAGTTGTATAGCACATTTCAAGCTTTCCAAAATATCCAAGAACTCCTTTAGATCATTCTTGAGTAAGGAGAATCGAAGAGATGAATTTGGTAATTTGTCACTTGGATTTCAAGCCATTTTGTGAAGAACATTGGATCAAATCCTCAAGCATGCTGAACAAATCCTACTTTGCAGGCTTCTAACCTGACCTTCACTCCATAATTAAATGTTTTCACAGCTTTTGGAAGCTTTAAGCCAAGCATTGAATGCATTGTACAAGAATAATTCCATTTTTGGGAGAAAGGCAACATTACCATTTTGGAAAAGCAAGCTTTATGAAAAGTCAGCTTGCATTGAGCCTTGCACTTGTTTTTTATGCACAAACATACTCCACTCAATCATAACAAGTATGTTTAAAGGTCTCATCCCCCCTACAAGCTTGGTACTACACCTTGAAACCATGCTTGCTAGCCTTGCTTCAAAAATAAGTAACCAAGTAAAACATGTGAGTTCTTGAAATCTGAGTTATTACAAGACTTAAGAACTTTTGCTTATAAGTAGACACACTATTTTCAAGTTTAGACGCGAAGGCTAAGACTCAAAAACACTCCCAAACACTTTGCAACTCAGAATCTGCCATAACTTGACAGTTTTGAACCTCACATAGCCATCTCCAAATCCGCTTGTGCGTATTAAGTTTTAACCACCCAAACACTTAATATACATCATATCAAAGTAATCCATGCCCTTGTTCCCTCACTGTAACTCCTCCATCACCATCCACCATTTTCAAATATCAAGCTTGCAGGTTTACTTGAGTAGAGAGATTCAGGGACTTTCAAGACAAAGTAAGGGTTGGAATACACTCAGGGAGGTCCAGGAAAGCTAGACAGATCCTCAGGCCTTCTCGAAACTTGCTCATACTCCATTCACGATTCCAGCTGCAAGACGTAAAAACTCAAACTTCTATCTCTTCATACAAGCATCATTTGATCCTGATTTGTGAAAACAAGATGTAGATATCCTTGCTCTAAAGCTAACCATGTTCATAGTTTCCATTTATATTAACTGTGTATAGAGAATTTTGGATTTGAAATTTCTGTAAAAATTAGGTTTCAAATTAGGGCCAGTAAAATTAGATTTTATCTTTGACTTTTAGTTTACATAAGTTATGTGTTTGAACTCGTGGGAAGAAACACTATAATTTTCATGTTTGAACTTTCCATTTTTATGGAGAAATGAGGAAGATACAAGTGGTCCGACCATGGCTCAAGGTTGAAGATGAAGTTGCCTTCAAGAAGCAATTTCTAATATATATTTGTGGTTTTCTTTATATAAACGGATGTACATCCACCCCAGTGGTAAGGCAGCACGCGTAATTGCTAGAGGTCATGGGTTCGAGCCTCAGCGCGTTGCCTTTTGTATTTTCTCACTTTTTCCCATTTTTTTTGTCCCTTGCAGCGCCGGGCTTCTGTTTCACGGGCCTTTGGATTTTTTTCTAACATTTACACCCTGTTTACTTGTGACACCCCTGACCCATTATCATTTTATTTATTTATTTTATTCTCATTTTATTTTCTTAAATATAATTTTCTTAATATAAAAAATCATAAAAAATATATAAAAATGATATATTTATATTTTGGCTTATTTTATTTTATTTCTCTCACAAAAAAATATTTTTATCTAGTTATATATTATCTATATTTATTAAACCTTGTAAATTAAATTAGAACTAGGTTAATATTTGTTTTTTCTTTATACCCATTAAATATATTATTTTAATATTAAAAAGGACCAAAAATATTTCATAATACTACAATCTATTTTTTTAAAGACAAAAAATATAAAAATACAAAAATACTTTTTCTTTAAAAACTCATGTTCTTTCAATCAAAATAGAATTAGGGTTTTTATTCAAAAAGAATCTTTTCTTAATTAATTTATTTTCTTAATTAATTTAATTTTGATTTATTTATTTCTTTTCTCATTAGGTTTAGGTTAAAACTTTTTCACATAAAAAAACCAAACAAAAATCTTCTTTGCATTTACATATTCTTGCATATTTAATTCATCTTGTATACTATTTATTCCAATTATTTGTACATATTCAATTTGGTTGTAATAGATTAATTAGGTTTATATTATTTCAATCCTCATTCATAAATTGTATACTCCCCTCCTACAAGTGTTGTAATAGCGTAATAATTTTTAATTTCACAATTTATCGCTTTTACATAATATGCTAGTAATTAGGGTTTGTATGGGAAGATAAAAATCAATCAAATAGAAAACCCTAATTCAAGACAAAAACAAGCATGAAAGTGACACACTTGCACACAAATACCCCTAGGGTTATCCCACTTTGTTGCCTTATATAAAATGGCCATATTACGCTCTTAGCAAAAACAAACAAATACAAGATCATAGTTCCTCGATGACGCTATTCAAAGTTGCCTTACAAAATGATCTTAGCCCCTCAAAAAGAATGCTAAGATACCTTGCAACATTGCTAATCATGGTTATACGATAACCCACGCCCGTCCCGTTTACATCCAAAGATAGGGTTGCTTACCAAATCAATGGTAAGACAACAATGTCAAAGGAAAAGAAAATGAACAAGAAAGACATTTGAGTAGGTAGATTGCTCTTAATTACTTGCTCCATTTCAAAACAAATATCCTTGCTATTTTCAAAACAAACACACACATTTTCAAACATCTTACAAAATTTAAAACATTTTCAAAATATCAACATATTTGTATACATTCTTACGAACGAGAATCATTACAAAGATCGCCTAAACAATGGCCTCTTTACAAAATACATTCAAAAACCACACAAAACACAATTTCAAATAAAAGCAAGTGATCTAGCAAGTAACTAAGAGCCCATGGAAAACCATGGATGAAAAGGGTGCTAATACCTTCCCTTTTCATAATCTACCTCCCGAACTCAAGAAACAATCTCAAAGGTCTTTCCTGTGCTTTTTCATCTTTCCTTTTGGATAAAAGAAAAGTCGGTGGCGAGTCTTGCTAAACCGCAACATTTGCGATCAAACGTAAAACACTCAAGTCAGTTCTCCCACTGCATCACATTTACCATCTACCATTTTTAAAAACCAAGCTTGCAGTTTGACTTGAGTAGGGAGATTCAGGGACTTTCAAAGCAAATTAAGGGTTGCAACACACTCAGGGAGGTCCAGGAAAGCTAGACAGATCATTAGGACATCTCAAATGTTGCTTAAACTCCATACACGATTCTCACTTCAAGGTAAGTTTTTCTCAACTATGATATCTTGATACAAACATCTTTTTACATACATTATGGAGTAGAAATGCAGATATCATTGCTCTGAAGCTAATCATGTCCATGGTTTTCATTTATATTGACTGTGCATTGAGAATTTTGGGTTTGAACTTTCTGAAAAATTAGGGTTCAATTTGTTACTAACAGAAATTCATCCTTATCTTTGAGTATTAGCGTAAGTTAGTTACATGGTTGGATTCGTGGTGGAAAATGCACAAATTTCATGTTTACACTTTTGAAAATGGTTGAGAATTAATGAAGTTACAATTTTCAAAATTGTTGGCGCGAGGAAGAAGATTAAGTTGGCCTCCTGACTTGTTTTCAAATATATATTTATGGTTTGTATTAATAAACGGATGTATAGCCACCCCGGTGGTAAAGTGCGCGTTTGTTAACCTTTAGGACTTGGGTTCGAGCCCCAGTGGTCCCCTTTTGGTTTTTTCTTATTATTTCATTACAGATCCAATGCTAGCACCCCCTAGCGCACATGGTACACCCCTCAACTCTCAACCACTTGATCATCGTCAAGCCAGATCCAGCGCACCACATGCCATCCCCATGATGCACCTCCAACAAGCCTTTCACACTGAATCATCAACAGGCGATGGGCTCATTGTTTTGGCTTGAGTTTTTGCTATTTTCTTACCCTCCATTTGCTTTTCACACGCAGGCCCATTTTATTTTTATTTATTTTCTGATTTTTGAAAAAAAAAAAAACTATTGGACCTTTTGCTAAACATTCACACCCTTTTCACTTTCTAACCACCCTGACTTTAATTTTATATTTTATTTCATTTTATTTTTCTTTGTCATTTTTAATATTATTATTATTTTTATTAATAAAAAATAAAAAAAATATATTTTATTTGTTTATTTACATATTTAAAATACTTTTTATTTTATTTCTTTTAAAGATAAAAAAACAAAAAAAAACATTTTCCTAATAAATTTAATTTCCTTTCTTAAATTTAAATAATAATTAGACTCAAGTTTATTTTATTTTCTTTTAACTAAAATTAATTTATAACTTAGGACTTTTAATTAATTAACTTTGTATACTAGTTTAATTAAATTAAAACTATTTTCTACAAAACCCTAAAAAATGCTTTCTTGATTTATTTTATTTTATTTTTCTATTTTAGACTTAGGTTTATTTCTTTAAAATTAAGTTAGACTAGTTAATTGTTTCCTTTTAGTCAAATAGGTCAAAAACGTTTTCTTAACAAAAACACAAACAAAAATCAATTTTATTTTTCATTTACTTTCTTGTACATTTATTCATTTTTGTACATCTATTCATTCTTGTACATTATCATTCATTTAATATGGTTGTAATAGTAATTAGGTTTTATTATTTGCTCCCCGTTTGTAAAATTGTATCCCCATCCCCAAATGATGTAATAGTGTAGTATATTTACATTCCGCAATTTATCGCTTTCTTATAAATGCTAGTAATTAGGGTTTGTATGGCAAAAATAAAATCAATAAAGTAGAAAACCCTAATCCAAAGATAAAATGCATGAAATCAAAACACTTTGCACACTTGCACCTCTAGGGTTAACCTCACTTGTTGCCTTGAAAATAAAGAGTCATGTCCCTCGAACGTGGAATACTTTAGCAATGACCCTCAAATACAAGATCACAGTCCCTCGATGACCCTTTGATGCTGCCTTTGATAAACGATCTTAGACCCTTACAAAATTTGCTAAGGTATCCTACAAGGTTGCTTTCTATGACTATACGATGACTCATGTTTTTCCCTTCATATCCAATGATAGGGCTTCTTATCAATCAATGGTAAGATAGAAATATCAAAGGAGGAAGAAAAGAACTAAGACTTTTTGAGTAGGTAGAAGGTCCACAGTTGCTTGCTCACAACCATGTTCAAAACATCTCTTAAAACACACCAACACTTTCAAATGAAATATTTTCAAAAGTCAACACTTTGTATACATTCTTATAGAGATGAGAATCATTACAAAGTTTGCCTAAATGAAGGAATTTTCAAAAATACTTTCAAAACCCATCACAAACACATTTAAAACAAAGAATTTCAAAGTGAGCTATAAACTAAGATCCCGTAGATAACCACAGATGAAAAGGGTGCTAATACCTTCCTTTTTCATAACCTACCCCCCGAACTCAAGAAAATATCTCAAAAGGTCTTTCCTGTTCTTTTCACCCTTTCCTTTATTGGATAAAAGAAAAGTCGGTGACGTCTCTTGCTATCTGCAAAAATTGCGATCAAACGCAAAAGAACCAAGTCAGTTCTCCTACTGTATTACACCCCCGAACTCAAGAAAATTCTCAAAAGGTCTTTCATGTTATTTTCACCCTTTCCTTTATTGGATAAAAGAAAAGTCAGCGGCGACTCTTGCTATCCGCAACATTTACGATAAAACACAAAACACCCAAGTCAATTCTCCCACTGTATTACAGAACTGGAGACTCTGCTGGGCTATTGTAAAAGTGAGGTTACCTTAAGAGCTATATCACCTTTATTTCTTTACTTGTTTGCCTTGTTTGCTTTACATTTTGGGGTTATGCTTGGGTTTATTTCTTGTATAGATCCTATACCCGGATCTGGGGCATTTTAGGTAAGTAGAAATAGATCATTGGGACTATGCAGCGTAATACCGACATGGTTGAAGCGATGGCTACGTTAGTGTGACACATTTGTTGGTACTGATTTCCCTTGAGTCCAGAAAAGGAGAATACGGGGCCGCTGTGTAGTGTCATGAAGAACTAACTGACTGTAGAACCTTAGTTGAACAACTTGGCCATTAGAAAGTAGTGAGATGCAATACTAAAGTTGGTTGATACTCGATACTACACTCATTGAGATCAAAATTTCGGGATATTTTGGCCACAATTTGGATGCTTGAGCTAAAACAATGCCCTATGAAGAAAGATCAGTGATATTGAGGCTCCTAGAACCCGATTACTTCTTTTATGACAGGTTGAGCCAACTAAAACTTTAAGAGGGTATTTACCTATAAACTCCATGCAAACTTAAACCTAAGACCTTGTGTGCTTTGTTTGTGTATGATTATTTGATCAAGCATAACATCATGACATCATGCCATAGTGTAATACGGTGAGAGAATTGACTTGGTTGTTTTGCGTTTTATCGCAATTGTTTCAGATATCAAGAGTCGCCACCGACTTTTCTTTTATCCAATAAGGAAAGGGTGAAAAGAATATGAAAGACCTTTGAGATATTTTCTTGAGTTCGGGGGGTAGGTTATAAAAAGGGAAGGTGTTAGCACCCTTTTTATCCATAGTTATCTATGGGCTCTTAGTTTCTTTCTAGATCACTTTTGAAATTGCTTTGTTTGAAATGTGTTTGTGGTGAGTTTTGAAAGTATTTTTGAAAAGTGCCTTCGTTTAGGCAAGCTTTGTAATGATTCTCGTCTCTATAAGAATGCATACGGAGTGTTGGACTTTTTGAAAATATTTCATGTTTTGAAAGTGTTTGGTGTGTTTGAAAAGATATTTGTTTTGAAGATAGATTGTGAGCAAGCAACTAAGAATGTTCTACCTACTCAAAAGTCTTTTGTTCATTTATTCCTTCCTTTGATATTGCTATCTTACCATTGATTGGTAAGAATCCTTATCTTTGGATGTAAAGGGACGGGTGTGGGTCATCGTATAGTCATGAATAACAATTTTGTGAGATATATTAGCATTTCTCTTAAGGGACTAAGATCATTTGTAAGACAACATTCAAAGCGTCATCGAGGGACTATGAACTTGTATTTTTTATTATTTTTGCTAAGGTGTCTCACATGCATATTATGATCATTTATTTCTTAAGGCAGCAAGTGGAATTAACCCTGGAGGTGTAAGTGTGCAAGTGTTTATTTTCCATGCATTGTCTTGTCTTGGATTAGGATTTTCTAAGGTTGATTTTTTTCATCTTGCCATACACACCCCAATTACTACCATTTATATGAAAATGATAAATTGCGGAAAATAAATGTTCTACGCTATTACATTATTTGGGGGACGGGCTATACAAATGTACAGGTGGGGATTGCAAGAAATTAAACCTAATTATCTATTACAACCATATTGAATAGCTATGAAGCAAACATGTGAAATATGTAAAAAACAAAAAAAAAACGCAAAAGAAAGAAAGAAAAAAAATCAATCTTTCGACATTATGTGTCGAAGCATGCTTATATGCATCAACACATAATCTTCCTTCGATCCTATAATTCCAAATCAACTCAGTATGAGTTGAAGCATAACGTTATGTGTCGAATCATGATGTAATTTTTCACTCCAACATTGTTTTATGGTATGTACAGGTTAGTTCTTAACGTTATGTATCGAAGCATGCTTATATGCATCGACACATAACCTTCCTTCGACTCTATAATTCCAAATCAACTCAGTATGAGTCGAAGCATAACAGTATTTATTGAATCATGCTGTAATTTTTCACTCCAACATTGTTTTATGGTCTGTACAGGTTAGTTCTTAACATATAATTGACAAGAAAGGATGACAGACAAAAGGTTAGCTTCAAAGGCAATGGTTATTACATGTTATCTTTGAATATGAATCATCAATGATGCTTGAAATGAAGGGTTTAAAGTCAAGAAGAATTACCTTGAAGCTGGAATTTGTGTTTTGATTTAGAGCATATTTCAAGGTGTTGTGATGATCAAAATAGCGTCAATGGGCCTCCAGGAAGCTAATGCAATGCTTAGTTTTGATTGAGAGTTGTTGTATTGTCTTGGAGAAGTCAAGTTGCAAAGTACTGTTTTTTGAGTTTGGAAGATGGTGATAGTGATGTTACAGAAGTCGTTCTTGTGTTTGGACAACTTCTATATGATCTATATGAAGTATTTGGGTGGTTTGTTTGGATAAGATTTGCAAGGTTTGAGAGATTTGAAGATTTTGTTTTCAATGCTCAGAAATGGAGGTTTTATGGACAATTATGGTTTTTTAGAGTATAAGGGGTTTTGAGGATTTTTCAACACATAAGAAATCTGGTCCCTTTAGCTTGTAAATGGTGTCTCTATTTATAGAGAAAAGGTTTGGGAAGTTGAAGTAATCAGATTTGCAAGATAACAAATTATGGTTTGGTTGGAATGTAAATATCAAGTTATGTCAAGTCTTCCATGATCCCAAGATGAAGTGCCAAAGTTGTTGCTATAAAGGGGCTAATTTCCATGATTTATGGTGGAGTATAATCAGAAGTAAGCAAGGTATGGGCTCAAGACAAATTTTGTACCAAAAAGCTTGCTTTTCAAGAATAACAATGGTGCCTTTATGCCATAGATGGAAAGATCTTTTGGGCAATGGCTCAAAAACTTGGGTAATAGCTCAAGAGTAGGTGTAAGCATTAAATTATGGTGAGATTTGCAAGTTAGAAGGCCTGCAACACACGATCATGTAGCATGGCCTATGGATTTGATCAATGTTCTTCAAAATTCTGTCTTCAACTTAATTCCTTCTATAAAGAACTTGAATCTCTGTAGAACTTTGATATTTTTCTTACTCTGGTTTTTGACAAGCATCTTGAATCTCTTAAAGATGTCGAATACTCCGTCCTTTCGTTTTGATCACATAAATCCATAACTTTCAACCAAACTCATCAACAGACAAAACAATATTTGTTTCCACCAATTGTATGTTCTTCAAATGGACCACATTCATCTGAATGTACCACTTTGAGTATGCAAGATGATCTCATTGGCATAGTCGAAATGAAAGATTTTCTGGATTGCTTTCCTACTAAATAAACTTCACAAAGTTTTTTTAGGCATCTCAAGACTTGGAAAACCATATCTTGAGTAATCAGTTGATTAAGTGGTCGAAAGTTAAAATGTCCAAACTTCAAATGCCACAACCAACTATCCTCGTGGTCGAACAATTTTCAAACATTGAACTTCTGTAGAATTGATCATTGTCTTAAATGTCTTGTTTTTCGACAACGGAGATTTTAAGACCAAATTGTTCTTGGTGTCGAACAATCTCAAAACTCCATCTTTCATGACAACTGAGAAACTTTTTTTCGACTAGTTGTCCAACACTTAGCAAGTTGCACTTTATTCCAGGTACATAGAGCACATCTTTAATCATAACTTTTCCTCTATTACTCATTTGAAAGACTATGTCGCCAATACCTTCTTCTTGCAATGAACTATTATCATCAAGTTTTTTGTTAAATTGTAATTCATAGTGTCGAAACTATGTGTGCCGAAGGGTTTAGAGGTGGATCGAAGAAGGTTGCTCGAAGGAAGCCATTGCCCAGTCGAAGCTTGTGGATTGAAGCAAGCATGAAGATATACAACATGTCAGCTATCAATCTGGCGAAGAACCCAATAACACATGTGTTGTACCCCAAAAATTTCCCTCCCATATTTCTCAATACATATCAAGTGAGGTCCTCAAATTGCTCAAAGAAGTCCAAGAGTTGACCAGACAAACTCTCTCCTAGGGCAGTCTATCTCAAATTAGGGTTTCATTTTGCATCAAGATGCTTGAGTCAAAAGGATCTCAAATGCTCACCATTGTCCTAATATTTTGTCAAGACCATCCATGTTAAGTTTCAAGCCTTGTAGAGGAAGTTTGCTCAGTCAACTACTCAAATGCCTGAAAATCGACTATGCTAGGGCAAAAGTCAACTGTGGCCCACATACAGTCAAACTTCAAGATTTTTGGTCAACATTCTCATTTTGAAGTATTATTCATCATTTGATCAAGGGTTGATCATGATTCTTCAAGTATTTCTCACAATTCATCAAAACCAAAAAGTTGCTAAATTAGGGTTTTGTAGGAAAAGTCAACCCAACTTTGACCAAGCATATGCACTCACAAGAAAATATGAATTTGGACATTATAGGTCATTTTGAAAAGTCAACAAAAACACCTTTTGGGTCAAAGCTTCATACATGAACATGGAAGACTCAATTGAGATGATACCAAAAGGGTTGCTTAGAGGACATCCTAATATTTCTAAAAAGTCCAAGAACACATCTCTAGGGTCAAAATTGAAGGAGTTATGCATTGGCCAAGTTGACCTTTTTTGCAAAATTGCCAAAAGTCAAATGTGTCCAAAATTGCATTTTTTGCTAAATGGGCCCAACTTTTTATGCTTGCACTGAGTTTGTAATTTGACCCACTACCCATGAGCCTTTCCACTTGTCATTCTTTTATTTTTTTTATTTATTTTGATTTTATTTCATTTAAATCAAATAAAATCAATATAAAATAATGAAAATATCAAAGATCAATAAAACCTTGAGATTTTGTGCATGATTAGATTCATTATACAGCTGGAGACAAAATCAAATCGTGCAAGGATTTATATGGACACAAAAAGATTGAAATTGCTTGTTTTGGAAAGATTTGGTGCAAGGATTAAATCATTGATCAATCTTCATAATTGGAAAAGATTTGATACAAACTTTAACCCTAATGCACTCTACTATATATAAGGAACAAAAGCAGACTAAAAGAAGAGGCTGGAGGCGTGCAAAGGCAGAGAACCAATTACAAAAATTCAAGGAAAAAAGTGCAAACCAAATTCCAAGTTGCAGGCCATCTCAAGCCGTTCTAACCATACCAATCACTTGATGGACGTCCCAGGATCGTGTTTCAATCGTTAATAAGCCTCCCCACGCTCAGAATCACTCTATAAGGTTCACACAGTTTGCCTCTTTTCTTGAATTCGAATATATTGATTCTGGCATATTTAGCATGCTTGATTGGTATATTTATGATCTTTGAGGTGTTTGCAAGCTAATCACTATACTCAATTGCATTTTTATTGACTGTACATAAAATTGCCATGGCTAGGGTTTGTTCTTCGTTTTTAGGGATTTCTCATACAGGAAAAATTGGACATTGATAATGGTACCATAATGATCGTGAGGTTGAAACGAGTTGATTGGTACCATTGGTTTTCATTTATCACGCACGTACAGGATTTTGGATTGAACAGGGGCTATACCTACGCTTGATGTCTGCAGGTAAAAGTCCTTTTTACCTAAAACGATAGAATCAATAGAAGACAATGGCGTGGCAGTGTGTGAGTGGCTCGTTTGAATTTCCGCGTGTTTTGGGAGGCGTGGCACGTTGTTTGTATTATATTCTATTTATTTCATTATTATCTCAATTGACATGTTAGCGCAGATGGTGAGGATGTTAGCCTTTGATGCACACGTCCTGGGTTCGATCCTAGGCGTGTGCATTTTATTTTCTCAACAATTTCAGGTCAATCCAGTGCTTCCCATCCTCAAGCGTGTTCCATGCACTCTCAACATCAGGCGTCTGATGTAATCCTGGCCAGATCCAATATGCCCATAATGAAGGTCCACCATGTGCCTGAGTCAAGCATGCACACAGGAATGGGTGAAGTCAACAGGGCCAGAGCTTGTTGGGCCAAGAAATTCCAAGCTACACCCCCTTTGCTAAGCAATCAGGCCCATGTTTTCTTTCTTTTCTATTTTATTTCTTTTATTTAAATAATTTTGCTTAATTGTTTTTAATAAAGTTAATCCTTTTTTTTACAAATCATAAAATCAAGAGCTTAAAAAAAATTAGATTTAGGATTTTTTATCAAATTTAATTTAATATTAGTTTAATTTAATTTAGGTAAATTCTAACTTTTTATATATAATTAAAATCAAATTAGAAAAATTAGGGTTAGACTCTTGATTCAATATTTATTTCTTTCTCAAAATAAAAATACAAAAAATAGGTTAATTTAATTATTTTTCTTAAATTAAGATTAATTAGTAATTAGGTTTTTTTATTATTCAATTGAGCTTTATTTTCTCAAAATAGCACAAAAACGACAAAAAAATGATTTTCCCTTTAAATTACAATTAAGGCATAGTTGGGGTCAAAACCCTAATTCTCTTGTTTTCGATTCATCACGCGTGTTTATTATTTTTGCAATATTGATGTAACTGTCCATGGTATGTAATAGTTTAATCTAGGATTTTCTTTTATTTATCGTCTTTTGTGGGTTTTTTTTGGCTATGTAATTAATCCCTACCCCGAAGCCTTGTAATAGCGTAGGTTTAGTTTCTCACATTTTAATTCTCGCAAATATTAACTGTTTAGATGTATGTTGATAGGATTGTATGACAAGATTGCATGATAATTTAAAACAGCTAGAAAAACCTAATGTGCAAAGATAATAACTGAAATCAAATCACTCACACATGTGCACTCCTAGGGTATACTCTCACTTCGGTTGCCTTCGGTAAACGATCATTAAGTATAGGCTGTCTTAGTGGTTGCCCTCCGGTCTAACAAAGATCAAAAGTCCCGTTCGGAAATGTTGCCTCGGAAACGTCGCCTCAAAAATGTTGCTTCGAAGATGATCTTAAGACTTTAGGGTTATTACTAAGACGTCCTAACATTACTTTAGTGATCGTACGTCCCTTACGAATTGACCCTTACAACTCCAACGACGGTGCTACTTATTTCTCAATAGTAGGATAGCATTGTCTAAAGGAAACGAGAATAGAAACGATCCTTTTTTTGAGTAGGTAGATGCTAGTAGGTACTTGCTCAAATCAAACTTTTCACACTTACACTTTTCAAACAATTTTCAAAACAACTTCGTCACACCCTTGAGGACTGATACAAGGGTTATCACGAAGTAAAACATTTTCAAAGCAAGCACACACACAAGCAATTTTAAAAAAGATGAGCAAGTACCTAAGAGTCCATGGAAAACCATGGATAGAAAGGGTGCTAATACCTTCCCTTTCTATAATCTACCCCCCGTACTCAAAATCTCGAAAAAGGATTTTTTCTGTACTTTTTTCCTTTCCGATTGGATGAAATAAAAGTCGGTGGCGACTCTTGCTTACCGCGACATTTTGCGAACATAAAACGCAAAACGCAAACCAGCATTTTCAAAACAGTCGGTTCTGCCACCGTATCACAAAACTGGCGACTCTGCTGGGGACTTAATAAGTGGGGTATACCTTAGGATCTAGTTCATCATAATTGCTTCTATTGATTGTTTTGTTTGCTTTACTTTTAAGGGTTTTGTTTGGGAGTTACTATAGATCCTAACCCGGATCTGGGGACACCTTTTAGGTAAGTAGCAATAGACTGTGAGGGAACTGTACGGTGTAGACCGATACGATTGAAGCAATAGCTACGTTGATGTGGCACATTGGTTGGTAGCGGTATCCCTTATGGAGAAACGAGGAGAATGCGGGGCCGCTGCATGGTGTTGTTAAGCATCAATTGACCTTAGAACCTTTAATTGACCAACTTGGCCATTAGAAAGTAGTGAGATAGTCGGCCTCAGTGTAAAGCTAAGAACTGGTTGATACTCGATGCTACACTCATTAAGACCATACTCTCGAGATAGTTCCGGCCACAAGAAAAGATTGCGTGAGCTGAAACCATGACCGATAGAGGATGGTCAGTGATATTGAGAACCTCTAGAACCCGATTACTTTTGCTAGGACAGGTTGAAACCAACTAAACTTCAAGAGGGTACTACCTTTGACCTCATGCAAGGCTTAAACTTAAGGGCTTTGTGTGACTTGTTTACCTTTGCCCTGCCTGTTATCTGCTATACCTGTTTTTTTATCATGACATCATGCATCATAACATGGCATTCATACTTAATTACACTAACCATTTCAAAGACCAAGGGAATTTATCTTTGTTCTGTTTTGCAGATTATGGCTTCTGTGCGCAGAAATACCATCAGAGTTAACTTTGTGAAAATACCTGCTCAACTTAAAGAGTTAGCCTCAAGAGTTTCTGAGACCTCTATGTTCATTAAGAGACATGGTCAGCTTCTTAGCCTGGTCACCCCAAATCTTGATGAGCAGATGATGAGTGTACTTTTCCAGTTCTTCGATTTTGTGCATCATTGCTTCACCTTTCCAGATTACCAGCTGGTCCCCACCTTGGAAGAGTTCTCTCACCTATTGGGCATATCCATCCTTGAACAGGTACCCTTCATAAGTATGGAAGAGGTTCCTAGACCAGAAGACATTGCCTCAGCTCTGCATTTGAAACGGGCTGATGTAGTATCCAATTGGGAAATACGAAGCGGGGTCGAAGGTTTTCTAGCCAAATTTTTAATGGACCAGGCTCAACTATTCTGGGATAATTTGGATTTTTAGGCTTTCGAAGATATCTTGGCTCTCCTTATCTATGGTCTGGTTCTCTTCCCGAATTCGGGTTCCTTCGTAGATGTGAATGCTGTCAAGATTTTCCTTTCTCGCAATCCTGTGCCTACTCTACTGGGTGATATCTTGCATGCCCTCTATACTCGTACTGTGCGAAGAAGAGGAATTCTTATGTGTTGCATGTCGTTGCTGTCAAGGTGGTTTATTTCGTACCTCCCTAAGTCTGTGCTGAAGAACAAAGAAGGTTTGGGATGGTCCTACATAATAATGTCACTTGCCCATACAGAAATTCTTTGGTGTTCCCGGGCTATGGAAGACACTGTTGTTATTGATCATTGTGGGGGATACCCTAATGTCCCATTGCTTGGAATCATAGGAGGTATAACTTACAATCCTTGTCTAGCTTTGCGACAATTTGGTCGTGCTCGGAGAGATGGTCCCCATGAGCTACTTCTTGAGGATATTGCATTTGACTACAAGGAGGACGTTGAGGAGCACCGCCGGAGGTTTATACGAGCTTGGGGCATTGTGAACAGATATGACCCCCAAGAGTTGGGACAAGGGACTTCCCTTCCTATGCAGCCTTACCTCCAATGGGTCCGAGCTCGTGCCCATAAGCTTGGGATGCCCTATGAAGCCGTATTTCTAGTGATTGTGGAGCCCACTAATGAAGAAGGCGTTCCTTACACAGTTCTTTATCCTTACATGCCCACTGATCCTGGGGAGTTGCAAAGGTCTTGGATTCAGTTGAAAGAGGAGAGGGATACTTACCAGGAGAAGTACCATGATCAAGAAAGGAAGATTTTGAAGCTCACCAGGCAGCTCGAGGAAGAAAGAGTGATCAATGACTACGTCAACACAAAGAGGAAGCGTCCATGGGACTTTTGATTTTGCTTTTTCTAGTTTAGATTTGTTTTCTATTTACTTCTTTGTAACACCTCAAAGGTATTGCTGAACCTTTTACAAGTTAATCTAATAAAGTTTGTTTATTTTTGGTTTGAAAATTTAAATTTCCCAAAGTATTTGAAATCATTACATGCGCATCCCATTATCATGCACACCATTATAGGTACCATTACAGGTTTCTCATCTTCTTCGCTGTTTATTTCAGCAGAAATGTCTTCTGATCAAGCCATCAAAGATCTTCAGGCACAAAACGCCCAATTCCAACAGATGTTCTTAAGCTTGGCTAAAGGGCAAGAGGATTTGAAGACTCCGATTCTGAAAGAGAAGAAGGTTGGTATTCTGAACATGGGTAGAAGATTCAGAGAAAGGATAAGACAATCAGCTGATCTGACCTCCTCATCCAAAGACGAGGAGAACTAAGAAAGGATAAAGGACCCTAGTCTAGCAGTTTCTGATAACGATATGGATTACGATGATGAACAATATCCTCCTGCTGAGGATAGGTACAAGCATCTAGAAGACCGCCTGAGTGCTATGGAGATTCAAAAGATCCCTGGTTTGGATTTCGGAGAGCTGGGACTGGTATGGGGAGTGGTGATCCCTCATAAGTTCAAAGCTCCGGTTTTTGCCAAGTACGATGGAGTATCCTGTCCAAAACTCCATCTCCGCTCGTATGTCAGGAAAATCCAACCCCACAATGCTGATAGAAATTTGTGGGTGCACTTCTTTCAAGATAGTCTGTCAGGGACTCAACTTGAATGGTTTTATCAGTTGGAAGGAGCCAGTGTCCGAAACTGGGAAGACCTTATTGCTGCTTTTTACAAGCAGTATTAGTATAACGCCGACCTTGCTCCCACTCGTACTCAGCTTCAGGGTATGTCTATGGGTGCAAGTGAAGGTTTGAAGGACTATGCTAAAAAATGGAGGGACTTGGCTGGAAGAGTCCAACCCCCTTTGTCTGATAGGGAGTTGGTTGACATGTTTCTAGGGACGCTATCTGGTCCATTTTTCAATCATCTGATCGGCAGTTCGTCATCTGGGTTTACTGATTTAATCTTGACTGGAGAGAGAGTAGAAGCTGGCATTCGAAGTGGTAAGATACAAAAGGATGTTTCGTCAAGTGCAGTAAAGAAGCCTTTCACCGGTAAGAAGGAAGTTAGTGCAGTCTATAGCCCGAGGAGCCAAAGCAGATCTGAACACCGTCAAGAGGTAAATGCTATCGTGATATCAAGACCAACAGTTGCTCCACAACGCAACAATCAGCAAAGGGTAGAAAGACCACAACGGCAGTTTACCCGTATCAACGTGACTTTGGATGAAGTTCTGCCTCATTTGTTAAAATACAACTTGGAAACCTTGAAAGAGGCTCCCAAGAATCCCAACATTGCTTCTCCCAAATACAATCCCAATGCCCGCTGCGCCTATCACTCTGAAAGTCCAGGTCATGATACAAACGATTGCTGGGATCTTAGGAATAAAGTGTAAGATTTGCTGGAAGCTAAAGAGATTGAGTTTGATGCTCCCGAAAAGCCCAACGTTATAACTGCTCCTATGCCCAAGCATGGTCGCGGAGTCAATGTTGTGGACACCGATTTGTTTGCAACCTATGTGGAAGAGATCTCTACTCCTTTGATGACGGTTAAGAATAATTTGTTGTTGGCCGGTTTATTTCCGGGTTGTGGCGAAGGTTGCCACATGTGTTCAATTCTGCCTTCCGGTTGCTGTTTATTGAAGTCAGGTGTTCAGCGCCTGATGGATAATAAGGAAATTTTGTTTGAGAAGACTATGATCCCGTTTGAAGATGTTGCCATTATCACCATTTCCGCCAACCCTTCTAAGGTTTCCTCGAGAAAACCTGTTAGGGTTACACCCATTCCAAGAATTGATCCGTTAATAATCACCGCTCCGGATCCCATCCCATATACCTCAGATAAAGCTATCCCGTGGCATTATGGTGCTGATGTATATTACCATGGTGTTAAACAAGATTTGAGGGCTGAAGAAGCCGATATAGATATCAGTAATATTGTTGGGACAAGCAAGGTCACCAGAAGTGGAAGACTCTTTTCTCCCGAGATCTCCCCTCCGACTGTTCACAAACCTGTTGTCATTCCGTCTGCTAGTACACCAGCTACTGTCCCGGTTCCTACTCCAGTTATCACCCCTATCGCCGAGCCATCTGGGACTCGGAGCAAAGAAATCATAGGTGAGCCTACCCATATGGAGGCACCTAAGAAGATCATTGTAGAAACCTCGAAACAAGAGATAGAGGAAATTTTGAAAATAATCAAGAAAAGCGACTACAACATAGTCGAGCAGCTGGGGCAGACCCCGTCAAAAATATCCATGTTCCTTGTTGTTGTGTTCTAAAGCCCATGCAAAGGCTCTAATTGCATTCCTCAAAACTGCGCATGTGCCGCAGGAAACTTCAGCCGATCAATTCAAAGATTGCGTAGCTAGCCTGACTGTCGACAATGGGTTGGGTTTCTCAGATGCAGATCTGACCGCTAAGGGGAGAAATCATAATGACGCTCTTCACGTCTCAATCGAGTGCAGGGGCACTACTATGGCCCATGTACTGGTGGATACCGGGTCCTCATTGAATGTTTTGCCAAAGAAAGCGTTGAACCGTCTGGATTGTGAAGGTTTGATTCTAAAGTCGAGCAATATTGTGGTCAGGGCTTTCGACGGGTGAAAGAGAATGGTGCACGGGGAGGTGGACATCCTTGTCAAGGTGGGTTCTCAGACCTTTGGGTCCACTTTCTACGTGATGGATATTAGACCATCATATTCTTGCTTGCTGGGTCATCCTTGGATTCATAAGGCTGGGGCAGTGACTTCCACGTTCCATCAAATGCTGAAATATCTGGTAAAGGGAAAGATTGTCATGGTACAAGGTGAAGAGGAGTATATGGTGAGTCATCTCAATTCCTTTCGCTACATGGAGATGGATGGGGAATTCATCGAAATGCCTTATCAAAATTTCGAAGAAGTCCCTCAGACTTTGGCATCAACTGAAGTTGCCGCCAGCAAAACTCCGATGAAGATGGCTTCACTCAAGGATGCCAGGGCTGTAGTTGAAGAAGGTGGGTGTACCAATTGGGGTCAGCTCCCTGATTTCACTCACAAAACTGACATGTTTGGTTTGGGCTTTACTATAGGGGCTCAAAGGGTTGTTAGGCGCGTGCGGATTGGAAGACCTCCTCTGCACATCTGCAATCAGGGAGTTAATGCAATTGAAGATGGTGAAGAGGATTCAGACATCGACAACTGGATCTACCCTACAACCAATGGTGGACTAAACAACTGGACAGCGAAGGACTTCATACATGTTTCTTTTATTCCGCAGTAATTGACTTTTTGTTTTAAGATTTGTAATAAATAGTTTGAAAATTTACGGCCCGGTGCCTTACCCGAGGCACCTTGGCTTTGCTTGTGAGGGCTTATTATTTGGCATTTCATATATCATTAATAAAACATTGGACGTTTCTTGCATTACAAATTTTGTGCTCCTTGTTTTTCTTTTTTGTGTCTCTCACTTTATCAAAGCAGCTATTCTCTTACACACACTCACGTATCATAATGCAGATCCATATCCACTCTGGATCCCATTGATAACAACTCTGTTACTGCCATTTATGACTTCAAAAATTCGATCAACCAAGCTGAGGACGAAGGTGAGGATGATTGTGAGGTGCCTGGAGAACTTGCTAGACTGTTACTGCAGGAAGAAAGGGCCATACAGCCTCATGAAGAGCCAGTTGAGTCAGTGAATTTGGGTACAGAAAAAGACAGGAAAGAGGTTAAGATAGGTGCGAATCTGGAGCTTAGTATCAAGCAACGGTTGATACAAATGCTACGTGACTATCTTGAGATCTTTTCCTGGTCCTACGAAGATATGCCTGGTTTGGACACTGATATTGTGGTACACCGCCTGCCGACTAAAGAAGACTTCCCTCCGGTAAAGCAGAAGGTCCGCCGTATGCACCCTGAAATGTCAGAGAAAATCAAGGCATAGGTCATGAAACAGTTCGACGCGGGGTTCTTAGCTATCACCTCTTATCCGCAGTGGGTTGCCGACGTTGTTCCGGTACCTAAGAAGGATGGTAAGGTACGGATGTGTGTGGACTACAGAGATCTGAACAGGGAAAGCCCCAAGGATGATTTCCCACTTCCTCACATCGATGTTCTAGTCGACAACACCGCGCAGCACAAGATCTTCTCCTTCATGGATGGTTTTTCTGGCTACAACCAGATCAAGATGGCTCCTGAAGACATGGAGAAGACAACCTTCATTACACAGTGGGGAACCTGGTAATGCCTTTCGGGTTGAAGAATGCTGGGGCATCTTATCAGCGCGCCATGGTTGCTTTGTTCCATGACATGATTCACCATGAGATCGAGGTTTATGTTGATGATATGATAGCCAGGTCTCAGATTGAGGAAGAACACCTAGATCATCTCTAGAAATTATTGAACAGGTTGAAGATGTATAAGCTGAGGTTAAACCCGAACAAGTGCACCTTCGGGGTAAGGTCCGGTAAGTTGCTGGGTTTCGTCGTTAGTGATAAGGGTATCCAGGTGGACCCTACCAAGGTAAAAGCCATACAAGAGATGCCGGATCCCCGCACAGAAAAAGAAGTCAGAGGTTTCTTGGGACGTCTAAATTACATCGCCAGGTTCATTTCACAGATGACGCTACTTGTGAGCCAATCTTTAAGCTGCTGAAGAAAGATCAAGTGGTAAAATGGAATGATGAATGTCAGACCGCTTTCGAAAGAATCAAGGAATACCTCAAAGAGCCACCAGTTCTGATGCCTCCAATTGAAGGAAGACCTTTGATCTTATACTTGATAGTACTGGATAGTTCAATGGGGTGTGTGCTGGGGCAGCATGACGAGTCTGGCCGAAAAGAGCATGCTATTTACTACCTTAGCAAAAAGTTTACCGACTGTGAGACCCGATACTTATTGCTTGAGAAAACTTGATGCACTTTGGCATGGGCTGCTCGCCGACTGAGACAGTATATGCTAACTCACACCACCTTATTGATATCAAATATGGATCCAATCAAGTATTTCGAGAACCCCGCTCTCTCCGGAAGGATAGCAAGATGGTAAATGATCTTAACTGAGTATGACATTCAATACACAACCCAAAAAGCAATCAAGGGGAGTGTATTGGTGGATCATTTGGCGCATCAGGCCGTGGATGACTACCAATCCATGAATTTTGAGTTCTCGGATGAGAACATCATGTTGGTAACCGACTGTGAAGAACCTGGACCGGATGAAGGACCTAAAGAAGGATCCCGATGGTCTATGTATTTTGATGGAGCATCAAACACATTGGGTAATGGCATTGGCGCTGTAATTATATCTCCTGAGGGCTGTCATACTCCGTTCACCGCCTGATTATGCTTTAACTGCACTAACAATATGGCGCAGTATGAAGCGTGTATCCTGGGTCTTCGAGCTGCTATTGATCTGAGGATTAGGTTCTTAAGTGTATTCGGAGATTCTGCTCTGGTGATCAGTCGGATCAAAGGTGAGTGGGATACAAAGCACCCGAATCTTATTCCTTACAGAGAATAGGTACTGACATTGCTCCCGCACTTTGAGGAGATAACCTTTGAACATTTCCCAAGAGAGGAGAATCAGTTAGCAGATGCGCTAGCTACCATGTCTTCTATGTTCAAGGTCAGGTGGGACAATGAAGCTCCCCAGATTACCATTGAGAGGTTGGACGAACCCGCACATTGCTGTGACATCGAGACTGAAGAGGTAGCAGATAAACCCTGGTTTTACGAAGTAAAAAGGTATCTTGAGACTCAAGAGTACCCTGAGGGTTCATCTGTTAATGATAAGAAGTTCTTGAGAAGGTTTCATGCGAAGTTCTTCATCAGTAATGGTGTCCTCTATAAACGTAACCTTGATTCGACCTTACTGCGGTTCATGGACAAGAGCGAGGCAGAAAGGATCATGGCAGAGCTACATGAAGGTACCTTCGGAACTCATTCTAGTGGACATACCATGGCAAAGAAGATCCTACGGGCAGGATATTATTGGTCCACTATGGAAGCCGATTGTTATCAGCACTCTCGGACCTGTCATAAGTGCCAAGTCTATGCTGATAAGGTACATGTACCTTCAGTTCCTCTAAATGTTTTGACAGCTCCTTGGCCTTTCGCAATGTGGGGCATCGATATGATAGGTGAGATCAGACCTAATGCGTCTAACGGGCATCGTTTCATTCTGGTGGCTATTTATTACTTTACAAAGTGGGTCGAGGCAACTTCCTTTGCTACAGTAACCAAGAACGTCGTGGCGCGGTTTATCTGACACAATCTGATATGTCGGTATGGTGTGCTAGAGAGAATTATTACTGACAATGGTACAAATCTCAATAATACAATGATCACCGAGCTCTGCAAACAGTTTAAGATACAACATCATAACTCTTCTCCCTACCCGCCAAAGATGAATGGGGCTGTTGAAGCAGCTAACAAGAACATCAAGAAGATTGTGCAGAAGATGACGGCGACATACAAAGACTGGCACGAGATGTTACCATTCGCTCTTCATGGGTACCGTACCTCAGCACGGACGTCGACAGGGGAAACACCTTACTCTCTGGTTTATGGCATGGAGGCAGTCCTACCCATCGAAGTCCAGATACCCTCTCTCAGGATTATAAAAGGATGCGGGTTTGAGCGAAGACGACTGGATCCAGACCCGACTTGATCAGCTGAATCTAATTGATGAAAAGAGGCTTACTACTATTTGTCATGGTCAGACGTATCAAAAGCGAATGATTAAGGCATTTAACAATAAAGTCAGACGCCAAGAATATCAAGTCGGGGATCTGGTGATCAAACGCATCATACTACCGCAAGGTGATCCCAGGGGCAAATGGACCCCCACATACGAAGGGCCATTTGTGGTTAAGAACATTTTCTCGGGAGGAGCTATGATTCTAACCACCATGGATGGTGACGCCCTTCCTCACCCCGTCAATACAGACATAGTGAAAAGATACTACGCATAATCAAAGACCCGCTAGGTTGACTTGCTTAGGCAAAAATAAGGGCTTCCCGGCGAACCAAAAGGGTTCAGGCAAAAGTAAGGGATGAAAATGAAAAAAAAACTGTACACCCGGCAAGTCAAAAACCTGAAAAGGCGACTTGGGCAAAAAAGGGTATCCCGGTGGACCGAAAACCCAAAAGGGCGGTCCAGGAAAAAATTAGGGATCAAAGTGTAACACTATGTCTCATTGGATCATCTTGCAACCAGGCTTCGGTATAGATTATCAAGCTCAGACGGCGCCAATCAATCTGATCCACCTTCGACCAAGCAACAAAGTGATGAGACGCTCGAAGATATAAGGGCAATAGCAGAGTTGGAACCCAGTGGGATTATTTCATATATCTGTTTTTCTTTCTTTTTCACAAATTGTATAATTTCAATCCTTCGGCGGCGTTCTCTTACTAAGACGTCAGCCTCTTGTATAAAACTCCTATTACAGGCCAACTTCAAAAATCAATACAATTCATTTTCACAAGAAATTTCAAACTTGTTTTTCTTTTTCTGTTTTGTTTTGCAAAAAACGTCCAATGATTCATTGTTGATATATGCATTTGAGAATAATTGTTGCTCATAAATGTTTACATGAAAAAACAAAAGACAATTACTCGTAATTCCAGGAACAGGGAAAACAAGAAGTGCCCAAACCTTACAGTTACTCTACCCATTAGGTACCGGGATAGAGCCAGCTTGAGAACATGAGTAGTGGTACATACACTCCCCACAGGGTAAGAAGTATCCAAAGACAGTGGTGTTAACTCTCCCAACAGAGCATAACTCTCCCTAGTTAAGGTTCACATTTTCAAGTGAGTCAGTAAATTTCTTCCCCAAGCAGAGTTTATTTCTCTCACAAGCGGAATTTCAATCTCCGACAGAATACATTATCACCAGCAACGAAATTCATCCCCAGCTGAGTTTATTTCTCCAGATCAGCATGATCCATCAACGGAGTATCTCCTCTCCGACAGAGTTATTCCCCGCAGAGATATCCTCAGACCGAGTCTCGTCCGGTAGAATATTTACCAGCCAAGGGGAAAATCCCCAGCACGGTCATCTTGGTTCATCATCCCCAACAGAGGTGGATGAACTATGGTTTTCATGGCAATCAAGGATTTATGTTCCCCGATTCCGATTATCACGTCAGCATTTCATGTTCATACATCATGACATATGCATACACCACACATAACATGGTCTCATTTATTTTGAGAACGTCAACACACAATGCATCTCATGCATCACATATAACTAACCCTATATTTATTTCAGGAAAGACATTGTTATCAACAATTTCCAGCAAGCCCATGATCAACACTCGAAGCTAAACAGAGTAATCATCGGCGCAACAAAAGCATACCTACTACCCAGGCTATCATATCGAAGAAACCCTACTATCCAGGTTCCTTCTCACAACCCTACTACCCAGGATCTCATATCGAAGAAACCCTACTATCTAGGTTCCTTCTCACAACCCTACTACCAGGCTCTCATATCGAAGAAACCCTACTATCAGGGTTCCTTCTCACAACCCTACTACCCAGGCTCTCATATCAAAGAAACCCTACTATCCAGGTTCCTTCTCACAACCCTACTACCCAGGCTATCATATTGAAGAAACCCTACTATCCAGGTTCCTTCTCACAGCCCTACTATCCAGGCTCTCATATCGAAGAAACCCTACTATCCAGGTTCCTTCTCACAACCCTACTATCCAGGTTCCTTCCCATAACCTTACTATCCGGGTTTTCTTCCTCTATTATCCCCAGACAACAGTCCATAACATTGTAAGACCGGGACTCGATCAAACACAATTGATTTCACATTCCCCCAGAAAGTCGCGGTGCAGCATATACCCCGACCGAACACAAGATCACTCCCGCTTCCCAAACTGGAATCATTCCCCAGTAGAGCAAGGGACAACTGAAGCTCCTAAAACTCTATTTCTCTCAAGACAGAGACCACCATTCCCCAGCAAAGTCCTCCTCAACGACAGGTACACGGGTTCTTGCAAAGGAATCTCTTATGCGACCGACACTCCTCCAAATGGCATCTGTAAGCCCATTCCCGACATTGCAAGACAAGTATCACTTCATGCGAGTGCAAATTTCTGGGCACTCTAGTGTTCAATCATCTTCCACCTTCAGATCACGAAAGGCAGACGAGCCAATCTACATCTTCAGGTTTAAGAAGATTGAACAGGGGCAGCTGTTGTACCCCAAAATTTTCCCTCCCATATTTCTCAATACATATCAAGTGAGGTCCTCAAATTTCTCAAAGAAGTCCAAGAGTTGATAAGACAAACTCTCTCCTAGGGCAGTTGTGATACGGT
This sequence comes from Vicia faba, assembly GCA_948472305.1. NCBI lineage: Eukaryota > Viridiplantae > Streptophyta > Magnoliopsida > Fabales > Fabaceae > Vicia > Vicia faba. Next base: position 712,362,565 of record OX451738.1, read on the forward strand.
GGCCAGAACCGGGACGTGTTTTTAGGAATGCTGGTTTGCGTTTTGCGTTTTTTGTTCGCAAAATGTCGCGGTAAGTAAGAGTCGCCACCAACTTTTATTTTATCCAACAGGAAAGGAAAAAAGCACAGAAAAATTCCTTTTTCGAGATTTTCTGAGTACGGGGGGTAGATTATAGAAAGGGAAGGTATTAACACCCTTTCTATCCGTAGTTATCTACGGGCTCTTAGGTACTTGCTCATCATTTTCAAAATTGTTTTCTTTGTGTTTGTGTGATTTGAAAAGTTTTTGTTTTGACTTCGATTTAACTCTTAATTCTGTCTTCAAGAGTGTAAGGAAGTGTTTTTGAAAACTTTGTTTGTAAAGGAGTGTAAGTGTGAAAAAGGTTTGTTTTGTTTGAGCAAGTACTTAAGAACTAATCTACCTACTCGAAAAAAGAACCGTTCTGTATTTGTTTCCTTTAGACAGTGATATCCCACTATTAGTGAGTAGGTAGCACCGTCGTTGGAGTTTTGAGGGTCAATTCGAAAGGTACGTTCGGTCACTAAAGCAATGTTAAGACGTCTTAGTAATAACCCTAATGTCTTAGATCAATTATCCGAGGCAACAATATCCGAGGCAACCTTTCCGGGGAAACTTTGATCTTTGGACAAAAGGACGACCACTAAAGCATCCTATACTCAATGACCATTCACCGAAGGCAACCAAGTGAGAGTGTACCCTAGGAGTGCGCATGTGCGAGTGATTCAATTTCAGATTATTTATCTTTGCACATGTTAGGATTATCTAACTGTTTTAAAGTTTTTCACATACATTCTTGTCATGCATCCTAATATCATACATCTAGCAGTTAAATATTTGCGGAATTTAAAATACGGAAATTAAACTACGCTATTACAAGGCTTCGGATATTTACATAGCCAAAAACAAACCCTTGAAAAGTAAAGCGATAAATGAAAATAAAGTCCTAATTAAAACTGTTACACCTTGTGAGCAGTTGCAATAATAGGGTAATAAAATAAAACACGCGATGAAAATTAGAACGAATGCGAACTAGGGTTTTGACCCTTCTATCCTAATTAAAAGAGAAAATGTTTTTGTTGTTTTTAATAAACGAATTAAGTTTTCTAAATTAAATACAAAAATTAATTAGTTAATTAATCAATTAATGAAAATAATGACATGGCCTATTTTTGTGTTTTTGTTATTTTTAGAAAAAAGAAAATATAATTAAATTTGGAATAAAAACCTAATTGTTCTAATTACTTTTAAATTTATTTAAAAAAAGAATTAAAGTTATCTAAATTAACAACCTAATTAAATTAATTAATTTTTTTGATAAAAAAAAATATAAACCTAATTTGTGGAAAGTATTATTTTTTATGATTTTTTGATAAAAGAAAATAATTAATTGTTAGTAAAATAAATAAATAAAATTAAATAAAACAAATAAAAAAAGAATAGAGAAAAAGATTTGGGCCTGAATTTAGCAGTTTGGGGGGGGGGGGGGGGGGAGGGAGGTTGAGAAGCAGTTTTGGGCCCAATAATTTGAAGTCTACGTTTGACTTCTATGATTTCCTGCCATGCGTTGACTGGGCCTCATGGTTCACCTTCAGATGATGGCCATCAGATTTGGCCATCTGGAGATCCAAGGGCTAGATCTTGAGAGTCTATGGTGGGTCTTGGACTTGTGTACGCATCTGAACCTGAAGAGAAAAATAATATGCAAGCAAAGGGGGGACCTGGGATTTGAACCCAGGTCCTGAAGCAATTACCATGCACTCCACTACCACTGCGCCAACTGTTCTTGTTTGTACATAAAATAAGTAATAATAATAATATACAAAATAAAGGAAATTAGTGGAGAACCAAGAAAACGCGCGCCAGGTGTTAAATAAGCCAATGGAAAGGTGACACGCAGGTCATCCCTGACCTCGCTCCGTTGGTAAAAGTGGAAAACTTTTACCTACGGACATATATCCGTTTCTATATCCCTGTCATTCCTCAAAATCAAGCATGGGTAAGATAAATCAAAACTAAAGCCATGAATGACTTCGTCTGGACCTGCTGAGTTCAATGATGGCCCTTTCCTGGCCTAATTTTGTCTATATGATGAAATCCCAAATCGAGCAATGAAACCCTAACAATGGCACATTCCAATACAAGCCATGAGAATGCAATCAAATAGTACAGAAAGCATGCAAATGTGTTAAGGAGTAAAAATGTATAATTATTTCATGCTATAAGGGCCAAAATCACACGATTCGGTTTCAAGAAATAACCAAAACCGTGGATGACTTACAGCGTGTTTTAGTACTGGAAAAGACTGGTTCTTGATCGATTTTGCTTGCCTACACTCCCAGGAAGTGATTGGGATAGCTAGAATGCCTTGAGGATGCTTGGAACCATGAATTCGATCCAGCACTTTTGTTGTGATTTTTCAAGTTCTGTTCTTGATGCTGCGCCTCCTTCTCTAGCCTCTTTTGGTCTGCCTCGCTTCTATATGTATCAAGGACTGAATTAGGGTTGAAAGAATATACTCAATCTTCCTCCATCAATGTCTTGATTCTTGATTTGATTCACATTGAATATCGTTCCAAAAATAGCCTAATTCAATCTTTTTGTCCACACCATGCCTTTACACGAATTTGAATACTTGCCAACTGGATTTGAGACCTGAAACAAGTACAAAATCTTGGGTTTTCAATGCTTTAGATTTTTTCATGATTTATTTTGATTAAAATTGATTTAATTCAAATAAAAATCAAGATAAATAATAAAAATAAGATAATGACAAGTGGCAAAGGCTAGGGCTCGTGGACCATGTTTCCAACTTGAAACAAGTGAAAAAGATTGGGCCCATTTGGCAAAAATTGAAGTTTTAGGCATAGTTGACTTTTGACAATTTTGCAAAAAAGGTAAACTTCACCAATGCATAAATTCCTCAATTTTGACTCTTTGAAGTTGTTCTCGGACTTTTTAGAAAGCTTGAGATGTTCTCTAAGCAACCCTTTTGGTCTCATCTTAATTTGATATTCCATGCTCATGTATGAAGCTTTGACAAAAAAGGTGTTTTTGTTGACTTTTCAAAATGACCTATAATGTCCAAATTCATAACTTCTTGTGAGTGCATATTTTGAACTTGGGAGCTGAAGATGGATTGTAGAGAATGTCATCCTCTTAAAAATTAGATTTGGATGGGTCATTTCTCATAAAGTATGAGAAAGTTATGCTTGATCAAAGATGAGTTAACTTTTCCTGCAAAACCCTAATTTAGCAACTTTTGGTGAATTTTTTTTATTAATAACCATGTATTAAAAAAATATTTCGTAAATAACCGGGTTTCAGAAAAAATTACGCAAATAACCATGTTTGGGATGGCTCCACAAAGGAGGAGCCATCTCAATTGGCGCATGCTCCTCTTTTTTTAAGGGAGGCGCCATCTCACTTGGCGCCTAAGTGCTTAGGGCATGCCCTAAGCCAAGTGAGATGGCGCCTATGTACAAAATTAGGGCAAAATTTTTTTTTTATTTTCTTTCCTGTGCGTTGCCTATTAGATAGAGATCAAGAAAATGGATTTTTTATTTAAAAAAAAATAATTACATTCAACTGTTTTACATTAAAAGAACAGTAAAAAAAATGGATACAAAAAATACTGGGAAAAAAAAAAGATACATCAGTGATCCCCCAGAACCCGGTAATGACCCCCTGTTCCGCATACCCGTCCTCGCCTTTCTCTTGCTGGGTGCCGTCGCGTTTCCTGCTGCGGCAAGGTCGATGGCCCAGCGAAGTCAATGCGATCCGAATCCATAAAATCAGTAAGATCTCCATATCTCGAAGATCCGCTCTGGTACAGTCGGTTACCCATACCCTCAAAGTTTGGTCGTGTTGGCGATGGGTGGGGTTCCATGGTTGGTCGGTAGCATTGGTCGTCTGAGTATGGTGGGTAGAAAGGAAATGGATCTTGGGGTGTTTGGTATTGTGGATGTTGGGTTGTTTGGTGATATGGTGGTTGATGGTAGGTTTGGTCGGCTTGGTCATAATCTTCTGACATTCCCATATCAGGGCTAAGGCTGGATGTTGAGGGCGCCATATTGGGATATGTGGAAGATTGAAATTGTGTCTGGGGTATGTGGGTGTGCTGGTATTGGGGTTGGTATTGTGGTTGGGTTTGAGGCATATCCGGGTATTGGTAGTTTGGTGGTGATTGTGGTTGGTAGTACGGCATTTGATTGAAGTTTTGTTGTGGTGGGGAATGTTGTTGTGTGTTTGTTGGTCTGTTTCTTCTTGGGGGTTGGTTTGAGGTTGATGGATTTTGGGTTTGTTGATGGGGAATCGAGGGTTGTGCCCATTGTGTGCGTGGGTCAACCAAGTACCTCGGATGAGACACGTGCATTTCTGGGTTACTAACCGACCTGTACCACGACATATATTGATCAGTGTGTCGCATGTTACCTTGAGTAAGGAAAACCGGGGATTGCAAGATGTAGCGGTGACGCCTTTGCCACATTTTACACCATTCCGGAGCGAAGTCTTTCCAGTTGGTAAGACCCCACTGGGCGTCGACCCTTTTTAGATGCCAGGGGGACAAATCTGTTGGATCACTTGGTATCTCCTGATGCATTCCGAACTGCATCTTCACACGGTCGCTGTGGTGCATCTCCACAATGTTGAACCGAATGAGTGCAGTCTTTGCAGTCCAAGTTGCTGCATCCTCTGGGTTTGGAGAATGGCCCAAACCTAAATATGGTCTCCAGACGAACTGCGATAAAATTTAAATCAGGTTAGCGCAAAAGTAATGTATAAATAATTAAAAAGAACAACAGTTAAAAGCTACGACGTACGTCATCTGGGCCTAAGTGATCCAACAGATTCCGGTAGAGTGCGACATTGAATCTTGGATTCTTGCCGTAATCCATACCCCTCACGCAGTACCTAAAGGAAATGAGAAACATGTTATTTTTAGCATATATTTTGGAAAGAGCATAATAGTTATAAATGCTATAACTTAATGACTTACTTTGTTGCGTACGGGAAATCAAAAGAGTTGTTGTTGATGGGGTTTAAGGACTCCATCCTCCACCAACCCCAGGCTTGTAGTAAAAATGCGCACCCATAAAATGTACATTTTTCCTTGACTGCGTTTTTGCACAAGGAACTGTACAGGTGGGCTAATACTGCAGAACCCCAACTATATTTTCTAGTTTTTTCAAAATTTGTTAATAAATGTAAGTACATGAAATTTACACTATTTCCCGTACTTTCGGGAAATAAAAATGTACCAAAAAGTATCATAAGATACGTTCTGGCTTTTACTACTCGGTCATTCTCTGAGGAATTTTCATTTAATTCCATACTTGCATAATGCCGTTTCAGGTCAGTGAGTAGTATTCCCTGCCCTCTTTGTTGCATGCAAGGCCATTGGAGTTGATGGGTGGAGTCTTACACAAAACATTTATGTGTGCAGAATAGGGCCAGGATAGGTGGCAGGATAGGTGTCTTCATAAGCCCATGCATGTCTCACGATTGGACAGTAAGTGAGACGCCATCTCACTTGGCGGAAGAGTACAAAAATGAATGGTGTCGCCACCCCATTTGGCGAATAAGAGGTGTCACTTCTTACAGCATAGGCTCAGGCTACGTGACAGCCTTTGTGATTCCTTTCTTTGTTGCATGCAAGGCCATTGGAGTTGATGGGTGGAGTCTTACACAAAACATTTATGTGTGCAGAATAGGGCCATGATAGGTGGCAGGATAGGTGTCTTCATAAGCCCATGCATGTCTCACGATTGGACAGTAAGTGAGGCGCCATCTCACTTGGCGGAAGAGTACAAAAATGAATGGTGTCGCCACCCCATTTGGCGAATAAGAGGTGTCACTTCTTACAGCATAGGCTCAGGCTACGTGACAGCCTTTGTGATTCCTTTCTTTGTTGCATGCAGAATAGGGCCATGATAGGTGGCAGGCTATGGGGTTTCATTATTGCATGTAATATTATTGGCAGCCTTGGGGGGTTGCATCCCTTACTTAATTGAAATTTTTTGCCTTGCGTTGAACATAACATTCATTCACATAATCTGTAAAATCTTCCAACCTTCGAATCAGTCATCAAACCTTCAAACATTCCAGCATTCATACCTTCATACAGTCAATAAACCTCAAACATTCCAACCTTCAAACCTTAAAATAATTCTACACAATGGCCTCTTCACCACAATTTGTTGTCAAAGCACATTTCAACGGTGAGACATACATGTGTCCCACAGTTGGGTTTTTGTTTAGAAACACCGACAACGTTCGATTTCTCTTAAACGGGAAAGCAAATTTCTCGTACTTTAAGAAAAGATTGGAGGCCAAACTTGAACGAGGCCCGGTAACCCAGATATTTTATCAGAGTCCAGTCTTTTTTGGAAACAACCAAGTTATTTTTTATAAGGTTGAAGTTCAAGATGACGAGGATTTCCAGAACATGATTTCCAGCCATGTGTATTCTGGAAACGACTCTATTGAGTTGTACGTTTTGCTTCAAGAGCCTCCGGTGACACAGGAGGTAGAGCCTCCGGTGACACAGGAGGTTGATCCTTTGGAGAATGAACAAGATGAGGTGGATGCAGTTGATGATGAAGAAGAAGATAACGAGTTAGAGTTTGACGAAATGGTGAACGACGATTCTGACGATGATGGCATCCCAAGTATTCCTACTGACAAAATCTACACACCACCTACGCACATGATAAACTTCAACATGGGAGGAGATGAACCTTCTACGGACTTGCTTTTCCAACCGTATATGCAGTCGGATGAAAATTTAAAAGAGAAGGACAAATTTCGTAACAGAGAGGAATGCATAAGGGCCATAAAAAAATTTCACATGCTCAACTCGGTTGATTATAAGGTGGATCGTGTAAACCCGGAAAGGTACAAGATCAAGTGTGTCCACCCTGACTGTTTGTTCAAGCTGACCGCATCATATAGACTAAGGGGTGACTGCTGGGTCATAGGTTCCATGACTACCCATACTTGTGTAAGTTCCACTCAATCACAAGACCACCGAAAACTCAACCATGATCTAATCTGTCAAGAAATCCTACCCCTGGTCAGCAACGACCCTTCTTTGAAGGTGAAAACAATCATCTCCCACATCACCACGGTTTTTAACTACACTCCATCTTACCGTAAGGCGTGGTTAGCAAAGACTAAGGCGATTGAAAGGGTGTACGGAAACTGGGAGGAGTCATACCGAGAACTTCCCCGCTACCTAAATGCACTCAAGACATATTCTCCAGGTAGTGTTTATGTTCTGGAAACATTGCCAGCGTACGCCCAAGATGGTAGTCTGCTGCATGGCAACGGAATATTCAGTCGCGTGTTTTGGGCATTTCAACCATGCATCACAGGGTTTGCATCATGCAAACCAATTCTACAAATTGACGGGACTTGGTTGTATGGGAAGTACAAAGGCACGCTTTTGATGGCAGTTGCACAAGATGGCAACAATAACATTTTCCCCGTTGCGTTTGCCCTTGTCGAGGGGGAGACCGGTGGTGCTTGGAGCTTTTTCCTAAAAAATCTTCGTACACACGTGGCTCCTCAACCAGATCTCTGTTTGATCTCGGACAGACATGCCTCCATTGAAAGTGCCTATAATAATCCAGCAAATGGTTGGCATGACCCTCCTTCTACGCATGTCTATTGCGTCAGGCATATCGTCCAGAATTTCTCGAGGGAGGTCAAGGACAAAACATTGAGGAAAGCGGTGATGAATGCGGGATACGCACTGACACAGCCCACATTCAAATATTACCGCAACGAGATCCGTTTGTCTAACCCAGAAGCCGGTACGTGGATCGACAATATACCGGTCGAAAAGTGGACTAGGTCATACGACAATGGCCAAAGATGGGGGCATATGACAACAAATCTTATTGAATCAATGAATGGGGTATTCAAGGGCATACGAAACCTCCCAATCACTGCCTTGGTGAAATCCACGTATTTTAGGATGGCTGCGTTATTTGCCAAAAGAGGTGAAATGTGGTATGCGGTCTTGCAATCAGGACAACTATGGAGTGAAAGCTGTATGAAATACATTAAGGCTGAAAGTGCTAAAGCCAACACTCACATGGTTACACGGTTTGACCGACACAACCATAACTTCATTGTGAAAGAGACAATCGACCACAATGAAGGCCTGGCAAGACAAGAATACAGGGTCATTTTACCTTCTCAATGGTGCGATTGTGGCAGGTTTCAAGCATTTCGTATGCCTTGCTCTCATGTCATTGCCGCTTGTGCTCATACCCATCAAGATGCGCTTCAACTGCTCTCAAACGTTTATAAATCTGAAACGTTGCTCACTGTTTACAACAACAACTTTCCTTTGGTGGCAAAACCGGACTATTGGCCTGAATACAACGGCGATATAGTTTGGCACAATGACCAAATGCGAAGGAACAAGAAGGGTCGTCCCAAAAGCAGGCGCATCACAACAGAAATGGACGATCTTGATAGGTTGGAAAGAAAGTGTGGTTTATGCCGTCAGGTCAGACACAATCGCAAAAACTGTCCGAATCGGGCGTCTGGCTCGACCACATAAATTTTGTAATACAATAAATCTTTTCAATATTTGTGTTGTAAACATTAGGGTTTTCCGTTAATAAAATTGTTAACAACATTTAAGAAATTCAATATAGGAAATTACATTAGGGTTTTCGTGTACAACAATGATTAACGATATTCAATCTAGGAAATTACAACTGTTAACACAATTTCATCTGACCCATGCATCATCAGCATTACATCACTGTCTGTTTTGACTTCCTCCAACCACACATTAGGTCTTCCTGTCGCATGCGAGGTTGTTGTTCGTTTTCGCTGGATCCTTCGAATTTTTTCCCCCTCCGCGATGTCTCCATCTAGCCACCGCATCAACTCCCGCTTCAGATGCTCCATGGAGTGAATGTGCCAGAATTTCATTTTCATCGCAGGTTTCGTGGCGAAGAATATAACGTAACCATCTCTGCTAAAAATCATAGGCGACGTCATTACGCAAATAACGGAGTACAAAATAAAAATACAGTGCGAGAAAGTGTGAGAAATTTCGAAGAAACGGACGAATTATTTATAAAACAGCAAAAAACCCTAGTTTTGCCCTAGGCGCCAAGTGAGATGGCGCCTCCTCTCATTTTTAAGGAGCATGCGCCATCTCACTTGGCTAAAAGACAAAGGAGGCGCCAAGTGAGATGGCGCCTAGGGAAAAACCTAGGTGGAGGCGCCAATTGAGATGGCTCCTCCTTTGTGGAGCCATCTGAAACATGGTTATTTGTGTAATTTTTTCCGAAACGCGGTTATTTGCGAAATATTTTTTTAATACATGGTTATTAATAAAAAAAATTCACTTTTGGTTCTTGATGAATTGTGAGCAATCCTTGATGAATCATGATTAACCCTTGATCAAATGATGAAATATACTTCAAAATAAGGATGTTGACCAAAAATCTTTAAGTTTGACTGTATGTGGGCCACAGTTGACTTTTGCCCTAGCACGGTCGATTTTCAGGCCTTTGAGAAATTGACTGAGCAAACTTCTTCTGCAAGGCTTAAAACTTGACATGGATGATCTTGATAACATATTAAGACATTGGTGAGCATTTGGGATTCCTTGGACTTAAGTATCTTGATGCAACATGAAACCCTAATTTGAGGTAGACTGCCTTAGGAGAGAGCTTGTCTGGCCAACCCTTGGACTACCTTGAGCAACTTGGGGATCTTTCTTGAAATGTTTTGAGAAATATGGGAGGGCAAATTTTGGGGTACAACAACAGTCTATCTCAAATTAGGGTTTCATTTTGCATCAATATGCTTGATTAAAAAGGATCTCAAATTCTCACCATTTCCCTAATATGTTCTCAAGACCATCCATGTCAAGTTTCAAGCCTTGCAGAGGAAGTTTGCTCAGTCAACTACTCAAATGCCTGAAAATCGACTGTGCTAGGGCAAAAGTCAATTGTGGCCCACATACAGTCAAACTTCAAGATTTTTGTTCAACATTCTCATTTTGAAGTATTATTCATCATTTGATCAAGGGTTGATCATGATTCCTCAAGGATTGCTCACAATTCATCAAAACCCAAAAGTTGCTAAATTAGGGTTTTGTAGGAAAAGTCAACCCAACTTTGACCAAGCATAACTTTATCATACTTTATCAAAAATGACCCATCCAAAGCTCATTTTTAATAGGATGTAATTCTCTACAATTCATCTTCATCTCCCAAGTTCAAAATATGCACTTAGAAGAAAATATGAATTTGGACATTATAGGTCATTTTGAAAAGTCAACAAAAACACCTTTTGGGTCAAAGCTTCATACATGAACATGGAAGACTCAATTGAGATGAGACTAAAAGGGTTGCTTAGAGGACATCTTAATCTTTCTAAAAAGTCCAAGAACACATCTCTAGGGTCAAAATTAAAGGAGTTATGCATTGGCCAAGTTGACCTTTTTTGCAAAATTGCCAAAAGTCAAATGTGTCCAAAATTGCATTTTTGCTAAATAGCCCCAACTTTTTATGCTTGCACTGAGTTTATAATGTGACCCACGACCCACGAGCCTTTCCACTTGTCATTCTTTTATTTTTGTTATTTATTTTGATTTTATTTCATTTAAATCAAATAAAATCAATATAAAATAATGAAAATATCAAAGATCAATAAAACCTTGAGATTTTGTGCATGATTAGATTCATTATACAACTGGAGACAAAATCAAATCGTGCAAGGCTTAATATGGAAACAAAAAGATTGAAATTGCTTGTTTTGGAAAGATTTGGTGCAAGGATTAAATCATTGATCAATCTTCATAATTGGAAAAGATTTGATACAAACTTTAACCCTAATGCACTTTACTATACATAAGGAACAAAAGCAGACCAAAAGAAGAGGCTGGAGGCGTGCAAAGGCAGAGAACCAATTGCAAAAATTCAAGGAAAAAAGTGCAAACCAAATTCCAAGTTGCAGGCCATCTCAAGCCGTTCTAACCATACCAATCACTTGCTGGACGTCCCAAGATCGTGTTTCAATCGTTAACAAGCCTCCCCACGCTCAGAATCACTCTGTAAGGTTCACACGATTTGCCTCTTTTCTTGAATTTGAATATATTGATTCTGGAATATTTAGCATGATTGATTGGTATATTTATGATCTTTGAGATGTTTGTAAGCTAATCACTATACTCAATTGTATTTTTATTGACTGTACATAAAACTTCCATGGCTAGGGTTTGTTCTTCGTTTTTAGGGATTTCTCATATAGGAAAAACTGGACATTGATAATGGTACCATGATGCTCGTGAGGTTGAAACGAGTTGATTGGTACTATTGGTTTTCATTTATCATGCACGTACATGATTTTGGATTGAACAGGGGCTACACCTACGCTTGATGTCCGTAGGTAAAAGTCCCTTTTACCTAAAACGACAGAATCAATGGAGAAGACAATAGCGTGGCAGTGTGTGAGTGGCTCGTTTGAATTTCCGCGTGTTTTGGGAGGCGTGGCACGTTGTTTGTATTATATTCTATTTATTTCATTATTATCTCAATTGACATGTTAGCGCAGATGGTGAGGATGTTAGCCTTTGATGCACACGTCCTGGGTTCGATCCCAGGCGTGTGCATTTTATTTTCTTAACAATTTCAGGTCAATCCAGTGCTTCCCGTCCTCAAGCGTGTTCCATGCACTCTCAACATCAACCATCTGATGTACTCCTGGCCAGATCCAATATGCCTACAATGAAGGTCCACCATGTGCCTAAGTCAAGCATGCATACAGGATTGGGCAAAGTCAACAGGGCCAGGAGCTTGTTGGGCCAAGAAATTCCAAGCTACACCCCCCTTTGCTAAGCAATCAGGCCCATTTTTTCTTTCTTTTCTATTTTATTTCTTTTATTTAAATAATTTTGCTTAATTGTTTTTAATAAAATTAATCCTTTTTTTTACAAATCATAAAATCAAGAGCTTACAAAAAAATTAGATTTAGGATTTTTTATCAAATTTAATTTAATATTAGTTTAATTTAATTTAGGGAAATTTTAACTTTTTTTATATAATTAAAATCAAATTAGAAAAATTAGGGTTAGACTCTTGATTCAATATTTATTTCTTTCTCAAAATAAAAATACAAAAAATAGGTTAATTTAATTATTTTTCTTAAATTAAGATTAATTGGTAATTAGGTTTTTTTTATTATTCAATTGAGCTTTATTTTCTCAAAATAGCACAAAAACGACAAAAAATGATTTCCCTTTAAATTATAATTAAGGCATAGTTGGGGTCAAAACCCTAATTCTCTTGTTTTCGATTCATCGCGCGTGTTTATTATTTTTACAATATTGATGTAACTGTCCACGGTATGTAATAGTTTAATCTAGGATTTTCTTTTATTTATCGTCTTTTGCGGGTTTTTTTTGCTATGTAATTAATCCCTACCCCGAAGCCTTGTAATAGCGTAGGTTTATTTTCTCGCATTTTAATTCTTGCAAGTATTAACTGTTTAGATGTATGTTGATAGGATTGTATGACAAGATTGCATGATAATTTAAAACAGCTAGAAAACCCTAATGTGCAAAGATAATAACTGAAATCAAATCACTCGCACATGTGCACTCCTAGGGTATACTCTCACTTCGGTTGCCTTCGGTAAACGATCATTAAGTATAGGGTGTGCTAGTGGTTGCCTTCCTGTCTAACAAAGATCAAAAGTCCCATTCAGAAATGTTGCTTCGGAAACGTCGCCTCGAAAATGTTGCCTTGAATATGATCTTAAGAATTTAGGGTTATTACTAAGACGTCCTAACATTACTTTAGTGATCGTACGTCCCTTACGAATTGACCCTTACAACTCCAATGACGGTGCTACTTATTTCTCAATAGTAGGATAGCATTGTCTAAAGGAAACGAGAATAGAAACGATCCTTTTTTTGAGTAGGTAGATGCTAGTAGGTACTTGCTCAAATCAAACTTTTCACACTTACACTTTTCAAACAATTTTCAAAACAACTTCGTCACACCCTTGAGGACTGATACAAGGGTTATCACGAAGCAAAACATTCTCAAAGCAAGCAGACACACAAGCAATTTTAAAAAAGATGAGCAAGTACCTAAGAGCCCATAGAAAACCATGGATAGAAAGGGTGCTAATACCTTCCCTTTCTATAATCTACCCCCCCGTACTCAAAATCTCGAAAAAGGATTTTTTTTCTGTACTTTTTTCCTTTCCGATTGGATGAAATAAAAGTCGGTGGCGACTCTTGCTTACCGCGACATTTTGCGAACATAAAACGCAAAATGCAAACCAGCATTTTCAAAACAGTCGGTTCTGCCACCGTATCACAACATGGTCGAAGCAAGCACATCGAAATGAGGTTCCATTATCTCCGAGAGCAGGTAGCAGATGGGAAGATGAATTTGGAACACTACAGAACTAAGAATCAGATTGCAAACATCATGACAAAGGGAGTTCGGGTCGAAGTATTCAGAAGACTAAGAACCATGATGAATATAGATTATTTAGACACAATGAATTAGGTGGTGTGTTAAATTGTAATTCATAGTGTCGAAATTATGTGTGTCGAAGGGTTTAGAGGTGGATCGAAGCAGGTTGCTCGAAGGAAGCCATTGCCCAGTCAAAGCTTGGGGACCAAACAAGCATTCTCTTCTTCGACTTGTCAAAATATGCCAACCACTCCTTTCAATCAGTCATGTGGTTCGAACAGCCTGAACCAGATTTTGAATTCGAGATGGTTATCTGCAACTGCACACCTTTTTTATCTGCTTTGCCCTTTCGATAGTTTCCTCTTCCTCCTTTCGAGGATTCAGAAGTTCCATTTTCGACCTGATGCTTGAGAGCCCAATATGATACATGGAAACTATATGGGGTATTAAAAGTCCAATTGTACTTGTGCAGACTAAAACCCTAGTTTTGAGTCATCAGTGTTTGAGGAGGTATCTTGAGCAGATCAAACCTTGTGCAATCTTGAATCAATAGAGGTCTTGTGAGAAATTTCTTGAGAAATGAGAGGGAAAATTTTGGGGTACAACAACTGCCCCTGTTCAATCTTCTTGAACCTGAAGAGTTAGATTGGCGGATCCGCCTTTCGTGACTCGAAGGGGAAAGATGATTGAACACTAGAGTGCCCATAAATTTGCACTCGATAATGTATTGATCCGAGAATTGGCTTATGGATGCCATTTAGAGAGATAATGATAGAAAATGGGAGAAACATCAGCATAAATATTTAGTCAATTCGTGCTGAAACTATACGTCTTGCTTGTCTTTGACTGGAAAGATCAATTCTGATCCGGAAAAGGTCTTTGGATTAATGATTTTTTTATGCAAGGAACAAAAGGGGTTTGCTGTATGCGAATGTATGCATGGTGTAATGATGTTATCAAAATACATGAGATTATGTTGTATGTATATGTTATGTATGTTATATGATGTATGAACGCGATATGTTGTTGAAGCATATCATTGACAGATACTGGGGAGCTTTGAGAAGTTAAATCTTAGACTGTTGTTGGGGATGAAGAGTATGTGTATCTCCAGACTTTAATAATGCTTCCGCTGGGGATTCCTGCTTTGTTGAGAAGAAACTCCGCTAAGGAATATTGACTTGTTTGAGAAGACTCTAGAGAGTGTTGATTTTTGCTTGGGAACCAAAATTCAGGAATTTTAGTCGTCTGTTGCTCTGGTGAGGAATTATCTCTCGAAAGTAAGCTGTTATCTGGTCGGATTCCAGGTTTCAAAATAACTTGCTGGGGATAAATAAGTTAACTATTATCTGGTCGGATTCCAGGATTTACAACAATTTGCTGAGGTCAGTTGCAAACTCTACTGGGGAGAGGAAATTAACTATTAACTGGTCGGATTCCAGGTTTGTGGAAAATTTAAACTGCTATCTGGTTGGATTCCAAGTTTCGCAGCTTAAACTTGAGGTTAACTGTTATCTGGTCGGGTCTAGGTTTTAGAACTTAGAACTGTTATCTGGTCGGATTCCAGGCTTCATAATTTTAAATTGTTAACTGGTCGGGTCCAGGCTTCAGCAATTTAAGGAGTTAAACTAATATCTGGTCGGGTTCAGGCTTTAGCAGCTAAATTTGAGATTTACTGTTATCTGGTCGGGTCTAGATTTCAGAAATTGGAGCTGTTATCTGGTCGGGTCCAAGCTTCAGAGTGCTTAACTGTTGACTGGTCGGGTCTAGGCTTAAGTGTTGTACCCCAAAATTTTCCCTCCCATATTTCTCAATACATTTCAAGTGAGGTCCTCAAATTGCTCAAGGAAGTCCAAGGGTTGACCAGACAAACTCTCTCCTAAGGCAGTCTACCTCAAATTAGGTGTTGTACCCCAAAATTTGCCCTTTCATGTTTCCCAAAGTCTTCCCCCTGCATGGTTGATCACAAACTCTTGCCTAAGGAAAAAGAAAATTTTTTAGTGGTGCTTTAAGTACATTTCGATTGGCATTCTGAAAGGCCCTTCGATTGGTACTTTGAAGGGACACTTCGATTGGAATTATGGACAAGCACTTCGATTTGCATTCTGAAAGACCCTTCGATTGGGATCCGGAATGAGCCTTTCGATTGGCACCCTGGGCCAGGCCTTCGATTGGCATACCAAGGGATCCTTCGATTTAGCATTGTGTCAAGGCAGCTTCGACAGGCATGTTAACCATGTCCTTCGATTAGCATGAACAACACCTTTCGATTGGCCTGTTAACAAAGCCTTTTGATTGGGATCCTTCGATTGATATTTGGACAAGGGCCATTCGAAGAACACCTCCCAGGCCATTTGGAAGAGGCCATCAAAGGGCACTCAGAAAACATGTCCAGGTACACTGAACATGAGAAAATGGCATGTGTCCCTTGCAAATATAGAAATAATTAAATGCTGACTGTGGATTTAATTCCTGAGTTAAAAGCCAGATTCTTGCCTTTTCTGTTCCTGAAGAGCTGATTCAACCAGAGTGACTCTTTTCGAATCAAGCAGTCGAAGCAGAGATGAGATTGCATATTCATATCATTACTACTGTTTGTGAATTATTTAATGTGCTACATATAAGCTACAGCGCAGAGATGAGATTGTGCCATTGCTTGGGCACAATATGAGTTTCTCCTTCGAATCCCAGGATAAAACAAACCCAGACTCAGATTCAGCAGGTGCGAATAAGAGAGAGATTCGAACCAGGGGGTAAAATCCCCCCTGGACCTTTAACATGTGTTTCGTTTCTTGCAGGAAATACATTCTCAGATTCTTGTTCAGAGTTTCGAAGCTCAGCAGTCTAACTTCGAACTAGACCCAGGATTTCCAGATCGAAGGATGGCATGTCCAGATCGAATAACCTCAGAGTGCAGCCCCTCATGAACCTTCGATCAAGACTCTTCACTGGGTCGAAAGACAGCCTGCACCTCTTTCGACCCAGACCTTCAGAATTATATTTTTTCTTGTTTTGCTGCCTAGCCCATTTGTACTTTGTTACTTTGTTTTTGTTTATTTCTTTTAGTTTGTTTTTTCTTCTAATCAACATAAAAATCATGAAAATAAATAACTTAGAATTAGGATTTAATTTAGTTAGTTATTTTAACTTATTTTCTTCAATTTTAAAATCAGTAGACTTAGGATTTATTTGAATTCAATCCTTTTCATAAACAAAAAACGCAAAAAATATTAGGAATGTTTTAGAATTAATTTTAATCAGTTTTTTTTAATCAATTGAATTTGACTTAATTGAACATTTAGCATTTTCCCAAAAAAATAAAACAACAAAGGTTCGTATTCTTAGGATTTTTTTAGATTCATGCACGTTTATTTTATTGTAACTGCTTACTGGGATGTAATAGCTTAAACTAAGACCTTTTACTTTACTGCTTTTATTTCCCCAATTTTTGGACATGTAAATAATCCCCCTCCCCGAAGCCTTATAATAATGTAGGGTTTACAATTTCCGCACTTTAAATTCCTGTACATATATTAATTGTTTAGATGTATGCTAACTAGGCTATGCATGACAAGATTAAACTCCTAACTTAAAATCAACAGTAGCTCACCATGACATGCAAAGATAATATAACTGAAAATTGACACACTTGCACATGCCACTCCTAGGGTACACCTCACTTGGTTGCCTCGAGCGTGGTCATTAAGTATAGGATGTTTTAGAGGTCGTCCTTTTGTTCCAAGATCATAAGTTGCCTCGAAATGGTTGCCTCGATAAAAAATGATCTAGGACATTAGGATTACCACTAAAGCATCCTAACGTTGCTTTAGTGACCACACGTCCCTAAAATCGAATTGACCCGAAAAACTCCAACGACGGTGCTACCTACTCCTCAATAGTGGGATAGCACTGTCTAAAGGACAGTTGCACAATTTAATTCCTTTTTGAGTAGGTAGATGTTCTTAAGTACTTTCTCTCTTTTAAACAAAACAAAACTTTTCGCACTTACACTCTTTTCAAAACATCAAACTCTTTTCAAAACCCACAATCACAAAGAAAAGCAAACTTTTGAAAACATAGTGAGCAAGTACCTAAGAGCCCGTGGATAACCACAGATAGAAAGGGTGCTAACACCTTCCCTTTCTATAATCTACCTCCCGAACCCGAGAAACATCTCGAAAAGGAATTTGTCTGTGCTTTTGTCCTTTCCTTGTTGGATAAAATAAAAGATGGTGGCGACTCTTGCTTACCGCGACACTTTGCGAAAATAAACGCAAAATGCGAACCAGCATTAAAAAACAGTCAGTTCTCGTTCCCACCGATCACAGAACTGGCGACTCTGCTGGGGAATATTAAGTGAGGTGTACCTTAGGATTAGATCACTTATGTTTTCAATTGTATGCTTTGTATGCTTTTAATTTTGTGGGCCTGTATTGGAGTTCTATAGATCCTAACCCGGATCTGGGGTACCCTTTTTAGGTAAGTAGCAATAAACTATGAGGGATCTGTCCGGCATAGACCGACACGGATGAAGCAGTAGCTACGTTGGTGTGGCACCTTAGTCTGTACCGATATCCCTTGTGTTGGAACAAGGAGAATATGGGTCTTCTAAGGAGTCATTAAGCACCAACTGACCTTAAAACCTTAAATTGACCAACTTGGCCATAGAACAGTAGCAATATGCTACACTCATTGAGACTAAACTCTCGCGATGATTCCGGCCGCAAGAAAAGGTTGCTAAACTAGAATTATGACCGATCGAGGGTAGTCAGTGATATTGAGATCCTCTAGAACCCGATTACTATTTTTTAGGACAGGTCTTAACCAACTGAAACTGAAAGAGGGTAGTACCTGAACTTCACGCCAGCCTGAAATCTAAGGGCTCTTTTGTGTGACTTGTATGCCTTTCGTGAATATTCGTGGTGTGCCTTTACCATGACATCATAACATCATAACATTGCATACATCTTGCATAAGGACTAACCTATTTCAAAGACAAGAGGGTTTCATCTTTGCTCTGTTTTGTAGGACATCATGATGCCCATGCGTAGGAATACTATTCGGATCAACTTTGTTAAAGAACCTACTTTTCTTAAAGAGTTGGTTGTCAGGATTCCAGACACTACTTCCTTCATCAGGGGGCATGGTTCTCTTCTCAGTTTAGTCACCTCAAAATTGGACGAACAAATGATGAGCGTCTTGGTCCAGTTTTATGATCCGTTATACCATTGCTTCACCTTTCAAGACTTCCAGCTGGTCCCTACCCTGGAAGAATTCTCTGAGTTGCTTGGTATCTCTGTTTTGGAGCAGACTCCATTTACTGGTTGGGAAGAGACTCTCAGGCCTGAAGAGATTGCTGCAGCCCTTCACTTGACCAAAAAGGAGGTAATGGCTAACTGGGAGACTAGAAGTGGAGCTAAGGGTTTTTTGGCTAAGTTTCTGGTTGACAAAGCTAATTACTTCTGGGATGGCCAGGACTTTAAAGCGTACGAGGACACTCTGGCTCTCTTAATCTATGGTCTGGTATTGTTTCCAAACCCTGACACTTTTGTTAATGTTAATGCCATAAATATCTTCATCTCTCGGAACCCTGTACCCACTCTCTTGGGTGATATCCTTCATCAGCTCTATGCTCGTACTGCCTGAAAGTGGGGAACTTTGATGTGCCGTGCTCCTTTATTGTCGAGGTGGTTTATTTCGCACCTCCCTAAATCCGTACTGAAGAACAAAGAAGGAATGAGCTGGGCTCATAGGGTAATGTCTCTTACTAATAATGACATTATCTGGACTCTCAAAGGCTTGGATGAGGTGACTGTCATTGATCGTTATGGAGAGTATCCTAATGTTCCATTAATCGGAACCCATGGAGGAATTTCTTATAACCCATGTTTAGTTCTCCGTCAGTTTGGAAGAGCCAGAAGAGAAGGGCCTCATGAGATGTTGATACCTCATATCATCTTTGATTTTCAGGGAGATAGCGACAAGTTGCGTCGTAGATTCGCCAGGGCTTGGGATAGAGTTCACAAATATGACCCACATGAGTTGGGACCAAGACTACTCTGCCAATGGAACCATATCTCAGATGGGTCTGCATCCATGCCCAGAAGTTAGGTATGCCATATGAAGCGGTCAGGCCGATTATTCTTGAAGTTGCTGATAAAGACGGGGTTCCTCCAACTATTCTCCATCCTCATATGCCCACTGAAATTGGCACACTGAAGAGGTCTTAGATGCAACTGCAGGAAGAACAGGATTCTTATCGAGAGAGTTTCAATGAAAAAGAACAAAAGATCCAGAAGCTTACTAAGCAACTGGAAAATGAGCAGATCCTGAATGATTATGTCCGCATTGAGAAGAAGAGACCATGGAAGCATTGATAGACCCTTGTTGTTTTCTTTTACAGTTTTTATTTACTTTTCAGTATTTCCATTCTTGTAAACGCCTAAGGGCAATTTGTTGAACAATTTAAATTCTGAAGTTAAATCTAATAAAGTGTGTTTCCTTTCTTGTTTACAAATTTGAATCCCGATTGTCTTTTGAAATCATAAATCATACGCATTCCATCTCATGCACTTCATAAACAGGTACCCTTTTACAGGTCTCTTATCTTCTTCGCTGTTTATTTCAGCAATCATCATGTCTGTTGAAACTTCCACTGAGCAAGCTATCAAGGCCCTCCAGGACCAGAATGCCCAATTTCAAGAGTTGGTCATGAGCCTAGCTAAGGGTCAGCAGAACCTGAAGACCCTGATTATGAAAGAGAAGAAGAAAAAGAAGAAGAGGACCATCCTGTTCAACACCGGACGCAGGTTTGGAAATGGACTGCAAAGTGAAGTTGATCTGACCACTCCGTCTGGAGAGAAAGACAGACCACAAGAAAGGAGGGCTCCTAGCCCTATGGTCTCCGACGACGAGACAGACTATGATGAAGAACAGTATCCTCCTGCTGAGGATAAGTACAAACAACTGGAAGACCGTTTAAACGCCATGGAAATACAGAAGGTACCCGGTCTGGACTTCGGAGATTTGGGTTTATCATCTGGGGTGGTGATTCCCCATAAGTTCAAGGCGCCTGCCTTTGCCAAGTATGATGGAACTTCCTGTCCAAAACTGCACCTCCGGTCATATGTGAGGAAGATCCAACCTTACACTGCTGATAAGAACTTGTGGATCCATTTCTTTCAAGATAGTCTTTCAGGGACTCAGCTTGAGTGGTTCTATCAGTTGGACGGAGCCAGTATCCGCAGCTGGGAGGATTTGGCTGCTGCGTTCTATAGGCAGTATCAATATAACTCCGACCTCGCTCCTACGCGTACCCAACTCCAGGGTATGTCAATAGGGGCGGGTGAAGGATTTAAAGAGTATGCTCAAAAATGGAGAGACCTGGCCGGAAGGGTGCAACCACCTTTGGCTGATCGTGAACTGGTTGATATGTTTCTGGGGACCCTGTCTGGTCCGTTCTTTAATCATCTGATTGGAAGCTCCTCAGCCGGATTTACAGACCTCATCTTAACTGGTGAGAGGGTTGAAGCGGGTATTAAAGCGGGGAAGATACAGAAGGGTGCCTCATCAAACACCGAGAAGAAACCATTCAAGAAAGAGTCCAATGCTGTCTACAGTTCAAGAAGACAGAGTAGACCTGAACACCGCCAAGCTGTCAATGCGGTTGTTATTTCAAAACCTACTGGTGCTCCTCAGCATCACAACCAACAAAGGGAAGAGAGACCTCGAAGGCAATTCACTTGTCTCAACCTGACTTTGTCTCAGATATTGCCACAGTTGCTGAGTACCAATCTGGTGACTCTAAGGGAAGCCCCAAAGAATCCAAACACAACGTCATCAAAGTATAACCCTAACGCCCGCTGCGCTTATCACTCTGAGAGCCCGGGGCATAACACAGATGATTGTTGGAGTCTGAAAAACAAGGTTCAAGACCTAATTGATGCAAAGGAGATTGAGTTTGAGGCGCCCGAGAGGCCTAAGGTTGTGACTGCTCCCATGCCCAAGCATGGAGTGAATGCTGTAGAGGAAGACTTGTTCGTAATTTCTATGGATGATGTTGTTACCCCTTTGATGACTATCAAGAAGAACCTGTTGCTAGCCGGTTTATTTCCGGGCTGTGATGAAGTTTGCCCTATGTGTTCTGCTTCACCTACTGGTTGCCCATCTTTGAAGTCAGGTGTCCAGAACCTGATGGATAGTAAAGAGATTCTTTTTGAGAAGACTGTTGTTCCACCCATTCATTCTGAAGAAGTTTCCATTATTACCATTTTCGACAATTCTTCCAAGGCTCCCTCGAGGACGCCTGTTAGAATTACATCTGTTCCGAAGACCGCACCTATAATCATCACTGTTCCGGGGCCCATCCCCTATACATCTGACAAAGCTGTCCCTTGGCACTATGGGGCAGATGTTTATGTTCTTGGAGTTAAGCAAGAGTTCGGTGCTGATACCGGCGTCAGCAACGTTACAGGACCTGCTAAAGTCACCCGCAACGGTAGACTTTTCTCACCTGATATTGCTCCACCAGCCGTCCGAAGACCTGTTGTCATTAAGCCTGCAAGTGTACCTGCTGCCATTCCTGATCAAGTTCCTGTTCCTACCCCTGTCTCCGAGTCATCTAACGCTCGGGGCAAAGGGATCACCATTGATATGCCTGCCCAAACGGAGGCGCCAAAGACAATCAATGTTGAAGCTTCCAAACAGGAGATGGAAGAGATTCTGAAGATTATTAAGAAGAGTGATTATAATGTAGTTGAGCAACTGGGGCAAACCCCATCCAAGATTTCTATGTTATCACTGCTGTTGTGTTCAGAGGCCCATGCCAAGGCTCTGATTACCTTCCTAAAGACGGCCCACGTGCCACAAGAGACATCAGCTGATCAATTTACCGATTGTGTGGCCAATTTAACTGCTGATAATGGCTTGGGTTTCTCCGACGCTGATCTAAATGCTAAAGGGAAGAACCATAATGATGCCCTGCATGTCTCCATTGAATGCAGGCGCACTACTCTTGCATATGTGTTGGTTGACACTGGTTCCTCGTTGAACGTCTTGCCCAAGAAAGCTATAGACAGGCTAGATTGTGAAGGTTTGGAGCTAAAGCCAAGTAACATTGTTGTCCGGGCCTTTGATGGGTCTAAGAGGATGGTGCATGGTGAGGTTGATATTCCAATCAAAGTTGGTTCTCAGGTCTTCAATTGTACATTCTACGTGATGGACATTCAGCCATCCTATTCTTGTTTGCTGGGTCGTCCGTGGATCCACAAAGCTGGAGCCGTAACCTCAACGCTCCACCAGAAGTTGAAGTACCCGGTCAGAGGGAAGATTGTGACAGTACAAGGGGAGGAGGAATACATGGTCAGCCACCTCAACTCGTTCCGGTACGTAGAGATGGATGGGGAGTTCATTGAGACCCCATTTCAACACTTTGAAGAGGTTCCTCATGCATTGGCATCAGCTGAGACTGTGATGGAAGATTCTCCTATGAAGATGGCTTCCTTAAAAGATGCTCGGGCTGTTATTGAGAAGGGTGAGTATGCAAACTGGGGCCGACTTCCTGATTTCACTCAGAAGACTAACAAGTTTGGGTTGGGTTTCACTGCAGAAGCTCAAAGGGTTGTTCGAAGTGCAAGGATTGGAAGACCTCCTGTGTTCATCAGCAACTCGGGAGTAAATGCCATCGAAGATGACGTGGAGGAGTCTGAATTCGACAGCTGGATCTATCCTACGACCAACGGTGGACCAAACAACTGGACAGAAAAGGATTTCATCCCTATTACTTTTATTACTCAGTAATGAACTCTTTGTTTTGAATTTGTAATAGACAATATCGTAAAACTTTATGGCCCCGTGTCTTACCCGGGGCACCGTGGCTTCATTTGTGAGGGCTTTTGTGTGCCACTTTCATATATCATTAATAAAAGCATTGGACGTTTTGCATTTCAAATTTTGCGCTCCTTGTCTTTCTTTATTACATATTGCAAAACAACTATTTTACACACACTCACATATACAGGTCTCAATCCACTCTGGATCTCGTTGGTAACGACTCTGCTAGTGCCAGTTATGACTTCGAAAATCTGATCAACTTAGCCGAAGACGAAGGTGAAGATGATTGCGAAGTGCCTGGTGAGCTTGCAAGACTGCTACTCCAAGAAGAGAGGGCCATTCAGCCACATGAAGAGCTAGTTGAAACAGTGAATCTGGGTACTGAGACAGACAAAAAGGAAGTCAAGATCGGTGCAAATCTGGAGCTTAGTGTAAAACAGCGGTTGATTCAGATGCTGCATGACTACGTGGAAATTTTTGCCTGGTGTGATCGGTGGATCTGGAACTGACTGTTTTAAAGCTGGTTCGCGAAATGTCGCGGAAGCAAGAGTCGCCACCGTCTTTTATTTTCTCCAACAAGGAAAGGACAAAAGCACAGCAAAATTCCTTTTCGAGATGTTTCTCGGTTCGGGAGGTAGATTTATAGAAAGGGAAGGTGTTAGCACCCTTTCTATCCATGGTTATCCATGGGCTCTTAGATACTTGCTCATTTGTGTTTTCAAAAGTGTTTGCTTTTCAAGTGTGAGTGGGTTTGAAAAAGTTTCGTTTAAAGTTTCAGATCGACTCTTGTATCAGTCCTCAAGAGTGTTTGAAAAATCGTTTTGAAAGCTTTTTGAAAGTGTCAGTGTGAAAAGAGTTTTTGATTTGTTTTTTTTTTTGAAATAGAGCAAGTATTTACGAGTCATCTACCTACCCTAAGGAATTAGGCTGTGTAAATGTCCTTAAGGTAGTGCCATCCCACCATTGAGAGGTAGGTAGCACCACCGTTGGAGGTGTTCGGGTCAATTCGTTGGTAGGGACAGTGTGGTCACCAGAGCAACAGTAGGACACCTTAGAAGCTACCCTTATGCCATTGATCTTTTTAATTCTGAGGCAACTTTTCCGAGGCAACCGTTTCGAGGCAACTCGTTTTAAGGCAACTAGATCAACGGACATAAGGACTTACTAAGACGTCCTATACTCGACGACCACATTTCGAGGGCAAGGCAACAGTGAGGCGTACCCTAAGAGTGGTGTGTGAATTTGTGTGTTGTTTTCATGTTATGTTTTATCTTGTACATGTATCATGGTGATCTACGCATTGTTTTTAATTAGCCATACATTCTTTCATGCAATTAGAATTTAAAAGTGCGGAAATTTAAATGCGGAAAGATAAATCCTACGCTATTACAAGGCGCGGGTCTATACATCGCCAAATTACAAAGACCCGTTTTTGATAAAGATGCGGAAAGTAAAGACGGAAAGATAAACCTAATTACTATTACATCTGAGAAACAGTTACATAATGATCGAAAGAAATAATGCGTGAAAAGAATTAAAATTTGGACGTCCGAGGGTTTTAACCCTTTGCATGAAATTAAATTAAATTAAAGTCCAATTAATTATTTAATTAAAGAAAAGAAAGTGTTTTAGTGTTTTTTTTTGTATTTATGAAAAAATAAAAATAAAACAAAATAAAGTCAAAAGTTAGTAAAACCTAATTCTAATTTATTTTATTTATTATGAAAAAGCCAAAATTAAACTAAATTAATTTTTTAGAATTTATTTACAAAAAAAATAATTAATAGTGAAATTACTAAATAACAATAATACTAAAAATGTTAGTTTTCTGAATTTTATTATGAAAAAAATGTTAATTGGTTAGTGATTAATAAAAAGAATAACGATTAATTAATTAAAGGAAAATAATAAAAATAGAGAGAGAGTTTAGGAGTACACGAGCCTGATTGGAGGGGTGAAACATCTATTGGCGTCATGTGTAAACTGTTTTGTTTTGGCCATTTGTGTTTTGGCTTTTGGCCATTTGTGTTCTGGCTTTTGGCCATTTGTGTTCCTTAACCTTCCCAGGATGTCTGTCTCGTCATGCATAAGTTGTTCTTTTGGCCATTTGGCTTTTGGCTTTTGGCTTTTGGCCATTTGTGTTTTGGCCTCAACGTTCCTTAATGAACCTGCATGGGATCCTGTCTAAATCTGCAGTGTTGAATCTCACGAACACATTAAATAAAATCATAAAATGCAAATAAAGCCAATATATGAAGAAATTTAATGTTTAGACACAATATGGCATGTATGAATGATTATACCCTTTTGATCATGGAGATCAAATCAATCTTACCCTTACTGGAAAATTAGTGACCTGAATGCTTTTATGCCCTTTGGATCATGGAGATCAAGCCAGCCTTATCCTTACTGAAGAAGTAGTGAGGTGTTGGTTTGTAACTGTGATGGCTTGTTTGTAGTGAGAGAGAGATTTGTAATAAGGATTTCAAGGTTTTAGGGTTCTTGAAAGAATTTGATATTCTAACAGTGTTGTGGCGAGGTTTTTTCTCTCTTTTCCTGCTCCTTTCTCTTTTTCCTCCTCTTTGGTTTGTGTGAAAAGAAGGTGATTATATAATGGAAATTAGGGTAAAGAAAATGGGCTTTGAATGTGCAATTGGGCCTCCAATGTTCACTTGAGTTCGTCACTTTCCAGGCTAAATCGCAGGGACTTAAGTGCAATTTTTGAAGTTGAAATGTGAAAACAAAATGTATCCGACATCGATAACTAACTCCTGTCCTAAAATCGACTCAATCGGATAAACGGTGAATTAGTTATGAATTTTTGAAGTTTCAGCTCAGACAAACTTATTTTGAGCTCCAGTGTTGACTCTGACACGTTCTTCAATAAAAAACTGGTATTGATCGGAGCATAATCCGGTCTCGACTTTTGAAGCAAAGTTGTAGATCTATGAGTCAGGGACCTTGTGTAAAAATATGAGCCCAATTTAATAAAAATTGACCGAGTTATGAATTTTCGAAGTTTCGGCCCAGATGAAATAACATTCAGCATTCAGGATTTTCAGCGTGTCACGCACTCTAAGCAAAAAACGAAGGCCTTTTGAATACCGTTTGAACTCAATACCTTCTGTGAAAATGTAGCCAACTCAATTTGTGAAATTTTGGCGCCGGAACCAGCTCGATACGATGAAAATCGACCAAGTTATGATTTTCTGAACATGATGCAAATAAACTTCTGTCACAAATTTTCTGTACGAAAATACTTGATAAATCCACATTTTTGAAGACCTTCTGATCGAAATTAGCTTCCATCCGTGAGAGATGAAAACTTAGATAATGTCAAGACGGAATTTTGGCCACCGGAACGGGTTCAAAACGAGCCACGATCTTCAAGTTATGAATTTTTTAACGCGTAAAAACTGCACTTTCAGCACACTTTTTTCACCATATTTCTTCAAGAAAACTCACACATTCGGATATCTTCTTTAAAGAATTGACTCTTGAGGTGAACCTGAATTTGAGAATACGTTATCAGAGATATCTTGGCAAAAGAACACCTGAATATGATGCGCCGGGTTGGACTTGTGAATTTTTCTTGAAATGTTTTGAGAAATATGGGAGGGCAAATTTTGGGGTACAACAGTTGCCCCTGTTCAATCTTCTTAGACCTGAGGATGTAGATTGGCTGTCGTGCCTTTCGTAATCCGAAGGTGGAAGATGATTGAACACTAGAGTGCCCAGAAATTTGCACTCACATAGTAGAGTATCAGCAGTGTGATGGCGGGAATGGGCTTACAGATGCCATTTGGACAGATGATGGATAGGTGGATGGGCTTATAGATGCCATCTAGGTGCCGATCGCGTAAGAGATTCCTTAGCGAGAACTTGCGTACCCGAGAAAGAAAGATAATTACCTGGCCTGTTACAGGAGTTGATCTTCACACTCTTTATGTAGATGTGCCCTGGCTGGATACAGGAATCGAATCTTCAAACTCTTCAGACGTGCCCTGGCAAGATACAGGAATCGAGTCCGAAGAATAGTCGTCAACAGATACACCCTGGAGAGATACAGGAATCGGATCTTCGAACTCTTCAGACGTGCCCTGGCAGGATACATGAATCGAGTCTGGAATATGGTCATCAACAGATACACCCTGGCAGGATACAGGAATCGGATCTTGAGTTGCGACAGTTGATAGGTAATTTTTGTAAGTTGAAAGAGGGAACCTGTGTAGGGTTGCCTAGTGATGAGCTCGTGTAAAGCTCTATCTTGGAAAGAAGGACACCTGTGTAGGGTTGATTGATGATGAGCTCGTGTAAAACTGCATCTGAAATGGAGAAGGAACCTGTGTAGGGTTACTTTGATGACGAGTCCGTGTAAAACTACGTCTGGAGTTTGAAAAGGGAACCTATGTGGGGTTACTTTGATGATGAGTCCGTGTAAAACTGCATCCTGGAAGAAGTAAAACCTGGGTAGGGTTTCTGATGACGAGTCCGTGTAAAACTGCATCTTTGGGAATAGAGAACCTGTGTATGGTTTCTTTGACGACAAGCCCGTGTAAAACTATGTCTGGAGAGAGAGAACCTGTGTAGGGTTTCTTCGGAATAAGTTCGTGTAAAACTTCTGGATGAACCGGGGTAAGGTTACTTTGGGATAAGTCCGTGTAAGACTTCTGGAGGAACCGGGGTAAGGTTACTTCGGGATAAGTCCGTGTAAGACTTCTGGAGGAACCGGGGTAAGTTTACTGCAGGATAAGTTCGTGTAAAACTTCTTGATGAACCGGGGTAAGGTCATCTTGAGATAAGTCCGTGTAAGACTTCGTCTGAAAATTGGGAAGGAACCGGTGTAGGGTTGCCTGATGATGAGTTCGTGTAAAACTTCTTGATGAATCGGGGTAAGGTCACCTTGGGACAAGTCCGTGTAAGACTTTGGGAGGAACCGGTGTAGGGTTACCATGAGATAAGTCCGTGTAAGACCGCATCTGAAGTTGAGAAGGAACCAGTGTGGGGTTGCTTCATGATAAGTCCGTGTAAGACTTCTTTTGAGAAGAAAAGGAACCGGTGTTGGGTTGCCCGAGGATGATCAAGTAGATAATTGTCCTGTTTGGTTTCAGATATTAACCCACGATCAGTTGTCCACAGAATTTTCCTGGCTTGTTACCGATGTTGATCTTGATATATAGAGGTAGACGATAATCATCTTTTGATTGACCTTTTTTTTTTTTCTGGAAAGGAAAAGTATTAGTCATATGCAGTGTCATGATGCATGAACTGCATGATCTTAAGATGTTCTTAAAAATAAATGAGATTTGTGTCGTATGATGCGTATGCATGCTATAATGTATGAAGATATGATGTTCAGGAATGTATGTTTTCGTCTAGGAAAGTAAATCCTTGACGGGTGCCGGGAAGTTAAATCCTGGGCTGATGCTGAATAATAGAGCTTCTTGTTTCCGCTGGGGATGGTAGTTGCAAGAATACCGGTAGGAGAAGATGACTCCGTTGGGGAATAAACTTGGCGAATAGATTACTCTGCGGGGAGTGAACTCTGTGGGGAAAGAGATACTTTGCTGAGATTTGATGATAACTCTGTTGGGGATACCATTGATGAGTTATGTTGAAGGAATTGATGAACTCCGCTGGGGGATAGGAAGACTCCGTCGGGGACGATCTTTCCGTGGTAATTGGCTGAGGATAACCCAGTTATAAGCTCTGGTGGGGAGTAACCTTCTGAATAAAGCCGGGGGAGAGCGTCCGTGCTCTGCGGGTGACAAGCTTCCAGAATCTACTGGGGATAAGCTTCCTGCTGGGGAGATGGATTCCACTTTCCTGGGGAGACTTTTGGGCTGTACTGGGGAAGTGACTCCACTGGATGTTCGGATACCGCCGGGGAACAATCTTAGATCAAGACTACCGGGGATGCTTGTTAAGACTGTTTGTATACTCCGCTGCGGAATGTTGAGATCTGCTGGGGATACCCAATTTCCTTAAGGCTGACTGAGTAGGCCAATTCTGCTTGGGGAGAGTATCGCTGACTTGCTGGCTCACTCTCTGGGGAATTAAGATATCTTGGTTACATTCTTCAGCCGAACTTACCTTGGTACCTTGGTGGACAGAGCAATTGGATTGCTTGGATAACTTATTATTGCCCCTGTTTCTGAGGGAGAAGGAGTCCTATGAGGTGCTTGATAACCGCTGATTGACGAGTCTTCTTCTGGCAGGTAAGTGACGAGGTGACAGGTCATAGTCGTACGCTTTTGATCCCTAACTTTTGCCTGGACCTCCCTTTCGGGTTTTCAGTCCACCGGGATACCCATTTTTGCCCAAGCCGCCTTTTCAGGTTTTCGACTTGCCGGGTGTACAGATTTTTTTTTATTTTCATCCCTTATTTTTGCCCGAACCCTTTTGGTTCGCCGGGAAGCCCTTAATTTTGCCTAGGTGTGTCAACCTAGCGGGTCTTTGATTATGCGTAGTATTTTTTCGACTATGTCCGTGCTCTCAGGATGTAGGGAGATGCCCCTGTTGATAGTGTTGCCATGCGACCAGAAGATCTTCGTTTGATCGTCTAATGCCCCAAGTGATCCAGACGGAGATTTGCCCCAAGCTGGTTGGCCTATTGAGAGATTCTCTGAATCTTGACTTAACTGCCCCAGATGATGGACAATGATCATGCCATGCCCTTTGATTGGAGGTGCTTTTGTTCATTAGACATTCGTCGTGCGAACTTCTATGCTGTTCAAACAAATAGTCATATGCAAGCAATGTTATATTAAAAATGCAAAGCTTATGTCTGTCTTGAAGTTTTTGAAAATGCATTTTTTCATAAAAACAAGTGAATTTTTTGTAAACTGTAATGTCAACTCGTTATTTTACCGCAAGCCTTAAGGAGTCAGGATACCTTTCGTAACAGTATGCTTTCGAACTAACCCATGCTTCAGCTAGGACTTTTAAGGGTTGTAGCGTGGCCTGGTTCACGGTTTAAGAAACAAAGGATAAAGGCTCAAATTTTATTTGTACCCACCCGTTCTTCGTGATGTTCTTCAAACCTAAACTCAGCTAATCGTGCATTAGACCTTGTTTGAGTCTTTGCTCTGACATTCCGGTGATGGTTCGGATACTGACAGTTCATTTTGAACAGGCAGTCATTTCTTTTTTGTTGAGGGTTTGTAGGACCTCTTTCTTTTGATTGCGTTATCCCTGTTTTTTGCCTGAACTGTTTCTTTTGTGATTACAGTCAGCGGGATGCCCCAGTTTTCATAAGTCTCCTTCATAGGTTTTGACTTTATTGAGCTTTTATTTCTGAGAGATAATGACTGTCTGTCTTTATGATTATTCGGAACCATCACTGTCTTTTGTTTCAGAAGGACTTCTTTTGATGCCATTCGTTGTGCACCTGGATCAGCTGAGAGAACTACCCTGCCCCAGGTTATGATTAAGGGTTTTAATTTTCGAAAAGAAAAACTCCAACTTCTTTGGCTCAAAGGGGTTGACGAGGGATTATCTTCCTTATAACTCCAGTGTTTAGGAATTGAAACAATGCCTGTACCTCATTAGCGGGGTCTGTTCAAAAGCATACTGTAAAGATCGTGGTATCGTTTTCGTCATCCTCCCTCAAGAGGCTTAGAATTATTAACCGAGCGTTGATCATCATACAAAAATATGAAAGCAATTTGCAATATAGTGAATACGAAATAATTACTTCAAAACAGACATGTGCAATGCATTAATGAAATAAAGAGTTTGTCATGACAATAATTGTTTGAACAATCAAAGAAAAATACAACTCGAACATTCGAATGAACAAAAGTTTTCCAATCCTAGCCATGTTTTGGCAAGGGAGCGGTGATCACATTGGGAGTCTCAGCCGACTCGAATTCGATCTCCTTAGCGTCGATCATATTCTGGATCTTGTACTTCAGCGCCCAACAATCCTCCGTATCGTGCCCCGGGCTATCGGAATGATAAGCACACCTCGCTTCTGGGTTGTAGTTTGGAGAGGAGGTCTTGGGATTTGCAGGAGGGTTGATCACCGCAATCAGATTCATCTTCAACATGTGCTGCAATGCTTGTGACAATGGCATGTTGATATTGGTGAATTGTCTTTTAGGCTCGTCCGGCCTTCGCTGATTTCCCTTTTGTGGTTGTCGGCGTGGTGCAGAACCAGAGATCATGACTGCCCCTGCATGTTGGTCACGACGACTCTTTTGACTATATGCAGCATTAGATTCTTTCTTCCCCGCGTAAGGCTTTTTCTGAGCATCCGAAGGTGTAGCCTCTTGAATCTTCCTAGCCTTGATACCAGCTTCAATTCTTTCCCCAGTCAGAATGAGGTCTGTAAACCCTGCAGATGAATTACCAATGAGATGATTGAAGAACGGCCCGGATAGGGTCCCCAAGAACATATCAACGAGTTCCCGGTCAGTCAGAGGTGGCTGTACCCTTCCAGCAAGGTCCCTCCATTTTTGAGCGTATTCTTTAAAACCTTCGCCTGCACCCATAGCCATTCCCTGAAGTTGAGTGCGCGTGGGAGCAAGGTCAGCATTGTACTGGTATTGCTTGTAGAATGCAGTGGCCAAGTCCTCCCAGCTGCGGATGTTGGCTCCATTCAGTTGGTAGAACCAGTCGAGTTGAGTTCCCGACAGACTGTCCTGAAAGAAGTGAATCCACAAATTCTTGTCAACCGTGTAGGGCTGGATCCTTCTTATGTATGACCTGAGATGCAGCTTAGGACAGGAAGCCCCGTCGTATTTTGCAAAAGCAGGTGCTTTGAATTTATGAGGGATCACCACCCCAGAAGACAGACCTAGATCTTCGAAGTCCAGGCCAGGCACCTTTTGTATCTCCATGGCACTTAGCCGGTCTTCCAACTGTTTATACCTGTCCTCAGCTGGAGGGTACTGTTCATCATTGAACTCTGTCTCGTTGTCGGAGACCACTGGACTAGGAACCTCTCTCTCATGGGGGTTGTCCTTTCCAACAGATGGGGTAGTCTGCTCAACCTCATTTAGTGATCCATTCCCAGATTTGCGTCTCGGGTTGAACAACACCGTTCTCTTCTTCTTCTTCGAGAGCAGAGTCTTCAAATCCTGTTGACCTTGGGCTAGACTCTTAATCAACTCCTGGAACTAGGCGTTCTGAGCCTAGAGGGCCTTGATGGATTGCTCAGTAGATGATTCAGGATTCATGATGAGACTGCTGAAATAAACAGCAAAGAAGGTAAGTGACCTGTAAACAGTGGTACCTGTAATGCAATGATATGTATGATATGCATGCAATGTTTTCAGAGATCTCGCGGGGCAAACAAGAAAAATTGTTAGAATTGGAGTCCGATAGCTTGATTGAAGGAACTGCATGTTGTTGAGAGTCCTTCTTCAAGGGTCAAGGCTCACCATATCGAGTGGGTCATAGCCCCTGACAACCTTGGCTAGAGGAAAATAAATCCCCTTTGCCCCTTGCTGGACAGTTGGTTCATCATGACCTGCATCACAAGCCCTTGAGATCCTTGAAATGGGTTAGTCTTATGTAGGATGTATGCAATGATATGATGTTATGATGTTATGCTATGCGTGGAGTAATGTAGGTAAACCCTGTTATGAGTCCAGATTAAGAACTGTAAACAAAACCTGCAAGAAATTCGAGTGTCAGATAACAAGCATGCAAATAGTCAAGTTTGAAAGCACACAAGTCACACAAAGAGCCCTTAGAGTTTAGGCCAGCATGGTGTCTAGGTATTACCCTCTTGAAGTTGGTGGGCTCAACCTGTCCTATCAGAAGTAACCGGGTTCTAAGGGTCCCAATATCATTGACTACCCTCAATCGGTCATAACTCCAGCATCGCAATCTTTTCTTGCGGCCAGAACCATCACGAGAGTTTAGCCTCAATGGGCGTAGCATACTGCTACTGTTCTATTGGCCAAGTTGGGTCATTTAAGGTTCTAAGGTCGGTTGGTGCTTAATGACTCCTCGGAAGACCCATATTCTCCTCGTTGCGACACAAGGGATATCGGTACAGACCAAGGTGCCACACCAACGTAGCCACTGCTTCACCCATGTCGGTCTACGCCGGACAGGTCCCTCACAGCTTATGCTACCTAACAGGGTATCCCCAGATCCGGGTTAGGATCTATGTAACTCCGATGCAGCCCACAATAATAAAGCAAACAAACACATCAATTGAAAACACAAGTGATCTTAGTCCTAAGGTACACCTCACTTTATAAGAGTCCCCAGTAGAGTCTCCAGTTCTGTGATCGGTGGATCTGGAACTGACTGTTTTAAAGCTGGTTCGCGAAATGTCGCGGAAGCAAGAGTCGCCACCGTCTTTTATTTTCTCCAACAAGGAAAGGACAAAAGCACAACAAAATTCCTTTTCGAGATGTTTCTCGGTTCGGGAGGTAGATTTATAGAAAGGGAAGGTGTTAGCACCCTTTCTATCCATGGTTATCCATGGGCTCTTAGATACTTGCTCATTTGTGTTTTCATAAGTGTTTGCTTTTCAAGTGTGAGTGGGTTTGAAAAAGTTTCGTTTAAAGTTTCAGATCGACTCTTGTATCAGTCCTCAAGAGTGTTTGAAAAATCGTTTTGAAAGCTTTTTGAAAGTGTCAGTGTGAAAAGAGTTTTTGATTTGTTTTTTTTTTGAAATAGAGCAAGTATTTACGAGTCATCTACCTACCCTAAGGAATTAGGCTGTGTAAATGTCCTTAAGGTAGTGCCATCCCACCATTGAGAGGTAGGTAGCACCACTGTTGGAGGTGTTCGGGTCAATTCGTTGGTAGGGACAGTGTGGTCACCAGAGCAACAGTAGGACACCTTAGAAGCTACCCTTATGCCATTGATCTTTTTAATTCCGAGGCAACCGTTTCGAGGCAACTTTTCCGAGGCAACCGTTTCGAGGCAACTCGTTTTAAGGCAACTAGATCAACGGATATAAGGACTTACTAAGACGTCCTATACTCGACGACCACGTTTCGAGGGCAAGGCAACAATGAGGCGTACCCTAAGAGTGGTGTGTGAATTTGTGTGTTGTTTTCATGTTATGTTTTATCTTGTACATGTATCATGGTGATCTACGCATTGTTTTTAATTAGCCATACATTCTTTCATGCAATTAGAATTTAAAAGTGCGGAAATTTAAATGCGAAAAGATAAATCCTACGCTATTACAAGGCGCGGGTCTATACATCGCCAAATTACAAAGACTCGTTTTTGATAAAGATGCGGAAAGTAAAGACGGAAAGATAAACCTAATTACTATTACATCTGAGAAACAGTTACATAATGATCGAAAGAAATAATGCGTGAAAAGAATTAAAATTTGGACGTCCGAGGGTTTTGACCCTTTGCATGAAATTAAATTAAATTAAAGTCCAATTAATTATTTAATTAAAGAAAAGAAAGTGTTTTAGTGTTTTTTTTTGTATTTATGAAAAAATAAAAATAAAATAAAATAAAGTCAAAAGTTAGTAAAACCTAATTCTAATTTATTTTATTTATTATGAAAAAGCCAAAATTAAACCTAATTAAACTAAATTAATTTGTTAGAATTTATTTACAAAAAAAATAATTAATAATGAAATTACTAAATAACAATAATACTAAAAATGTTAGTTTTCTGAATTTTATTATGAAAAAAATGTTAATTGGTTAGTGATTAATAAAAAGAATAACGATTAATTAATTAAAGGAAAATAATAAAAATAGAGAGAGAGTTTAGGAGTACACGAGCCTGATTGGAGGGGTGAAACAGCTATTGGCGTCATGTGTAAACTGTTTTGTTTTGGCCATTTGTGTTTTGGCTTTTGGCCATTTGTGTTCTGGCTTTTGGCCATTTGTGTTCCTTAACCTTCTCAGGATGTCTGTCTCGTCATTCATAAGTTGTTTTTTTGGCCATTTGGCTTTTGGCCATTTGTGTTTTGGCCTCAACGTTCCTTAATGAACCTGCAGTGTTGAATCTCACGAACACATTAAATAAAATCATAAAATGCAAATAAAGCTAATATATGAAGAAATTTAATGTTTAGGCACAATATGGCATGTATGAATGATTATACCCTTTTGATCATGGAGATCAAATCAATCTTACCCTTACTGAAAAATTAGTGACCTGAATGCTTTTATGCCCTTTGGATCATGGAGATCAAGCCAGCCTTATCCTTACTGAAGAAGTAGTGAGGTGTTGGTTTGTAACTGTGATGGCTTGTTTGTAGTGAGAGAGGGATTTGTAATAAGGATTTCAAGGTTTTAGGGTTCTTGAAAGAATTTGATATTCTAACAGTGTTGTGGCAAGATATTTTCTCTCTTTTCCTCCTCCTTTCTCTTTTTCCTCCTCTTTGGTTTGTGTGAAAAGAAGGTGATTATATAATGGAAATTAGGGTAAAGAAAATGGGCTTTGAATGTGCAATTGGGCCTCCAATGTTCACTTGAGTTCGTCACTTTCCAGGCTAAATCGCAGGGACTTAAGTGCAATTTTTGAAGTTGAAATGTGAAAACAAAATGTAGCCGACATCGATAACTAACTCCTGTCCGAAAATCGACTCAATCGGATAAACGGTGAATTAGTTATGAATTTTTGAAGTTTCAGCTCAGACAAACTTATTTTGGGCTCCAGTGTCGACTCTGACACGTTCTTCAATAAAAAACTGGTATTGATCGGAGCATAATCCGGTCTCGACTTTTGAAGCAAAGTTGTAGATCTATGAGTCAGGGACCTTGTGTAAAAATATGAGCCCAATTCGATAAAAATTGACCGAGTTATGAATTTTCGAAGTTTCGGCCCAGATGAAATAACATTCAGCATTCAGGATTTTCAGCGTGTCACGCACCCTGAGCAAAAAACGAAGGCCTTTTGAATACCGTTTGAACTCAATACCGTCTGTGAAAATGTAGCCAACTCAATTTGTGAAATTTTGGCGCCGGAACCAGCTCGATACGATGAAAATCGACCAAGTTATGATTTTCTGAACATGATGCAAATAAACTTCTGTCACAAATTTTCTGTACGAAAATACTTGATAAATCCACATTTTTGAAGACCTTCTGATCGAAATTATCTTCCATCCGTGAGAGATGAAAACGTAGTTAATGTCAAGACGGAATTTTGGCCACCGGAACGGGTTCAAAACGAGCCACGATCTTCAAGTTATGAATTTTTTAACGCGTAAAAACTGCACTTTCAGCACACTTTTTTCACCATATTTCTTCAAGAAAACTCACACATTCGGATATCTTCTTTAAAGAATTGACTCTTGAGGTGAACCTGAATTTGAGAATACGTTATCAGAGATATCTTGGCGAAAGAACACCTGAATATGATGCGCCGGGTTGGACTTGTGAATTTTTCTTGAAATGTTTTGAGAAATATGGGAGGGCAAATTTTGGGGTACAACACCTGGTCTTACGAAGATATGCCTGAATTAGATACCGACATTGTGGTTCATCGCCTTCCTACCAAGGAAGACTGTCCTCCGGTAAAATAGAAGGTTCACCGTATGCGTCCAGAGATGTCTGAGAAAATCTAGCAGTAACTTCTTACCCTCAGTGGGTTGCCAATGTGGTTCCGGTACCGAAGAAGGATGGTAAGGTCCGAATGTGTGTTGACTACAGGGATTTGAACAGGGCAAACCCTAAGGATGACTTCCCTCTGCCTCACATCGACGTTCTGGTTGACAATACTGCTCAGCACAAGGTATTCTCCTTTATGGATGGTTTCTCCGGTTATAATCAGATAAAAATGGCTCCCGAAGACATGGAGGAGACCACCTTTGTTACTCAGTGGGGCACCTTTTGTTACAAGGTCATGCCTTTTGGGTTGAAAAATGTTGGGGCAACGTATCAGCGTGCCATGGTTGCTTTGTTTCATGATATGATCCATCATGATATCGAAGTATACATCGACGATATGATTGCAAGATCCCAAACTGAGGAGGAACACCTTGACCATCTACAGAAGCTGTTTGACAGGTTGAAGCTATACAAGCTGAGATTGAACCCAAACAAATGCACCTTCGGGGTGAGGTCTGGCAAACTGCTAGGTTTCGTCGTGAGTGACAAAGGTATTCAAGTGGACCCTGCCAAGGTGAAAGCCATACAAGAGATGCCAGCTCCCAAGACAGAGAAAGAGGTCAGAGGCTTTCTAGGACGTCTGAACTACATTGCCCGATTCATCTCGCACCTAACTTCTACTTATGAGCCAATCTTCAAACTGCTAAGGAAAGATCAAGTGGTACGTTGAAACGATGAATTCCAGGCCGCTTTCGAAAGAATTAAAGAGTATCTCCAGGAGCCACCTATCCTGATGCCACCAGTGGAAGGGAGACCTCTAATCTTATACTTGACAGTACTTGACAACTCAATGGGGTGTGTGCTGGGGCAGCATGACGAGTCTGGCCGAAAAGATCATGCTATTTATTACCTTAGCAAAAAGTTTACCGATTGTGAGACCCGATACTCACTGCTCGAGAAAACTTGTTGCGCTTTGGCATGGGCTGCTCGCCGGCTGAGACAGTATATGCTGACTCACACTACTCTATTGATTTCAAAGATGGATCCGATCAAGTATATCTTCGAAAAGCCTGCCTTGTCTGGAAGAATAGCAAGATGGCAGATGATCTTGACTGAGTATGACATCCAGTACACAACTCAAAAAGCAATCAAGGGAAGTGTATTGGCAGACCATTTGGCACATCAGGCAGTGGATGATTACCAGTCTATGAACTTTGAATTCCCGGACGAGAATATCATGTTGATAACTGATTGTGAAATACCTGGACCGGATGAAGGACCCGAGGAAGGATCCCGATGGGCTATGCATTTTGATGGAGCTTCGAACGCTTTGGGCAACGGCATAGGCGCTGTGATCATATCTCTTAAAGGCTCACATACTCCACTTACCGCCCGACTATGTTTCAACTGCACCAACAATATGGCGGAGTATGAAGCATGCATCATGGGTCTTCGAGCAGCAATTGACCTAAGGATTAAGTTCCTGAGTGTCTTCGGAGATTCCTCCCTCGTGATCAGTCAGATCAAAGGAGAGTGGGATATGAAACACCCAAATCTTATTCCTTACAAGGAGTATGTATTGACGTTGCTTCCCCACTTCGAGGAGATAACCTTTAAACATTTCCCAAGAGAGGAGAATCAGTTGGCGGACGCGTTGGCTACGATGTCTTCTATGTTCAAAGTCAAATGGGACAACGAGGCCCCCCAGATCATTATTTGGAAATTGGATGAACCTGCACATTGCTGTGATCTTGAGACCGAAGAGGTAACAAAAAAACCTTGGTATCATGAAGTGAAGATGTACCTTGAAGCTCAAGAGTACCCCGAGGGTGCATCTGTTAATGACAAGAAGTTTCTGAGAAGGTTCACGGCAAAGTTCTTCATCAGCAATGGCATTCTTTACAAACGTAACCATGATTCAACCTTACTGCGTTGTGTGGATAAAATTGAAGCAGAAAGGATCATGGCAAAGTTGCATGAAGGTACTTTCGGAACTCATTCCAGTGGACATACCATGGAAAAGAAAATCCTTCGGGCAGGATATTACTGGTCCACAATGGAAGCCGACTGTTATCAGCATTCTCGGACATGTCACAAGTGCCAGGTCTATGCTGATAAGGTGCACACACCTCCAGTTCCTCTGAATGTTTTGACAACACCTTGGCCTTTTGCAATGTGGGGCATTGATATGATCAGCGAAATCAGACCTACGACATCTAACGGGCATCGTTTCATCCTGGTAGCGATTGATTACTTTACGAAGTGGGTTGAAGCAGCTTCCTTTGCTACGGTAACCAAGAACGTCGTGGCACGGTTCATTCGGCACAACCTGATCTGTCGATACGGTGTACCAGAGAGGATTATTACGGATAATGGTACCAATCTTAACAACAAGATGATCACTGAGCTCTGCGAGCAATTCAAGATACAGCACCACAACTCTTCTCCCTACCGGCCGAAGATGAATGGGGCTGTCGAAGCAGCAAATAAGAACATTAAGAAGATTGTGCAGAAGATGACAGTGACATACAAAGACTGGCACGAGATGTTACCATTTGATCTTCATGGGTACCGTACCTCAGCACAAACGTCAACAGGGGCAACGCCCTATTCCTTGGTTTATGGCATGGAAGCAGTTTTGCCTATTGAAGTTCAGATACCCTCTCTTAGGATCATGAAAGATGCAGGTTTGAGCGAAGATGACTGGATCCAGACCCGACTTGATCAATTGAATCTAATCGACGAAAAAAGACTTACTGCTATTTGTCATGGTCAGACGTACCAAAAACGAATGATCAAGGCATTTAACAAGAAAGTTAGACGACAAGAGTATCAAGTTGGGAACCTGGTAATCAAGCGCATCATTCTACCTCAAGGTGATCCCAGGGGCAAATGGACCCCTACTTACGAAGGGCCATTTGTGGTTAAGAACATCTTCTCAGGAGGAGCGATGATTTTAACCACCATGGATGGTGACGACCTTCCTCACCCCGTCAATGCAGACATAGTAAAATGATACTACGCATGATCAAAGACCCGCTAGGTTGACTGGCCTAGGCAAAAATAAGGGCTTCCCAGCGAACCAAAAGGGTTCAGGCAAAAATAAGGGATGAAAATTAAAAAAATCTGTACACCCGGCGAGTCGAAAACTTGAAAAGGCGGCTTGGGCAAAAATGGGTATCCCGGTGGACTGAAAACCCGAAAGGGCGGTCCAGGCAAAAGTTAGGGATAAGCGTAACACTATGTCTCATTGGATCACCCTGCATCCAGACTTCGAATCAACTATCAGGCTCGGACGGCACCAATCAATCAGATTCATCTCCAACTAAGCAGCAAAGTGATGAGACGCTTGAAGATATAAATATAATAGCAGAGTTGGAGCCCAGTGGGACTATTCACATAGCTGTTTTGTTTTCACAAATTGTATAAATCCTATTTGTTCGGCGGCGTTCTCTTACTAGGACGTCAGCCTCTTGTACAAAACGCCTATTTACAGGCCAAACTTCAAAAATCAATACAAATTCATTTTTAGACAAAATTTCGAACTGTTTTCCCTTTATCTGTTTTGTTTCGCAAAGAGCGTCCAATGTTCATTTTTTATATATGCATTTGACATTAATTGCTGCTCATAAATATTCACATACGAAACAAAGGACTAATTACGGGTGATATCAGAAACAGGGGCAATAAGATTTGTTTGAGCTGTCTAGTTGCTCTGTCCACCAAGGTACCGAGGTATATTCCACTGAAGAATATGGCTAAGATACCTTCACTCCCCGTAGAATAAAAACAGTAATGGTAGTACTCCCCACTGAGACTTGCAACCATGAACAAATCAGCAAGACTCTTCCCAAGCAGAGTTGATCTACCATCAGCCCGAAAAGGCTTGGTATCCCCATAAGGTCTTAATATTCCTCAACGGAGTATAAGAATGTACCCCAGCGGAATACAAGATACCCCCATTGGAGTCGTTTCCCCAGCGCAGTATAAAAAAGGTTCCCCGCCAGGATTAAGTCATCTTACCCAGTAGATTCTGGAAACTCATCCCCTGTAAAGTACAAGATAAATCTTCCCAGCCAAACTCAGAAGGTTTTCCTCACAAGAGTCTAATTGGGTTATCCTCAGCAAGTTGCAACTGCAAGATCATCCCTAGCGAAGTTCTTTCTTTCCCCAAGCAGGACTTCTATCCTCAACAGATTCAATATCGCCAGCAACGGTAATCCATCCCCAGCGGAGTTCATTATTGAAACCCCCAACAGAGCTTATCAATGGAATCCCCAGCGGAGTTATCATCAAAATCATCAGCAGAACATCTCTCCCCCCACAGAGTAATGCCCCAACGGAGTCATCCTCTCCTGCAGGTTTATTCTTGCAATCATCTTCGTTCATCATCCCCAGCGGAACTGAAGAATTCAGCTCTATTCTCCAGCAAGTTATCCGGGATTTATTTTCCCCAGCTAAAACATTACATTTCCATACATCATGATACATGCATAAACGCATCATACCAGACAATCTCATTTATGTTGAGAACATCATTGCTTAATCCATATCATGCATTGCATATGACTGACCTTCACCTTTCAGGAAGAACACAGTTAAATTCTCAGCCATATCAAAAGCCTTCTCTGGTCCAGTTAAATTGATTCCTAAAGATTTTTCTGATGCCGATCCAGTTGAAGATATTCCAAGACCTTGTCTAAATCAGTTAAATCGATTCCTAAAGATTTTTCTGAGGCGAAGCCAGTCAATGGAGACAAAATCAGTTAAATCGATTCCTAAAGTTTTTTCTGAGACAAAGCCAGTCAATGGAGACAAGATCAGTTAAATCGATTCCTAAAGTTTTTTCTGAGACGAAGCCAGTCAATGGAGACAAAATCAGTTAAATCGATTCCTAAAGATTTTTCTGAGGTAAAGCCAGTCAATGGAGACAAAATCAGTTAAATCGATTCCTAAAGATTTTTCTAAGGTAAAGCATGTCAATGGAGACAAAATCAGTTAAATCGATTCCTAAAGATTTTTCTGAGGTAAAACATGTCAATGGAGACAAAATCAATTAAATCGATTCCTAAAGATTTTTCTGAGGTAAAGCATGTCAATGGAGACAAAATCAGTTAAATCGATTCCTAAAGATTTTTCTGAGGTAAAGCATGTCAATGGAGACAAAATCAGTTAAATCGATTCCTAAAGATTTTTCTGAGGTGAAGCATGTCAATGGAGACAAAATCAGTTAAATCAATTCCTAAAGATTTTTCTGAGGCACAACCCGTCAATAGAGACAATTCGTCAAAAGAGACACCCCGTCAAAAGAGACAACCCGTCAACAAAGACAAAACCACCTACCAACAATCTCCAAATGGCATCTGAAAGCCCATTCCTTACATCACAATGTTGATACTACACCATGCGAGTGCAAATTTCTGGGCACTCTAGTGTTCAATCATCTTCCACCTTCGGATCACGAAAGGCACGCAAGCCAACCTACATCCTCAGGTTTAAGAAAATTGAACAGGGGAAACTGTTGTACCCCAAAATTTGCCCTCTCATGTTTCCCAAAGTCTTCCCCCTGCATGGTTGATCACAAACTCTTGCCTAAGGAAAAAGAAAATTTTTTAGTGGTGCTTTAAGTACATTTCGATTGGCATTCTGAAAGGCCCTTCGATTGGTACTTTGAAGGGAAACTTCGATTGGAATTATGGACAAGTACTTCGATTTGCATTCTGAAAGACCCTTCGATTGGGATCCGGAATGAGCCTTTCGATTGGCACCCTGGGCCAGGCCTTCGATTGGCATGCCAAGGGATCCTTCAATTTAGTATTGTGTCAAGGCAGCTTCAACAGGCATGTTAACCATGTCCTTCGATTAGCATGAACAACACCTTTCGATTGGCCTGTTAACAAAGCCTTTCGATTGGGATCCTTCGATTGATATTTGGACAAGGGCCATTCGAAGAACACCTCCCAAGCCATTTGGAAGAGGCCATCAAAGGGCACTCAGAAAACATGTCCAGGTACACTGAACATGAGAAAATAGCATGTGTCCCTTGCAAATATAGAAATAATTAAATGCTGACTATGGATTTAATTCCTGAGTTAAAGGCCAGATTCTTGCCTTTTCTGTTCCTGAAGAGCTGATTCGACCAAAGTGACTCTTTTCGAATCAAGCAGTCGAAGCAGAGGAAGTCCATTCGAAGGAGGCAACTTAGGACCAATCGAAGGACAAGGCCTGAAGGAATTCGAAAGTCAGAAGCGTCCAGGTTCATTCAAGGGACACGAATGTTTCAAAAAAGGAAATTATTTAATGTGTCTGATTCTTGTCTCATGGCTTTAATGGCCTGTTTAATGGTAGTCTCTTACCATTACTGCACCCTCACACCCCTATAAATACAGAGGCCAACATACATATCCAGGACACACGAAAATATACAGAAAAAATAGAGAAAAGAAGCAGGGAAAACTTGGAGATACGCTGCCAAAGATCATCAGCACTTCCAGGAAGCCATACCTAGTCCTTGCGCCAGCCATTCCACACTCAGAACGACAGATCGAAGCACCTCTGTTTGGTAAAAAAGGATCTAATCTCAAAACTCTTTTTTAAATTCATTTTGATTTCATATTCATATCATTACTGCTGTTTGTGAATGATTTAATATGCTACATATAAGCTACAGCGTAGAGATGATATTGTGCCATTGCTTGGGCATAATCTGAGTTTCTCCTTCGAATCCCAGGATAAAACAAACCCAGACCCAGATTCAGCAGGTGCGAATAAGAGAGAGATTCGAACCAGGGGGTAAAATCCCCCCCTGGACCTTTAACATGTGCTTCGTTTCTTGCAGGAAATACATTCTCAGATTCCTGTTCAGAGTTTCGAAGCTCAGCAGTCTAACTTCGAACTGGACCCAGGATTTCCAGATCGGAGGATGGCATGTCCAAATCGAATACCCTCAGAGTGCAGCCCCTCATGCACATTCAATCAAGACTCTTCACTGGGTCGAAAGACAGCCTGCACCTCTTTCGACCCAGACCTCCAGAATTATATTTTTTCTTGTTTTGCTGCCTGGCCCATTTGTACGTTGTTACTTTGTTTTTGTTTATTTCTTTTAGTTTGTTTTTTTTCTAATAAACATAAAAATCATGAAAATAAATAACTTAGAATTAGGATTTAATTTAGTTAATTATTTTAACTTATTTTCTTCAATTTTAAAATCAGTAGACTTAGGATTTATTTGAATTCAATCCTTTTCATAAACAAAAAATGCAAAAAATATTAGGAATGCTTTAGAATTAATTTTTATCAGTTTTTTTTAATCAATTGAATTTGACTTAATTGAACATTTAGCATTTTCCCAAAAAATAAAACAACAAAGGTTCGTATTCTTAGGATTTTTTTAGATTCATGCACGTTTATTTTATTGTAACTGCTTACTGGGATGTAATATCTTAAACTAAGACCTTTTACTTTACTGCTTTTATTTCCCCAATTTTTGGACATGTAAATAATCCCCCTCCCCGAAGCCTTGTAATAGCGTAGGATTTACAATTTCCGCACTTTAAATTCCTGTACATATATTAATTACTTAGATGTATGCTAACTAGGCTATGCATGACAAGATTAAACTCCTAACTTAAAATCAACAGTAGCTCACCATGACATGCAAAGATAATATAACTGAAAATTGACACACTTGCACATGC
Source organism: Vicia faba (assembly GCA_948472305.1). Lineage (NCBI taxonomy): Eukaryota > Viridiplantae > Streptophyta > Magnoliopsida > Fabales > Fabaceae > Vicia > Vicia faba. The sequence continues at coordinate 712,407,074 of OX451738.1, forward strand.
CACTCCTAGGGTACACCTCACTTGGTTGCCTCGAGCGTGGTCATTAAGTATAGGATATTTTAGAGGTCGTCCTTTTGTCCCAAGATCATAAGTTGCCTCGAAATGGTTGCCTCGATAAAAAATGATCTAGGACATTAGGATTACCACTAAAGCATCCTAACGTTGCTTTAGTGACCACACGTCCCTAAAATCGAATTGACCCGAAAAACTCCAACGATGGTGCTACCTACTCCTCAATAGTGGGATAGCACTGTCTAAAGGACAGTTGCACAATTTAATTCCTTTTTGAGTAGGTAGATGTTCTTAAGTACTTGCTCTCTTTTAAACAAAACAAAACTTTTCGCACTTACACTCTTTTCAAAACAACAAACTCTTTTCAAAACCCACAATCACAAAGAAAAGCAAACTTTTGAAAACATAGTGAGCAAGTACCTAAGAGCCCGTGGATAACCACAGATAGAAAGGGTGCTAACACCTTCCCTTTCTATAATCTACCTCCCGAACCCGAGAAACATCTCGAAAAGGAATTTGTCTGTGCTTTTGTCCTTTCCATGTTGGATAAAATAAAAGACGGTGGCGACTCTTGCTTACCGCGACACTTTGCGAAAATAAACACAAAACGCGAACCAACATTAAAAAACAGTCAGTTCTCGTTCCCACCGATCACATTAGGGTTTCATGTTGCATCAAGATACTTGACTACAAAGGGTCTCAAATGCTAAATAGTGTCCTAATATGTTCTCAAGATCATCCATGTCAAGTTTCAATCCCTACAGAGAAAGTTTGCTCAGTCAATTGCTCAAAGGCCTGAAATCGGTTGTGCTAGGGCAAAAGTCAACTGTGGCCCACATGCAGTCAAACTTCAAGATTTTTGGAAAACACTCTCATTTTGAAGTATCATTAATTATTTGATCAAGGGTTGATCATGATTCCTCAAGGATTTCTCACAATTCATCAAAACCCAAAAGTTGTTATATTAGGGTTTTGTAGGAAAACTCAACTCAACTTTGACCAAGCATAACTTTCTCATACTTTATTATAAATGACCCATCCAAAGCTCATTTTGAAGAGGATGCAATTCCCTACAATTAATTTTCAGCTCCCAAGTTCAAAATATGCACTCACAAGAAGTTATGAATTTGGACATTATAGGTCACTTTGAAAAGTCAACAAAAACACCTTTTTTGTCAAAGCTTCATACATGAACATGGAAGATTCAATTGAGATGAGACCAAAAAGGTTGCTTATAGGACATCTCAAGATTTATAAAAAGTCAAAGAACACCATCTCTAGGGTCAAAATTTAAGGAGTTATGCATGGGTGAAGTTGACCTTTTTTGCAAAATTGCCAAAAGTCAAATATGCCTAAAAATGCATTTTTTTTGTCAAATGGGCCCAACTTTTTGTGCTTGTATTGAGTTTGTAACATAATCCACGACCCATGATCCTTCCCATTTGCCTTTATTTTATTTTTGTCATTTATTTTGATTTTTATTTCATTTAAATCAAATTAAATAAAAAAAATCATGGAAATATCAAAATCATTTAAACCTTGAGATTTTGTGCACATTTCAGGTCCATGAATAGCTGGCAATGAGATCAAATCGTGCAAGGCTTGTTTGTACACAAAAAGATTGATTTTTTCTCGTTTTGGAAAGATTGGATACAAGTGTGAATCAAGGATCAAATCTTCATAATTGCAAAGATTGGATGCAAACTTGTAAACCTAATTCACTTAAGGATACATATAGAACAAATTCAGACCAAACGCACAAGGATTTGAGGCGTGAGAAGTTGGGAGAAAACTTGCAAAAATCACCAAAAAGTGTTGAATCAAATTGCAGGTTAGAGGACGATTTACACCATTCCAAGGCTAGCAATCGATTCCCAGCCATCTCTAGAAGCTAACCTGATCATAATCAAGCCTTGATTTTCCCAGAACCCGTCTCCACAACCCTCACGATTTGTCATTTTTTTTAAAATCGTATCCCTTTATTCTTGCATCTTTATCATGTTTCAATGACATATTTGTAATCTTTATCATGTTTGCAAGCTAACAGTACCATTTAATTGCATTTTTGGAAGCCATACTGAGATCCACCATTGTTAGGGTTTAGGTTTCGTTTTTAGGGGTTTTGATTGCAGGTAAAATTGGCCTAAAAGAGGGGTACCGTGGTGTTCACAAGGCCAAGGCGAGTTGATATGTACCATTAGTTTTCATTTATAATGCTTGTGTGAGATTTTGACAATACGCAGGGCTATAGCTACAGACTTTTTTCTGTAGGTAAAAGTCCTGGAATTTTACCAACGGAGAGAGGAAGAAGAAGGGTGGCGTGGCACCCCCTGGCTGGTCCATTTAAATTTCACGCGTTTTGATATATTAATCTTGTTTTTCCCAATATAATATTTGTTTGCTTTTCTTTGTACAATAAAGCGCGTTGGTTCAGTTGGTCAGTGGGAGAGAGAAAAAGCCAAAGGGCTTGGGTTTGATCCCCGGGTCCCCTTGTTCTTCAATATTATTTTGTCATATGTGATTCCATGCGCAGGTTTCCCTTAGATCCATCATGGACCATCAGCTTGCAACAACTGGATCTAAAGCAAATCAAATCCAACTCTTGGCATGTGAGGGTCTACCAAAGACCTAGTCAAACGTGTAACATGGAACCAGGAAGGTCAACATGGACCAAGGCTTTGGGCTCAGAGATTGCTATGGACACCCCTCAATTGCTAGCATACCAGGCCCAATTCTCTTTTCTTTTCTTTTATATATTTTCTTTTATTATTTTGATTAATTATTTCTCACACAAATTTAATTCTTTTTTTATACAAAAATTCATAAAATCAATTTTCATCAAATTAGATTTTAGGTTTTATTTTTATCAAAAATTAATTTAATAATTAGTTTAACTTAATTTTAGGGCAATTTTAATCTTTTGTAAATAACTTAAAATAAATTAGAAAATTAGGTTTTTTGATTTAATTTTTATTTTCTTTTCTTCAAATAACCAAAATTCAAAAATAGGTCAAAATTAATTATTTTTCTTAATTTAATTTAATTAGTAATTAGGTTTGTATCTATTTAACTTAAAACCTATTTTCTTAAAATAATTAAAAACAACCAAAAAGTGATTTTTCTTTTAATTAGGGGAGACGGGGTCAAAACCCTAATTTTTTATCGTTCTCGTTTCATCACGCGCGTTATTTATTTTTTGCAAATATTGATGTAACTGCTCATGGTATGTAATAGTTTAATTAGGACTTTTTCTTTTATTTATCGTTTTACGGGTTTTTGGCTATGTAATTAATCCCCTACCCCGAAGCCTTGTAATAGCGTAGTTTTATTTTCCGTATTTTAATTTTCGCAAATATTAACCGTTAGATGTATAATAATAGGATTGCATGACAAGAATGTATGTTAATTTTAAAATGGTTAGCAAAACCCTAAATGTACAAAGATAATAACCTGAAATCAAATCACTCGCACATGCGCACTCCTAGGGTATACTCTCACTTCGGTTGGCTTCGGTAAACAATCATTAAGTATAGGGTATTTTAGTGGTCGCCCTCTTGTCTAAACAAAGATCAAATGTCCCATTTGGAAATGTTGCCTCGGAAAGGTCGCCTCAGAAATGTTGCCTCGAATATGATCTTAAGACACTAGGGTTATTACTAAGACGTCCTAACATTGCTTTAATGATTGTACGTCCCTTTCGAATTGACCCTTACAACTCTAACGACGGTGCTACCTACTCACTAATAGTGGGATAGAGTTGTCTAAAGGAAACAAGAACATAAACGATCTTTTTTTCGAGTAGGTAGATGCTAGTAGGTACTTGCTCAAATCAAACTTTTTCACACCAAACACTTTTCAAACAAAGTTTTCAAAAACACTTCGTAACACTCTTGAAGACAAAAGCAAGGGTTAAAACGAAGTAAAAAAAACATTTCAAAACAAACACACATGAGAAATTTTAAAAATGATGAGCAAGTACCTAAGAGCCCGTGGAAAACCACGGATGGAAAGGGTGCTAATACCTTTCCTTTCTATAATCTACCCCCCGTACTCAAAATCTCGAAAAAGGAATTTTCCTGTGCTTTTTTTCCTTTCCAGTTGGATAAAATAAGTAGGTGGCGACTCTTGCTTACCGTGACATTTTGCGAACACAAACGCAAAACGCAAACCAGCATTTTCCTAAAAAAGTTCGGTTCTGCCACCGTATCACATAACTGGCGACTCTGTTGGGGATTAAATAAGTGGGGTATACCTTAGGATTAGTTCATCATAAATTGCTTCTCTTGTTTGTTTTGATTGCTTTATTTTTGAGGGTTTTTTATTGGGAGTTACTATAGATCCTAACCCGGATCTGGGGAACACCTTTTAGGTAAGTAGCAATAAACTGTGAGGGAACTGTATAGCGTAGACCGATACTGTTGAAGCAGTAGCTACATTGATGTGGCACATTGGTTGGTACCGATAACCCTTGTGGAGAAACGAGGAGAATACGGGGCTGCTATGTGTATTGTTAAGCATCAACTGACCTTAGAACCTATAATTGACCAACTTGGCCATTAGGAAGTAGTGAGATAGCCGACCTCGGTGTAAAGCTGAGAATTGGTTGATACTCGATACTACACTCATTGAGACCATACTCTCGATATAGTTCCGTCCGCAAGAAAAGATTGCGTGAGCTGAAACCATGACCGATGGAGGATGGTCAGTGATATTGAGAACCTCTAGAACCCGGTTACTATTATTAGGGCAGGTTGAAACCAACTGAACTTTAAGAGGGTAGTACCTAGACCCCATGCAAGCCTAAACTTAAGGGCTTTTGTGTGACTTTTTTGCCTTTACCATGTCTGTTATCTCCTATACCTGTTGTTTGTTTTACCATGACATCATGCATCATAACATAGCATGCATACTTCATTATACTAACCATTTCAAAGACCGAGGGGATTTATCTTTGTTCTATTTTGCAGATTATGGCTTCCGTGTACAGAAACACCATTCGAGTTAACTTTTTGCAAATACCTGCTCAACTCAAAGATTTAGCCTCGAGAGTTTCTGATACTTCTTCATTCATTAGGAGACATGGTCAGCTTCTTAGCTTGGTTACCTCAAAATTTGATGAGCAGATGATGAGTGTGCTTTTCCAGTTCTTCGATCCGGTGCATCATTGCTTCACTTTCCCGGATTATCAGCTAGTTCCCACTATGGAAGAGTTTTCTCACTTATTGGGCATATCCATCCTCGAGCAGATTCCTTTCACAGGTTTGGAAGATACTCCTAGACCAGAAGACATTGCTTCAGCTCTACATTTGAAACGGGCTGATTTAGTATCTAATTGGGAAACACAAAGCGGGGTTGGAGGTTTCTTAACCAAGTTCCTAATGGATCAAGCTCAACTATTCTGAGATAATTTGGACTTTCAGGCTTTTGAAGACATCTTGGCTCTCCTTATCTACGGTTTGGTTCTTTTCCCGAATATGGATTCCTTCATAGATGTGAATATGGTTAAGATCTTCCTGTCTCGCAATCCAATGCCTACTATTCTGGGTGATATCTTGCATGCCCTCTACACTCGTATTGTGCGAAGAAGAGGGACTCTCATGTGTTGCATGCCGCTGCTGGCGAGGTGGTTTATTTCGCACCTCCCCAAGTACGTGTTGAAAAATGAGGAAGGTTTATGATGGTCTTACAGGATAATGTCCCTTGCCCATACATACATTCTTTGGAGTTCTAAGGCTATGGAAAGCACTGCTTTCATTGATCGATGTGGGGGATACCCTAATGTCTCGTTGCTTGGAATTAGAGGGGGAATAACCTACAGTCCTTGTTTAGCTCTGCGATAATTTGGTCGTGCCCGGAGAGACGGTCCTCATGAGCTACTTCTTACAGATATTGCCTTTGACTACAAGGAGGACGTTGACGAGCACCGCCGAAGGTTTATACGAGCTTGGGGCATGGTGAACAGATCTGACCCTCAAGAGCTAGGACCAAGGACTTCTCTCCCTATCCAGCCTTATCTCCAGTGGGTCCGAGCTCGAGCCCAGAAGCTTGGGATACCCTATGAAGCTGTGTTGCCAGTGATTGTGGAGCCCACCAATGAAGAGGGCATTCCTTATACAGTCCTTTATCCATACATGCCCACTGATCTTGGGGCATTGAAGAGATCTTGGATTCAGCTGAAAGAGGAGAGGGATACCTACCGAGAAAAGTACCATGAGCAAGAAAGGAAGATCTTGAAGCTCACAAGGTAACTTAAGAATGAAAGGACAATCAATGACTACGCCAGCAGGAAGGGGAAGCGTCCATGGGATTTATGATATTTGATTTTTTCTAGTTTAGATTTGTTTTCAGTTTATTTCTTTGTAACGCCTTAAGGGAATTGTTGAACCTTTTACAAGTTTAATCTAATAAAGTTTGTTTGTTTCTTGGTTTGCAAATTTAAATCTCCCAAAGTCTTTGAAATCATTACATACGCATCCCATTATCATGCACATCATTACAGGTACCATTACAGGTTTCTCATCTCCTTCGCTGTTTATTTCAGCACGAAATGTCTTCTGAAATACCTACCGATCAAGCCATCAAAGCTCTTCAGGCCCAGAATGCCCAATTCCAAGAGATGTTCTTGAACATGGCTAAAGGACAAGAGGATTTGAAGACTCTCATCCTGAAGGAGAAGAAGAAGAAGAAGAAGAAGAAGAAGAAGGTGGTTCTTCTGAATATGGGTAACAAATTTGGGAATAGGTTGCGACAGGAAGCTGATCTGTCTCTTTCATCCAAAGGAGAGGACAACCAAGAAGAAGAAAAGGGTCCTAGTCCTGTAGTCTCTGATAATGATACTGATTTTGATGATGAGCAATATCCTCCTGTTGAGGATAGGTACAAATAACTTGAAGACCGTCTGAGCGCTATGGAGATTCAGAAGATCCCTGGTTTGGATTTCGGAGATCTGGGACTAGCATCTGGGGTGGTGATCCCACATAAGTTCAAAGAACCTGTTTTTGCCAAGTACGATGGGGTATCCTGTCCAAAACTCCATCTCCGCTCGTACGTCAAAAAAATTCAACCTTACACTGCTGATAGAAATTTGTGGGTGCATTTCTTTCAAGATAGTCTATCAGGGACTTAACTTGAATGGTTTTATAAATTGGAAGGAGCTAATGTCCAAAACTGGGAGGACCTTGTTGCTGCTTTCTACATGCAGTATCAGTATAACACCGACCTTGCTCCCACTCGTAGTCAGCTTTAGGGTATGTCTATGGGTGCAAGTGAAGGTTTTAAGGACTATGCTCAGAAGTGGAGAGATTTAGCTGGAAGAGTCCAACCCCCTTTGTCTGATAAGGAGTTGGTTGACATGTTTCTAGGGACGTTGTCTGGTCCATTTTTCAATCATATAATCGACAGTTTGTCATATGGGTTTACTAAATTGATTTTGATTGGGGAGAGAGTAGAAGCTGGTATCTGAAGTGGTAAGATACAAAAAGGTACTTCATCAAGTGCAGAAAAGATTTCTTTCACCGGTAAGAAATAAGCTAGTGCAGTCTACGGCTCGAGAAGCCAAAGCAGACCTGAACGCTGTCAAGTAGTAAATGCGGTAGTGATATCAAGACCCACCGTTGCCCCACAACGCAACAATCAGCAAAGAATGGAGAGACCGCAGAGACAGTACACTCGACTTAATATGAACTTGTCTCAAATTCTACCATAATTGTTGAAGACCAACCTGGTAACTCTGAGGGAAGCCCCGAAGAATCCCAACACCTCATCTCCGCTATATAACCCGAACACCCGCTGTGCCTATCACTCCGATAGCCCAGGTCATGATACAAACAACTGTTGGGCCTTGAAGAATAAGGTGCAAGATTTGATTAAAGCTAAAGAGATTGAGTTTGAAGCTCCAGAGAAGCCCAACGTCATAACTGCTCCTATGCCCAAGCATGGTCATGGAGTAAATGCTGTGGACGATGATTTATTTGTGACCTCCGTGGAAGAAATTTCCACTCCTTTGATGACAGTTAAGAAGAATCTATTGTTGGCCGGTTTATTTCCAGGCTGTGGCGAAGGTTGCCACATGTGTTCAATTCTTCCTGCTGGTTGTCACTTTTTGAAATCAGGTGTTCATTGCCTGATGGATAACAAAGAAATCCTGTTCGAGAAGACTATGATTCTGTTAATTCCAATTGAAGATGTTGCCATCATAACCATTTCCGCTAATCCTTCCAAGGCTTCCTCGAGAAATCCTGTTAGGATTACATCCGTTCCAAGAATCGCCCCGTTAATCATTACTAGCCCTGGCCCTATCCCATACACTTCAGATAAGGCTGTCCCGTAGCACTATGGGGCCAATGTGTATTACCATGGAGTTAAGCAAGACTTAAAGTTTGAAGAAGTTGATGCTAATATCAGCAATATTGTCGGAGCTAGCAAGGTCACCAGAAGTGGAAGACTCTTCTCTCCTGAGATTTCCCCTCCGACTATTCACAAACCTGTTGTCGTTTCATCTGCCAGTACATCAACTACTGTTCCAATTCTTACTCCAATTATCACCCCTGTCGCCGAGTCATCTAACACACGGAGCAAAGAAGTTACAGGTGGGCCTGCCTGGATGGAGGCGCCTAAGAAGATCATTGTAGAAACCTCTAAGCAGGAGATAGAGGAAATTCTGAAGATTATCAAGAAGAGCGACTACAACATAGTCGAGCAGCTGGGGAAGACCCCGTCGAAAATCTCCATGTTGTCCTTGTTATTATGTTCCGAAGCCCATGCAAAGGCTTTAATTTCTTTCCTCAAAACTGCGCATGTGCCGCAGGAAACTTCTGCTGATCAATTCAAAGACTGTGTAGCTAGTTTGACTGCCGACAATGGGTTGGGTTTCTTAGACGCAAATCTGACTGCTAAAGGAAGAAATCAAAATGATGCTCTGCACGTCTCGATCGAGTGCAGGGGCACTACTATGGCCCATGTACTGGTGGATATCGGGTCCTCATTGAATGTTTTACCAAAGAAAGCACTAGACCGGCTGGACTGTGAAGGTTTGATTCTGAAGCCGAGCAATATTATGGTTAGGGCTTTCGACGGGTCAAAAAGGATGGTGCATGGGGAGGTGGACGTCCCTATTAAAGTTGGCTCTCAGACTTTTGCATCTACGTTCTATGTGATGGACATCAGACCATCATATTCTTGCTTGTTGGGTCGCCCTTGGATTCATAAGGTTGGGGCAGTGACTTCTACGCTCCATCAGATGTTGAAATATCTAGTAAAGGGAAAGATCGTCACGGTACAAGGTGAAGAGGAGTACATGGTGTTGTACCCCAAAATTTACCCTCTTATTTTATCAACATTTCTCATCACAAGACTCTTGGAACTCAAGACCAAACTAGGGTTTGCTCTGCTCAAGACATCTCCTTGCACTATTGACCTGAAATTAGGGTTTGAGTTTGCACAGGGATTTTTGGACCTTCAATGCCCAAATTGACTTTCATACTTCATGTTGGACTCATAAGTTTTCCCATACCAAGTTTCAAGCCTTGAATCAGATATTTGCCCAGTCAATTGGACAGTTGACCTAGAAATCAGCTGTATTAGGGAAAAAGTCAACTGTGGCCAATTTACAGTCAAACCTCATGAATTTTGACCCACATCAACATTATGAACTCATATGAGCCATTTGATCAAGTTTGGACCACAATTCCACAAGAAATTTGATCAGATCACCAAAAGGGAAAAATGGTCATTTTTAGGGTTTTGACTGTATAAAGGCAATTTTTGACTGTTTGACCTAGCCAATGAAAAATCAAGATCAACCATGGACTCAAGGACTCAATGAAATTATATTGACCTATTCAACAAGTTCAAAAGATCTCTAATGCATTGGATTGACAGATGAATTTTTCAGTCAACTGATCAAAATTTGACTGTACACTGAAAAGTCAAACTTTGACTTTTTGGTCAAAATCAAGTGCCAAGGGTCATTTTTCATCAAGATGTGTCAAATTATGAAACTTTTTCATCAAGAAACCCAAAATTTAAAATTAGGGTTTGAAATTGAAAAAAATTTCATAACTTAGAATTTTTCTAAGTTATGAAATTTTCTTAATTTTTCCTAACTTTGCCCCACATTTTCACCATGATGCAAATGGATTCAAACAAAACTTACAACATGAAAGTTGTATTAAATCACAAAGTATACAACTTTTATTCACAAAGTTTTCTCAAAAGAATCTTGGATCTCAAGTTATGATTTTTGCAACAAGGGTCCCTAAAACTTTTAACTTAGAGAAATTTTGCCCTAGTTTAGGCAGGATTTTGACCCATCTTCTTGGCCATTTTTCACATAGTTCCACTTGGAGTCTCAAGTTTAATTTCAAATATGGATTATAGTACATGTTGCAAGCTTTCCAAATTGTCCAGGAACTCCTCAAACACATTTGTGGTTATGGAGAATCGAATGCTTGAAGTTGGCAAAAACTCACTTTGTAACCATGGCCAATACATGTTCATACAAGTTGCAAAATCTGACCAAACTAGCTTTGTAATTGATTACAGGTCTCTAAACCAATTTACACTCAAAAATTGAATGCAAATACATTGGTTAGAGGCATTGTTCTGATCAAGGGAGCATTATACAATGAGCAATTCCATTTTGGGCATAAAGATAACACTTCCATTTACATAAAGCATGCTTTATGTCAAGTTTCATTTCTTGAGCCATACACCAAGCCCTTTGCTGAGAACAAGGCTCCCTAATGTCAGGCAAAGCACAACCACTTTGTGCAGCTAGGTTACAATCCAGTACAGCCCTTGCATTGTCAACTCTCACTTTTTGCTTCAAAACCAAGGCATTATGCCAAAAGTCCAGAACTTACACATCTGATATTTTCAACTTAAGCCAACATTTGAAACAAATTTTACACATCCTTGTAAGCCAGAAACACGAGCCAATCATCCCTTAAACACCCTTGAACACAAAAACACCAAAAACTTGCAAAACAGGGCAGTTGCTGCAACTTGAGTGCCATAGCTCATTTTGCTCGTGCGTTTTGCTCCTTTCCACTTCAAACACCTTCCATTCAACTCACTCAAGCTATCTCAAACCTCCATTGCCAACTGTAACTCCATTTACAATGTTCACCATTTTTGTTTGGAAGCTTTGCAGGTTGAGTTCTGTAGAAATATTCAGGCCACTTTAAAACAAACTAAGCCTTGGGAAAGGTCCAGGGAACATCAAGCAAGCTCAAAAGAACCTCAGGCCTCACTGAAAGTTGCTGCATTGCCATACTCGTGTCCAACTGAAATAGGTTTTTCATCAAATTCTATCTCTCTATTTAGGAACATTTAGCCTTAGGTCTGTGAATGAAAGATGTAGTACTCATTGCCCTGAAACCATACATATGCTCAGTTTTCATTTATATTAAGTGTGCTAGGAGAATTTCATCCATGAACATGTTGAAAAAGTTAGGTTAGATTTTAGGGCCAGAGAAATTCTCTCTGGTCTTTGAGAGTTAAGTTTAATGCTTTATATGGTTAGATTCGTATTTAAATTCTCTACAAGTTTGATGTTGTGAGTTTTGGCAAAAAGTCACGTTTCCAGGATGTTCAAAGTTGGATACAGGACGCGCGTTTTCTGTTGTCACAAGGAAGAAGATGAAGCTGATGGGCTGGGCTTGGATTTCTCACTTTTTGCACCCCTATGCTTGCTTTTTGCACCCCCTGGCCCAACTTTTTATATTTTTGCATTTTTGAATTTTTATTTTCTTTTCTGACTTTGTTATTTTATTTTTAAACATAAAAAAATACTTAAAAATATTTTCACAATTTTTTACATTTATTAGATATTTTAATTTGATTTTTTTTCTAACATGAAAACAATTTAAATACTTTATAATTATTTGTTAAAACTTGAAAATAATGTAAAATGATACTTTTATTTTCATTTCTTATTTTTATTCACACTGAAAATATTTTCTTGAATATATTTTATTTTTGTAAATATTTTATTTTATTTTATACATATTTCATGAAAACAATTTATATACTTTATTTTACTAAATAATTAGAACAAAAACACAAAAATATTACATTTTTATTTTTATTATTATTTTATACTAAAAAACACTTTTTTCAATATATTTTTATTTTTGTGCATATTAATATATTTTTGTATATAAATAATAGGTAATATTATTTTCTTAAAGAAAATTAGGGTTTACCCCTTTAATAAAATAAAATTAATCTTTTTTATTTATTTATTCCTTTATGTTTCTTTACATTTAAAAATACTTTGCATACATAAAAACTTTTTTGCATAATACATTTTTATTTAATATTTATTTATTTTTGTTTATTTAAATATTGTACATTTAAATATTATGCATTGTAAATTCAATTTGGTTGTAATAATTTAGGGTTTTAATTTCTTGCAAAATAATCCCCTATTTAAAATTGTACCCCCTCCCTATATCAATGTTGTAATAGCTTAGAATTTAAATTCCCGCACTTTTACACTTTCAATTATGCCATGATTAGAGAATTAGGGTTTGTCTGCAAAAAAATCCAAATCAACAAATAGTTTGACCTAATCAAAGACAAAAATGCATGAAAAATAAACACAATGCACACTTGCACCCCTAGGGTTACAATCCACTTGTTGCCTTCAAAATTGGGCCATGGTATGCATGTTAAGTACTTTGGCAAAACAAAAACAAAATAAAAGATCATAGTCCCTCGATGACGCTATCTGGGTTGCCTAAACAAAATGATCAAGTCCCTCAAGAAAGTTGCCAAAAATACTTGACACAATTGCTATCATGGTTTATACGATGACCCGCGCCTGTCCTGTTTAACATCCTAACACAAGGTTGTTCACCAAATACAATGGTGAAACAACACTGTTAAAAGGGTTAAAAACATAAGAAAGATCTTTGAGTAAAATAGGGTAGATAACTCTTAGTTACTTGATCAAAACTTGCAAAAACATCCTTGCTATCTTCAAACACACTTCACAAACACAATTTCAAAACCCTACTTTCAAACATTGAAAACCTTTCAAAAACAAAAACACCTTTGTATACATTCAAACAAGAATCATTACAAAGGTAGCCACAACGATGGCCTCTTTTCAAAACATCTTTCCAAATCACACACAAAGCACCATTTCAAACAATTGAAGAGAACCATTTCTAACAATTAAAAAGCAAAGCAAGTGATCTAAACAAGTAACTAAGAGCCCATGGATAACCATGGATATAAAGGGTGCTAATACCTTCGCATTCTATAATCTACTCCCCGAACCCAAGAAAACATCTCAAAGGTCTTTCCTGTGCTTTTTGACCTTTCCTTAGGATAAAATAAAAAGTCGGTGGCGACTCTTGCTAAACCGAAACATTTGCGAACACAAACGCAAAACCTCAAGTCAGTTTTCCACCGTACCACAGAACTGGCGACTCTGCTGGGGAAAACTTTAAAAGAGGAGTAACCTTAGGGCTTACATCACCTTTGCATGCTTATCTTGATTGCTTTGTTTGCTTTACATTTGGTTCTCTTATTTGGGCTTGAAATCCTCTACCCGGATTTGGGAAACATTCATAGGTAAATAGCAATACATTGTGGAAACTGTGCGGGGTATACCGACATGGTTGAAGCAATAGCTATATTAGTGCGACATATTTGTGAGTATCGGTAGCCTTTGAGTCAATCAAAGAGAATACGGGGCCACTGAGTGATGTCATGAAGCACTAATGAACTCTTAGAACCTTACTTGACCATATTAGCCTTTTTAGGGGTAGTGAGATGACCGACTTTGGTGCAGTCTGAAGTTGGTAGATACTCGATACTACACTCATTGAGGGTTGTTTTCTTGGAATATTTTGGTCGCCAGTTAAGTGGCTAAACCAAAACAATGAACACAGAAAATAATCCAGTGATATTGAGCTCCTTAGAACACGGTTACTATTTATAGGACAGGTTTGAGCCAACTAACTTCAAGAGGGTACTTACCTATGAAACCTCATGCAAGCCTGAAACTAGGATCTTTAGTGAATTGTTTGTACATATGTTTGTACATACATCATGAACATCATGAAGCATCATTTGCATCCACTAACCATTTCAAGGGTTTGGATCTTCATCTTTGTTCTTGTTTTGTAGGTCATGGAATCTCTTCGCAGGAAAACAATTCAAGTCAACCTTATGAGAATCCCTCCTTAACTCAAGGAGCTTACTTCCAGGATTCCTGAGAATTCTCTCTTCAGTGAAAGACATGGTAGACTTCTCAACTTGGTCAACTCCAACATTGAAGAAGACATGGTGAAAGTTCTCTTCCAATTCTTTGACCCCCTACACCACTGTTTCACATTCCCTGATTACCAACTGGTACCTACTTTGGATGAATTTTCTCAACTCCTGAGAATTCCTATTCTTTATCAACTACCCTACAACAGTACGGAAAAAGAATCAAAGCCTGAAGATGTTGCTCAAGCATTACACTTGCAACCATCTGATATCAAAGGACATTGGGAAACCAGAAGTGGTGTCAAGGGTTTCTTGGCAAAGTTTCTGTTTGAGAAGGCACAAGACTGCTGGAATTCTCTAGATCTACAAGCTTTTGAGGAGATTGTAGCACTCCTCATCTATGGGTTGGTCTTGTTCCCAAACCCTGATCAACTTATAGATGTGAATGCTGTCAAGATTTTCATATCTCGGAATCCTGTACCTACATTGCTTGGGGACATCCTACACTCATTTTACACATGAACAATGAGGAAAAGGGGTGTTCTCAAGTGCTGTACTCCTCTCCTAGAAAGGTGGTTTATTTCTCACCTTCCACAATCAGTTTTGAAGAATGTGCAGGGTTTAAGGTGGTCACAACGGTTGATGACCCTCACACATTCTGATGTTCATTGGTGTTCTCGGTCCAGAGATAATGTCATCATCATTGATCGTTGTGGGGAATTCCCTAATGTCCCACTACTTGGCATTAGGGGAGGCATTACCTACAACCCCTGTTTAGCTCTAAGACAGTTTGGATATGCTAGAAGGGATGACCCTCATGATATGTTGATTCCTGACTTGGTTTTTGACTTCGACAACGATGCGCAAGGACTTCGACAAAGATTCATCAGAGCTTGGAGGATGCCCAACAAGGTGGATAGTAAGACACTGGGGTACAAGAATTCCATCCCTCTTGAGCCTTACCTCAAGTGGGTACGAACCCGCGCTCAGAATCTTATGATGCCATATCCTCACATTCTCCCCGTGATCAAAGAGCCTGTTATGGAAGGAGAGGTTCCATACACCCTCCTACATCCTGACATGCCAACAACATTGGAAGAATTACAAAATAGTTGGATCCAACTCAAGGAGGAACAGAATACTTTTGAAGCCAGCTTCTATGCCAACGAGAAGAAGGTTTTGGAGCTTACCCACCGACTTCATGAGGAGGAAACTCTCAACACTTACATCGCACCAAAGAGGATGCACAATGTCTTTTTACATTAAGAATTTTGTAATATTTTTCCCATGGGGCACTTATGTACTAACAAATTTCTTCTTAATATGACGTATGTTCTTTTTGTTTGCAACGAATTTGAATTTCTGAATCCTTGAATGCATTACATGAATAACATACCATTCATCATATGCATAAACATGTCTTCACACCATGTTTCCTTATCTTTCTGCTGTTTATTTCAGCAAGATGGATTTGGAGCAGACGGTTAAGGATCTGCAAGCACAGAATTCTCAATTCCAGCAACTCCTCATGACCTTAGCAAAGGGTCAAGAGAACCTTAAAGCACTGTTGGAGAAAGATAAAGAGAAAAAGAAGAAAAGACCTGGTGTAGTCATCATGGGAAGAAGGTTTGAAAGCAATGCTAGAAAAGTTCTCGAATTCCCCTCGACGTCTGATGAAGGGGCTGGTAAAGGAAAAGGAACTGCGATGCCTTCTGAATCTGAAGTTGAAGGAGAAGAAGAGGAAGAGGAAGAAGACGAAGATTACTCCAGACAACAATATCCCCCGGCGGATGTTAAATTTAAAAATCTTGAGGATCGGTTGGCAGCTATGGAGTTGCAAAGGGTACCTGGTTTAGATTTCGAGGAACTAGGGTTGGTCGCTGGGATCGTTGTTCCTCCCAAGTTCAAAGTTCCTACATTTGCCAAGTATGACGGTCTGTCGTGTCCAAATATGCATCTAAGATCCTACGTCCGAAAGATCCAACCCCACTCATCTGATAAGGATCTTTGGATCCATTTTTTCCAAGACAGTTTGTCAGGCACATAATTGGACTGGTTCTATCAACTCGAGAGATCGGAGGTTCATAACTGGGAAGACTTAGCTGCTGCTTTCTACCGGCAATACCAATACAACGCTGATTTAGCACCTACTCGTACTCAACTACAGAGTATGGGTATGGCTTCTAACGAGGGATTTAAAGAGTATGCCCAGAAGTGGCGTGATCTGGCTGGAATGGTGCAGCCACCATTGTCGGATAGAGAGCTGGTTGACATGTTTTTAGGGACCCTGTCTGGCCCTTTCTTTAATCATTTAATTGGAAGTTCCTCCGCAGGATTCACCGAATTAATTTTGACCGGTGAAAGGGTCGAGGCCGACATTAAAAGTGGTAAGATTCAGAAAGATGCCTCCGCATCCACCGCTGTTAAGAAGACCTTCCCAGCTAAGAAGGAAGCTTCTGCTGTTTATTCTCAGAAAAGTCAAGGAGGAATGGGGCGCCGACCAACGGTAGGGGTTGTGATGATTCAAAACTCTTCAAATGATCAACCTCGCAACAATCAGCCAAGATCTAATCAACAATGGGTAGAAAGGCCACAACGGAAGTTCACCCGAATCAACATGACACCGACTCAAGTAATCCCTTATTTGCTAAAGCTGAATCTTACCAATTTGAAGGAAGCGCCAAAGAACCCTAATACCTCTTCTCCATATTACCACTCCAATGCAAAATGTGCTTACCACTCTGACAGTGTAGAGCATGATACCAACAACTGTTGGGCTCTTAAGAATAAAATCGAAGACCTGATCGATGCCAAGGAGGTAGAATTCGATGCGCCCGAAAAGCCAAATGTGATTTCTTCCCCAATGCCCAAGCACGGTCATAATGTTCATGCCGTTATGGAAGACCTTCATGTTACCAATGTTGCTGACCTTTTGACTCCGTTACCAGTAATTAAAGTGAATTTGATGAGAGCCGGGATATTCCCAGGCCGTGGAAAAGACTGTTACTTCTATTTAAACATACGAGCTGACTGCCCACTGTTGAAATCAGGCATCCAACGCCTGATGGATACCCAAGAGATACTCTTCCAAAAGACTCCTGTTGATACCTTCACTCCTGTTACTCTTGCTACCTTTGTTACTTCAACCAATGACATTTCAATAATAACCATCTCCGACAATCTTCCCAAGGCTTGCAAAAGGCCTGTCAAGATTACGCCTGATCCTAAGTTTGTGCCATTGAAAATCACTATGCCGGGGCCTGTCCCGTACCAATCTAACAAGACGATACCATGGAACTATGGAGGAGAAATCTTCCATCATGGTATCAAACAGATTGAACCAGTCTAAGAGAATTCTGATGAGGAAACCCCTAATACAGGGAACATTGCAGGAACAAGCAAGATAACTCGCAGCTGATGAATCTTCTCTCCGGAGATCGCTCCCCCTCGAGAAGTCTTCGGACCCTCGAAAGCTTCTGTGCCTGTTAAGCCATCTCTGCAAGGCCCGATAATTGAAGAAATTGATGTACCTGAAGTTAGACCCTCTGATGCTACTACCGATAAGGGTAAGGGGATACTAGAAGCCCCTGTCAGGATGAAGGCTCAGATTGTGGTAATCCCCGAAACCACCCAGAAAGAAATGGAAGAAATCCTAAAGATAATCAAAAAGAGCGACTACAACGTCGTGGAACAGTTAGGGCAGACCCCTTCCAAAATCTCCATGTTGGCTCTTCTACTCTTCTCTGAGGCTCATGCTAAGGCCTTAATCAAATTTTTAAAGACGGGACACGTGCCTCAAGAAACTTCGGCTGACCAGTTTCAAGAGTGCATGGCTAGCCTCACTGCTGATAATGGTCTTGGTTTTTCCAATGCTGATTTGACCCCTAAGGGAAGGAAGCACAACGACGCGCTGCATGTCTCAGTAGAATGCAGGGGAACCACCCTTGCCCATGTCCTAGTTGATATCGATTCATCCCTGAATGTACTACCGAAAAAGGCGTTGGATAGACTGGACTGCGAAGGTTTGACCCTGAAGCCTAGTAACATCGTTGTTAGAGCCTTTGACGGTTCTAAGAGGATGGTTCATGGTGAAGTGGACATTCCTATCAAAGTGGTCACAGAAATTTTCAACTCCACCTTTTATGTGATGGACATCCGTCCTTCATATTCTTGCTTGTTGGGAAGGCCGTGGATCCACTATGTTGGGGAAGTTACCTCCTCTTTACACCAAATGCTAAAGTATCCTGTTCAAGGTAAGATTATAATGGTGCACGGCGAGGAAGAGTACATGATAAGTCACCTCAACTCCTTCCGCTATGTGGAGTTGGATGGCGAATTCATAGGAACGCCTTTCCAACATTTTGAGGAAGTTTCTCCTGAAGTCGTCGTTGCGAAGATAATGACTGATGTGCCTATTATTTCCAAGCCTGTGTCTAGGATGGCATCTCTCAAGGACGCAGAGGAAGTAATCAAAGAAGGAAGGAGTACAGTGTGGGGGCAACTGCCTGATTTTCCTCACAAGATGGACAAGTTCGGACTAGGTTTTACTGCTGCTGGCCAGAAAGCTATGCGTCGCTCCAAGGCTGGAGGACCACCCGTAAAAATCACTCACCATGGAATTAATGCCTTAGAAGATGATGATGGAGAAGACAACTTTGAAGATTGTATCTTTCCAACCGTCGAAGGAGGATTAAGCAACTGGGAAGCAAAGGACTTTATTCCCATCACTTTCATCAACCAGTATTTTATCTTTGAACAATTTCCTATTTTGGTCAGTAATAACTAAACAATTCGTACACTATTTTCACCTTATGCCTTGCCCGGTGCATATAGGTCCATTTGTAAGGGCTTGATTTTCTTCATTATCATATGTCATGTTTTAATGAATCATTGGACGTTTTCATCTATAAACTGTTGTGTTCATTTTCTTTCCTTTTTGCATCTTGTTTTGTTTAAGGATGGCTATCCCTTACACACACCCACACTCACAAAATACAGGTACCCGTCCACTCCGGATTCCATGGGTGACTATTCTGCTTTAGCCTTCGGTGACTCTGAAGATTTGGTCAATCATGCTGAGTACGAAGTTGATGAAGACTGTGAAGTGCCAGGAGAGTTGGCCAGACTTTTGCAACAAGAAGAGAGGGCTATTCTGCCTCATGAAGAGTTGCTAGAAACTATCAACTTGGGAACAGAGGAAGACAAGAAAGAGGTTAAGGTGGGTGCCAACCTGGAACCAGGTGTCAAAGAGCTCTTAGTGCAGTTGTTGAACGAATATGTTGAAATCTTCGCCTAGTCCTATGAAGACATGCCGGGATTAGACACAGATATCGTGGTTCACCGTCTCCCTACAAGAGAAGACTGTCCATCGATCAAACAAAAGGTCCGCCGAATGAGGCCCGACATGTCTGAGAAGATCAAAGCTGAGGTAATAAAGCAATTCAACGCTGGCTTTCTGGCTGTCACTTCCTATCCACAATGGGTTGCTAACATTGTGCCCGTACCTAAGAAGGACGGCAAAGTCAGAATGTGTGTGGACTATCGGGACTTAAATAGGTCTAGCCCTAAAGATGATTTTCCACTACCACACATCGACATCTTGGTTGACAACACAGCTCAACACAAGGTATTTTCCTTCAGGGATGGATTTTCGAGATACAACCAGATCAAAATGGCCCTTGAAGACATGGAGAAGACTACTTTTGTTACGCAATGGGGTACCTTCTGCTACAAAGTGATGTCATTCGGACTGAAGAATGTCGGGGCAACCTATCAACGTGCCATGGTAGCTTTGTTTCATGACATGATACACCATGATATTGAAGTTTACATAGACGACATGATAGCCCGATCACAGACAGAAGAATAACACCTTGATCATCTGCAAAAGATGTTTGTCAGGTTGAAGGAGTATAAGCTCAGACTGAACCCAAGCAAGTGCACTTTTGGAGTCAAGTATGGTAAACTTTTGGGATTTATTGTCAGCAACAAATGCATTGAGGTTGATCCAACTAAGGTCAAAGCTATACAAGAAATGCCTGCCCCCCGCACTGAAAAGGAGGTTAGAGGTTTCTTGGGACGCTTAAACTATATTGCAAGGTTCATCTCTCACCTAACATCTACCTGTGAGCCAATCTTCAAACTGTTGAAGAAAGATCAGGTAGTTGAATGGAACAATGATTGTTAAGTTGCTTTTGATAAGATCAAGGAGTATTTACTGGAACCTCCTATCTTGATGCCACCTGTCGAAGGAAGGCCGTTAATCATGTATCTGACTGTTTTGGATAACTCAATGGGGTGCGTACTGGACCAACATGACGAGTCTGGCCGAAAAGAGCATGCCATTTATTACCTTAGCAAAAAGTTTACCGACTGTGAGACTCGCTACTCACTGCTCGAGAAAATTTGCTGCGCTTTGGTATGGGCTGCTCGCCGGCTAAGGCAGTATATGTTGACTCATACCACTCTGCTGATTTCCAAGATGGATTCGATCAAGTATATTTTCGAGAAGCCTGCTTTATCTAGAAGAATCGCTAGATGGAAAATGATTCTGACTAAGTATGATATCCAGTATACTACCCAAAAAGCCATAAAGGGGAAGGTACTAGCTGACCATCTAGCTCATCAAGCCGTCGAAGAATACCAATCTATGAGATTTGACTTCCCTGACGAGGACATCATGATATTGGACAACATTGAAGGTAATGGACCGTATGACAGACCTGAACAAGGATCCCGATGGACCCTGTACTTTGATGGTGCTTCAAATGCACTTGGAAACAGTATCGGTGCGATACTCATTTCTCCGGAAGGTTGCCATACACCCTTCACTGCCCGACTTTGCTTCAGTTGTACCAACAACATGGCTGAATATGAAGCTTGTATCTTTGGTCTCAAGGCTGCTATAGACTTGGGAATCAAATCTTTGGTCGTATTTGGGGACTCGGATTTGGTTATTAGTCAAATCAAAGGAGAGTGGGACACTAGACATCCTAATCTTATCCCATACAAAGAACATGTCCTGACATTGTTGCCTCATTTCGAGCAGATTACCTTCGAGCATTTTCTGCAAGAAGAAAATCAGTTAGCAGCTGCTCTAGCTACAATGTCTTCCATGTTTAAACTCACCTGGGATAATGAGGCTCCTCAGATCACCATCGAGCGAATGGACGAACCTGTGCACTGTCATGAGATTAATACCGAAGAAGTAGTGGAACTGTTTACCTTGGTTTTTGGTAAACAACCGCTGATCTTCCAAATGGTTACTTATTTGGTTACTCGCAGGATCGATCAGATTGGTCCTAGGACATAGGTTGATTTTTGAAGTTTGATTAAATTGGATAAGGCTTTAAGTAAAAAGGTTTAAAATAAGATAAAAAGGTTTCAAGTAAATTGCATGAAGGAAAGACTTGGTAAAATAAACAAGGCTTAAAGTAAAAGGTTCGACAGGAAATTAAAGGAGAAAGCAAGTAAATTTCTGGAAAAGTAAATGACTTTGAATTGATAAAGTTGGTGTTTCACACATACATTTCTCAACAATTCTTTCTCACACGCTGGGTACTCGAATCTAAATGAGTGACTATGTATAGAATTGTGAACACACGCGAGAAACTACATGTCTACTACTATTTATACTAAAACATCCCAAGTAACCGTCTGGCAGTTACACTGCTTCGAGATCAATCCACTTGGCACGTTCTCCACGTTCGATGCTCCAGATCCTTGCACGTTTGCACGTGGTAACTGCTGGAAACCGTTTTCCCTCCAAAAGCTTGAATTTCAAACTGCTCCACTCTGAATCATCGAACACTTTCATCGAGAGACATCTTCGACGAGAAACTCCTTCGACGTCGAAGGCAACCAACTTCTCCCTTGGAAGAAATCTTCTAAGTATTTTGCCATCTTTCGACGGGCATTTCTACAGACTCAACCAGTCGAAAGCATCTTTCAGCTTTTGATGGCTGACATCAACAAAACAAAGGTGTCGAATTTAGGAGCCAACAAATTTCCCCCCAAGAATGCCTTATTTCGACTCTGACAGAAAAAGGCATTCTTTGAAACGCCATTCGACACTTGTCCTTCCACGCTTAGTCACAAATTAACTTGTGCATTTTTTGTTGTTTTCTACCAACTATTGGCAATCCCAAGAAAACCATCATTGATTTGATCCTAGGACGTCACTTTCAGTACGGCGTGCAGTACCAAACGTCATTTCAGAATTTGTCATTATGACAATTCTCAAAAACGAGGACGCACGCTGCGTCCCTCTATTTCTGCAGAAACGACCAAAACAACAGGGGGCTGCCACGCGTCCCACTAACTCCTGCAGCATTAAATGGCATTTAATGTCCTCGTTATTGGGGCTTTTCCCACTACTATAAATAGTAGTAAGCACCCCATTGTGGGACTTTTTACGCCATCTAGCCTTCAAACTTCCCTGTTTTCATACAAGCTTATTATCTTTGCAGAAACTCTTCTTCTTTCACTTCATCTTCAACCTCATTTCCAACTCAACACCAAAGCATGGCCTCTGGTTCTACTGCTCCTAGTGCTAACGCACCAACTGAACATGCTAAACCCAAGGTTTTCGTCACTGCCCCAGTAGTAAACTCTACAGGCAAACGAAGGGTTCCTGAACCTTCTGACATCGCCGTTCGCGAGGCTTACTCGCGCCACTTGATGATCCCGGTTGGATACTCCAACCAGATCTTTGCAATGTCTGGCCCCATGAATCCAAGTATCTCTGAGGCTCTGAAGATCAAGAGCTATTTCCCGATAGTCGAGAAACTCAAACCAGTCGCATGCGCCAAGAAAGACGCAGAAGACAATGAAGACCCGGCACGTGAAAAAATCGACCTCCGCTTCTTCAACAGAGGTGTTAGGGTCTTCAGGTCTTGCCCTAACCTTACCTCCGATTATGTTGCTTGGCTAACAAAGATGGAGAAGCATCAAACTCCAATCTGGAAGGATATGGGAATTTTCGACCTAGTGATGCTGTCGAAGACAGGCTTGAACTACTCCCCGGAGATGCTGATAGCTTCACTGTTGTTCTGGGACTACTCCCACTTTACTTTTCATCTTCCCTGTGGGATGCTAACCCCCACACTCTTCGATGTGGCCGCTATTACTGGCCTTCGACCCACCGGGGATTACTTCGATCCGGAGGAGATGTCGGAGGACCAAATTGGCTTCTCTGAGACTAAACCAACATACACCACTTTCATCAACCATTATCATGACAGGTCGACAGATGCTGTGTCGGATGTCGAACACATAGCGTTTCTAGCCTTATGGCTGACTCTCTTTGTGTTTTGCTCGAAGTCTCTACAGGTGACCAAAAAGATGGTCACTCTTGCTACTCAACTGCATCACCGCCAAAACATCTGTTTGGCAGAACTGATTCTGGCTAGCCTCTATGATTCGATCAGCAATGGGGCAACTCTTCTGAAACATATCGAGGACAGGGCCAGTTTGCTACTCGCTGGGCCTTTTTGGCTACTCCAACTGTGGCTCAACGCCACTTTCGAATCTTTCTTGCCCAAGAAGGTTCAGATAAACGAACAGGCTCCAGCGATAGCGAATAGACGCGTCGAAGGAATCAGGCTGGCTCTGCTGACACCTATGGAAGATGGCCTGGAGTTTCAGCAAACCTTCACCAACTTCGTTCTGATGTTCGCTCGAAGGAAGGAATTTGTTTCAACTATGGCTCCATTTGCTCGACGACAGGTAGGCCCAGCATGGTTCACAAGGCCACATCCAAAGGCGTCGAGTGGTCCCAATGTCGACGAACACACAATACTGTGGGAGGCGTTCCTTACACCAAGGATCATGCCTCTTCGATTCAAGAGTTCTAAGACTCATTTGAGTCTGCTTGCCTACCAACCAAATCTGGTATCTCGCCAGTTTGGTATTATCCAAACCCTACCTTCTCCGATTTTTCAAAGAGAGAAGTCCATGTTGTACTTCTGCAATGATTACACAGAAGAAGCTGCCATCAAGCATATAGGAAGATATGCTGGTCGAACAATCCTCTCGCTGTTTGACTACCAGCTTAATTTTCTTTGTTCACCATCCTTCGAGGAGTGGTGGAGAAGCTATTATGCTGAGTACTTCTTCGACGAGAAGGACTTCATGGATGAGTTGCAGAAGTCTTTTGTCCTTGTGTTGGAAAAAATAAAGAAATGTAAGTTCATTCTCTCACATTACTTTGTCTTTCTCTTCGACTGCTAGCCTGTTAACCATTTATTTGCTTTCAGTTGTTCGAAAACCTGTAGCCAAGAAGGCTACAGAAAGCCAACAGGGAGGAGGTCCCTCAACAAAACCTCCACCGCCGGCGAAGACCGTAGCGCCGGCGAAGACCACAGCCAACCGACAGGGGGAAGGCCCTTCGAAGAAGCCTTCTGTATCGGTAACCAGAATTTCATCATTTCTTCTGACTTTCGATTTTCAACTTTTGATGCAATTGCTAAGTCGAATTCCCATTGGTTTTTTAGGCACCTTCGCCCAAGAAACGGCCAGCACTGGTGGTCGAATCTGGGAGCGATGAAGAAGATACTTCTCCTCCTGAACCCTTAAAAAGGCGAAAGCTGACGAAGGACGCTCCTGTTCCTGCTCCCGCTCCTGAAGGTCGAACATTTAAAATAAAGGTTGCTGGGCGAAAACCCAGGCCACCTCCAGTGATCATCGAGGAGCCAACGGAGGAGGAACTAAACGTTCTTCTCACCAAGCCTGTCGAGAGCGATAATTCCAGCCCTGGGGCTGAGGCTAATCCACAGGTAATCTTTTAGACCCTTTTATAACTTAGGTATAGATACCCATATTCGATTGTGTCTCTTTCGATCTTTGAAGATTTGTCTTCTTTCCTTTTTCAGGACACTACTGAAAGTTCTCCGCCAAGGACTTCAGAAACGCTGGAATCTGCTGAACTTAGCAGGCCTCAGGAAAAAGGCTTGGGCAATGACGAAGCCCATACTGAGAATGAGGCCAATGCTGAAACGGTAGAGAAACCAACAGAGGAACCTCTGGTGGAGGAACAACAGCCAGAAACGGTTCAGGTAGTGGATCTGTCGGAAGAGAATCATGAAGAAGGGGGCCAAGGCAATGCTGTCGAAGAAAATCAAGGTGCTGCTGACGAAGAGAACCAAGGTGACGCTAGCGAAGAGCACCAAGATGACGCTGGCACTGCCCCAGTTCCAGTCGAAGGGACACAAGTCGAGACACCTAGCATTCAACAGCCTCCAACTCAAGATCATGTTGTTGCAAGGGTTGTTACCTCCACGAAGCGCAGGTCGAAAGAGGACTTAGAACTCTTGAAACAAACCGACCCTATTAGTTATCTCAACGCAATCATCGAGAGCAAGAGTTCATCCGATGCTAGTCAGGAAGTTCCTACCTGTCGAGTAAGTCCACTGAAACCTCTCCTCTTGATGAAGCTCTAGCGAAGGTTAAAGCCCAATTTTTCAAGAAGGACTTGATGAAGGCTTTAGAGGGGGACCCCACTGCTCCATCATCCTTGAAGGAAGTTTTGAATGGTGTCGACTTGTTAGCTGTAGCTCCAGAAATCTCAAGCTTAATCATGGAGTTACACTCTATGATTGATCAAGGTTCAGCAGATTACAGGCGCCAAAGGGCTTTTAATAGTCAGCTTGAGGTGTTGTATGGCAAAAGCTCCTCTGCATGGACTGCTGTTTCGGAGACAACTTCTCGCATTACGGAGTTGTCGAAGCAAAAAGCAACTACGCAGGAAGAAGTCGATGCCATCGATCGAGAGAATGCTTCCTTCAGGGCACAAATCGAAGATATAGAGGCTAAGATAAATGCCAACACTAAACGCAAGGAGGAACTTCTTTCTACCATCCCTGACACCGAGAGCCAAACTAAAATCAAACAGGGCTTGGAATTTGCTGAGAAGGCCCAAAGCCTCGACGCTCAGATTGCCAAACTTGTGCAAGAGAATGCCTGGTGCAAGAAAAGACTGGAGCTGCTGCAAGTCAAATATCTTCGACTCAAGGACTCTCTTACCTTTTGATTGATTCTCTTTTGTAACCATATTCTGTAATCGTTATTCGACAACAATTGCCATCTTGGCTGAAATTTATAAAATTTCCATTTTGGCATTCTTATGGTTAACTTAGTCTTGTTCTTTTATTATTTTATTTTTATCTCTTGAAGTATAGGTTTGTATTTTTTCAAATATTTACCATTTACTCTCAAGAGCCTTTTATCTCCACTTAACTCTTCGACTTCATAGGCTCCACCAGAAAAAGTTTGGATAACTCTGAAGGGTCCTTCCCATTTGGGTGACCATTTCCCCATGCTTCGATCCCTTCGATCCATGGGAAGAATTACCTTCCAAACTAGTTCTTCAGGCAAAAATACCTTAGGTTTTACCTTTCTATTATAAGAGTCTTCTACTCTTTTCTTCTGAAGCCTGAGTAGGTCGAGAGCGTGTAATCTCTCTTCGTCTAAATCCACCAGTTCATCTAACATCATGTTCCAATAAACTTCAGAAGGAATATCATAATGCCTCTGAACCCTTGCAGATTGAAGACAAATTTCTGCTGGCAACACTGCATCATGGCCAAAAGTTAGCCTATACGGTGTTGTACCAGTGGCTTCTTTTGGGGACGTTCGACAAGCCCACAGAATCTGGTCTAACGTCTTGTGCCAATTCTTTGGTTTCTTCCCAACATGTTTCTTTATCAAGCCAATCACCACTTTGTTAGCTACTTCGACTTGACCATTCGCCTGTGCATAATAAGGCGTTGATGTTAGGAGTTTGAAACCTGTTTCCTGAGCAAATTCCTGCATCTTTCGACCAGTGAAGACTGATCCTTGATCAGTTGTTATAGTCTCAGGGATTCCATACCTATAGATAATGTTCTTTTGAATAAATTCAATGACATTTTCTTGGTCTACATTGACTAAAGGGATTGCTTCGATCCACTTAGTAAAATAATCAATGCCTACCAGTATGTATTTCTGACTCTTGGAGGATGCTGGTCGAATCTCTCCAATGAGGTCCAACGCCCATCCTCTAAAGGGCCAAGGCTTCACTATCGAGTGAAGTTCGCTTGCTGGTACATGTTGGATGCCTGTATGGATTTGACACTCTTGACAACCTTTGGCGAACTCAACACAATCTTTTAGCATAGTGGGCCAATATAGTCCTTGTCGAAACAACAACCATTTCATCTTATGGCCTGCTTGGTGAGCCCCACATGCTCCAGCGTGCGTAGTCGAAAGGGCTATGTATGCCTCAGTTTCACTTAAGCATTTTAGTAATACCCCTTCAGGCGTTTTCTTGAATAACTCATTCCCCATGAGTACATAACTTAACGCCCTATACTTTGTTTTTCGTTCTGTCGAAACTCCTGGATTTTGAAGATAATCCACAATGGGTTTTCTCCAATCTTGATCCGACAAATTATCTATGAACGAAATTTCGAAGTTACCTTGATCAGCAAATCCTAGTCTTGTTGATTCCAAATCTGTTGGTGATAGACAAGTTGCTCTTATCTTTTCCCGGACTTCGATCGCTTTTTGTAACCTCGTTTTTGAAATCTTATACCCAGATGCAATCTGTGCCAAATCGTTGGCTATTTGATTTTCGACTCTGGGTATGTGTCGAATATTGACCATTTCAAATTTTTTCAATAAACGATTTGCTATCACAAAGTACATAATGAGATTCTCTCTTATGCATTTATATTCCTTTGTGACTTGCTTAATGACTAACTCTGAGTCTCCCATTATTTCGACTCGAGTTGCCCCCAATTCCAACAATATTTCAAGGCCAGTAATTAGAGCCTCATACTCAGCCTCGTTGTTCGAACAAGAACCTGATATCTTGTACTTGAATGTTGTTGGAATTTTTTCTGGAGAAATGAGCAAGACTCCTACCCCTGTTCCATCTTTATGGCTGGAACCATCGAAGTAGAGTCTCCAAGGCTCTATCTCCACATAATTAATATCCTCAACTTGAATTGAGTGATCGACTATGAAGTCTGCGACCACTTGTCCTTTTACTGCCTTAAGAGGCATAAAGGTCAAGGAGTATTCAGTTAATGCTAATGCCCACTTGCCAACTCGACTATGCAAGATAGGTTTCGACAACATATATTTGAAAACATCAAAATGAGACGAAACATACACGTCAACTGGTTTTATATATTGCTTGAGTTTTGTACAAGAGAAATACAGACATAGACACAATTTTTCAACTTCACTATATCTAGTTTCTGCATCATTCAAAACTCTACTGAGATAATAAATGGGTCTTTCGACTCCATTCTCATCCTCTTGGGCTAACATGCTTCCCAAAGTTTTGTCGGATGCAGCTATGTACAATCTCATACTCCTATTGCTGCAAAGAGGCACCAAAATAGGTGGCTTAGTGAGGTACCCTTTGATTTTGTCGAAGGCTTCTTGTTGCTCTTGCCCCCATTCGAACCCTTCTTTATTCAGTCGAAGCAAGGGTGAGAAGGCCTGAGCTTTCCCACTTAGATTAGATATAAACCTCCTTAAGAAATTTATCTTGCCTAAGAGAGATTGCAGTTCCTTCTTATTCGATGGCGCTTTCGCTTCCAGAATTGCCTTCGTCTTATTCTGATTGATTTCGATTCCTTTCTTGTGGACAACGAAGCCCAAGAAATCTCCAGCTTTCACACAGAATGCACACTTCAAAGGGTTCATCTTCAGACCATGTTCCCTCATTCTTTCGAATGATTGTCGAAGGTGGTCAATATGATTCTTCCTGGAAACAGATTTTATAACAATGTCATCAATATATATTTGCATAAAAGTGTTAATAAAATCATGGAAGATAGTATTCATTGCTCGCTGGTACGTTGCCCCAGCGTTCTTTAGGCCAAAAGGCATCACTACCCATTCGTAAGTGCCTAAGGCCCCAGGGCATCGAAAGGCTGTTTTCGACACATCCTCTTCAGCAATGAATATTTGATTATATCCTGAATAACCATCGAGCATACTCAGGTATTCATAGCCAGCGGCAGAATCGACTAGCATTTCCGCCACAGGCATAGGATATTCATCTTTGGGTGTAGCAGCATTCAAATCTCTGAAATCTATGCACACCCTTAATGTACCATTTTTCTTAATTACAGGCACAATATTTGCAATCCATTCGACATACCTTGTAACGCGTATGAACTTGCATTTCAGCAGTCTTTCGACTTCCGTTTTGATCTTCGACAGTATTTCTGGAGCGAAGCATCTTGGATTTTGCTTGATTGGCTTCTTCCCAGGTTTGATTGGCAACTGAAGTTCTACCAATCCTCTGTCGAGACCAGGCATTTCGTCATAATCCCATGCAAAACAGTCTTTAAACTCTTTCAGCAATTGGATTACTTCCAACCGAAGTTCTGGGTCAATTTTGGCGCTGATGTAAGTTGGCCTTTTCTCTGACCCTTCGCCTAAGTTGATTTCTTCTAAAGGATCTTGTGCTAACATCTTAATGTTGTTCGCCAAGGGGTCCTTTTCGAAGCCCAAAGGCTCATCGTCATAGATGGCGTCGAGCCTCTATTCCTGCATTTCTTCTTGCATGATATCAGGAGGTAATGGATCGAAATCCTTCCCTGGACCTGCAGCAGATAACTGTTGATCATTGGCCTGTGTGGCCATATACTTCACTTCGGCTTCGAGAGCCGTTATCATCTTAGTTTCGGCCACATAAGCCGAAATTCGCTTCAATGATTGTGACTCAGTCATTATCACTGAATTCACTTCCCCAACCAGTTGGTTGGATATCAGTTAACCCACTGAAGTCTATGTGGGACAAGTCTTCTCTGTCCCATTGGAAACCATGCTCAGGGTGCAGGTATAGGGAACAAAAAGTGTTTGGCGCTGGCGCCATGTCGAAGTCAGGTGTTGGACATGGCCCTATGTGAGCCAAATTTTTGTCGAAATCTGCCAAACCCAGGTGATTCACTTTGCCAAGGTAGTAGCTTTGATCTGCCTCTATGTTTTCGACCATCCCATCTGGACGCCATAGCAGCAGCCTTTGGTGCATTGATGAAGGCACAGCGCCAACACCATGAATCCATTCACGGCCCAACAAAAGGTTATAGTTAGGTTTGGCCGATATGACCATGAACATCGTTGGTCGAAGGATAGAGCCAACTTTGATATCGAGCTGGATCACTCCCATAGTGGTCCCTATGCCGCCCTCATAGTTCGACAGGACCATATTGTGAGGCTTAATGTCCTCATCCCTTTTGCCAATTTTCCTTAGCATAGAGTGAGGAATGATATTAATGGTTGCCCCACAATCCACCAATATTTTGTTCACAGTAGTTTCTTCGAGTTTAGCCCTTATAAATAAAGGCTTAAGGTGATTCTTCATCGCCTCTGTAGGTGGCTCGAAGAAGCCATTTTGTTCTTCAGTAGTGCCATTGTCCATGACAAAATAGCACACTGGCCTATGTTTGGCCATTTCTTGCTCTACTTCCCAGTCACTGACTTCGACCTCCACCTGTCGGTTGAATTCTCTGGGCAGCACCGAGACTATATTCACCATTATATCCAAAGTATCATCAGACCCAGAATCATCTTCGTCTTCGACTTCACTTTGGTTAGGCCAAACTAGCCTGTTGGTTACTGGCTCCCTTTCTAAAGGTTTCCTTTGCTTTCTTTGAGGAACGTTCGAACTGGTTTCTGCCTTTGGTTCGTTGGCAGCCTCCCTTTCAGCTTTTCATCTCCTCTGATATCTCCTCCACTGAGATCGAGACATAGGATTTTTGCCTTTATAGTTGCTTGACACTTGTGCAACTTTAGGCGCAGCAACCTGAGGCTCTTTCTTTTGAGTCAAAGAGGAACCTCTTGGCACGTCGAAAGAGTGCCATTTCTCCTCATTTGGCCTTTTTCGACCAGAGGTTTTGTACCAAGTATCTACTGGAACATTTGTTGGAGGCCTAAAAGTCAATGGCCTCTTTTCTTGGTTAGAACCTCTTTGGGAGGCTCTTCTGGGATCATGTCGAAGATCAGCATTTTCCCTTCTTTTATTCGCTGCTCTCACGCCTTGAATGTGCTCAGCAGCTTTTTTATCAAAGATCGAACTGCATCTTGGACACAGCATCACCTCTGATTTCTTTTTCTGGCATCTTTGTAGAAAATCTGCCAAGTTTTCATTCTCCCGAGGGAAAGCAGTCTTATTTGCCTGTTCTTGCCTCATGGCCTCTTCTGACGCTTTTGGGTCAGAAAGTTCGACCATGTTGATATTCATGGTATCTTTGTTAGCAAGAGTTAACTGCTTCATTTGTATCTCCAGGTTCTCCGTCTGGCCTTGAACTGTGGCCAAGTGGGAACTGGGTTTTGGTCCAGTTTTTTGTGCTTCAGCGGTCTCCAATTTCGGGCTTTCGACCGCTTTCTGAACAGCTTCAATTGTCTTCCTGGACAAATTTCCAGAAAAACTGCCAAAGATTGGCATGTTGATGTGGTCCTTTGAGACTTCGACCATGGTAATTCCTGGCTTCTTCGACTGGGCCCTGGTTGCCTCTATCACATTCACCTCAGAAGGCTCAGCATAGTGGGCTTCAGCCTGCAATGGATTTGAGTCGACAGCCATGGGGGATTTGTCAGCAAACTTTAATCTCCCTTCTTCGATAGCGTCTTGCACAAGATTCCTGAAAAGAAAACATTGAGAAGTTTTATGGCCCAAAAAATTATGATATTTGCAAAAACCTCTCTTCTTTCTTTGATCAAGAGGAGGCACTTTTACCCCTGGGGGTACTATCAATTGGCCATCTTTAACAAGCAAGTCGAATATTTCATCACATTTTGTGATGTCAAAACTATAAGTCTTTTTGGGGAACCTATCGTTGGTCCTTTCTGAACCAATGGGATTTTTCCCACTTGAGGGGACTAACAGTTTACAAGAGTATGGTGGCCCTTGTTTCAATTCTGCTAAATCGACTTCTCCTTCTTCGACAGCTAAGGTATCGTCGAAGGATTCTGGATCTTCGTCATCCATCTCAACGTACGCTATCCTCTCTCTCTTGTGAGTTTTCGTTGCCTTAGCTTTTTCAGCTTTGAGGCGTTCTACTTGTCGAACTCTATCGGCCAGTTGGGCCATGTCTCTCAGGTATTGGGTGTCTAGCTTCTTCCTAATGGAATAATCTAAACCGCCTGCGGCTATTTCGACTAACTCATGTTCTGGCACTTGTGTGAAACATCTCGCCTTAAGCAGCCTAAACCTATTTAGATATTCGTCTATAGGTTCAGTGAAACGTCTCTTTACACTGGCCAATTCTTTCAGGCTTATCTTGGTTTGCCCCATATAGAATTGTTCATGGAACAATCTTTCCAACTGGGTCCAATGATGGATCGAATTGGGGGGGAGAGTTGTAAACCAAGTAAAAGCGTTCTTTGTTAAAGAACTTGGGAAATACTTGATTCTCAGATTTTCGTTATTCGAAATATCTCCTGCTTCGATCAAGTATCTTGCCACATGCTCGACAGTAGATTCTGTCGTGTCCCCAGAGAACTTAGTAAATTTGGGGACTTTGCATCTAGGAGGTAAGTCTGTCTGTAACACATATTCTGACAATGGGGATGTAAAGTTGGGCCTTCGAAAGCCCATGTTCATCCCATTCTGAGTCATGATCCTTTCGATCATGGTTGCCAGATTGTTTTCCATACCCATGTTTTGGTACTGGACATGCTGGACTACTTCGTCAGCATTTTGGTTTCTGTTAACTAACCTTACCTCTGGGGTTATTACCCTAGGTTCTTCGACAGGTTGTTCCAATCGTGCCCTAAGGTTTTCTTCGACAGGCTATTGAGCCTGGTTTATGGTGGTTTCTTCCTCTAAGAATATCCCCTGGTTTCCCCTTATTTGCGCCCTTTGGGGCTGTCGAAGAGGTTGGGGCACTCCAAAGAAATCAGTCAAACGCGTCATTTGCGCTGCCACTTGCTGATTCGATTGAGTAGTGTTTTGTATTAGAGGGTTTAGCACTGTACTTAAAGTTTGTGCCAACATTTGCACCATATCATGGTTGCTTTCGTCCATTTGTTGCCTCAAGACTGCTGTCGAGGCATTTGTAAGGCCATGGGCTACTTGGGACGTTCCTCCTAAGAGTTGGGTCCTATTCCTATTCGCCATTCCTACTCCAGATCCTTGGAGTGGCGAAGAGGCACTCACTAAAGGGTCTGAAAAAGTGGACGCAGCATTCGTCAGGCTTGCCAATTCAGAAGTTGGCATGCCATAGAGTGGCATAAATCCTGGGGGAACGAAAGGCCTTGTGCCTACATTTCCCCTTGGTGGGGGAGTTCCCAAAGGTATTCTGGGGCCTGTGAATGGCCCCGTTGTCGTGACCGTTACTGCTGGTGTCGAACCAGCAGTTATCGCTTCACTTACGGTCGCGCTAACCGTTGCTCCCACAGTTGTTAGTGGGATTTCGTTATTGTTTGGTGGCGGATTCGCCATCTCTTCCCTTCCTCTGGCAGTATTGTTATCGTTAGTGTATACTCTACCACTTCTCAATAACATACACCGCTCGTCGAAAAGATGAGATTCTTTTCAGAAATCAACACACAGTCCCACCGGGTGTGCCAATTTGTTTACCTTGGTTTTTGGTAAACAACCGCTGATCTTCCAAATGGTTACTTATTTGGTTACTCGCAGGATCGATCAGATTGATCCTAGGACATAGGTTGATTTTTGAAGTTTGATTAAATTGGATAAGGCTTTAAGTAAAAAGGTTTAAAATAAGATAAAAAGGTTTCAAGTAAATTGCATGAAGGAAAGACTTGGTAAAATAAACAAGGCTTAAAGTAAAAGGTTCGACAGGAAATTAAAGGAGAAAGCAAGTAAATTTCTGGAAAAGTAAATGACTTTGAATTGATAAAGTTGGTGTTTCACACATACATTTCTCAACAATTCTTTCTCACACGCTGGGTACTCGAATCTAAATGAGTGACTATGTATAGAATTGTGAACACACGCGAGAAACTACATGTCTACTACTATTTATACTAAAACATCCCAAGTAACCGTCTGGCAGTTACACTGCTTCGAGATCAATCCACTTGGCACGTTCTCCACGTTCGATGCTCCAGATCCTTGCACGTTTGCACGTGGTAACTGCTGGAAACCGTTTTCCCTCCAAAAGCTTGAATTTCAAACTGCTCCACTCTGAATCATCGAACACTTTCATCGAGAGACATCTTCGACGAGAAACTCCTTCGACGTCGAAGGCAACCAACTTCTCCCTTGGAAGAAATCTTCTAAGTATTTTGCCATCTTTCGACGGGCATTTCTACAGACTCAACCAGTCGAAAGCATCTTTCAGCTTTTGATGGCTGACATCAACAAAACAAAGGTGTCGAATTTAGGAGCCAACAGGAACAACCCTGGTTTCATGAAATCAAAAGGTATCTCCAGACTCGAGAATACCCTGAAGGAGCTTCCGTCAAAGACAAAAAGTTCTTAAGGAGATTTGCTGCCAAGTTCTGCCTGAGCAATGGTATCCTTTATAAGCGCAACCATGATTGTGTTCTACTTTGTTGTATGGACAAGTTTGAAGCTGAACTGATCATGACCGAGATACACAGTGGCACATTTGGCACCCACTTAAGCAGACATACGATTACTAAGAATATTCTAAGGGTAGGCTACTACTGGTCTACCATGGAAGCGGATTGTCATCAACATTCACGTACTTGCCACAAATGCCAAGTCTACGCTGACAAAGTACATATTCCTCCTGTTCCTCTCAATGTTCTAACAGCTCCTTGGCCGTTCGCAATGTGGGGCATTGATATGATTGGAGAGATCAAGCCTAAGGCATCCAATGGACATCGCTTCATCCTGGTGGCTATTGATTACTTTACCAAGTGGGTCGAAGCAACTTCCTACGCCTAAATTACAAAGAATGTGGCTGCCCGCTTCATCAAGCAAAATCTCATATGCCGGTACGGTATCCCCAACAGGATTATCACGGACAATAGTACAAATTTGAACAACACTATGATCACCGCTCTGTGCGAGCAGTTCAAGATTTATCATCACAATTCATCTCCCTATCGGCCAAAGATGAACGATGTTGTTGAAGCCGCGAACAAAAATATCAAGAAGATCATTCAAAAGATGACAGTCACCTACAAGGACTGGCATGAGATGTTACCATTTTCTATGCATGGATATCGTACCACGACACGTACTTCGACAGGGGCAACCCCCTTTTCTTTGGTATATGGCATGGAAGCTGTTTTACCTATGGAAGTTCAGATTCCCTCCTTAAGGATTATGAAGGATGCCGGTTTGAGTGAAGACGATTGGATTCAGACCCGGCTTGATCAACTTAACTTGATCGACGAGAAGCGACTTACTGCTCTTTGTCATGGTCAGACGTATCAAAAACGGATGATCAAGGCTTTCAACAAGAAGGTCAGGCGTCGGGTATATCAAGTCGGAGATCACGTAATCAAGCGGATCATCTTGCGGCAAAATGATCCCAGGGGCAAGTGGACTCCTACTTACGAAGGACCATTTGTGATCAAAAGCATCTTTTCTGGTGGGGAAATGATTCTGACCACCATGGACGGTGACGACTTGCCGCACCCTGCGAATGCAGACATAGTCAAAAGATACTACGCATAAAACGACCCGACAAGTTGAAAACCCGAAAGGGCGACTTGGGCAAAAATGGGCATCCCGGTGAATCGAAAACCCGAAAGGGCGGTTCAGGCAAAAATTAGGGATAAACAAAAAAAAAATTGTACACCCGGGAAGTTGAAAACCCGAAAGGGCGACTTGGGAAAAAAAGGGTTTCCCGGTGGATCGAAAACCCGAAAGGGCGGTCCAGGCAAAAGTTAGAGAATTAAAAGCGTATGACTATGTCTCGTCGGATCACTTTAAGAATAATCTCTTCACCAACAAGCTCCAAGCTCCTGATAAATCCAATCATCGGCGGACGAAGCAGCGAATGGACAAGATGCTCAGAGTTGTGAAGGCTATAGCAGAATGAGAACCCCATGGAATTGTTACACATAGACATCTTTCTTTTGTATAAATTTTTTCTACGACAACATTCTCTTACTAGGATGTCTGTCTCCTTTGTACAAAGATACTTACAAAAGTTAATACAAAGATACTTCAAAGTGCAGAAATTTGCTTGCCTTTCATTCTTTTTTACACTTATGTTTTATTTAATAACGTCCAATGTTTTGTTAAATAGGCATATGCATTTGAATATAATCACTGCTTACAAATAAAACGAAATTGAGAAAGGATAATTACTGATAGGTTGAAGGTGTAGGAAGATATCACGTGCTATTCCAAAAGAAATCCCCTGCAGTATGCCATTCAGAACCTCAACAAAGCTAAAACCTTGAAGTATACATCCCAAGTGGAGTTAAATTCCAAGATCCCCAGCGGAGCCAGTGTATTCTAAATTTTACTTCCCCAGCGGAGTTAAGTTTCAAAGTTCCCATCAGAGTTAAGTCTCCGAACTCCTGATCCCCAGTGGAGCCCAAAAACCCTGAAATACATATCCCCAGCGGAGCTAGAATATTCTAAACCTTCTCCCCCAACGAAGTCAAATTTCCAACTATCAATCCCCAGTGAGAACCATTCAGTGTTCCCCAACTTCCCCAGTAGATTGGCGTACAACCCAAGCTCCTGATTTCACCGGCCGAGTAAACACTCTCCCCACAGAGTTATTTCCCAGCAGATCGAAGATTCTCGGTCTCATTTCTCCAGCAGAAGCCTCCCAGGTTTTAAATCCCCGGTAGAGATTTTCAGAATTTTCCTTATTTCCCAGGAAAGTCATGAAGGATTCTCATTCCCCACAGAAGTTGTCAAAGCTCTTGTTAATCCCCACCGGTCACCAAGGATTTTCAATCCCCAGTAGTGGTCCTAGGATTTCTCATTCTCAACAATCAAAGATCTTTAATCCCCAAGCAGTCATCAAGGATTTCTCATCTTCAACAATCAAAGATTTTTGAATCCTCAGCATCGGCCAGGAATTTATTTTCTCCGACAGCAGTCAAAGATTTCTTTATCTCCAGTTATCAAGGATTTATTTTCCTCAGCAAGACAGCTACTCAGCTTACATGCACATCCATTATATTCATATATCATAAACATTGATAAAACAGCGTTCATTGCATCATACATATCATGCAACATGACTTTGTGTTTTAGCTAACATTTTACCCTTTTCAGGATAAGATTAAAAGGCTATCGTTAACAACTATTCAGATACAGTATGGATACACCCCAAACACGGCAGTCATTCTATTACTCATTCAGAATTTCAAGTCAAAATACAGTGTGGATACACCCCCGACACGACGGTCATTCTATTACTCATTCAGACTCCAGCAATCCGATACAGATTAGATACGCTCCAGACACGGCGGCCATTCTATCTCTCATTCAGATTCAACTATCAACTTCAAAGTTCAGATACACTCCAAACACGGATGCCTTTCTGTCCCTTACACCAGAAGTTTGATTCTCCCCAATGCAGTCGCCATGGAAGTAATTCTGTCACTTATTCAGATCCCAGTTACAGTACGGATACACTCCAGACACGGAAGTCATTCTGCTACTCATACAAATCTCAACTTCAGATACAACCCAGATATGCTCCAGACACGATTGCCATTCTGTCACTCATTCAGAACTTATCCCCAGCACACAGTTGCTCCATGCACAAATATTTCTCTATTACCCATTCACAATACAGATACACTCCAGACACGACAGTCATTCTGATATTCATTCAAAGTTCAAATACAGTTACAGCTCGGATACACTCCAGACACGGACGCCATTCCTTTGCTTATACAGACTCAGTCCCTAGATACAGTTCAAATGCATTCTAGACACGGATACCATCTTGATGCTTATTCTTCTGACCGACAACACTGCAGTTCAACAAACATCTTGGATGGAATCCTTAAGCCCATCTCCAGCAAGATTCTACCATCTCCAAATGGCATCTTTAATCCCATTCCTTCAACAATATTTTGACGAGTGCAAATTTACGGGCACTCTAGTGTCCAATCCTCTTTTACCTTCGAGTCACGAAAGGCAAACTTGCCAATCTAACTCTTCAGGTTCAAGAAGATTGAACAGGGGAAACTGTTGTACCCCAAAATTTTCCCTCTCATTTTATCAACATTTCTCATCATAAGACTCTTGGAACTCAAGACCAAACTAGGGTTTGCTCTGCTTAAGACATCTCCTTGCACTGTTGACCTAAAATTAGGGTTTGAGTTTGCACAGGGATTTTTGGACTTTCAATGCCCAAATTGACTTTCATACTTCATGTTGGACTCATAAGTTTGCCCATACCAAGTTTTAAGCCTTGAATCAGATATTTGCCCAGTCAATTGGACAATTGACCTAGAA
This sequence comes from Vicia faba, assembly GCA_948472305.1. Taxonomy (NCBI): domain Eukaryota; kingdom Viridiplantae; phylum Streptophyta; class Magnoliopsida; order Fabales; family Fabaceae; genus Vicia; species Vicia faba. Next base: position 712,445,691 of record OX451738.1, read on the forward strand.
ATCAACTACATTGGGGAAAAAGTCAACTGTGGCCAATTTACAGTCAAACCTCATGAATTTTGACCCACATCAACATTATGAACTCATATGAGCCATTTGATCAAGTTTGGACCACAATTCCACAAGAAATTTGATCAGATCACTAAAAGGGCAAAATGGTCATTTTTAGGGTTTTGACTGTACAAAGGCAATTTTTGACTGTTTGACCTAGCCAATGGCAAATCAAGCTCAACCATGGACTCAAGGACTCAATGAAATTATCTTGACCTATTCAACAAGTTCAAAAGATCTCAAATGCATTGGATTGACAGATGAATTTTTCAGTCAACTGATCAAAATTTGACTGTACACTGAAAAGTCAAACTTTGACTTTTTGGTCAAAATTTGAAATTGAAATTTTTTTCATAACTTAGAATTTTTCCAAGTTATGAAATTTTCTTAATTTTTCCTAACTTTGCCCCACATTTTCACCATGATGCAAATGGTTTCAAACAAAACTTACAACATTAAAGTTGTAGTCCATCACAAAGTCTACAACTTTGATTCACAAAGTTTTCTCAAAAGAAGCTTGGATCTCAAGTTATGATTTTTGGAACAAGGGTCCCTAAAACTTTTAACTTAGAGAAATTTTGCCCTAGTTTAGGCAGGATTTTAACCCATCTTCTTGGACATTTTTCACATAGTTCCACTTGGAGTCTCAAGTTGCATTTCAAATATGGATTATAGTACATGTTGCAAGCTTTCCAAATTGTCAAAGAAATCCTCAAACACATTTGTGGTTAGGGAGAATCGAATGCTTGAAGTTGGCAAAATCTCACTTTGTAACCATGGCCAATACATGTTCATACAAGTTGCAAAATCTGACCAAACTAGCTTTGTACTTGATTACAGGTCTCTAAACCAATTTACACTCAAAAATTGAATGCAAATACATTGGTTAGAGGCATTGTTCTGATCAAGGGAGCATTATACAATGAACAATTCCATTTTGGGCATAAAGATAACACTTCCATTTACATAAAGCATGCTTTATGTCAAGTTTCATTTCTTAAGCCATACACCAAGCCCTTTGCTGAAAACAAGGCTCCCTAATGTCAGGAAAAGCTCAACCACTTTGTGCAGCTAGGTTACAAGCCAGTACAACCCTTGCATTGTGAACTCTCACTTTTTGCTTCAAAACCAAGGCATTGTGCCAAAAGTCCGGAACTTACACATCTGATATTTTCAACTTAAGCCAACATTTGAAACAAATTTTACACATCCTTGTAAGCCATAAACACGAGCCAATCATCCCTCAAACACCCTTGAACCCCAAAACACCAAAAACTTGCAAAATAGGGCAGTTGCTGCAACTTGAGTGCCATAGCTCATTTTGCTGGTGCGTTTTTCTCCTTTCCACTTCAAACACCTTCCATTCAACTCACTCAAGCTATCCCAAACCTCCATTGCCAACTGTAACTCCATTTACAGTGTTCACCATTTTTGTTTGGAAGCTTTGCAGGTTGAGTTCTGTAGAAAGATTCAGGCCACTTCAAAACAAACTAAGCCTTGGGAAAGGTCCAGGGAACATCAAGCAAGCTCAAAAGAACCTCAGACCTCACTGAAAGTTGCTGCATTGCCATACTCGTGTCCAACTGAAACAGGTTTTTCATCAACTTCTATCTCTCTATTTAGGAACATTTAGCCTTAGGTCTGTGAATGAAAGATGTAGTACTCATTGCCCTGAAACCATACATATGCTCAATTTTCATTTATATTAAGTGTGCTAGGAAAATTTCATCCATGAACATGTTGAAAAAGTTAGGTTAGATTTTAGGGCCAGAGAAATTCTTTCTGGTCTTTGAGAGTTAAGTTTAATGCTTTATATGGTTAGATTCGTATTTAAATTCTCTACAAGTTTGATGTTGTGAGTTTTGGCAAAAAGTCACATTTCCAGGATGTTCAAAGTTGGATACAGGGCGCGCGTTTTCTGTTGTCACAAGGAAGAAGATGAAGCTGATGGGCTGGGCTTGGCTTTCTCACTTTTTGCACCCATATGCTTGCTTTTTGCACCCCCTGGCCCAACTTTTTATATTTTTGCATTTTTGAATTTTTATTTTCTTTTCTGACTTTGTTATTTTATTTTTAAACATAAAAAAATACTTAAAAATATTTTCACAATTTTTTACATTTATTAGATATTTTATTTTGATTTTTTTTCTAACATGAAAACAATTTAAATACTTTATAATTATTTGTTAAAACTTGAAAATAATGTAAAATGATACTTTTATTTTCATTTCTTATTTTTATTCACACTGAAAATATTTTCTTGAATATATTTTATTTTTGTAAATATTTTATTTTATTTTATACATATTTAATATATTTAATATATATATATATATATATATATATATATATATATATATATATATATATATATATATATATATATATATATATATATATATATATATATATACTTTATATACTTTATTTTACTAAATAATTAGAACAAAAACACAAAAATATTACATTTTTATTTTTATTATTATTTTATACTAAAAAACACTTTTTTCAATATATTTTTATTTTTGTGCATATTAATATATTTTTGTATATAAATAATAGGTAATATTATTTTCTTAAAGAAAATTAGGGTTTACCCCTTTAATAAAATAAAATTAATCTTTTTTTATTTATTTATTCCTTTATGTTTCTTTACATTTAAAAATACTTTGCATACATAAAAACTTTTTTGCATAATACATTTTTATTTAATATTTATTTATTTTTGTTTATTTAAATATTGTACATTTAAATATTATGCATTGTAAATTCAATTTGGTTGTAATAATTTAGAGTTTTAATTTCTTGAAAAATAATCCCCTATTCAAAATTGTACCCCCTCCCTATATCAATGTTGTAATAGCTTAGAATTTAAATTCTCGCACTTTTACGCTTTCAATTATGCCATGATTAGAGAATTAGGGTTTGTCTGCAAAAAATCCAAATCAACAAATAGTTTGACCTAATCAAAGACAAAAATGCATGAAAAAAAACACAATGCACACTTGCACCCCTAGGGTTACAATCCACTTGTTGCCTTCAAAAATGGGCCATGGTATGCATGTTAAGTACTTTGGCAAAACAAAAACAAAATAAAAGATCCTAGTCCCTCGATGACGCTATCTGGGTTGCCTAAACAAAATGATCAAGTCCCTCAAGAGAGTTGCCAAAAATACTTGACACAATTGCTATCATGGTCTATACGATGACCCGCGCCTGTCCCGTTTAACATCCTAACACAAGGTTGTTCACCAAATACAATGGTGAAACAACACTGTTAAAAGGGTTAAAAACATAAGAAAGATCTTTGAGTAAAATAGGGTAGATAACTCTTAGTTACTTGATCAAAACTTGCAAAAACATCCTTGCTATCTTCAAACACACTTCACAAACACAATTTCAAAACCCTACTTTCAAACATTGAAAACCTTTCAAAAACAAAAACACCTTTGTATACATTCAAACAAGAATCATTACAAAGGTAGCCACAATGATAGCCTCTTTTCAAAACATCTTTCCAAATCACACACAAAGCACCATTTCAAACAATTGAAGAGCACCATTTCAAACAATTGAAAAGCAAAGCAAGTGATCTAAACAAGTAACTAAGAGCCCATGGATAACCATGGATAGAAAGGGTGCTAATACCTTCCTTTTCTATAATCTACTCCCCGAACCCAAGAAAACATCTCAAAGGTCTTTCCTGTGCTTTTTGAGCTTTCCTTAGGATAAAATAAAAAGTCGGTGGCGACTCTTGCTAAACTGAAACATTTGCGAACACAAAGGCAAAACCTCAAGTCAGTTCTCCCACCGTATCACACATGGTGAGTCATCTTAACTCCTTTCGCTATATGGAGATGGATGGGGAGTTCATCAAAACCCCGTGTCAGAACTTTGAAGAGGTCCCCCAGACCCTGGCGTCGATTGAAGTTGCTACTGACGAACCTCTGATGAAGATGGATTCCCTCAAGGATGCCAGGGCTGTAATTGAAAAAGGTGGGTGTGCAAATTGGGGTTAGCTCCCTGATTTCACACATAAAACTGGCAAGTTTGGTTTGGGCTTTACTGCAGAGGCTCAAAGGGCTGTTCGGCACGCGCGGATTGAAAGACCCCCTTTGCACATCAGTAATCAGGGAGTGAATGCAATTGAAGATGGTGAAGAAGATTCAGATATCGACAACTGGATCTACCCTACTACCAACGGTGGATTGAACAACTGGACGACAAAATACTTCATACCTGTTTCTTTTATTACACAGTAATTGACTTTTGTTTTGAGATTTGTAACAAACAGTTTGAAACTTTACGGCCCGGTGCCTTGCCCAAGGCACCTTAGCTTTGTTTTTGAGGGCTTATTATTTGTCATTTTCATATATCATCAATAAAGCATTGGACGTTTTCTTACATTAAAAATTTTGCGCTCCTTGTTTTTCCTTTTTATCTCTCACTTTATCAAAACAGCTATTGTCTTACACACACTCACATATCATAATGCAGATCCACATCCACTCTGGATCCCATTGATAACGACTTTGCTACTGCCAGTTATGACTTTGAAAATCCGATCAACCAAGCCGAGGACGAAGGTGAGGATGATTGTGAGGTTCCTGGGGAACTTGCTAGACTGTTACTATAGGAAGAGAGGGCCATACATCCACATGAAGAGCCAGTGGAATCAGTAAATTTGGGTACGGAGGAAGATAAGAAAGAAGTCAAGATAGGTGCAAATCTGGAGCCTAGTGTCAAGCAACGGTTGATACAGATGTTGCGCGACTATGTTGAGATCTTCGCTTGGTCTTATGAAGATATGCCTGGTTTAGACACTGATATTGTGGTTCACCTCTTGCCAACAAAAGAAGACTGTCCTCTGGTAAAGCAGAAGGTTCGCCGTATGCGCCCTGAGATGTCTGAGAAAATCAAAGATGAGGTCATGAAACAGTTTGACGCCGGATTTCTAGCTGTTACTTCTTACACACAGTGGGTTGCCAACATTGTTCCAGTACCTAAGAAGGATGTGTTAGAACAAAGTTTGAATCTACTACCCTAAGTTTAAGTTTTGATGATAACAAAATGCTAAGATATATTAATTGTATGATTCATGTAAGAACTATTTTCTACCTAAAAATTATATTCTGTTTTACAGAAACTCTGATGGGTATCAGCATGAGAACATCCTCATCAGCATCAGAATATTGGATATCAACATCAGCATCAGAAGATGCTATATCAGATACCAGAATCAGAAGATCAACTTGCGCTTATGCTGAAGCTTGATGAACAAATCTGCGCTCAACACTCTGAACTCTGATAAAGACAACAACAGTTCATCAGCACCTAAGCAGCGTCAGAATGAGCCTAAGCCAAAACACGCTTAAGTGGCAACGGTACTGTGCATTCAAGATGAGTTATTACCAACGGCATCATTCCAGACAAGATCTGCTTAATAAGGAAAGATTGTTATTGGCATTGAAACAGAATTATTCTCCAACGTACACTAATTCCAATGCTATATAAACAAGTCAATGAAGATTGAATTGGCCAATGCTCTACAACAATCTACACGCCAAAAAGCTATTCATCATCTTCCTCACTCTCAGTTTGCTAAAAGCTCCAAAATTCCTTACTCAATTATTTTAGCAATCTAGTTTCCATAAGCTTAAGTTGTGTAGTATCACAGTTGTGATAAACAGTTTTGTAGAAAACATTCACACACCTAGATTTCAATTCTTTGTAAGAAAGTAATTCCTTGAGAAACCGGTTTGTGGTTTGCATCAAGAAGGCTCTAGCAGTTGCTAAAGCAGATTGTAATATTCAGTTGAATATAGTGGATTAAGACCTCGTTGGAGAGAGGAGAAATCACCTTGACGGGTGGACTGGAGTAGTTTGAGATCAAACGAACCAGGATAAAAATACTGTGTTCATTGCAATTGATTTCCAGTTTTTACAATTCAACCCCCCTTCTTGTGTTTTTCACTTCTTCAATTGGCATCAGAGCGCCTGGTTCTGAGCTAAAACACTTAACCGTGTCAGTACAAGATCCAGCGTCAGAAAAACACAAATGGCAGGAATTTATCAACACACCAGCAATGACAACAATGAAGACAAAGACAGATTCAGCGACAAACCTTCAGTCTTTGATGGAGAAAATCTTGATTACTAGAAAGACAGAATTGAAAGCTTCTTTCTGGCACATGATGCTGATCTGTGGGACATGGTGACAGATGGATACACGCACCCTGTGAATGCAAGCGGTCAGAAGATTGATAGGAAAGCAATGTCTGACCAACAAAAGCGTGACTTCAAAAATCACCACAAGGCCAGAACCATCCTTCTCAGCGCCATCTCTTATGCTGAATATGAAAAGATCTCTAACAGAGACACAGCAAAGAACATGTTTGACTCACTCAGAATGACGCATGAGGGCAACGTTCAGGTCAAAGAAACTAAAGCTCTTGTGCTCATTCAGAAGTATGAGGCATTCAAAATGGAAGAAAGTGAATCCATTGAAACAATGTTCTCAAGATTCCAAATTCTGGTGGCTGGTCTCAAGGTTCTGGACAAAGGATACTCTACTGCTGATCACGTCAAGAAGATCATCAGAAGCTTACCAAAGCAGTGGAGGCCAATGGTTACAGCTCTGAAGCTAGCAAACGATCTCAACAAAATTTCTCTGGAGGAACTTATCAGCTCCCTCAGAAGTCATGAGATAGAGCTAGAAGCTGATGAACCTCAGAAGCAAGGTAAGCCTTTAGCATTAAAATCTAACAAAAAATCTGAGTCTAAAGTTTTGCAGGCAGTTGAAGAAACATCTGATGGATCCTCATCAGAAGAAGACGAACTTTCTCTCCTCTCCAGAAGAGTGAATCAACTGTGGAAGCAGAGGCAAAGGAAGTTCAGGAATCCCAGAAGATCTGATCAGAACGAGTCTTCTTCCAGATACAGAAGGACAGATTCTTCCTCTGGATACAGAAGATCTGAAGGTTCCTCAAGAAGCAGAAAGCCAAACACCAAGGACATCATCTGCTATGAGTGCAATGAGCAAGGACACTACAAGAGTGACTACCCAAAGCTTCAGAGGGAAAAGCCCAAAAATAAGTTTGGAAGAGAAAATAAGAAAAGTCTCATGGCTACATGGGATGACTCTGACTCGTCTGAAGCTGACTCAGAATCAGATGATGAGAGAGCAAACATAGCTCTCATGGCCAACATTTCAGAAGATAGTGAAGCTTATGAATCAGACTCAGAATCAGATACTGAAGAGGTATTTCCTGACTTTGCAGTTAATTTTACCAAGGCTGAACTTGCTGAAAGCCTTAACGAAATTCTGGAAAGGTACCAGCAGATTAGAGTTAAATTCAGAAACCTGAAAAGGAATCTTGAATCTGACTCTGATAAGACTGAGAGTCTTAAATTGGAAAATTCTGAGCTGAGAAATAAAATTTCAAAATTAGTAAATGTTTTACAAAACTCTCAGAAGGAACCAATTTCTGAAACTCCCAGCAGCGCTGATGAGATCATCAAGGAGTGTGATCACAATTTCCAGAAGTTCCTTGCTAAAAGCATAGATAGAAGAAAAATGGCTTCAATGATCTATGGAGTTAGCAGAAACGGCAGGAAGGGAATAGGATACCAAGGTAAGGTTCCTACACCAAAGAATGTCATGGATTTAACCATTAAACACACTCCTCTGAACTCACATTTTGTGTATGGTCACACACATGATATTAAATACACTAGCAGTAGGTATTCTGTGAAACCAAAATTCAACCAGAGTTTTGGTAAATCTAACAAATCAGGACCCAAGAAAATCTGGGTACCTAAGGATAAAATAATACATGTTGCAGATATCTTTAGCAGCAAATCAGAAACACCAGTCATGGTACCTGGACTCTGGCTGCTCGCGACACATGACGGGAAGAAGGCATATGTTCCAAATCCTGGAACTTAAGCCTGGAGGCCACGTTGGCTTTGGAGGCAATCAGAGGGGAAAGATCATTGGCTCTGGAACTGTAGGTAATGGAAATCTTCCCTCTATAAATAATGTTCTGCTAGTAGATGGATTAATGCATAATCTGTTATCCATAAGTCAATTAAGTGATAACGGTTATGATATAATCTTTAATCAAAAATCATGTAAAGCTGTTAGTCAGAAAGATGGGACTATCCTGTTTAATGGAAAGAGGAAAAACAACATCTATAAAATCAAACTTTCTGAACTGAAAAGTCAGAATGTAAAGTGTCTTCTGTCTGTTAACAACGAGCAGTGGATCTGGCACAGAAGATTGGGGCATGTTAGTATGAGAAGAATATCTCAGATTAACAAACTCAATCTGGTCAGAGGACTTCCTAACTTGAAGTTCAATTCAGATGCTCTGTGTGAAGCATGTCAGAAAGGCAAGTTTGCAAAACCTTCTTTCAAATCTAAAAATGTTGTTTCTACCTCTAAGCCATTAGAACTTCTGCACATTGACTTATTTGGACCAGTTAAAACTGCTTCAGTCAGTGGCAAGAAGTATGGGTTAGTAATCGTAGATGACTATAGCAGATGGACATGGGTAAAGTTCTTAAGACACAAGGACGAGTCACACTCTGTGTTTGTTACCTTCTGTAACCAAGTTCAGAATGAAAAGGATCTTAGAATCGTTAAAGTCAGAAGTGATCATGGTGGAGAGTTTGAAAACAAAGATTTTGAGTCATTCTTTAATGACAGAGGCATTCTGCATGATTTCTCTTGTCCTAGAACTCCTCAACAAAATGGAGTTGTAGAACGAAAGAACAGAACATTGCAAGAAATGGCCAGAACCATGATCAATGAGACAAACGTTGCTAAGATCTTCTGGGCAGAGGCAATAAACACAGCGTGCTACATTCAGAATAGAATCTCAATAAGACCTATTCTGGAAAAGACTCCATATGAATTGTGGAAGAACAGAAAGCCCAACATTTCATATTTTCATCCATTTGGATGTACTTGCTTTATGTTAAATACAAAAAATTATTTGAACAAGTTTGACTCTAAAGCACAGAAGTGTATTATGTTAGGATACTCTGAACGCTCAAGAGGGTACAGAGTATACAATACAGAAACACAGATTGTGGAAGAATCAATCAGTGTTTGTTTTGATGATAATCTTGACTCTGAAAAGTCAAAGCAGGATGAAGTTTTTGCAGGTATGGAAATTGAATTTACAGGTTCTGAAGACAAGTCATCAGAAGCTCTCAACACAGACACTCCTTCAACATCTGAAAGGAGCCCTGCTAGCAATCCTACAACAGCTGCTGATCAACCTCAGAAGAGACTACCCAGAAGTAGCTTGGATCACCCAGAAGAAACTATCTTAGGAAGAAAGGAAGATCCAATCAGAACAAGAGCAAGCTTCAGAAACTCTGAAGAAACCCTCATGGGACTTGTGTCTCTGATTGAACCTTCTTCTATTGATGAAGCACTTATGGACAACGACTGGATTCTAGAAATGCAAGAAGAGTTGAATCAATTCACCAGAAATGACGTATGGGATCTGGTTCCCAGACTAAAAGGATTCAACGTCATTGGAACAAGATGGGTGTTCAGAAACAAGCTTAATGAACAAGGTGAAGTCATCAGAAACAAAGAATGACTGGTAGCACAAGGTTATAGTCAGCAAGAGGGAATAGACTATACAGAAACCTTTGCCCCAGTCGCCAGGTTAGAATCTATCAGACTTTTAATTTCATTTGCTGTTAATAGAGGCATCACTCTGTATCAGATGGATGTCAAGAGTGCATTCTTAAATGGTTATATAGAAGAAGAGGTTTATGTGCACCAACCCCCTGGTTTTGAAAATACAAAACATCCAGAACATGTTTTCAAACTAAAGAAGTCACTATATGGTCTGAAACAAGCTCCCAGAGCTTGGTATGAAAGACTAAGTAACTTTCTGTTAGAAAATGAATTCACCAGAGGGAAGGTGGACACTACCTTATTCTATAAGTCAGTTAAGAATGACATCTTAGTCTGTCAAATTTATGTTGATGATATTATTTTTGGATCTACTAATCCTTCTCTTGGAAGAAAATTTGCTAAGTGTATGCAGGCAGAATTTGAGATGAGCCTCATGGGGGAACTGAAATTCTTTCTAGGAATTCAGATCAATCAAACTCCAGAGGGAACTTACATTCATCAGAGCAAATATGTCAGAGATCTTCTGAAGAAATTTGACCTCTCAGAATGTAAGCCATCAAAGATTCCAATGCATCCCACGTGCATTCTGGAAAGAGAAGAGGTAAGCAAAAAGGTAGAACAGAAGGTCTACAGAGGTATGATTGGTTCTCTCCTTTATCTGACAGCTTCAAGGCCTGATATCTTATTCAGCGTATGTATTTGTGCTAGATTCAAATCAGATCCTAGAGAATCTCACTTAAAAGCTGTTAAGCGAATTTTCAAGTATCTGAAAGGTACTACTAATATGGGTTTATTTTTTAGAAAATCTAGTGATTACAGCTTAGTAGGCTACTGCGATGCTGACTTTGCTGGAGACAGAGTAGAGCGTAAAAGTACTTCTGGAAGCTGCCAGTTTCTGGGAGAAAATCTGATCTCTTGGTCCAGCAAAAGGCAATCCACAATTGCGCTATCCACAACAGAAGCTGAGTACATAGCAGCAGCAGGATGTAGCACACAAATGCTCTGGATGAAAAGTCAGCTTGAAGACTTCCAGATTTTTGAGAGTAACATCCCTATACTCCGTGACAATACTTCTGCTATTTGCTTAATTAAGAATCCTATTTTACATTCTAGGGCTAAGCATATAGAAATAAAACATCATTTCATTAGGGACTATATTCAGAAAGGAATTTTAAACTTAAAATTTATTGATACAGACCATCAATGGGCTGATATCTTCACTAAACCCCTTTCTGAAGATAGGTTCAATTTCATTCTGAAACATCTCAGCATGAAAATCTGCCCAGAGTGAAAATGCTTTAATTCTATATATTATCCTTCAGAATGTATTTGTTTTACTGTGAACTTCTGATCAATCTCTTTTCAGAAAGATAGACATGCAGATTGTATCAGATGCTAGTCTTAAAGATCTGAGCGTTTCAGCTCAAGGATAGACGTGCTGCTCACTAAATCAAACAAGTGTCATCCAATCATCAGCAAATCTCTGAAGCAGAACGCGTGCACGCTTCTGAGAATGCAAAACGCTGATTGGGTGCATTGAGACACATGTCTGGTAACCGTTTCAAGTATCTTTCTCAAATCCCCCAAAATCAGCAAGCATTAAATGAAAGTAATCATGTTTTAAAACGTAATCATGAATTATTTCTCTTTCTTGAAACCGTTTACACTTTCAATTTTTTTTTTGAAATCTATTTAAGCACATTAACATCTCACATTAATCCTTTACCGTTTCTTACAATCTTACAAATATTTTTCTGCATTTTCCCTGTGTGTTCATCTCTCTCAAAAGAAACCCATTTTTCAGTTTTCTCATAAAAACCCTAAGTGTGAACATGGCAACCTCCAGCAATGTCTCTGCAGGTTATCAGAAGGAGGCTTCTTCTGAACAATACCAAGTTCCTTTCAGAACACTCCTTACACCAGTGAAGAATTTGGAAGTGTTGTCTGAACTAATTGTTGACTTCTCCAGTCTGAAAGAAAATGGATTTGACTTGACAGAAGAAGTTAGGGCACAAGGATGAGAGAGATATTTTGATAGGTTGGTTGGACCAACGTTCCCAGTCTTGGTCAAGGAGTTATGGATTCATGCGTACTCATCAATGCATCAAGTCACCTCCTACATAATGGGAAAGAAGATTGTGATCACTGAGGATCACATAGCAAGATTGATTGGATACAGTGGCGGTGGTATCCGATGTATCGACATGGCTGAAAGATGCTCTGACGTTGCTGTCATTGCAAGGAAGATTTTCACCCATGGGGTCCCCAGCAGCAAAATCAGAGACTTAAAGGATCAAGACAGAATATGGGCGAAGATCATTCTGGGGTGCTTTAATCACAGGAAGCCAACAAGCTCCCCTGATTATATAAATATAGATCAGCAGTTTCTGATCTATTTTATTAATCAGAAGGTAAAGATCAATTTGGCTCATCTTCTGTTTAATCACCTCAGGACCAGCGTCAAGGAGACAAGGGAAGAAGAAAGGACAAAGAGGGATTGGATACCCTTTGGCAGGTTAATATCAGATATTCTGACTGAGAATAGGCTGATAGAGCACCTCATAGAAGCTCAGGAATTAAGTTCTATTGAACCAACTGTTGGCAAGCCTCTGAACGCCAAGAATCTGAAGAAAATGAAACTGATAGAGAATATCAGAAAGGAGCCCAGCGTTACTCCTCTTGCTGACATCACCAGAAGAAGAGTCCCTCTGGACGACTTTCCATTATTTTCTGAGATAGAATCTAAACCAGTGGTGGTTCTTAGATACTTGGACGCTTGCAAGGCTGGTGGTACAGATCCCAAACTGAATATCAAAGATCTGCACCAACAACAACCAGAAGTTACTATGAAGAAGACGAAGAAAAGAAAGGCCACTTCAGAAGGACCATCCCAGCAGACCCCTAAGAAAAGAGGTAATTTATCTGCTGCTTCTGTTTTAAATTCTTCTGCTATCCCAACATCAATCCCAACCCCAGCTTCACATGAACTTCCAATCCCCATACCAACTATTGATGAAACCGAACCAGAAGATGACCCTTCTGAGTCACTGACTCTCAGGAGAACCCGCACCAAATCCCAAACTCCAAAACACACAACATCAACAGCATCAGAACTTGACAAATTTCTGTCTGACATTGATCAACGTGTTTCTGATCACCTCTCAACAAATCCAAACACTGAACCAGAAATTGCCCACTCTCCTCAACCAGAACAACCTCTCTCACCCATACCAGAAGAACCACAAATTTCACAACAACCAGAAATTCAACCAGAAATTCCTCCTCCTTCTCCACAACCAGCAATTCCTCCTCCCTCTCCTCAACCAGAAATTCATCCACCATCACCTCAACCATCACCTCCACAAACTGAGTTTCATCACTCTGAAACTCCATCACCTGAACCTCATTCTCCTCAATTCTCTGAGCCACAACCCTTGGCAATTCAGCTGCCATGTGGAACAACTATAACCATGGCCCAACTGCCATCCTCGCCAGAAACCACCCCTCCAAATACTCCAAAAACTCCAAACAGTCCAATTATTATTTCTGATTCTCCCACTCCATCTCCCAAACAAACTACTGAAGACCACAGCAGGACCTTCATCGATTTAACAATCCTTGACCGTCTTGCTGATCTCAAAAATAAAATAGCCATTCCCAAACCAAAACAGCCAGATGTTGGCTCTGGCATTGTGAATTTTGAAACAGGTTTGCAGCAATGGATTGCTTCTCTAAAGCAAGTTTGTCCTGGAATGATTGATTCTGCTGCCTCAGACCAACTCTGGACACGCTTCAGAATCTGGGTACGTGCTGAAGCCCTCAAGTTGCAAGACATCAACTATGAGCAGGCACAACAGAACTTCAGCAAGCTGCTGAAGGAAGTTGAAAGTCAGCTGCCACAGGACGAAGTGCTCTTTCTGGATAGTGAGCCATGGTCTGAGAAACGTCCAGCTTCAAAATTTCAGCAAGCAGAAGATCAGACTATTCAAGCTGAAGAGGTCAGTCAAGCTGAAGATGTTGCAGAAAGCTCTCAGAAGCTTCCTGCTTCAGATGTTTCTCAAGCTGCTTTGGACAGGCAGACTCTGGAGGAGCTGAAGCTGAATGATATTCGTCTGCAGCAAAGAATGGATGAAAATGATCAGAAGATGAAGGAAAGGATGGATGTGCAAGACAGCAAGATAGATACAGTAGTCAGCATGGTGCACAAGCAGAATGAGACTGCTGATCAGATTAAGTCAATGCTGGAGACTCTGTTCACACGCTTCCCACCCCAACCTTAGTTTGAGTTTGCACAGGGATTTTTGGACTTTCAATGCCCAAATTGACTTTCATACTTCATGTTGGACTCATAAGTTTGCCCATACCAAGTTTTAAGCCTTGAATCAGATATTTGCCCAGTCAATTGGACAATTGACCTAGAAATCAACTGCATTGGGGAAAAAGTCAATTGTGGCCAATTTACAGTCAAACCTCATGAATTTTGACCCACATCAACATTATGAACTCATATGAGCCATTTGATCAAGTTTGGACCACAATTCCACAAGAAATTTGATCAGATCACTAAAAGGGTAAAATGGTCATTTTTAGGGTTTTGACTGTACAAAGGCAATTTTTGACTGTTTGACCTAGCCAATGGCAAATCAAGCTCAACCATGGACTCAAGGACTCAATGAAATTATCTTGACCTATTCAACAAGTTCAAAAGATCTCAAATGCATTGGATTGACAGATGAATTTTTCAATCAACTGATCAAAATTTGACTGTACACTGAAAAGTCAAACTTTGACTTTTTGGTCAAAATCAAGTGCCAAGGGTCATTTTTCATCAAGATGTGTAAAATTATGAAACTTGTTCATCAAGAAACCCAAAATTGCAAATTAGGGTTTGAAATTGAAATTTTTTTCATAACTTAGAATTTTTCCAAATTATGAAATTTTCTTAATTTTTCCTAACTTTGCCCCACATTTTCACCATGATGCAAATGGTTTCAAACAAAACTTACAACATTAAAGTTGTAGTCCATCACAAAGTCTACAACTTTGATTCACAAAGTTTTCTCAAAAGAAGCTTGGATCTCAAGTTATGATTTTTGGAACAAGGGTCCCTAAAACTTTTAACTTAGAGAAATTTTGCCCTAGTTTAGGCAGGATTTTAACCCATCTTCTTGGCCATTTTTCACATAGTTCCACTTGGAGTCTCAAGTTGCATTTCAAATATGGATTATAGTACATGTTGCAAGCTTTCCAAATTGTCAAAGAAATCCTCAAACACATTTGTGGTTAGGGAGAATCGAATGCTTGAAGTTGGCAAAAACTCACTTTGTAACCATGGCCAATACATGTTCATACAAGTTGCAAAATCTGACCAAACTAGCTTTGTACTTGATTACAGGTCTCTAAACCAATTTACACTCAAAAATTGAATGCAAATACATTGGTTAGAGGCATTGTTCTGATCAAGGGAGCATTATACAATGAACAATTCCATTTTGGGCATAAAGATAACACTTCCATTTACATAAAGCATGCTTTATGTCAAGTTTCATTTCTTAAGCCATACACCAAGCCCTTTGCTGAAAATAAGGCTCCCTAATGTCAGGAAAAGCTCAACCACTTTGTGCAGCTAGGTTACAAGCCAGTACAACCCTTGCATTGTGAACTCTCACTTTTTGCTTCAAAACCAAGGCATTGTGCCAAAAGTCCGGAACTTACACATCTGATATTTTCAACTTAAGCCAACATTTGAAACAAATTTTACACATCCTTGTAAGCCATAAACACGAGCCAATCATCCCTCAAACACCCTTGAACCCCAAAACACCAAAAACTTGCAAAATAGGGCAGTTGCTGCAACTTGAGTGCCATAGCTCATTTTGCTGGTGCGTTTTTCTCCTTTCCACTTCAAACACCTTCCATTCAACTCACTCAAGCTATCCCAAACCTCCATTGCCAACTGTAACTCCATTTACAGTGTTCACCATTTTTGTTTGGAAGCTTTGCAGGTTGAGTTCTGTAGAAAGATTCAGGCCACTTCAAAACAAACTAAGCCTTGGGAAAGGTCCAGGGAACATCAAACAAGCTCAAAAGAACCTCAGACCTCACTGAAAGTTGCTGCATTGCCATACTCGTGTCCAACTGAAACAGGTTTTTCATCAACTTCTATCTCTCTATTTAGGAACATTTAGCCTTAGGTCTGTGAATGAAAGATGTAGTACTCATTACCCTGAAACCATACATATGCTCAATTTTCATTTATATTAAGTGTGCTAGGAGAATTTCATCCATGAACATGTTGAAAAAGTTAGGTTATATTTTAGGGCCAGAGAAATTCTTTCTGGTCTTTGAGAGTTAAGTTTAATGCTTTATATGGTTAGATTCGTATTTAAATTCTCTACAAGTTTGATGTTGTGAGTTTTGGCAAAAAGTCACATTTCCAGGATGTTCAAAGTTGGATACAGGGCGCGCGTTTTCTGTTGTCACAAGGAAGAAGATGAAGCTGATGGGCTGGGCTTGGCTTTCTCACTTTTTGCACCCATATGCTTGCTTTTTGCACCCCCTGGCCCAACTTTTTATATTTTTGCATTTTTGAATTTTTATTTTCTTTTCTGACTTTGTTATTTTATTTTTAAACATAAAAAAATACTTAAAAATATTTTCACAATTTTTTACATTTATTAGATATTTTATTTTGATTTTTTTTCTAACATGAAAACAATTTAAATACTTTATAATTATTTGTTAAAACTTGAAAATAATGTAAAATGATACTTTTATTTTCATTTCTTATTTTTATTCACACTGAAAATATTTTCTTGAATATATTTTATTTTTGTAAATATTTTATTTTATTTTATATATATATATATATATATATATATATATATATATATATATATATATATATATATATATATATATATATATATATATATATATATATATATATATATATATACACATATATACTTTATTTTACTAAATAATTAGAACAAAAACACAAAAATATTACATTTTTATTTTTATTATTATTTTATACTAAAAAACACTTTTTTCAATATATTTTTATTTTTGTGCATATTAATATATTTTTGTATATAAATAATAGGTAATATTATTTTCTTAAAGAAAATTAGGGTTTACCCCTTTAATAAAATAAAATTAATCTTTTTTTATTTATTTATTCCTTTATGTTTCTTTACATTTAAAAATACTTTGCATACATAAAAACTTTTTTGCATAATACAGTTTTATTTAATATTTATTTATTTTTGTTTATTTAAATATTGTACATTTAAATATTATGCATTGTAAATTCAATTTGGTTGTAATAATTTAGAGTTTTAATTTCTTGAAAAATAGTCCCCTATTCAAAATTGTACCCCCTCCCTATATCAATGTTGTAATAGCTTAGAATTTAAATTCTCGCACTTTTACGCTTTCAATTATGCCATGATTAGAGAATTAGGGTTTGTCTGCAAAAAATCCAAATCAACAAATAGTTTGACCTAATTAAAGACAAAAATGCATGAAAAAAAACACAATGCACACTTGCACCCCTAGGGTTACAATCCACTTGTTGCCTTCAAAAATGGGCCATGGTATGCATGTTAAGTACTTTGGCAAAACAAAAACAAAATAAAAGATCCTAGTCCCTCGATGACGCTATCTGGGTTGCCTAAACAAAATGATCAAGTCCCTCAAGAGAGTTGCCAAAAATACTTGACACAATTGCTATCATGGTCTATACGATGACCCGCGCCTGTCCCGTTTAACATCCTAACACAAGGTTGTTCACCAAATACAATGGTGAAACAACACTGTTAAAAGGGTTAAAAACATAAGAAAGATCTTTGAGTAAAATAGGGTAGATAACTCTTAGTTACTTGATCAAAACTTGCAAAAACATCCTTGCTATCTTCAAACACACTTCACAAACACAATTTCAAAACCCTACTTTCAAACATTGAAAACCTTTCAAAAACAAAAACACCTTTGTATACATTCAAACAAGAATCATTACAAAGGTAGCCACAATGATAGCCTCTTTTCAAAACATCTTTCCAAATCACACACAAAGCACCATTTCAAACAATTGAAGAGCACCATTTCAAACAATTGAAAAGCAAAGCAAGTGATCTAAACAAGTAACTAAGAGCCCATGGATAACCATGGATAGAAAGGGTGCTAATACCTTCCTTTTCTATAATCTACTCCCCGAACCCAAGAAAACATCTCAAAGGTCTTTCCTGTGCTTTTTGAGCTTTCCTTAGGATAAAATAAAAAGTCGGTGGCGACTCTTGCTAAACTGAAACATTTGCGAACACAAAGGCAAAACCTCAAGTCAGTTCTCCCACCGTATCACACATGGTGAGTCATCTTAACTCCTTTCGCTATATGGAGATGGATGGGGAGTTCATCAAAACCCCGTGTCAGAACTTTGAAGAGGTCCCCCAGACCCTGGCGTCGATTGAAGTTGCTACTGACGAACCTCTAATGAAGATGGATTCCCTCAAGGATGCCAGGGCTGTAATTGAAAAAGGTGGGTGTGCAAATTGGGGTCAGCTCCCTGATTTCACACATAAAACTGACAAGTTTGGTTTGGGCTTTACTGCAGAGGCTCAAAGGGCAGTTCGGCACGCGCGGATTGAAAGACCCCCTTTGCACATCAGTAATCAGGGAGTGAATGCAATTGAAGATGGTGAAGAAGATTCAGATATCGACAACTGGATCTACCCTACTACCAACGGTGGATTGAACAACTGGACGACAAAATACTTCATACTTGTTTCTTTTATTACACAGTAATTGACTTTTGTTTTGAGATTTGTAACAAACAGTTTGAAACTTTACGGCCCGGTGCCTTGCCCAAGGCACCTTGGCTTTGTTTTTGAGGGCTTATTATTTGTCATTTTCATATATCATCAATAAAGCATTGGACGTTTTCTTACATTACAAATTTTGCGCTCCTTGTTTTTCCTTTCTATCTCTCACTTTATCAAAACAGCTATTGTCTTACACACACTCACATATCATAATGCAGATCCACATCCACTCTGGATCCCATTGATAACGACTTTGCTACTGCCAGTTATGACTTTGAAAATCCGATCAACCAAGCCGAGGACGAAGGTGAGGATGATTGTGAGGTTCCTGGGGAACTTGCTAGACTGTTACTACAGGAAGAGAGGGCCATACATCCACATGAAGAGCCAGTGGAATCAGTAAATTTGGGTACGGAGGAAGATAAGAAAGAAGTCAAGATAGGTGCAAATCTGGAGCCTAGTGTCAAGCAACGGTTGATACAGATGTTGCGCGACTATGTTGAGATCTTCGCTTGGTCTTATGAAGATATGCCTGGTTTAGACACTGATATTGTGGTTCACCTCTTGCCAACAAAAGAAGACTGTCCTCTGGTAAAGCAGAAGGTTCGCCGTATGCGCCCTGAGATGTCTGAGAAAATCAAAGATGAGGTCATGAAACAGTTTGACGCCGGATTTCTAGCTGTTACTTCTTACACACAGTGGGTTGCCAACATTGTTCCAGTACCTAAGAAGGATGTGTTAGAACAAAGTTTGAATCTACTACCCTAAGTTTAAGTTTTGATGATAACAAAATGCTAAGATATATTAATTGTATGATTCATGTAAGAACTATTTTCTACCTAAAAATTACATTCTGTTTTACAGAAACTCTGATGGGTATCAGCATGAGAACATCCTCATCAGCATCAGAATATTGGATATCAACATCAGCATCAGAAGATGCTATATCAGATACCAGAATCAGAAGATCAACTTGCGCTTATGCTGAAGCTTGATGAACAAATCTGCGCTCAACACTCTGAACTCTGATAAAGACAACAACAGTTCATCAGCACCTAAGCAGCGTCAGAATGAGCCTAAGCCAAAACACGCTTAAGTGGCAACGGTACTGTGCATTCAAGATGAGTTATTACCAACGACATCATTCCAGACAAGATCTGCTTAATAAGGAAAGATTGTTATTGGCATTGAAACAGAATTATTCTCCAACGTACACTAATTCCAATGCTATATAAACAAGTCAATGAAGATTGAATTGGCCAATGCTCTACAACAATCTACACGCCAAAAAGCTATTCATCATCTTCCTCACTCTCAGTTTGCTAAAAGCTCCAAAATTCCTTACTCAATTATTTTAGCAATCTAGTTTCCATAAGCTTAAGTTGTGTAGTATCACAGTTGTGATAAACAGTTTTGTAGAAAACATTCACACACCTAGATTTCAATTCTTTGTAAGAAAGTAATTCCTTGAGAAACCGGTTTGTGGTTTGCATCAAGAAGGCTCTAGCAGTTGCTAAAGCAGATTGTAATATTCAGTTGAATATAGTGGATTAAGACCTCGTTGGAGAGAGGCGAAATCACCTTGACGGGTGGACTGGAGTAGTTTGAGATCAAACGAACCAGGATAAAAATACCGTGTTCATTGCAATTTATTTCCAGTTTTTACAATTCAACCGCCCTTCTTGTGTTTTTCACTTCTTCAGGATGGTAAAGTACGGATGTGTGTGGACTATAGATATCTGAATAGGGCGAGCCCCAAAGACGATTTCCCACTGCCTCACATCGATGTTTTGGTCGACAACACCGTGCAGCATAAGATCTTCTCCTTTATGGATGGTTTTTATGGTTACAATCATATTAAGATGGCTCCCGAGGACATGGAGAAGACAACTTTAGTTACGCAGTTGGGCACTTTCTGTTACAAGGTAATGCCTTTCGGGTTGAAGAATTTTGGGGCAATGTATCAGTGCGCCATGGTCGCTTTGTTCCACGACATGATTGACCATGAGATTGAGGTTTATGTTGATGACATGATTGCAAGGTCCCAGACTGAAGAAGAACACCTTGACCATCTCCAGAAACTGTTCGACAGGTTGAAGATATAAAAGCTGAGGTTAAACCCGAACAAGTGCACCTTCGGGGTTAGGTCCGGTAAGCTGCTGGGTTTCGTCATTAGTGATAAAGTATTCAAGTGGATCCTGCAAAGGTGAAGGCTATACAGGAGATGCCAGCTCCCCGAACAGAAAAGGAAGTAAGAGGCTTTTTGGGACGTCTGAATTACATTACCCGATTCATTTCACATCTGACTGCTACTTGTGAGCCGATCTTCAAGCTACTGAAGAAAGATCAAGTGGTAAAATGGAATGATGAATGTCAGACCGCTTTCAAAAGGATCAAGGAATACCTCCAAGAGCCACCTATTCTGATGCCTCCAGTTGAAGGAAGACCTTTGATCTTATACTTGACAGTACTGGATAATTCAATGGGGTGCGTGTTGGGGCAGCATGACGAGTCTGGCCGAAAAGAGCACGCTATTTACTACCTTAGCAAAATGTTTACCGACTGCAAGACCCGATACTCGTTGCTCGAGAAAACTTGCTGCGCTTTGGCATGGTGTAGCGATAAAAAATGTAGCGGGGTAAATCAGAGATCGAATTATTGATTAATTCGTCTCACAAAAGCAAGAGTCGCCACCGCGCTTTATTATTTCCAAGGGAAAAGGGGAAAGAGAGAAATAAAACCCTAAATATGCAATGTAAAATAATACTTTGAAAAGTAATAAAAATACAAGGCGTTTTTGAAAAGAGATCTATGGTTCGGGGGTTGGTTATACAATGGTAAGGTATTAGCACCCAATGTATCTATAGTACTCTATAGGAACCTTTTGAAATATCTGTTTATTAAAATGTTCGTTTGATTAAAAATAAATTGTTTTGGCCGAAAAAGGGGTACGGACGGGTTTTTGAAGATACGACGACCTAATGTCGAAGTTTTGGCTTAAAAGGTATAAGTTTTGAAAAGATTGGATATTTGGGGGGAAAAATTGTCTTAAGTTTTAATGAAATGCAAATGTTCGCATGATTGGATTTGAGGACATGAAGTCAACAAATTTAATCGTTTTTCCCTTGGATTTAGACGTAAACAGAACAACCAAATAACGGTGAAATAATTAAACAGAAAATTATGCGGATAATGATTAAATAGCAACAATTAAATAATAGACTAAATGGTGTGAACATGCATTTTTTGATTTTTGTTTAATAGGTATAACGCAAGAGAATTAATTAAAGAAAAGATAAAATGTTTTAATTCTTAAATTCTATTTTTTTTTATATATTTGTATTAATATTAACTAAAGCGAGGGAATTAATTAAAGGAAATAAAAATGTTTTTTTTTAAAGTTTTTTATTTTTATGTTTTTTAATATTAATAAAAAGTATTACTTTTAAGAATTATTTAATGATTAAACTAAATTAAAACTTAAAGCTACTAACTTAAGTCTAATTAAAAATGGATACTAAAATTACCAAATTAAATCCTAAGAGTTAAACTAATAAAATTGGTCAATTATTAAAATTGTTTTTTTATTAAATTGCATCTATTATTAACTTAGTCTAATTAACTAAATTAATAAAAAACTCTAAAAAAAAGGCTAAAGAAAACAAAATAGAAAAAAGTGTTGAGAAATAAAGGGGTAGAAACATAAACAAATCATATGGGCCAAAGGGGTTCTAAAGGGCCTAATCAAAAAGACAGAAACGGGGGGTGTATGAGAAATTCGTTGGGCTTAGGTGGAAGCAAGGTTAAGTCCATACATTCCATAATTGTTTTAGGGTTAAACCATGTTTTAGTTCTGAGAGAAAGGGATTAGGGTTAAGGTGCACAGAGGCGCCGCTTGCTTGTCTTCTTCGTTCTCATCTTTCTTCTTCTTTCGCCTCTGAGTCCCTTGCCACGGCCACCGGTACCTCGACCTTCTTCTTCCCTCCAACTAGACACTAGGGGGCGACGGATTTACGGTACAATTTTCATTTTATTTCGTTAGGTTTGTTGATTACTGCATGTGTTGATTTTGTGTTCATTGATTCTAACTTCAAATTATTGTTGGTACATGAGGTGTACAAAAGAAAGAGAGGGAAAAAAAACGTTACCTTTGGGAGATGGAGGAAGAACGGTTGGGTGTGCGTAGGAGGCCGGACGGAAGGAAAGGTGATGCGTCGCGAGCTTCTTTGACCCTGGTTTGTCTTTTTCCTCTTCTTGCTAGCTTGCTGTATGCTTTGGTATTTGCCTATGATGAATATTCTGAGGCCTGACTGTATGCTTTGCACATGCTACTGTTGAAATGTTTTCATTTTGATTAGCTTCCCTCTTCTTCTTTCTGTGATTCTGTTGCCTTTGTTAATGGCCTATGATGAAGAATTCTGAGGCCTGATGCTTGACTGTTCCTTTTTGTTTGGTTGAGGCTAGAAACGGATTATTGATGGTTATTGATGGTTAATGGTTTTTGTAAGGATTGACAGTGGTTTAAGGTTTTAGGCCATAAGTTTTACTGGTTTTAGGCCATATTGGTTTAAAGTTTGGTGATGGCTTTTACTGGTTCATGGTTTTTGACACGGTTTAAGGTTTTGAAATGGTTATGATTTGGTTGTTTTGGTATTACAGGTTATACTGGTTTTTTTTAGGCCATAAGGTTTTTTGTTTGTGGCCTTGAGACAGCAGGTTCTGGCTTTTGTATGGTGAACTGGTTTTTATGGTTTCAGGCCATAAGGTTTGATGGTGTTTATGCTGGTTTATTGGTTAGGCTGGACCGTTTGTGTTTTTTGATCTTTTAGGCCATGGTTCTGGTTGTGAGATAGCAGGTTTGGCTTTGAGACAACAGGTTTTGCTTTGAGACTTTTTGAATTTTTGTATTGTTTTGACAGTTTTTAGTTTTGAAGGCTCTTTCACAGGTTATGAACTCTTGAATTTTTTTGAAGGGGTTTGTTTGTGTTATAACCGTTTGTCTTGAGGCTTCTCCCTTGATAACTCAGGTTTTGGTATATTTAATTATATTTTCCTTGGACCTCTGCACATTACTGCTCCATCAGTTTGTCTCTATTCTTTTTCATGCTTTCCCTTTTTCTTACTGCATTGCTGCTGTTCTGTTGGCTATCTATTTCCTGCCTAAACCAAAACCTGTAAACCACACTCTTCCTCTCTTCTCTCTCTTAAGTACAAATAGACATTAAAATGATGTAAGTACTTTACTTGTTCTGAAAAAGTATAATGCTGGAAAATGATGAAAAAAGAAAATATACTGCTTGCACATTGGTTTTAAACTGCATGCTTCTCTTTGTCAATGCATGGTACAGCATGGGAGCCTTATGTATTTTGACTTCTTCCACATTTTGGCATGTTTACGTTGCACTTTGCTTTGAAAAATTGAAACTTGACTTGGAGCTTGTATACTTGCATATGCTGTTGCTTTTTGAAATATGCAGTTTTGTGCATATGGTTTTAACTTGTGCAGTGGATTTTGAATATGCAATTTACAATAAAATGTGCAATTTTGACAAAAGTGGATTTGTGCATATGATTTTTTTTAACTATGCAGTTTACAATTAAAATGCAATTTTGACAAAAGAAATGAATTTGTGCATATTTAAATTGTGCAGTTTATTTTGAAAATAAAAATTCATCCCTTTTGTAAACCGGGAGAAATCCCGTGATTTGCAAAAAGGGTAAAAACTGATTCCAGCCGTTTGCTTTTAATGATGAACACTACAATAATTTTCTGCTTTTAATTATTTATTTATTTCTGACTTTTTTCTTTTAATTGTCTGCAGGTAAAATTAAATGAACAAACAAAGAAGCATTGGATAGAAGATGAAGATTTAGAATTTAGGAAAAATTAGAATAGTTTTTATTTTACTTTAAACATTTTATATAATTGTCATTGTAAATATTTTGTAAATAATACAGTATTTAAATAACAATTGTAATAAATAGAATAAAGTGAATAAAATTCTAATATTTTACCAATCAATTCCTTCCTTCTCTCTAATTATTTATTTTATCGTTTATAATTCTTTAAATTATATAATAACTGAAAATAAATTTCAATTACTTAAATTCAGAATAATAAACAATTAAATAAACATCATTTGATGAATAAACTTTTCTTCAATTATTTAATTCATTATTCATAATTCTCTAAATTATAATAATTGAAAATAGAATTTCAATTATTTAAACTTAGAATGATAAATAATTAAATAAACATCATTGATCAATTAATAAACCTCTTTTCAAATATTTATTTTATTATTTATAAATCTTTAACTTATATAATAACTGAAAATAAATTCCAATTATTTAAATTTAAGATAATAAATAATTAATAAACATTGTTTTAGCAATTGATCGATTAATAAATTTAGCGTTCAAAAATAAACAGCTCTCGACTTGGAAAAGTTATGAATTTTAAATCTGCTTTGAAAATTGATAAAAATAGGTCAAAACCCTTGCAATGCAATGATGCAGATGGGAGATGGTATCTTAGGTCAAAATTTGGGGTACAACAGCTGCCCCTATTTAAGTTTCTTCTATCCGGAGATATGAAGATTAAAATCTTCGTCTCGACGAGATTGAAGGTACTTAAATACATAGTACGCAAATTTTTTCCCTAAGATACCGCCATTATGTTTAATATGAATGTAGTGATTGAATTCACAGAGAAAGATATTGTATGAGACAAGACAATGCTGGAGAAATCAAACACCAGGAAAACATAGAGACATGGATTATACACTACTGGGGAAACGAGCCATCGACTTCAAATGACAGACTCTTGACAGCGAATAAAATTGAGGGAATACGACCTCTGACCCTAACAAAGAAAGCATCTTGCATAGGCCATAAAACTGATTATTGACCCAAAATAACAGTGAGTTCACAACTCAAGGTCAGCGATAGACAAAAAGTATCAAATTTGTTGATAAAGGAATACCGACTTCGGAAGGTAAAGGTTCTTAACAAACTTCTCTGCGAGATTTCCGGAGATATACTCATTAATGCTGAGATAATAATACGGTTGTAGATACACAAGCTGCTCAAATAAAGAGGTTGTCACTTGCTGTCGTCCAGGGATGTCAATAACATACAAGCTGCTCAAATAAAGAAGCCGCCGCTTGCTGTCTTCCAAAAATACTATGACATACAAGCTGCTCAAATAAAGAGGCTGCCACTTGCTGTCGTCCAGGGATGTCAATAACATACAAGCTGCTCAAATAAAGAAGCCGCCACTTGCTGTTTTCCAAAAAATACCAATAACATATAAGCTGCTCAAATAAAGAAGCTGCCGCTTGCTGTCGTCCAGGGATGTCAATAACATACAAGCTGCTCAAATAAAGAAGCCACCACTTGCTGTTTTCCAAAAAATACCAATAACATACAAGCTGCTCAAATAAAGAAGCTGCCGCTTGCTGTATTCCAGAAAAATAATAACGTACAAGTTGCTCAAATAAAGAGACTGCCGCTTGCCGTTTTCCAAAATAATAATAACGTACAAGTTGCTCATGAAGAGCTGCCGCTTGTCGTTTTCCAACGATGTCTATAACGTACAAGTTGCTCATGAAGAGACCGCCGCTTGTCGTTTTCCAATAATAATAACGCACAAGTTGCTCGTGAAGAGCTGCCGCTTGTCGTTTTCCAACGATGTCTATAACGTACAAGTTGCTCATGAAGAGACTGCCGCTTGTCGTTTTCCAACGATGTCTATAACGTACAAGTTGCTCATGAAGAGACCGCCGCTTGTCGTTTTCCAATAATAATAACGCACAAGTTGCTCGTGAAGAGCTGCCGCTTGTCGTTTTCCAACAATGTCTATAACGTACAAGTTGCTCATGAAGAGACCGCCACTTGTCGTTTTCCAACGATGTCTATAACGTACAAGTTGCTCATGAAGAGACCGCCGCTTGTCGTTTTCCAATAATAATAACGCACAAGTTGCTCGTGAAGAGCTGCCGCTTGTCGTTTTCCAACGATGTCTATAACGTACAAGTTGCTCATGAAGAGACCGCCGCTTGTTGTTTTCCAACGATGTCTATAACGTACAAGTTGCTCATGAAGAGACCGCCGCTTGTCGTTTCCCAATAATAATAACACACAAGTTACTCGTGAAGAGCTTCCGCTTGTCGTTTTCCAACAATGTCTATAACGTACAAGTTGCTCATGAAGAGACCGCCGCTTGTCGTTTTCCAAAATAATAACTCAGAAGGAAATTGTGATGACACTGGCAGAGAATAAAATCTCCGTCAGAGAGAACCATGAATCAATCCTTCCCGAGGAGATCACATACTTAAATGTGCAAAATAAATGCACCATTCGTCTAGGTCGCGACTTCACTGGGGAAAAGTCATGAGATAGCCTATGCAAGAGACAACAACTCCCTCCAGGAGTAAACTAGAGAGAAAACAGTCAAATAAGACTCCAACCAACGAGAAAGTAACTCGATTGGGGAATTCATCATATCCAGAAATGGACAAGGTAAGCTAAATCATAAATCATCCACGAGGATTAGCTCAGTTGGGGAATTTAGAAAGGAAGCACATTTTCTGCCTAAGCTAACCTTCTACTTGGAAAGAACGTGTACATTGTATTAAAACGAAGTAAAACAACCCAAAATCAACGGCAAATGTGAATATGCATGCTGATATGAGTGTAAATGAGTAAATGACTGTTATGCTGACAAAACAAACAGACGGAATAACTTGAAGACGATAGGATGTCACGACAAGATAGATACTCGGCCAATCTTAAAAAGACGGAAGATAACTGGAACCGGAACCACAAATCGATGTCAGAGCGTAACACGCCACAAGGCTCAAGTCTTCTGAGGAGAAAAGTATTCAAATCCAATCTTCTAATACCAATAGACCACTGGCATGAGACAAAGCGTACCACACCACAGAAATCGCCCAAATAAAGGTAACCAAAACAACGCTTAACTGGAACAACTGGGGAGTCACCAAACTTAGTACCACGAGAAACGCAAGCTTACACAACCAACACCTCATGACGATTTTGAAACGAAACATGTTCATCATGCAAGGATAAATTACTGTATTGTTTTGCATTTCGTGGCTCGACCATCCTCGGAACAACTGTTAATGTTCCTTTCATTATTCACGACACATCTTTAAAATAAGAATACTTTAAATAACTTTGTTTCAAATATTGCCGAAAAAATTAAAATTTTACCCACAAAAAGGTAAATGCTCAAATTTCATTAATAAGATGGTAGTTCGCTAACAACGCGACTCCAACGGTTTACAAAAGTTTGGGAAATAGTACATGAAAGAAAAAGGTTACATAAAAACAATGATCACTATTCTCCCTAACAACTTCGAATTCCGAAATGTGTTCAAATGCCAAGACTGGTCTGACCAAAAGCTTGCCTAAGCCGCCCCTTCGGGTTTTCAACTTTGCAAACTGTCAACTCAAACCTAAGCGAAATACTTCTTGACTGCATCGGCGTTCATGGGGCGCGGGAGTTCGTCGCCGTCCATATTTGTGAGAATCAAGGCACCTCCAGAGAAAACTTTCTTAACGACATACGATCCTTCATAATTCGGAGCCCACTTGCCCCTAGAATCAGGTTGGAAAGATAATATCTTTTGAGCACAAGGTCACCTTCTCTGAACTCGCGCGGTCGAACCTTCTTATCAAAAGCCTTCTTCATTCTCTGCTGATATAATTGACCGTGACACAACACTGTCAATCTCTTTTCTTCAATTAAATTCAACTGATCATATCTACTTTGACACCATTCAGCCTCAGAAAGTTTAGCTTCCATCAACACTCTCAGAGACGGAATCTCAACTTCCACGGGGAGTACTGCTTCCATACCATAAACTAGGGAAAAAGGTGTTGCGCCTGTTGAAGTTCGAACTGAAGTACGATATCCATGTAAAGTAAACGGAAGCATTTCATGCCAATCCTTATAAGTTACCACCATCTTCTGGACAATCTTTTTGATATTCTTGTTAGCAACTTCAACAGCCTCATTCATCTTCGGTCTGTAAAGAGAAGAATTATGATGTTCGATCTTGAACTCTTCACAAAGCTCTCTCATCATCTTGTTATTCAAATTCGAACCATTATCAGTGATGATCTTGCTCGGGATGCCGTATCGACAAATGATCTGATTCTTGATAAATCTGACTACCACCTGTCTGGTTACATTAGCATAAGACGCTGCTTCCACCCATTTAGTAAAATAATCGATCGCTACCAAGATGAAACGATGACCATTTGAAGCCTTGGGTTCAATCATTCCAATCATATCAATGCCCCACATAGAGAAAGGCCAAGGTGAAGAGATAACGTTGAGGAGGGTCGGTGGCACGTGCATCTTGTCGGCATAAATCTGGCATTTATGGCATTTCTTCACATATTTGTAGCAATCAGATTCCATTGTCATCCAATAGTAACCAGCTCTCAACATCTTTCTAGCCATTGCATGTCCGTTGGCATGAGTGCCAAAGGATCCTTCATGTACTTCTTGCATCAGCATGTCTGCTTCACGTCTGTCTACACATCTGAGCAAGACCATGTCATAATTCCTCTTATACAATACTTCTTCATTGAGGAAGAAACTGCTTGCCAATCTTCTCAACGTCTTCCTATCTTTATTGGATGCCCAAGGCGGGTACTCTTGAGTTTGAAGAACACGTTTAATGTCATAGAACCACGGTTTTTCGTCGATGACCTCTTCTACTGAGAACACATGAGCAGGTCTGTCAAGGCGCATAACTCGGATTGTAGGCACATCGTTCCAATCATTCACTTGAAACATTGAAGACAAAGTAGCTAAAGCATCAGCCATCTGGTTTTCATCTCTAGGGATATGATGTAATTCCACTTTGTTGAAGAAAGTTAACAATCTTCTAGCATAGTCTCTGTAAGGGATCAAACCAGGATGACGAGTCTCCCATTCTCCTTTGATTTGATTAATTACCAATGCCGAATCTCCGTAAATATCAAGAATCTTAATCCTTAGATCCACTGCTTCTTCGAGACCCATGATACATGCCTCATACTCAGCCATGTTGTTTGTGCAGTCAAACTTCAATCTCGCCGTGAAAGGGATATGAGTACCTCGGGGAGTGACGATGATTGCCCCAATTCCATTTCCATAAGAATTCACAGCTCCGTCAAATATCAAACCCCAACGGGATTCGGGATCAGGTCCTTCTTCAGGTAACGGCTCTTCACAATCTTTAGCTTTCAAGTACATAACATCTTCATCTGGGAAATCAAACTTGATGGATTGATAATCGTCAATTGGTTGGTGAGCCAAATGATCGGCTAAAATACTCCCTTTGATTGCCTTTTGAGTGTGATACTCAATGTCATATTCGGATAACAACATCTGCCAACGGGCTATTCTTCCAGATAAGGCGGGCTTCTCAAAGATATACTTGATCGGATCCATTTTGGAGATCAACCAAGTGGTGTGGTTAATCATATACTGGCGCAGACGGCGAGCAGCCCAAGCTAAAGCACAACAGGTTTTCTCAAGCATTGAGTATCGAGACTCACAGTCTGTGAATTTCTTACTCAGATAATATACGGCATGTTCCTTTCTTCCAGTCTCATCTTGTTGACCAAGCACACATCCCATGGAATCTTCCAATATAGACAGGTACATAATCAAAGGTCTTCCTTCCATCGGAGGAATCAAAATGGGAGGTTCAAGCAAATATTCTTTGATGCTATCAAAAGCTCTCTGACAATCTTCTGTCCACACACATCCTTGGTTCTTTCTGAGAAGCTTGATAATCGGCCCACAGGTAGCAGTCATATGAGATATAAATCTAGAAATATAGTTCAGTCTCCCAAGGAATCCTCTTACTTGTTTTTCCGTCTTGGGTGCGGGCATTTCCCGAATAGCTTTGACTTTATCAGGATCTACCTCAATACCTTTCTGACTGACAATGAAACCCAGAAGTCTTCCAGAACGAACACCGAAAGTGCACTTGTTGGGATTCAGACGGAGCTTATACTTTCTCAAACGCTGGAATAACTTCAATAAATGTTCCAAATGATCTTCTTCAGTTTTTGATTTGGCAATCATGTCATCTACATACACTTCTATCTCTTTATGCATCATATCATGGAACAAAGCAGTCATATCCCTTTGGTATGTTGCACCAGCATTCCTCAAACCAAACGGCATAACCCGATAACAAAATGTTCCCCAAGGTGTAATGAAAGCTGTCTTCTCCATATCTTCTGGTGCCATCTTGATTTGATTGTAACCAGAGAAACCATCCATGAAAGAAAAGACTTTGAACTTTGCGGTACTGTCGACCAGTACGTCAATGTGCGGTAATGGGAAGTCATCCTTTGGGCTAGCTCTATTCAGATCTCTATAGTCTACACACATTCGAACTTTGCCATCCTTCTTAGCAACAGGCACTATATTGGCTAACCACTGAGGATAGACCGATGTAACAAGGAAACTTGCATTAATCTGTTTTTGAACTTCTTCTTTGATCTTGTCAGCCATATCGGGACGAGTCCTCCTCAACTTCTGCTTAATCGGCGGACATTCAGGTCTCAACGGTAAACGATGCTCCACAATATTGTTGTCCAAACCTGGCATATCTTGGTAGGACCAAGCAAACACATCAACATACTCTTTGAGAAGCTCCGACATTTTCTCTTTGACCTCTGGGATAAGCAAAGCTCTGACCTTGACTTCCTTTTTATCTTCTTCATCACCCAAATTGACCAACTCTACAGGCTCTTCAAACGGCTGAATAATCTTTTCATCATGCTCAAGTAAACGGGAAATCTCATCAGGAATCTCTTCACTATCCTCTTCTTCGGCTCTGAACACAGGGAATTCAAAGTTGGGAGAGGGCATAGGATCATTGTTTTCAATGGTTAAGTCATGGATTAATCTGCACATATGATTATGCTTTATTTTAGAAATCGATTAATGTGAATGTTGTACAAATGAAACAA
This sequence comes from Vicia faba, assembly GCA_948472305.1. Lineage (NCBI taxonomy): Eukaryota > Viridiplantae > Streptophyta > Magnoliopsida > Fabales > Fabaceae > Vicia > Vicia faba. The sequence continues at coordinate 712,477,239 of OX451738.1, forward strand.
AATATTATTATATTTTCCTATTACTACCAATTAATTTTCATTACTATTTCCCAGAAGAAGTGAAAAATAAAACAGTAGTGGACAAAATAACATTTTTATTCATGAAGGGAAATACTTGAAACAAAGAGCCCAGACATTTCTCTTTTGCATTGGGCAGAGCAAAAGGATTTATTTTCAACATAGCCCGACACAAATACTTTTCGCCTTGGGCAGAGCGAAAGTTTTTTTCAAAAATAAAACAAAACATTAATCAGAAATGTGCATCACAACAGGAACATCAACAGCAATCCATTTCTGGCAAACCACTCCATGCGTCACAAAATCAGGTAAATCCTCTTCAGACTCGTCTCCTATTATAGCATCAACTTCAGGAGGAGTCGGATGGATAAAACCTGCGCTTCGGAAAACCTCTTGTATCGGACGAGTAACTACTTCCTGCTTGACTCTTGCAGACACGGGATGAAAACCAAGACCTTCTCCAGACTTGTTCTCGGGCAAAGTCAACACCTGGCCCCAACCTTCAGCCGAACCACTCTCAACCACTCGTCGCGCATCCTCAAAAGAAGAAATAGATGTCCCTTGCTTCTTCACTTCATTCTTAGCAACAGATAGAGCTTGGAATTGGGTTCCAACGTCCTCATCAGCATCAATAAAAGATAAAGATGACAAATTGCTTACCACCATAGCCTGCTCTCCACCAATCATCACCAGCTTTCCATGCCTTACAAACTTCAATCTTTGATGGAGCGTGGAAGTGACTGCCCCCGCATCATGGATCCATGGACGACCCAATAAGCAACTGTAGGCGGCACGAATATCCATTACTTGAAAAGTGATCTGAAAAGTATGAGGACCAATTACTATAGGAAGATCCACTTCACCAATAACAGTCTTCCTAGAACCATCAAACGCTTTAACAATTACTCCACTAGGTCTCATGGGAGCACCTGGATATGAGAGTCGAGCTAATGTAGTCTTCGGCATTACATTTAACGACGAACCTGTATCTACCAACACACTTGATAAAGTATCATTTCCGCAACTTATTGAGATATGCAAAGCCATATTATGGTTCCTTCCCTCCTCCGGAAGCTCTTCATCACTGAAACCAAGATTGTTACACGAAGTAATATTTCCCACAATTCCATCAAATTGGTCAACCGTCACATCATGATCCACGAATGCCTGGTCCAAGACCTTCATCAAAGCTTCTCTATGGGCACCAGAATCTCTCAGTAAAGCAAGCAAAGAAATCTTGGAAGGAGTTTGCAAAAGTTGGTCCACAATCTTATATTCACTTCTCTTGATGAGCTTCAGAATCTCATCATCCTCAGGACGTGGGATAGGTTCATTGGATCAGCCTATCTCAACCCTTGGTTCAACACTTCTCGCTGGAACTTCTGCCGGTACGGGCCTCCTGACTTGAACTTCTGGTCTCTTCAAAGGTACTGCTGCAAAGACGCGTCCACTTCTCGTAACTCTACTCACATCAGCAATGTTAACAAAAGACGGTCTTGTTGGTATAGGGACTTCTACCCCATTCTCAATCATGGTGGCATTATACTTATACGGTATAGCTTGGTCTGAGTTATAAGGCACAGGACCTGGTGGATAAATGATCAAAGGAGCAACAGGTGCAGTCTGACTGTCGTAAACGATCTCTACTGATTCAGGCAAATTGAATTGCGGTATTATAACATTCACTTCATCCTCCGGATCTCTGTCATATGTAATAGTGATAACCCTCTGGTCCAATAACTTTTGAATATCCTCCTTCACAATAGGGCAATCAACCTCTCTCGAACAAAATTCACAAACATCATAATCATGCTGATGCCTAACAAAGGCAAGTCTTCTTAAACTCTGATGTAACCTGATCAACGACTCTCTTATGTGTTCAACTTGAAAAACTCGAAACTTTCCCGGACAACCTTCCACCATATTCACTGAAGCTGCCCCATGTCGAGGCAAAGGATTATCTCTAACATTTGGATTAACATCCTTGAAAGACAAGATACCATTCTTAATCAACCTCTGCACGTCCGCCTTTAGAGCAAAACAACTTTCAAGGTTGTGCCCCGGCGACCCTTGATGATATTCACAAAACTGATCCGCCTTGTACCATGGAGAAGTACTATTCGGTGCGACCGGAGGAGGCTTTGTCGTTATGAGGTTCTTTCTGATAAGAGCAGGGAACAATTCAGTATAATTCATAGGAATGGCATCGAATTGCGGTTTTCTTGGTGAACGGTTCTGATTGTTGAATTGATAAGCCTGTTGTCGAGGCTGCTGCTGAAATGGCCGTTGTTGAGTTGGTGGGGTTTGATGAGCTGGAGTCATCAAAGCTGGGCGGACAGCCGGAGTGACTGCTGCAACGTGTGAGTAACCTCTCCTCGGTCTCCCTGGGAAGATTACGCTGACATCCTGTTCTTTTCTTTTCGGGAAAACACTTCCAAACTTCTTGGTACTGCTAGACGGACTTCCTTCTTTAACCAAACGCCCTTCACGAATCCCTTCCTCCAACCGCATGCCCATGCTTACCATTTTGGTGAAGTCACTGGGTGTGCTGGCGATCATTCTTTCATAGTAAAAGGAACCTAAAGTCTTCAAGAATATCTTCGTCATCTCTTTCTCCTCAAGAGGTGGATAGATTTGAGCAGCAATTTCACGCCACCTCTGGGCGTATTCCTTAAAAGATTCTCTGTCTCTCTGCGACATCGCCCGGAGTTGATCCCTGTCCGGCGCCATGTCAACGTTGTACTTATACTGGTGGACAAAAGCTTCGCTAAGATCGTTGAAGTTGCGGATCCGAATACTGTCTAAACCCATATACCACTTTAGAGCAGCACCCGTCAAACTGTCTTGAAAATAATGAATCAACAAGTCATGATCATCGGAATACGTAGACATCTTTCTCACGTACATAGTCAAGTGACTTCGAGGACACGAATCACCCTTATATCTCTCAAAGTCTGGCACTTTGAATTTTGCTGGAATCTTGACATTCGGAACTAAACAAAGGTCATGCGTGTTCTTTCCAAACAAATCCTTCCCCTTTAACGCTCTAAGCTCCTTCTGCATTTCTTGGAATTGGTCTTGAAATTCTTCCATTCTATCAAAAAGACCCAAACTTTCAGCAGGCTCGGCAGGATAAGTAGGCTCATTCAAGTATGGCACGGAGTGAATCACAGGAGCGATAGTTGTCATCACCGGTTGCGGGAAAGGTGTTACAGACGGGATTACTGGCGGCATGGCAGTTGTCTCTGGTTGAGGAAGAGACAAAGCAGGTTGAAACAAAGGTTGTACGACAGGCTGATACCCCTCTGGCACAAAGTTGTAAGGCATTTCCCACGGAAAACCTTTTGGCATCTGATGTTGAAGCGGAGAGTTGATTTGAGTCACAGATGTAGGAACGGTGACAATCTCGGAAACCACAGTAGTTGAAGTCTGAATCTCAGCAGCTGTAGTCGATGGCTGATTCTGAGCAGCCATCAAACTTTCCACTAGCGCAGTTAACTTTTCCATACCGACACGAAGGGTAGCGACCTCCTCACGAAGCTCATGGTTTTCCTGTTCCAGATCTTCCATCTTCCTCTGACGATTGGCTCGAGTATCGTATTGATGAGACAGCTTGACAATCTATCGGAGTGGAAAAAGAAACAAGGATAAGACTCTAGAAAACATGTGAAGTGGAATGTTGGATGATGCATGATATGTGACGCAAATGATAATTCATTTTAATAATTTTTCAAGGAACTTCAATAATTTTGCACACATCAATGGTAAAGGAATTTGGAACAACAAAAACTCATCCATTAATCAAAAAGCGGTAAATTACAACTTACAACTTTGGAACAACAAAACAATAAATTACAACTTTGGGATAACAACCCAATAATAAAGCAGTAAACTACAACTTTGGAACATGAAGCCCATAATAAAAAGCAGTAAATTACAACCTTGGAACATGAAGTCCATAATAAAAGCAGTAAATTACAACTTTGGAACATGAAGCCCATTTACAGAGTTTTACAAAATGACATTAGCAAAATAAAATTAAAAACTAAAGATCACTCAGAATCAACTTCGAGTGTTTCTTCTTCCAAACTCCATAATACCTGAGACGTCTGCAAAAATCGTTCTTAAGTTCCTTGAACAACAAGTTTTTTTTTACAAAAATGTTGATGAATGCATGAATGAATGATAATGCAACAGTTACACACAAGTTCACAAACATGGGGTTTAAAGGTTCAACGTTTCAGCATGGAGTCAAAGGTAAAGCCCACCCCAAGGTATATACTAACGGTTCAATCACACCTGTAAGACAAGGTTCTAAGAGTTCCCAGAGTCTACATTCCTCCTTCGGATATTACCAACGTCTTGATTACTCAATAATTAGCAATATTCTCAAGAGAAACTCATCCGAGCGTAGCATCGCGTAACAACTACTTCCGAATTACTCCGTTATAGTCTCCGCGCTACACCTAAAAGGCCAAGATGGGTTAGGGTTCTACGGTCCTCAATTTCTCTGGCTCCTAGGTCGAAAATAATAATGTCTTCCCGATTACTCGGTAAACAAATATTAAGTTCAAGAGGGCCTTCCATTGAGTGGGGGATCTCATGCCTCCTTCTTCGGGATTACTCCCTCAAAGTTAACATGACTGTACCGCCCGTCCTATTCTTAAGTGTAACTTAATCCGGGTATAGGATTCGTCCTTTGCAAAAAACCCAAACAACCCCAATTTAAACACATAATCAAACAAATCAAATAATAAAACAGATAAAACAAATTAGGCTTAACCCACTTAAGGATGGACCAGCAAGAGGTCAATCTTTCCCCAGCAGAGTCGCCAATTCTGTAGCGATAAAAAATGTAGCGGGGTAAATCAGAGATCGAATTATTGATTAATTCGTCTCACAAAAGCAAGAGTCGCCACCGCGCTTTATTATTTCCAAGGGAAAAGGGGAAAGAGCGAAATAAAACCCTAAATATGCAATGTAAAATAATACTTTGAAAAGTAATAAAAATACAAGGCGTTTTTGAAAAGAGATCTATGGTTCGGGGGTTGGTTATACAATGGGAAGGTATTAGCACCCAATGTATCTATAGTACTCTATAGGAACCTTTTGAAATATCTGTTTATTAAAATGTTCGTTTGATTAAAAATAAATTGTTTTGGCCGAAAAAGGGGTACGGACGGGTTTTTGAAGATACGACGACCTAATGTCGAAGTTTTGGCTTAAAAGGTATAAGTTTTGAAAAGATTGGATATTTGGGGGGAAAAATTGTCTTAAGTTTTAATGAAATGCAAATGTTCGCATGATTGGATTTGAGGACATGAAGTCAACAAATTTAATCGTTTTTCCCTTGGATTTAGACGTAAACAGAACAACCAAATAACGGTGAAATAATTAAACAGAAAATTATGCGGATAATGATTAAATAGCAACAATTAAATAATAGACTAAATGGTGTGAACATGCATTTTTTGATTTTTGTTTAATAGGTATAACGCAAGAGAATTAATTAAAGAAAAGATAAAATGTTTTAATTCTTAAATTCTATTTTTTTTATATATTTGTATTAATATTAACTAAAGCGAGGGAATTAATTAAAGGAAATAAAAATGTTTTTTTTTTAAGTTTTTTATTTTTATGTTTTTTAATATTAATAAAAAGTATTACTTTTAAGAATTATTTAATGATTAAACTAAATTAAAACTTAAAGCTACTAACTTAAGTCTAATTAAAAAAGATACTAAAATTACCAAATTAAATCCTAAGAGTTAAACTAATAAAATTGGTCAATTATTAAAATTGTTTTTTTATTAAATTGCATCTATTATTAACTTAGTCTAATTAACTAAATTAATAAAAAACTCTAAAAAAAAGGCTAAAGAAAACAAAATAGAAAAAAGTGTTGAGAAATAAAGGGGTAGAAACATAAACAAATCATATGGGCCAAAGGGGTTCTAAAGGGCCTAATCAAAAAGACAGAAACGGGGGGTGTATGAGAAATTCGTTGGGCTTAGGTGGAAGCAAGGTTAAGTCCATACATTCCATAATTGTTTTAGGGTTAAACCATGTTTTAGTTCTGAGAGAAAGGGATTAGGGTTAAGGTGCACAGAGGCGCCGCTTGCTTGTCTTCTTCGTTCTCATCTTTCTTCTTCTTTCGCCTCTGAGTCCCTTGCCACGGCCACCGGTACCTCGACCTTCTTCTTCCCTCCAACTAGACACTAGGGGGCGACGGATTTATGGTACAATTTTCATTTTATTTCGTTAGGTTTGTTGATTACTGCATGTGTTGATTTTGTGTTCATTGATTCTAACTTCAAATTATTGTTGGTACATGAGGTGTACAAAAGAAAGAGAGGGAAAAAAAACGTTACCTTTGGGAGATGGAGGAAGAACATTTGGGTGTGCGTAGGAGGCCGGACGGAAGGAAAGGTGATGCGTCGCGAGCTTCTTTGACCCTGGTTTGTCTTTTTCCTCTTCTTGCTAGCTTGCTGTATGCTTTGGTATTTGCCTATGATGAATATTCTGAGGCCTGACTGTATGCTTTGCACATGCTACTGTTGAAATGTTTTCATTTTGATTAGCTTCCCTCTTCTTCTTTATGTGATTCTGTTGCCTTTGTTAATGGCCTATGATGAAGAATTCTGAGGCCTGATGCTTGACTGTTCCTTTTTGTTTGGTTGAGGCTAGAAACGGATTATTGATGGTTATTGATGGTTAATGGTTTTTGTAAGGATTGACAGTGGTTTAAGGTTTTAGGCCATAAGTTTTACTCGTTTTAGGCCATATTGGTTTAAAGTTTGGTGATGGCTTTTACTGGTTCATGGTTTTTGACACGGTTTAAGGTTTTGAAATGGTTATGATTTGGTTGTTTTGGTATTACAGGTTCTACTGGTTTTTTTTAGGCCATAAGGTTTTTTGTTTGTGGCCTTGAGACAGCAGGTTCTGGCTTTTGTATGGTGAACTGGTTTTTATGGTTTCAGGCCATAAGGTTTGATGGTGTTTATGCTGGTTTATTGGTTAGGCTGGACCGTTTGTGTTTTTTGATCTTTTAGGCCATGGTTCTGGTTGTGAGATAGCAGGTTTGGCTTTGAGACAACAGGTTTTGCTTTGAGACTTTTTGAATTTTTGTATTGTTTTGACAGTTTTTAGTTTTGAAGGCTCTTTCACAGGTTATGAACTCTTGAATTTTTTTGAAGGGGTTTGTTTGTGTTATAACCGTTTGTCTTGAGGCTTCTCCCTTGATAACTCAGGTTTTGGTATATTTAATTATATTTGCCTTGGACCTCTGCACATTACTGCTCCATCAGTTTGTCTCTATTCTTTTTCATGCTTTCCCTTTTTCTTACTGCATTGCTGCTGTTCTGTTGGCTATCTATTTCCTGCCTAAACCAAAACCTGTAAACCACACTCTTCCTCTCTTCTCTCTCTTAAGTACAAATAGACATTAAAATGATGTAAGTACTTTACTTGTTCTGAAAAAGTATAATGCTGGAAAATGATGAAAAAAGAAAATATACTGCTTGCACATTGGTTTTAAACTGCATGCTTCTCTTTGTCAATGCATGGTACAGCATGGGAGCCTTATGTATTTTGACTTCTTCCACATTTTGGCATGTTTACGTTGCACTTTGCTTTGAAAAATTGAAACTTGACTTGGAGCTTGTATACTTGCATATGCTGTTGCTTTTTGAAATATGCAGTTTTGTGCATATGGTTTTAACTTGTGCAGTGGATTTTGAATATGCAATTTACAATAAAATGTGCAATTTTGACAAAAGTGGATTTGTGCATATGATTTTTTTTAACTATGCAGTTTACAATTAAAATGCAATTTTGACAAAAGAAATGAATTTGTGCATATTTAAATTGTGCAGTTTATTTTGAAAATAAAAATTCATCCCTTTTGTAAACCGGGAGAAATCCCGTGATTTGCAAAAAGGGTAAAAACTGATTCCAGCCGTTTGCTTTTAATGATGAACACTACAATAATTTTCTGCTTTTAATTATTTATTTATTTCTGACTTTTTTCTTTTAATTGTCTGCAGGTAAAATTAAATGAACAAACAAAGAAGCATTGGATAGAAGATGAAGATTTAGAATTTAGGAAAAATTAGAATAGTTTTTATTTTACTTTAAACATTTTATATAATTGTCATTGTAAATATTTTGTAAATAATACAGTATTTAAATAACAATTGTAATAAATAGAATAAAGTGAATAAAATTCTAATATTTTACCAATCAATTCCTTCCTTCTCTCTAATTATTTATTTTATCGTTTATAATTCTTTAAATTATATAATAACTGAAAATAAATTTCAATTACTTAAATTCAGAATAATAAACAATTAAATAAACATCATTTGATGAATAAACTTTTCTTCAATTATTTAATTCATTATTCATAATTCTCTAAATTATAATAATTGAAAATAGAATTTCAATTATTTAAACTTAGAATGATAAATAATTAAATAAACATCATTGATCAATTAATAAACCTCTTTTCAAATATTTATTTTATTATTTATAAATCTTTAACTTATATAATAACTGAAAATAAATTCCAATTATTTAAATTTAAAATAATAAATAATTAATAAACATTGTTTTAGCAATTGATTGATTAATAAATTTAGCGTTCAAAAATAAACAGCTCTCGACTTGGAAAAGTTATGAATTTTAAATCTGCTTTGAAAATTGATAAAAATAGGTCAAAACCCTTGCAAAGCAATGATGCAGATGGGAGATGGTATCTTAGGTCAAAATTTGGGGTACAACACATGGGCTGCTCGCTGGCTGAGACAGTATATGCTGACTCACACTACCCTATTGATATCAAAGATGGACCCAATCAAGTATATCTTCGAAAAGCCTGCCTTGTCTGGAAGAATAAGCAAGATGGCAGATGATCTTAACTGAGTATGATATCCAATACACAACCCAAAAAGAAATCAAGGGGAGTGTGTTGGCGGATCATTTGGCGCATTAGGCCATGGATGATTACCAATCCATGAATTTCGAATTCCCGGATGAGAACATTATATTGGTGACCGACTGTGAAGAACCTGGATCGGATGAAGGACCTGAGGAAGGATCTCGATGGTCTATGTATTTTGATGGAGCCTCAAACGCGTTGGGTAACGATATTTGCGCTGTGATCATATCTCTTGAGGGCTGTCATACTCTATTCACCGCCCGATTATGTTTTAATTGCACCAACAATATGACGGAGTATGAAGCGTGCATCATGGGCCTTCGAGCTGCTATTGACCTAAGGATTAAGTTCTTGAGTGTATTCAGAGATTTCGCTCTAGTGATCAGTCATATTAAAGGCGAGTGGGATACAAAGCACCCAAATCTTATTCCTTACAAGGAGTATGTACTGACATTGCTTCCGCACTTCGAGGAGATAACCTTTGAACATTTCCCCAGAGAGGATAATCAGTTAGCGGATGTGCTAGCTACCATGTATTCTATGTTCAAGGTCAGGTGGGACAATGAAGCTCCCCGGATTACCATCGAGAGGTTGGACGAACCTGCACATTGCTGTGATATTGAGACTGAAGAAGTAGCAGATAAACCCTGGTTTCACGAGGTAAAGAGGTATCTTGAGGCTCAAGAGTACCCCGAGGGTGCATATGTTAATGATAAGAAGTTTATGATGAGATTCAATGCAAAGTTCTTCATTAGTAATGGTATCCTTTACAAGCGTAACCATGACTCAACCTTACTGTGATGTGTGGACAAGAACGAGGCAGAAAGGATTATGGAAGAATTACATGAAGGTACCTTCAGAACTCATTCCAGTGGACATACCATGGCAAAGAAAATCCTACGGGCTGGATATTATTGGTCTACTATGGAAGCCGATTGTTATCAGCATTCTCGAACCTGTCATAAGTGCCAAGTCTATACTGATAAGGTGCATGTGCCTCTAGTTCCTTTGAATGTTTTGACAACACCTTGGCCTTTTGCAATGTGGGGCATCGACATGCTTGGCGAGATCATACCTACTGCGTCCAACGGACATCATTTCATCCTGGTAGCTATCGATTATTTCACGAAGTGGGTTGAGGCAGCTTCCTTTGCTATAGTAACCAAGAACATCATTCCGCGATTCATCTGACACAACTTGATATGTCGATACAGTGTACCAGAGAGGATCATTACAGATAATGGTACAAATCTCAACAATACGATGATCACCGAGCTCTATAAACAGTTTAAGATACATCATCACAACTCTTCTCCTTATCGGCCGAAGATGAATAGGGCCGTTGAAGCAGCGAATAAGAACATCAAGAAGATTGTGCATAAGATGACAGTGACGTACAAAGACTGGCATGAGATGCTACCATTCGCTCTTCATGGGTACCGTACCACAGCATGGACATCGACATGGGCAACACCCTATTCTCTGGTGTATGGCATGGAGGAAGTCTTACCCATTGAAGTCCAGATACCCTCTCTCCGGATTATGAAGGATGCAGGTTTGAGTGAGGACGATTAGATCCAGACCCAACTTGATCAGCTGAACTTAATCGATGAAAAGAGACTTACTGCTATTTGTCATGGTCAGACGTATCAGAAACTAATGATCAAGGCATTTAACAAGAAGGTTAGACGACAAGAGTATCAAGTCGGGGACCTGGTGATCAAACGCATCATACTTCCACAAGGTGATCCCAGGGGCAAATGGACCCCTACATACGAAGGGCCATTTGTGGTTAAGAATATCTTCTCGGGAGGAGCTATGATTCTAACCATCATGGATGGTGACGACCTTCCTCATCCCATCAATGCAGACATAGTGAAAAAATACTATGCATAATCAAAGACTCGCTAGGTTGACTGGCCTAGGCAAAAATAAGGGCTTCCCGGCGAACCAAAAGGGTTCGGGCAAAAATAAGGGATGAAAATGGAAAAAACTGTACACCCGACAAGTCAAAAACCTGAAGGGACGACTTGGGCAAAAAAGGGTATCCCGGTGGACTGAAAACCCGAAAGGGCGGTCCAAGCAAAAATTAGGGATTAAAGCATAACACTATGCCTCATTGGATCATCTTGCAACCAGACTTCGGTATCAACTGTCAAGCTCGGACGGCGGCAATCAATCTGATCTACCTTTAACCAAGTAGCAAAGGGATGAGACACTCGAAGATATAAAGGCAATAGCAGAGTTGGAACCCAATGGGATTGTTCACATAGCTGTTTTTCTTTGTTTTTCATAAATTTTATAAATTCTATCTTTCGGCGGTGTTCTCTTACTAGGACGTCAGCCTCTTGTACAAAACGCCTATTACAGGCCAACTTCAAAATCAATATAATTCATTTTACAACAAATTTCAAAATTGTTTTTCTTTTCCTGTTTTGTTTTGCAAGAACATCCAATGATTCATTTTTGATATATGCATTTGAAAATAATTGTTGCTCATAAATATTTACATGCGAAACAAAAGACAATTACTCATGATTCCAGGAACAGGGGCAAACAAAAATGGCCAAACCTTACAGTTTCTCTACCCACCAGGTACAGGGACAGAGCCAGCTTGAGAATATGACTAAAAGTGCATACACTCCCCACAGAGTAGGAAATGCCAAAAAAAATAGTGGTGTTAATTCTCCCCAAGCAAAGTTCATTTATCATCAACAATGGAGGCCTATCCCTAGTGGAGTTTATTTCTTCCACAGGCAGAAACTCAGTCCCCAACATGGTTCATTATCTCCAGCAACGGTAATTCATCCCCGGCCAAGGTTATTTCCCTAAATCAGCGGACCTTCTGGCAGAGTATCCCGTCCCCACAGAGTCATTTTCTCGCCAGTTTATTCTCCAGCAGGATTATTCTCCCAGTCATCTTTGGTCGTTATCCCCAGCGAGCGAAACTCTTCTCTAGCAGCAGTCTAGGATTTATTTTCCCTAACTAAAAACATCACGGGAACATTGTATATCCACACAGCATGGCATGAGCATACTCTTCATACAACACAGTCTCATTTATTTTGAGAACATCATTGCTCAATACATTTCATACATCATGACATTACATACGACTAACCCTTTACCTTTCAGGAAAAAAATAAAATCAAATTCTCACAAAGTTCAAGCTATGAAGCCCGGGTCCGACCGGATAATATCTTGGAATTTTTTTTATTAATAACCATGTATTAAAAAAATATTTCGCAAATAACCGGGTTTCGGAAAAAATTACGCAAATAACCATGTTTCAGATGGCTCCACAAAGGAGGAGCCATCTCAATTGGCGCCTCCACCTAGGTTTTTGCCCTAGGCGCCATCTCACTTGGCGCCTCCCTTGGCTTTTAGCCAAGTGAGATGGCGCATGCTCCTTAAAAATGAGAGGAGGCGCCATCTCACTTGGCGCCTAGGGCAAAACTAGGGTTTTTTGCTGTTTTATAAATAATTCGCCCGTTTCTTCGAAATTTCTCACACTTTCTCGCACTGTATTTTTATTTTGTACTCCGTTATTTGCGTAATGACGTCGCCTATGATTTTTAGCAGAGATGGTCACGTTATATTCTCCGCCACGAAACCTGCGATGAAAATGAAATTCTGGCACATTCACTCCATGGAGCGTCTGAAGCGGGAGTTGATGCGGTGGCTAGATAGAGACATCGCGGAGGGGGAAAAATTCGAAGGATCCAGAGAAAACGAACAACAACCTCGCATGCGACAGGAAGACCTAATGTGTGGTTGGAGGAAGTCAAAACAGACAGTGATGTAATGCTGATGATGCATGGGTCAGATGAAATTGTGTTAACAGTTGTAATTTCCTAGATTGAATATCGTTAATCATTGTTGTACGCGAAAACCCTAATGTAATTTCCTATATTGAATTTCTTAAATGTTGTTGACAATTTTATTAACGGAAAACCCTAATGTTTACAACACAAATATTGAAAAGATTTATTGTATTACAAAATTTATGTGGTCGAGCCAGACGCCCGATTCGGACAGTTTTTGCGATTGTGTCCGACCTGACGGCATAAACCACACTTTCTTTCCAACCTATCAAGATCGTCCATTTCTGTTGTGATGCGCCTGCTTTTGGGACGACCCTTCTTGTTCCTTCGCATTTGGTCATTGTGCCAAACTATATCGCCGTTGTATTCAGGCCAATAGTCCGGTTTTGCCACCAAAGGAAAGTTGTTGTTGTAAACAGTGAGCAACGTTTCAGATTTATAAACGTTTGAGAGCAGTTGAAGCGCGTCTTGATGGGTATGAGCACAAGCGGCAATGACATGAGAACAAGGCATACGAAATGCTTGAAACCTGCCACAATCGCACCATTGAGAAGGTAAAATGACCCTGTATTCTTGTCTTGCCAGGCCTTCATTGTGGTCGATTGTCTCTTTCACAATGAAGTTATGGCTGTGTCGGTCAAACCGTGTAACCATGTGAGTGTTGGCTTTAGCACTTTCAGCCTTAATGTATTTCATACAGCTTTCACTCCATAGTTGTCCTGATTGCAAGACCGCATACCACATTTCACCTCTTTTGGCAAATAACGCAGCCATCCTAAAATACGTGGATTTCACCAAGGCAGTGATTGGGAGGTTTCGTATGCCCTTGAATACCCCATTCATTGATTCAATAAGATTTGTTGTCATATGCCCCCATCTTTGGCCATTGTCGTATGACCTAGTCCACTTTTCGACCGGTATATTATCGATCCACGTACCGGCTTCTGGGTTAGACAAACGGATCTCGTTGCGGTAATATTTGAATGTGGGTTGTGTCAGTGCGTATCCCGCATTCATCACCGCTTTCCTCAATGTTTTGTCCTTGACCTCCCTCGAGAAATTCTGGACGATATGCCTGACGCAATAGACATGCGTAGAAGGAGGGTTATGCCAACCATTTGCTAGATTATTATAGGCACTTTCAATGGAGGCATGTCTGTCCAAGATCAAACAGAGATCTGGTTGAGGAGCCACGTGTGTACGAAGATTTTTTAGGAAAAAGCTCCAAGCACCACCGGTCTCCCCCTCGACAAGGGCAAACGCAACGGGGAAAATGTTATTGTTGCCATCTTGTGCAACTGCCATCAAAAGCGTGCCTTTGTACTTCCCATACAACCAAGTCCCGTCAATTTGTAGAATTGGTTTGCATGATGCAAACCCTGTGATGCATGGTTGAAATGCCCAAAACACACGACTGAATATTCCGTTGCCATGCAGCAGACTACCATCTTGGGCGTACGCTAGCAATGTTTCCAGAACATAAACACTACCTGGAGAATATGTCTTGAGTGCATTTAGGTAGCGGGGAAGTTCTCGGTATGACTCCTCCCAGTTTCCGTACACCCTTTCAATCGCCTTAGTCTTTGCTAACCACGCCTTACGGTAAGACAGAGTGTAGTTAAAAACCGTGGTGATGTGGGAGATGATTGTTTTCACCTTCAAAGAAGGGTCGTTGCTGACCAGGGGTAGGATTTCTTGACAAATTAGATCATGGTTGAGTTTTCGGTGGTCTTGTGATTGAGTGGAACTTACACAAGTATGGGTAGTCATGGAACCTATGACCCAGCAGTCACCCCTTAGTCTGTATGATGCGGTCAGCTTGAACAAACAGTCAGGGTGGACACACTTGATCTTGTACCTTTCCGGGTTTACACGATCCACCTTATAATCAACCGAGTTGAGCATGTGAAATTTTTTGATGGCCCTTATGCATTCCTCTCTGTTACGAAACTTGTCCTTCTCTTTTAAATTTTCATCCGACTGCATATACGGTTGGAAAAACAAGTCCGTAGAAGGTTCATCTCCGCCCATGTTGAAGTTTGTCATGTGCGTAGGTGGTGTGTAGATTTTGTCAGTAGGAACACTTGGGATGCCATCATCGTCAGAATCGTCGTTCACCATTTCGTCAAACTCTAACTCGTTATCTTCTTCTTCTTCATCAACTGCATCCACCTCATCTTGTTCATTCTCCAAAGGATCAACCTCCTGTGTCACCGGAGGCTCTACCTCCTGTGTCACCGGAGGCTCTTGAAGCAAAACGTACAATTCAATAGAGTCGTTTCCAGAATACACATGGCTGGAAATCATGTTCTGGAAATCCTCGTCATCTTGAACTTCAACCTTATAAAAAATAACTTGGTTGTTTCCAAAAAAGACTGGACTCTGATAAAATATCTGGGTTACCGGGCCTCGTTCAAGTTTGGCCTCCAATCTTTTCTTAAAGTACGAGAAATTTGCTTTCCCGTTTAAGAGAAATCGAACGTTGTCGGTGTTTCTAAACAAAAACCCAACTGTGGGACACATGTATGTCTCACCGTTGAAATGTGCTTTGACAACAAATTGTGGTGAAGAGGCCATTGTGTAGAATTGTTTTAAGGTTTGAAGGTTGGAATGTTTGAGGTTTATTGACTGTATGAAGGTATGAATGCTGGAATGTTTGAAGGTTTGATGACTGATTCGAAGGTTGGAAGATTTTACAGATTATGTGAATGAATGTTATGTTCAACGCAAGGCAAAAAATTTCAATTAAGTAAGGGATGCAACCCCCCAAGGCTGCCAATAATATTACATGCAATAATGAAACCCCATAGCCTCACTTACTGTCCAATCGTGAGACATGCATGGGCTAATGAAGACACCTATCCTGCCACCTATCCTGGCCCTATTCTGCACACATAAATGTTTTGTGTAAGACTCCACCCATCAACTCCAATGGCCTTGCATGCAACAAAGAAAGGAATCACAAAGGCTGTCACGTAGCCTGAGCCTATGCTGTAAGAAGTGACACCTCTTATTTGCCAAATGGGGTGGCGACACCATTCATTTTTGTACTCTTCCGCCAAGTGAGATGGCGCCTCCTTTACTGTCCAATCGTGAGACATGCATGGGCTAATGAAGACACTTATCCTGCCACCTATCCTGGCCCTATTCTGCACACATAAATGTTGTGTAAGACTCCACCCATCAACTCCAATGGCCTTGCATGCAACAAAGAAAGGAATCACAAAGGCTGTCACGTAGCCTGAGCCTATGCTGTAAGAAGTGACACCTCTTATTCGCCAAATGGGGTGGCGACACCATTCATTTTTGTACTCTTACGCCAAGTGAGATGGCGCCTCCCTTACTGTCCAATCGTGAGACATGCATGGGCTTATGAAGACACCTATCCTGCCACCTATCCTGGCCCTATTCTGCACACATAAATGTTTTGTGTAAGACTCCACCCATCAACTCCAATGGCCTTGCATGCAACAAAGAAAGGAATCACAAAGGCTGTCACGTAGCCTGAGCCTATGCTGTAAGAAGTGACACCTCTTATTCGCCAAATGGGGTGGCGACACCATTCATTTTTGTACTCTTACGCCAAGTGAGATGGTGCCTCCCTTACTGTCCAATCGTGAGACATGCATGGGCTAATGAAGACACCTATCCTGCCACCTATCCTGGCCCTATTCTGCACACATAAATGTTTTGTGTAAGACTCCACCCATCAACTCCAATGGCCTTGCATGCAACAAAGAAAGGAATCACAAAGGCTGTCACGTAGCCTGAGCCTATGCTGTAAGAAGTGACACCTCTTATTCACCAAATGGGGTGGCGACACCATTCATTTTTGTACTCTTACGCCAAGTGAGATGGCGCCTCCCTTACTGTCCAATCGTGAGACATGCATGGGCTGCCACCTAGCCTGCAAGAGTGACACCTTACATTTTTTGTAAATGCATGCATGCATATGTGTAACACCTTCAGCATGCAAATGTGACACTTCGCAGGCATGCAAGCACAAGCAACCACTCCATCAAACTTATTTGCCTATAAATACATACCTTATGAAACATCTCTCACACCCACACAACTCTCACTCTCTGCTACGAAATATTTCTTAAGTCTACCATACTCTCTATTTCTTCCTAAGTCTTTCATACTCTCAAGCATCCTGAACAATGGCTCTTCTAACAATGGGCGACACTCACAGAGGCACAAGGGAAAACATTGCTGCATTTGTAAGTCTCTTCTTTGGTCTATACATTTCTTAAGTCTATACATTTTTCATACTTCAAATAACGTGTTGTTCATCTTAATTAATCTTACACTTGTTTAATTATGATCTCAGGATACAAAAAGATTCAGAATCCATTCGCACAACTACCTGGCTCCCGACCCATTTATCGTCCCTTATCTGGAATATGCAGGTTTTGGACATGTGATAAAAATCTCCAACTGCACCATTGACTCAAAATTCATTCTTGCAATGTTGGAGAGGTGGAGACCGGAGACCCATACATTTCACCTACCAATAGGTGAATGTACCATCACTCTCGAGGATGTCTACATGCTACTGGGCCTCCCTATCGACGGTAAGGCGGTGAACGGGTCGGTTCAACAACCCAACTCACAGTGTGAAGAACTGTTGGGTAGGGACATGGTAGAAGGTGGTGGAGCAAGAGGGCAGGGAATACTACTCACTGACCTGAAACGGCATTACGCAAGTATGGAATTAAATGAAAATTCCTCAGAGAATGAGCGAGTACTACCAACCACAATCACCACCAAACTACCAATACCCGGATATGCCTCAAACCCAACCATAATACCAACCCCAATACCAGCACACCCACATACCCCAGACACAATTTCAGTCTTCCACATATCCCAATATGGCGCCCACAACATCCAGCCTTAGCCCTGATATGGGAATGTCAGAAGATTATGACCAAGCCGACCAAACCTACCATCAACCACCATATCACCAAACAACCCAACATCCACAATACCAAACACCCCAAGATCCATTTCCTTTCTACCCACCATACTCAGACGACCAATGCTACCGACCAACCATGGAACCCCACCCACCGCCAATACGACCAAACTTTGAGGGTATGGGTAACCGACTGTACCAGAGCGGATCTTCGAGATATGGAGATCTTACTGATTTTATGGATTCGGATCGCATTGACTTCGCTGGGCCATCGACCTTGCCGCAGCAGGAAACGCGACGGCACCCAGCAAGAGAAAGGCGAGGACGGGGATGCGGAACAGGGGGTCATTACCGGGTTCCGGGGGATCACTGATGTATCTTTTTTTTTCCTGTATTTTCTGTATCCATTTTTTTTACTGTTCTTTTATTGTAAAACAGTTGAATGTAATTATTTTTTTTTTAATAAAAATTCCATTTTCTTGATCTCTATCTAATACGCAACGCAAAGGAAAGAAAATAAAAAAAAAATATTTTTGCCCTAATTTTGTACATAGGCGCCATCTCACTTGGCTTAGGGCATGCCCTAAGCACTTAGGCGCCAAGTGAGATGGCGCCTCCCTTAAAAAAAGAGGAGCATGCGCCAATTGAGATGGCTCCTCCATTGTGGAGCCATCTTAAACATGGTTATTTGCGTAATTTTTTCCGAAACCCGGTTATTTACGAAATATTTTTTTAATACATGGTTATTAATAAAAAAAATTCAATATCTTGATTTCTCCATCATATTGTGAAGCCCGGAGAACGACCGAATAACATTATCAAAATACCGCGAAGCCTGGAATCGACCAGATAGTGGTATCTCTTAAAAACAAGCTATGAAGCCCGGATTCGACCGAATAATAGTTTGATCCCCAGCAAGTTACTGTGAAGCCTGGATTACGACCAGACAATAGTGCAAAACACCATGAAGCCTGGAGTCGACCAGATAGTGGTATATCTTTAATGCAAGTTATGAAGCCCAGATTCGAACGGATAATATCTTGATTTCTCTGAACACCATGAAGCCTGGATTCGACCAAATAATGGTATAATACATCGTGAAGCCTGGATTACGACCAGATAGAGGTAAAAGACACTGAAGCCTGGATTACAACCAGATAACAGTAAGGGACACTGAGAAGCTTGGATTTCGACCAAATAGCAGTCTACCCGGCCAATTACTATGAAGCCCGGAAATCGACCGGATATTAGTAGGCCTAAAAATCAAATGGAAGCCTGGATTACGACCAGATAACAGTGCAAAACACCATGAAGCCTGGAGTCGACCAGATAGTGGTATATCTTTAATGCAAGTTATGAAGCCCAGATTCGACCGGATAATATCTTGATTTCTCCGAACACCATGAAGCCTGGATTCGACCAGATAATGGTATAATACATCGTGAAGCCTGGATTACGACCAGATAGCGGTAAAAGACACTAAAGCCTGGATTACGACCAGATAACAGTAAGGGACACTACGAAGCTTGGATTTCAACCAAATATCAGTCTACCCGACCAATTACTATGAAGCCCGAAAATCGACCGGATATTAGTAGGCCTAAAAATCAAATGGAAGCCCAGATGCGACTGGATAACCACTTGATTTCTTCTGAAGCCTGGAATACGACCAGATAAGAAGTAAGGTATTGTGAAGCCTGGAATCGACCAAATAGTAGTACAGGACACCATGAAGCCTGGATTCGACCAGATAATGGTATAAGACATCGTGAAGCCTGGGGTTACGACCAGATAATAGTACAAGACACTGCGAAGCTTGGATTTCGACCAAATAGCAGTTTACCTGGACAATTACTAAGAAGCCCAAAGTCGACCAGATATTAGTGTGCCCTAAATTCAAGTTGAAGCCCGGATGCGACCGGATAACAACTTAGTCCCTTCTAAAGCCTGGATTATGACCAGATAAGGATTGAGAAATTGCAAATCATGGATTACAACCGGATAACAAGTTTAATCTCATCTCCCCAGTAAGTCACTGTGAAGCCTGGAGCATGACTAGATAGCAGTCGACCTCATCACTATGAAGCCTGGATCACGACCAGATAGTAGTTCATTTTCACCTCTTTGACTAAGAGATGATTCCCCAGTAGAATAGCGGACGACTGAAGCTCCTAAAATTCCACTTTTACCAAGACAAAGAGCAGCGTTCCCCAGCGAAATCTTTCTCAACAACAGGTATACAAGCTCTCGCTAAGGAATCTCTTATGCGATCGACACTCTTTCAGATGGCATCTTTAAGCCCATCTTCCATCATCAATCTCTAAGTGGCATCTATAATCCCATTCCCGATATCACAAGACAAGTACCACTTCATGCGAGTGCAAATTTCTTGGGCACTCTAGTGTTCAATCATCTTCCACCTTCGGATCACGAAAGGCAAGCAAGCTAATCTACATCCGCAGGTTTAAGAAGATTGAACAGGGGCAGCTGTTGTACCCCAAAATTTTCCCTCCCATATTTCTCAATACATTTCAAGTGAGGTCCTCAAATTTCTCAAGGAAGTCCAAGGGTTGACCAGACAAACTCTCTCCTAAGGCAGTCTACCTCAAATTAGGGTTTCATGTTGCATCAAGATACTTGACTACAAAGGGTATCAAATTCTCACTAGTGTCCTAATATGTTCTAAAGATCATCCATGTCAAGTTTCAAGCCCTACAGAGAAAGTTTGCTCAGTCAATTGCTCAAAGGCCTGAAAATTCAAGTGTGGCCCACATGCAGTCAAACTTCAAGATTTTTGGTAAAAATTATCATTTTGAAGTATAATTCATCATTTGATAAAGGGTTGATCATGATTCCTCAAGGATTGCTCACAATTCATCAAAACCCAAAAGTTGTTAAATTAGGGTTTTGCAGGAAAAGTCAATTCAACTTTGACCAAGCATAACTTTCTCATACTTTATTAGAAATGACCCATCCAAAGCTCATTTTGAATAGGATGAAATTCCCTACAATTCATCTTCAGCTCCCAAGTTAAAAATATGCACTCACACGAAGTTATGAATTTGGACATTATAGGTCACTTTGAAAAGTCAACAAAAACACCTTTTTTTGTCAAAGCTTCATACATGAACATGGAAGATTCAATTGAGATGAGACCAAAAAGGTTGCTTAGAGGACATCTCAAGCTTTATAAAAAGCCCAAGAACACCATCTCTAGGGTCAAAATTGAAGGAGTTATGCATGGGTGAAGTTGACCTTTTTTGCAAAATTGCCAAAAGTCAAATATGCCTCAAAATGCAATTTTTGTCAAATGGGCCCAACGTTTTGTGCTTGTATTGACTTTGTAACATAATCCACGACCATGATCCTTCCCATTTGCCTTTATTTTATTTTTGTCATTTATTTTGATTTTTATTTCATTTAAATCAAATTAAATCAAAAATTAAATCATGGAAATATCAAAATCATTTAAACCTTGAGATTTTGTGCATATTTCAGGTCCATGAATAGCTGGCAATGAGATCAAATCGTGCAAGGCTTGTTTGTACACAAAAAGATTGATTTTTTCTTGTTTTGGAAATATTGGATACAAGTGTGAATCAAGGATCAAATCTTCATAATTGCAAAGATTGGATGCAAACTTGTAAACCTAATTCACTCAAGGATACATATAGAACAAATTCAGACCAAAAGCACAAGGATTGGAGGCGTGAGAAGCTGGGAGAAAACTTGTAAAAATCACCTAAAAGTATTGAATAAAATTGCAGGTTAGAGGACGATTTACACCATTCCAAGGCTAGCAATCGATTCCCACCCATCTCTTGAAGCTAACCTGATCATAATCAAGCCTTGATTTTCCCAGAACCCGTCTCCACAACCCTCACGATTTGTCTTTTTTTATAATCGTATCCCTTTATTCTTGCATCTTTATCATGTTTCAATGACATATTTGTAATCTTTATCATATTTGCAAGCTATCAGTACCATTTAATTGCATTTTTGGAAGCCATACTGAGATCTACCATTGTTAGGGTTTAGGTTTCGTTTTTAGGGGTTTTGATTGCAGGTAAAATTGGCCTAAAAGAGGGGTACCATGGTGTTCACAAGGCCAAGGCGGGTTGATCTGTACCATTAGTTTTCATTTATGATGCTTGTGTGAGATTTTGAAAATACGCAGGGCTATAGCTATAGACTTTTGTCTGTAGGTAAAAGTCCTGGACTTTTACCAACGGAGAGAGGAAGAAGAAGGGTGGCGTGGCACCCCTGGCTGGTCCATTTAAATTTCGCACGTTTTGATATATTAATCTTGTTTTTCCCAATATAATATTTGTTTGCTTTTCTTTGCACAACAAAGCGCGTTGGTTCAGTTGGTTAGTGGGAGAGAGAAAAAGCCAAAGGGCCTGGGTTCGATCCCTAGGTCTCCTTGTTCTTCAATATTATTTTGCCATATGTGATTCCATGCGCAGGTTTCCCTTAGATCCATCAGGGACCATCAGCTTGCAACCACTGGATCTAAAGCAAATCAAATTCAACGCTTGACATGTGAGGGTCTACCAAAGACCTAGTCAAACGTGAAACATGGAATCAGGAAGGTCAACTTGGACCAAGGCTTTGGGCTCAGAGATTGCTATGGACACCCCCTCAATTGCTAGCATACCAGGCCCAATTCTCTTTTCTTTTCTTTTATATATTTTCTTTTATTATTTGATTAATTATTTCTCACACAAATTTAATTCTTTTTTTTATACAAAAATTCATAAAATCAATTTTCATCAAATTAGATTTTAGGTTTTATTTTTATCAAAAATTAATTTAATAATTAGTTTAACTTAATTTTAGGGCAATTTTAATCTTTTGTAAATAACTTAAAATAAATTAGAAAATTAGGTTTTTTGATTTTATTTTTATTTTCTTTTCTTCAAATAACCAAAATGCAAAAATAGGTCAAAGTTAATTATTTTTCTTAATTTAATTTAATTAGTAATTAGATTTGTATCTATTTAATTTAAAACCTTATTTTCTTAAAATAATCAAAAACAACCAAAAAGTGATTTTTCTTTTAATTAGGGGAGACGGGGTCAAAACCCTAATTTTTTATCGTTCTCGTTTCATCACGCGCGTTATTTATTTTTTGCAAATATTGATGTAACTGCTCATGGTATGTAATAGTTTAATTAGGACTTTTTCTTTTATTTATCGTTTACGGCTTTTTGGCTATGTAATTAATCCCCTACCCCGAAGCCTTGTAATAGCGTAGTTTTATTTTCCGCATTTTAATTTTCACAAATATTAACTGTTAGATGTATGATAATAGGATTGCATGACAAGAATGTATGTTAATTTTAAAATGGTTAGCGAAACCCTAAATGTACAAAGATGATAACCTGAAATCAAATCACTCGCACATGCGCACTCCTAGGGTATACTCTCACTTCGGTTGCCTTCGGTAAACGATCATTAAGTATAGGGTATTTTAGTGGTCGCCCTCTTGTCTAAACAAAGATCAAATGTCCCGTTCAGAAATGTTGCCTCGAATATGATCTTAAGACACTAGGGTTATTACTAAGACGTCCTAACATTGCTTTAATGATCGTACATCCCTTTCGAATTGACCCTTACAAATCTAACGACGGTGCTACCTACTCACTAATAGTGGGATAGCGTTGTCTAAAGGAAACAAGAACAGAAACGATCTTTTTTTCGAGTAGGTAGATGCTAGTAGGTACTTGCTCAAATCAAACTTTTTCACACCAAACACTTTTCAAACAAAGTTTTCAAAAATGCTTCGTAACACTCTTGAAGACAGAAGCAAGGGTTAAAACGAAGTAAAAGAAAATTTTCAAAACAAACACACATGAGCAATTTTAAAAATGATGAGCAAGTACCTAAGATCCCGTGAAAAACCAAGGATAGAAAGGGTGCTAATACCTTCCCATTCTATAATCTACCCCCCGTACTCAAAATCTCGAAAAAGGAATTTTTTTGTGCTTTTTTTCCTTTCCAGTTGGATAAAATAAAAGTCGGTGGCGACTCTTGCTTACCGCGACATTTTGCAAACACAAACGCAAAACAGCATTTTCCTAAAACAGTCCGGTTCTGCCACCGTATCACATTAAGCAATTTGAGAAGTTAAACTAATATCTGGTCGGGTCCAGGCTTTAGTAACTTGGAATTGAGATTTACTATTATCTGGTCGGGTCCAGTTTTCACAGTAAGTTGAGAGTAAGGTGAAGTTGAACTAGTATCTGGTTAGGTCCAGGCTTCGTAGTAACTTGTTTGAAAGGATGAAGTTAACTGTTATTTGGTCGGGTTCCAGGCTTTACATCAACTTTCGGAGATAACAATGACTATGTTGACGACTTCACTGGGGAATAGGGGTTGCAGTCCCTTGATTTGTAATAGTCTGTGAGGCAAACTTAAGTTAGGGAATCTGTAGTTTGTTGGGGAAATAAACCCTGTTGAAGAGAATATTTGACGAACTGCTAGGGAGGATATATATTTTTTAGGAATAATTACAAAAGGCTTCCTTTTAAGACCAACTCAACTGGGGAGAGGATCTTCCGGAGATTGAGACTCTGGCAGGGGATTTTATGAATCCAAATTTGTGGGGATAATGCTAATGAAATAAATCTGTGGGGATATCTCAAATGCAATTAAGGAGATGCTTGTCACTGTTTTTAAGTATACATTTGTTAAAAGTTTAATCATGTTATGATATGGTGGGAGAACTGACTTGGGTGTTTTGCGTTTTATCGCAAATATTGCGGTTAGCAAGAGTCGCCATCGACTTTTCTTTTATCCAAAAGGAAAGGCTGAAAAGAACAGGAAAGACCTTTGAGATTATTTCTTGAGTTCAGGGGGTAGATTATGAAAAGGGAAGGTGTTAGCACTTGTTGTACCCCAAAATTTGCCCTCTGATTTCTCAAGGAATCACCCTGGATCCCAAGTTTGCTTCCATCCAATTCCAAGCTTTGAACTACAAATTTTCCAAGAAAATCACTCATAAGGGCAAAATGGTCATTTACACACTAAGAAGTCTAACTTTGACTTTTGGATCAAAACCAAGTTTCAAGAATCATATTTTATCAAAACATGATTGAAATGTGAAATTTGTTTCATCTAAAAAATTCAAAAGTCAAATTTTCTATGGAAAAGTCAAAATTTTAAATACTTGGGATTTTTTCTAAGTATTTAAGAAAAAAATGACACTTCAGAACTTCTGAGCCAGCCTCCAGGCAGGTGCGGTCAGAAGTTGCAAACATGGTTCAGAATACAGCCTTCAGTCAGAACATGGTTCTTCAGCCTCTACGCAAGCTCAGTCAGAGTTTTCCAGGGTAATTCAAAGAAGGCTAAGAAGCGTGCTGCAAGCATTTCAAGAAAGTCTGAAAGCTCCTTCAGAACATGCTGGAGCCAGAAGATAAGAGGATTAGAAGATTGGATGCTACGCAGGAGCAGAACTTCTGATCCAGAACTAAGCCATGGTGTAGAGTTTCACGTTGCAGGATTTCTGGTTGTGATAAGTCTCATCATCATTTAATGCTCATTTAATGCTCACAACTACCTTCTGAGTCTTTATCCAAAGGATTTTCACCACGTGTACCTCTACTGTCTTGGGATAGCAACTTTGCTACCAAGCCCATGCTTTGCTTTTTGCTTTTCCTTAAATCCTGCTGACAGCCACCATGCTTTCTTCAAAGACAAGGCAACGCTTCAGCACATGAAGGCTATATATCAATGCTTTGGTCAGAACATGACCAAATCCCAAAACCTTGTTTATACAGCTTGTTGCAGACCTATGACCAACAGCTGGCTCAACCTACGCCTGCATCTCATGATTACACCAAACTAGCATACGAAAACTGTGATGAAAAAGCAAAGGAATAGGATGCCAAAACAAGTTCAAATCCTATTTGTTTTCCCCCCAAAATCACAACAAATTCATCTATAAATACTTGGTTTCATCGTACGTTCAAGGGGGCTTTTTTTGGAGGAGAGGCTGAAAGTTAGAGGTTGGCTTTTTGAAAGAGAAAACGATTAAGAGAGAAAAAGAAGTTGTCAAACCTTCATAAAAATCCATACTTCTCATATACAAAAACAAATCTTTGTTCTTCCCTTGGAGCCAAAGAATACAACCACTCTTCCATTTCTCTTGCTGACTCAGAACATCCAAAGGTAGCCACTCAAAACTCCAAGCACGCCCCAGGTAAGTCTTCCTGACTTTACTTGCTTTTCATTCTGAATATCATTAGCATGTAAATATCATAGTATTAATGTTGTACATATCATTGTATGAATAGAAAAACTATGGATCAGAACTTCTAGAATAATGTTAGGCTCAGACTTAGGATTGGAACTTCTATGATTTGTTGTGTTGTGATCATTCTGATTTGCTGAACTGAATAAATTGTTGTTATGCTGATTAAGAGCTGAAATATAACACATAACTTATGTTGTTCACTCATCATTTTAACACACAAAACTTCTAGGATTTTCTCACTGTTTAAGCACGCAGAACTTCTGAGTTCTCTTCACTGTTTTAACACACAAAACTTCTAGGATTTTCTCACTGTTTAAGCACGCAAAACTTCTGAGTTCTCTTCGCTGTTTTAACACACAGAACTTCCATGATTTTTCTCACTGTTAACACACATTGAACTTCTGATGTTCACT
This sequence comes from Vicia faba, assembly GCA_948472305.1. Lineage (NCBI taxonomy): Eukaryota > Viridiplantae > Streptophyta > Magnoliopsida > Fabales > Fabaceae > Vicia > Vicia faba. Next base: position 712,503,610 of record OX451738.1, read on the forward strand.
CACTAGCTCAGCATAACACTGAACTTCTGATGTTCTCTTAAAATCTTAACACAACACAGAACTTCTAAGTCCTCCTTACATGTCAAATACACTGAACTGCTGACGTTTGCTCACTGTTTCAATGTAATATAGAACTTCTGACTTTTGGTTCACTGGTTGGACACCACCCAGAACCTCTGTGTTTAACCTCTAATGTTTTTTGCAGGACTTCAGAGTGTATCCATCCAGAACCTCTGTTCCCTTTCCCTCTGACGTTTTTTTGCAGGACCTCAGAGTGTACGCATCCAGAACTTCTGACTCCACTGACGTTCCCTGCTGAGTCATGTGCCTGGCTTCAGAACTTCTGATCCTTGTTTCTTTGTTTGCAGCAACACGCTTTTTTTCTATTTTTGCATTTATTTTCCTTCTCATTTTTTTTATTAACATAAAAAACATAAAAATATTTTCTTTTATTTTATTTCCTTAAGACAAAAACATTTTTCTAAACAAGTCCATTTCTTTCTTATATTGTACATTTCAATATGGTTGTAATAGTAATTTAGGATTTATTTTTACTTGCAATCCCCATTCATAAATATGTATCCCCATCCCCTAAATATTGTAATAGTGTAGGACTTTACATTTCTGCAATTTATCGCTTTCAAATGTAAATGCTAGTAATTAGGCGTGTATGGCAAGATAAAATCAACAAGTAGATAATCTTAATCAAAGATTAAATGCATGCAAAATCAAACACACTATTCACGCATGCACCCTTAGGGTAATCTCACTTGTTGCCTTACAAAAATGGCCATGTTATGCATGTGGGAGGTCTTAGCACAAACAAATCAAAAAAGATCATAGTCCCTCGATGACGCTATCAATGTTGCCTTTCAAAATGATCTTAGTCCCTAAAAGAAAAGTGCTAAGTCATCTCACAACATTGCTATCATGGTCATACGATGACCCAACGCCCGTCCCTTCACATCCAACGATGGGGTTTCTTACCAAAACAATGGTAAGATAACAACATTTAAAGGAGGAGGAAAAACACATCTAAGACCTTTTGAGTAGGTAGGTTCGCTCTCAGTTACTCGCTTGCTCACAACAAAAACATTTTATACACTCACATTTCCATTTGAAACATTTTCAAAAGACAACACTTTGTACGCGTTCTTATAGAGACGAGAGCCATTACAAAGGAAACTGTTGTACCCCAAAATTTGCCCTCCCATTTTCTCAACATTTCTCATCACCAAGCCCTTGGAGATTAAGATCCAGTTAGGGTTTCATCTGCTCAAGACTTCTCCTTGCACTGTTGACCCAAATTAGGGTTTGTGTTTGGACAAAGATGTTTTGACCTAAAATGTCTAAGATGACTTTCTTGCTTCATATTGGACTCCCAAGTTTATCCATACCAAGTTTCAAGTCTTGATTCCAAGTTTTGCCCAGTCAACTGGACAGTTGACCTAGAAATCAACTGTATTGGGGAAAAAGTCAACTGTGGCCAATTGACAGTCAAATCTCATGAAAATTGACCCACATCAACATTATGAACTCACATGGACCATTTGATCAAGTTTGGATCACAATTCCACAAGAAATTTGATCAGATCACCAAAAGGGCAAAATGGTCATTTTTAGGGTTTTGACTGCACAAGGGCAATTTTTGACTGTTTGACTTAGCCAATGGCAAACCAAGCTCACATATGGACTCAAGGACCCCTTGGAATTATCTTGACATGCTCAACAAGTTCAAAAGATCCCAAATGCACAAGATTGACAGTTGAATTTCCCAGTCAATTGATCAATTTTGACTGTATACTGAAAAGTCAAACTTTGACATTCTGGTCAAAATCAAGAGTCAAGATTCATTTTTCATAAAAACATGCCAAATAATGAAACTTGTTCACCAAGAAATCAAAAATTGCAAATTAGGGTTTGAAATGAGAATTTTTCATAACTTAGAATTTTTCTAAGTTATGAAAAACCCTAATTTTTCCCCAACTTTGCCCCACTTTCTCACCAAGATTCATTTGAATTCAAGCAAAAGTCAAAACATGAAAGTTGTAGCCTATTGCATAATCTACAACTTTGATTCACAAAGTTTTCCCAAAAGAAGCTTGTATCTCAAGTTACAATTTTTGGAACAAGGGTACCAAACCATTCTTAACTTAGTGAAATTTTGACCTTTTTAGGCAAGGTTTTTACCTAACTTCAAGACCATTTTTCACATACTTCCACTTGGAATTTCAATTTGCACTTCAAAGATGGATTGTATTACACATTCTAAGCTTTCCAAAATGTCCAAGAACTCATCAAACAACCTCATGACTTGAGAGAATCGAATTTTGCAATATGGCAAAAACTCACTTTTGAATTGGCCAATTTCCATGTTCATAACTTGTGCAATTTTTCAAATCAGCATGCTTCCCTTGATTACAGGCCTCTAAACCATCCAACACTCATAAATTTAATGCAAACTCTTTGTGCCAAGACCATGTTCTATGTGTTCAAGCATTGCATGATGGATTAATCCCAAAATAGATAAAGCACTTTAACCATTTTTGCAAAAGTAAGCTTTATGTCAAAATGAAAATCCAAGAAGTACAGATCAAATACCCTTGGCACAAGTTTAGGGACTAATCACACTGATCAATGCCAAGGTTTGCAGCATGTTATGGGGGCCTCTACCTGTCTAAACATCAACTTGGCTTTTGGTTGCTTAAAGTGTAAGAAATATGGCATAACTAAACACAACTTTGATCTCAGCAAGAGAACCCTTAAGCAAATATTTTGTACACATTCAAGACATCCTAACTGAGCTAACAAACGACTCCAACACCTCCATTGCCCTCTAGAATACAGAACCACCCTCAAACTGCCCAAACAGAGCTCCTACTGCAGTTTGAGTGCCAACTCTCATCCCTTTCATGCATTCTTGCTAAAAGCTCATCAAACACATTCCCTAGCATCACTTGAAGCTAACCAAAGTCTCAAACACGACCTGTAACTCCTCTAACCAGTTCCACCATTTTCACTTTCTTGTTTTGCAGTTGAAGTTCCATAGCTCGATTCAAAGTGTTTCAAAGTAAAGTAAAACTTGGAATAGCATCCCTGGACATCAAGGAAGCTGTACCAATCATCACCTTGCTCTGAAAGTACCTCCATCATCAGATACAATTCCAACTGAGAAGGTATATTCATGAACTTCTAACTCTTAGTGTAGGCATCATTAGCTCTAAGTTTGTGAATAAGAAGTGTTCTACTCATGCCCCTGAATCTGTACATACTTTTACTTTCCATTTATTTTGCCTGAGCTATGAGAATTTAAGGTCTGAATGTTGATAAAAAATTAGGTTAGGATTTGGGAATGATAAAATTCTCTCTCATTTCTGAGAGTTAGGACGAGTTCTTTACATATTTAGAATCGTGGCTTGATGATTAACATTTCTTATGTTGTAAGTTTGTGCTAAAACTCAAGGAATCAGGATGTTTGAATTCATGAACATGGCGCGTGTTTTTTAAACAAGAGCTGTCTGAAGGTTGAAGAAAGGTCTTCATGGGCTGGGCCTGTTGTGCTATTTCTCTTCACACCCTATTTTTGCTTTCATACCCCCTGAGCCCATTTTGTTTGTTTTAATGATTTTTTGACTTTTCTCTTTTTATTCTGATTTATTTATTTTTGCTAATAATATTAAAAAACATAAAAAAATATTTTTACACCATTCTTATATTTTTTAGGTATTTATTTGTTTATATGGACATTTATACATAAATATTATATATATACTATTATTTAGAAAAACTAGAAAAATAATGCAAATATATTTTATTTCTGATTTTTATTTCATTTTCTCATTTGAAAACATTTTGTATCAAAAAATACTTTTTTTTAATATAAATATTAAATATTATTATTTTATATATATAATACTTATTTAGTAAATAATAAAGATATTTATATATATTAGTATATTTAGGTAAATAATACAAAAAATATATACATTTTTATTTTGTTAATATTTGACCTCAAAAAAAAATACTTTTTATAAATATACTTCATTTTTATTCTATTTTGTACATAATTATTAAATATTTGTATATATTAAATAATTAATATGTTTACTTAATGAATTAGGGTTTTGCCCTTAAAACACAAAAAACTCCAAAAATAATACTTTTTTTATTTTGTTTATTTGACATAAAAAAATACTTTTTTCCATACATATAAAAAACCCTTTTTACATTTTGCATATTTATTTTTTTTCTATTTAATTTGTGCAATCAATTATCTTGTAAATAATTCCAAATTGATGTAATAGCTAGGTTTAAATTCCTTGTCAAATACCCCCCATTTGAACATTTGTACCCCCCTTCCCATATTGTGTTGTAATAGTTTAGAACTTTATTTTTCGCACTTTAATGCTTTCTAAATATACCATGTTAGAATTAGGGTTTGTATGCAAATAAAAACAACAAATAGTTTGACCTAATTTCAAGATAATCAAGCATGAAAATGGACAACACATATCACACTTTGCACCCCTAGGGTATTCCACTTGTTGCCTTCAATAAATGGGCCATATTGCATGTTAGGTCTCATTGGGAAAAAACAAAACAAAACAATTCAAATGATCATAGTCCCTCGACGACGCTTTCGAAAGTTGCCTAAAAATGATCAAGTCCCTTAAAGGAAAATTGCCCAAAGATACTTGGCACTATTGCAATCATGGTCTAAACAATGACCCGCGCTCGTCCCTTTCATATCCTAACACAAGATTGTCCACCAAATGCAATGGTGGAACAAAATTGTTAAAAGGGTTAAAACATAGCAAAAAAAATCTTTGAGAACTTTAGGGTATATAGCTCTTAAGTACTTGTCAACTTGCAAAACAAAAACACTTGCCTATTTTTCAAACCACACTTCACAAACACTTTCAAAACAAACTTTCAAAAAACCTTGAAACATCTTTTCAAAAAGACAAACACCTTTTGTAAAACATTCGAGTAAAGAATTGTTACAAGGGTAGCCTAGACAAGGCATCTTTTTCAAAACATTTTCAAAACCACACACAAAGCACCATTTCAAACAATTGAAAACCAAGGCAAGTTGATCTAAGCAAGTACCTAAGAGCCCATGGATAACCATGGATAGAAAGGGTGCTAATACCTTCCCTTTCTATAATCTACTCCCCGAACCCAAGAAAATATCTCAAAGGTTTTTGCTGTGCTTTTTAAACCTTTCCTTTGGATAAAATAAAAAGTCGGTGGCGACTCTTGCTCAACCGAAACATTTGCGAAAACAAACGCAAAAACACATAGTCAGTTCTCCCACCGTATCACAGAACTGGCGACTCTGCTGGGGATAATAATTTTAAAGTGGAGTAACCTTAGGGCTTAGATCACCCTCTTGCATGATTAATTGTTTGTCTTGTTTGCTTTACATTTTGGATCTCTTGTTTGGGTTTGCAATCCTACACCCGGATTTTGGGAAACATTCATAGATAGCAATACGTTGTGGAAACTGTGCGGGGTATACCGACACGGTCGAAGCAATAGCTATATTAGTGCGACATATTTGTGAGTACCGGTAACCCTTGAGTTCAATCAAGGAGAGTACGGGGCCGCTGAGTGATGTCACTAAGCACTAATGACCTAGAACCTTACTTGACCATCTTGGCCTTTTATTAGGGGTAGTGAGATGACCGGCTTTGGTGCAGTCCGAAGTTGGTAGATACTCGATACTACACTCATTGAGGGTTGTTTTCTTGGAATATTTTGGTCGCTAGTTAAGTGGCTAAACCAAAACAATGAACGATGAAAACAATCCAGTGATATTGAGCTCCTTAGAACCCGGTTACTATTTATAGGACAGGTTTTTAAGCCAACTACACTCAAGAGGGTACTTACCTATGAAACCCCATGCAAGCCTGAAACTAGGGTTTGGTGTGAATTGCTTGTACATATGTTTTGTGCATACATCATAAACATCATGAAGCATCATATGCATTCACTAACCATTTCAAGGGTTTGGATCTTCATCTTTGTTCTTGTTTTGTAGGTCATGGAAATTCCTCGCAGAAATACCATCCAAGTCAACCTTGTGAGAATATCTCCTCAACTCAAGGAGCTCACCTCAAGAATTCCGGAAAGCTCTTCCTTCAGTGAAAGACATGGTAGACTGCTCAGCTTAGTCAACACCAACATTGAAGAAGACATGATGAAAGTGCTATTCCAGTTCTTTGACCCCCTTCACCACTGTTTCACTTTCCCTGATTACCAGTTGGTGCCCACTTTGGAGGAGTTTTCTCAACTCCTAAGAATCCCTATCCTTAATCAACTACCCTTCAACGGTACGGAAAAGGAACCAAAGCCTGAAGATGTTGCTCGAGCATTACATCTACAGCCTTCTGACATCAAGGGGCATTGGGAAACCAGAAGCGGCGTCAAAGGATTCTTAGCAAAATTCTTGTTTGATAAGGCACAAGAGTGTTGAAATTCATTGGACCTACAAGCCTTTGAAGAAATTGTGGCACTCCTTATCTATGGGTTGGTCTTATTCCCAAATTCTGACCAATTGGTAGATGTCAGCGCCGTCAAAATCTTCTTGTCCAGAAATCCAATACCTACATTACTTGGAGACATTCTTCACTCATTTTACACACGGACAATGAGAAAGAGGGGTGTTCTCATGTGTTGTACTCCTCTCCTTGCAAGGTGGTTTATTTCGCACCTTCCACAATCTGTCTTGAAGAATGACCAAGGCTCAAGGTGGTCCCAACGGTTGATGACTCTTACTCACTCTGATGTACATTGGTGTTCTCGGTCCAGAGAAAATGTCATCATCGTCGATCGTTGTGGAGAGTTTCCTAATGTTCCTTTAATTGGAATCAGAGGAGGTATCACCTACAACCCTTGCCTAGCTTTGAGGCAATTTGGATATGCACGGAGGGATGGCCCTCACGACATGTTGATTCCTGACCTAGTTTTTGACTTCGACAACAATGCACAAGGACTTCGCCAAAGATTCATCAGAGCTTGGGGGAGGCCCAACAAGGTTGATAGCAAGACTCTGGGACACAAGAACTCCATCCCTCTTGAGCCTTATATCAAGTGGGTACGAGCCCGAGCCCAGAGTCTAATGATGCCTTATCCTCATGTTCTCCCTGTGATTAAAGAGCCCGTCAAGGAAGGAGAGGTTCCCTACACCATCCTACATCCTGACATGCCTACATCGTGGGAGGAAATGCAGAAAAGTTGGATTCAACTCAAGGAGGAACGGAACACTTTTGAAGCCAGCTTCTACGCTAGTGAGAAGAAGGTTCTAGAGCTTAACCGCCGACTCTATGAGCAAGAGGCCCTCAACACCTACATTGCGCCAAAAAGGATGCGCAACGTCTTTCTGCCTTGAGAAGTTGTTTTTGTAATATTTGGCCCATGGGGCATTTATGTACTAACAAATTTCTTCTTATTAATATGACGTGCGTTCCTTTTTGTCTACAACAATTTTGAATGTTCTAAATCCTTGAATGCATTGCATACATAAGCATACCATTCATCATGTGCATAAGCAGGTCTCACGCCAGGTTTCCTTATCTGTCTGCTGTTTATTTCAGTAGGATGGATCTCGAGCAAACAGTCAAAGACCTGCAAACTCAAAATGCACAGTTCCAACAACTCCTGATGACCTTGGCTAAGGGTCAGGAGGATATCAAGACCCAAATAGGGAACAAAGACCCAGTGAAGAATAAGAAAAAGAGACTCGGGGTGGCTACTTTAGGGAGAAGATTTGAAGGAGAGGCCAGGAGAGTGCTTGAATTTCCTCCCACTTCTGATGAAGGAACCAGTAAAGGAGGTGGGGTTGCGGTACCTTCCGAGTCCGATGTGGAAGAAGAGGGGGATGAAGAGGATGAAGACTATTCTGATCAACAATACCCTCCAGCTGATGATAAATACAAAGGCTTAGAAGACAGGTTGGCCTCCATGGAGCTACAGAGAGTACCGGGTTTGGATTTCGAAGACTTGGGTTTAGTTGCCGGGATTGTGATTCCCCCAAAGTTCAAAGTGCCAGTGTTTGTGAGGTATGATGGGCTGTCCTATCCAAAAATGCATCTCAGGTCCTGCGTGAGAAAGATCCAACCCTATACGGCAGATAAAAACCTGTGGATCCATTTCTTTCAAGACAGCCTTTCTGGGGCTCAATTGGAGTGGTTTTATCAGTTAGAGGGAACCAGCGTCCGAAATTGGGAAGACTTGGCCACCGCCTTTTACAAACAATACCAGTATAATTCCGACCTTGCTCCTACGCGTACCCAACTTCAGGGCATGTCATTAGGAACAAGCGAAGGATTCAAAGAGTATGCACAAAAATGGAGGGATTTGGCTGGCAGGGTGCAGCCTCCTTTAACCGACCGTGAGCTTGTTGATATGTTTCTAGGGACCCTATCTGGGCCATATTTCAATCATCTGATTGGTAACTCTTCCGCGGGGTTTACCGATTTGATCTTAACAGGCGAAAGAATAGAAGCTGGCATCAAGTCAGGAAAGATTCAGAAGGGTGTTGCTGCAAGTGTTGAGAAGAAACCTTTCAAGAAGGAAACAACTGTGGTATACTCCCAGAGAAGAGCAGGGAAGACTGAGCGTCGGCCAACTGTGGGGGCCGTAATGATTCAAAATACTTCAAGTGAGCAGCCTCGCTATAACCAGTCCGGACCAAATCAGCAACGGGTGGAACAGCCACAACGGCAGTTCACCCGCATTAATATGACTCCAGCGCAAGTGCTTCCCCATCTGTTGAGGTTGAATCTCGCCACTATCAAGGAGGCACCAAAGAATGTGAATACGTCCTCTCCACATTACCATCCTAATGCTAAATGCGCCTACCATTCTGACAGTGTCGGGCACGACACCAATGATTGTTGGGCACTCAAGCATAAAATCCAAGACCTGATAGAGGCGAAGGAAGTGGAGTTCGACGCTCCGGAGAAGCCTAATGTGATATCTTCTCCCATGCCGAAGCACGGCCGAAATGTCAATGCCATTGAAGAAGATTTGTATGTTGCTAATGTCAATGATCTGATAACTCCATTGTTAACCATCAAGTTGAATCTGTTAAGGGTCGGGATCTTCCCGGGATGTAAAGAAGATTGCTATTGTTGTTACTCTCCGCCGTTTGATTGTCCGCTACTGAAGAAAGGCATCCAAGGCCTTATGGATAGTCGACAAATTTTGTTTGAAAAAGTTTCTGCCGTTCCAACTCATACTGAAGATGTATCAATCATAACCATTCACGCCAATCTTTCCAAGGCCGTCAGAAAGCCTGTTAAGATTACACCAGCTACAAAATCTGTTCCTTTGAAGATAACAATGCCAGGGCCCGTCCCCTATGTTTCTGAGAAGTCGATACCATGGAATTATGGCGGTGACGTCTACTACCATGGTATTAAACAAATCGAAATAAGTGAAGAAAGTTCGGATGATGAAGAAGCCAGCATTGGTAACATTGCAGGCACGAGCAAAATCACCCGGAGCGGGAGAATATTTTCTCCAGAGATTGCCCCTCCAAGAGCAATCTTTGGACCCTCATCTACCGACAAGGTCATCCCTGCACCAATAAAACTCTCCGCTAGAACCCCATTGACTGAAGATGTTGTTATTCCTAGTACTGTCCTTCCTACCGCTGCTGATAAAGGTAAGGGAATCCAAGGTGAGCTCGTCAGGACGAGGGCTCAACCCTTGGTCATCCCGGAAACCTCCAAGAAGGAAATGGATGAGATCTTGAAGATAATCAAAAGGAGTGATTACGATGTGGTAGAACAGCTGGGGCAAACCCCCTCAAAGATCTCCATGCTGGCACTACTACTTTTCTCGGAAGCGCACGCTAAAGCTCTGATAAAATTCCTGAAGGTCGCCCATGTGCCCCAGGAAACCTCTGCAGACCAATTTCAAAATTGCGTGGCTAGCCTTACTGCGGACAATGGATTAGGTTTCTCTGATGCCGACCTAACTCCTAAAGGTAGAAACCACAATGATGCTTTGCACATTTCAGTCGAGTGCCGGGGAACTACTCTCGCACATGTCTTGGTCGACACTGGTTTGTCGCTGAATGTACTGCCTAAGAAGGCCTTGGACCGACTAGATTGTGAAGGGTTGGAGTTGAAACCGAGCGATATTGTTGTCAGAGCTTTCGATGGTTCGAAGAGAATGGTCCATGGGGAGGTTGAAATTCCCATCAAGATAGGCACTGAGGTGTTTAAGTCTACTTTCTATGTGATGGACATCCGCCCGTCATACTCTTGCTTGTTGGGTAGGCCTTGGATACACCATGCTGGGGCAGTCACCTCCTCCTTACATCAGATGTTGAAGTATCCTGTCAAGGGAAAGATCATTACCGTCCATGGCGAAGAGGAGTACATGATCAGCCACTTGAACTCCTTCCGGTATGTGGAGGTAGAAGGGGAGTTCATTGAGATGCCTTTTCAGCATTTCGAAGAAGTCATTCCTGAAATAACGGTAGCAAAGTTGGCAGCTGAAGTACCGAGGCAGATGGCCAGGATGGCATCTCTGGAGGACGCAAGGGCCGCAATAAAGGAAGGGAAGAATTCAGCATGGGGGCAGTTGCCTGATATTCCACATAAGACCGACAAATTTGGACTAGGGTTCACGGCCGCGGGCCAGAAAGCTATGCGCCGTTCGAGGATTGAAAGGGCGCCATTCAAAATTTCTCCCTACGGAATCAACGCTTTGGAGGATGAAGACAAAGAGAGCAGCATCGAAGAGTGGATTTACCCGACTGTCGAAGGAGGATTGTGCAACTGGGAGGCAAAAGACTTTGTCCCCATCACTTTTATTCATCAGTAATTTATCTGTCAAACATTTCCTATTTGGTCTGTAATATTTGTTTTCGAACAATCCGTACACTATCTTTTCACCTCATGCCCTGCCCGGGGCATGTAGGTCCATTTGTAAGGGTTTTGATTTTTTTTCATATCCATGTGCCATGTTTAATGATTCATTGGACGTTTTTCATTTGATAAACTGCTGTGTTCATTTTCTTTCCTTTTGAATTTTTTGTTTTAAGGATGGCTATCCCTTACACACACCCACACTCACAAATGCAGGTACCCATCCACTCCGGATTCCATGGGTGACTATTCTGCTATATCCTTCAATAACTCTGAAGATCTGGTCAATCAAGCCGAGTATGAAGATGACGAAGGTTGTGAAGTACCAGGGGAACTAGCCAGACTTCTACAGCAAGAGGAAAGGGCCATCTTACCGCACAAAGAGTCATTGGAAACTGTCAACTTAGGGACCGAGGAAGACCGGAAGGAGGTACAAGTGGGTGCCAATCTGGAACCAAGTGTCAAGGAACGCCTGATACAGTTGTTGAATGAGTATGTTGAAATCTTCGCTTGGTCCTATGAAGACATGCCGGGTTTAGACACAGACATAGTGGTTCACCGTCTCCCCACAAGAGAGGATTGTCCACCGATCAAGCAAAAAGTCTGCCGAATGAGGCCTGACATGTCTGAAAAGATCAAAGCAGAAGTGATGAAGCAATTCGACACTGGCTTTCTGGCTATTACGTCCTATCCTCAATGGGTCGCTAACATCGTGCCAGTACCTAAGAAAGATGGCAAAGTCAGGATGTGTGTGGACTACCGGGATTTGAATAGAGCCAGCCCCAAAGATGATTTTCCACTTCCACACATTGACATCTTGATCGACAATACAGCTCAGCACAAAGTGTTTTCCTTCATGGATGGATTCTCGGGCTACAATCAAATCAAAATGGCCCCCGAGGATATGGAGAAAACAACTTTTGTCACACAGTGGGGCACTTTCTGTTACAAGGTGATGCCGTTCGGGCTGAAGAACGCAGGGGCAACTTATCAACGCGCCATGGTGGCTTTGTTTCATGATATGATACATCATGAAATTGAGGTTTACGTAGACGATATGATAGCTCGGTCACAAACAGAGGAGGAGCACCTTGAACATCTGGAAAAGCTGTTTGCCAGATTGAAAGAATACAAACTCAGGCTGAATCCAAGTAAATGCACTTTTGGAGTTAGGTCTGGTAAGCTTCTAGGATTCATCGTAAGCAACAAAGGCATTGAAGTCGATCCAGCAAAAGTAAAAGCAATACAAGAGATGCCTGCTCCCCGTACTGAAAAGGAGGTTAGAGGGTTTTTGGGGCGCTTGAACTATATTGCCAGATTCATTTCTCATCTGACTTCTACCTGTGAGCCGATTTTCAAACTCTTGAAGAAAGATCAGGTAGTCGAATGGAACGACGATTGCCAAGCTGCTTTTGATAAGATCAAGGAGTATTTGCTAGAACCTCCTATTCTGATGCCACCCGTCGAAGGAAGACCATTGATCATGTATCTGACCGTCTTGGATAACTCAATGGGGTGTGTTTTGGGCCAACATGACGAGTCTGGTCGAAAAGAGCATGCTATTTATTACCTTAGCAAAAAGTTTACCGACTGTGAGACTCGCTACTCACTGCTCGAGAAAACTTGTTGCGCTTTGGTATGGGCTGCTCGCCGACTAAGACAGTATATGTTGACTCATACTACCTTGTTGATTTCCAAAATGGATCCTATCAAGTATATCTTCGAAAAGCCCGCTTTATCTAGAAGAATAACTAGATGGAAAATGATCCTAACTGAGTATGACATCCAGTACACCACCCAAAGAGCTATAAAAGGGAGTGTACTAGCTGACCATCTGGCTCATCAAGCTATCGAAGATTATCAACCCATGAGATTTGACTTCCCAGACGAGGATATCATGAATTTGGACAACATTGAAGGTAACGGACCGTATGACGGACCCGAAAAGGGATCCCGATGGACCCTGTACTTTGATGGTGCTTCAAATGCACTTGGAAATGGTATCAGCGCAGTACTCATTTCTCCGGAAGGTTGTCACACACTTTTCACGGCCCGACTTTGCTTCAGCTGCACAAACAACATGGCTGAGTATGAAGCTTGCATCTTTGGTCTCAAGGCTGCTATAGACTTGGGGATCAAATCTTTGATCGTATTTGGGGACTCGGCTTTGGTTATCAGTCAAATCAAAGGAGAGTGGGATACCAAGCATCCTAATCTTATCCCATACAAAGAACATGTCCTGACATTGTTTCCTCATTTCAAGCAAATTACCTTCGAGCATTTCCCGCGAGAAGAGAATCAGCTAGCAGATGCTCTAGCTACAATGTCCTCCATGTTTAAACTCAACTGGGATAACGAGGCTCCCCAAATCACCATCGAGCGAATGGATGAACCGGCACATTGTCACGAGATTAATACCGAGGAAGTAGTGGAACAACCCTGGTTCCATGAAATCAAAAGGTATCTCGAGACTAGAGATTATCCCGAAGGAGCTTCAGTAAATGACAAGAAGTTCTTAAGGAAATTCGCTGCCAAATTCTTCCTGAGCAACGACATCCTTTACAAACGAAGCCATGATTGTGTGTTGCTCCGATGCGTAGACAAAGCTGAAGCAGAGTTGATCATGACTGAGATACACAGCGGCACATTTGGCACTCACTTGAGCGGGCATACAATGGCTAAGAAGATCCTAAGGGCAGGCTATTACTGGTCTACCATGGAAGCTGATTGCCATCAACATTCCCGTACTTGCCACAAATGTCAAGTCTACGCTGACAAAGTTCATATCCCTCCGGTTCCTCTCAACGTTCTGACTGCTCCTTGGCCATTTGCAATGTGGGGCATTGACATGATTGGAGAGATCAAGCCCACGGCTTCCAACGGACATTGCTTCATCCTGGTTGCCATTGACTATTTCACCAAATGGGTCGAAGCAGCTTCCTTCGCCTCTGTTACTAAAAATGTGGTTGCCCGCTTCATCAAGCAAAATCTCATATGTCTGTATGGTGTTCCAGACAGGATCATCACAGACAACGGTACGAATCTGAATAACACGATGATCACCGCATTGTGCGAACAGTTCAAGATTTATCATCATAATTCATCTCCCTATCGGCCGAAGATGAACGGTGTTGTTGAAGCTGCGAACAAAAACATTAAGAAGATCATTCAGAAAATGACAGTCACTTACAAAGACTGGCATGAGATGTTACCGTTTGCTCTACATGGATACCGTACGATGGCACGTACTTCAACCGGGGCAACCCCATTTTCTTTGGTATATGGCATGGAAGCTGTGCTGCCTATGGAAGTTCAGATTCCTTCTCTAAGGATTATGAAGAACACAGGTTTGAATGAAGATGATTGGATGCAGACCCGACTTGATCAACTCAATTTGATCGACGAGAAACGACTCGCTGCTATATGCCATTGTCAGACGTATCAAAAACGGATGATCAAGGCCTTCAATAAGAAAGTCAGACGTCAAGTGTATCAAGTCGGGGATCTCGTAATCAAGCGGATTATCTTGCCGCAAAGTGATCCCAGGGGAAAATGGACTCCTACATACGAAGGACCATTTGTGATCAAGAGTATATTTTATGGTGGTGCAATGATTCTGACCACCATGGACGGCGACGATTTGCCGCACCCTGCGAACGCAGACATAGTCAAAAGATACTACGCATAAAATAACCCGACAAGTCGAAAACCCGAAAGGGAGGCTTGGGCAAAAATGGGCATCCCGGTGAACCGAAAACCCGAAAGGACGGTTCAGGCAAAAATTAGGGATAAAAATTAAAAAAATTTGTACACCCGGCAAGTTGAAAACCCGAAAGGGCGGCTTGGGCAAAAAGGGGTTTCCCGGTGGATCGAAAACCCGAAAGGGCGATTCAGGAAAAAATTAGGGAATTAAAGCTTATGACTATGTCTCGTCGGATCACTTCAAAGACAATCTCTTCATCAACCGGTTCCAGGCTTCTGATCAATCCAGTCATCGGCAAATGAAGCATTGAATGGACAGATATTCAGAGTTGTGAAGGCTATAGCGGAATGGAATCCCATGGAATTATTTCACATAGCCATCTTTATTTTGTATAAATCTTTCAATATTTACGACAAAATCCTCTTACTAGGATGTTTGTCTCCTTTGTACAAATATACTCAGAGAAAGTTAATACAAATACTCTTCCCAAAAATTTGTGTCATTTCCTTTTCCTGCACTAATTGTTTTATTTTGAGAAATGTCCAATGTTTTGTTAAATAGGCATATGCATTTGAACATAATCGTTTCCTTATGAATCCAGAAAGAGGATTACTGACAGGTTGAAGGTACAGTTGGATATCTTGATACCCCTTTAAAGAAAACCCTCAGGAGATTTGGAATCCGTATCCCCAGCAAGTTTTGAAGCTTATCCCCAGTAGATTCTGGAAGCTTATCCCCTACAGAGAATAGACGTCTCTCCCGAGTTTTATTCAAAGTTATTCCTCACAAGGGCTTATAACTGGGTTATCCTCAGCTTTTTGCCACGGAAGATCGCACTCGGCAAATTCTTCCTATCCCCAGCGGAGTTCATCAAAGTTCCCCAACATAACTTATCAATACAATCCCCCAGAGGAGCTTATCTTTGTTATCCCCAGCCAGAGAATCCTCCAGAATTCAATTCTCCTCAGAGTTTAAGTTTCAGTATCCCCAGCCGAGCTAAAACTTCAAATTATCAATCCCCAGCGGAGCCAGACTAGTGAACCTTCTCCCCACAGAGATACTTCCCACCAAACTGAAGATTCTCAGTCTTACCTCCCCAGCATGAGTCTATTAGATTGGAACTCCCCAGTAGAAGTCATCAGGAATTCCCCAGAAGATTGGTATACAACCCAAGCTCCTTTTTCTCCAAGCAACAACCATGAATTATTCTTCTCGGCAGCAGTCAAGATACTGTTATCTTCAGCCATCTCGGATTCATCTATCCTTCGCAAGACAGCTCTCCAGCTTACATGCGCATTCGTTTACATTCATATCACATAACATACATTGTATCATGCATCATGACATTGCATATAACTAACTCTTTACCTTTTCAGGTAAGATCAGTCGACAGACTAAAATCATTATCTTCCAAGACTTTTGAAAACAGTTTACGGATGCTGCTCTATTGCTTATTCAACTTCAAGATTTCTGAAAACAGCTCACGGGTTCTCCAAGTAACGGATGTTAACCTATCGCTTGTTCAGTTTCTTCTCAAGACTTCTGAAAACAGTTTATGGATTCCTCCCAACAACGGATGTTAATCTATTACTTGTTCAGATACAACCCTTGAAAACAGTTTACGGACGCTTCCCAACAACGGATGCTGCTCTATTGCTTATTCAACTTCAAGATTTCTGAAAACAGTTCACGGGTTCTCCAAGTAACGGATGTTAACCTATCGCTTGTTCAGTCTCTTCTCAAGACTTCTGAAAACAGTTCATGGATTCTTCCCAACATAGGATGCTAATCTACCGCTTGTTCAGATGCAACTTTTGAAAACAGTTTACGGATTCCTCCCAACAACGGATGTCAATCTATTGCTTGTTCAGACCCCCAATTAAAAGATGGTCCTAAACATGGACACCTTTTTGATACTCAATCCAGATGGCATCTTTAAGCCCATCCCCGATAAGTTTCTGTCACTCCTCCCGATGGCATCGTTAAGCCCATCTCAAAATGGCATCTCTAAGCCCATTCCTGCATCCATTGCTTTGACGAGTGCAAATTTAAGGGCACTCTAGTGTCCAATCTCCTTTTACCCTCGAGTCACGAAAGGCAAACATGCCAATCTAACTCTTCAGGTTCAAGAAGATTGAACAGGGGAAACTGTTGTACCCCAAAATTTGCCCTCCCATTTTCTCAACATTTCTTATCACCAAGCCCTTGGAGATCAAGATCCAGTTAGGGTTTCATCTGCTCAAGACTTCTCCTTGCACTATTGACCCAAATTAGGGTTTGTGTTTGCACAAAGATGTTTTGACCTAAAATGTCTAAGATGACTTTCTTGCTTCATATTGGACTCCCAAGTTTATCCATACCAAGTTTCAAGTCTTGATTCCAAGTTTTGCCCAGTCAACTGGACAGTTGACCTAGAAATCAACTGTATTGGGGAAAAAGTCAACTGTGGCCAATTGACAGTCAAATCTCATGAAAATTGACCCACATCAACATTATGAACTCACATGGACCATTTGATCAAGTTTGGATCACAATTCCACAAGAAATTTGATCAGATCACCAAAAGGGCAAAATGGTCATTTTTAGGGTTTTGACTGCACAAGGGCAATTTTTGACTGTTTGACTTAGCCAATGGCAAACCAAGCTCACATATGGACTCAAGGACCCCTTGGAATTATCTTTACATGCTCAACAAGTTCAAAAGATCCCAAATGCACAAGATTGACAGTTGAATTTCCCAGTAAATTGATCAATTTTGACTGTATACTGAAAAGTCAAACTTTGACATTCTGGTCAAAATCAAGAGTCAAGATTCATTTTTCATAAAAACATGCCAAATAATGAAACTTGTTCACCAAGAAATCAAAAATTGCAAATTAGGGTTTGAAATGAGAATTTTTCATAACTTAGAATTTTTCTAAGTTATGAAAAACCCTAATTTTTTCCCAACTTTGCCCCACTTTCTCACCAAGATTCATTTGGATTCAAGCAAAAGTCAAAACATGAAAGTTGTAGCCTATTGCATAATCTACAACTTTGATTCACAAAGTTTTCCCAAAAGAAGCTTGTATCTCAAGTTACAATTTTTGGAACAAGGGTACCAAACCATTCTTAACTTAGTGAAATTTTGACCTTTTTAGGCAAGGTTTTTACCTAACTTCAAGACCATTTTTCACATACTTCCACTTGGAATTTAAATTTACACTTCAAAGATGGATTGTATTACACATTCCAAGCTTTCCAAAATGTCCAAGAACTCATCAAACAACCTCATGACTTGAGAGAATCGAATTTTGCAATATGGCAAAAACTCACTTTTGAATTGGCCAATTTCCATGTTCATAACTTGTGCGATTTTTCAAATCAGCATGCTTCCCTTGATTACAGGCCTCTAAACCATCCAACACTCATAAATTTAATGCAAACTCTTTGTGCCAAGACCATGTTCTATGTGTTCAAGCATTGCATGATGGATTAATCCCAAAATAGATAAAGCACTTTAACCATTTTTGCAAAAGTAAGCTTTATGTCAAAATGAAAATCCAAGAAGTACAGATCAAATCCCCTTGGCACAAGTTTAGGGACTAATCACTCTGATCAATGCCAAGGTTTTCAGCATGTTATGGGGGCCTCTACCTGTCTAAACATCAACTTGGCTTTTGGTTGCTTAAAGTGTAAGAAATATGGCATAACTAAACACAACTTTGATCTCAGCAAGAGAACCCTTAAGCAAATATTTTGTACACATTCAAGACATCCTAACTGAGCTAACACACGACTCCAACACCTTCATTGCCCTCTAGAATACAGAACCACCCTCAAACTGCCCAAACAGAGCTCCTACTGCAGTTTGAGTGCCAACTCTCATCCCTTTCATGCATTCTTGCTAAAAGCTCATCAAACACATTCCCTAGCATCACTTGAAGCTAACCAAAGTCTCAAACACGACCTGTAACTCCTCTAACCAGTTCCACCATTTTCACTTTCTTGTTTTGCAGTTGAAGTTCCATAGCTCGATTCAAAGTGTTTCAAAGCAAAGTAAAACTTGGAATAGCATCCCTGGACATCAAGGAAGCTGTACCAATCATCACCTTGCTCTGAAAGTACCTCCATCATCAGATACAATTCCAACTGAGAAGGTATATTCATGAACTTCTAACTCTTAGTGTAGGCATCATTAGCTCTAAGTTTGTGAATAAGAAGTGTTCTACTCATGCCCCTGAATCTGTACATACTTTTACTTTCCATTTATTTTGCCTGAGCTATGAGAATTTAAGGTCTGAATGTTGATAAAAAATTAGGTTAGGATTTGGGAATGATAAAATTCTCTCTCATTTCTGAGAGTTAGGACGAGTTCTTTACATATTTAGAATCGTGGCTTGATGATTAACATTTCTTATGTTGTAAGTTTGTGCTAAAACTCAAGGAATCAGGATGTTTGAATTCATGAACATGGCGCGTGTTTTTTGAACAAGAGTTGTCTGAAGGTTGAAGAAAGGTCTTCATGGGCTGGGCCTGTTGTGCTATTTCTCTTCACACCCTATTTTTGCTTTCATACCCCCTGAGCCCATTTTGTTTGTTTTAATGATTTTTTGACTTTTCTCTTTTTATTCTGATTTATTTATTTTTGCTAATAATATTAAAAAACATAAAAAAAATATTTTTACACCATTCTTATATTTTTTAGGTATTTATTTGTTTATATGGACATTTATACATAAATATTATATATATACTATTATTTAGAAAAACTAGAAAAATAATGCAAATATATTTTATTTCTGATTTTTATTTCATTTTCTCTTTTGAAAACATTTTGTATCAAAAAATACTTTTTTTTTATATAAATATTAAATATTATTATTTTATATATATAATACTTATTTAGTAAATAATAAAGATATTTATATATATTAGTATATTTAGGTAAATAATACAAAAAATATATACATTTTTATTTTGTTAATATTTGACCTCAAAAAAAAAATACTTTTTATAAATATACTTCATTTTTATTCTATTTTGTACATAATTATTAAATATTTGTATATATTAAATAATTAATATGTTTACTTAATGAATTAGGGTTTTGCCCTTAAAACACAAAAAACTCCAAAAATAATACTTTTTTTATTTTGTTTATTTGACATAAAAAAATACTTTTTTCCATACATATAAAAAACCCTTTTTACATTTTGCATATTTATTTTATTTCTATTTAATTTGTGCAATCAATTATCTTGTAAATAATTCCAAATTGATGTAATAGCTAGGTTTAAATTCCTTGTCAAATACCCCCCATTTGAACATTTGTACCCCCCTTCCCATATTGTGTTGTAATAGTTTAGAACTTTATTTTTCGCACTTTAATGCTTTCTAAATATACCATGTTAGAATTAGGGTTTGTATGCAAATAAAAACAACAAATAGTTTGACCTAATTTCAAGATAATCAAGCATGAAAATGGACAACACATATCAGACTTTGCACCCCTAGGGTATTCCACTTGTTGCCTTCAATAAATGGGCCATATTGCATGTTAGGTCTCTTTGGGAAAAAACAAAACAATTCAAATGATCATAGTCCCTCGACGACGCTTTCGAAAGTTGCCTAAAAATGATCAAGTCCCTTAAAGGAAAATTGCCCAAAGATACTTGGCCCTATTGCAATCATGGTCTAAACAATGACCCGCGCCCGTCCCTTTCATATCCTAACACAAGATTGTCCACCAAATGCAATGGTGGAACAAAATTGTTAAAAGGGTTAAAACATAGCAAAAAAAATCTTTGAGAACTTTAGGGTAGATAGCTCTTAAGTACTTGTCAACTTGCAAAACAAAAACACTTGCCTATTTTTCAAACCACACTTCACAAACACTTTCAAAACAAACTTTCAAAAAACCTTGAAACATCTTTTCAAAAAGACAAACACCTTTTGTAAAACATTCGAGTAAAGAATTGTTACAAGGGTAGCCTAGACAAGGCATCTTTTTCAAAACATTTTCAAAACCACACACAAAGCACCATTTCAAACAATTGAAAACCAAGGCAAGTTGATCTAAGCAAGTACCTAAGAGCCCATGGATAACCATGGATAGAAAGGGTGCTAATACCTTCCCTTTCTATAATCTACTCCCCGAACCCAAGAAAATATCTCAAAGGTTTTTGCTGTGCTTTTTAAACCTTTCCTTTGGATAAAATAAAAAGTCGGTGGCGACTCTTGCTCAACCGAAACATTTGCGAAAACAAACGCAAAAACACATAGTCAGTTCTCCCACCGTATCACAGAAACCCTTTTCAAAATCACTTTTAAAAACACATCTCACAAACACATCTTTGAACTATTTTCGAAACAAACACTTTGTATGCGTTCTTATAGAAACGAGGAGCATTACAAAGTTATATTTTTAAATGCTTTCAAAAACCACACAAAGTACATTCAAACAAAAGCAAGTGATCTAGCAAGTAACTAAGAGCCCATGGAAAACCATGGATGAAAAGGGTGCTAATACCTTCCCTTTTCATAATCTACCCCCCGAACTCAAAAACATCTCTAAAGGTCTTTCCTGTGCTTTTTCACCTTTCCTTTTTGGATAAAAGAAATGTCGGTGGCGACTCTTGCTAAACCGCAACATTTGCGAACACAAACGCAAAACCCCAAGTCAGTTCTCCCACCGTATCACAGAACTGGCGACTCTACTAGGGAAACTTCTTAAAAGTGGGGTTACCTTAGGGTAAGATCATATTTACTTTCTTACATTGTTTGATTTGCATGCTTTACATTTTTGTTCCTTGTTTGGGTTTGTTTTAAATCCTACACCCAGATTTGGGGACACCTTTTAGGTAAGTAGCAATAGATTGTGAGGGAACTGTGTGGGGTATACCGACATGGTTGAAGCAGTAGCTACGTTGATGTGGCACTTTGGTTGGTACCGGTAACCCTTGAGTAGTCAAGGAGAGTACGGGGCCACCGCCTGGTGTCGTGAAGCATCAACTGACCTTAGAACCTTACTTGACCAACTTGGCCATTAGGACGTGGTGTGATGACCGACTTTGGTGCAGTCCGAAGTTGGTAGATACTCGATGCTACACTCATTGAGGTTTGACTCTTGAGTTTTTTTTGGTTGCGAGTCAATCGCTTATTGAACAAAACTTGGGGGAAAGATCAGTGATATTGAGATCCCTTAGAACCCGATTACTATTAACTAGGACAGGTTGAGCCAACTAAACTTCAAGAGGGTACTTACCTACAAACTCCATGCAAGCCTAAACCTAAGGACTTGTCTGCTTTGTGTGAATATGATTATTTGCATATAAACTTGCTTACCTCGCATATTTGTACATAACATCATACCATGGCATTTTCAATAACCATTTCAAGGATCTCGAGGGCCTTTGATGCAAGTTATGACGAACCAAACGCCGTCAAAGATCAAGTACAACAAACTTGAGTCAAAGGCTATGACCCACTCGATATGGTGAGCTTGACTCTTGAAGAAGGACTCTCAACGACACGAAGTTTCTTCAATCAAGCTGCAATCAAATTCTAATAGTTTCTTGTTTACCCCGCGAGATCCTTGAAAACATGCATCCACATATCATGCATCATATCATGATAGGTTTCTCATACAAGTCTCCTTATCTTCCTACTGTTTATTTCAGTAGAGATGGCTCTAGAGCAGACTATCAAGGACGTCCAGGCTCAAAACGCTCAACTTCAAGAGATGTTCTTGAACCTATCCAAGGGACAAGAAGAGGTCAAGGAGCTCCTCACCAGGGGCATGATCATGGGAAATCCTGGGGACGACAGAGATGACCAGTTGGAAAGGCTACAAACTGAAATAGCCATAATGAGGGTCCAAATGATGGGACAGCTGGTGGGTCATATGGCTCTTATTTAAAACCTGGCACAAGGACAAGAAGAGCTGAGGGTCCTCATCAACAAGCTTCGTCGGTATGGATGTAACCAAATGGGGCAAACATCTAGGATTGGGGATCAAGTCATCATTCAGCCTCCCTTGAGATAAGAAGCCGAGAGAAGACCTCCCCAATTTGCTTCAGCGTCACAAACCCAGCAACCACCTCGTTACCAAGGATAGGGTAACTGAAGTAAACAGGTCCCAGCCGTTAGGCAGTTCACCAAACTCGACATGCCTATATCGCAGGTCTTACAACACATGCTGAACTTGAATTTGGTCACATTAAGGGATCCTCCTCGGAATCCCAATACCTATGCTCCTAGCTATCATCCCAATGCATTATGTGCATACCACTCCAATAATCCTGGGCATGATACGAATGACTGTTGGGCTTTGAAAAATAAGATCCAAGACTTGATTGACAGAGGAGTGCTGGAGTTCACACAGGATGGCCAAACTGAATTCTTTTACCGTCCCTAAAAGGCTCACCACCTAAAGTGACAAGTTCAGACAAGGAGGCTTTTGTTTCATTTGAATTTTCAATTGTAATTTCTTTTGTTATTCAAACAATTATCTATTAATGTCAAACTTTGTTTCATTAATGCATTGCATATGTTTGTCTTGATTTGATCCACTCATTTTCATTACATTTAAACTATGCTTTCTACTTTCTTTATGACATTTAACTCTTGCTAAAAGTTACAAGCCTTTAGAGGGAGGATGACGAAAATAATGCCATAATCTCATACAGTATGCTTTTGAACAGACCTTATTGACGATGTACAGGCATTCTTTTAAATCCTAAACACTGGAGTTATAAGGAAGATAATCCCTAGTCAACCCCTTCGAGCCAAAGAAGTAGAAGTTTTATGTTTTAACACAAATTGAAATCTTTAATCAAAACCCGGGGCAGGGTAGTCTCTCATTTAATTCAAACGTGCGTTAAAACCACAAACTCCCATCTCGTAATACAACGAATGGCGTCAAGAAACATTCCTATAGGATCAAAATACGGTGATGATTCCCTATCACATAGGCAGTCATTATCTCTCAAAAAGAAAAGCCTACTAAATCAAAACCTACAAAGGAGACTTAAGAAAACTGGGGCATCCCGCTGACTATAGTCTCAAAACAGGAACAGTCAGGCAAAAATTAGGGATAACAAATCAAAAGAAAGAGGTCACTACAAATCCTCGACAACATGAAAAATGTTACAAAAATGTCTGTCTTTCGACAAACTTAACTTGTCTGAACCATCACCAAAATGTCATTCCAGACTCAATTGTAGTTCAAACGCACAATTAACTGAGTTTAGGACTGAAAAACATCGCGAAGAGCGGACGGGTACAAATACACTTTGAGCCTTTATCCTTTGTTTCTTTAAACCGTGAACCAAGCCACGTTACAACCCTTCAAAAGTCCTAATTGAAGCATGGGTTAGTTCGAAAGCATACTGTTACAAAAGGTATCCTGACTCCTGTAAGGCTTTACTCAAAATCCAAAGTTGAATTACAAATTTCTTTACTTGCTAAAAACGCGTTTTTCAAAACTCCAAGACAAACATAAACTTTGCATTACTTGAATATAATTGTTTGTATATGGCTATTTGTTTAACAGCAGAGAAATTCACACAACGAATATCCAGTGAACAAAAGCTCTCTCAGTGAACAAAATCAATTCAAGTAGGATGACACTCCCATAGAAAAATCTCCTATCAACAGGGGGGCATGACATGTCACTATCCAGCACACCTAGGGCAGTCCATATTCCAAGAAATCTCTCGAGAAATGCAGAGTAACCAGGGGAAAGTCCCCATCTCCGTCACTGGGGGCATTGAACGTCAATCCCGACAAAGGGTTACATACATTTAAACATTTCCAGGCAGTGCCACAAGCACTTGCTACTAGGGGAAATGACAAATCTCCTAAAAAAAAAATCCTTCTCACAGGATGATTCCCCAGCCAGAGTTTAATCTCTGAAAACCTTTCCCCAGCCGAGACAACTTCAAGAATCCTCGAGGACTTCCACAACAAGTTCATCACCTCTCTAGCAGACCGACAACAGGGTTTATTTCCCCAACAAACTACAGATTCCCCAGTTTGAGTTTTCCTATCCGACTACTACAAATCAAAGGACCACAACTCCTCTTCCCTAGTAGACTACTCTACAATCCCCAACAAGTTACTGTGAAACCTGGACCCGACCAGATATCAGTTTAACTTCGACTCCCCCAGTAGAGCAACGGACAACCGAGACTCCTGAAATCTTTTCCCCACAGAGTTTTCAATATTCCCCAACGGATTTTCTCCTCAAACAACAAAATAGGAATCCCCGGTGGAAACATTCTAAGCAAAGTTTGAAGACACACATACTCTTCAACAACAGTCCAGGATTTAACAAACTCCCCGACATTTGTCAAGGATTTATTTTCCCAGACAAAAATACATTCATAAACATTTCACATTTCATACCTCCTATTTACATACATGATAAGGGCATACGACACAACCTCATTTATTTTGAGAATATCATGACATCATGCATTTCATACATCATGGCATTGCATATGACTAACTCTTTACCTTTTCAGGGAAAGACAAATCAATAAACATCGTTGACTACTTATATGACTTGGTAGTCCTCTCAAAAACTACGTCTAATAAAGGGCTGTTTCAGCAGATTCCTCAGAAAGATGCCCTCACAAGACCTTCTCTGGTTCAGTCAGATCGACGCTAAGATCTCCCTGATTCTTATTCCGGTTGAAGATATTCCAAGACTTTTGTCTGGTTCAGTTAAATCGATTCTAATATTTTTTTTCTGATTCTTATCTAGTCAAAGTTAATCCAAGACCTTCTCTGGTTCAGTCAGATTGACATTAAAATCTCCCTGATTCTTATTCCAGTTGAAGTATCCCAAGACTTTTGTCTGGTTCAGTTAAATCGATTCTAAGATTTTTCTAATTCTTATCCAGTCAAAGTTAATCCAAGACCTTCTCTGGTTCAGTCAGATCGACGCTAAGATCTCCCTGATTCTTATTCTAGTTAAAGTATCCCAAGACTTTCGCCTGGTTCTGTTAAATCGGTTCTAAGATTTTTCTAATTCTTATCCAGTCAAATTTAATCCAAGACCTTCCCTGGTTCAGTCAGATCGATGCTAAGATCTCCCTGATTCTTATTCCAGTTTAAGATATTCCAAGATTAAGATATTCCAAGACTTTCGTCTGGTTTAGTTAAATCGATTCTAAGATTTTTCTGATTCTTATCCAGTCAAAGTTAATCCAAGACCTTCTCTGGTTCAGTCATATCGATGCTAAGATCTCCCTGATTCTTATTCCAGTTGAAGATATTCCAAGACTTTCGTCTTGTTCAGTTAAATCAATTCTAAGATTTTTCTGATTCTTATCCAGTCAAAGTTAATCCAATACCTTCTCTGGTTCAATCAGATCGATGTTAAGATCTCCCTGATTCTTATTCCAGTTGAAGATGTTCCAAGACTTTCGTCTGGTTCAGTTAAATCGATTCTAAGATTTTTCTGATTCTTATCCAGTCAAAGTTAATCCAAGACCTTCTCTGGTTCAATCAGATCGACGCTAAGATCTCCCTGATTCTTATTTCAGTTGAAGATACTTCAAGACTTTCGTCTGGTTCAGTTAAATCGATTCTAAGATTTTTCTGATTCTCATCCAATCAAAGTTAATCCAAGACCTTCTCTAGTCAGTCAGATCGACGCTAAGATCTCCCTGATTCTTATTCCACTTAAAGTATCTTAAGACTTTCGTCTGGTTCTGTTAAATCTGTTCTAAGAGTTTTCTATTTCTTATCCAGTTAAACTTAATCCAAGACCTTCTCTGGTTCAGTCAGATCGACGCTAAGATATCCCTGATTCTTATTCCAGTTGAAGTATCCCAAGACTTTCGTCTGGTTCAGTTAAATCGATTCTAAGATTTTTCTGATTCTTATCCAGTCAAAGTTAATCCAAAACCTTCTCTAGTTCAGTCAGATCGACACTAAGATCTCCCTAATTCTTATTCGAGTCGAAGATATTCCAAAACTTTGGTCTGGTTCAGTTAAATCGATTCTAAGATTTTTCTGATTCTTATCCAGTAAAAGTTAATCCAAGACCTTCTCTGGTTCAGTCATATCGACGCTAAGATCTCCCTGATTCTTATTCCAGTTGAAGTATCCCAAGACTTTCGTCTGGTTCAGCTAAATCGATTCTAAGATTTTTCTGATTCTTATCCAGTCAAAGTTAATCCAAGACCTTCTCTGGTTCAGTCAGATCGACGCTAAGATCTCCCTGATTCTTATTCCAGTTGAAGTATCCTAAGACTTTAGTCTGGTTCAATTAAATCAAATCTAAGATTTTTCTGATTCTTATCCAGTCAAAGTTAATCCAAGACCTTCTATGGTTCAATCAGATCCAAGCTAAGATCTCCCTGATTCTTATTCCAGTTTAAGATATTCCAAGACTTTCGTCTGGTTCAGTTAAATCGATTCTAAGATTTTTCTGATTCTTATCCAATCAAAGTTAATCCAAGACCTTCTCTAGTTCAGTCAGATCCACGCTAAGATCTCCCTGATTCTTATTCCAGTTGAAGATGTTCCAAGACTTTCGTCAGGTTCAGTTAAATCGATTCTAAGATTTTTATGATTCTTATCCAGTCAAAGTTAATCCAAGGCCTTCTCTGGTTCAGTCAGATCGACGCTAAGATCTCCCTGATTCTTATTCCAGTTGAAGATATTCCAAGACTTTTGTCTGGTTCAGTTCAATCGATTCTAAGATTTTTGTGATTCTTATCCAGTCAAAGTTAATCCAAGACCTTCTCTGGTTCAGTCAGATCGATGCTAAGATCTCCCTGATTCTTATTCCAGTTTAAGATATTCCAAGACTTTCGTCTGGTTCAGTTAAATCGATTCTAAGATTTTTCTGATTCTTATCCAGTCAAAGTTAATCCAAGACCTTCTCTGGTTCAGTCAGATCGACGCTAAGATCTCCTTGATTCTTATTCCAGTTGAAGATATTCCAAGACTTTCGTCAGGTTCAGTTAAATCGATTCTAGGATTTTACTGATTCTTATCAAGTCAAAGTTAATCCAAGACCTTTTCTGGTTAAGTCAGATCGACGCTAAGATCTCCCTGATTCTTATTCCAGTTGAAGATATTCCAATACTTTCGACTGGTTCAGTTAAATCGATTCTAAGATTTTTCTGATTCTTATCCAGTCAAAGTTAATCCAAGACCTTCTCTGGTTCAGTCAGATCCACGCTAAGATCTCCCTGATTCTTATTCCAGTTGAAGATGTTCCAAGACATTCGTCTGGTTCAGTTAAATCGATTCTAAGATTTTTCTGATTCTTATCCAGTCAAAGTTAATCCAAGACCTTCTCTGGTTCAGTCAGATCGATGCTAAGATCTCCCTGATTCTTATTTCAATTGAAGATATTTCAAGACTTTCGTCTGGTTCAGTTAAATCGATTCTAAGATTTTTCTGATTCTTATCCATTCAAAGTTAATCCAAGACCTATTCTGGTTTAGTCAGATCGACGCTAAGATCTCCCTGATTCTTATTCCAGTTGAAGTATCCTAAGACTTTAGCCTGGTTCAGTTAAATCAAATCTAAGATTTTTCTGATTCTTATCCAGTCAAAGTTAATCCAAGACCTTCTGTGGTTCAATCAGATCGATGCTAAGATCTCCCTGATTCTTATTCCAGTTGATGATATTCCAAGACTTTGGTCTGGTTCAGTTAAATCGATTCTAAGATTTTTCTGATTCTTATCCAGTCAAAGTTAATCCAAGACCTTCTCTGGTTCAAACAGATCGACGCTAAGATCTCCCTGATTCTTATCCCAGTTGAAGTATCCCAAGACTTTCATCTGGTTCAGTTAAATCAATTCTAAGATTTTTCTGATTCTTATCCAGTCAAAGTTAATCCAGGACCTTCTCTGGTTCAGTCAGATCGACGCTAAGATCTCCCTGATTCTTATTCCAGTTGAAGTATCCCAAGACTTTCATCTGGTTCAGTTAAATCGATTCTAAGATTTTTCTGATTCTTATCCAGTCAAAGTTAATCCAAGACCTTCTCTGGTTCAGTCAGATCGACGCTAAGATCTCCCTGATTCTTATTCCAGTTGAAGTATCCCAAGACTTTCGTCTGGTTCAGTTAAATCGGTTCTAAGATTTTTCTGATTGTTATCCAGTCAAATTTAATCCAAGACCTTCTCTGGTTCAGTCAGATCGACGATAAGATCTCCCTGATTCTTATTCCAGTTGAAGATATTCTAAGACTTTCGTCTTGTTCAGTTAAATCGATTCTAAGATTTTTCTGATTCTTATCCAGTCAAAGTTAATCCAAGACCTTCTCTGGTTCAGTTAGATCGACGCTAAGATCTCCCTGATTCTTATTCCAATTGAAGATATTCCAAGACTTTCGTCTGGTTTAGTTAAATCGATTCTATGATTTTTCTGATTCTTATCCAGTCAAAGTTAATCCAAAACCTTCTCTGGTTCAGTCTGATCGACGCTAAGATCTCCCTGATTCTTATTCCAGTTGAAGATGTTCCAAGACATTCGTCTGGTTCAGTTAAATCGATTCTAAGATTTTTCTGATTCTTATCCAGTCAAAGTTAATCCAAGGCCTTCTCTGGTTCAGTCAGATCGACGCTAAGATCTCCCTTATTCTTATTCCAGTTGAAGATATTCCAAGACTTTCGTCTAGTTCAGTTCAATCGATTCTAAGATTTTTCTTATTCTTATCCAGTCAAAGTTAATCAAAGACCTTCTCTGGTTCAGTCAGATCGACGATAAGATCTCCCTGATTCTTATTCCAGTTGAAGATATTCCAAGACTTTCGTCTTGTTTAGTTAAATCATTTCTAAGATTTTTCTGATTCTTATCCAGTCAAAGTTAATCCAAGACCTTCTCTAGTTCAGTCAGATCAACGCTAAGATCTCCCTGATTCTTATTCCAGTTGAAGATGTTCCAAGACTTTCGTCAGGTTCAGTTAAATCGATTCTAAGATTTTTCTAATTCTTATCCAGTCAAAGTTAATCCAAGACCTTCTCTGGTTCAGTCAGATCGACGCTAAGATCTCCCTGATTCTTATTTCAGTTGAAGATATTTCAAGACTTTTGTCTGGTTCCGTTAAATCGATTCTAATATTTTTCTGATTCTTATCCAGTCAAAGTTAATCAAAGAACTTCTCTGGTTCAGTCAGATCGACGCTAAGATCTCCCTGATTCTTATTCCAGTTGAAGTATCCCAAGATTTTGTCTGGTCCAATTAAATCGATTCAAAGATTTTTCTGATTCTTATCCAGTCAAAGTTAATCCAAGACCTTCTCTGGTTCAGTCAGATCGACGCTAAGATCTCCCTGATTCTTATTCCAGTTGAAGATATTCCAAAACTTTGGTCTGGTTCAGTTAAATCGATTCTAAGATTTTTCTGATTCTTATCCAGTCAAAGTTAATCCAAGACCTTCTCTGGTTCAGTCAGATCGACGCTATGATCTCCCTGATTCTTATCCAGTCAAAGTTAATCCAAGACCTTCTCTGGTTCAGTCAGATCGATGCTATGATCTCCCAGATTCTTATTCCAGTTGAAGTATCCCAAGACTTTCGTCTGGTTCAGTTAAATTGATTTTAAGATTTTTCTGATTCTTATCCAGTCAAAGTTAATCCAAGACCTTCTCTGGTTCAGTCAGATCGACGCTAAGATCTCCCTGATTCTTATTCAAGTTGAAGATATTCCAAGACTTTCGTCTGGTTCAGTTAAATAGATTCTAAGATTTTTCTGATTCTTATCCAGTCAAAGTTAATCCAAGACCTTCTCTGGTTTAGTCAGATTGACGCTAAGATCTCCCTGATTCTTATTCCAGTTGAAGATATTCCAAGACTTTCGTCTAGTTCAGTTAAATAGATTCTAAGATTTTTCTGATTCTTAGCTAGACTAAGTTAATCCAAGACCTTCTCTGGTTCATTCAGATCGACGCTAAGATCTCCCTGATTCTTATTCTAGTTGAAGATATTCCAAGACTTTCGTCTGGTTCAGTTAAATCGTTTCTAAGATTTTTCTGATTCTTATCCAGTCAAAGTTAATCCAAGACCTTCTCTGGTTCAGTCAGATCGACGTTAAGATCTCCCTGATTCTTACTCCAGATGAAGTATCCCAAGACTTTCGTCTGGTTCAGTTAAATCGATTCTAAGATTTTTCTAATTCTTATCCAGTCAAAGTTAATCCAAGACTTTCTCTAGTTCAGTCAGATCGACGCTAAGATCTCCCTGATTCTTATTCCAGTTAAAGTATCCCAAGACTTTCGTCTAGTTCTGTTAAATCGGTTCTAAGATTTTTCTGATTCTTATCCAGTCAAATTTAATCCAAGACCTTCTCTGGTTCAGTCAGATCGACGCTAAGATCTACCTGATTCTTATTCCAGTTGAAGATATTCCAAGACTTTCGTCTGGTTCAGTTAAATCGATTCTAAGATTTTTCTGATTCTTATCCAGTCAAAGTTAATCAAAGACCTTCTATGGTTCAGTCATATCGACGCTAAGATCTCCCTGATTCTTATTCCAGATGAAGTATCCCAAGATTTCGTCTGGTTCAGTTAAATCAATTCTAAGATTTTTCTGATTTTTATCCAGTTAAAGTTAATCCAAGACCTTCGCTGGTTCAGTCAGATCGACGCTAAGATCTCCCTGATTCTTATTCCAGTTGAAGATATTCCAAAACTTTGGTCTGGTTCAGTTAAATCGATTCTAAGATTTTTCTGATTCTTATCCAGTCAAAGTTAATCCAAGACCTTCTCTGGTTCAGTCAGATCGACGCTAAGATCTCCCTGATTCTTATTCCAGTTGAAGTATCCCAAGACTTTTGTCTGGTTCAGTTAAATTGATTCTAAGATTTTTCTGATTCTTATCCAGTCAAAGTTAATCCAAGACTTTCTCTGGTTCCGTCAGATCGACGCTAAGATCTCCCTGATTCTTATTCCAGTTGAAGTATCCCAAGACTTTCGTCTGGTTCAGTTAAATCGATTCTAAGATTTTTCTGATTCTTATCCAGTCAAAGTTAATCCAAGACCTTCTCTGGTTTAAACAGATCGACGCTAATATCTTCCTGATTCTTATTCCAGTTGAAGATATTCCAAGACTTTCGTCTGGTTCAGTTAAATCGATTCTAAGATTTTTCTGATTCTTATCCAGTCAAAGTTAATCCAAGACCTTCTCTGGTTCAGTCAGATCGATTCTAAGATCTCCCTGATTCTTATTCCAGTTGAAGCATTCCAAGACTTTCATCTGGTTCAGTTAAATCGATTCTAAGATTTTTCTGATTCTTATCCAGTCAAAGTTAATCCAAGACCTTCTCTGGTTCAGTCAGATCGACGCTAAGATCTCCCTGATTCTTATTCCAGTTGAAGTATCCCAAGACTTTCGTCTGGTTCAGTTAAATCGGTTCTAAGATTTTTATGATTGTTATCCAGTCAAATTTAATCCAAGACCTTCTCTGGTTCAGTCAGATCGACGATAAGATCTCCCTGATTCTTATTCCAGTTGAAGATATTCTAAGACTTTCGTCTAGTTCAGTTAAATCGATTCTAAGATTTTTCTGATTCTTATCCAGTCAAAGTTAATCCAAGACCTTCTCTGGTTCAGTTAGATCGACGCTAAGATCTCCCTGATTCTTATTCCAATTGAAGATATTCCAAGACTTTCGTCTGGTTCAGTTAAATTGATTCTAAGATTTTTCTGATTCTTATCCAGTCAAAGTTAATCCGAGACCTTCTCTGGTTCAGTCTGATCGACGCTAAGATCTCCCTGATTCTTATTCTAGTTGAAGTATTCCAAGACATTCGTCTGGTTCAGTTAAATCGATTCTAAGATTTTTTTTTATTCTTATCTAGTCAAAGTTAATCCAAGACCTTCTCTGGTTCAGTCAGATCGACGCTAAGATCTCCCTGATTCTTATTCCAGTTGAAGTATCCCAAGACTTTTGTCTGGTTTAGTAAAATCGATTCTAAGATTTTTCTAATTCTTATCCAGTCAAAGTTAATCCAAGACCTTCTCTGGTTCAGTCAGATCGACGATAAGATCTCCCTGATTCTTATTCCAGTTAAAGTATCCCAAGACTTTCGTCCAGTTCTGTTAAATCGGTTCTAAGATTTTTCTGATTCTTATCCAGTCAAATTTAATCCAAGACCTTCTCTGGTTCAGTCAGATCGACCCTAAGATCTCCCTGATTCTTATTCCAGTTGAAGATATTCCAAGACTTTCGTCTGGTTCAGTTAAATCGATTCTAAGATTTTTCATATTCTTATCCAGTCAAAGTTTATCCAAAACCTTCTCTAGTTCAGTCAGATCGACACTAAGATCTCCCTAATTCTTATTCGATTTGAAGATATTCCAAAACTTTGGTCTGATTCAGTTAAATCGATTCTAAATTTTTTCTAATTCTTATCCAGTCAAAGTTAATCCAAGACCTTCTCTGGTTCAGTCAGATCGACGCTAAGATCTCCCTGATTCTTATTCCAGTTGAAGTATCCCAAGACTTTCGTCTGGTTCAGTTAAATCGATTCTAAGATTTTTCTGATTCTTATCCAGTCAAAGTTAATCCAAGACCTTCTCTGGTTCAGTCAGATCGACGCTAAGATCTCCCTGATTCTTATTCCAGTTGAAGATATTCCAAGACTTTCGTCTGGTTCAGTTAAATCGATTATAGGATTTTTCTGATTCTTATCCAGTCAAAGTTAATCCAAGACCTTCTCTGGTTCAGTCAGATCGACGCTAAGATCTCCCTGATTCTTATTCTAGTTGAAGATATTCCAAGACTTTCGACTGGTTCAGTTAAATCGATTCTAAGATTTTTCTGATTCTTATCCAGTCAAAGTTAATCCAAGACCTTCTCTGGTTCAGTCAGATCCAAGCTAAGATCTCCCTGATTCTTATTCCAGTTGAAGAAATTCCAAGACTTTCCTCTGGTTCAGTTAAATCGATTCTAAGATTTTTCTGATTCTTATCCATTCAAAATTAATCCAAGACCTTCTCTGGTTCAGTCAGATCGATGCTAAGATCTCCCTGATTCTTATTCCAATTGAAGATATTTCAAGACTTTCGTCTGGTTCAGTTAAATCGGTTCTAAGATTTTTATGATTCTTATCCAATCAAGGTTAATCCAAGACCTTCTCTGTTTCAGTCAGATCGACGCTAAGATCTCCCTGATTCTTATTCCATTTGAAGTATCCTAAGACTTTAGTCTGGTTCAGTTAAATCAAATCTAAGATTTTTCTGATTCTTATCCTGTCAAAGTTAATCCAAGACCTTATGTGGTTCAATCAGATCGATGCTAAGATCTCCCTCATTCTTATTCCAGTTGAAGATATTCCAAGACTTTGGTCTGGTTCAGTTAAATCGATTCTAAGATTTTTCTGATTCTTATCCAAACAAAGTTAATCCAAGATCTTCTCTGGTTCAGTCAGATCGACGCTAAGATCTCCCTGATTCTTATCCCAGTTGAAGTAAACAGGTCCCAGCCGTTAGGCAGTTCACCAAACTCGACATGCCTATATCGCAGGTCTTACAACACATGCTGAACTTGAATTTGGTCACATTAAGGGATCCTCCTCGGAATCCCAATACCTATGCTCCTAGCTATCATCCCAATGCATTATGTGCATACCACTCCAATAATCATGGGCATGATACGAATGACTGTTGGGCTTTGAAAAATAAGATCCAAGACTTGATTGACAGAGGAGTGCTGGAGTTCACACAGGATGGCCAAACTGAATTCTTTTACCGTCCCTAAAAGGCTCACCACCTAAAGTGACAAGTTCAGACAAGGAGGCTTTTGTTTCATTTGAATTTTCAATTGTAATTTCTTTTGTTATTCAAACAATTATCTATTAATGTCAAACTTTGTTTCATTAATGCATTGCATATGTTTGTCTTGATTTGATCCACTCATTTTCATTACATTTAAACTATGCTTTCTACTTTCTTTATGACATTTAACTCTTGCTAAAAGTTACAAGCCTTTAGAGGGAGGATGACGAAAATAATGCCATAATCTCATACAGTATGCTTTTGAACAGACCTTATTGACGATGTACAGGCATTCTTTTAAATCCTAAACACTGGAGTTATAAGGAAGATAATCCCTAGTCAACCCCTTCGAGCCAAAGAAGTAGAAGTTTTATGTTTTAACACAAATTGAAATCTTTAATCAAAACCCGGGGCAGGGTAGTCTCTCATTTAATTCAAACGTGCGTTAAAACCGCAAACTCCCATCTCGTAATACAACGAATGGCGTCAAGAAACATTCCTATAGGATCAAAATACGGTGATGATTCCCTATCACATAGGCAGTCATTATCTCTCAAAAAGAAAAGCCTACTAAGTCAAAACCTACAAAGGAGACTTAAGAAAACTGGGGCATCCCGCTGACTATAGTCTCAAAATAGGAACAGTCAGGCAAAAATTAGGGATAACAAATCAAAAGAAAGAGGTCACTACAAATCCTCGACAACATGAAAAATGTTACAAAAATGACTGTCTTTCGACAAACTTAACTTGTCTGAACCATCACCAAAATGTCATTCCAGACTCAATTGTAGTTCAAACGCACAATTAACTGAGTTTAGGACTGAAAAACATCGCGAAGAGCGGACGGGTACAAATACACTTTGAGCCTTTATCCTTTGTTTCTTTAAACCGTGAACCAAGCCACGTTACAACCCTTCAAAAGTCCTAATTGAAGCATGGGTTAGTTCGAAAGCATACTGTTACAAAAGGTATCCTGACTCCTGTAAGGCTTTACTCAAAATCCAAAGTTGAATTACAAATTTCTTTACTTGCTAAAAACGCGTTTTTCAAAACTCCAAGACAAACATAAACTTTGCATTACTTGAATATAATTGTTTGTATATGGCTATTTGTTTAACAGCAGAGAAATTCACACAACGAATATCCAGTGAACAAAAGCTCTCTCAGTGAACAAAATCAATTCAAGTAGGATGACACTCCCATAGAAAAATCTCCTATCAACAGGGGGGCATGACATGTCACTATCCAGCACACCTAGGGCAGTCCAGATTCCAAGAAATCTCTCGAGAAATGCAGAGTAACCAGGGGAAAGTCCCCATCTCCGTCACTGGGGGCATTGAACGTCAATCCCGACAAAGGGTTACATACAGTTAAACATTTCCAGGCAGTGCCACAAGCACTTGCTACTAGGGGAAATGACAAATCTCCCAAAAAAAAAATCCTTCTCACAGGATGATTCCCCAGCCAGAGTTTAATCTCTGAAAACCTTTCCCCAGCCGAGACAACTTCAAGAATCCTCGAGGACTTCCTCAACGAGTTCATCACCTCTCTAGCAGACCGACAACAGGGTTTATTTCCCCAACAAACTACAGATTCCCCAGTTTGAGTTTTCCTATCCGACTACTACAAATCAAAGGACCACAACTCCTCTTCCCTAGTAGACTACTCTACAATCCCCAACAAGTTACTGTGAAACCTGGACCCGACCAGATATCAGTTTAACTTCGACTCCCCCAGTAGAGCAACGGACAACCGAGACTCCTGAAATCTTTTCCCCACAGAGTTTTCAATATTCCCCAACGGATTTTCTCCTCAAACAACAAAATAGGAATCCCCGGTGGAAACATTCTAAGCAAAGTTTGAAGACACACATACTCTTCAACAACAGTCCAGGATTTAACAAACTCCCCGACATTTGTCAAGGATTTATTTTCCCAGACAAAAATACATTCATAAACATTTCACATTTCATACCTCCTATTTACATACATGATAAGGGCATACGACACAACCTCATTTATTTTGAGAATATCATGACATCATGCATTTCATACATCATGGCATTGCATATGACTAACTCTTTACCTTTTCAGGGAAAGACAAATCAATAAACATCGTTGACTACTTATATGACTTGGTAGTCCTCTCAAAAACTACGTCTAATGAAGGGCTATTTCAGCAGATTCCTCAGAAAGATGCCCTCACAAGACCTTCTCTGGTTCAGTCAGATCGACGCTAAGATCTCCCTGATTCTTATTCCGGTTGAAGATATTCCAAGACTTTTGTCTGGTTCAGTTAAATCGATTCTAATATTTTTTTCTGATTCTTATCTAGTCAAAGTTAATCCAAGACCTTCTCTGGTTCAGTCAGATTGACATTAAAATCTCCCTGATTCTTATTCCAGTTGAAGTATCCCAAGACTTTTGTCTGGTTCAGTTAAATCGATTCTAAGATTTTTCTAATTCTTATCCAGTCAAAGTTAATCCAAGACCTTCTCTGGTTCAGTCAGATCGACGCTAAGATCTCCCTGATTCTTATTCTAGTTAAAGTATCCCAATACTTTCGCCTGGTTCTGTTAAATCGGTTCTAAGATTTTTCTAATTCTTATCCAGTCAAATTTAATCCAAGACCTTCCCTGGTTCAGTCAGATCGATGCTAAGATCTCCCTGATTCTTATTCCAGTTTAAGATATTCCAAGACTTTCGTCTGGTTTAGTTAAATCGATTCTAAGATTTTTCTGATTCTTATCCAGTCAAAGTTAATCCAAGACCTTCTCTGGTTCAGTCATATCGATGCTAAGATCTCCCTGATTCTTATTCCAGTTGAAGATATTCCAAGACTTTCGTCTCGTTCAGTTAAATCAATTCTAAGATTTTTCTGATTCTTATCCAGTCAAAGTTAATCCAATACCTTCTCTGGTTCAATCAGATCGATGTTAAGATCTCCCTGATTCTTATTCCAGTTGAAGATGTTCCAAGACTTTCGTCTGGTTCAGTTAAATCGATTCTAAGATTTTTCTGATTCTTATCCAGTCAAAGTTAATCCAAGACCTTCTCTGGTTCAATCAGATCGACGCTAAGATCTCCCTGATTCTTATTTCAGTTGAAGATACTTCAAGACTTTCGTCTGGTTCAGTTAAATCGATTCTAAGATTTTTCTGATTCTTATCAAATCAAAGTTAATCCAAGACCTTCTCTGGTTCAGTCATATCGACGCTAAGATCTCCCTGATTCTTATTCCAGTTGAAGTATCCCAAGACTTTCGTCTGGTTCAGTTAAATCGATTCTAAGATTTTTCTGATTCTTATCCAGTCAAAGTTAATCCAAGACCTTCTCTGGTTCAGTCAGTTCGACGCTAAGATCTCCCTGATTCTTATTCCAGTTGAAGTATCCTAAGACTTTAGTCTGGTTCAGTTAAATCAAATCTAAGATTTTTCTGATTCTTATCCAGTCAAAGTTAATCCAAGACCTTCTATGGTTCAATCAGATCCAAGCTAAGATCTCCCTGATTCTTATTCCAGTTTAAGATATTCCAAGACTTTCGTCTGGTTCAGTTAAATCGATTCTAAGATTTTTCTGATTCTTATCCAGTCAAAGTTAATCCAAGACCTTCTCTGGTTCAGTCAGATCCACGCTAAGATCTCCCTGATTCTTATTCCAGTTGAAGATGTTCCAAGACTTTCGTCAGGTTCAGTTAAATCGATTCTAAGATTTTTATGATTCTTATCCAGTCAAAGTTAATCCAAGGCCTTCTCTGGTTCAGTCAGATCGACGCTAAGATCTCCCTGATTCTTATTCCAGTTGAAGATATTCCAAGACTTTTGTCTGGTTCAGTTCAATCGATTCTAAGATTTTTCTGATTCTTATCCAGTCAAAGTTAATCCAAGACCTTCTCTGGTTCAGTCAGATCGATGCTAAGATCTCCCTGATTCTTATTCCAGTTTAAGATATTCCAAGACTTTCGTCTGGTTCAGTTAAATCGATTCTAAGATTTTGCTGATTCTTATCCAGTCAAAGTTAATCCAAGACCTTCTCTGGTTCAGTCAGATCGACGCTAAGATCTCCTTGATTCTTATTCCAGTTGAAGATATTCCAAGACTTTCGTCAGGTTCAGTTAAATCGATTCTAGGATTTTACTGATTCTTATCAAGTCAAAGTTAATCCAAGACCTTCTCTGGTTAAGTCAGATCGACGCTAAGATCTCCCTGATTCTTATTCCAGTTGAAGATATTCCAAGACTTTCGATTGGTTCAGTTAAATCGATTCTAAGATTTTTCTGATTCTTATCCAGTCAAAGTTAATCCAAGACCTTCTCTGGTTCAGTCAGATCGATGCTAAGATCTCCCTGATTCTTATTTCAATTGAAGATATTTCAAGACTTTCGTCTGGTTCAGTTAAATCGATTCTAAGATTTTTCTGATTCTTATCCATTCAAAGTTAATCCAAGACCTATTCTGGTTCAGTCAGATCGACGCTAAGATCTCCCTGATTCTTATTCCAGTTGAAGTATCCTAAGACTTTAGCCTGGTTCAGTTAAATCAAATCTAAGATTTTTCTGATTCTTATCCAGTCAAAGTTAATCCAAGACCTTCTGTGGTTCAATCAGATCGATGCTAAGATCTCCCTGATTCTTATTCCAGTTGATGATATTCCAAGACTTTGGTCTGGTTCAGTTAAATCGATTCTAAGATTTTTCTGATTCTTATCCAGTCAAAGTTAATCCAAGACCTTCTCTGGTTCAAACAGATCGACGCTAAGATCTCCCTGATTCTTATCCCAGTTGAAGTATCCCAAGACTTTCATCTGGTTCAGTTAAATCAATTCTAAGATTTTTCTGATTCTTATCCAGTCAAAGTTAATCCAGGACCTTCTCTGGTTCAGTCAGATCGACGCTAAGATCTCCCTGATTCTTATTCCAGTTGAAGTATCCCAAGACTTTCATCTGGTTCAGTTAAATCGATTCTAAGATTTTTCTGATTCTTATCCAGTCAAAGTTAATCCAAGACCTTCTCTGGTTCAGTCAGATCAACGCTAAGATCTCCCTGATTCTTATTCCAGTTGAAGTATCCCAAGACTTTCGTCTGGTTCAGTTAAATCGGTTCTAAGATTTTTCTGATTGTTATCCAGTCAAATTTAATCCAAGACCTTCTCTGGTTCAGTCAGATCGACGATAAGATCTCCCTGATTCTTATTCCAGTTGAAGATATTCTAAGAATTTCGTCTTGTTCAGTTAAATCGATTCTAAGATTTTTCTGATTCTTATCCAGTCAAAGTTAATCCAAGACCTTCTCTGGTTCAGTTAGATCGACGCTAAGATCTCCCTGATTCTTATTCCAATTGAAGATATTCCAAGACTTTCGTCTGGTTCAGTTAAATCGATTCTATGATTTTTCTAATTCTTATCCAGTCAAAGTTAATCCAAAACCTTCTCTGGTTCAGTCTGATCGACGCTAAGATCTCCCTGATTCTTATTCCAGTTGAAGATGTTCCAAGACATTCGTCTGGTTCAGTTAAATCGATTCTAAGATTTTTCTGATTCTTATCCAGTCAAAGTTAATCCAAGGTCTTCTCTGGTTCAGTCAGATCGACGCTAAGATCTCCCTGATTCTTATTCCAGTTGAAGATATTCCAAGACTTTCGTCTGGTTCAGTTCAATCGATTCTAAGATTTTTCTTATTCTTATCCAGTCAAAGTTAATCAAAGACCTTCTCTGGTTCAGTCAGATCGACGATAAGATCTCCCTGATTCTTATTCCAGTTGAAGATATTCCAAGACT
Organism: Vicia faba; assembly: GCA_948472305.1. Lineage (NCBI taxonomy): Eukaryota > Viridiplantae > Streptophyta > Magnoliopsida > Fabales > Fabaceae > Vicia > Vicia faba. Next base: position 712,543,705 of record OX451738.1, read on the forward strand.
TTCGTCTTGTTTAGTTAAATCATTTCTAAGATTTTTCTGATTCTTATCCAGTCAAAGTTAATCCAAGACCTTCTCTAGTTCAGTCAGATCAACGCTAAGATCTCCCTGATTCTTATTCCAGTTGAAGATGTTCCAAGACTTTCGTCAGGTTCAGTTAAATCGATTCTAAGATTTTTCTAATTCTTATCCAGTCAAAGTTAATCCAAGACCTTCTCTGGTTCAGTCAGATCGACGCTAAGATCTCCCTGATTCTTATTTCAGTTGAAGATATTTCAAGACTTTTGTCTGGTTCCGTTAAATCGATTCTAATATTTTTCTGATTCTTATCCAGTCAAAGTTAATCAAAGAACTTCTCTGGTTCAGTCATATCGACGCTAAGATCTCCCTGATTCTTATTCCAGTTGAAGTATCCCAAGATTTCGTCTGGTCCAATTAAATTGATTCAAAGATTTTTCTGATTCTTATCCAGTCAAAGTTAATCCAAGACCTTCTCTGGTTCAGTCAGATCGACGCTAAGATCTCCCTGATTCTTATTCCAGTTGAAGATATTCCAAAACTTTGGTCTGGTTCAGTTAAATCGATTCTAAGATTTTTCTGATTCTTATCCAGTCAAAGTTAATCCAAGACCTTCTCTGGTTCAGTCAGATCGACGCTATGATCTCCCTGATTCTTATCCAGTCAAAGTTAATCCAAGACCTTCTCTGGTTCAGTCAGATCGATGCTATGATCTCCCAGATTCTTATTCCAGTTGAAGTATCCCAAGACTTTCGTCTGGTTCAGTTAAATCGATTTTAAGATTTTTCTGATTCTTATCCAGTCAAAGTTAATCCAAGACCTTCTCTGGTTCAGTCAGATCGACGCTAAGATCTCCCTGATTCTTATTCAAGTTGAAGATATTCCAAGACTTTCGTCTGGTTCAGTTAAATAGATTCTAAGATTTTTCTGATTCTTATCCAGTCAAAGTTAATCCAAGACCTTCTCTGGTTTAGTCAGATTGACGCTAAGATCTCCCTGATTCTTATTCCAGTTGAAGATATTCCAAGACTTTCGTCTAGTTCAGTTAAATAGATTCTAAGATTTTTCTGATTCTTATCTAGACTAAGTTAATCCAAGACCTTCTCTGGTTCATTCAGATCGACGCTAAGATCTCCCTGATTCTTATTCCAGTTGAAGATATTCCAAGACTTTCGTCTGGTTCAGTTAAATCGTTTCTAAGATTTTTCTGATTCTTATCCAGTCAAAGTTAATCCAAGACCTTCTCTGGTTCAGTCAGATCGACGTTAAGATCTCCCTGATTCTTACTACAGATGAAGTATCCCAAGACTTTCGTCTGGTTCAGTTAAATCGATTCTAAGATTTTTCTAATTCTTATCCAGTCAAAGTTAATCCAAGACTTTCTCTGGTTCAGTCAGATCGACGCTAAGATCTCCCTGATTCTTATTCCAGTTAAAGTATCCCAAGACTTTCGTCTAGTTCTGTTAAATCGGTTCTAAGATTTTTCTGATTCTTATCCAGTCAAATTTAATCCAAGACCTTCTCTGGTTCAGTCAGATCGACGCTAAGATCTACCTGATTCTTATTCCAGTTAAAGATATTCCAAGACTTTCGTCTGGTTCAGTTAAATCGATTCTAAGATTTTTCTGATTCTTATCCAGTCAAAGTTAATCCAAGACCTTCTCTGGTTCAGTCATATCGACGCTAAGATCTCCCTGATTCTTATTCCAGTTGAAGTATCCCAAGATTTCGTCTGGTTCAGTTAAATCAATTCTAAGATTTTTCTGATTTTTATCCAGTTAAAGTTAATCCAAGACCTTCGCTGGTTCAGTCAGATCGACGCTAAGATCTCCCTGATTCTTATTCCAGATGAAGATATTCCAAAACTTTGGCCTGGTTCAGTTAAATCGATTCTATGATTTTTCTGATTCTTATCCAGTCAAAGTTAATCCAAGACCTTCTCTGGTTCAGTCAGATCGACGCTAATATCTCCCTGATTCTTATTCCAGTTGAAGTATCCCAAGACTTTTGTCTGGTTCAGTTAAATTGATTCTAAGATTTTTCTGATTCTTATCCAGTCAAAGTTAATCCAAGACTTTCTCTGGTTCCGTCAGATCGACGCTAAGATCTCCCTGATTCTTATTCCAGTTGAAGTATCCCAAGACTTTCGTCTGGTTCAGTTAAATCGATTCTAAGATTTTTCTGATTCTTATCCAGTCAAAGTTAATCCAAGACCTTCTCTGGTTCAAACAGATCGACGCTAATATCTTCCTGATTCTTATTCCAGTTGAAGATATTCCAAGACTTTCGTCTGGTTCAGTTAAATCGATTCTAAGATTTTTCTGATTCTTATCCAGTCAAAGTTAATCCAAGACCTTCTCTGGTTCAGTCAGATCGATTCTAAGATCTCCCTGATTCTTATTCCAGTTGAAGCATTCCAAGACTTTCATCTGGTTCAGTTAAATCGATTCTAAGATTTTTCTGATTCTTATCCAGTCAAAGTTAATCCAAGACCTTCTCTGGTTCATTCAGATCGACGCTAAGATCTCCCTGATTCTTATTCCAGTTGAAGTATCCCAAGACTTTCGTCTGGTTCAGTTAAATCGGTTCTAAGATTTTTCTGATTGTTATCCAGTCAAATTTAATCCAAGAACTTCTCTGGTTCAGTCAGATCGACGATAAGATCTCCCTGATTCTTATTCCAGTTGAAGATATTCTAAGACTTTCGTCTAGTTCAGTTAAATCGATTCTAAGATTTTTCTGATTCTTATCCAGTCAAAGTTAATCCAAGACCTTCTCTGGTTCAGTTAGATCGACGCTAAGATCTCCCTGATTCTTATTCCAATTGAAGATATTCCAAGACTTTCGTCTGGTTCAGTTAAATTGATTCTAAGATTTTTCTGATTCTTATCCAGTCAAAGTTAATCCAAGACCTTCTCTGGTTCAGTCTGATCGACGCTAAGATCTCCCTGATTCTTATTCTAGTTGAAGTATTCCAAGACATTCGTCTGGTTCAGTTAAATCGATTCTAAGATTTTTTTTTTATTCTTATTTAGTCAAAGTTAATCCAAGACCTTCTCTGGTTCAGTCAGATCGACGCTAAGATCTCCCTGATTCTTATTCCAGTTGAAGTATCCCAAGACTTTTGTCTGGTTCAGTTAAATCGATTCTAAGATTTTTCTAATTCTTATCCAGTCAAAGTTAATCCAAGACCTTCTCTGGTTCAGTCAGATCGACGATAAGATCTCCCTGATTCTTATTCCAGTTAAAGTATCCCAAGTCGTTCGTCCAGTTCTGTTAAATCGGTTCTAAGATTTTTCTGATTCTTATCCAGTCAAATTTAATCCAAGACCTTCTCTGGTTCAGTCAGATCGACCCTAAGATCTCCCTGATTCTTATTCCAGTTGAAGATATTCCAAGACTTTCGTCTGGTTCAGTTAAATCGATTCTAAGATTTTTCATATTCTTATCCAGTCAAAGTTTATCCAAAACCTTCTCTAGTTCAGTCAGATCGACACTAAGATCTCCCTAATTCTTATTCGATTTGAAGATATTCCAAAACTTTGGTCTGATTCAGTTAAATCGATTCTAAATTTTTTCTAATTCTTATCCAGTCAAAGTTAATCCAAGACCTTCTCTGGTTCAGTCAGATCGACGCTAAGATCTCCCTGATTCTTATTCCAGTTGAAGTATCCCAAGACTTTCGTCTGGTTCAGTTAAATCGATTCTAAGATTTTTCTGATTCTTATCCAGTCAAAGTTAATCCAAGACCTTCTCTGGTTCAGTCAGATCGACGCTAAGATCTCCCTGATTCTTATTCCAGTTGAAGATATTCCAAGACTTTCGTCTGGTTCAGTTAAATCGATTATAGGATTTTTCTGATTCTTATCCAGTCAAAGTTAATCCAAGACCTTCTCTGGTTCAGTCAGATCGACGCTAAGATCTCCCTGATTCTTATTCTAGTTGAAGATATTCCAAGACTTTCGACTGGTTCAGTTAAATCGATTCTAAGATTTTTCTGATTCTTATCCAGTCAAAGTTAATCCAAGACCTTCTCTGGTTCAGTCAGATCCAAGCTAAGATCTCCCTGATTCTTATTCCAGTTGAAGAAATTCCAAGACTTTCGTCTGGTTCAGTTAAATCGATTCTAAGATTTTTCTGATTCTTATCCAGTCAAAATTAATCCAAGACCTTCTCTGGTTCAGTCAGATCGATGCTAAGATCTCCCTGATTCTTATTCCAATTGAAGATATTTCAAGACTTTCGTCTGGTTCAGTTAAATCGGTTCTAAGATTTTTATGATTCTTATCCAATCAAGGTTAATCCAAGACCTTCTCTGTTTCAGTCAGATCGACGCTAAGATCTCCCTGATTCTTATTCCAGTTGAAGTATCCTAAGACTTTAGTCTGGTTCAGTTAAATCAAATCTAAGATTTTTCTGATTCTTATCCTGTCAAAGTTAATCCAAGACCTTCTGTGGTTCAATCAGATCGACGCTAAGATCTCCCTGATTCTTATTCCAGTTGAAGATGTTCCAAGACTTTCGTCAGGTTCAGTTAAATCGATTCTAAGATTTTTCTAATTCTTATCCAGTCAAAGTTAATCCAAGACCTTCTCTGGTTCAGTCAGATTGACGCTAAGATCTCCCTCATTCTTATTCCAGTTGAAGATATTCCAAGACTTTGGTCTGGTTCAGTTAAATCGATTCTAAGTTTTTTCTGATTCTTATCCAAACAAAGTTAATCCAAGATCTTCTCTGGTTCAGTCAGATCGACACTAAGATCTCCCTGATTCTTATCCCAGTTGAAGTATCACTGACTTTCGTCTGGTTCAGTTAAATCGATTCTAAGATTTTTCCGATTCATATCTAGTCAAAGTTAATCCAAGACCTTCTCTGGTTCAGTCAGATCGACGCTAAGATCTCCCTGATTCTTATTCCAGTTGAAGTATCCCAAGACTTTCGTCTGGTTCTGTTAAATCGGTTCTAAGATTTTTCTGATTCTTATCCAGTCAAAGTTAATCCAAGACCTTCTCTGGTTCAGTCAGATCGACGCTAAGATCTCCCTGATTCTTATTCCAGTTGAAGATGTTCCAAGACTTTCGTCAGGTTCAGTTAAATCGATTCTAAGATTTTTCTAATTCTTATCCAGTCAAAGTTAATCCAAGACCTTCTCTGGTTCAGTCAGATTGACGCTAAGATCTCCCTCATTCTTATTCCAGTTGAAGATATTCCAAGACTTTGGTCTGGTTCAGTTAAATCGATTCTAAGATTTTTCTGATTCTTATCCAAACAAAGTTAATCCAAGATCTTCTCTGGTTCAGTCAGATCGACACTAAGATCTCCCTGATTCTTATCCCAGTTGAAGTATCACTGACTTTCGTCTGGTTCAGTTAAATCGATTCTAAGATTTTTCCGATTCATATCTAGTCAAAGTTAATCCAAGACCTTCTCTGGTTCAGTCAGATCGACGCTAAGATCTCCCTGATTCTTATTCCAGTTGAAGTATCCCAAGACTTTCGTCTGGTTCTGTTAAATCGGTTCTAAGATTTTTCTGATTCTTATCCAGTTAAATTTAATCCAAGACCTTTTCTAGTTACGTCAGATCGACGCTAAGATCTCCCTGATTCTTATTCTAGTTAAAGATATTCCAAGACTTTTGCCTGGTTCAGTTCAATCGATTCTAAGATTTTTCTAATTCTTATCCAGTCAAAGTTAATCCAAGACCTTCTCTGGTTCAGTCAGATCGACGCTAAGATCTCCCTGATTCTTATTCCAATTGAAGATATTCCAAGACTTTCGTCTTGTTTAGTTAAATCGATTCTAAGATTTTTCTGATTCTTATCCAGTCAATGTTAATCCAAGACCTTCTCTGGTTCAGTCAGATCGATGCTAAGATCTCCCTAATTCTTATTCCAGTTTAAGATATTCCAAGACATTCGTCTGGTTCAGTTAAATCGATTCTAAGATTTTTCTGATTCTTATCTAGTCAAAGTTAATCCAAGACCTTCTTTGGTTCAGTCAGATCGACGCTAAGATCTCCCTGATTCTTATTCCAGTTGAAGTATCCTAAGACTTTAGTCTGGTTCAGTTAAATCAAATCTAAGATTTTTCTGATTCTTATCCTGTCAAAGTTAATCCAAGACCTTCTGTGGTTCAATCAGATCGATGCTAAGATCTCCCTCATTCTTATTCCAGTTGAAGATATTCCAAGACTTTGGTCTGGTTCAGTTAAATCGATTCTAAGATTTTTCTAATTCTTATCCAAACAAAGTTAATCCAAGATCTTCTCTGGTTCAGTCATATCGACGCTAAGATCTCCTGATTCTTATCCCAGTTGAAGTATCCCATGACTTTCGTCTGGTTCAGTTAAATCAATTCTAAGATTTTTCTGATTCTTATCTAGTCAAAGTTAATCCAGGACCTTCTCTGGTTCAGTCAGATCAACGCTAAGATCTCCCTGATTCATATTCCAGTTGAAGTATCCCAAGACTTTCGTCTGGTTCTGTTAAATCGGTTCTAAGATTTTTCTGATTCTTATTCAGTCAAATTTAATCCAAGACCTTCTCTAGTTCAGTCAGATCGACGCTAAGATCTCCCTGATTCTTATTCTAGTTAAAGATATTCCAAGACTTTTGTCTGGTTCAGTTCAATCGATTCTAAGATTTTTCTAATTCTTATCCAGTCAAAGTTAATCCAAGACCTTCTCTGGTTCAGTCAGATCGACGCTAAGATCTCCCTGATTCTTATTCCAGTTGAAGATATTCCAAGACTTTCGTCTTGTTTAGTTAAATCGATTCTAAGATTTTTCTTATTCTTATCCAATCAAAGTTAATCCAAGACCTTCTCTGGTTCAGTCAAATCGATGATAAGATCTCCTTAATTCTTATTCCAGTTTAAGATATTCCAAGACTTTCGTCTGGTTCAGTTAAATCGATTCTAAGATTTTTCTGATTCTTATCCAGTCAAAGTTAATCCAAGACCTTCTCTGGTTCAGTCAGATCGACGCTAAGATCTCCCTGATTCTTATTCCAGTTGAAGATGTTCCAAGACTTTCGTCATGTTCAGTTAAATCGATTCTAAGATTTTTCTGATTCTTATCCAGTCAAAGTTAATCCAAGGCCTTCTCTGGTTCAGTCAGATCGACGCTAAGATCTCCCTGATTCTTATTCCAGTTGAATATATTCCAAGACTTTCGTCTGGTTCAGTTCAATCAATTCTAAGATTTTTCTTATTCTTATCCAGTCAAAGTTAATCAAAGACCTTCTCTGGTTCAGTCAGATCGATGCTAAGATCTCCCTGATTCTTATTCCAGTTGAAGATATTCCAAGACTTTCGTCTTGTTTAGTTAAATCGATTCTAAGATTTTTCTAATTCTTATCCAGTCAAAGTTAATCCAAGACCTTCTCTGGTTCAGTCAGATCGACGCTAAGATCTCCCTGATTCTTATTCCAGTTGAAGATGTTCCAAGACTTTCGTCAGGTTCAGTTAAATCGATTCTAAGATTTTTCTAATTCTTATCCAGTCAAAGTTAATCCAAGACCTTCTCTGGTTCAGTCAGATTGACGCTAAGATCTCCCTGATTCTTATTTCAGTTGAAGATATTTCAAGACTTTTGTCTGGTTCAGTTAAATCGATTCTAAGATTTTTCTGATTCTTATCCAGTCAAAGTTAATCAAAGAACTTCTCTGGTTCAGTCAGATCGACGCTAAGATCTCCCTGATTCTTATTCCAGTTGAAGTATCCCAAGATTTCGCCTGGTCCAGTTAAATCGATTCAAAGATTTTTCTGATTCTTATCCAGTCAAAGTTAATCCAAGACCTTCTCTGGTTCAGTCAGATCGACGCTAAGATCTCCCTGATTCTTATTCTAGTTGAAGATATTCCAAAACTTTGGTCTGGTTCAGTTAAATCGATTCTAAGATTTTTCTGATTCTTATCCAGTCAAAGTTAATCCAAGACCTTCTCTGGTTCAGTCAGATCGACACTATGATCTCCCTGATTCTTATCCAGTCAAAGTTAATCCAAGACCTTCTCTGGTTCAGTCAGATCGATGCTATGATCTCCCAGATTCTTATTCTAGTTGAAGTATCCCAAGACTTTCGTCTGGTTCAGTTAAATCGATTCTAAGATTTTTCTGATTCTTATCCAGTCAAAGTTAATCCAAGACCTTCTCTGGTTCAGTCAGATCGACGCTAAGATCTCCCTGATTCTTATTCAAGTTGAAGATATTCCAAGACTTTCGTCTGGTTTAGTTAAATAGATTCTAAGATTTTTCTGATTCTTATCCAGTCAAAGTTAATCCAAGACCTTCTCTGGTTTAGTCAGATTGACGCTAAGATCTCCCTGATTCTTATTCCAGTTGAAGATATTCCAAGACTTTCGTCTAGTTCAGTTAAATAGATTCTAAGATTTTTCTGATTCTTATCTAGACAAAGTTAATCCAAGACCTTCTCTGGTTCATTCAGATCGACGCTAAGATGTCCCTGATTCTTATTCCAGTTGAAGATATTCCAAGACTTTCGTCTGGTTCAGTTAAATCGTTTCTAAGATTTTTCTAATCCAGTCAAAGTTAATCCAAGACCTTCTCTGGTTCAGTCAGATCGACGTTAAGATCTCCCTGATTCTTACTCCAGATGAAGTATCCCAAGACTTTCGTCTGGTTCAGTTAAATCGATTCTAAAATTTTTCTAATTCTTATCCAGTCAAAGTTAATCCAAGACCTTCTCTGGTTCAGTCAGATCGACGCTAAGATCTCCCTGATTCTTATTCCAGTTAAAGTATCCCAAGACTTTCGTCTAGTTCTGTTAAATCGGTTCTAAGATTTTTCTGATTCTTATCCAGTCAAATTTAATCCAAGACCTTTTCTGGTTCAGTCAGATCGACGCTAAGATCTCCCTGATTCTTATTCCAGTTGAAGATATTCCAAGACTTTCGTCTGGTTCAGTTAAATCGATTCTAAGATTTTTCTGATTCTTGTCCAGTCAAAGTTAATCCAAGACCTTCTCTGCTTTAGTCATATCGGCGCTAAAATCTCCCTGATTCTTATTCCAGTTGAAGCATTCCAAGACTTTCGTCTGGTTCAGTTAAATTGATTCTAAGATTTTTCTGATTCTTATCCAGTCAAAGTTAATCCAAGACCTTCTCTGGTTCAGTCTGATCGACGCTAAGATCTCCCTGATTCTTATTCTAGTTGAAGTATTCCAAGACATTCGTCTGGTTCAGTTAAATCGATTCTAAGATTTTTTTCTGATTCTTATCTAGTCAAAGTTAATCCAAGACCTTCTCTGGTTCAGTCAGATCGACGCTAAGATCTCCCTGATTCTTATTCCAGTTGAAGTATCCCAAGACTTTTGTCTGGTTCAGTTAAATCGATTCTAAGATTTTTCTAATTCTTATCCAGTCAAAGTTAATCCAAGACTTTCTCTGGTTCAGTCAGATCGACGATAAGATCTCCCTGATTCTTATTCAAGTTAAAGTATCCCAAGACTTTCGTCTAGTTCTGTTAAATCGGTTCTAAGATTTTTCTGATTCTTATCCAGTCAAATTTAATCCAAGACCTTCTCTGGTTCAGTCAGATCGACGCTAAGATCTCCCTGATTCTTATTCCAGTTGAAGATATTCCAAGACTTTCGTCTGGTTCAGTTAAATCGATTCTAAGATTTTTCTGATTCTTATACAGTCAAAGTTAATCCAAGACCTTCTCTGGTTCAGTCAGATCGATTCTAAGATCTCCCTGATTCTTATTCCAGTTGAAGCATTCCAAGACTTTCGTCTGGTTCAGTTAAATCGATTCTAAGATTTTTCTGATTCTTATCCAGTCAAAGTTAATCCAGGACCTTCTCTGGTTCAGTCAGATCGACGCTAAGATCTCCCTGATTCTTATTCCAGTTGAAGTATCCCAAGACTTTCGTCTGGTTCAGTTAAATCGATTCTAAGATTTTTCTGATTGTTATCCAGTCAAATTTAATCCAAGACCTTCTATGGTTCAGTCAGATCGACGATAAGATCTCCCTGATTCTTATTCCAGTTGAAGATATTCTAAGACTTTCGTCTAGTTCAGTTAAATCGATTCTAAGATTTTTCTGATTCTTATCCAGTCAAAGTTAATCCAAGACCTTCTCTGGTTCAGTTAGATCGACGCTAAGATCTCCCTGATTCTTATTCCAATTGAAGATATTCCAAGACTTTCGTCTGGTTCAGTTAAATTGATTCTAAGATTTTTCTGATTCTTATCCAGTCAAAGTTAATCCAAGACCTTCTCTGGTTCAGTCTGATCGACGCTAAGATCTCCCTGATTCTTATTCTAGTTGAAGTATTCCAAGACATTCGTCTGGTTCAGTTAAATCGATTCTAAGATATTTTTCTGATTCTTATCTAGTCAAAGTTAATCCAAGACCTTCTCTGGTTCAGTCAGATCGACGCTAAGATCTCCCTGATTCTTATTCCAGTTGAAGTATCCCAAGACTTTTGTCTGGTTCAGTTAAATCGATTCTAAGATTTTTCTAATTCTTATCCAGTCAAAGTTAATCCAAGACTTTCTCTGGTTCAGTCAGATCGACGATAAGATCTCCCTGATTCTTATTCAAGTTAAAGTATCCCAAGACTTTCGTCTAGTTCTGTTAAATCGGTTCTAAGATTTTTCTGATTCTTATCCAGTCAAATTTAATCCAAGACCTTCTCTGGTTCAGTCAGATTGACGCTAAGATCTCCCTGATTCTTATTCCAGTTGAAGATATTCCAATACTTTCGTCTGGTTCAGTTAAATCGATTCTAAGATTTTTTTGATTCTTATCCAGTCATAGTTAATCCAAAACCTTCTCTAGTTCAGTCAGATCGACACTAAGATCTCCCTAATTCTTATTCGATTTGAAGATATTCCAAAACTTTGGTCTGATTCAGTTAAATCGATTCTAAATTTTTTCTAATTCTTATCCAGTCAAAGTTAATCCAAGACCTTCTCTGGTTCTGTCAGATCGACGCTAAGATCTCCCTGATTCTTATTCCAGTTGAAGTATCCCAAGACTTTCTTCTGGTTCAGTTAAATCGATTCTAAGATTTTTCTGATTCTTATCCAGTCAAAGTTAATCCAAGACCTTCTCTGGTTCAGTCAGATCGACGCTAAGATCTCCCTGATTCTTATTCCAGTTGAAGATATTCCAAGACTTTCGTCTGGTTCAGTTAAATCGATTCTAGGATTTTTCTGATTCTTATCCAGTCAAAGTTAATCCAAGACCTTCTCTGGTTCAGTCAGATCGACGCTAAGATCTCCATGATTCTTATTCTAGTTGAAGATATTCCAAGACTTTCGACTGGTTCAGTTAAATCGATTCTAAGATTTTTCTGATTCTTATCCAGTCAAAGTTAATCCAAGACCTTCTCTGGTTCAGTCAGATCCACGCTAAGATCTCCCTGATTCTTATTCCAGTTGAAGAAATTCCAAGACTTTCATCTGGTTCAGTTAAATCGATTCTAAGATTTTTCTGATTCTTATCCAGTCAAAGTTAATCCAAGACCTTCTCTGCTTCAGTCATATCGGCGCTAAAATCTCCCTGATTCTTATTCCAGTTGAAGTATCCCAAGATTTCGTCTGGTTCAGTTAAATCAATTCTAAGATTTTTCTGATTTTTATCCAGTTAAAGTTAATCCAAGACCTTCGCTGGTTCAGTCAGATCGACGCTAAGATCTCCCTGATTCTTATTCCAGTTGAAGAAATTCCAAAACTTTGGTCTGGTTCAGTTAAATCGATTCTAAGATTTTTCTGATTCTTATCCAGTCAAAGTTAATCCAAGACCTTCTCTGGTTCAGTTAAATTGATTCTATTTTTCTGATTCTTATCCAGTCAAAGTTAATCCAAGACTTTCTCTGGTTCCGTCAGATCGACGCTAAGATCTCCCTGATTCTTATTCCAGTTGAAGTATCCCAAGACTTTCGTCTGGTTCAGTTAAATCGATTCTAAGATTTTTCTGATTCTTATCCAGTCAAAGTTAATCCAAGACCTTCTCTGGTTCAAACAGATCGACGCTAATATCTTCCTGATTCTTATTTTAGTTGAAGATATTCCAAGACTTTCGTCTGGTTCAGTTAAATCGATTCTAAGATTTTTCTGATTCTTATCCAGTCAAAGTTAATCCAAGACCTTCTCTGGTTCAGTCAGATCGATTCTAAGATCTCCCTGATTCTTATTCCAGTTGAAGCATTCCAAGACTTTCATCTGGTTCAGTTAAATCGATTCTAAGATTTTTCTGATTCTTATCCAGTCAAAGTTAATCCAAGACCTTCTCTGGTTCAGTCAGATCGATTCTAAGATCTCCCTGATTCTTATTCCAGTTGAAGCATTCCAAGACTTTCATCTGGTTCAGTTAAATCGGTTCTAAGATTTTTCTGATTCTTATCCAGTCAAAGTTAATCCAAGACCTTCTCTGGTTCAGTCAGATCGACGCTAAGATCTCCCTGATTCTTATTCCAGTTGAAGTATCCCAAGACTTTCGTCTGGTTCAGTTAAATCGATTCTAAGATTTTTCTGATTCTTATCCAGTCAAAGTTAATCCAAGACCTTCTCTGGTTCAAACAGATCGACGCTAATATCTTCCTGATTCTTATTTCAGTTGAAGATATTCCAAGACTTTCGTCTGGTTCAGTTAAATCGATTCTAAGATTTTTCTGATTCTTATCCAGTCAAAGTTAATCCAAGACCTTCTCTGGTTCAGTCAGATCGATTCTAAGATCTCCCTGATTCTTATTCCAGTTGAAGCATTCCAAGACTTTCATCTGGTTCAGTTAAATCGATTCTAAGATTTTTCTGATTCTTATCCAGTCAAAGTTAATCCAAGACCTTCTCTGGTTCAGTCAGATCGACGCTAAGATCTCCCTGATTCTTATTCCAGTTGAAGTATCCCAAGACTTTCGTCTGGTTTAGTTAAATCGGTTCTAAGATTTTTCTGATTGTTATCCAGTCAAATTTAATCCAAGACCTTCTCTAGTTCAGTCAGATCGATGATAAGATCTCCCTGATTCTTATTCCAGTTGAAGATATTCTAAGACTTTCGTCTAGTTCAGTTAAATCGATTCTAAGATTTTTCTGATTCTTATCCAGTCAAAGTTAATCCAAGACCTTCTCTGGTTCAGTTAGATCGACGCTAAGATCTCCCTGATTCTTATTCCAATTGAAGATATTCCAAGACTTTCGTCTGGTTCAGTTAAATTGATTCTAAGATTTTTCTGATTCTTATCCAGTCAAAGTTAATCCAAGACCTTCTCTGGTTCAGTCTGATCGACGCTAAGATCTCCCTGATTCTTATTCTAGTTGAAGTATTCCAAGACATTCGTCTGGTTCAGTTAAATCGATTCTAAGATTTTTTTCTGATTCTTATCTAGTCAAAGTTAATCCAAGACCTTCTCTGGTTCAGTCAGATCGACGCTAAGATCTCCCTGATTCTTATTCCAGTTGAAGTATCCCAAGACTTTTGTCTGGTTCAGTTAAATCGATTCTAAGATTTTTCTAATTCTTATCCAGTCAAAGTTAATCCAAGACCTTCTCTGGTTCAGTCAGATCGACGATAAGATCTCCCTGATTCTTATTCCAGTTAAAGTATTCCAAGACTTTCGTCTAGTTCTGTTAAATCGGTTCTATGATTTTTCTGATTCTTATCCAGTCAAATTTAATCCAAGACCTTCTCTGGTTCAGTCAGATCGACGCTAAGATCTCCTTGATTCTTATTCCAGTTGAAGATATTCCAAGACTTTCGTCTGGTTCAGTTAAATCGATTCTAAGATTTTTCTGATTCTTATCCAGTCAAAGTTAATCCAAAACCTTCTCTAGTTCAGTCAGATCGACATTAAGATCTCCCTAATTCTTATTCGATTTGAAGATATTCCAAAACTTTGGTCTGGTTCAGCTAAATCGATTCTAAAATTTTTCTAATTCTTATCCAGTCAAAGTTAATCCAAGACCTTCTCTGGTTCAGTCAGATCGACGCTAAGATCTCCCTGATTCTTATTCCAGTTGAAGTATCCCAAGACTTTCGTCTGGTTCAGTTAAATCGATTCTAAGATTTTTCTGATTCTTATCCAGTCAAAGTTAATCCAAGACCTTCTCTGGTTCAGTCAGATCGACGCTAAGATCTCCCTGATTCTTATTCCAGTTGAAGATATTCCAAGACTTTCGTCTGGTTCAGCTAAATCGATTCTAGGATTTTTCTGATTCTTATCCAGTCAAAGTTAATCCAAGACCTTCTCTGGTTCAGTCAGATCGACGCTAAGATCTCCATGATTCTTATTCTAGTTGAAGATATTCCAAGACTTTCGACTGGTTCAGTTAAATCGATTCTAAGATTTTTCTGATTCTTATCCAGTCAAAGTTAATCCAAGACCTTCTCTGGTTCAGTCAGATCCACGCTAAGATCTCCCTGATTCTTATTCCAGTTGAAGAAATTCCAAGACTTTCATCTGGTTCAGTTAAATCGATTCTAAGATTTTTCTGATTCTTATCCAGTCAAAATTAATCCAAGACCTTCTCTGGTTCAGTCAGATCGATGCTAAGATCTCCCTGATTCTTATTTCAATTGAAGATATTTCAAGACTTTCGTCTGGTTCAGTTAAATCGGTTCTAAGATTTTTATGATTCTTATCCAATCAAGGTTAATCCAAGACCTTCTCTGGTTCAGTCAGATTGACGCTAAGATCTCCCTGATTCTTATTCCAGTTGAAGTATCCTAAGACTTTAGTCTGGTTCAGTTAAATCAAATCTAATATTTTTCTGATTCTTATCCTGTCAAAGTTAATCCAAGACCTTCTGTGGTTCAATCAGATCGATGCTAAGATCTCCCTCATTCTTATTCCAGTTGAAGATATTCCAAGACTTTGGTCTGGTTCAGTTAAATCGATTCTAAGATTTTTCTGATTCTTATCCAAACAAAGTTAATCCAAGATCTTCTCTGGTTCAGTCAGATCGACGCTAAGATCTCCCTGATTCTTATCCCAGTTGAAGTATCCCATGACTTTCGTCTGGTTCAGTTAAATCGATTCTAAGATTTTTCCGATTCTTATCTAGTCAATGTTAATCCAAGACCTTCTCTGGTTCAGTCAGATCGACGCTAAGATCTCCCTGATTCTTATTCAGGTTGAAGTATCCCAAGACTTTCGTCTGGTTCTGTTAAATCGGTTCTAAGATTTTTCTGATTCTTATCCAGTTAACTTTAATCCAAGACCTTTTCTAGTTCAGTCAGATCGACGCTAAGATCTCCCTGATTCTTATTCTAGTTAAAGATATTCCAATACTTTTGCCTGGCTCAGTTCAATCGATTCTAAGATTTTTTTAATTCTTATCCAGTCAAAGTTAATCCAAGACCTTCTCTGGTTCAGTCAGATCGACGCTAAGATCTCCCTGATTCTTATTCCAATTGAAGATATTCCAAGACTTTCGTCTTGTTTAGTTAAATCGATTCTAAGATTTTTCTGATTCTTATCCAGTCAATGTTAATCCAAGACCTTCTCTGGTTCAGTCAGATCGATGCTAATATCTCCCTAATTCTTTTTCCAGTTTAAGATATTCCAAGACATTCGTCTGGTTCCGTTAAATCGATTCTAAGATTTTTCTGATTCTTATCCAGTCAAAGTGAATCCAAGACCTTCTTTGGTTCAGTCAGATCGACGCTAAGATCTCCCTGATTCTTATTCCAGTTGAAGATGTTCCAAGACTTTCGTCAGGTTCAGTTAATCGATTCTAAGATTTTTCTGATTCTTATCCAATCAAAGTTAATCCAAGACCTTCTCTGGTTCAGTCAGATCGACGCTAAGATCTCCATGATTCTTATTTCAGTTGAAGATATTTCAAGACTTTTTTCTGGTTCAGTTAAATCGATTCTAAGATTTTTTTGATTCTTATCCAGTCAAAGTTAATCAAAGATCTTCTCTGGTTCAGTCAGATCGACGCTAAAATCTCCCTGATTCTTATTCCAGTTGAAGATATTCCAAAACTTTGGTCTGGTTAAGTTAAATCGATTCTAAGATTTTTCTGATTCTTATCCAGTCAAAGTTAATCCAAGACCTTCTCTGGTTCAGTTAGATCAACACTATGATCTCCCTGATTCTTATCCAGTCAAAGTTAATCCAAGACCTTCTCTGGTTCAGTCAGATCGACGCTATGATCTCCCTGATTCTTATTCCAGTTGAAGTATCCCAAGACTTTCTTCTGGTTCAGTTAAATCGATTCTAAGATTTTTCCGATTCTTATCCAGTCAAAGTTAATCCAAGACCTTCTCTGTTTCAGTCAGATCGACGCTAAGATCTCCCTGATTCTTATTCAAGTTGAAGATATTCCAAGACTTTCGTTTGGTTCAGTTAAATAGATTCTAAGATTTTTCTGATTCTTATCCAGTCAAAGTTAATCCAAGACCTTCTCTGGTTCAGTCAGATCGACGCTAAGATCTCCCTGATTCTTATTCCAGTTGAAGATATTCCAAGACTTTCGTCTAGGTCAGTTAAATATATTCTAAGATTTTTCTGATTCTTATCTAGTCAAAGTTAATCCAAGACCTTTTCTGGTTCAGTCAGATCGGCGCTAAAATCTCCCTGATTCTTATTCCAGTTGAAGATATTCCAAGATTTTCGTCTAGTTCAGTTAAATTGTTTCTAAGATTTTTCTGATTCTTATCCAGTCAAAGTTAATCCAAGACCTTCTCTGGTTCAGTCAGATCGACGCTAAGATCTCCCTGATTCTTATTCTAGTTGATGTATCCCAAGACTTTCGTCTGGTTCAGTTAAATCGATTCTAAGATTTTTCTTATTCTTATCCAGTCAAAGTTAATCCAAGACCTTCTCTGGTTCAGTCAGATCGACGCTAAGATCTTCCTGATTCTTATTCCAGTTGAAGATATTCCAAGACTTTCTTTTGGTTCAGTTAAATCGATTGTAAGATTTTTCTGATTCTCATCAAGTCAAAGTTAATTCTAGACCTTCTCTGGCTCAGTCAGATCGACGCTAAGATCTCCCTGATTCTTATTCCAATTGAAGATATTCCAAGACTTTCGTCTGGTTCAGTTAAATTGATTCTAAGATTTTTCTGATTCTTATCCAGTCAAATTTAATCCAAGACCTTCTCTGGTTCAGTATGATCGACGCTAAGATCTCCCTGATTCTTATTCTAGTTGAAGTATTCTTAGACTTTCGTCTGGTTCAGTTAAATCGATTCTAAGATTTTTTTCTGATTCTTATCTAGTCAAAGTTAATCCAAGACCTTCTCTGGTTCAGTCAGATCGAGGCTAAGATCTCCCTGATTCTTATTACAGTTAAAGTATCCCAAGACTTTCGTCTAGTTCTGTTAAATCGGTTCTAAGATTTTTCTGATTCTTATCCAGTCAAATTTAATCCAAGACCTTCTCTGGTTCAGTCAGATCGACGCTAAGATCTCCCAGATTCTTATTCCAGTTGAAGTATTCCAAGACTTTCGTCTGGTTCAGTTAAATCGATTCTAAGATTTTTCTGATTCTTATCCAGTCAAAGTTAATCCAAGACCTTCTCTGGTTCAAACAGATCGACGCTAATATCTTCCTGATTCTTATTTCAGTTGAAGATATTCCAAGACTTTCGTCTGGTTCAGTTAAATCGATTCTAAGATTTTTCTGATTCTTATCCAGTCAAAGTTAATCCAAGACCTTCTCTGGTTCAGTCAGATCGACGCTAAGATTTCCCTGATTCTTATTCCAGTTGAAGTATCCCAAGACTTTCGTCTTGTTCAGTTAAATCGATTCTAAGATTTTTCTGATTCTTATCCAGTCAAAGTTAATCCAAGACCTTCTCTGGTTCAGTCAGATCGACGCTAAGATCTCCCTGATTCTTATTCCAGTTGAAGATATTCCAAGACTTTCGTCTGGTTCAGTTAAATCGATTCTAGGATTTTTCTGATTCTTATCCAGTCAAAGTTAATCCAAGACCTTCTCTGGTTCAGTCAGATCGACCCTAAGATCTCCCTGATTCTTATTCTAGTTGAAGATATTCCAAGACTTTCGACTGGTTCAGTTAAATCGATTCTAAGATTTTTCTGATTCTTATCCAGTCAAAGTTAATCCAAGACCTTCTCTGGTTCAGTCAGATCCACGCTAAGATCTCCCTGATTCTTATTCCAGTTGAAGATGTTCCAAGACATTCGTCTGGTTCAGTTAAATCGATTCTAAGATTTTTCTGATTCTTATCCAGTCAAAGTTAATCCAAGACCTTCTCTGGTTCAGTCAGATCGATGCTAAGATCTCCCTGATTCTTATTTCAATTGAAGATATTTCAAGACTTTCGTCTGGTTCAGTTAAATCGGTTTTAAGATTTTTATGATTCTTATCCAATCAAAGTTAATCCAATACCTTCTCTGGTTCAGTCAGATCGACGCTAAGATCTCCCTGATTCTTATTCCAGTTGAAGTATCCTAAGACTTTAGTCTGGTTCAGTTAAATCAAATCTAAGATTTTTCTGATTCTTATCCAGTCAAAGTTAATCCAAGACATTCTGTGGTTCAATCAGATCGATGCTAAGATCTCCCTCATTCTTATTCCAGTTGAAGATATTCCAAGACTTTGGTCTGGTTCAGTTAAATCGATTCTAAGATTTTTCTGATTCTTATCCAAACAAAGTTAATCCAAGACCTTCTCTGGTTCAGTCAGATCGACGCTAAGATCTCCCTGATTCTTATTCCAGTTGAAGATATTCCAAGACTTTCGTCTGGTTCAGCTAAATCGATTCTAGGATTTTTCTGATTCTTATCCAGTCAAAGTTAATCCAAGACCTTCTCTTGTTCAGTCAGATCGACGCTAAGATCTCCATGATTCTTATTCTAGTTGAAGATATTCCAAGACTTTCGACTGGTTCAGTTAAATCGATTCTAAGATTTTTCTGATTCTTATCCAGTCAAAGTTAATCCAAGACCTTCTCTGGTTCAGTCAGATCCACGCTAAGATCTCCCTGATTCTTATTCCAGTTGAAGAAATTCCAAGACTTTCATCTGGTTCAGTTAAATCGATTCTAAGATTTTTCTGATTCTTATCCAGTCAAAATTAATCCAAGACCTTCTCTGGTTCAGTCAGATCGATGCTAAGATCTCCCTGATTCTTATTTCAATTGAAGATATTTCAAGACTTTCGTCTGGTTCAGTTAAATCGGTTCTAAGATTTTTATGATTCTTATCCAATCAAGGTTAATCCAAGACCTTCTCTGGTTCAGTCAGATTGACGCTAAGATCTCCCTGATTCTTATTCCAGTTGAAGTATCCTAAGACTTTAGTCTGGTTCAGTTAAATCAAATCTAATATTTTTCAGATTCTTATCCTGTCAAAGTTAATCCAAGACCTTTTGTGGTTCAATCAGATCGATGCTAAGATCTCCCTCATTCTTATTCCAGTTGAAGATATTCCAAGGCTTTGGTCTGGTTCAGTTAAATCGATTCTAAGATTTTTCTGATTCTTATCCAAACAAAGTTAATCCAAGATCTTCTCTGGTTCAGTCAGATCGACGCTAAGATCTCCCTGATTCTTATCCCAGTTGAAGTATCCCATGACTTTCATCTGGTTCAGTTAAATCGATTCTAAGATTTTTCCGATTCTTATCTAGTCAATGTTAATCCAAGACCTTCTCTGGTTCAGTCAGATTGACGCTAAGATCTCCCTGATTCTTATTCAGGTTGAAGTATCCCAAGACTTTCGTCTGGTTCTGTTAAATCGGTTCTAAGATTTTTCTGATTCTTATCCAGTTAAATTTAATCCAAGACCTTTTCTAGTTCAGTCAGATCGACGCTAAGATCTCCCTGATTCTTATTCTAGTTAAAGATATTCCAATACTTTTGCCTGGCTCAATTCAATCGATTCTAAGATTTTTTTAATTCTTATCCAGTCAAAGTTAATCCAAGACCTTCTCTGGTTCAGTCAGATCGACGCTAAGATCTCCCTGATTCTTATTCCAATTGAAGATATTCCAAGACTTTCGTCTTGTTTAGTTAAATCGATTCTAAGATTTTTCTGATTCTTATCCAGTCAATGTTAATCCAAGACCTTCTCTGGTTCAGTCAGATCGATGCTAATATCTCCCTAATTCTTTTTCCAGTTTAAGATATTCCAAGACATTCGTCTGGTTCAGTTAAATCGATTCTAATATTTTTCTGATTCTTATCCAGTCAAAGTTAATCCCAGACCTTCTCTGGTTCAGTCAGATCGACGCTAAGATCTCCCTGATTCTTATTCCAGTTGAAGATGTTCCAAGACTTTCGTCAGGTTCAGTTAATCGATTCTAAGATTTTTCTGATTCTTATCCAGTCAAAGTTAATCCAAGACCTTCTCTGGTTCAGTCAGATCGACGGTAAGATCTCCATGATTCTTATTTCAGTTGAAGATATTTCAAGACTTTTGTCTGGTTCAGTTAAATCGATTCTAAGATTTTTCTGATTCTTATCCAGTCAAAGTTAATCAAAGACCTTCTCTGGTTCAGTCAGATCGACGCTAAAATCTCCCTGATTCTTATTCCAGTTGAAGATATTCCAAAACTTTGGTCTGGTTAAGTTAAATCGATTCTAAGATTTTTCTGATTCTTATCCAGTCAAAGTTAATCCAAGACCTTCTCTGGTTCAGTCAGATCAACACTATGATCTCCCTGATTCTTATCCAGTCAAAGTTAATCCAAGACCTTCTCTGGTTCAGTCAGATCGACGCTATGATCTCCCTGATTCTTATTCCAGTTGAAGTATCCCAAGACTTTCTTGTGGTTCAGTTAAATCGATTCTAAGATTTTTCTGATTCTTATCCAGTCAAAGTTAATCCAAGACCTTCTCGGTTTCAGTCAGATCGACGCTAAGATCTCCCTGATTCTTATTCAAGTTGAAGATATTCCAAGACTTTCGTTTGGTTCAGTTAAATAGATTCTAAGATTTTTCTGATTCTTATCCAGTCAAAGTTAATCCAAGACCTTCTCTGGTTCAATCAGATCGACGCTAAGATCTCCCTGATTCTTATTCCAGTTGAAGATATTCCAAGACTTTCGTCTAGGTCAGTTAAATAGATTCTAAGATTTTTCTTATTCTTATCTAGTCAAAGTTAATCCAAGACCTTTTCTGGTTCAGTCAGATCGGCGCTAAAATCTCCCTGATTCTTATTCCAGTTGAAGATATTCCAAGATTTTCGTCTGGTTCAGTTAAATCGTTTCTAAGATTTTTCTGATTCTTATCCAGTCAAAGTTAATCCAATACCTTCTCTGGTTCAGTCAGATCGACGCTAAGATCTCCCTGATACTTATTCTAGTTGATGTATCCCAAGACTTTCGTCTGGTTCAGTTAAATCGATTCTAAGATTTTTCTTATTCTTATCCAGTCAAAGTTAATCCAAGACCTTCTCTGGTTCAGTCAGATCGACGCTAAGATCTTCCTGATTCTTATTCCAGTTGAAGATATTCCAAGACTTTCTTTTGGTTCAGTTAAATCGATTGTAAGATTTTTCTGATTCTCATCAAGTCAAAGTTAATTCTAGACCTTCTCTGGCTCAGTCAGATCGACGCTAAGATCTCCCTGATTCTTATTCCAATTGAAGATATTCCAAGACTTTCGTCTGGTTCAGTTAAATTGATTCTAAGATTTTTCTGATTCTTATCCAGTCAAAGTTAATCCAAGACCTTCTCTGGTTCAGTATGATCGACGCTAAGATCTCCCTGATTCTTATTCTAGTTGAAGTATTCCAAGACTTTCGTCTGGTTCAGTTAAATCGATTCTAAGATTTTTTTCTGATTCTTATCTAGTCAAAGTTAATCCAAGACCTTCTCTGGTTCAGTCAGATCGAGGCTAAGATCTCCCTGATTCTTATTCCAGTTGAAGTATCCCAAGACTTTTGTCTGGTTCAGTTAAATCGATTCTAAGATTTTTCTAATTCTTATCCAGTCAAAGTTAATCCAAGACCTTCTCTGGTTCAGTCAGATTGACGCTAAGATCTCCCTGATTCTTATTACAGTTAAAGTATCCCAAGACTTTCGTCTAGTTCTGTTAAATCGGTTCTAAGATTTTTCTGATTCTTATCCAGTCAAATTTAATCCAAGACCTTCTCTGGTTCAGTCAGATCGACGCTAAGATCTCCCTGATTCTTATTCCAGTTGAAGATATTCCAAGACTTTCGTCTGGTTCAGTTAAATCGATTCTAAGATTTTTCTGATTCTTATCCAGTCAAAGTTAATCCAAAACCTTCTCTAGTTCATTCAGATCGACACTAAGATCTCCCTAATTCTTATTCGAGTTGAAGATATTCCAAAACTTTGGTCTGGTTCAATTAAATCGATTCTAAGATTTTTCTGATTCTTATCCAGTCAAAGTTAATCCAAGACCTTCTCTGGTTCAGTCAGATCGACGCTAAGATCTCCCTGATTCTTATTCCAGTTGAAGTATCCCAAGACTTTCGTCTTGTTCAGTTAAATCGATTCTAAGATTTTTCTGATTCTTATCCAGTCAAAGTTAATCCAAGACCTTCTCTGGTTCAGTATGATCGACGCTAAGATCTCCCTGATTCTTATTCTAGTTGAAGTATTCCAAGACTTTCGTCTGGTTCAGTTAAATCGATTCTAAGATTTTTTTCTGATTCTTATCTAGTCAAAGTTAATCCAAGACCTTCTCTGGTTCAGTCAGATCGAGGCTAAGATCTCCCTGATTCTTATTCCAGTTGAAGTATCCCAAGACTTTTGTCTGGTTCAGTTAAATCGATTCTAAGATTTTTCTAATTCTTATCCAGTCAAAGTTAATCCAATACCTTCTCTGGTTCAGTCAGATTGACGCTAAGATCTCCCTGATTCTTATTACAGTTAAAGTATCCCAAGACTTTCGTCTAGTTCTGTTAAATCGGTTCTAAGATTTTTCTGATTCTTATCCAGTCAAATTTAATCCAAGACCTTCTCTGGTTCAGTCAGATCGACGCTAAGATCTCCCTGATTCTTATTCCAGTTGAAGATATTCCAAGACTTTCGTCTGGTTCAGTTAAATCGATTCTAAGATTTTTCTGATTCTTATCCAGTCAAAGTTAATCCAAAACCTTCTCTAGTTCATTCAGATCGACACTAAGATCTCCCTAATTCTTATTCGAGTTGAAGATATTCCAAAACTTTGGTCTGGTTCAATTAAATCGATTCTAAGATTTTTCTGATTCTTATCCAGTCAAAGTTAATCCAAGACCTTCTCTGGTTCAGTCAGATCGACGCTAAGATCTCCCTGATTCTTATTCCAGTTGAAGTATCCCAAGACTTTCGTCTTGTTCAGTTAAATCGATTCTAAGATTTTTCTGATTCTTATCCAGTCAAAGTTAATCCAAGACCTTCTCTGGTTCAGTCAGATCGACGCTAAGATCTCCCTGATTCTTATTCCAGTTGAAGATATTCCAAGACTTTCGTCTGGTTCAGTTAAATCGATTCTAGGATTTTTCTGATTCTTATCCAGTCAAAGTTAATCCAAGACCTTCTCTGGTTCAGTCAGATCGACGCTAAGATCTCCCTGATTCTTATTCTAGTTGAAGATATTCCAAGACTTTCGACTGGTTCAGTTAAATCGATTCTAAGATTTTTCTGATTCTTATCCAGTCAAAGTTAATCCAAGACCTTCTCTGGTTCAGTCAGATCCACGCTAAGATCTCCCTGATTCTTATTCCAGTTGAAGATGTTCCAAGACATTCGTCTGGTTCAGTTAAATCGATTCTAAGATTTTTCTGATTCTTATCCAGTCAAAGTTAATCCAAGACCTTCTCTGGTTCAGTCAGATCGATGCTAAGATCTCCCTGATTCTTATTTCAATTGAAGATATTTCAAGACTTTCGTCTGGTTCAGTTAAATCGGTTCTAAGATTTTTATGATTCTTATCCAATCAAAGTTAATCCAATACCTTCTCTGGTTCAGTCAGATCGACGCTAAGATCTCCCTGATTCTTATTCCAGTTGAAGTATCCTAAGACTTTAGTCTGGTTCAGTTAAATCAAATCTAAGATTTTTCTGATTCTTATCCAGTCAAAGTTAATCCAAGACCTTCTGTGGTTCAATCAGATCGATGCTAAGATCTCCCTCATTCTTATTCCAGTTGAAGATATTCCAAGACTTTGGTCTGGTTCAGTTAAATCGATTCTAAGATTTTTCTGATTCTTATCCAAACAATGTTAATCCAAGACCTTCTCTGGTTCAGTCAGATCGACGCTAAGATCTCCCTGATTCTTATCCCAGTTGAAGATATTCCAAGACTTTTGTCTGGTTCAGTTCAATCGATTCTAAGATTTTTCTAATTCTTATCCAGTCAAAGTTAATCCAAGACCTTCTCTGGTTCAGTCAGATCGACGCTAAGATGTCCCTGATTCTTATTCCAGTTGAAGATATTCCAAGACTTTCGTCTTGTTTAGTTAAATCGATTCTAAGATTTTTCTGATTCTTATCCAGTCAAAGTTAATCCAAGACCTTCTCTAGTTCAGTCAGATCGATGCTAAGATGTCCCTAATTCTTATTCCAGTTTAAGATATTCCAAGACATTCGTCTGGTTCAGTTAAATCGATTCTAAGATTTTTCTGATTCTTATCCAGTCAAAGTTAATCCAAGACCTTCTCTGGTTCAGTCAGATCAACACTATGATCTCCATGATTCTTATTTCAGTTGAAGATATTTCAAGACTTTTGTCTGGTTCAGTTAAATCGATTCTAAGATTTTTCTGATTCTTATCCAGTCAAAGTTAATCAAAGTCCTTCTCTGGTTCAGTCAGATCGACGCTAAGATCTCCCTGATTCTTATTCCAGTTGAAGTATCCCAAGATTTCGTCTGGTTCAGTTAAATCGATTCTAAGATTTTTCTGATTCTTATCCAGTCAAAGTTAATCCAAGACCTTCTCTGGTTCAGTCAGATCGACGCTAAGATCTCCCTGATTCTTATTCCAGTTGAAGATATTCCAAAACTTTGGTCTGGTTAAGTTAAATCGATTCTAAGATTTTTCTGATTCTTATCCAATCAAAGTTAATCCAAGACCTTCTCTGGTTCAGTCAGATCGACGCTAAGATCTCCCTGATTCTTATTCCAGTTGAAGATATTCCAAGACTTTCGTCTAGGTCAGTTAAATAGATTCAAAGATTTTTCTGATTCTTATCTAGTCAAAATTAACCCAAGACCTTTTCTGGTTCAGTCAGATCGGCGCTAAGATCTCCCTAATTCTTATTCCAGTTGAAGATATTCCAAGACATTCGTCTGGTTAAGTTAAATCGTTTCTAAGAGTTTTCTGATTCTTATCCAGTCAAAGTTAATCCAAGACCTTCTCTGGTTCAGTCAGATCGACGCTAAGATCTCCCTGATTCTTATTTCAGTTGAAGATATTTCAAGACTTTCGTCTGGTTCAGTTAAATCGGTTCTAAGATTTTTCTGATTCTTATCCAGTCAAATTTAATCCAAGACATTCTCTGGTTCAGTCAGATCGACGCTAAGATCTCCCTGATTCTTATTCCAGTTGAAGATATTCCAAGACTTTCGTCTGGTTCAGTTAAATCGATTATAAGATTTTTCTGATTCTTATCCAGTCAAAGTTAATCCAAAACCTTCTCTAGTTCAGTCAGATCGACACTAAGATCTCCCTAATTCTTATTCGAGTTGAAGATATTCCAAAACTTTGGTCTGGTTCACTTAAATCGATTCTAACATTTTTCTGATTCTTATCCAGTCAAAGTTAATCCAAGACCTTCTCTGGTTCAGTCAGATCGACGCTAAGATCTCCCTGATTCTTATTCCAGTTGAAGTATCCCAAGACTTTCGTCTGGTTCAGTTAAATCGATTCTAAGATTTTTCTGATTCTTATCCAGTCAAAGTTAATCCAAGACCTTCTCTGGTTCAGTCAGATCCACGCTAAGATCTCCCTGATTCTTATTCCAGTTGAAGATGTTCCAAGACATTCGTCTGGTTTAGTTTAATCGATTCTAAGATTTTTCTGATTCTTATCCAGTCAAAGTTAATCCAAGACCTTCTCTGGTTCAGTCAGATCGATGCTAAGATCTCCCTGATTCTTATTTCAATTGAAGATATTTCAAGACTTTCGTCTGGTTCAGTTAAATCGGTTCTAAGATTTTTATGATTCTTATCCAATCAAAGTTAATCCAAGTCCTTCTCTGGTTCAGTCAGATCGACGCTAAGATCTCCCTGATTCTTATTCCAGTTGAAGTATCCTAAGACTTTAGTCTGGTTCAGTTAAATCAAATCTAAGATTTTTCTGATTCTTATCCAGTCAAAGTTAATCCAAGACCTTCTGTGGTTCAATCAGATCGATGCTAAGATCTCGTTCATTCTTATTCCAGTTGAAGATATTCCAAGACTTTGGTCTGGTTCAGTTAAATCGATTCTAAGATTTTTTTGATTCTTATCCAAACAAAGTTAATCCAAGACCTTCTCTAGTTCAGTCAGATCGACGCTAAGATCTTCCTGATTCTTATCCCAGTTGAAGTATCCCAAGACTTTCGTCTGGTTCTGTTAAATCGGTTCTAAGATTTTTCTGATTCTTATCCAGTTAAATTTAATCCAAGACCTTCTCTAGTTCAGTCAGATCGACGCTAAGATCTCCCTGATTCTTATTCTAGTTAAAGATATTCCAAGACTTTTGTCTGGTTCAGTTCAATCGATTCTAAGATTTTTCTAATTCTTATCCAGTCAAAGTTAATCCAAGACCTTCTCTGGTTCAGTCAGATCGACGCTAAGATGTCCCTGATTCTTATTCCAGTTGAAGATATTCCAAGACTTTCGTCTTGTTTAGTTAAATCGATTCTAAGATTTTTCTGATTCTTATCCAGTCAAAGTTAATCCAAGACCTTCTCTAGTTCAGTCAGATCGATGCTAAGATGTCCCTAATTCTTATTCCAGTTTAAGATATTCCAAGACATTCGTCTGGTTCAGTTAAATCGATTCTAAGATTTTTCTGATTCTTATCCAGTCAAAGTTAATCCAAGACCTTCTCTGGTTCAGTCAGATCGACGCTAAGATCTCCCTGATTCTTATTCCAGTTGAAGATGATCCAAGACTTTCGTCAGGTTCAGTTAATCGATTCTAAGATTTTTCTGATTCTTATCCAGTCAAAGTTAATCCAAGACCTTCTCTGGTTCAGTCAGATCAACACTATGATCTCCATGATTCTTATTTCAGTTGAAGATATTTCAAGACTTTTGTCTGGTTCAGTTAAATCGATTCTAAGATTTTTCTGATTCTTATCCAGTCAAAGTTAATCAAAGACCTTCTCTGGTTCAGTTAGATCGACGCTAAGATCTCCCTGATTCTTATTCCAGTTGAAGTATCCCAAGATTTCGTCTGGTTCAGTTAAATCGATTCTAAGATTTTTCTGATTCTTATCCAGTCAAAGTTAATCCAAGACCTTCTCTGGTTCAGTCAGATCGACGCTAAGATCTCCCTGATTCTTATTCCAGTTGAAGATATTCCAAAACTTTGGTCTGGTTATGTTAAATCGATTCTAAGATTTTTCTGATTCTTATCCAATCAAAGTTAATCCAAGACCTTCTCTGGTTCAGTCAGATCGACGCTAAGATCTCCCTGATTCTTATTCCAGTTGAAGATATTCCAAGACTTTCGTCTGGGTCAGTTAAATAGATTCTAAGATTTTTCTGATTCTTATCTAGTCAAAATTAACCCAAGACCTTTTTTGGTTCAGTCAGATCGGCGCTAAGATCTCCCTGATTCTTATTCCAGTTTAAGATATTCCAAGACTTTCGCCTGGTTCAGTTAAATCGTTTCTAAGATTTTTCTGATTCTTATCCAGTCAAAGTTAATCCAAGACCTTCTCTGGTTCAGTCAGATCGACGCTAAGATCTCCCTGATTCTTATTTCAGTTGAAGATATTTCAAGACTTTCGTCTGGTTCAGTTAAATCGGTTCTAAGATTTTTCTGATTCTTATCTAGTCAAATTTAATCCAAGACCTTCTTTGGTTCAGTCAGATCGACGCTAAGATCTCCCTGATTCTTATTCCAGTTGAAGATATTCCAAGACTTTCGTCTCGTTCAGTTAAATCGATTCTAAGATTTTTCTGATTCTTATCCAGTCAAAGTTAATCCAAAACCTTCTCTAGTTCAGTCAGATCGACACTAAGATCTCCCTAATTCTTATTCGAGTTGAAGATATTCCAAAACTTTGGTCTGGTTCACTTAAATCGATTCTAACATTTTTCTGATTCTTATCCAGTCAAAGTTAATCCAAGACCTTCTCTGGTTCAGTCAGATCGACGCTAAGATCTCCCTGATTCTTATTCCAGTTGAAGTATCCCAAGACTTTCATCTGGTTCAGTTAAATCGATTCTAAGATTTTTCTGATTCTTATCCAGTCAAAGTTAATTCAAGACCTTCTCTGGTTCAGTCAGATCCACGCTAAGATCTCCCTGATTCTTATTCCAGTTGAAGATGTTCCAAGACATTCGTCTGGTTTAGTTTAATCGATTCTAAGATTTTTCTGACTCTTATCCAGTCAAAGTTAATCCAAGACCTTCTCTGGTTCAGTCAGATCGATGCTAAGATCTCCCTGATTCTTATTTCAATTGAAGATATTTCAAGACTTTCGTCTGGTTCAATTAAATCGGTTCTAAGATTTTTATGATTCTTATCCAATCAAAGTTAATCCAAGACCTTCTCTGGTTCAGTCAGATCGACACTAAGATCTCCCTGATTCTTATTCCAGTTGAAGTATCCTAAGACTTTAGTCTGGTTCAGTTAAATCAAATCTAAGATTATTCTGATTCTTATCCAGTCAAAGTTAATCCAAGACCTTCTGTGGTTCAATCAGATCGATGCTAAGATCACGTTCATTCTTATTCCAGTTGAAGATATTCCAAGACTTTGGTCTGGTTCAGTTAAATCGATTCTAAGATTTTTCTGATTCTTATCCAAACAAAGTTAATCCAAGACCTTCTCGGGTTCAGTCAGATCGACGCTAAGATCTTCCTGATTCTTATCCCAGTTGAAGTATCCCATGACTTTCGTTTGGTTCAGTTAAATCGATTCTAAGATTTTTCTGATTCTTATCTAGTCAAAGTTAATCCAAGACCTTCTCTGGTTCAGTCAGATCGACGCTAAGATCTGCCTGGTTCTTATTCCAGTTGAAGTATCCCAAGACTTTCGTCTGGTTCTGTTAAATCGGTTCTAAGATTTTTCTGATTCTTATCCAGTTAAATTTAATCCAAGACCTTCTCTAGTTCAGTCAGATCGACGCTAAGATCTCCCTGATTCTTATTCTAGTTAAAGATATTCCAAGACTTTTGTCTGGTTCAGTTCAATCGATTCTAAGATTTTTCTAATTCTTATCCAGTCAAAGTTAATCCAAGACCTTCTCTGGTTCAGTCAGATCGACGCTAAGATGTCCCTGATTCTTATTCCAGTTGAAGATATTCCAAGACTTTTGTCTTGTTTAGTTAAATCGATTCTAAGATTTTTCTGATTCTTATCCAGTCAAAGTTAATCCAAGACCTTCTCTAGTTCAGTCAAATCGATGCTAAGATGTCCCTAATTTTTATTCCAGTTTAAGATATTCCAAGACATTCGTCTGGTTCAGTTAAATCGATTCTAAGATTTTTCTGATTCTTATCCAGTCAAAGTTAATCCAAGACCTTCTCTGGTTCAGTCAGATCGACGCTAAGATCTCCCTGATTCTTATTCCAGTTGAAGATGTTCCAAGACTTTCGTCAGGTTCAGTTAATCGATTCTAAGATTTTTCTGATTCTTATCCAGTCAAAGTTAATCCAAGACCTTCTCTGGTTCAGTCAGATCAACACTATGATCTCCATGATTCTTATTTCAGTTGAAGATATTTCAAGACTTTTGTCTGGTTCAGTTAAATCGATTCTAAGATTTTTCTGATTCTTATCCAGTCAAAGTTAATCAAAGACATTCTCTGGTTCAGTTAGATCGACGCTAAGATCTCCCTGATTCTTATTCCAGTTGAAGTATCCCAAGATTTCGTCTGGTTCAGTTAAATCGATTCTAAGATTTTTCTGATTCTTATCCAGTCAAAGTTAATCCAAGACCTTCTCTGGTTCAGTCAGATCGACGCTAAGATCTCCCTGATTCTTATTCCAGTTGAAGATATTCCAAAACTTTGGTCTGGTTAAGTTAAATCGATTCTAAGATTTTTCTGATTCTTATCCAATCAAAGTTAATCCAAGACCTTCTCTGGTTCAGTCAGATCGACGCTAAGATCTCCCTGATTCTTATTCCAGTTGAAGATATTCCAAGACTTTCGTCTAGGTCAGTTAAATAGATTCTAAGATTTTTCTGATTCTTATCTAGTCAAAATTAACCCAAGACCTTTTCTGGTTCAGTCAGATCGGCGCTAAGATCTCCCTGATTCTTATTCCAGTTGAAGATATTCCAAGACTTTCGTCTGGTTCAGTTAAATCGTTTCTAAGATTTTTCTGATTCTTATCCAGTCAAAGTTAATCCAAGACCTTCTCTGGTTCAGTCATATCGACGCTAAGATCTCCCTGATTCTTATTTCAGTTGAAGATATTTCAAGAGTTTCGTCTGGTTCAGTTAAATCGGTTCTAAGATTTTTCTGATTCTTATCCAGTCAAATTTAATCCAAGACCTTCTCTGGTTCAGTCAGATCGACGCTAAGATCTCCCTGATTCTTATTCCAGTTGAAGATTTTCCAAGACTTTCGTCTCGTTCAGTTAAATCGATTCTAAGATTTTTCTGATTCTTATCCAGTCAAAGTTAATCCAAAACCTTCTCTAGTTCAGTCAGATCGACACTAAGATCTCCCTAATTCTTATTCGAGTTGAAGATATTCCAAAACTTTGGTCTGGTTCACTTAAATCGATTCTAACATTTTTCTGATTCTTATCCAGTCAAAGTTAATCTAAGACCTTCTCTGGTTCAGTCAGATCGATGCTAAGATCTCCCTGATTCTTATTCCAGTTGAAGTATCCCAAGACTTTCATCTGGTTCAGTTAAATCGATTCTAAGATTTTTCTGATTCTTATCCAGTCAAAGTTAATCCAAGACCTTCTCTGGTTCAGTCAGATCGACGCTAAGATCTCCCTGATTCTTATTCTAGTTGAAGATATTCCAAGATTTTCGACTGGTTCAGTTAAATCGATTCTAAGATTTTTCTAATTCTTATCCAGTCAAAGTTAATCCAAGACCTTCTCTGGTTCAGTCAGATCCACGCTAAGATCTCCCTGATTCTTATTCCAGTTGAAGATGTTCCAAGACATTCGTCTGGTTTAGTTTAATCGATTCTAAGATTTTTCGGACTCTTATCCAGTCAAAGTTAATCCAAGACCTTCTCTGGTTCAGTCAGATCGATGCTAAGATCTCCCTGATTCTTATTTCAATTGAAGATATTTCAAGACTTTCGTCTGGTTCAGTTAAATCGGTTCTAAGATTTTTATGATTCTTATCCAATCAAAGTTAATCCAAGACCTTCTCTGGTTCAGTCAGATCGACACTAAGATCTCCCTGATTCTTATTCCAGTTGAAGTATCCTAAGACTTTAGTCTGGTTCAGTTAAATCAAATCTAAGATTATTCTGATTCTTATCCAGTCAAAGTTAATCCAAGACCTTCTGTGGTTCAATCAGATCGATGCTAAGATCTCATTCATTCTTATTCCAGTTGAAGATATTCCAAGACTTTGGTCTGGTTCAGTTAAATCGATTCTAAGATTTTTCTGATTCTTATCCAAACAAAGTTAATCCAAGACCTTCTCGGGTTCAGTCAGATCGACGCTAAGATCTTCCTGATTCTTATCCCAGTTGAAGTATCCCATGACTTTCGTTTGGTTCAGTTAAATCGATTCTAAGATTTTTCTGATTCTTATCTAGTCAAAGTTAATCCAAGACCTTCTCTGGTTTAGTCAGATCGACGCTAAGATCTGCCTGGTTCTTATTCCAGTTGAAGTATCCCAAGACTTTCGTCTGGTTCTGTTAAATCGGTTCTAAGATTTTTCTGATTCTTATCCAGTTAAATTTAATCCAAGACCTTCTCTAGTTCAGTCAGATCGACGCTAAGATCTCCCTGATTCTTATTCTAGTTAAAGATATTCCAAGACTTTTGTCTGGTTCAGTTCAATCGATTCTAAGATTTTTCTAATTCTTATCCAGTCAAAGTTAATCTAAGACCTTCTCTGGTTCAGTCAGATCGACGCTAAGATCTCCCAGATTCTTATTCCAGTTGAAGTATCCCAAGACTTTCGTCTGGTTCAGTTAAATCGATTCTAAGATTTTTCTGATTCTTATCCAGTCAAAGTTAATCCAAGACCTTCTCTGGTTCAGTCAGATCGACGCTAAGATCTCCCTGATTCTTATTCAAGTTGAAGATATTCCAAAACTTTGGTCTGGTTAAGTTAAATCGATTCTAAGATTTTTCTGATTCTTATCCAATCAAAGTTAATCCAAGACCTTCTCTGGTTCAGTCAGATCGACGCTAAGATCTCCCTGATTCTTATTCCAGTTGAAGATATTCCAAGACTTTCGTCTAGGTCAGTTAAATAGATTCTAAGATTTTTCTGATTCTTATCTAGTCAAAATTAACCCAAGACCTTTTCTGGTTCAGTCAGATCGGCGCTAAGATCTCCCTGATTCTTATTCCAGTTGAAGATATTCCAAGACTTTCGTCTGGTTCAGTTAAATCGTTTCTAAGATTTTTCTGATTCTTATCCAGTCAAAGTTAATCCAAGACCTTCTCTGGTTCAGTCATATCGACGCTAAGATCTCCCTGATTCTTATTTCAGTTGAAGATATTTCAAGAGTTTCGTCTGGTTCAGTTAAATCGGTTCTAAGATTTTTCTGATTCTTATCCAGTCAAATTTAATCCAAGACCTTCTCTGGTTCAGTCAGATCGACGCTAAGATCTCCCTGATTCTTATTCCAGTTGAAGATTTTCCAAGACTTTCGTCTGGTTGAGTTAAATCAATTCTAAGATTTTTCTGATTCTTATCCAGTCAAAGTTAATCCAAAACCTTCTCTAGTTCAGTCAGATCGACACTAAGATCTCCCTAATTCTTATTCGAGTTGAAGATATTCCAAAACTTTGGTCTGGTTCACTTAAATCGATTCTAACATTTTTTTGATTCTTATCCAGTCAAAGTTAATCCAAGACATTCTCTGGTTCAGTCAGATCGACGCTAAGATCTCCCTGATTCTTATTCCAGTTGAAGTATCCCAAGACTTTCGTCTGGTTCAGTTAAATCGATTCTAAGATTTTTCTGATTCTTATCCAGTCAAAGTTAATCCAAGACCTTCTCTGGTTCAGTCAGATCGACGCTAAGATCTCCCTAATTCTTATTCTAGTTGAAGATATTCCAAGACTTTCGACTGGTTCAGTTAAATCGATTCTAAGATTTTTCTGATTCTTATCCAGTCAAAGTTAATCCAAGACCTTCTCTGGTTCAGTCAGATCCACGCTAAGATCTCCCTGATTCTTATTACAGTTGAAGATGTTCAAGACATTCGTCTGGTTTAGTTAAATCGATTCTAAGATTTTTCTGACTCTTATCCAGTTAAAGTTAATCCAAGACCTTCTCTGGTTCAGTCAGATCGATGCTAAGATCTCCCTGATTCTTATTTCAATTGAAGATATTTCAAGACTTTCGTCTGGTTCAGTTAAATCGGTTCTAAGATTTTTATGATTCTTATCCAGTCAAAGTTAATCCAAGACCTTCTCTGGTTCAGTCAGATCGATGCTAAGATCTCCCTCATTCTTATTCCAGTTGAAGATATTCCAAGACTTTGGTCTGGTTCAGTTAAATCGATTCTAAGATTTTTCTGATTCTTATCCAAACAAAGTTAATTCAAGACCTTCTCTGGTTCAGTCAGATCGACGCTAAGATCTCCCTGATTCTTATTTCAGTTAAAGATATTCCAAGACTTTCGTCTGGTTCAGTTAAATCGATTCTAAGATTTTTCTGATTCTCATCCAGTCAAAGTTAATTCAAGACCTTCTCTACTTCAGTCAGATCGACGCTAAGATCTCCCTTATTCTTATTTCAGTTGAAGATATTTCAAGACTTTTGTCTGGTTCAGTTAAATCGATTCTAAGATTTTTCTGATTCTTATCCAGTCAAAGTTAATCCAAGACCTTCTCTGGTTCAGTCAGATCGATGCTAAGATCTCCCTGATTCTTATTCCAGTTGAAGTATCCCAAGATTTCGTCTGGTTCAGTTAAATCGATTCTAAGATTTTTCTGATTTTTATCCAGTCAAAGTTAATCCAAGACCTTCTCTGGTTCAGTCAGATCGACGCTAAGATCTCCCTGATTCTTATTCCAGTTGAAGATATTCCAAAACTTTGGTCTGGTTCAGTTAAATCGATTCTACGATTTTTCTGATTCTTATCCAGTCAAAGTTAATCCAAGACCTTCTCTGGTTCAGTCAGATCGACGCTAAGATCTCCCTGATTCTTATTCCAGTTGAAGTATCCCAAGATTTCGTCTGGTTCAGTTAAATCGATTCTAAGATTTTTCTGATTTTCATCCAGTCAAAGTTAATCCAAGACCTTCTCTGGTTCAGTCAGATCGACGCTAAGATCTCCCTGATTCTTATTCCAGTTGAAGATATTCAAAAACTTTGGTCTTGTTCAGTTAAATCGATTCTACGATTTTTCTGATTCTTATCCAGTCAAAGTTAATCCAAGACCTTCTCTGGTTCAGTCAGATCGATGCTAAGATCTCCCTAATTCTTATTCCAGTTGAAGTATCCCAAGACTTTTGTCTGGTTCAGTTAAATTGATTCTAAGATTTTTCTGATTCTTATCCAGTCAAAGTTAATCCAAGACCTTCTCTGGTTCCGTAAGATCGACGCTAAGATCTCGCTGATTCTTATTCCAGTTGAAGTATCCCAAGACTTTTGTCTGGTTCAGTTAAATCGATTCTAAGATTTTTCTGATTCTTATCCAGTCAAAGTTAATCCAAGACCTTCTCTGGTTCAGACAGATCGACGCTAAGATCTTCCTGATTCTTATTCCAGTTGAAGATATTCCAAGACTTTCGTCTGGTTCAGTTAAATCGATTCTAAGATTTTTCTGATTCTTATCCAGTCAAAGTTAATCCAAGACCTTCTCTGGTTCAGTCAGATCGATTCTAAGATCTCCCTGATTTTTATTCCAATTGAAGCATTCCAAGACTTTCGTCTGGTTCAGTTAAATCGATTCTAAGATTTTTCTGATTCTTATCCAGTCAAAGTTAATCCAAGACCTTCTCTGCTTCAGTCAGATCGATGCTAAGATCTCCCTGATTCTTATTCCAGTTGAAGTATCCCAAGACTTTCGTCTGGTTCAACTAAATCGGTTCTAAGATTTTTTTGATTGTTATCCAGTCAAATTTAATCCAAGACCTTCTCTGGTTCAGTCAGATCGACGCTAAGATCTCCCTGATTCTTATTCCAGTTGAAGATATTCCAAGACTTTCGTCTGGTTTAGTTAAATCGTTTCTAAGATTTTTCTGATTCTTATCCAGTCAAAGTTAATCCAAGACCTTCTCTGGTTCAGTCAGATCGACGCTAAGATCTCCCTGATTCTTATTCCAGTTGAAGTATCCCAAGACTTTCGTCTGGTTCAGTTAAATCGATTCTAAGATTTTTCTGATTCTCATCCAGTCAAAGTTAATTCAAGACCTTCTCTACTTCTGTCAGATCGACGCTAAGATCTCCCTGATTCTTATTTCAGTTGAAGATATTTCAAGACTTTTGTCTGGATCAGTTAAATCGATTCTAAGATTTTTCTGATTCTTATCCAGTCAAAGTTAATCCAAGACCTTCTCTGGTTCAGTCAGATCGACGCTAAGATCTCCCTGATTCTTATTCCAGTTGAAGTATCCCAAGATTTCGTCTGGTTCAGTTAAATCGATTCTAAGATTTTTCTGATTTTTATCCAGTCAAAGTTAATCCAAGACCTTCTCTGGTTCAGTCAGATCGACGCTAAGATCTCCCTGATTCTTATTCCAGTTGAAGATATTCAAAAACTTTGGTCTTGTTCAGTTAAATCGATTCTACGATTTTTCTGATTCTTATCCAGTCAAAGTTAATCCAAGACCTTCTCTGGTTCAGTCAGATCGATGCTAAGATCTCCCTAATTCTTATTCCAGTTGAAGTATCCCAAGACTTTTGTCTGGTTCAGTTAAATTGATTCTAAGATTTTTCTGATTCTTA
The DNA here is from genome assembly GCA_948472305.1 of Vicia faba. Taxonomy (NCBI): domain Eukaryota; kingdom Viridiplantae; phylum Streptophyta; class Magnoliopsida; order Fabales; family Fabaceae; genus Vicia; species Vicia faba. The sequence goes on from OX451738.1 coordinate 712,579,828, forward strand.
TCCAGTCAAAGTTAATCCAAGACCTTCTCTGGTTCTGTAAGATCGACGCTAAGATCTCGCTGATTCTTATTCCAGTTGAAGTATCCCAAGACTTTTGTCTGGTTCAGTTAAATCGATTCTAAGATTTTTCTGATTCTTATCCAGTCAAAGTTAATCCAAGACCTTCTCTGGTTCAGACAGATCGACGCTAAGATCTTCCTGATTCTTATTGCAGTTGAAGATATTCCAAGACTTTCGTCTGGTTCAGTTAAATCGATTCTAAGATTTTTCTGATTCTTATCCAGTCAAAGTTAATCCAAGACCTTCTCTGGTTCAGTCAGATCGATTCTAAGATCTCCCTGATTTTTATTCCAGTTGAAGCATTCCAAGACTTTCGTCTGGTTCAGTTAAATCGATTCTAAGATTTTTCTGATTCTTATCCAGTCAAAGTTAATCCAAGACCTTCTCTGGTTCAGTCAGATCGATGCTAAGATCTCCCTAATTCTTATTCCAGTTGAAGTATCCCAAGACTTTCGTCTGGTTCAGCTAAATCGGTTCTAAGATTTTTTTGATTGTTATCCAGTCAAATTTAATCCAAGACCTTCTCTGGTTCAGTCAGATCGACGCTAAGATCTCCCTGATTCTTATTCCAGTTGAAGATATTCCAAGACTTTCGTCTGGTTTAGTTAAATCGTTTCTAAGATTTTTCTGATTCTTATCCAGTCAAAGTTAATCCAAGACCTTCTCTGGTTCAGTCAGATCGACGCTAAGATCTCCCTGATTCTTATTCCAGATGAAGTATCCCAAGACTTTCGTCTGGTTCAGTTAAATCGATTCTAAGATTTTTCTGATTCTCATCCAGTCAAAGTTAATTCAAGACCTTCTCTACTTCTGTCAGATCGACGCTAAGATCTCCCTGATTCTTATTTCAGTTGAAGATATTTCAAGACTTTTGTCTGGATCAGTTAAATCGATTCTAAGATTTTTCTGATTCTTATCCAGTCAAAGTTAATCCAAGACCTTCTCTGGTTCAGTCAGATCGACGCTAAGATCTCCCTGATTCTTATTCCAGTTGAAGTATCCCAAGATTTCGTCTGGTTCAGTTAAATCGATTCTAAGATTTTTCTGATTTTTATCCAGTCAAAGTTAATCCAAGACCTTCTCTGGTTCAGTCAGATCGACGCTAAGATCTCCCTGATTCTTATTCCAGTTGAAGATATTCAAAAACTTTGGTCTTGTTCAGTTAAATCGATTCTACGATTTTTCTGATTCTTATCCAGTCAAATTTAATCCAAGACCTTCTCTGGTTCAGTCAGATCGATGCTAAGATCTCCCTAATTCTTATTCCAGTTGAAGTATCCCAAGACTTTTGTCTGGTTCAGTTAAATTGATTCTAAGATTTTTCTGATTCTTATCCAGTCAAAGTTAATCCAAGACCTTCTCTGGTTCCGTAAGATCGACGCTAAGATCTCGCTGATTCTTATTCCAGTTGAAGTATCCCAAGAATTTTTTCTGGTTCAGTTAAATCGATTCTAAGATTTTTCTGATTCTTATCCAGTCAAAGTTAATCCAAGACCTTCTCTGGTTCAGACAGATCGACGCTAAGATCTTCCTGATTCTTATTCCAGTTGAAGATATTCCAAGACTTTCGTCTGGTTCAGTTAAATCGATTCTAAGATTTTTCTGATTCTTATCCAGTCAAAGTTAATCCAAGACCTTCTCTGGTTCAGTCAGATCGATTCTAAGATCTCCCTTATTCTTATTCCAGTTGAAGCATTCCAAGACTTTCGTCTGGTTCAGTTAAATCGATTCTAAGATTTTTCTGATTCTAATCCAGTCAAAGTTAATCCAAGACCTTCTCTGGTTCAGTCAGATCGATGCTAAGATCTCCCTAATTCTTATTCCAGTTGAAGTATCCCAAGACTTTCGTCTGGTTCAGCTAAATCGGTTCTAAGATTTTTTTGATTGTTATCCAGTCAAATTTAATCCAAGACCTTCTCTGGTTCAGTCAGATCGACGCTAAGATCTCCCTGATTCTTATTCCAGTTGAAGATATTCCAAGACTTTCGTCTGGTTCAGTTAAATTGATTCTAAGATTTTTCTGATTCTTATCCAGTAAAAGTTAATCCAAGACCTTCTCTGGTTCAGTCTGATCGACGCTAAGATCTCCCTGATTCTTATTCCAGTTGAAGCATTCCAAGACTTTCGTCTGGTTCAGTTAAATCGATTCTAAGATTTTTCGGATTCTTATCCAGTCAAAGTTAATCCAATACCTTCTCTGGTTCAGTCAGATCAACGCTAAGATCTCCCTTATTCTTATTCCAGTTAAAGTATCCCAAGACTTTCGTCTGGTTCTGTTAAATCGGTTCTAAGATTTTTCTGATTCTTATCCAGTCAAATTTAATCCAAGACCTTCTCTGGTTCAGTCAGATCGATGCTAAGATCTCCCTGATTCTTATTCTTGTTGAAGATATTCCAAGACTTTCGTCTAGTTCAGTTCAATCGACTCTAAGATTTTTCTGATTCTTATCCAGTCAAAGTTAATCCAAGACCTTCTCTGGTTCAGTCAGATTGATGCTAAGATCTCCCTGATTCTTATTCCAGTTGAAGATATTCCAAGACTTTCGTCTTGTTTAGTTAAATCGATTCTAAGATATTTCTAATTCTTATCCAGTCAAAGTTAATCCAAGACCTTCTCTGGTTCAGTCAGATCGATGCTAAGATCTCCCTGATTCTTATTCCAGTTGAAGATATTCCAAGACTTTCGTCTGGTTCAGTTAAATGGATTCTAAGATTTTTCTGATTCTTATCCCGACAAAGTTAATCCAAGACCTTCTCTGGTTCAGTCAATCGACGCTAAGATCTCACTGATTCTTATTCCAGTTGAAGATGTTCCAAGACTTTTGTCTGGTTCAGTTAAATCGATTCTAAGATTTTTTTGATTCTTATCCAGTCAAAGTTAATCCAAGACCTTCTCTGGTTCAGTCAGATCGATGCTAAAATCTCCCTGATTCTTATTTCAGTTGAAGATATTTCAAGACTTTTGTCTGGTTCCGTTAAATCGATTCTAAGATTTTTCTGATTCTTATCCAGTCAAACTTAATCCAAGATCTTCTCTGGTTCAGTCATATCGATGCTAAGATCTCCCTGATTCTTATTCTAGTTGAAGTATCCCAAGATTTCGTCTGGTTCAGTTAAATCGATTCTAAGATTTTTCTCATTCTTATCCAGTCAAAGTTAATCCAAGACCTTCTCTGGTTCAGTCAGATCGACGCTAAGATCTCCCTGATTCTTATTCCAGTTGAAGATATTCCAAGACTTTGGTCTGGTTCAGTTAAATCGATTCTAAGATTTTTCTGATTCTTATCCAGTCAAAGTTAATCAAAGACCGTCTCTGGTTCAGTCAGATCGACGTTAAGATCTCCCTGATTCTTATTCCATTTGAAGTATCCCAAGACTTTCGTCTGGTTCAGTTAAATCGATTCTAAGATTTTTCTGATTCTTATCCAGTCAAAGTTAATCCAAGACCTTCTCTGGTTCAGTCAGATCGATGCTAAGATATGCCTGATTCTTATTCTAGTTGAAGATATTCCAAGACTTTCGTCTGGTTCAGTTAAATCGATTCTAAGATTTTTCTGATTCTTATCCAGTCATAGTTAATCCAAGACCTTCTCTGGTTCAGTCACATCGACGCTAAGATCTCCCTGATTCTTATTCTAGTTGAAGATATTCCAAGTCTTTCGTCTAGTTCAGTTAAATAGATTCTAAGATTTTTCTGATTCTTATGTAGTCAAAGTTAATCCAAGACCTTCTCTGGTTCAGTCAGATCGACGCTAAGATCTCCCTGATTCTTATTCCAGTTGAAGATATTCCAAGACTTTCGTCTGGTTCAGTTAAATTGTTTCTAAGATTATTCTGATTCTTATCCAGCCAAAGTTAATCCAAGACCTTCTCTGGTTCAGTCAGATCAACGCGAAGATCTCCCTGATTCTTAATCTAGTTGAAGTATCCCAAGACTTTCGTCTGGTTCAGTTAAATCGATTCTAAGATTTTTCTGATTCTTATCCAGTCAAAGTTAATCCAAGACCTTCTCTGGTTCAGTCAGATCGACGCTAAGATCTCCCTGATTCTTATTCCAGTTGAAGTATCCCAAGACTTTCGTCTGGTTCAGTTAAATCGATTCTAAGATTTTTCTGATTCTCATCCAGTCAAAGTTAATTCAAGACCTTCTCTACTTCAGTCAGATCGACGCTAAGATCTCCCTGATTCTTATTTCAGTTGAAGATATTTCAAGACTTTTGTCTGGTTCAGTTAAATCGATTCTAAGATTTTTCTGATTCTTATCCAGTCAAAGTTAATCCAAGACCTTCTCGGGTTCAGTCAGATCGACACTAAGATCTCCCTGATTCTTATTCCAGTTGAAGTATCCCAAGATTTCGTCTGGTTCAGTTAAATCGATTCTAAGATTTTTCTGATTTTTATCCAGTCAAAGTTAATCCAAGACCTTCTCTGGTTCAGTCAGATCGACGCTAAGATCTCCCTGATTCTTATTCCAGTTGAAGATATTCCAAAACTTTGGTCTGGTTCTGTTAAATCGATTCTACGATTTTTCTGATTCTTATCCAGTCAAAGTTAATCCAAGACCTTCTCTGGTTCAGTCAGATCGACGCTAAGATCTCCCTAATTCTTATTCCAGTTGAAGTATCCCAAGACTTTTGTTTGGTTCAGTTAAATTGATTCTAAGATTTTTCTGATTCTTATCCAGTCAAAGTTAATCCAAGACCTTCTCTGGTTCCGTAAGATCGACGCTAAGATCTCGCTGATTCTTATTCCAGTTGAAGTATCCCAAGACTTTTGTCTGGTTCAGTTAAATCGATTCTAAGATTTTTCTGATTCTTATCCAGTCAAAGTTAATCCAAGACCTTCTCTGGTTCAGACAGATCGACGCTAAGATCTTCCTGATTCTTATTCCAGTTGAAGATATTCCAAGACTTTCGTCTGGTTCAGTTAAATCGATTCTAAGATTTTTTTGATTCTTATCCAGTCAAAGTTAATCCAAGACCTTCTCTGGTTCAGTCAGATCGATTCTAAGATCTCCCTGATTCTTATTCCAGTTGAAGCATTCCAAGACTTTCGTCTGGTTCAGTTAAATCGATTCTAAGATTTTTCTGATTCTTATCCAGTCAAAGTTAATTCAAGACCTTCTCTACTTCTGTCAGATCGACGCTAAGATCTCCCTAATTCTTATTCCAGTTGAAGTATCCCAAGACTTTCGTCTGGTTCAGCTAAATCGGTTCTAAGATTTTTTTGATTGTTATCCAGTCAAATTTAATCCAAGACCTTCTCTGGTTCAGTCATATCGACGCTAAGATCTCCCTGATTCTTATTCCAGTTGAAGATATTCCAAGACTTTCGTCTGGTTTAGTTAAATCGTTTCTAAGATTTTTCTGATTCTTATCCAGTCAAAGTTAATCCAAGACATTCTCTGGTTCAGTCAGATCGATGCTAAGATCTCCCTAATTCTTATTCCAGTTGAAGTATCCCAAGACTTTCGTCTGGTTCAGCTAAATCGGTTCTAAGATTTTTTTGATTGTTATCCATTCAAATTTAATCCAAGACCTTCTCTGGTTCAGTCATATCGACGCTAAGATCTCCCTGATTCTTATTCCAGTTGAAGATATTCCAAGACTTTCGTCTGGTTTAGTTAAATCGTTTCTAAGATTTTTCTGATTCTTATCCAGTCAAAGTTAATCCAAGACATTCTCTGGTTCAGTCAGATCGACGCTAAGATCTCCCTGATTCTTATTTCAGTTGAAGATATTTCAAGACTTTTGTCTGGTTCAGTTAAATCGATTCTAAGATTTTTCTGATTCTTATCCAGTCAAAGTTAATCCAAGACCTTCTCTGGTTCAGTCAGATCGACGCTAAGATCTCCCTGATTCTTATTCCAGTTGAAGTATCCCAAGATTTCGTCTGGTTCAGTTAAATCGATTCTAAGATTTTTCTGATTTTTATCCAGTCAAAGTTAATCCAAGACCTTCTCTGGTTCAGTCAGATCGACGCTAAGATCTCCCTGATTCTTATTCCAGTTGAAGATATTCCAAAACTTTGGTCTGGTTCAGTTAAATCGATTCTACGATTTTTCTGATTCTTATCCAGTCAAAGTTAATCCAAGACCTTCTCTGGTTCAGTCAGATCGATGCTAAGATCTCCCTAATTCTTATTCCAGTTGAAGTATCCCAAGACTTTTGTCTGGTTCAGTTAAATTGATTCTAAGAGTTTTCTGATTCTTATCCAGTCAAAGTTAATCCAAGACCTTATCTGGTTCCGTAAGATCGACGCTAAGATCTCGCTGATTCTTATTCCAGTTGAAGTATCCCAAGACTTTTGTCTGGTTCAGTTAAATCGATTCTAAGATTTTTCTGATTCTTATCCAGTCAAAGTTAATCCAAGACTTTCTCTGGTTCAGACAGATCGACGCTAAGATCTTCCTGATTCTTATTCCAGTTGAAGATATTCCAAGACTTTCGTCTGGTTCAGTTAAATCGATTCTAAGATTTTTCTGATTCTTATCCAGTCAAAGTTAATCCAAGACCTTCTCTGGTTCAGTCAGATCGATTCTAAGATCTCCCTGATTCTTATTCCAGTTGAAGCATTCCAAGACTTTCGTCTGGTTCAGTTAAATCGATTCTAAGATTTTTCTGATTCTTATCCAGTCAAAGTTAATCCAAGACCTTCTCTGGTTCAGTCAGATCGATGCTAAGATCTCCCTAATTCTTATTCCAGTTGAAGTATCCCAAGACTTTCGTCTAGTTCAGCTAAATCGGTTCTAAGATTTTTTTGATTGTTATCCAGTCAAATTTAATCCAAGACCTTCTCTGGTTCAGTCAGATCGACGCTAAGATCTCCCAGATTCTTATTCCAGTTGAAGATATTCCAAGACTTTCGTCTGGTTCAGTTAAATTGATTCTAAGATTTTTCTGATTCTTATCCAGTAAAAGTTAATCCAAGACCTTCTCTGGTTCAGTCTGATCGACGCTAAGATCTCCCTGATTCTTATTCCAGTTGAAGCATTCCAAGACTTTCGTCTGGTTCAGTTAAATCGATTCTAAGATTTTTCTGATTCTTATCCAGTCAAAGTTAATCCAATACCTTCTCTGGTTCAGTCAGATCAACGCTAAGATCTCCCTTATTCTTATTCCAGTTAAAGTATCCCAAGACTTTCGTCTGGTTCTGTTAAATCGGTTCTAAGATTTTTCTGATTCTTATCCAGTCAAATTTAATCCAAGACCTTCTCTGGTTCAGTCAGATCGATGCTAAGATCTCCCTGATTCTTATTCTTGTTGAAGATATTCCAAGACTTTCGTCTAGTTCAGTTCAATCTATTCTAAGATTTTTCTGATTCTTATCCAGTCAAAGTTAATCCAAGACCTTCTCTGGTTCAGTCAGATCGACGCTAAGATCTCCCTGATTCTTATTCCAGTTGAAGATATTCCAAGACTTTCGTCTTGTTTAGTTAAATCGATTCTAAGATATTTCTAATTCTTATCCAGTCAAAGTTAATCCAAGACCTTCTCTGGTTCAGTCAGATCGATGCTAAGATCTCCCTGATTCTTATTCCAGTTGAAGATATTCCAAGACTTTCGTCTGGTTCAGTTAAATGGATTCTAAGATTTTTATGATTCTTATCCCGACAAAGTTAATCCAAGACCTTCTCTGGTTCAGTCAGATCGACGCTAAGATCTCCCTGATTCTTATTCCAGTTGAAGATGTTCCAAGACTTTTGTCTGGTTCAGTTAAATCGATTCTAAGATTTTTCTGATTCTTATCCAGTCAAAGTTAATCCAAGACCTTCTCTGGTTCAGTCAGATCGATGCTAAGATCTCCCTGATTCTTATTTCAGTTGAAGATATTTCAAGAATTTTGTCTGGTTCCGTTAAATCGATTCTAAGATTTTTCTGATTCTTATCCAGTCAAACTTAATCCAAGATCTTCTCTGGTTCAGTCAGATCGATGCTAAGATCTCCCTGATTCTTATTCTAGTTGAAGTATCCCAAGATTTCGTCTGGTTCAGTTAAATCGATTCTATGATTTTTCTGATTCTTATCCAGTCAAAGTTAATCCAAGACCTTCTCTGGTTCAGTCAGATCGACGCTAAGATCTCCCTGATTCTTATTCCAGTTGAAGATATTCCAAGACTTTGGTCTGGTTCAGTTAAATCGATTCTAAGATTTTTCTGATTCTTATCCAGTCAAAGTTAATCAAAGACCGTCTCTGGTTCAGTCAGATCGACGTTAAGATCTCCCTGATTCTTATTCCAGTTGAAGTATCCCAAGACTTTCGTCTGGTTCAGTTAAATCGATTCTAAGATTTTTCTGATTCTTATCCAGTCAAAGTTAATCCAAGACCTTCTCTGGTTCAGTCAGATCGATGCTAAGATATGCCTGATTCTTATTCTAGTTGAAGATATTCCAAGACTTTCGTCTGGTTCAGTTAAATCGATTCTAAGATTTTTCTGATTCTTATCCAGTCAAAGTTAATCCAAGACCTTCTCTGGTTCAGTCAGATCGACGCTAAGATCTCCCTGATTCTTATTCTAGTTGAAGATATTCCAAGACTTTCGTCTAGTTCAGTTAAATAGATTCTAAGATTTTTCTGATTCTTATGTAGTCAAAGTTAATCCAAGACCTTCTCTGGTTCAGTCAAATCGACGCTAAGATCTCCCTGATTCTTATTCCAGTTGAAGATATTCCAAGACTTTCGTCTGGTTCAGTTAAATTGTTTCTAAGATTATTCTGATTCTTATCCAGTCAAAGTTAATCCAAGACCTTGTCTGGTTCAGTCAGATCGACGCTAAGATCTCCCTGATTCTTATTCCAGTTGAAGATGTTCCAAGACATTCGTCTAGTTCAGTTAAATCGATTCTAAGATTTTTCTGATTCTTATCCAGTCAAAGTTAATCCAAGACCTTCTCTGGTTCAGTCAGATCGACGCTAAGATCTCCCTGATTCTTATTTCAGTTGAAGATATTTCAAGACTTTCGTCTGGTTCAGTTAAATCGATTCTAAAATTTTTCTGATTCTTATCCAATCAAAGTTAATCCAAGACCTTCTCTGGTTCATTCAGATCAACGCTAAGATCTCCCTGATTCTTATTCAAGTTGAAGATATTCCAAGACTTTTGTATGGTTCAGTTAAATAGATTCTAAGATTTTTCAGATTCTTATCCAGTCAATGTTAATCCAAGACCTTCTCTGGTTCAGTCAGAACGACGCTAAGATCTCCCTGATTCTTATTCCAGTTGAAGATATTCTAAAACTTTGGTCTGGTTCAGTTATATCGATTCTAAGATTTTTCTGATTCTTATCCAGTCAAAGTTAATCCAAGACCTTCTCTGGTTCAGTCAGATCGACGTTAAGATCTCCCTGATTCTTATTCCAGTTGAAGTATCCCAAGATTTCATCTGGTTCAGTTAAATCGATTCTAAGATTTTTCTGATTCTTATCCAGTCAAAGTTAATCCAAGACCTTCTCTGGTTTAGTCAGATCAACGCTAAGATCTCCCTGATTCTTATTCCAGTTGAAGATATTCCAAGACTTTCGTCTAGTTTAGTTAAATTGATTCTAAGATTTTTCTGATTCTTATCCAGTCAAAGTTAATCCAAGACCTTCTCTAGTTAAGTCAGATCGACGCTAAGATCTCCCTGATTCTTATTCCAGTTGAAGATGTTCCAAGACATTCGTCTAGTTCAGTTAAATCGATTCTAAGATTTTTTTGATTCTTATCCAGTCAAAGTTAATCCAAGACCTTCTCTGGTTCAGTCAGATCGACGCTAAGATCTCCCTGATTCTTATTTCAGTTGAAGATATTTCAAGACTTTCATCTGGTTCAGTTAAATCGATTCTAAAATTTTTCTGATTCTTATCCAATCAAAGTTAATCCAAGACCTTCTCTGGTTCATTCAGATCAACGCTAAGATCTCCCTGATTCTTATTCAAGTTGAAGATATTCTAAAACTTTGGTCTGGTTCAGTTAAATCGATTCTAAGATTTTTCTGATTCTTATCCAGTCAAAGTTAATCCAAGACCTTCTCTAGTTCAGTCAGATCGACGCTAAGATCTCCCTGATTCTTATTCCAGTTGAAGTATCCTAAGACTTTAGTCTGGTTCAGTTAAATCGATTCTAAGATTTTTCTGATTCTTATCCAGTCAAAGTTAATCCAAGACCTTCTTTGGTTCAGTCAGATCGACGCTAAGATCTCCCTTATTCTTATTCCAGTTAAAGTATCCCAAGACTTTGGTCTGGTTCAGTTAAATCGATTCTAAGATTTTTCTGATTCTTATCCGGTCAAAGTTAATCCAAGACCTTCTCTGGTTCAGTCAGATCAACGCTAAGATCTCCCTGATTCTTATCCCAGTTGAAGTATCCCAAGACTTTCGTCTGGTTCAGTTAAATCAATTCTAAGATTTTTCTGATTCTTATCCAGTCAAAGTTAATCAAAGACCGTCTCTGGTTCAGTCAGATCGACGTTAAGATCTCCCTGATTCTTATTCCAGTTGAAGTATCCCAAGACTTTCGTCTGGTTCAGTTAAATCGATTCTAAGATTTTTCTGATTCTTATCCAGTCAAAGTTAATCCAAGACCTTCTCTGGTTCAGTCAGATCGATGCTAAGATATGCCTGATTCTTATTCTAGTTGAAGATATTCCAAGACTTTCGTCTGGTTCAGTTAAATCGATTCTAAGATTTTTCTGATTCTTATCCAGTCAAAGTTAATCCAAGACCTTCTCTGGTTCAGTCAGATCGACGCTAAGATCTCCCTGATTCTTATTCTAGTTGAAGATATTCCAAGACTTTCGTCTAGTTCAGTTAAATAGATTCTAAGATTTTTCTGATTCTTATGTAGTCAAAGTTAATCCAAGACCTTCTCTGGTTCAGTCAAATCGACGCTAAGATCTCCCTGATTCTTATTCCAGTTGAAGATATTCCAAGACTTTCGTCTGGTTCAGTTAAATTGTTTCTAAGATTATTCTGATTCTTATCCAGTCAAAGTTAATCCAAGACCTTGTCTGGTTCAGTCAGATCGACGCTAAGATCTCCCTGATTCTTATTCCAGTTGAAGATGTTCCAAGACATTCGTCTAGTTCAGTTAAATCGATTCTAAGATTTTTCTGATTCTTATCCAGTCAAAGTTAATCCAAGACCTTCTCTGGTTCAGTCAGATCGACGCTAAGATCTCCCTGATTCTTATTTCAGTTGAAGATATTTCAAGACTTTCATCTGGTTCAGTTAAATCGATTCTAAAATTTTTCTGATTCTTATCCAATCAAAGTTAATCCAAGACCTTCTCTGGTTCATTCAGATCAACGCTAAGATCTCCCTGATTCTTATTCAAGTTGAAGATATTCTAAAACTTTGGTCTGGTTCAGTTAAATCGATTCTAAGATTTTTCTGATTCTTATCCAGTCAAAGTTAATCCAAGACCTTCTCTGGTTCAGTCAGATCGACGTTAAGATCTCCCTGATTCTTATTCCAGTTGAAGTATCCCAAGATTTCATCTGGTTCAGTTAAATCGATTCTAAGATTTTTCTGATTCTTATCCAGTCAAAGTTAATCCAAGACCTTCTCTGGTTTAGTCAGATCAACGCTAAGATCTCCCTGATTCTTATTCCAGTTGAAGATATTCCAAGACTTTCGTCTAGTTTAGTTAAATCGATTCTAAGATTTTTCTGATTCTTATCCAGTCAAAGTTAATCCAAGACCTTCTCTAGTTAAGTCAGATCGACGCTAAGATCTCCCTGATTCTTATTCCAGTTGAAGATATTCCAAGACTTTCATCTTGTTCAGTTAAATTCATTCTAAGATTTTTCTGATTCTTATCCAGTCAAAGTTAATCCAAGACCTTCTCTGGTTCAGTCAGATCGACGCTAAGATCTCCCTGATTCTTATTCCAGTTGAAGATGTTCCAAGACATTCGTCTGGTTCAGTTAAATCGATTCTAAGATTTTTCTGATTCTTATCCAGTCAAAGTTAATCCAAGACCTTCTCTGGTTCAGTCAGATCGATGCTAAGATCTCCCTGATTCTTATTTCAGTTGAAGATATTTCAAGACTTTCGTCTGGTTCAGTTAAATCGATTCTAAGATTTTTCTGATTCTTATCCAATCAAAGTTAATCCAAGACCTTCTCTAGTTCAGTCAGATCGACGCTAAGATCTCCCTGATTCTTATTCCAGTTGAAGTATCCTAAGACTTTAGTCTGGTTCAGTTAAATCGATTCTAAGATTTTTCTGATTCTTATCCAGTCAAAGTTAATCCAAGACCTTCTTTGGTTCAGTCAGATCGACGCTAAGATCTCCCTTATTCTTATTCCAGTTAAAGTATCCCAAGACTTTGGTCTGGTTCAGTTAAATCGATTCTAAGATTTTTCTGATTCTTATCCGGTCAAAGTTAATCCAAGACCTTCTCTGGTTCAGTCAGATCAACGCTAAGATCTCCCTGATTCTTATCCCAGTTGAAGTATCCCAAGACTTTCGTCTTGTTCAGTTAAATCAATTCTAAGATTTTTCTGATTCTTATCCAGTCAAAGTTAATCCAAGACCTTCTCTGGTTCAGTCAGATCGACGCTAAGATCTCCCTGATTCTTATTCCAGTTGAAGTATCCCAAGACTTTCGTCTGGTTCTGTTAAATCGGTTCTAAGATTTTTCTGATTCTTATCCAGTCAAATTTAATCTAAGACCTTCTCTAGTTCAGTCAGATCGACGCTAAGATCTCCCTGATTCTTATTCTAGTTGAAGATATTCCAAGACTTTGGTCTGGTTCAGTTCAATCGATTCTAAGATTTTTCTGATTCTTATCCAGTCAAAGTTAATCCAAGACCTTCTCTGGTTCAGTCAGATCGACGCTAAGATCTCCCTGATTCTTATTCCAGTTGAAGATATTCCAAGACTTTGGTTTGGTTCAGTTAAATCGATTTTAAGATTTTTCTGATTCTTATCCAGTCAAAGTTAATCCAAGACCTTCTCAGGTTCAGTCAGATCGACGTTAAGATCTCCCTGATTCTTATTCCAGTTGAAGTATCCCAAGACTTTCGTCTGGTTCAGTTAAATCGATTCTAAGATTTTTCTGATTCTTATCCAGTCAAAGTTAATCCAAGACCTTCTCTGGTTCAGTCAGATCGATGCTAAGATCTCCCTGATTCTTATTCTAGTTGAAGATATTCCAAGACTTTCGTCTGGTTCAGTTAAATCGATTCTAAGATTTTTTTGATTCTTATCCAGTCAAAGTTAATCCAAGACCTTCTCTGGTTCAGTCAGATCGACGCTAAGATCTCCCTGATTCTTATTCTAGTTGAAGATATTCCAAGACTTTCGTCTAGTTTAGTTAAATAGATTCTAAGATTTTTCTGATTCTTATGTAGTCAAAGTTAATCCAAGACCTTCTCTGGTTTAGTCAGATCGACGCTAAGATCTCCCTGATTCTTATTCCAGTTGAAGATATTCCTAGACTTTCGTCTGGTTCAGTTAAATTGTTTCTAAGATTATTCTGATTCTTATCCAGCCAAAGTTAATCCAAGACCTTCTCTGGTTCAGTCAGATCGACGCAAAGATCTCCCTGATTCTTATTCCAGTTGAAGTATCCCAAGACTTTCGTTTGGTTCAGTTAAATCGATTCTAAGATTTTTCTGATTCTTATCCAGTCAAAGTTAATCCAAGATCTTCTCTGGTTCATTCAGATCGACGCTAAGATCTCCCTGATTCTTATTCTAGTTGAAGATATTCCAAGACTTTCGTCTAGTTCAGTTAAATAGATTCTAAGATTTTTCTGATTCTTATGTAGTCAAAGTTAATCCAAGACCTTCTCTGGTTCATTCAGATCGACGCTAAGATCTCCCTGATTCTTATTCTAGTTGAAGATATTCCAAGACTTTCGTCTGGTTCAGTTAAATCGATTCTAAGATTTTTCTGATTCTTATCCAGTCAAAGTTAATCCAAGACCTTGTCTGGTTCAGTCAGATCGACGCTAAGATCTCCCTGATTCTTATTCCAGTTGAAGATGTTCTAAGACATTCGTTTGGTTCAGTTAAATCGATTCTAAGATTTTTCTGATTCTTATCCAGTCAAAGTTAATCCAAGACCTTCTCTGGTTCAGTCAGATCGACGCTAAGATCTCCCTGATTCTTATTTCAGTTGAAGATATTTCAAGACTTTCGTCTGGTTCAGTTAAATCGATTCTAAGATTTTTCTGATTCTTATCCAATCAAAGTTAATCCAAAACCTTCTCTGGTTCAGTCAGATCAACGCTAAGATCTCCCTGATTCTTATTCAAGTTGAAGATATTCCAAGACTTTCGTCTGGTTCAGTTAAATAGATTCTAAGATTTTTCTGATTCTTATCCAGTCAAAGTTAATCCAAGACCTTCTCTGGTTCAGTCAGAACGACGCTAAGATCTCCCTGATTCTTATTACAGTTGAAGATATTCTAAAACTTTTGTCTGGTTCAGTTAAATCGATTCTAAGATTTTTCTGATTCTTATCCAGTCAAAGTTAATCCAAGACCTTCTCTGGTTCAGTCAGATCGACGCTAAGATCTCCCTGATTCTTATTCCAGTTGAAGTATCCCAAGATTTCATCTGGTTCAGTTAAATCGATTCTAAGATTTTTCTGATTCTTATCCAGTCAAAGTTAATCCAAGACCTTCTCTGGATTAGTCAGATCGATGCTAAGATCTCCCTGATTCTTATTCCAATTGAAGATATTCCAACACTTTCGTCTAGTTTAGTTAAATCGATTCTAAGATTTTTCTGATTCTTATCCAGTCAAAGTTAATCCAAGACCTTCTCTAGTTCAGTCAGATCGACGCTAAGATCTCCCTGATTCTTATTCCAGTTGAAGATATTCCAAGACTTTCGTCTTGTTCAGTTAAATCGATTCTAAGATTTTTCTGATTCTTATCCAGTCAAAGTTAATCCAAGACCTTCTCTGGTTCAGTCAGATCGACGCTAAGATCTCCCTGATTCTTATTCCAGTTGAAGATGTTCCAAGACATTTGTCTGGTTCAGTTAAATCGATTCTAAGATTTTTCTGATTCTTATCCAGTCAAAGTTAATCCAAGACCTTCTCTGGTTCAGTCAGATCGATGCTAATATCTCCCTGATTCTTATTTCAGTTGAAGATATTTCAAGACTTTCGTCTGGTTCAGTTAAATCGATTCTAAGATTTTTCTGATTCTTATCCAATCAAAGTTAATCCAAGACCTTCTCTAGTTCAGTCAGATCGACGCTAAGATCTCCCTGATTCTTATTCCAGTTGAAGTATCCTAAGGCTTTAGTCTGGTTCAGTTAAATCGATTCTAAGATTTTTCTGATTCTTATCCAGTCAAAGTTAATCCAAGACCTTCTTTGGTTCAATTAGATCGATGCTAAGATCTCCCTGATTCTTATTCCAGTTGAAGATATTCCAAGACTTTGGTCTGGTTCAGTTAAATCGATTCTAAGATTTTTCTGATTCTTATCCAGTCAAAGTTAATCCAAGACCTTCTCTGGTTCAGTCAGATCGACGCTAAGATCTCCCTGATTCTTATCCCAGATGAAGTATCCCAAGACTTTCGTCTGGTTCAGTTAAATCAATTCTAAGATTTTTCTGATTCTTATCCAGTCAAAGTTAATCCAAGACCTTCTCTGGTTCAGTCAGATCGACGCTAAGATCTCCCTGATTCTTATTCCAGTTGAAGTATCCCAAGACTTTCGTCTGGTTCTGTTAAATCGGTTCTAAGATTTTTCTGATTCTTATCCAGTCAAATTTAATCTAAGACCTTCTCTAGTTCAGTCAGATCGACGCTAAGATCTCCCTGATTCTTATTCTAGTTGAGGATATTCCAAGACTTTTGTCTGGTTCAGTTCAATCGATTCTAAGATTTTTATGATTCTTATCCAGTCAAAGTTAATCCAAGACCTTCTCTGGTTCAGTCAGATCGACGCTAAGATCTCCCTGATTCTTATTCCAGTTGAAGATATTCCAAGACTTCCGTCTTGTTTAGTTAAATCGATTCTAAGATTTTTCTGATTCTTATCCAGTCAAAGTTAATCCAAGACCTTCTCTGGTTCAGTCAAATCGATGCTAAGATCTCCCTGATTCTTATTCCAGTTGAAGATATTCCAAGACTTTCGTCTGGTTCAGTTAAATCGATTCTAAGATTTTTCTGATTCTTATCCAGTCAAAGTTAATCCAAGACCTTCTCTTGTTCAGTCAGATCGACGCTAAGATCTCCCTAATTCTTATTCCATTTGAAGATGTTACAAGACATTCGTCTGGTTTAGTTAAGTCGATTCTAAGATTTTTCTGATTCTTATCCAGTCAAAGTTAATCCAAGACCTTCTCTGGTTCAGTCAGATCGATGCTAAGATCTCCCTGATTCTTATTTCAGTTGAAGATATTTCAAGACTTTCATCTGGTTCAGTTAAATCGATTCTAAGATTTTTCTGATTCTTATCCAATCAAAGTTAATCCAAGACCTTCTCTAGTTCAGCCAGATCGACGCTAAGATCTCCCTGATTCTTATTCCAGTTGAAGTATCCTAAGACTTTAGTCTGGTTCAATTAAATCGATTCTAAGATTTTTCTGATTCTTATCCAGTCAAAGTTAATCCAAGACCTTCTTTGGTTCAATTAGATCGATGCTAAGATCTCCCTGATTCTTATTCCAGTTGAAGATATCCAAGACTTTCGTCTAGTTCAGTTAAATAGATTCTAAGATTTTTCTGATTCTTATCTAGTCAAAGTTAATCCAAGACCTTCTCTGGTTCAGTCAGATCGACGCTAAGATCTCCCTTATTCTTATTCCAGTTGAAGATATTCCAAGACTTTCGTCTGGTTCAGTTAAATCGTTTCTAAGATTATTCTGATTCTTATCTAGTCAAAGTTAATCCAAGACCTTCTCTGGTTCAGTCAGATCGACGCTAAGATCTCCCTGATTCTTATTCCAGTTGAAGTATCCCAAGACTTTCATCTGGTTCATTTAAATCGATTCTAAGATTTTTCTGATTCTTATCCAGTCAAAGTTAATCCAAGACCTTCTCTGGTTCCGTCAGATCGACGCTAAGATCTCCCTGATTCTTATTCTAGTTGAAGATATTCCAAGACTTTCGTCTAGTTCAGTTAAATCGATTCTAAGATTTTTCAGATTCTTATCCAGTCAAAGTTAATCCAAGACCTTCTCTGGTTCAGTCAGATCGTCGCTAAGATCTCCCTGATTCTTATTTCAGTTGAAGATATTTCAAGACTTTTGTCTGGTTCAGTTAAATCGATTCTAATATTTTTTTGATTCTTATCCAGTCAAAGTTAACCAAATACCTTCTCTGGTTCAGTTAGATCGACGCTAAGATCTCCCTGATTCTTATTCCAGTTAAAGTATCCCAAGATTTGGTCTGGTTCAGTTAAATCGATTCTAAGATTTTTTTGATTCTTATCCAGTCAAAGTTAATCCAAGACCTTCTCTGGTTCAGTGAGATCGACACTAAGATCTCCCTGATTCTTATTCCAGTTGAAGATGTTACAAGACATTCGTCTGGTTCAGTTAAATCGATTCTAAGAATTTTCTGATTCTTATCCAGTCAAAGTTAATCCAAGACCTTCTCTGGTTCAGTCAGATCGATGCTAAGATCTCCCTGATTCTTATTTCAGTTGAAGATATTTCAAGACTTTTGTCTTGTTCAGTTAAATCGATTCTAAGATTTTTCTGATTCTTATCCAATCAAAGTTAATCCAAGACCTTCTCTAGTTCAATCAGGTCGACGCTAAGATCTCCCTGATTCTTATTCCAGTTGAAGTATCCTAAGACTTTAGTCTGGTTCAGTTAAATCGATTCTAAGATTTTTCTGATTCTTATCCAGTCAAAGTTAATCCAAGACCTTCTTTGGTTCAATCAGATCGATGCTAAGATCTCCCTGATTCTTATTCCAGTTGGAGATATTCCAAGACTTTGGTCTTGTTCAGTTAAATCGATTCTAAGATTTTTCAGATTCTTATCCAGTCAAAGTTAATCCAAGACCTTCTCTGGTTCAGTCAGATCGACGCTAAGATCTCCCTGATTCTTATCCCAATTGAAGTATCCCAAGACATTCGTCTAGTTCAGTTAAAACGATTCTAAGATTTTTCTGATTCTTATCCAGTCAAAGTTAATCCAAGACCTTCTCTGGTTCAGTCAGATCGACGCTAAGATCTCCCTGATTCTTATTCCAGTTGAAGTATCCCAAGACTTTTGTCTGGTTCTGTTAAATCGGTTCTAAGATTTTTTTGATTCTTATCCAGTCAAATTTAATCCAAGACCTTCTCTAGTTCAGTCAGATCGACGCTAAGATCTCCCTGATTCTTATTCTAGTTGAAGATATTCCAAAACTTTTGTCTGGTTCAGTTCAATCAATTCTAAGATTTTTCTGATTCTTATCCAGTCAAAGTTAATCCAAGACCTTCTCTGGTTCAGTCAGATTGCCGCTAAGATCTCCTTGATTCTTATTCCAGTTGAAGATATTCCAAGACTTTCGTCTTGTTCAGTTAAATCGATTCTAAGATTTTTCTGATTCTTATCCAATCAAAGTTAATCCAAGACCTTCTCTAGTTCAGTCAGGTCGACGCTAAGATCTCCCTGATTCTTATTCCAGTTGAAGTATCCTAAGACTTTAGTCTGGTTCAGTTAAATCGATTCTAAGATTTTTCTGATTCTTATCCAGTCAAAGTTAATCCAAGACCTTCTTTGGTTCAATCAGACCGATGCTAAGATCTCCCTGATTCTTATTCCAGTTGAAGATATTCCAAGACTTTGGTCTGGTTCAGTTAAATCGATTCTAAGATTTTTCAGATTCTTATCCAGTCAAAGTTAATCCAAGACCTTCTCTGGTTCAGTCAGATCGACGCTAAGATCTCCCTGATTCTTATCCCAATTGAAGTATCCCAAGACTTTCGTCTGGTTCAGTTAAAACGATTCTAAGATTTTTCTGATTCTTATCCAGTCAAAGTTAATCCAACACCTTCTCTGGTTCAGTCAGATCGACGCTAAGATCTCCCTGATTCTTATTCCAGTTGAAGTATCCCAAGACTTTTGTCTGGTTCTGTCAAATCGGTTCTAAGATTTTTCTGATTCTTATCCAGTCAAATTTAATCCAAGACCTTCTCTAGTTCAGTCAGATCGACGCTAAGATCTCCCTGATTCTTATTCTAGTTGAAGATATTCCAAGACTTTTGTCTGGTTCAGTTCAATCGATTCTAAGATTTTTCTGATTCTTATCCAGTCAAAGTTAATCCAAGACCTTCTCTGGTTCAGTCAGATTGCCGCTAAGATCTCCTTGATTCTTATTCCAGTTGAAGATATTCCAAGACTTTCGTCTTGTTTAGTTAAATCGATTCTAAGATTTTTCTGATTCTTATCCAGTCAAAGTTAATCCAAGACCTTCTCTGGTTCAGTCAGATCGACGCTAAGATCTCCCTGATTCTTATTCCAGTTGAAGATGTTCCAAGACATTCGTCTGGTTCAGTTAAATCGATTCTAAGATTTTTCTGATTTTTATCCAGTCAAAGTTAATCCAAGACCTTCTCTGGTTTAGTCAGATCGATGCTAAGATCTCCCTGATTCTTATTTTAGTTGAAGATATATCAAGACTTTCGTCTTGTTCAGTTAAATCGATTCTAAGATTTTTCTGATTCTTATCCAATCAAAGTTAATCCAAGACCTTCTCTAGTTCAGTCAGGTCGACGCTAAGATCTCCCTTATTCTTATTCCAGTTGAAGTATCCTAAGACTTTAGTCTGGTTCAGTGAAATCGATTCTAAGATTTTTCTGATTCTTATCCAGTCAAAGTTAATCCAAGACCTTCTTTAGTTCAATCAGATCGATGCTAAGATCTCCCTGATTCTTATTCCAGTTGAAGATATTCCAAGACTTTGGTCTGGTTCAGTTAAATCGATTCTAAGATTTTTCTGATTCTTATCCAGTCAAAGTTAATCCAAGACCTTCTCTGGTTCAGTCAGATCGATGCTAAGATCTCCCTGATTCTTATCCCAATTGAAGTATCCCAAGACTTTCGTCTGGTTCAGTTAAAACGATTCTAAGATTTTTATGATTCTTATCCAGTCAAATTTAATCCAAGACCTTCTCTGGTTCAGTCAGATCGACGCTAAGATCTCCCTGATTCTTATTCCAGTTGAAGTATCCCAAGACTTTTGTCTGGTTCTGTTAAATCGGTTCTAAGATTTTTCTGATTCTTATCCAGTCAAATTTAATCCAAGACCTTCTCTAGTTCAGTCAGATCGACGTAAGATCTCCCTGATTCTTATTCTAGTTGAAGATATTCCAAGACTTTTGTCTGGTTCAGTTCAATCGATTCTAAGATTTTTCTGATTCTTATCCAGTCAAAGTTAATCCAAGACCTTCTCTGGTTCAGTCAGATTGCCGCTAAGATCTCCCTGATTCTTATTCCAGTTGAAGATATTCCAAGACTTTCGTCTTGTTTAGTTAAATCGATTCTAAGATTTTTCTGATTCTTATCCAGTCAAAGTTAATCCAAGACCTTCTCTGGTTCAGTCAGATCGACGCTAAGATCTCCCTGATTCTTATTCCAGTTGAAGATGTTCCAAGACATTCGTCTGGTTCAGTTAAATCGATTCTAAGATTTTTCTGATTTTTATCCAGTCAAAGTTAATCCAAGACCTTCTCTGGTTTAGTCAGATCGATGCTAAGATCTCCCTGATTCTTATTTTAGTTGAAGATATATCAAGACTTTCGTCTTGTTCAGTTAAATCGATTCTAAGATTTTTCTGATTCTTATCCAATCAAAGTTAATCCAAGACCTTCTCTAGTTCAGTCAGGTCGACGCTAAGATCTCCCTTATTCTTATTCCAGTTGAAGTATCCTAAGACTTTAGTCTGGTTCAGTGAAATCGATTCTAAGATTTTTCTGATTCTTATCCAGTCAAAGTTAATCCAAGACCTTCTTTAGTTCAATCAGATCGATGCTAAGATCTCCCTGATTCTTATTCCAGTTGAATATATTCAAAGACTTTGGTCTGGTTCAGTTAAATCGATTCTAAGATTTTTCTGATTCTTATCCAGTCAAAGTTAATCCAAGACCTTCTCTGGTTCAGTCAGATCGATGCTAAGATCTCCCTGATTCTTATCCCAATTGAAGTATCCCAAGACTTTCGTCTGGTTCAGTTAAAACGATTCTAAGATTTTTATGATTCTTATCCAGTCAAAGTTAATCCAAGACCTTCTCTGGTTCAGTCAGATCGTCGCTAAGATCTCCCTGATTCTTATTCCAGTTGAAGTATCCCAAGACTTTTGTCTGGTTCTGTTAAATCGGTTCTAAGATTTTTCTGATTCTTATCCAGTCAAATTTAATCCAAGACCTTCTCTAGTTCAGTCAGATCGACGTAAGATCTCCCTGATTCTTATTCTAGTTGAAGATATTCCAAGACTTTTGTCTGGTTCAGTTCAATCGATTCTAAGATTTTTCTATTTCTTATCCAGTCAAAGTTAATCCAAGACCTTCTCTGGTTCAGTCAGATCGTCGCTAAGATCTCCCTGATTCTTATTCCAGTTGAAGATATTCCAAGACTTTCGTCTTGTTTAGTTAAATCGATTCTAGGATTTTTTTGATTCTTATCCAGTCAAAGTTAATCCAAGACCTTATCTGGTTAAGTCAGATCGATGCTAAGATCTCCCTGATTCTTATTCCAGTTGAAGATATTCCAAGACTTTCGTCTGGTTCAGTTAAATCGATTCTAAGATTTTTCTGATTCTTATCCAGTCAAAGTTAATCCAAGACCTTCTCTGGTTCAGTCAGATCGACGCTAAGATCTCCCTTATTGTTATTCCAGTTGAAGATGTTTAAACACATTCGTCTGGTTCAGTTAAATCGATTCTAAGATTTTTCTGATTCTTATCCAGTCAAAGTTAATCCAAGACCTTCTCTGGTTCAGTCAGATCGATGCTAAGATCTCCCTGATTCTTATTTCAGTTGAAGATATTTCAAGACTTTCGTCTGGTTCAGTTAAATCGATTCTAAGATTTTTCTGATTCTTATCCAATCAAAGTTAATCCAAGACCTTCTCTAGTTCAGTCAGATCGACGCTAAGATCTCCCTGATTCTTATTCCAGTTGAAGTATCCTAAGACTTTAGTCTGGTTCAGTTAAATCGATTCTAAGATTTTTCTGATTCTTATCCAGTCAAAGTTAATCCAAGACCTTCTTTGGTTCAATAAGATCGATGCTAAGATCTCCCTGATTCTTATTCCAGTTGAAGATATTCCAAGACTTTGGTCTGGTTCAGTTAAATCGATTCTAAGATTTTTCTGATTCTTATCCAGTCAAAGTTAATCCAAGACCTTCTCTGGTTCAGTCAGATCGACGCTAAGATCTCCCTGATTCTTATCCCAGTTGAAGTATCCCAAGACTTTCGTCTGGTTCAGTTAAATCGATTCTAAGATTTTTCTGATTCTTATCCAGTCAAAGTTAATCCAAGACCTTCTCTGGTTCAGTCAGATCAACGCTAAGATCTCCCTGATTCTTATTCCAATTGAAGTATCCCAAGACTTTGGTCTGGTTCAGTTAAATCGATTCTAAGATTTTTCAGATTCTTATCCAGTCAAAGTTAATCCAAGACCTTCTCTGGTTCAGTCAGATCGACGCTAAGATCTCCTTGATTCTTATCCCAATTGAAGTATCCCAAGACTTTCGTCTGGTTCAGTTAAAACGATTCTAAGATTTTTCTGATTCTTATACAATCAAAGTTAATCCAAGACCTTCTCTGGTTCAGTCAGATCGACGCTAAGATCTCCCTGATTCTTATTCCAGTTGAAGTATCCCAAGACATTCGTCTTGTTTAGTTAAATCGATTCTAAGATTTTTCTGATTCTTATCCAGTCAAAGTTAATCCAAGACCTTCTCTGGTTCAGTCACATCGATGCTAAGATCTCCCTGATTCTTATTTCAGTTGAAGATATTTCAAGACTTTTGTCTGGTTCAGTTAAATCGATTCTACGATTTTTCTGATTCTTATCCAGTCAAAGTTAATCAAAGACCTTCTCTGGTTCAGTCAGATCGATGCTAAGATCTCCCTGATTCTTATTCCAGTTGAAGTATCCCAAGATTTTTTCTGGTTCAGTTAAATCGATTCTAAGATTTTTATGATTCTTATCCAGTAAAAGTTAATCCAAGACCTTCTCTGGTTCAATCAGATCGACGCTAAGATCTCCCTGATTCTTATTCCAGTTAAAGATA
This sequence comes from Vicia faba, assembly GCA_948472305.1. Classification (NCBI taxonomy): domain Eukaryota; kingdom Viridiplantae; phylum Streptophyta; class Magnoliopsida; order Fabales; family Fabaceae; genus Vicia; species Vicia faba. The sequence goes on from OX451738.1 coordinate 712,603,071, forward strand.
TTCCAAAACTTTGGTCTGGTTCAGTTAAATCGATTCTAAGATTTTTCTGATTCTTATCCAGTCAAAGTTAATCCAAGACCTTCTCTGGTTCAGTCAGATCGACGCTAAGATCTCCCTGATTCTTACTCCAATTGAAGTATCCCAGGACTTTCGTTTGGTTCAGTTAAATCGATTCTAAGATTTTTCTGAATCTTATCCAGTCAAAGTTAATCCAAGACCTTCTCTGGTTCAGTCAGATCGACGCTAAGATCTCCCTGATTCTTATTCCAGTTGAAGATATTCCAAGACTTTCGTCTGGTTCAGTTAAATCGATTCTAAGATTTTTCTGATTCTTATCCAGTCAAAGTTAATTCAAGACCTTCTCATGTTCAGTCAGATCGACGCTAAGATCTCCCTGATTCTTATTCCAGTTGAAGATATTCCAAGACTTTCGTCTAGTTCAGTTAAATAGATTCTAAGATTTTTCTGATTCTTATCTAGTCAAAGTTAAACCAAGACCTTCTCTGGTTCAGTCAGATCGACGCTAAGATCTCCTTGATTCTTATTCCAGTTGAAGATATTCCAAGACTATCGTCTGGTTCAGTTAAATCGTTTCTAAGATTATTCTGATTCTTATCCAGTCAAAGTTAATCCAAGACCTTCTCTGGTTCAGTCAGATCGACGCTAAGATCTCCCTGGTTCTTATTCCAGTTGAAGCATCCCAAGACTTTCGTCTGGTTCAGTTAAATCGATTCTAAGATTTTTTTTATTCTTATCCAGTCAAAGTTAATCCAAGACCTTCTCTGGTTCAGCCAGATCGACGCCAAGATCTCCCTGATTCTTATCCCAGTTGAAGATATTCCAAGACTTTCGTCTAGTTCAATTAAATTGATTCTAAGATTTTTCAGATTCGTATCAAGTCAAAGTTAATCCAAGACCTTTTCTGGTTCAGTCAGATCGCTGCTAAGATCTCCCTGATTCTTATTCTAGTTGAAGATGTTCAAGACTTTCGTCTAGTTCAGTTAAATCGATTCTAAGATTTTTCTGATTTTTATCCAGTCAAAGTTAATCCAAGACCTTCTCTGGTTCAGTCAGATCGACGCTAAGATCTCCCTGATTCTTATTTCAGTTGAAGATATTTCAAGACGTTTGTCTGGTTCAGTTAAATCGATTATAAGATTTTTCTGATTCTTATCCAGTCAAAGTTAATCAAAGAACTTCTCTGGTTCAGTGAGATCGACGCTAAGATCTCCCTGATTCTTATTCCAGTTAAAGTATCCCAAGATTTCGTCTGGTTCAGTTAAATCGATTCTAAGATTTTTCTGATTCTTATCCAGTCAAAGTTAATCCAAGACCTTCTCTGGTTCAGTCAGATCGATGCTAAGATCTCCCTGATTCTTATTCATGTTGAAGATATTCCAAAACTTTGGTCTGGTTCAGTTAAATCGATTCTAAGATTTTTCTGATTCTTATCCAGCCAAAGTTAATCCAAGACCTTCTCTGGTTCAGTCAGATCGACGCTAAGATCTCCCTGATTCGTATTCCAGTTGAAGTATCCCAAGACTTTCGTCTGGTTCAGTTAAATCGATTCTAAGATTTTTCTGATTCTTATCCAGTCAAAGTTACTCCAAGACCTTCTCTGGTTCAGTCAGATTGACGCTAAGATCTCCCTGATTCTTATTCCAGTTAAAGATATTCCAAGACTTTCGTCTGGTTCACATAAATCGATTCTAAGATTTTTCTAATTCTTATCCAGTCAAAGTTAATCCAATACCTTCTCTGGTTCAGTCAGATCGATGCTAAGATCTCCCTGATTCTTATTCCAGTTGAAGATATTCCAAGACTTTCGTCTAGTTCAGTTAAATAGATTCTAAGATTTTTCTGATTCTTATCTAGTCAAAGTTAATCCAAGACCTTCTCTGGTTCAGTCAGATCGACGCTAAGATCTCCCTGATTCTTATTCCAGTTGAAGATATTCCAAGACTTTCGTCTGGTTCAGTTAAATCGTTTCTAAATTTTTTCTGATTCTTATCCAGTCAAAGTTTATCCAAGACCTTCTCTGGTTCAGTCAGATCGACGCTAAGATCTCCTTGATTCTTATTCCAGTTGAAGTATCCCAAGATTTCGTCTGGTTCAGTGAAATCGATTCTAAGATTTTTCTGATTCTTATCCAGTCAAAGTTAACCCAAGACCTTCTCTGGTTCAGTCAGATCGACGCTAAGATCTTCCTGATTCTTATTCCAGTTGAAGATATTCCAAGACTTTCGTCTGGTTCAGTTAAATCGATTCTAAGATTTTTCTGATTCTTATCCAATCAAAGTTAATCCAAGACCTTCTCTGGTTCAGTCAGATCGATGTTAAGATCTCCCTGATTCTTATTCCAGTGGAAGCATTCCAAGACTTTTGTCTGGTTCAGTTAAATCGATTCTAAGATTTTTCTGATTCTTATCCAATCAAAGTTAATCCAAGACCTTCTCTGGTTCAGTTAGATCGACGCTAAGATCTCCCTGATTCTTATTCCAGTTGAAGTATCCTAAGACTTTCGTCTGGTTCAGTTAAATCGGTTCTAAGATTTTTATGATTGTTATCCAGTCAAATTTAATTCAAGACTTTCTCTGGTTCAGTCAGATCGACGCTAAGATCTCCCTGATTCTTATTCCAGTTGAAGATATTCTAAGACCTTCGTCTAGTTCAGTTAAATCGATTCTAAGATTTTTCTGATTCTTATCCAGTCAAAGTTAATCCAAGCCCTTCTCTGGTTCAGTCAGATCGACGCTAAGATATCCCTGATTCTTATTCCAGTTGAAGATATTCTAAGACCTTCGTCTAGTTCAGTTAAATCGATTCTAAGATTTTTCTGATTCTTATCCAGTCAAAGTTAATCCAAGACCTTCTCTGGTTCAGTCAGATCGACGCTAAGATCTCCCTGATTCTTATTCCAGTTGAAGATATTCCAAGACTTTCGTCTGGTTCAGTTAAATCGATTCTAAGATTTTTCTGATTCTTATCCAGTCAAAGTTAATCCAAGACCTTCTCTGGTTCAGTCAGATTGACGCTAAGATCTCCCTGATTCTTATTCCAGTTAAAGATATTCCAAGACTTTCGTCTGGTTCAGTTAAATCGATTCTAAGATTTTTCTAATTCTTATCCAGTCAAAGTTAATCCAAGACCTTCTCTGGTTCAGTCAGATCGATGCTAAGATCTCCATGATTCTTATTCCAGTTGAAGATATTCCAAGACTTTCGTCTAGTTCAGTTAAATAGATTCTAAGATTTTTCTGATTCTTATCTAGTCAAAGTTAATCCAAGACCTTCTCTGGTTCAGTCAGATCGACGCTAAGATCTCCCTGATTCTTATTCCAGTTGAAGATATTCCAAGACTTTCATCTGGTTCAGTTAAATCGTTTCTAAAATTTTTCTGATTCTTATCCAGTCAAAGTTAATCCAAGACCTTCTCTGGTTCAGTCAGATCGACGCTAAGATCTTCCTGATTCTTATTCCAGTTGAAGATATTACAAGACTTTCGTCTGGTTCTGTTAAATCGATTCTAAGATTTTTCTGATTCTTATCCAGTCAAAGTTAATTCAAGACCTTCTCTGGTTCAGTCAGATCGACGCTAAGATCTCCCTGATTCTTATTTCAGTTGAAGATATTTCAAGACTTTTGTCTGGTTCAGTTAAATTGATTCTAAGATTTTTCTGATTCTTATCTAGTCAAAGTTAATCCAAGACCTTCTCTGGTTCAGTCAGATCGACACTAAGATCTCCTTGATTCTTATTCCAGTTGAAGTATCCCAAGATTTCGTCTGGTTCAGTTAAATCGATTCTAAGATTTTTCTGATTCTTATCTAGTCAAAGTTAATCCAAGACCTTCTCTGGTTCAGTCAGATCGACGCTAAGATCTCCCTGATTCTTATTCAAGTTGAAGATATTCCAAAACTTTGGTCTAGTTCAGTTAAATCGATTCTAAGATTTTTCTGATTCTTATCCAGTCAAAGTTAATCCAAGACCTTCTCTGGTTCAGTCAGATCGACGCTAAGATCTCCCTGATTCTTATTCCAGTTGAAGTATCCCAAGACTTTCGTCTGGTTCAGTTAAATTGATTCTATGATTTTTCTGATTCTTCTCCAGTCAAAGTTAATCCAAGACCTTATCTGGTTCCGTCAGATCGACGCTAAGATCTCCATGATTCTTATTCCAGTTGAAGTATCCCAAGATTTCGTCTGGTTCAGTGAAATCGATTCTAAGATTTTTCTGATTCTTATCCAGTCAAAGTTAATCCAAGACCTTCTCTGGTTCAGTCAGATCGACGCTAAGATCTTCCTGATTCTTATTCCAGTTAAAGATATTCCAAGACTTTCGTCTGGTTCAGTTAAATCGATTCTAAGATTTTTCTGATTCTTATCCAGTCAAAGTTAATCCAAGACCTTCTCTGGTTCAGTCAGATCGATGTTAAAATCTCCCTGATTCTTATTCCAGTGGAAGTATCCCAAGACTTTCGTCTGGTTCAGTTAAATCGGTTCTAAGATTTTTCTGATTGTTATCCAGTCAAATTTAATCCAAGACCTTCTCTGGTTCAGTCAGATCGACGCTAAGATCTCCCTGATTCTTATTCCAGTTGAAGATATTCTAAGACCTTCATCTAGTTCAGTTAAATCGATTCTAAGATTTTTCTGATTCTTATCCAGTCAAAGTTAATCCAAGACCTTCTCTGGTTCAGTCAGATCGATGCTAAGATCTCCCTGATTCTTATTCCAGTTGAAGATATTCCAAGACTTTCGTCTAGTTCAGTTAAATCGATTCTAAGATTTTTCAGATTCTTATCCAGTCAAAAATAATCCAAGACCTTCGCGGGTTCAGTCAGATCGACGCTAAGATCTCCCTGATTCTTATTCTAGTTGAAGATGTTCCAAGACTTTCGTCTAGTTCAATTAAATAGATTCTAAGATTTTTCGGATTCTTATCCAGTCAAAGTTAATCCAAGACCTTCTCTGGTTCAGTCAGATCGACGCTAAGATCTCCCTGATTCTTATTCCAGTTGAAGATATTCCAAGACTTTCGTCTGGTTCAGTTAAATCGTTTCCAAGATTTTTCTGTTTCTTATCCAGTCAAAGTTAATCCAAGACCTTCTCTGGTTCAGTCAGATCGACGCTAAGATCTCCCCGATTCTTATTCCAGTTGAAGTATCCCAAGACTTTCGTCTGGTTCAGTTAAATCGATTCTAAGATTTTTCTGATTCTTATCCAGTCAAAGTTAATCCAAGACCTTCTCTGGTTTAGTCAGATCGACGCTAAGATCTCCCTGATTCTTATTCCAGTTGAAGATATTCCAAGACTTTCGTCTGGTTCAGTTAAATCGTTTCTAAGATTTTTCTGTTTCTTATCCAGTCAAAGTTAATCCAAGACCTTCTCTGGTTCAGTCAGATCGACGCTAAGATCTCCCCGATTCTTATTCCAGTTGAAGTATCCCAAGACTTTCGTCTGGTTCAGTTAAATCGATTCTAAGATTTTTCTGATTCTTATCCAGTCAAAGTTAATCCAAGACCTTCTCTGGTTCAGTCAGATCGATGCTAAGATCTTCCTGATTCTTATTCCAGTTGAAGATATTCCAAGACTTTCGTCTGGTTCAGTTAAATCGATTCTAAGATTTTTCTTATTCTTATCCAGTCAAAGTTAATCAAGACCTTCTCTGGTTCAGTCAGATCGACGCTAAGATCTCCCTGATTCTTATTCCAGTTGAAGATATTTCAAGACTTTCGTCTGGTTCAGTTAAATCGATTCTAAGATTTTTCTGATTCTTATCAAATCAAAGTTAATCCAAGACCTTCTCTGGTTCAGTCAGATTGACGCTAAGATCTCCCTGATTCTTATTCCAGTTACAGATATTCCAAGACTTTCGTCTGGTTCAGTTAAATCGATTCTAAGATTTTTCTGATTCTTATCCAGTCAAAGTTAATCCAAGACCTTCTCTGGTTCAGTTAGATCGATGCTAAGATCTCCCTAATTCTTATTCTAGTTGAAGTATCCCAAGACTTTCGTCTGGTTCAGTTAAATTGATTCTAAGATTTTTCTGATTCTTATCCAGTCAAAGTTAATCCAAGACCTTCTCTGGTTTAGTCAGATCGACGCTAAGATCTCCCTGATTCTTATTCCAGTTGAAGATATTCCAAGACTTTCGTCTGGTTCAGTTAAATCGTTTCTTAGATTTTTCTGTTTCTTATCCAGTCAAAGTTAATCCAAGACCTTCTCTGGTTCCGTCAGATCGACGCTAAGATCTCCATGATTCTTATTCCAGTTGAAGTATCCCAAGACTTTCGTCTGGTTCAGTGAAATTGATTCTATTTTTTTCTGATTCTTATCCAGTCAAAGTTAATCCAAGACCTTCTTTGGTTCCGTTAGATCGACGCTAAGATCTTCCTGATTCTTATTCCAGTTTAAGATATTCCAAGACTTTCGTCTGGTTCAGTTAAATCGGTTCTAAGATTTTTCTGATTGTTATCCAGTCAAATTTAATCCAAGACCTTCTCTGGTTCAGTCAGATCAACACTAAGATCTCCCTGATTCTTATTCCAGTGGAAGCATTCCAAGACTTTTGTCTGGTTCAGTTAAATCGATTCTAAGATTTTTCTGATTCTTATCCAGTCAAAGTTAATCCAAGACCTTCTCTGGTTTAGTCAGATCGACGCTAAGATCTCCCTGATTCTTATTCCAGTTGAAGATATTCCAAGACTTTCGTCTGGTTCAGTTAAATCGTTTCTAAGATTTTTCTGTTTCTTATCCAGTCAAAGTTAATACAAGACCTTCTCTGGTTCAGTCAGATCGACGCTAAGATCTCCCCGATTCTTATTCCAGTTGAAGTATCCCAAGACTTTCGTCTGGTTCAGTTAAATCGATTCTAAGATTTTTCTGATTCTTATCCAGTCAAAGTTAATCCAAGACCTTCTCTGGTTCAGTCAGATCGATGCTAAGATCTTCCTGATTCTTATTCCAGTTGAAGATATTCCAAGACTTTCGTCTGGTTCAGTTAAATCGATTCTAAGATTTTTCTGATTCTTATCCAGTCAAAGTTAATCAAGACCTTCTCTGGTTCAGTCAGATCGACGCTAAGATCTCCCTGATTCTTATTCCAGTTGAAGTATCCTAAGACTTTCGTCTGGTTCAGTTAAATCGGTTCTAAGATTTTTATGATTGTTATCCAGTCAAATTTAATTCAAGACTTTCTCTGGTTCAGTCAGATCGACGCTAAGATCTCCCTGATTCTTATTCCAGTTGAAGATATTCTAAGACCTTCGTCTAGTTCAGTTAAATCGATTCTAAGATTTTTCTGATTCTTATCCAGTCAAAGTTAATCCAAGCCCTTCTCTGGTTCAGTCAGATCGACGCTAAGATATCCCTGATTCTTATTCCAGTTGAAGATATTCTAAGACCTTCGTCTAGTTCAGTTAAATCGATTCTAAGATTTTTCTGATTCTTATCCAGTCAAAGTTAATCCAAGACCTTCTCTGGTTCAGTCAGATCGACGCTAAGATCTCCCTGATTCTTATTCCAGTTGAAGATATTCCAAGACTTTCGTCTGGTTCAGTTAAATCGATTCTAAGATTTTTCTGATTCTTATCCAGTCAAAGTTAATCCAAGACCTTCTCTGGTTCAGTCAGATTGACGCTAAGATCTCCCTGATTCTTATTCCAGTTAAAGATATTCCAAGACTTTCGTCTGGTTCAATTAAATCGATTCTAAGATTTTTCTAATTCTTATCCAGTCAAAGTTAATCCAAGACCTTCTCTGGTTCAGTCAGATCGATGCTAAGATCTCCCTGATTCTTATTCCAGTTGAAGATATTCCAAGACTTTCGTCTAGTTCAGTTAAATAGATTCTAAGATTTTTCTGATTCTTATCCAGTCAAAGTTAATCCAAGACCTTCTCTGGTTCAGTCAGATCGACGCTAAGATCTCCCTTATTCTTATTTCAGTTGAAGATATTCCAAGACTTTCGTCTGGTTCTGTTAAATCGATTCTAAGATTTTTCTGATTCTTATCCAGTCAAAGTTAATTCAAGACCTTCTCTGGTTCAGTCAGATCGACGCTAAGATCTCCCTTATTCTTATTTCAGTTGAAGATATTTCAAGACTTTTGTCTGGTTCAGTTAAATTGATTCTAAGATTTTTCTGATTCTTATCTAGTCAAAGTTAATCCAAGACCTTCTCTGGTTCAGTCAGATCGACACTAAGATCTCCTTGATTCTTATTCCAGTTGAAGTATCCCAAGATTTCGTCTGGTTCAGTTAAATCGATTCTAAGATTTTTCTGATTCTTATCTAGTCAAAGTTAATCCAAGACCTTCTCTGGTTCAGTCAGATCGACGCTAAGATCTCCCTGATTCTTATTCAAGTTGAAGATATTCCAAAACTTTGGTCTAGTTCAGTTAAATCGATTCTAAGATTTTTCTGATTCTTATCCAGTCAAAGTTAATCCAAGACCTTCTCTGGTTCAGTCAGATCGACGCTAAGATCTCCCTGATTCTTATTCCAGTTGAAGTATCCCAAGACTTTCGTCTGGTTCAGTTAAATTGATTCTATGATTTTTCTGATTCTTCTCCAGTCAAAGTTAATCCAAGACCTTATCTGGTTCCGTCAGATCGACGCTAAGATCTCCATGATTCTTATTCCAGTTGAAGTATCCCAAGATTTCGTCTGGTTCAGTGAAATCGATTCTAAGATTTTTCTGATTCTTATCCAGTCAAAGTTAATCCAAGACCTTCTCTGGTTCAGTCAGATCGACGCTAAGATCTTCCTGATTCTTATTCCAGTTAAAGATATTCCAAGACTTTCGTCTGGTTCAGTTAAATCGATTCTAAGATTTTTCTGATTCTTATCCAGTCAAAGTTAATCCAAGACCTTCTCTGGTTCAGTCAGATCGATGTTAAAATCTCCCTGATTCTTATTCCAGTGGAAGTATCCCAAGACTTTCGTCTGGTTCAGTTAAATCGGTTCTAAGATTTTTCTGATTGTTATCCAGTCAAATTTAATCCAAGACCTTCTCTGGTTCAGTCAGATCGACGCTAAGATCTCCCTGATTCTTATTCCAGTTGAAGATATTCTAAGACCTTCATCTAGTTCAGTTAAATCGATTCTAAGATTTTTCTGATTCTTATCCAGTCAAAGTTAATCCAAGACCTTCTCTGGTTCAGTCAGATCGATGCTAAGATCTCCCTGATTCTTATTCCAGTTGAAGATATTCCAAGACTTTCGTCTAGTTCAGTTAAATCGATTCTAAGATTTTTCAGATTCTTATCCAGTCAAAAATAATCCAAGACCTTCGCGGGTTCAGTCAGATCGACGCTAAGATCTCCCTGATTCTTATTCTAGTTGAAGATGTTCCAAGACTTTCGTCTAGTTCAATTAAATAGATTCTAAGATTTTTCTGATTCTTATCCAGTCAAAGTTAATCCAAGACCTTCGCTGGTTCAGTCAGATCGACGCTAAGATCTCCCTGATTCTTATTCCAGTTGAAGATATTCCAAGACTTTCGTCTGGTTCAGTTAAATCGTTTCTAAGATTTTTCTGTTTCTTATCCAGTCAAAGTTAATCCAAGACCTTCTCTGGTTTAGTCAGATCGACGCTAAGATCTCCCTGATTCTTATTCCAGTTGAAGATATTCCAAGACTTTCGTCTGGTTCAGTTAAATCGTTTCTAAGATTTTTCTGTTTCTTATCCAGTCAAAGTTAATCCAAGACCTTCTCTGGTTCAGTCAGATCGACGCTAAGATCTCCCCGATTCTTATTCCAGTTGAAGTATCCCAAGACTTTCGTCTGGTTCAGTTAAATCGATTCTAAGATTTTTCTGATTCTTATCCAGTCAAAATTAATCCAAGACCTTCTCTGGTTCAGTCAGATCGATGCTAAGATCTTCCTGATTCTTATTCCAGTTGAAGATATTCCAAGACTTTCGTCTGGTTCAGTTAAATCGATTCTAAGATTTTTCTGATTCTTATCCAGTCAAAGTTAATCAAGACCTTCTCTGGTTCAGTCAGATCGACGCTAAGATCTCCCTGATTCTTATTCCAGTTGAAGATATTTCAAGACTTTCATCTGGTTCAGTTAAATCGATTCTAAGATTTTTCTGATTCTTATCAAATCAAAGTTAATCCAAGACCTTCTCTGGTTCAGTCAGATTGACGCTAAGATCTCCCTGATTCTTATTCCAGTTACAGATATTCCAAGACTTTCGTCTGGTTCAGTTAAATCGATTCTAAGATTTTTCTGATTCTTATCCAGTCAAAGTTAATCCAAGACCTTCTCTGGTTCAGTTAGATCGATGCTAAGATCTCCCTAATTCTTATTCTAGTTGAAGTATCCCAAGACTTTCGTCTGGTTCAGTTAAATTGATTCTAAGATTTTTCTGATTCTTATCCAGTCAAAGTTAATCCAAGACCTTCTCTGGTTTAGTCAGATCGACGCTAAGATCTCCCTGATTCTTATTCCAGTTGAAGATATTCCAAGACTTTCGTCTGGTTCAGTTAAATCGTTTCTTAGATTTTTCTGTTTCTTATCCAGTCAAAGTTAATCCAAGACCTTCTCTGGTTCCGTCAGATCGACGCTAAGATCTCCATGATTCTTATTCCAGTTGAAGTATCCCAAGACTTTCGTCTGGTTCAGTGAAATTGATTCTATTTTTTTCTGATTCTTATCCAGTCAAAGTTAATCCAAGACCTTCTTTGGTTCCGTTAGATCGACGCTAAGATCTTCCTGATTCTTATTCCAGTTTAAGATATTCCAAGACTTTCGTCTGGTTCAGTTAAATCGTTTCTAAGATTTTTCTGTTTCTTATCCAGTCAAAGTTAATACAAGACCTTCTCTGGTTCAGTCAGATCGACGCTAAGATCTCCCCGATTCTTATTCCAGTTGAAGTATCCCAAGACTTTCGTCTGGTTCAGTTAAATCGATTCTAAGATTTTTCTGATTCTTATCCAGTCAAAGTTAATCCAAGACCTTCTCTGGTTCAGTCAGATCGATGCTAAGATCTTCCTGATTCTTATTCCAGTTGAAGATATTCCAAGACTTTCGTCTGGTTCAGTTAAATCGATTCTAAGATTTTTCTGATTCTTATCCAGTCAAAGTTAATCAAGACCTTCTCTGGTTCAGTCAGATCGACGCTAAGATCTCCCTGATTCTTATTCCAGTTGAAGATATTTCAAGACTTTCGTCTGGTTCAGTTAAATCGATTCTAAGATTTTTCTGATTCTTATCAAATCAAAGTTAATCCAAGACCTTCTCTGGTTCAGTCAGATTGACGCTAAGATCTCCCTGATTCTTATTCCAGTTACAGATATTCCAAGACTTTCGTCTGGTTCAGTTAAATCGATTCTAACATTTTTCTGATTCTTATCCAGTCAAAGTTAATCCAAGACCTTCTCTGGTTCAGTTAGATCGATGCTAAGATCTCCCTAATTCTTATTCTAGTTGAAGTATCCCAAGACTTTCGTCTGGTTCAGTTAAATCGATTCTAAGATTTTTCTGATTCTTATCCAGTCAAAGTTAATCCAAGACCTTCTCTGGTTCAGTCAGATCGATGCTAAGATCTTCCTGATTCTTATTCCAGTTGAAGATATTCCAAGACTTTCGTCTGGTTCAGTTAAATCGATTCTAAGATTTTTCTGATTCTTATCCAGTCAAAGTTAATCAAGACCTTCTCTGGTTCAGTCAGATCGATGCTAAGATCTCCCTGATTCTTATTCCAGTTGAAGATATTTCAAGACTTTCGTCTGGTTCAGTTAAATCGATTCTAAGATTTTTCTGATTCTTATCCAATCAAAGTTAATCCAAGACCTTCTCTGGTTCAGTCAGATTGACGCTAAGATCTCCCTGATTCTTATTCCAGTTAAAGATATTCCAAGACTTTCGTCTGGTTCAGTTATATCGATTCTAAGATTTTTCTGATTCTTATCCAGTCAAAGTTAATCCAAGACCTTCTCTGGTTCAGTTAGATCGACGCTAAGATCTCCCTAATTCTTATTCCAGTTGAAGTATCCCAAGACTTTCGTCTGGTTCAGTTAAATTGATTCTAAGATTTTTCTGATTCTTATCCAGTCAAAGTTAATCCAAGACCTTATCTGGTTCCGTCAGATCGACGCTAAGATCTCCATGATTCTTATTCCAGTTGAAGTATCCCAAGACTTTCGTCTGGTTCAGTGAAATTGATTCTATTTTTTTCTGATTCTTATCCAGTCAAAGTTAATCCAATACCTTCTTTGGTTCCGTTAGATCGACGCTAAGATCTTCCTGATTCTTATTCCAGTTTAAGATATTCCAAGACTTTCGTCTGGTTCAGTTAAATCGGTTCTAAGATTTTTCTGATTGTTATCCAGTCAAATTTAATCCAAGACCTTCTCTGGTTCAGTCAGATCGACACTAAGATCTCCCTGATTCTTATTCCAGTGGAAGCATTCCAAGACTTTTGTCTGGTTCAGTTAAATCGATTCTAAGATTTTTCTGATTCTTATCCAGTCAAAGTTAATCCAAGACCTTCTCTGGTTCAGTCAGATCGACGCTAAGATCTCCCTGATTCTTATTCCAGTTAAAGATATTCCAAGACTTTCGTTTGGTTCAGTTAAATCGATTCTAAGATTTTTCTGATTCTTATCCAGTCAAAGTTAATCCAAGACCTTCTCTGGTTCAGTCAGATCGACGCTAAGATCTCCCTGATTCTTATTCCAGTTGAAGATATTCCAAGACTTTCGTCTAGTTCAGTTAAATAGATCCTAAGATTTTTCTGATTCTTATCTAGTCAAAGTTAATCCAAGACCTTCTCTGGTTCAGTCAGATCGACGCTAAGATCTCCCTGATTCTTATTCCAGTTGAAGATATTCCAAGACTTTCGTCTGGTTCAGTTAAATCGTTTCTAAGATTTTTCTGATTCTTATCCAGTCAAAGTTAATCCAAGACCTTCTCTGGTTCAGTCAAATCGACGCTAAGATCTCCCTGATTCTTATTCCAGTTGAAGATATTTCAAGACTTTTGTCTAGTTCAGTTAAATCGATTCTAAGATTTTTCTGATTCTTATCCAGTCAAAGTTAATCCAAGACCTTCTCTGGTTTAGTCAGATCGACGCTAAGATCTCCCTGATTCTTATTCCAGTTGAAGATATTCCAAAACTTTGGTCTGGTTCAATTAAATCGATTCTAAGATTTTTCTGATTCTTATCCAATCAAAGTTAATCCAAGACCTTCTCTGGTTCAGTCAAATCGACGCTAAGATCTCCCTAATTCTTATTCCAGTTGAAGTATCCCAAGACTTTCGTCTGGTTCAATTAAATTGATTCTAAGATTTTTCTGATTCTTATCCAGTCAAAGTTAATCCAAGACCTTATCTGGTTCCGTCAGATCGACGCTAAGATCTCCATGATTCTTATTCCAGTTGAAGTATCCCAAGACTTTCGTCTGGTTCAGTGAAATTGATTCTATTTTTTTCTGATTCTTATCCAGTATAAGTTAATCCAAGACCTTCTTTGGTTCAGTTAGATCGACGCTAAGATCTTCCTGATTCTTATTCCAGTTGAAGATATTCCAAGACTTTCGTCTGGTTCAGTTAAATTGGTTCTAAGATTTTTCTGATTGTTATCCAGTCAAATTTAATCCAAGACCTTCTATGGTTCAGTCAAATCGACACTAAGATCTCCCTGATTCTTATTCCAGTGGAAGCATTCCAAGACTTTTGTCTGGTTCAGTTAAATCGATTCTAAGATTTTTCTGATTCTTATCCAGTTAAAGTTAATCCAAGACCTTCTCTGGTTCAGTCAGATCGACGCTAAGATCTCCCTGATTCTTATTCCAGTTAAAGATATTCCAAGACTTTCGTCTTGTTCATTTAAATCGATTCTAAGATTTTTCTGATTCTTATCCAGTCAAAGTTAATCCAAGACCTTCTCTGGTTCAGTCAGATCGACGCTAAGATCTCCCTGATTCTTATTCCAGTTGAAGATATTCCAAGACTTTCGTCTAGTTCAGTTAAATAGATCCTAAGATTTTTCTGATTCTTATCTAGTCAAAGTTAATCCAAGACCTTCTCTGGTTCAGTCAGATCGACGCTAAGATCTCCCTGATTCTTATTCCAGTTGAAGATATTCCAAGACTTTCGTCTGGTTCAGTTAAATCGTTTCTAAGATTTTTCTGATTCTTATCCAGTCAAAGTTAATCCAAGACCTTCTCTGGTTCAGTCAGATCGACGCTAAGATCTCCCTGATTCTTATTCCAGTTGAAGATATTTCAAGACTTTTGTCTAGTTCAGTTAAATCGATTCTAAGATTTTTCTGATTCTTATCCAGTCAAAGTTAATCCAAGACCTTCTCTGGTTCAGTCAGATCGACGCTAAGATCTCCCTGATTCTTATTCCAGTTGAAGATATTCCAAAACTTTGGTCTGGTTCAGTTAAATCGATTCTAAGATTTTTCTGATTCTTATCCAGTCAAAGTTAATCCAAGACCTTCTCTGGTTCAGTCAGATCGACGCTAAGATCTCCCTAATTCTTATTCCAGTTGAAGTATCCCAAGACTTTCGTCTGATTCAGTTAAATTGATTCTATGATTTTTATGATTCTTATCCAGTCAAAGTTAATCCAAGACCTTATCTGGTTCCGTCAGATCGACGCTAAGATCTCCATGATTCTTATTCCAGTTGAAGTATCCCAAGACTTTCGTCTGGTTCAGTGAAATTGATTCTATTTTTTTCTGATTCTTATCCAGTCAAAGTTAATCCAAGACCTTCTTTGGTTCAGTTAGATCGACGCTAAGATCTTCCTGATTCTTATTCCAGTTGAAGATATTCCAAGACTTTCGTTTGGTTCAGTTAAATCGGTTCTAAGATTTTTCTGATTGTTATCCAGTCAAATTTAATCCAAGACCTTCTATGGTTCAGTCAGATCGACACTAAGATCTCCCTGATTCTTATTCCAGTGGAAGCATTCCAAGACTTTTGTCTGGTTCAGCTAAATCGATTCTAAGATTTTTCTGATTCTTATCCAGTCAAAGTTAATCCAAGACCTTCTCTGGTTCAGTCAGATCGACGCTAAGATCTCCCTGATTGTTATTCCAGTTAAAGATATTCCAAGACTTTCGTCTGGTTCAGTTAAATCGATTCTAAGATTTTTCTGATTCTTATCCAGTCAAAGTTAATCCAAGACCTTCTCTGGTTCAGTCAGATCGACGCTAAGATCTCCCATATTCTTATTCCAGTTGAAGATATTCCAAAACTTTCGTCTAGTTCAGTTAAATAGATCCTAAGATTTTTCTGATTCTTATCTAGTCAAAGTTAATCCAAGACCTTCTCTGGTTCAGTCAGATCGACGCTAAGATCTCCCTGATTCTTATTCCAGTTGAAGATATTCCAAGACTTTCGTCTGGTTCAGTTAAATCGTTTCTAAGATTTTTCTGATTCTTATCCAGTCAAAGTTAATCCAAGACCTTCTCTGGTTCAGTCAGATCGACGCTAAGATCTCCCTGATTCTTATTCCAGTTGAAGATATTTCAAGACTTTTGTCTAGTTTAGTTAAATCGATTCTAAGATTTTTCTGATTCTTATCCAGTCAAAGTTAATCCAAGACCTTCTCTGGTTCAGTCAGATCGACGCTAAGATCTCCCTGATTCTTATTCCAGATGAAGATATTCCAAAACTTTGGTCTGGTTCAGTTAAATCGATTCTAAGATTTTTCTGATTCTTATCCAGTCAAAGTTAATCCAAGACCTTCTCTGGTTCAGTCAGATCGACGTTAAGATCTCCCTAATTCTTATTCCAGTTGAAGTATCCCAAGACTTTCGTCTGGTTCAGTTAAATTGATTCTAAGATTTTTCTGATTCTTATCCAGTCAAAGTTAATCCAAGACCTTATCTGGTTCCGTCAGATCGACGCTAAGATCTCCATGATTCTTATTCCAGTTGAAGTATCCCAAGACTTTCGTCTGGTTCAGTGAAATTGATTCTATTTTTTTCTAATTCTTATCCAGTCAAAGTTAATCCAAGACCTTCTTTGGTTCAGTTAGATCGACGCTAAGATCTTCCTGATTCTTATTCCAGTTGAAGATATTCCAAGACTTTCGTCTGGTTCAGTTAAATCGGTTCTAAGATTTTTCTGATTGTTATCCAGTCAAATTTAATCCAAGACCTTCTATGGTTCAGTCAGATCGACACTAAGATCTCCCTGATTCTTATTCCAGTGGAAGCATTCCAAGACTTTTGTCTGGTTCAGCTAAATCGATTCTAAGATTTTTATGATTCTTATCCAGTCAAAGTTAACCCAAGACCTTCTCTGGTTCAGTCAGATCGACGCTAAGATCTCCCTGATTGTTATTCCAGTTAAAGATATTCCAAGACTTTCGTCTGGTTCAGTTAAATCGATTCTAAGATTTTTATGATTCTTATCCAGTCAAAGTTAATCCAAGACCTTCTCTGGTTCAGTCAGAGCGACGCTAAGATCTCCCATATTCTTATTCCAGTTGAAGATATTCCAAAACTTTCGTCTAGTTCAGTTAAATAGATCCTAAGATTTTTCTGATTCTTATCTAGTCAAAGTTAATCCAAGACCTTCTCTGGTTCAGTCAGATTGACGCTAAGATCTCCCTGATTCTTATTCCAGTTGAAGATATTCCAAGACTTTCGTCTGGTTCAGTTAAATCGTTTCTAAGATTTTTATGATTCTTATCCAGTCAAAGTTAATCCAAGACCTTCTCTGGTTCAGTCAGATCGACGCTAAGATCTCCCTGATTCTTATTCCAGTTGAAGTATCCCAAGACTTTCGTTTGGTTCAGTTAAATCGATTCTAAGATTTTTCTGATTCTTATCCAATCAAAGTTAATCCAAGACCTTCTCTGGTTCAGTCAAATCGACGCTAAGATCTTCCTGATTCTTATTCCAGTTGAAGATATTCCAAGACTTTCGTCTGGTTCAGTTAAATCGATTCTAAGATTTTTCTGATTCTTATCCAGTCAAAGTTAATTCAAGACCTTCTCTGGTTCAGTGGATCGACGCTAAGATCTCCCTGATTCTTATTTCAGTTGAAGATATTTCAAGACTTTTGTCTAGTTCAGTTAAATTGATTCTAAGATTTTTCTGATTCTTATCCAGTCAAAGTTAATCCAAGACCTTCTCTGGTTCAGTCAGATCGACACTAAGATCTCCTTGATTTCTATTCGAGTTGAAGTATCCAAAGATTTCGTCTGGTTCAGTTAAATCGATTCAAAGATTTTTCTGATTCTTATCCAGTCAAAGTTAATCCAAGACCTTCTCTGGTTCAGTCAGATCGACGCTAAGATCTCCCTGATTCTTATTCCAGTTAAAGATATTCCAAGACTTTCGTTTGGTTCAGTTAAATCGATTCTAAGATTTTTCTGATTCTTATCCAGTCAAAGTTAATCCAAGACCTTCTCTGGTTCAGTCAGATCGACGCTAAGATCTCCCTGATTCTTATTCCAGTTGAAGATATTCCAAGACTTTCGTCTAGTTCAGTTAAATAGATCCTAAGATTTTTCTGATTCTTATCTAGTCAAAGTTAATCCAAGACCTTCTCTGGTTCAGTCAGATCGACGCTAAGATCTCCCTGATTCTTATTCCAGTTGAAGATATTCCAAGACTTTCGTCTGGTTCAGTTAAATCGTTTCTAAGATTTTTCTGATTCTTATCCAGTCAAAGTTAATCCAAGACCTTCTCTGGTTCAGTCAGATCGACGCTAAGATCTCCCTGATTCTTATTCCAGTTGAAGATATTTCAAGACTTTTGTCTAGTTCAGTTAAATCGATTCTAAGATTTTTCTGATTCTTATCCAGTCAAAGTTAATCCAAGACCTTCTCTGGTTTAGTCAGATCGACGCTAAGATCTCCCTGATTCTTATTCCAGTTGAAGATATTCCAAAACTTTGGTCTGGTTCAATTAAATCGATTCTAAGATTTTTCTGATTCTTATCCAATCAAAGTTAATCCAAGACCTTCTCTGGTTCAGTCAAATCGACGCTAAGATCTCCCTAATTCTTATTCCAGTTGAAGTATCCCAAGACTTTCGTCTGGTTCAGTTAAATCGATTCTAAGATTTTTCTGATTCTTATCCAGTCAAAGTTAATCCAAGACCTTCTCTGGTTCAGTCAGATCGACGCTAAGATCTCCCTGAGTCTTATTCCAGTTGAAGATATTCCAAAACTTTGGTCTGGTTCAGTTAAATCGATTCTAAGATTTTTATGATTCTTATCCAGTCAAAGTTAATCCAAGACCTTCTCTGGTTCAGTCAGATCGACGCTAAGATCTCCCTGATTCTAATTCCAGTTGAAGTATCCCAAGACTTTCGTCTGGTTCAGTTAAATTGATTCTAAGATTTTTTTGATTCTTATCCAGTCAAAGTTAATCCAAGACCTTATCTGGTTCCGTCATATCGACACTAAGATCTCCATAATTCTTATTCCAGTTGAAGTATCCCAAGACTTTCGTCTGGTTCAGTGAAATTGATTCTATTTTTTTCTGATTCTTATCCAGTCAAAGTTAATCCAAGACCTTCTTTGGTTCAGTCAGATCGACGCTAAGATCTTCCTGATTCTTATTCCAGTTGAAGATATTCCAAGACTTTCGTCTGGTTCAGTTAAATCGATTCTAATATTTTTCTGATTCTTATCCAGTCAAAGTTAATCCAAGACCTTCTCTGGTTCAGTCAGATCGATGTTAAGATCTCCCTGATTCTTATTCCAATGGAAGCATTCCAAGACTTTTGTCTGGTTCAGTTAAATCGATTCTAAGATTTTTCTGATTCTTATCCAGTCAAAGTTAATCCAAGACCTTCTCTGGTTCAGTCAGATCGACGCTAAGATCTCCCTGATTCTTATTCCAGTTAAAGATATTCCAAGACTTTCGTCTGGTTCAGTTAAATCGATTCTAAGATTTTTCTGATTCTTATCCAGTCAAAGTTAATCCAAGACCTTCTCTGGTTCAGTCAGATCGACGCTAAGATCTCCCTGATTCTTATTCCAGTTGAAGATATTCCAAGACTTTCGTCTAATTCAGTTAAATAGATTCTAAGATTTTTCTGATTCTTATCTAGTCAAAGTTAATCCAAGACCTTCTCTGGTTCAGTCAGATCGAGGCTAAGATCTCCCTGATTCTTATTGCAGTTGAAGATATTCCAAGACTTTCGTCTGGTTCAGTTAAATCGTTTCTAAGATTTTTCTAATTCTTATCCAGTCAAAGTTAATCCAAGACCTTCTCTGGTTCAGTCAGATCGACGCTAAGATCTCCCTGATTCTTAATCCAGTTGAAGTATCCCAAGAATTTCGTCTGGTTCAGTTAAATCGATTCTAAGATTTTTCTGATTCTTATCCAATCAAAGTTAATACAAGACCATCTCTGGTTCAGTCAGATCGATGTTAAGATCTCCCTGATTCTTATTCAAGTGGAAGCATTCCAAGACTTTTGTCTGGTTCAGTTAAATCGATTCTAAGATTTTTCTGATTCTTATCCAGTCAAAGTTAATCCAAGACCTTCTCTGGTTCAGTCAGGTCGACGCTAAGATCTCCCTGATTCTTAATCCAGTTGAAGATATTCCAAGACTTTCGTCTGGTTCAGTTAAATCGATTCTAAGATTTTTCTGATTCTTATCCAGTCAAAGTTAATCCAAGACCTTCTCTGGTTCAGTCAGATCGACGCTAAGATCTCCCTGATTCTTATTCCAGTTGAAGATATTCCAAGACTTTCATCTAGTTCAGTTAAATAGATTCTAATATTTTTCTGATTCTTATCTAGTCAAAGTTAATCCAAGACCTTCTCTGGTTCAGTCAGATCGACGCTAAGATCTCCCTGATTCTTATTCCAGTTGAAGATATTCCAAGACTTTCGTCTGGTTCAGTTAAATCGATTCTAAGATTTTTCTGATTCTTATCCAGTCAAAGTTAATCCAAGACCTTCTCTGGTTCAGTCAGATCGACGCTAAGATCTCCCTGATTCTTATTCCAGTTGAAGTATCCTAAGACTTTCATCTAGTTCAGTTAAATAGATTCTAAGATTTTTCTGATTCTTATCCAGTCAAAGTTAATCCAAGACCTTCTCTGGTTCAGTCAGATCGATGCTAAGATCTTCCTGATTCTTATTCCAGTTGAAGATATTCTAAGACTTTTGTCTGGTTCAGTTAAATCGATTCTAAGATTTTTCTGATTCTTATCCAGTCAAAGTTAATCCAAGACCTTCTCTGGTTCAGTCAGATCAACGCTAAGATATCCCTGATTCTTATTCCAGTTGAAGATATTCCAAGACTTTCGTCTGGTTCAGTTAAATTGATTCTTAGATTTTTCTGATTCTTATCCAGTCAAAGTTAATCCAAGACCTTATCTGGTTCAGTCAGATCGACGCTAAGATCTCCATGATTCTTATTCCAGTTGAAGTATCCCAAGACTTTCGTCTGGTTCAGTTAAATCGATTCTAAGATTTTTCTGATTCTTATCCAGTCAAAGTTAATCCAAGACCTTCTCTGGTTCAGTCAGATCGACGCTAAGATCTCCGTAATTCTTATTCCAGTTGAAGATATTCCAAGACTTTCGTCTAGTTCAGTTAAATCGATTCTAAGATTTTTCAGATTCTTATCCAATCAAAGTTAATCCAAGACCTTCTCTGGTTCCATCAGATCGACGCTAAGATCACTCTGATTTCCATTCCAATTGAAGACACTGTGAAGCCTGGATCCGACCAGATAGCAACCGATTACTTCGTCCTCAGCAACTGTGAAGCCTGGATCTGACCAGATAACAACTGATATCTGAGTCAGGGATTTATTTTCCCGGTTGAAAACACACATTTCACACTCATACATCATAGCATGTAAAACAACAAGTTTAGTATGAATCAACAAAAGATTTATGCTAATACTTCTTCCAACGTTTACCTACATTCCTCCAAATGGCATCTATAAGCCCATTCACCATGCATCTTCGTGTGCAAATTTCTGACCACTCTAGTGTTCAATCATCTTTTACCTTCAAGTCACGAATGGCGGATCTGCCAATCTAACTCTTCAAGTTCAAGAAGTTTGAACAGGGGCAGCTGTTGTACCCCAAAATTTGCCCTCTCATTTCTCAAGGAATCACCCTGGATCCCAAGTTTGCTTCCATCCAATTCCAAGCTTTGAACTACAAATTTTCCAAGAAAATCACTCATAAGGGCAAAATGGTCATTTACACACTAAGAAGTCTAACTTTGACTTTTGGATCAAAACCAAGTTTCAAGAATCATATTTCATCAAAACATGATTGAAATTTGAAATTTGTTTCATCTAAAAAATTCAAAAGTCAAATTTTCTATGGAAAAGTCAAATTTTTAAATACTTGGGATTTTTTCTAAGTATTTAAGAAAAAAATGACACTTCAGAACTTCTGAGCCAGCCTCCAGGCAGGTGCGGTCAGAAGTTGCAAACATGGTTCAGAACATAGCCTTCAGTCAAAACATGGTTCTTCAGCCTCTACGCAAGCTCAGTCAGAGTTTTCTAGGGTAATTCAAAGAAGGCTAAGAAGCGTGCTACAAGCATTTTAAGAAAGTCTGAAAGCTCCTTCAGAACATGCTGGAGCCAGAAGATAAGAGGATTAGAAGATTGGATGCTACGCAGGAGCAGAACTTCTGATCCAGAACTAAGCCATGGTGTAGAGTTTCACGTTGCAGGATTTCTGGTTGTGATAAGTCTCATCATCATTTAATGCTCATTTAATGCTCACAACTACCTTCTGAGTCTTTATCCAAAGGATTTTCACCACGTGTACCTCTACTATCTTGGGATAGAACCTTTGCTAGCAAGCCCATGCTTTGCTTTTTGCTTTTCCATAAATCCTGTTGACAGCCACCATGCTTTCTTCAAAGACAAGGCAGCGCTTCAGCACATGAAGGCTATATATCAACGCTTTGGTTAGAACATGACCAAATCCCAAAACCTTGTTTATACAGCTTGCTGCA
This sequence comes from Vicia faba, assembly GCA_948472305.1. Taxonomy (NCBI): domain Eukaryota; kingdom Viridiplantae; phylum Streptophyta; class Magnoliopsida; order Fabales; family Fabaceae; genus Vicia; species Vicia faba. The sequence continues at coordinate 712,624,994 of OX451738.1, forward strand.
GACCTATGATCAACAGCTGGCTCAACCTACGCTTGCATCTCATGATTACACCAAACTAGCATACGAAAACTGTGATGAAAAAGCAAAGGAACAGGATGCCAAAACAAGTTCAAATCCTATTTGTTTTTTCCCCCACAAAATCACAACAAATTCATCTATAAATACTTGGCTTCATCGTACGTTCAAGGGGGCTTTTTTTGGAGGAGAGGCTGAAAGTTAGAGGCTGGCTTTTTGAAAGAGAAAACGATTAAGAGAGAAAAAGAAGTTGTCAAACCTTCATAAAAATCCAGACTTCTCATATACAAAAACAAATCTTTGTTCTTCCCTTGGAGCCAAATAATACAACCACTCTTCCATTTCTCTTGCTGACTCAGAACATCCAAAGGTATCCACTCAAAACTCCAAGCACGCCCCAGGTAAGTCTTCTTGACTTTACTTGCTTTTCATTCTGAACATCATTAGCATGTAAATATCATAGTATTAATGTTGTACATATCATTGTATGAATAGAAAAACTATTGATCAGAACTTCTAGAATAATGCTAGGCTCAGACTTAGGATTGGAACTTCTATGATTTATTATGCTGTGATCATTCTGATTTACTGAACTGAATAAATTGTTGTTGTGCTTATTAAGAGATGAAATATAACATAGAACTTCTGTTGTTCACTCATCATTTTAACACACAGAACTTCTAGGATTTTCTCACTGTTTAAGCACACAGAACTTCTGAGTGCTTTTCACTCTTTTAACACACAGAACTTCTAGGATTTTCTCACTATTTAAGCACGCAAAACTTCTGAGTTCTTTTCACTATTTTAACACACAGAACTTCCATGATTTTTCTCACTATTAACACACACTGAACTTCTGATGTTCACTCACTGGCTCAGCATAACACTGAACTTCTGATGTTCCCTTACAATCTTAACACAACACAGAACTTCTAAGTCCTCCTTACATGTCAAATACACTGAACTGCTAACGTTTGCTCACTGTTTCAATGTAATACAGAACTTCTGACTTTTGGTTCACTGGTTGGACACCACCCAAAATCTCTATGTTTTCCCTCTAACATTTTTTGCAGGACTTCAGAGTGTATCCATCCAGAACCTCTGTTCCCTTTCCCTCTGACGTTTCTTTTGCAGGACCTCAGAGTGTATGCATCTAGAACTTATGACTCCACTGACGTTCCCTGCTGAGTCATGCGCCTGGCTTCAGAACTTCTGATCCTTGTTTCTTTGTTTGCAGCAACACGCTTTTTTTTCTATTTTTGCATTTATTTTCCTTCTCATTTTTTTATTAACATAAAAAACATAAAAATATTTTCTTTTATTTTATTTCCTTAAGACATAAACATTTTCTAAACAAGTCCATTTCTTTCTTATATTGTACATTTCAATATGGTTGTAATAGTAATTTAGGATTTATTTTTACTTGCAATCCCCATTCATAAATATGTATCCCCATCCCCTAAATATTGTAATAGTGTAGGACTTTACATTTCTGCAATTTATCGCTTTCAAATGTAAATGCTAGTAATTAGGCGTGTATGGCAAGATAAAATCAACAAGTAGATAATCTTAATCAAAGATTAAATGCATGTAAAATCAAACACACTATTCACACATGCACCCTTAGGGTAATCTCACTTGTTTCCTTACAAAAATGGCCATGTTATGCATGTGGGAGGTCTTAGCACAAACAAATCGAAAAAGATCATAGTCCCTCGATGACGCTATCAATGTTGCCTTTCAAAATGATCTTAGTCCCTAAAAGAAAAGTGCTAAGTCATCTCACAACATTGCTATCATGGTCATACAATGACCCAACGCCCGTCCCTTCACATCCAACGATGGGGTTTCTTACCAAAACAGTGGTAAGATAGTAACATTTAAAGGAGGAGGAAAAAGAAATCTAAGACCTTTTGAGTAGGTAGGTTCGCTCTCAGTTACTCGCTTGCTCACAACAAAAACATTTTATACACTCACATTTCCATTTGAAACATTTTTAAAAGACAACACTTTTTACGCGTTCTTATAGAGACGAGAGCCATTACAAAGGAAACCCTTTTCAAAATCACTTTCAAAAACACATCTCACAAACACATGTTTGAACTATTTTCGAAACAAACACTTTGTATGCGTTCTTATAGAAACGAGGATCATTACAAAGTTATATTTTCAAATACTTTCGAAAACCACACAAAGCACATTCAAACAAAAGCAAGTGATCTAGGAAGTAACTAAGAGCCCATGGAAAACCATGGATGAAAAGGGTGCTAATACCTTCCCTTTTCATAATCTACCCCCCGAACTCAAAAACATCTCTAAAGGTCTTTCCTGTGCTTTTTTACCTTTCCTTTTTGGATAAAAGAAAAGTCGGTGGCGACTCTTGCTAAACCGCAACATTTGCAAACACAAACGCAAAACCCCAAGTCAGTTCTCCCACCGTATCACAGCACCCTTTTCATCCATAGTCATCTATGGGCTCTTAGTTGCTTGCTAGATCACTTGCTTTATTTGAAAATGTGTGCTTTGTGTGGTTTTTGAAAGTATTTTGAAAAGGCGCCTTCGTTTAGGCAAACTTTGTAATAGTTCTCGTTCGTAAGAACGTATACAAAGTGTTGAGCTTTTGAAAATATTTCATGTTTGGAAAATGTTTTTGAAAGTGTTTATGAAAGTGTTTGGTGTTTGTTTTGAAAATAAATAAGGAGTGTTTGATTTGAAAATGAGCAAGCAACTAGGAACAATCTACCTACTCAAAATTCTTTGTTCATTTCTTCCTTCCTTTGATATTGCTATCTTACCATTGATGGGTAAGAAGTCTTATCTTTGGATGTAAAGGGACGGGCGGACTTTTCCGTCTTTCTTTGGTATTGGAACGACATTTGCAACCCATTGGGGATAGGATGTCACAGCTAGGAACCCCGCATCAAATTATTTCATCGCTTCAGCTTTTATCTTCTCAGACATGTCATGCCTCATGCGACGAACCTTTTGTTTGACAGGAGGACAATCTTCTTTTGTCGGCAGACGATGAACTATGATGTTGGTATCCAACCCTGGCATATCTTTATAAGACCAATAAAATACTTCCATATAATCATGCAACATCTGAACCAACCTACTCTTGACGTTGTCTTCTAAGTTAGCTACGATCTTAACCTCTTTCTTGTCCGTCTCGGTACCCAGATTGATGACTTCAATTGACTCTTCGTGTGACTGAATATCTTTTTCCTCTTGTAATAGAAGTCTGGCTAGTTCTCCTGGTATATCACAATCTTCCTCACCTTCGTCTTCGGCTTGGTTAATTGGACATTCAAAGTCATAGTCGGCAATAGTAGAGTCATTATCAATAAGATCCAGAGTGGATGAGGACCTGCAAGAGTGTGTGTGCGTGCATGTAAGATACATGACTATTTTGAAACATGTATTTGAAGGAAAAGAAAGACAATGAACACAAAGATTTGAATGCAAAAGAGTCTAATTATTTGTATTGAATGATCATATGATTAGATCAACATAAATAAAACCCTTTACAAATGGACCAAAATGCCCCAGGCCAGGCACATGGCTTAAAAGTCATTGTTTAAATATTACAGACAAAATGTTCTTGAATTGAAAAGAAAATAAATAAGCAAATGATTACTCCTCAATGAAGGAGATGGGCACGAAGTCCTTTGCATGCCAATTCTTCAGCTCCGTTATAGTTGGATACACCCAATCCTCAAATGTAGCTTCTTCATCAGAATTGCCTATAGCATTGACCTCATTGAAACCCTTGTCATGCTTCGGCATAGGCACGGTGATTACATTCGGAGTTAGAGGAGGGTCAAACTCAATAGTCTTATTATCAATCAAATCCTGGATTTTATTCTTTAAGGCCCAACATTGGTCAGTCTCATGCCTGGGGCTACTTGAGTGGTAAGCACATTTTCCGTTCGGATTATACTTTGGTGAAAAGGTATCAGGGTTGGCAGGAGGATCGCCCAATGTCACCAAATTAGCCTTGAGAAAGTGTTGTAAGGCTTTGAGATAATTCCATGCCTAACCTCGTAAATTGTCTTCTTGGAGTTTCAAAACATTGATGATTAGCAGATGGTTTTTGAGTAGGGGTTGGATTGGAGATTCAGACAGCATTAACAGACGAATTATCATTCTTCTGGGTACGGGCCCTTGCCCCATACACAACATTTATTTCCTTCTTTGCAGTAAAAGGTTTCTTTACAGGATTGGAAGTGGAGGCAGATGCCACATAAATCTTCCCACTTTTGAAGCTGCTTTCAACTCTTTCACCAGTTAAGATTAGCTCGGTGAAACCAGAAGAAGAACAACCAACCAAAAAATTAAAGAATGGACCAGACAAGGTGCCCATAAACATGTCAATGTGATCCCTATCAGTCAAAGGTGGTTGAACCCTACTGTCGAGGTCTCTCCACTTTTGTGCGTATTCCTTGAATCCTTCATTCTTCTCCATGGTTATATCTTGCAACTGAACTCTTTTGGGCGCCAAGTCGGTGTTATACTGGTACTGATGGTAGAAGGCAGTAGCTAAGTCTTCCCAAGTATTGATGCGGGAACCATCCAACTGATAGAACCATTCTAGTTGCGTTCCGGTCAAGCTCTCTTGGAAAGAGTGAACCCAAAGTTTCTTATCAGTGATGTGCAGCTGTATCTTGCGCACATAAGATTTAAGGTGGAGTTTTCGATAAGAAACTCCATCGTACTTTGCAAAGACTGGTATTTTGAATTTGTGGGGAATGACAACCCCAGAGATCAAACCCAAATCATCAAAGTCTTAACCGGGGACGACTTGGATCTCGATGGCCTTCAATCTGTCTTCTAACTGCTTGTACTTGACATCAGCGGGTGGATACTGCTCGTCAAAATAATCATCATCAGACGCTTGATCATTAACATAGTCAGCCTGGGTACTCTTAACCTCACCAATTTGATTCTCGTCTTCTTCAGATGAGCCTTCCATTACTGGGATCTGACGAACTTTCTCTTTGAACCTTCTGCCCATGTTGACCAGGGATCTCTTCTTGGGTTTCTTCTTAACTGCATGCAATGCCATCATGTCTTGCTGCCCCTTGGCTAGGGCCAGTAAAGTGTCTTGGAATTGTGAGTTTTGTGCCTGAAGATCCTTCACAGTTTTCTCTAGATCCATCTTGCTGAAATAAACAACAGAAAGATAAGGAAACCCGTTGTGTGAAAACCTGTAATGTTATGATGCATGGAAGATGTATATGCAAATGATTTCAAGGATTGATGAGATTTAAATTTTTATAGACAAAGCATAAAAAAACGTCAATTTTCATTAATTAGTTTGAAAAGATTACAACATGCCCCTTGGGCTTACAAAATAACTTTCTAAGATAAAAAGACTGAACTCATCCTCTTCGGTGCAATGTAGGCATTCACACTTTACTCCTCATGTAGCTTCTTTGTAAGCTCCAAGACTCTCTTATCACTAGTTTAGAATTGAGCTTCGAAGGTATCTCATTCCTCCTTTAGCTGAATCCAACCTTTTTGCAAGTCTTCGAGAGAGGTAGGCATGTCGGGATGGAGGACAATGTACGAGACATCTCCTTCAACCACAGGTTCCATGATGACTGGTAAGATGGAAGGATAAGGCATTACAAGTTTCTAAGCACAAGCTCGTACCCACTTAAGGTAAGGCTCAAGGGGAATGGAATTCTTGTGTCCCAGCGTCTTACTATCCATTTTTCTTACCATCCTTCCAGCTCGTATAAACCTCTGGCGGTAGCTTTGATCGTTGCTCTCATAGTCGAATACCACTCCTTGGATGAGCATCTCATGAGGACCATCCCTTCGGGCGTAACCAAATTGTCGTAAAGCTAAGCAGGGGATGTAAGTGATACCTCCTCTAATGCCAAACAAAGGGACATTAGGGAATTCCCCATAACGGTCGATGATAGTAACGTTCTCCAAGGATCAAGGACACCAATGGATATCTGAATGTCTAAGCATCATCAACCTATGGGACCACCTTAAACCTTGCTCGTTCTTCAACACATATCGGGGAAGATGCAAAATAAACCATCTTGCCAAGAGAGGAGTACAACACATGAGGGTTTCTCTCTTCCTCATAGTGCGAGTGTGGAGAGAATGTAGGATATATCCCAACAAAGTAGGCACTGCATTGCGAGACATGAAGATTTTAACAGCATTGACATCTATGAGTTGATTTGGGTTTGGGAACAATACCATCCCATAGATGAGAAGGGATAAGATTTCTTCAAAAGCTTGTAAGTCCAAAGATTTACAACAGTCTTGAGCTTTCTCAAACAAGAACTTGGCTAAGAAACCTTTGACACCACTCCTTTTTTCCCAATTAGTTGTGATATCAGATTGTTGCAAGTGTAGTGCTCGGGCAAGCTCTTCAGGTCTTAGATCTCTTTCCGTACCAGTGAAAGGTAGTTGATTGAGAATAGGAATCCTCAAGAGTTGAGAGAATTCCTCTATAGTAGGCACAAGTTGATAATCGAGAAAGGTGAAGCAATAGTGTAGAGGATCAAAGAACTGGAACAACACCTTCATCATATCTTCATTTTTGCTAGAGGTAACCAAGTTTAGGAGGTAACCATGTCTTTCGGTGAATGAAGAATACTCAAGGACCCTTGATGCTAGCTCTTTGAGTTGAGAAGGAATTCTTATGAAATTGACTTGAATCATTTTCTTGCGAATAAAAGCCATGTCCTACAAAACAGAACAAAGATAAATCCCAAAAATCCTTGAAATGGTTAGTGAGAATGAGTATCATGTTATGATGTTTATGATGTTATGTACAAGTAAGCATATACAAACAAGACAAACAAGTCCTTAGGTTTATGCTTGCATGGAGTCTTATAGGTAAGTATCCTCTTGAGTTTAGTTGACTCAAACCTATCCTAAAAATAGTAACCGGGTTCTAAGCGACTTCAATATCACTGATCTTTCTTATTGGGCATGGTTTTAGCGCGAGCCTCTTTAATGGCGACTGAAATATCCCAAAAAGTCTGATCTCAATGAGTGTAGTATCGAGTATCAACCAACTTCGGACTGCACCAAAGCCGGTTATCTCACTACTTCCTAATGGCCAAAGTTGGTCAAGTAAAGGTTCTAAAGTCAGTTAGTGCTTCATGACACCACACAACGGCCCTGTAATCTCCTTGACTATTCAAGGGCTACCGGTACCCACAAATGTGTCACACTAATGTAGCTATTGCTTAGACCATATCGGTATACCCCGCACAGTTTCCACAACTTATTTCTACTTACCTATAAGGTACCCCAAATCTGGGTAGAGGATTAGAATAAGCCTAAACTAGAAACCAAAATGTAAAGCAAACAAGTCAAACAATGAAAGCAAGTAAAGGTGATCTAGCCCTAAGTTAACCCCACTTTTAAGTCTTTTCCCCAGCAGATTCGCCAGTTCTGTGATACGGTGGGAGAACTGACTTGGGTGTTTTGTGTTTTATCGCAAATGTTGCGGTTAGCAAGAGTCACCACCAACTTTTCTTTTATCCAAAAGGAAAGGTTAAAAAGAACAGGAAAGACCTTTGAGATTATTTCTTGAGTTCGGGGGGTAGATTATGAAAAGGGAAGGTGTTAGCACCCTTTTCATCCATGGTTATCTATGGGCTCTTAGCTGCTTGCTAGATCACTTGCTTTGTTTGAAAATGTGTGCTTTATGTGGTTTTTGAAAGTATTTTGAAAAGGCGCCTTCGTTTAGGAAAACTTTGTAATAGTTCTCGTTCGTAAGCATGTATACAAAGTGTTGAGCTTTTGAAAATATTTCATGTTTGGAAAATGTTTTTGAAAGTGTTTGGTGTTTTTTTAAAAAATAAACAAGGAGTGTTTGATTTGAAAATGAGCAAACAACTAGGAACAATCTACCTACTCAAAAGTCTTTGTTCATTTCTTCCTTCCTTTGATATTGATATCTTACCATTGATTGGTAAGAAGCCTTATCTTTGGATGTAAAGGGACGAGCGTGGGTCATCGTATAACCATGATAGCAATGTTGTGAGATATCTTAGCATTTCTCTTTGAGGGACTAAGATCATTTTAAAAGGCAACATTGATAGTGTCATTGAGGGACTATGATCTTGTGTTTTTGATTGCTTTTTGCTAAGATATCCCACATGCATAACATGGCCATTTTTGTAAGGCAACAAAGTGGAATTATCCTAAGGGTGTAAGTGTGCAAGTGTGTTTGATTACATGATTGTTCATCTTGAATTAGGGTTTGCTATTTGTTGGTTTTAGTCTTTCCATACAAACCCTAATTACTAGCATTTATATAAAGCGATAAATTGCGGAAAGTAAAAATACTAAGTTATTACATCATTAGGGGGAGGGGGTGTACAAATTTACAAATGGAGATTTGCAAGAAAATTAAACCTAATTAACTATTACAACCATATTGAATATTGTACAAACTTGAAAATAAAATGCAAGAATATAAATGGAAAAAGGAACGATTTTGTTTGTTTTTTATGAAAGGGTTTTAAAAGTCTTGACCTAATTAAGAAAATGATTAATTAAAAATTAAACAAAAATAAACTTAAACCAATTAAGAAAGAAATTAAGTTAAAAAGGATTTTTAGGGTTTTTTATGAAAATGTTTTAAATTAATAAAAATAAAATGAGAAAATTAATTAATTAAGAGAAACCTAAATTCTAAGTTAATTTTAATTAAGCAAATAAAATAATAATTAAACCCTAAGTCTAAATATTAATTAATTAAGAAAAAGAAATTAATTTGTTTTAAGAAAAATGTTTTTTGGTCTTTTGGCATTTATAGAGAAAATGAAATAAATAAGTGTAAATAATAAATAAAAATATTTTTATATTTTTCATTAAATAAAAATAAAAATAAAAATAAAAATAATAAAAATAATAATATAATAAAGAAGAAGAAAAAGAAGAAAAATAGAATAAGAAAAAAGAAATAATAAAAGAAAAGGGGTGTTGTATCCCAAAATTTTCCCTCTCATTTATCAAGAATTTGCTCACAAGATCTCCTTTGGCCAAGACTACACTAGGGTTGATCAGCTCAAGACACCTCCTTAAGCACTGACGACCAAAATTAGGGTTTGAGATTGCACAAGGATATTTGAATTTCCAATGCCCCATATGACTTTCATGAATCATTATGGATCCTCAAGATTACTCATGTCAAGTTTCAAGCTTTGGATCACACTTTTGCTCAGTCAAACTTTTGGGATAACGTAGTAATTTTAAATTCCGCAATTTATCGCTTTATATACAAATGCTAGTAATTAGGCTTTGTATGGAAAGACTAAAACCAATCAATTAGAAAACCCTAATCAAAGACAAAACCAAGCATGAAAAAATAATACACTTGCACACAAGCACCCCTATGGTACATCCACTTGGTTGCCTTACAAATGGCCATGTTATGCATGTGAGGTATCTTAGCAAAAACAAGCAAAATACAAGATCATAGTCCCTCGATGACGCTATCTATGTTGCCTTTCAAATGATCTTAGTCCCTAAAGAGAATGCTAAGATATCTTGCAACATTGCTAATCATGGTTATACGATGACCTACGCCCGTCCCGTTTACATCCAAAGATAGGGTTACTTACTGAATCAATGGTAAGATAACAATGTCAAAGGAAAGAGGAAATGAACATGAAAGACTTTTGAGTAGGTAGAATGTTCCTAGTTACTTGCTCCATTTAAAAACAAAAACATCCTTGCTATTTTCAAAAATAAACACCTACACTTTCAAAATATCTTACAAACTTGAAAAAATTTCAAAAGATCAAACACTTTGTATACATTCTTATGAACAAGAATCATTACAAAGTTTGCCTAAACAAATGGCCTCTTTACAAAATACTTTCAAAAACCACACAAAGCATAATTTCAAACAAAAGCAAGTGATCTAACAAGTAATTAAGAGCCCATGGAAAACCATGGATGAAAAGGGTGCTAATACCTTCCCTTTTCATAATCTACCCCTCGAACTCAAGAAACAATCTCAAAGGTCTTTCCTGTGATTTTTCACCTTTCTTTTTGGATAAAAGAAAAGTCGGTGGCGAATCTTGCTAACGGCAACATTTGCGATCAAACGTAAAACACCCAAGTCAGTTCTCCCACCGTACCACAGAACTGGCGACTCTGCTGGGGAAAATTATAAAAGTGGGGTTAACTTAGGGTTAGATCACATTTACTTGCTTTCTTTGTTTGACTTGTATGCTTTACATTATGGTTCTTTGTTTGAGTTTGAATCCTCTACCAGGATTGGGGATACCTTATATGTAAGTAGCAATACGTTGTGGAAATTGTGCGGGATATACCGATATGGTCTAAGCAATAGCTACGTTAGTGCGACATATTTGTGGGTACCGGTAGCCCTTGAGTTAATCAAGGAGAATACGAGGCCGCTGAGTGATGTCATGAAGCACTAATGAACTTTTAGAACCTTTACTTGACCAACTTGGCCATTAGGACGTAGTGAGATGACCGACTTTGGTGCAGTCTGAAGTTGGTAGATACTCGATACTACACTCATTGAGGTTTGTTTTTTGGGATATTTCGGTTTCCATTAAAGAGGCTTGTGCTGAAACAATGACCAAGGAAGCAAACCAGTGATATTGAACTCCTTAGAACCGATTACTATTGCTAGGACAGGTTTTAAGCCAACTAAACTTCAAGAGGGTACTTACCTATAAGACTCCATGCAAGCCTAAACCTAAGGATTTGTTTGCTTTATTTGTATATATTTACCTGTACATAACATCACGAACATCATAACATCATACTCATACTCACTAACCATTTCAAGGATCTTGGGATTTATCTTTGTTCTGTTTTGTAGGACATGGATTCTATTTGCAGGAAAACCATTCAAGTCAATCTTGTAAGGATACCTCCACAACTTAAAGAGCTAGCTTCAAGGATTCCTTAAAATTCTCCATTCACCGAAAGACATGGTCGTCTCCTAAACTTGGTCACCTCCAACACTGATGAAGACATGATGAAGGTGCTCTTTCAGTTCTTTAATCCTTTACACCATTTCTTCACATTTCCCGATTATCAACTTGTGCCATAATTCTCCCAACTCTTGAGGATTCCCATTCTCAATAAACTACCTTTCAACGGTACGGAAAGAGATCCAAAGCCAAAAGAGATTGCTCAAGCTCTACACTTGCAACCATTTGATGTCACAACCAATTGGGAAACAAGGAGTGGTTTCAAGGGTTTCCTAGCAAAGTTCTTGTTTGAGAAAGCCCAAAGCTGTTGGAACTCTTTGGATCTGCAATATTTTGAGGAAATTATGGCTCTCCTCATCTATGGGATGGTTTTGTTTCCAAATCCTGACCAACTCATAAACGTAAACATCGTCAAGATCTTCATGTCTCGTAACCTGATGCCTACTTTTCTAGGAGACATCCTACATTCATTTCACACTCGCACTATGAGGAAAAGAGGTATCCTTATGTGTTGTACTCCTCTCTTGGAAAGATGGTTTATTTCACATCTTCCCCAATATGTATTGAAGAACGAGCAAGGTTCAAGGTGTTCACAAAGGTTGATGACGCTCAAACATTCAGACATTCATTGGTGTTCCTGATCCTTAGAGAATGTTACTATTGTCGACTGTTGTGGAGAATTTCCTAATGTCCCTTTACTTGGCATTAGAGGAGGTATCACCTACAACCCTTGCTTAGCCTTAAGACAGTTTGGTTACGCCCGAAGGGATGGCCCACATGAGATGCTCATTCAAGGTTTGGTATTTGACTACGAGAACAACGATCAAGGTCATCACCATAGATTTATCCGAGCTTGGAGGATGTTAAACAAGGTAGATAGTAAGACTTTGGGGCATAAGAATTCCATCCCTCTTGAGCCTTACCTCAAATGGGTACGAGCTCGTGCTCAAAATCTTATGATGCCTTATCCTTCCATTCTCCCGGTAATCATTGAGCCTCTTATGGAAGGAGATGTTCCATACACTATCCTGCATCCTGAAATGCCCACCTCTCTTGAAGACTTACAAAGAGATTGGATACAAATCAAGGGGGAGAGAGACACTTTCGAGGCCCAATTCTACACTAGCGAGAAGAAGGTTTTGGAACTCACTAAGCAACTTCATGAGGAGCGGAGCCTGAATTCCTACATCGCACCAAAGAGGATGTGTACAACCTTTTTATCTTAGAGTTTTTGTATTTTTTTTGCCCAAAGAGGCATTGATGTACTCAAGCTTTAATTTATTAATATAACGTGTGTTTCTTTTTTTTTCTAAAACTAATTTGAATCTCTAAAAATCCTTGAAATCATTGCATATGCATCTACCATTCATCATAACATAAGCAGGTTTCTTGTAACAAGTCTCCTCATATTTCTACTGTTTATTTCAGTAAGATGGATCTCGAGCCGACGGTGAAGCACCTCCAAGCACAAAATGCCCAGTTTCAACAGATACTCTTAACTCTAGCCAAAGGACAAGAAGAGTCGAAGACCTTCCTGGTTGAAGAGAAAAAGAAGAAAACAAAGAAAATAACCGGAGTTCTAAATATGGCAAGAAGATTCCCAGGACAAGCAAGAAGGACCCTAGACTTTGCAACGTCATCTGGTGAGAAAGACAATCAAGATGGGAAAGTCAAGGAAGAAGTTGTCCAGCCAGATTCAGAAGAAGAAGAGGAAGAAGAAGATTATTCTGAAGAAAAATATCCTCCAGCCGATGAAAAGTATAAGCATCTGGAAGAGCGGTTAAGTGTAATGGAAATTCAAAAAGTGCTTGGACTGGACTTTGAGGAGTTGGGTTTAGTAACTGGGATTGTCATTCCTACAAAATTAAAGGCACCGATGTTTGCCAAATATAACGGAGTTTCATGTCCCAAAATGCATCTCCGGTCCTATGTGAGGAAAATACAGCCTCATACTGCTGACAAGGATTTATGGGTACACTTATTTTAAGATAGTCTGTCTGGAACTCAACTTGATTGGTTTTATCAGCTAGAAAGAGCCAATGTTCATAATTGGGAAGATCTTGGTGCTGCCTTTTACAAAAAATACCAATACAACACAGACCTTGCTCCCACCCGTACTCAACTCCAGAGTAAGGCCATGGTTTCAAGTGAAGCCTTCAAAGACTATGCTAAAAAATGGAGGGACTTAGCAGGAAGAGTCCAGCCTCCCCTATCTGAAAGAGAGTTAGTAGACATGTTTTTGGGTACTCTGTCCAGTCCTTTCTTTAATCACTTAATTGGGAGTTCCTCGACATTTTTTACCGAATTGATATTGACTGGAGAAAGGGTGGAATCCGGGATAAAGAATGGGAAGATTCAAAAAGATGCATCCTCTGCTGCTGTAAGAAAACCATTCATTGAAAAAAGAAGTCGTTGTTGTATATCCTCAGAAAAATCAAGATAGGACTGAACACCGTCCAATGGTGGGGGTTGTCATGATTCCTAAACCTGCACCTACTCAGCAAAGAAGCAACCAGCCAAGAACGGAAAGACCAGTCAGACAGTTCACCCGAATTAATATGACACTATCTCAAGTATTGCCACATTTGTTAAGATCCAATCTAGTGACTTTGAAAGAAGCTCCAAAGAATCCTAACACAACCTCTCCTCATTATCATCCTAATTCCCATTGTGCATACCATTCTGAGAGTCCCGACCATGACACTAACAATTGTTGGGCTCTGAAAAACAAGGTACAAGACCTTCTTGAAGCCAAAGAGATTGAATTTTATGCGCCAGAAATTCCCAATGTCATCACTGCCCCTATGCCCAAGCATGGTCGTGATGCCAATGTTGTTGAGGAAGATATGCTTGTTACTTTGGTTGATGAACTTGTGACCCCACTCCTGACTATCAAAAAGAACTTGTTGAATGCCAGTGTATTCCTAGGCTATGATGACAGCTGTCATTTCTATTTATCCTCACCAACCAGCTGTTATTTGTTAAAAGCAGGCGTTCAATGCCTAATATATGACAAGGAGATTTTGTTTGAGAAGACTTCTATTCCAAATGTTTCTTATAATGATGTTTCCATAGTGACCATTTCCGCCAATTCTTCTAGGGTCTCCACCAAAAAACCCGTTAGAATTACATCAATTCCTAAAGTAGCTCCGTTGATAATTACAATGCCTGGACCAATCCCGTATTCGTCAGACAAAACCGTCCCATGGAATTATGGAGGTGATGTCTACTATCACGGTATCAAGCAAGATTGGCCAGCTGTTGAAAATTCAAGTTCTGAGAAAGTTGACTCCGATATCAGTAACATCGCAGGGACTAGCAAGATAACCCGAAGTGGAAGGGTATTCTCTCCATAAATTTCTCCTCCAAAAGCTATTTCTGGACCAGTAATCATTCATGTTGTTGTTGCTCCTCTAAAGGCTATTCTCAGTCCTGCAATCATCTCTGCTAATACTCCTGTTGACAAAACTGTTGCAGTCCCTGTTAACACCCCTACTGACATTCCTACTGCCGAGTCAACCAAGACTCGAGTCAAAGGTATGATGGTTGAGCCTATCCGGATGAAGGCACAATCAGTAGATATCCCTGAGACTTCCCGAAAAGAGATGGAGGAAATTCGAAAGATTATAAAAAGAAGCGACTACAACGTAGTCGAACAATTGGGGAAAACTCCATCAAAAATTTCCATACTGGCTTTATTTTTATATTCTGAGGCTCATGCAAAGGCCTTGGTAAAATTCCTTAAAACTTCCCATGTACCCCAAGAAACATCTACCGATCAGTTCCAAGACTGCATAGCCAGCTTGACTACAGATAATTGTTTAGGTTTTTCGGATGTTGATTTAACGCCAAAGGGGAGGAAGCATAACGAGGCATTGCATGTCTCAGTCGAATGCAGGGGCACGACCTTGGCTCACGTCTTGGTGGATACCGGTTCGTTTCTAAATATGTTGCCTAAAAAAGCTCTTGATAGGCTTGACTGTGAAGGATTAACCCTGAAACCTAGCAACATAGTAGTGAGGGCCTTCGATGGATCAAAAAGGATGGTGCATGGGGAAATGGACATCCCCATAAGAGTTGGAACCCAAACATTTGATTTAACTTTTTATGTAATGGATATTCTCCCTTCATATTCCTGCTTATTAGGCCGACCGTGGATTCACAATGCTGGTGTCGTTACCTCTACGTTGCATCAAATGCTGAAATATCCAATTCAGGGGAAAATCATCATTGTTCATGGAGAAGAAGAGTATATGGTCATTCATCTAAATTCCTTCAGATATGTGGAATTAGATGGTGAATTTATTGAAACTCCATTCCAACACTTTTGTGATACGGTAGCAGAACCGACTGTTAATACTGGTTTGTGTTTTTTGTTCACAAATGTCGCGGTAAGCAAGAGTCGCCACTGACTTTTATTTTATCCAATCAGGAAAAGGAAAAAGAACAGAAAAAACCTTTTTCGAGAATGTTTCTGAGTACAGGGGGTATATTATAGAAAGGGAAGGTGTTAGCACCCTTTCTATCTGTGGTTTTCCACAAGCTCTTAGGTACTTGCTCATTCTGAAATTGCTTGTGTGTGCTTGTTTTAAAAAAAAAATGTTTTACTTCGTTTTAACCCTTGTTTCTGTCCTCAAGAGTGTTACAAAGTGTTTTGAAAACTTTAGTTTGAAAAGTTTGTTTGAAAGTGTATGGTGTAAAAGATTTGTTGTTTTGAGCAAGTACATAACAATTATCTACCTACTCGAAAAAAGGCGTTCTTTTCCTCCTATCCTTTAGACCGTTTTATCCTACTATTAGTGAGTAGGCAACCCTAGTCGTTGGATGTCTGAGGGACTATCGAAAGGGATGTAATGGTCATTGAAGGCAACGTGTAAGGATACCTTAGCATTTCGAAGGGATTGTCATCATATATTCGTAGGCAACATCGAGGGACAAGATCATTTCTTATAGGCAACTCGAGGGACGTTAAGGGACTATGATCTTTTTGATGACTTTTAGATTGAGGGTCTTTTGCTAAGATATCCCTACATTCGAGGGAAATGACCATTGTTTTCCGAGGCAACCAAGTGAGGCATACCCTAAGGGTGCAAGTGTGAAGCAGTGTTTGATTTCAGTTATTTAATCTTTGCACAATTAAGGTGATCTAATGTTTTAATTTTTAGTTAGTCTTTCCATACAATCCTATTAACATACATCTAAACAGTTTATAGTTTACGGAAATTAAAATGCGGGAAAGTTAAAGTCCTAGTTATTACAAGGCTTTTGCAGATACATAATTATCTTGACTGAAAATAAAAATGCGGAAATTTAAAACCCTAATTAATCTATTACAACCTCGAAACAGTTACAATAATAATAAAAAGGAAATTAAAAAATGCACGCGGCGAATTAAATGTGAGGGAATAAATTAGGAAACCTAAAAAATCTAATTGAAAAAATATTTTGTGATTTTTTGAGAAAAGATTAAGTTATGTACAAATTAACCCTAATTTCTAATTGTTTTAAATTATGAAAAAAAAAAGGAATTAGATTGCCCTAAATTAAATTAATCTAATTAATTAAGGAAATAAAATATTTTATGAAAAAAAAATGATTTTTATGTTTTTTGTGATTTTTGATTTTATGATAAAAAATGATTTTTGTGTTATTTGTAAAAAAGATAATTAGTGAAATAATAAAAAGAATTAAAATAAAAATAAGAAAAAGAAAAAGAGATGGGCCTGTTAGAAGCAATCACGGGGTGCAATGTTAAAAATTCAAAGGCCCAAATTCCTTGGCCCACCCGCCTTGCGATGGATCCAGTGGTTCCTCTGCCTGATGGTGTACCATGGTCCTTCCTTGGTTGAGCGCTAGATCTGGAATGTGAACGATCCATTGGCTGGATTGTAGTAGTGTATGGTAGATGCTTGGCTGTGCAAAGTACATGATCTACATGTAAACGTTAAGAAAATAATAAAATGATAGGATGGTTAGTTGTAAATATAATAACATAAATAAAATATAAAGGAAATAAAGTGGTCTTTCCCAAACGCGCGCGTGATTTAAATCACCCAATGGGATTCTGCCACCTAATTGTCTTCTTCCCTATAACTGTTGTTTTTGGCCACACGTTTACCTACAGTCGTTTCTGTCACTAAAAGCTATAATGACGAATTTTGTTCGTAGCCATAAACCTGTAAAATTAAAAAAAACGCAGCACAAGCAGAATAAATTCAAACCAAAGACATGGATCAACTGCAAATCATATCCTGAGCATGATAATACCCCTAATTTTGTCCAATTTTTCCTTTATATAGAATTCCCAATTTGGGACCTCAAAACCCTAACAATGGCATCGTGCCATTCCTGCACTTAAACTTCAATCAAACCAATCAAAAACATTGCAAATATGATAGCAAGCATGTATATATGATCAAAACATGTTTATGATGGATAAATCATTGAAAACGAATATTGAAAAAAAGATGCAAACCGTGGCACTGTGAGGCATGATTTATGAAGGTTTTAAGGCTTGGGGATGATTGGAATGGCTTCAGAACACGTCCAGGAACAAATTGTTGGCTTTGGAATTACTTGAAACAGACTATGGAAGAGAATACAGTCTGCACTTTTTCTTCCAAAATTTTCAATTTCTTCCTCTTGTTTTCACGACCCCAAAACCTCTTTTATGCTTTAGAGATGTTAGGTATATATGATAGAATGATTTAGGTCAACAAAAACTGATTATATCTTTGCAAATTATGGAGATTTGATTTCATTCTTTTCCTTGTATGATTTGTTTCCAAAATAGACCAAATTAAGATCTTTTCCAATCAATTATCTCTTGCATGAATTTTTTGATTTTCTAGTTGTTCATGGACTCATAATATGCTCATAAAATCAAAATTTTGATTATATTTGATTATTCTACTATTTAAATTGATTTATTTTGATTTAAATGGATAAAAAATCAAAATAAATAATAAAAATAGTAAAATAATAGGTGGATAAGCTCAGAGGTCGTGGGCCATCTTAGGAACAAGTTTCATACAAGAAAACATGGGCCCATTTGGAAAAAAAGTCATTTTGATCAATGTTGACTTCATGCACATTTCCAAAAATTGGTCAATTTTGACAATACATATCTCCCTCAACTTTAACCCTAAGAGGGTGTTCTTGGACTTTTTAGAAAGCTTAGGATGTCCCCTAAACAAACCTTTTGGCTTCATCTCAATTGGGTCTTCCATGTTCATGTAAGAAGCTTTGACCCAAAAAGTGTTTTTGTTGACTTTTCAAAAGGACCTATAATGTAGAAATTCATATCTTTTGATGAGTGCATATTTTGAACTTGGGGGATGAAGATGAATTGTAGGGAATTGCATCATCTTCAAAATGAGCCTTGTATGGAAAATATCTGATAAAGTATGAAGAAGTTATGCTTGGTCAAAGTTTGGTTGACTTTTCCTAAGAAACCCTAATTTAACAACTTTTGGGTTTTGAGGAATTTGGGGCATTCCTTGAGGAATCATGATCAAACCTTGATCAAATGATGGATATCAATTCAAATTGTTGATGTTGACCAAAATTTTTGAAGTTTGACTGTATGTGGGCCACAGTTGACTTTTGACCTAGTATAGTTGATTTTCAGGCATCTGAGCAGTTGACTGAGCCAACTTCTTATACAAGGCATGAAACTTGACATGGATGATCTTGAGAACATATTGGGACCATGTAAGGCATTTGGGACCTTTTGAGCTCCCCCACTCTGATGAAAATGGAAACCCTAATTTGAGGTACATTGCCTTATGAGGGAGTTTGTCTGATCAACTCTTGGGCATCCTTGAGCAATTTGAGGACCTCAATGGGCATGTGTTGAGTAAAATTAGAGGGAAAATTTTGGGGTACAACAGCTGCCCTTGTTCAATCTTCTTAAACCTGAGGATGTAGATTAGTTGTCTACCTTTTGTAGTCTGAAGGTGGAAGATGATTGAACACTAAGTGCCCAGAAATTTGCACTCGTCTGAGATGGTGCTGGACTGTGTAGGTAGTATCGGGAATGGGCTTACAGATGCCATTTGGAAAAGATGACGGAATATCGTCAGAGATGGGCTTAAAGATGCCATCCAGGATGATGACGGAGAGTCGTCGGAGATGGGCTTAAAGATGCCATCCAGAAGAATGTTGATTTTATGAGATATTCCTTCGATGAGAATTCTTGTTCCTATCATCGAGGAGGGATCTGCCGAGGAATGTTGGTCTATGTCCTGGGAGAAATAGAATTTTAGGAGCTTCAGTTGTCCGTTACTCTACTGGGGAATCATCTCTTAATCGAGGAGGTGAAAGTAAACTGCTATCTAGTTGTGCTCCAGGCTTTACACCAAATTGCTAAGGATAATAAGATTAACTGTTATCTGGTCGGGTCCGAGTTTCATAGTAATTGGCCGAGTAAACTGCTATTTGGTTGAATTCCAAGCTTCGTAGTACCGCATATTGTTATCTGGTCGTGCGCCAGACTTTACGGTGTCTTATACAACTATCTGGTCGATTCCAGGCTTCATAGTATCTTGTACTATTATCCGGTCGATTTCCAGGCATCACAGTATGATGGGGGAAATTAAACTGTTATTCGGTCGATTTCCAGGCTTCATAGTAACTTGCTGGGGACTAAGCTATTTTCCGGTGTTTTTCTGGGCTTCATAGCTTGGATTTAAGATATACCACTGTCTGGTTAATTCCAGGCTTCGTAGTATTTTGGAGAAATCAAGATATTATCCGGTCAATTTCCGGGCTTCATGGCTTGAACTGGAATAGAAATCTTAGTATCGATTTGACTGAACCAAGGAAAACTTGTGAGAACTTCAACTGGGAGGGAAATCTTAGTTTCAATTTGACTGATCCCAGGAGAGGTTTGGGATTAACTTTGACTGGCATATAAATCAGGGGAATCTTAGCGGCGATTCGGATAATCCAGACGAAAGTCTTAGAACATCTTCGACTAGAATAGAAACCTTAGTGTCGGTTTGACTGAACCAGAAAAAATGCTGGAATATCTGCAGTTGGAATAGAAACCTTGGTGTCGGTTTGACTGAACCAGAGAGAACTAGTGGGAACTTGATTGCATCTTTCCATGAAAGGTAAAGATTTAGTCGCATGTAATGTCATGATGTATGAAATGTATTGAGTAATGATGTTCTCAAAATAAATGAGATTGTGTTGTATAATATGTATGCGCATGCCATGATGTATGGATATGCAATGCTATTGTGATATTCTCTAGCTAGGGAAAATAAATCCTAGACTGCTGCTGGATAATATAAGGAGTTGAGTTATTCGTTTCTGCTGGGGATAGTGACCGAAGCTGATTAGCTGGAGATTTATATCCGTTATGCTTAACAATATTCTGCCAGGAGAGATTCTGTCTGAGAATAATCCTGCAGGGGAATGACTCAGTGGGGCAGAGAGATACTTTGTTGGAAGATCTACTGATTTGGAGAAATAAACTCAGCTGGGGATGAACTTCCATTGCTGGAGAGAAGAGCTCTGTTGGAGATCAAGCTTCCGCTGTCAGAGAAATAAACTCTGCTCGAGAGAAAACTTTATAAACTACTCATGGTTATAAAACTCGGTTGGGGAATGCAGATATCTGCTTTCTGAAGGAACTTGCTGAGGGAAGGATTCCTGCTTGGGGATACGGAGGTCGGACCTTGGTTGTCTCGACTCTGCGAGAAATATAGGTTTCACTAGCTTGTATGTGATAGTGACTTCGCTTCCAACTGTCTCTTCCCCTTGTACCATGCTGGAAAAATTACATGCAGAGATTTTATGGACGGATCTATGTAGTGATTGTACTTGAACATGTGTTTAATAAGTGTCAGGATGACATCCGTCTCTGGATCATATCTGGACTGTACTTGAAACACGTGTTGAATGAGTGTCAGAATGACATCCGTCTCTGGATCGTGTCTGAACTGTATCTGAAACATGTGTCGAATGAGTGTCAGAATGACATTCATCTCTGGATCGTATCTGAACTATATCTGAACTGTACCTGAAAGCTGAATTTGAATGAGTATCAAAATGGCATCCGTATCTGGAGCGTATATGAACTATATCTGAAAGCTGAATCTGAATGAGTATTAGAATAGCATCCGTATCTGGAGCGTATCTGAACTATATCTGAAAGTTGAATCTGAATGAGTATCAGAATGGCATCCATATCTGGAGCGTATCTAAACTGTATCTGAAAGCTGAATCTGAATGAGTATCAGAATGGCATTCGTATCTTGAGCGTATCTGAATTGTATCTGAAAGCTGAATCTGAATGAGTATCAGAATGGCATCCGTATCTGGAGCGTATCTGAATTGTATCTGAAAGCTGAATCTGAATGAGTATCAGAATGGCATCCGTATTTGGAGCGTATTTGAACTGTATCTGAAAGCTGAATCTGAATGAGTATCAGAATGGCATCCATATTTGAAGCGTATCTGAACTGTATCTGAAAGCTGAATCTGAATGAGTATCAGAATGGCATCCGTATCTGGAGCGTATCTGAACTGTATCTGAAAGTTGAATCTGAATGAGTATCAGAATGGCATCCGTATCTGGAGTGTATCTGAACTATATCTGAAAGCTGAATCTGAATGAGTATCAAAATGGCATCCGTATCTGGAGCGTATCTAAACTGTATTTGAAAGCTGAATTTGAATGAGTATCAGAATGGCATTCGTATCTGGAGCGTATCTGAACTGTATCTCGATTCTAGTGCTCTTGATGAATGTTGATCAAGGTATAAGTCTTCCCATGATAGACAAGCGATGGGACATAGTCGTACATTTTAAATCCCTAACTTTTTCCTGGACCTCCCTTTCGGGTTTTCAGTCCACCGGGATACCCGTTTTTGCCCAAGCCTCCATTTCGGGTTTTCAACTTGCCAGGTGTACAAATTTTTTCATTTTTTATCCCTAATTTTTCCCGAAGCCTTTTGGTTCGCCGGGATTCCCTTATTTTTGCCTAGGTGTGTCAACCTAGCGGGTCTTTGTTATGCATAGTATTTTCCGACTATGTCCACGCTTTTAGGATGTAGAGAGTTGTCACTGTCCATAGTGTTGTGTTTTAGTACTGTCAAAAATGTTTTCTTGATGGCACATGATTCGTTGCTGGAATGCGTGCATAATGCCCCAAGCGATTCAGATGGAGATCTGCCCCTGGTTATTTGGCACTTTTGGAGAGACTAACCCAAGTGTGTTTAGACATCGTGTCATGCCCCTTGCTTATGGAAGACCTGTTATTGGAAGTGTCTTTCCCGGTGAGGTGATTCTGTCCATTGAGAGGATGTATGTTCATCGAATATCCATTGTGCGAATTTCTCTGCTGTCAAACAATTAGTCATATGCAAACAATGTCATTTAAAGAATGCAAAACTCATGTCTGTCTTTAAATTTTTTTTGAAAATGTGTTTTGTGTAGTAAAGCGAAATTTGCGAGAATGTGATATCAACTCAGGATTTATAACAAAGCCTACAGGAGTCAGGATACCTTTGCAACAATATGCTCTCAAACTAACCCATGCTTCAGCTAGGACTTTTAAGGGTTATAATGTGGCCTGGTTCATGGTTCAAGAAACAAAGGATAAAGGCTCAAATTTTATTTGTACCCAACCTGCTCTTTGTGATGTTCTTCAGTCCTATGCTCAGTTAATTGCGTATTTAGATCCTGATTGAGTCTGGAATCTTTGTTCTGATACTTGGTGATGATTCAGAAATTGAACCTTTGTTTTGAAAAGGCAGTCATTTTTGTAATCTTCTTTTTGTCGAGGATTTGTAGTAACCTTTTTTGTTTTGTTTTTGTTATCCCATCTTTTTCCTAAACTGTTTCTTTTGTGATTACAGTCAGCGGGATGCCCCAATTTTTCACTTAAGTCTCCTTCATAGGTTTTGACTTAATGGGCTTTTATTTCGAGAGATAATGACTGCCTCTCTTGACGATTATACGGAACCATCACCGTCTTTTGTTTTGGAAGGACGTCTTCGATGCCATTCATTGTGTACGAAGCGACAGATTGTGACTGAATGCTCCTCTGGATTAACTGAGAAAACTACACTGCCCCAGGTTATGATTAAGGGTTTTAATTTGTGTGAAAGGAAAAACTCCTACTTCTTTGGCTCGAAGGGGTTGACTAGGGATTATCTTCGTTATAACTTCACTGTTTAGGATTTGAAACAACGTCTGTACATCGTTAGTGGGGTCTGTTCAAAAGCATACTGTAGAGATTGTGATATCATTTTTTTCATCCTCCCTCTAAGGCTTAGAGTTTTTTTAATCGGGAGTTGAATATGACAAAAGGAAATAAGAACGCATTTTTGAAATAGTGAATACAAATGAACTGATTCAAGACAAACATGTGCAATGCATTGATGAAATAACGAGGTTTCATATGAATAAATGTTCAAACAAATCAAAAGAAAATTACACATTGAAAATTCTAATGAACGAAAAGTCTTCTTGTGAGAACTTGTCACTTCAAATGGTATGCCTTGGAGGGATGGCAGAAGAACTCAGCCTGATCGTCTTGTGTGAATTCTAGCGCTCCTTCATCAATCAGGTTTTGAATTTTATTTCTCAACACCCAACAACTGTTGGTGTCATGTCCAGGACTGTTGGAGTGGTACGCACATCTTGCATTTGGATTGTACCTTGGGGAGGCCACGTTGGGATTCCGAGGAGGGTCCCTTAATATAACCAAATTGTCCTTCAACAGGCATTGCAATGCTTGAGCCAATGACATGTTTATCTCTGTGAAGCGTCTTTCGGATGTATTCTTCTTATGCCGATTTCCCCGTTGTTGTTGGCGAGGTTGTGGTTGGGTTTGTGATGTAGTAGCAATCTGGAAAGGTCTGTTCCTGACCAAACCAACCTCTTCTCTCACTGGGGGATGATTAATGCCTTGATCCACAATTTTAACTGTTTGTTTCATGGATCTGCATCCATCTTGGTGAAGCTTGTTGAGGAAAGCTCTTAGCCCTTCTTGTCCTCGAGCTAAGTTTTGGATAAGAGCCATATGCCCCAGCATCTGGATTCTCATTGCTTCTACCTCAACTTGCAGTTGTTCCAATTGTTCATCCTTGTTGTTTTCAAGACGTTCCTTGGTCAGATTCCCGGCGAAGAGTGTTTTCAGGTCTTCTTTCCCCTTGGATAGATTCAAGAGAAATTCCTTGAACTGGGCATCTTGAGCTCGGAGATCTCTATTGTCTTGTTGGAGAGCCATTTCTGAAATAAATAGCGAGAACATGAGAGCCCTGCTTTGAAACCTTCTTATGCAACAATATGTATTATATATGTATGCAATGTTTTCAAGGATCTCGCGGGGTAAACAAGAAAATGTCAGAAGTTGAATTTTGCAGCTTTGATTGAATAACTTTGTATCTTTGAGAGTCTTTCTACGAGAGTCAAGCTCACCATATCAAGTGGGTCATAGCCCCTGACTCAAGTTGTTGAGTTTTGATCTTCTGATGACATTGGCTAGGGGAAAATAAATCCCCTTTGCCTCTTGCTAGACGTCCGACTTACGATAACCTGCATCGCAAACCCTTGAGATCCTTGAAATGGTTAAGGAAATGTTAAGGCATGATGTTATGATGTGTATGCTATGTGTTTAAGCAAAAGTGCGAGATGATGTAAGCAATTAAACCCTGCAAGAAATCCAAGTTATTGGGCAATAACTGTAAACAAAACCTGCAAGGAACTCAATGTTGTCAGGTAATAAAACTCTGCAAGTAGTTCAAGTTGAAAGCACACAAGTCACGCAAACAACCTTAGGTTTAGGCATGCATGGGTTTTAAGGTCGTACCCTCTTGAAGTTTAGTTGGTTTCAAACCTGTCTTAGAAAAGTAACAGGGTTCTAAAGATTCTCAATATCACTGATCATCCTTTATCGGGCATTGTTTCGGCTCAAGCAATCTTTTCTTGCAGCCGGAATATCCCGAAAGTATGATCTCAATGAGTGTAGCATCGAGTATCAACCAATCCTCAGTTTTATACCGAGGTCGGCTATCTCACTACTTTCTAATGGCCAAGTTTGTTCAACTAAGGTTCTAAGGTCAGTTAGTGCTTCACGACACCATGCGGCGGCCCCGTATTATCCTTGTTTCCACATGAAGGATACTGATACCAACCAAAGTGTCACACCAACACAACCATCACTTAAACCATATCGGTCTATGATGTACAGTCTCCACGATCTATTGTTGTTTACCTAAAGAGTGTCCCCAGATCCGGGTGTAGGATCTTCAACAATACCCAAGCAAAAACCCTTAAAGATAAAGCAGGAAAAACAAACAAGAAAGCAATTTTAAAAAATGACCTAGATCCTAAGGTAAACCCCACTTTATTTTACTCCTCAGCAGAGTCGCCAGTTCTATGATACGGTGGCAAAACCGACTGTTAATATTGGTTTGCGTTTTTTGTTTGCAAATGTCGCGGTAAGCAAGAGTCGCCATCGACTTTTATTTTATCCAATCAGGAAAAGGAAAAAGAACAGAAAAAACCTTTTTCAAAAATGTTTTTTAGTACAGGGGGTAGATTAAAAAAAGGGAAGGTGTTAGCACCCTTTCTATCCGTGGTTTTTCACGGGCTCTTAGGTACTTGCTCATTCTGAAATTGCTTGTGTGTGCTTGTTTTGAAAAGTTTTGTTTTACTTCGTTTTAACCCTTGTTTCTGTCCTCAAGAGTGTTACGAAGTGTTTTGAAAACTTTAGTTTGAAAAGTTTGTTTGAAAGTGTATGGTGTAAAAGATTTGTTGTTTTGAGCAAGTACCTAACAGTTATCTACCTACTCGAAAAAAGGCGTTCTTTTCCTCCTATCCTTTAGACCGTGTTATCCTACTATTAGTGAGTAGGAAACCCTAGTCGTTCGATGTTTGAGGGACTATCGAAAGGGACGTAATGGTCATTGAAGGCAACATGTAAGGATACCTTAACATTTCGAAGGGACTATCATCATATATTCGTAGGCAACATCGAGGGATAAGATCATTTCTTGTAGGCAACTCGAGGGACGTTAAGGGACTATGATCTTTATGATGACTTTTAGATTGAGGGTCTTTTGCTAAGATATCCCTATGTTCGAGGGACATGACCATTGTTTTCCGAGGTAACCAAGTGAGGCATACCCTAAGGGTGCAAGTGTGAAGCAATGTTTGATTTCAGTTATTTAATCTTTGCACAATTAAGGTGATCTACTGTTTTAATTTTCAGTTAGTCTTTCCATACAATCCTATTAACATACATCTAAGCAGTTTATAGTTTGCGGAAATTAAAATGCGAGAAAGTTAAAGTCCTAGCTATTACAAGGCTTTTGCAGATACATAATCATCTTGACTGAAAATAAAAATGCGGAAATTTAAAACCCTAATTAATCTATTACAACCTCGAAACAGTTACAATAATAATAAAAAGGAAATTAAAAAATGTGTGCGGCGAATTAAATGCGAGGGAATAAATTAGGAAACCTAAAAAATCTAATTGAAAAATATATTTTGTTATTTTTTGAGAAAAGATTAAGTTATGTACAAATTAACCCTAGATTCTAATTGTTTTAAATTATGAAAAAAAAGGAATTAAATTTCCCTAAATTAAATTAATCTAATTAATTAAGGAAATAAAATATTTTATGAAAAAAAAAATGATTTTTATGTTTTTTGTGATTTTTGATTTTATGATAAAAAATGATTTTTGTGTTATTTGTAAAAAAAGATAATTAGTGAAATAATAAAGAGAATTAAAATAAAAATAAGAAAAAGAAAAAGAGATGGGCCTATTAGAAGCAATCAGGGGGTGCAATGTTGAAAATTCAAAGGCCCAAATTCCTTGGCCCACCCTCCTTGCGATGGATCCAGTGGTTCCTCTGCCTGATGGTGTACCATGGTCCTTCCTTGGTTGAGCGCTAGATCTGGAATGTGAACGATCCATTGGCTGGATTGTAGTATTGTATGGTAGATGCTTGGCTGTGCAAAGTACATAATATACATGTAAACGTTAAGAAAATAATAAAATGCTGGGATGGTTAGTTGTAAATATAATAACATAAATAAAATATAAATGAAATAAAGTGGTCTTTCCCAAACGCGCGCGTGATTCAAATCACCCAATGGGATTCTGCCACCTAATTGTCTTCTTCCCCATAATTGTTGTTTTTGGCCACACGTTTACCTACAGTAGTTTTCGTCACTAAAAGCTATAATGACGAATTTTGTTCGTAGCCATAAACCTGTAAAATTCAAAAAAGCGCAGCACAAGAAGAATAAATTCAAACCAAAGATATGGATCAACTGAAAATCATCTCCTGAGCATGATAATACCCCTAATTTTGTACAATTTTGCATTTATATAGAATTTCCAATTTGGGACCTCAAAACCCTAACAATGGCATTGTGCCATTCCTGCACTTAAACTTCAATCAAACCAATCAAAAACATTGCAAATATGATAGCAAGCATGGATATATGATCAAAACATGTTTATGATGGATAAATCATTGAAAACAAATCTTGAAAAAAGATGCAAACCGTGGCACTGTGAGGCATGATTTCTGAAGGTTTTAAGGCTTGAGGATGATTGGAATGGCTTCAGAACACGTCCAGGAACATATTGTTGGCTTTGGAATTACTTGAAACGGCCTATGGAAGAGAATACAGTCTGCACTTTTTCTTCCAAAATTTGCAATTTCTTCCTCTTGTTTTCATGACCCCAAAACCTCTTTTATGCTTTGGAGATGTTAGGTATATATGATAGAATGATTTAGGTCAACAAAAACTGATTATATCTTCGCAAATTATGGAGACTTAATTTCATTCTTTTCCTTGTATGATTTGTTTCCAAAATAGACCAAATTAATATCTTTTCCAATCAATTAGCTCTTGCACGAATTTTTTGATTTGCTAGTTGTTCATGGACTCATAATATGCTCATAAAATCAAATCTTTGATTTTATTTGATTATTCTACTATTTAAATTGATTTATTTTAATTTAAATGGATAAAAAATCAAAATAAATAATAAAAATAATAAAATAATAGGTGAATAAGCTCAGGGGTCGTGGGCCATCTTAGGAACAAGTTTCAAACAAGAAAATATGGGCTCATTTGGAAAAAAAAGTCATTTTGATCAATGTTGACTTCATGCACATTTCCAAAAATTGGTCAATTTTGACAATACATATCTCCCTCAAATTTAACCCTAAGAGGGTGTTCTTGGACTTTTTAGAAATATAAGTATGTCCCCTAAACAACCCTTTTGGTTTCATCTCAATTGGGTCTTCCATGTTCATGTAAGAAGCTTTGACCCAAAAAGTGTTTTTGTTGACTTTTCAAAAGGACCTATAATGTAGAAATTCATATCTTTTGATGAGTGCATATTTTGAACCTGGGGGATGAGGATGAATTTTAGGGAATTGCATCGTCTTCAAAATGAGCCTTGGATGGAAAATTTCTGATAAAGTATGAAGAAGTTATGCTTGGTCAAAGTTTGGTTGACTTTTCCCGAGAAACCCTAATTTAACAACTTTTGGGTTTTGATGAATTTGGGGCATTCCTTAAGGAATCATGATCAAAACTTGATCAAATGATGGATATCACTTCAAAATGTTGATGTTGACCAAAAATCTTGAAGTTTGACTATATGTGGGCCACAATTGACTTTTGACCTAGTAAAGTTGATTTCCAGGCATCTGAGCAGTTGACTGAGCCAACTTCTTGTGCAAGGCATGAAACTTGACATGGATGATCTTGAGAACATATTGGGACCATGGAAGGCATTTGGTACCTTTGGATCTCCCCCACTCTGATGAAAATGGAAACCCTAATTTG
Organism: Vicia faba; assembly: GCA_948472305.1. Lineage (NCBI taxonomy): Eukaryota > Viridiplantae > Streptophyta > Magnoliopsida > Fabales > Fabaceae > Vicia > Vicia faba. The sequence goes on from OX451738.1 coordinate 712,653,811, forward strand.
AGGTACATTGCCTTAGGAGGGAGTTTGTCTGATCAACTCTTGGGCATCCTTGAGCAAGTTGAGGACCTCAATGGGCATGTGTTGAGTAAAATGAGAGGGAAAATTTCCGGGTACAACAACTTAGAATAAGTCCCGCAAATTGTGGCAGTAACCAAGGTTGTTTCCCAAGTCCCAAAGATTACAAGGCCTCCGCTCAAGATGTCGTCTTTGAAAGATGCCAAGGCAATGATCGAAGAAGGTGGGTGCACTATTTGGGGCCAAATCCCAGATATCCCATACAAATATGACAAATTTGGTTTGGGTTTCAATTCAGGAGCCTAGAAAGATGTACGCTGTGCTCGTGCCGGAGGACCACCCTTGAAGATCAGCAACCACGAAGTCAACGCCATGGAGGATGATGAAAACAACTATAACCTGGAGGATTGGATTTTCCCAACTGTCAATGGAGGGATCAGCAACTGAGAAGCTAGAGATTTTGTCCCAGTCACTTTTACCCAACAGTAATTTGTCTTTAAATTTTGTCGAATCTGTAATATTAAATAATTCAGACTCTTAAAACCTTGTGTCTTACCCGAGGCACAATTGTCCATTTGTAAGGGTTATCATCTCATTTCCATATGACATCAATGAATCATGGACATTTTTGCATACAAACTTTGTGCTCATCGTTTTTTTTACATTTTCATTTCTTTCAAAAGATAGCTATACTCTTACACACACTCACATTCAAATTGCAGATCTACATCCATTCGGGATCCCATGGGTAACGGTTCTGCTATGGCCTTCTGTGATTCTGAAAGTCTAATCTACCAAGCCGAAGATGAAGGTGAGGAAGATTATGAAGTGTCAGGGGAACTCGCCAGGTTACTACAACAAGAAGAGAGGACCATACAACCCCACGAAGAACCACTGGACACAGTTAACCTAGGTACCGAAGAGGACAAGAGAGAAGTCAAGGTGGGTGCCAATCTGGAACCCAGTGTCAAAAAACGTCTGATTTAGTTGCTACATGATTATGTTGAGGTTTTTGCCTGGTAATACGAAGACATGCCAGGACTAGATGCAGATATCGTAGTACATCGTCTACCTACAAAAGAGGATTACCCTCCGGTAAAACAAAAGGTTTGTCGTATACGACCAGACATGTCAGAGAAGATTAAAACTGAAGTCATTAAACAATTTAACACCGGATTCTTGGTCGTCACTTCCTATCCACAATGGGTTGCCAATGTTGTTCCCGTGCCTAAAAAGGATGGCAAGGTACGAATGTGCATGGACTACATAGATTTGAATAGGGCAAGCCCTAAGGATGATTTCCCACTTCCCCACATTGATATTCTAGTTGACAATACGGTACAACATAAAGTGTTTTCCTTCATGGATGGTTTCTCAGGCTACAACCAAATCAAAATGGTGCCTGAGGACATGGAAAAAAACAACCTTTGTCACACAATGAGGCACATTCTGCTACAAGGTTATGCCATTCAGGTTGAAGAATGCTGGGGAAACCTATCAGCGTGCCATGGTAGCTCTATTTCACGACATGATACATCACGAAATAGAGGTCTATGTGGAAGACATGATAGCCAGATCTCAAACAGAAGAAGAGCATCTTGGTTATTTGCAGAAATTATTTGAGAGGCTAAAAAAGTACAAGCTGAGGTTAAACCCAAATAAATGCACATTTGGGGTGAGGTCCGGTAAACTCCTAGGCTTTGTTGTCAGCAATAAAGGTATCGAAGTGGATCCCGCCAAGGTGAAATTGATACAAGAGATGCATGATCCTCGTACTGAGAAGGAATTCGTAGGATTCTTGGGAAGGTTAAACTACATTGCCAGATTCATTTCTCACCTGACAGCTACTTGTGAACCAATCTTCAAATTACTGAAGAAAGATCAAGTAGTCAAATGGAATGATGAGTGCCAAACTGCCTTCGACAAGATCAAAGAGTACTTACAAGAGCCTCCGATTTTGATGTCACCAGTCGAGGGAAGACCCTTAATCATGTATCTAACTGTTTTGGAAAATTCAATGGGGTGTGTGTTGGGGCAACATGACGAGTCTGGCCGAAAATAGCATGCTATTTATTACCTGAGCAAAAAGTTTACTGACTATGAAAAAAGATATTCACTGCTCGAGAAAACTTGTTGCGCTCTGGCATGGGCTGCTCGCCGGCTAAGACAGTATATGCTGACCCATACTACCTTAATGATATCTAAAATGGATCCAATAAAATACATCTTCGAGAAACCTTCCCTCTCTGGGAGAATAGCGAGATGGCAAATGATCCTGACAGAATATGACATACAGTATACTACCCAGAAAGCAATAAAGGGAAGTGTACTAGCAGACCACCTTGCTCATCAAGCTGTGGATGACTACCAGTCCATGAAGTTCAAATTCCCAGATGAAGACATCATGATGGTAAACAACTGTGAAGAATTCAGACCATATGACGGACCTGAACAAGGATCCCGATGGACCCTGGTTTTTGATGGGGCGTCCAACGCACTCGGCAATGGTATATGTGTTATACTCATATCTCCTGAAGGATGTCATACTCCATTTACGTCAAGACTCTACTTCAATTGTATAAATAACATGGCAGGATACGAAGCGTGCATTTTTGGTCTCAAAGCTGCCATAGATTTGGGGATCAAATCCTTAAATGTATTCGGAGATTCAGCTTTGGTCATTAGCCAGATCAAAGGGGAATGGGACACCAAACATCCTAACCTTATCCCCTACAAAGAACATGTGTTGACATTGATCCCACATTTTGAGAAGATTACCTTCGAGCATTTCCCGCGAGAAGAAAATCAACTAGCAAACGCACTAGCCACAATGTCATCCATGTTTAAACTTAAATGGGATAACGAGGCTCCTCAGATCACCATTGAACGAATGGATGAACCAACTCACTGTCACGAGATTAATACTGAAGAAGTAGTGGACTGACCTTGGTTTCACGAAGTCAAGAGGTATCTCGAGGCTCAAGAATATCCGGAAGGAGCTTCAGTCAAGGATAAGAAGTTCTTAAGGAGATTCTCTGCTAAGTTCTTCCTTAGTAACAACATTCTCTACAAACGCAACCATGACTCTATTTTGCTCCGTTGCGTAGAAAAGGTTAAGGAAGAAAAGATCATGGCTGATCTACATGAGGGCACTTTTGGCACCCATTCCAGTGGACATACGATGGCAAATAAAATCCTACGGGCAGGTTATTACTGGTCTACCATGGAAACAAATTGCTATCAACATTCTCGAACCTGCCACAAGTGTCAGATTTATGCTGACAAGGTGCACGTACCTCCGGTTCCTCTAAATGTCTTGACGACTCCTTGGCCTTTTTCTATGTAGGGCATCGATATGATTGGGGAAATCAAACCAACAAACTCTAATAGACACCGTTTCATCTTAGTGGCCATTGACTATTTTATGAAATGGGTTGAGGCAGCCTCTTTCGCTTCCGTTACCAAGAATTTTGTAGCCCAGTTCATTAAATAGAATCTCATATGTCGATATGGTATCTCGGAAAGGATCATCACAGACAATGTTACGAATCTAAACAATACTATGATCACCGCCCTGTGCGAGCAATTCAAGATCCAGCATCACAATTCTTCCCCTTACCGGCCAAAGATGAATGGTGTTGTCGAAGCCGCAAATAAGAACATAAAAAAGATCATACAGAAAATGACAGTCACGTACAAAGACTAGCATGAGATGCTACCATTTGCTCTCCATGGGTATCGTACCACAGCGCACACATCGATCGGGGCAACACCTTACTCTCTGGTATACGGCATGAAGGTTGTTTTGCCTATTGAGGTCCAGATCCCCTCTCTGAGAATCATGAAGGATGCAGGGTTGAATAAAGATGATTGGATCCAAACTCGACTTGATCAACTAAACTTGATTGATGAGAAAAGACTTACTGCTGTCTACCGTGGTCAAATGTATCAAAAACAAAGGATCAAGGCTTTCGACAAAAAGGTCAGATGCCAAGTGTATCAAGTCGGGGATTTGGTGATCAAACGTATCATACTACCGCAGGGTGATCCCAGGGGAAAATGGACTCCTACATACGAAGGACCATTTGTAATCAAAAGCATATTCTCGGGTGGAGCAATGATCTTAACCACTATGGATGGTGACGACCTGCAGCACCCCGTGAACGCGGACATAGTCAAAAGATACTACGCATAAGAGACCCGCTAGGTTGACATACCTAGGAAAAACAAGGGCATCCCGGCGAACCAAAAAGGTTCGGGAAAAAATTAGGGATAAAACAAAAAATATGTACACCCGACAAGCTGAAAACCCGGAAGGGCGGCTTGGGCAAAAAAGGGTATCCCGGTGGACTGAAAACTCGAAAGGGCGGTCTGGGAAAAAGTTAGGGAATTAAAGCGTATGACTATGTCCCGTTGGATCACCTTACAGACAACCTGCAAACTCGACGATTCTGATCAATTCAATCAGCTTCGGACAAGGCAACACATAGATAAGATGCTCAGAGACACGAAGGCTATAACAGAATGGAACCCCATGGGATTATTTAACATAGCTATCTTTTCTTTGTATCAAATTTTCATTTTTTTTATGCCAGAATTCTATTACTAGAATGTTTGTCTCATTGTACAAAAATACTTACTCAAAGTCAATACAAAAATATCCCTTTGAAAGTGCAAAACTATATGTTTTTATTTACTCTTGTGTTTTGTTTACGAAAACGTCCAAAGATTTATTTTTGAACATATGCATTTGAACGTAACTACCATTTATAAATGAACAAAGTAGAAAGACAATCACTAATGGCTTTAAGAGATAGGGAAATCTCTCTAAGCTATTTCCATAAAGTCCCCTGCAGTGTGCAATTTAATCCCCAGCGAAATAAAACTTCCAGTTATCACTCCCCGTTAGAAGTCGCCAAATTTCTCAGGATTCCCCAACAAGATTTTACAAGCAGTATACGGCATTTCACTTACAACAAAGTTTATTTCTCTAAGTGGAAATTCATCAACACTTTAAAACATGAAGACTTGCACTTCGTATCCTCAGCAGCAGTCGGGGATTTATTTTCCCCAATCCAACAAGCAGTGCAACAGATTAGCTCACATACGCATACATCACATCCATATATCATAAACATCGATAACACGAATGCATGTATCACAATCTCATTATACCATGCATTTTATACAACATGACTTTGCATATTAGCTAACATTTTACCCTTTTCAGGATAAGGTTAATCAATAGCTACCATCAACAATGTTCAAAGGCTTTTCAGATACAGTTCAGATACGCTCCAGACACGGATGCCATCCTGATACTCATTCAGATTTAGCTCTCAGATACATTTCATATACGCTCCAGACACGGATGCCATCCTAATACTCATTCAGATTCAACTCTCAGATACAATTCAGATACACTCCCTCCACAGACGCCATTCTGATACTCATTCAGATTCAACTTTTAGATATAGTACAGATACGCTCCAGACACGGATGTCATTCTGATACTCATTCAAATTTAGCTTTCAGATACAATACAGATACGCTCCAGACACAGACGCTATTCTGATACTTATTCAGATTTTCTTTCAGATGCAGTCCGGAAATCATTTTTGGATGGCATCTTCAATCTCATCTCCGACAACTTTCCATCAACTCTCCAAATGTCATCTTTAAGCCCATTCCCTATACCATCGACCATCACCTCTTCGAGTGCAAATTTCTGGGCACTCTAATGTCCAATCATCTTCCACCTTCGAGTCGCGAATGGCAAAACTCGCCAATCTAACTCTTCAGGCTTAAGAAGATTGAACAGGGGCAGCTTTTGTATCCCAGAATTTTCCCTCTCATTTATCAATAATTTTCTCACAAGATCTCCTTTGGCTCAAGACTGCACTACAGTTGATCAGCTCAAGACACCTCCTTAAGCACTGATGACCAAAATTAGGGTTTGAGGTTGCACAAGGATATTTGAATTTCCAATGCCCCATATGAATTTCATGGATCATTATGGTCCCTCAAGATTACTCATGTCAAGTTCCAAGCTTTGGATCACACTGTTGCTCAGTCAATTGAGCAGTTGACCTAAAAAACAACTGTATTGCAGAAAAAGTCAACTATGGTCAATTTACAGTCAAACTTCATAATTTTTTATCCACATAAACATTTTAAACTCATATGTATCATTTGATCAAGTTTGGAACAAAATTCCTCAATAAATTTGATCAAATATTCAAAAGGGCAAAATTGTCAAAATTAGGGTTTTTACTAGGAAAGGGCAATTTCTGATTTTTGGACCTAAAAAATGATCAATTGGTTTAAGTCATGATCTCAAGAGTCCAATTGCATCATTTTGACCTAATTACATGGCTCAAAACATTGCTCAAGTCTAATGGATTGACAGATGAACTTTCAGTCAACTGATTAAAAGTCAATTGTATACTGAAAAGTCAAACTTTACTTTTTGGTCAAAATCAAATGTCAAAGATCCAAATTCATCAAAGTATGTAAAAATATGAAACTTATTCATCAAGAAATCAAAAAATTAAAGATTTCATTTTGAAAAGTTAAAATTTCTAAACTTAGAAATTTTTCTAAGTGTTGGAAATTTCTTATTTTTTCATAACTTTGAGCAAAATTTTCACCATGATGCAAGATGATTCAAAAGAAACTTTCAACATGAAAGTTGTATATCTCCATGAAATATACAAAATTTCTTTGCACATCTCCTTCCAAAAGTTCTTGGATCTCAATTTATAATTTTAAGAACACATGGTTATGAAACAAAACACTTAGTGAAATTTTGCCCTAATTTGGTCAGGATTTTGACCTAACTTCATGGCACTTTTTCATATAGTTCCAAGGGGAGTTTTCAAAAGTGATTCAAATATGGGTTGTAGATCACATTACAAGCTTTCCAAAATGGCAAATAACTCCTTGAGTTCATTTTTGAGTAGGGAGAATCAAAGAGATGAAGTTGGGGTTTTCACACTTGAATTACAAGTCATTTTGTGATGAACAAGATTCAAATTTCAAACCTATATTGCATAATCTCTACTTTACAGGCCTCAAAATTGTTAGGCACTCCATAATTTATTTCTTGCACAGCTGTTAGAGGTCTCAATTTAAGCATTTAATTCAAGGCCATGCTTTATATCCATTTTGGGAAGAAAGTGCACAATGTCATTTTGATAAAGTAGCTTTTTGCACAAAACTTGTTCTTGAGCCTTGCACTTGTTCTCTTCTAATCATACATGTCTTATAACTCAAGAGAAGTTGATCTCAACACTTACAATCACCCAGCCCATGCTTGTACTACACATTGAAACTTGTTTTCCCACTTTTCTTCAAAATCAAGTATCATAGAAATCAGCCTATAAGTTGTACTTCTGACTCTCTCAAGCACTAAGACCTTTTGCTTATACATACACAAGTGATTTGCCACAAATCCCACACATGATTGAGCCCTGAAAACACCAAGAACACAATCACCAAAAACACCTCAAAACTTGCCATTTCTGAGTTTTGAATCCAATCTCCAAATTTTCTCGTGTGTTTCTTGGCCTTTTACTTTCAAAAGCTTCTAAATAACATGCACAAAAATTCCAACATCTGCAACACCACTGTAACACCTCCATCATCATCCACCATTTTCAAAAATAGCACCTTGCACCTTGACTTCTCGAGAACTCCTCAGGCACTTTCAGCTCAAGCTAATCATCACATTAGCTTCCTGGGAACTTGAGGAAGCTAATCCAATCATTGGAACTCACTAAAAGCTACTCAAATTCCAAACACGATACCCTCTTGCAAGGTGAGTTTTATGACTTTTGAACTCTTCAAACAATCATCATTAATGGTTTATTTGTGAATGAAAAATGTAGATATCCTTGCCCTAAAGCTAACCATGTCCATAATTTTCATTTATGTTGCTTAAGCTTAGAGAATTTTATGATTGAAGTTTCTGAAATTTTTAGGGTTCAAATTAGGGCCATTAAAATTCATGTTTGTCTTTGATCTATAATTTTATTGCTTTGCATTTTTGAAATCGTGAGGAAATTTGCCACAAGTTTCCTGTTTACATTTTTCATTTTTGTTGAGAATTGAATAAGATACAGAGGTTCAGGCTGGGCGTGAGGTTGAAGATGAAGTTGGCCTCAGGAACGTGTTTACCATATATATTTACGGTTTGATATTAATAAACAGATATATAGCCACCCCAGTGGTAGAAGCGCGCGCCTGTGACTATAGAGATCTGGGTTCGAGCCCCAATGGTACTCTTTTGGATTTTTTTTTCATATTTTTCACATATTCTGACTTTTTTGGAAGCGCTGGGCCTCATCCCCTTGGGCCTTATGTTTTTCACTTCTGACCCCCCTTGCTGGCTATTCACACCCAGGCCCATTTTATTTTATTTTTTTCATTTTTTATTTATTTGTTTTCTTGAATATTTTATCTAATACTAAAAAAAATCAGAAAAAATATAAAAACATTAGATTTATATTTTGATATAGTTTATTTATTTTTTACACAAAAAAATTATTTTATTTAATCATATTTTATTTATTTTACTAATTGGTTTGTAAATTTAATTAAAAACTATGGTTTTAGTTATTTTCTTAAAATACATTATTTTAAAACCAAAAAAAAGACCAAAAATATTTTATAATACTATAAATTATTTTTAATACAAAAATACCAAAAAATATTCTTATAAACTTAATTTATTTTTTTTCAATTAATAGATTAGGGTTTTATTTAAATTCTTTTCCTAGTAAATTTAGGTTTTACTTTTTACTAATTTACTTAGTTATTTTTCTTTTAGTTAATTAGGTTAAAACAAAACCCCTTTCCCTAAAAAATTCAAATAAAAGTCCATTTTCTTTCCATTTACATTCTTGTATATTTATTCATTTTTGTACATTATTTATCCAAATTCAATATGGTTGTAATAGATAATTAGGCTTTATTTTCTTGCAATCCCCATTTGTAATTTGTACACCCCCCCTACCCCCCACACAAGTATTGTAATAGTGTAGTAATTTTAAATTCTGCAATTTATCGCTTTATATACAAATACTAGTAATTAGGGTTTGTATGGAAAGACTAAAACCAATCAATTAGAAAACCCTAATCAAAGACAAAACCAAGCATGAAAAAACAATACACTTGCACACAAGCACCCCTAGGGTAAATCCACTTGGTTGCCTTACAAATGGCCATGTTACGCATGTGAGGTATCTTAGAAAAACAAGCAAAATACAAGATCATAGTCCCTCGATGACGCTATCTATGTTGCCTTTCAAATGATCTTATTCCTAAAGACAATGCTAAGATATCTTGCAACATTGCTAATCATGGTTATACGATGACCCACGCCCGTCCCGTTTACATCCAAAGATAGGGTTACTTACCGAATCAATGGTAAGATAACAATGTCAAAGGAAAGAGGAAATGAACATGAAAGACTTTTGCGTAGGTAGAATATTCCTAGTTACTTGCTCCATTTCAAAACAAAAACATCCTTGCGATTTTCAAAAACAAACACCTACACTTTCAAAATATCTTACAAACTTGAAAACATTTTCAAAAGATCAAACACTTTATATACATTCTTACGAACAAGAATCATTACAAAGTCTGCCTAAACAAATGGCCTCTTTACAAAATACTTTCAAAAACCACACAAAGCACAATTTCAAACAAAAGCAAGTGATCTAGCAAGTAACTAAGAGCCCATGGAAAACCATGGATGAAAAGGGTGCTAATACCTTCCCTTTTCATAATCTACCCCCCAAACTCAATAAACAATCTCAAAGGTCTTTCATGTGCTTTTTCACCTTTCCTTTTGGATAAAAGAAAAGTCGGTGGCGACTCTTGCTAACCGCAACATTTGCGATCAAATGCAAAACACCAAGTCAGTTCTCCCACCGTACCACAATAGGAAAGAGGTGCAAAAGTAGTCAGGGGTTAGAAAAAAACAAAAATGGAAGGCCCATCTGTTTGGAGGCCCAGTGCCTGTTTCAAATAAAAAAAATGGAAGAAAAATGTGAAAAAGAGCCAAAAGGGTACCACTGGGGCTCGAACCCAAGTCCCAAGGGTTAACAGGCGCGCGCTTTACCACTGGGGTGGCTATACATCCGTTCATATAAACAAAACAATAAATATATATTCTAAGTTATGCCCTGAATACAACTTCATCTTCAACCTCCAGCCATGGATGCTGAAATTTCACTATTTCTCAACAAAAATGAAAGATGCAAACATGAAAGTTGCTCCATTTTTCCATACTAATCCAACCATATAAATATCATAAGCTATAAATCAAAGATGAATCAGAATTTTTAAAAGTACCAAATTCTGACCTAATTATTTTAGCAAGTTCAAACTCAAAATTCTCCTAGCTCAATTAAAATAAATGAAATCTATAGACATGTATAGTTTCAGGGCAATGATGTCTACATTTTATCTTCACAAACGCAAGCCTAGCAATGCCTAAATAATGAGATGAAAAGTCAGAAAATGTACCTCAAAAATGGAAATCGTGAAATGAGTTTGAGCTTGATTCAAGGTGCTGCAATGATCAGGTTAGCTTCCTTGAGTATCTAGGAAGATAATGCAATGCTTAGCTTGAGTTGAGAGTGGCTGAAATGGCCTGGAGAAGTCAAGTTACAGACCCCTATTTTTGAGCTTGGACAATGGTGAAAATGGTGTTACAGTTTAGCAACAGGGATTGGGATGAGTTGTATTTGAAGTAAGGAAGCTTTTAAGATGATTTGGAGAGCAAACGCACGAGTGGTTTGAGAGATGGTAGTTCAAGGTCCGAACTTGCACAACAATGGAGTTTTTGGGCAATTTCTGGTTTTAGGGAGTTTGGGAGTGTTTTAGTGTGTTAATGCTCGTGTGTTAAGTTGCATAATAGTGTCTCAATGTATAGAAAAAGGTGTTGAGAGCTTTTGCTGATCAGAAGTACAAGTTCACATGTTATGGCTCTTTTTCTTGTTTTTGAAGAAAGCTTGAGAGATGTGGTTCCAATGTAAAAGTACAAAGCCATCTAGAGTGGTTACAAGTTTTAAAAATGTTTATCTGACTTTGTATGTTGAGTGTGTGCTGAACAAACAAGTTAGAGGCTCAAGAAGAGTGGACTTTATGCATAAAGCCACTTTTCCAAAATGGCAATGTTTCCTTTCTTCCTAAAATGGTATTAAGCATGGGCAATGCATTGATTGCTTGGATTAAAGCTTTTAGAAGTTATGTGAAACATTAATTATGAAGTGAAAAACAAGTTTGAGGCCTGCAAAGCAAAGATTATGCAGCCTAGCATGGATTTGGTTCATGTGTTCATCAAGAAATGGCTTATAATTTAAGTTTGAAAAACCCTAACTTCTTGCCTTCGATTCTCCTTGCTCAAGTATGATCTCAATGAGTTCTTGGACATTTTGGCAATATTGTAACATCCTCTACAACCTCTATGTTGGACATTTTTTTAAAATTCATCTTGGAACTATGTGAAAAATTGCCATGAAGTTAGGTCAAAATCCTGCCTAAACTAGGGCAAAATTTCACTAAGTTTCCAAGTTTCATGAACATGTATTCACAAAATCATAACTTGAAATCCATTCATTTCTAGGATAAGTTGTGTTCTACAATGTTTTAGATCTCATTGAGGTCTGAAACTTCCATGTTGGAAGTTTCCTTTGAATCATCTTGCATCATGGTGTAAATGTGGCTCAAAGTTGTGAAAAAATATGAATTTTCCAACACTTAGAAAAATTTCTAAGTTTAGAAATTTTGACTTTTCAAAATGAAATCTTGACTTTTTGATTTCTTGATGAAAATTTTTCATATTTTTACATGTCTTTATGAATTGTGATCTTTGGGACTTGATTTTGACCAAAAAGTCAAAGTTTGACTTTTCAGTGTACATTTGACTTTTCATCAGTTGAGTGAAAATCAACTGTCAATTAATTGATCTTGAGAGATGCTTTGAGCCATCCCATTAGGTCAAAATGACTAATTTTAATCCTTGAGATGATGTCTCAAACCAATCAATCATTTTCTAGGTCAAAAATCAGAAATTGCACCTTCTTAGTCAAAACCCTAATTTTGACTAGGGGTTAGAAAAAGTAGTCAGGGGTTAGAAAAAAAAACAAAAATGGAAGGCCCATCTGTTTGGAGGCCCAACGCCTGTTTCAAACAAAAAAAATGGAAGAAAAATGTGAAAAAGAGCCAAAAGGGTACCACTGGGGCTCGAACCCAGGTCCCAAGGGTTAACAGGCATGCGCTTTACCACTGGGGTGGCTATACATCCGTTCATATAAACAAAACAATAAATATATAATCTAAGTTATACCCTGAGTACAACTTTATCTTCAACCTCCAGCCATGGATCATGTAACTTCACCATTTCTCAACAAAAATGAAAGATGCAAGCATGAAAGTTGCTCCATTTTTCCATACGAATCCAACCATATAAATATCATAAGCTATAAATCAAAGATGAATGAGAATTTTTGAAAGTACCAAATTCTGACCTAATTATTTCAGCAAGTTAAAACTCAAAATTCTCCTAGCTCAATCAAAATAAATGAAATCTATGGACATGTATAGTTTCAGGGTAATGATGTCTACATTTTATCTTCACAAATGCAAGCCTAACATTGGGATGGTAACTAGGAGCGTAAGTATTAGGATTCCGAGGAGGATCCTTCAATGTGACCAAATTCAACTTCAACACGTGTTGCGACATCTACATGTTGAGTTTGGTATATTGCCTATTGGATGTATCCTGCTTACGCCGATTACCATGTCATTGTTGGAGAAGTTATTTTTGGGCTCGTGATGTAGCAACAATTTGGAAAGGTCTACTCTCCACCAAGCCAACTTCTTGTCTCTTCGGGGGCTGATTAATGACTTGATCCCCAACCTCGATTGTTTGTTTCATACGGTTGCATCCATCTTGATGAAGCTTATTGACAAGAGTTCTCAACTCTTTTTGTCCCCGAGATAAGTTTTGGATAAGAGCCATTTGTCCCAACATCTGGATTCTCATCGTTTCTATCTCCACTTGCAATTGTCTTATCTGACTTTCCTTGTCGTCTTCAGGATTGTCATTGGTCATGCTTTCAATGAAAAGTGTTTTCAACTCTTCTTACCCCTTGGATAGATTCAGGAACATTTCTTGAAACTGAGCACTTTGGGTCTGAAGATCCTTGATAGTCTATTCTGGATCCATTTTTACTTAAATAAACAGTAAGCGGGTGAGGAAACCTATATGGAGAAACCCTATTATGATGGCATGCATGTTAATGCGTGTGCAAATGCTTTCAAGGATTTAGAAGATTTAAATTTGTTTAGACAAAAGGAACAAACATCAATTGCATTAATAAGTTCAAATTGATTAAAACCATGCCTCTTGGGCTTATAATGGAGGAAATGAACACAAAATAAACTCCTAAGATAAAAAGGTCGAGCGCATCCATTTTGGCGCAATGTAGGCGTTCAAACTTCTCTCTTCATAAAGTTGTCTTATAAGCTCCAAAACCTTCTTTTCACTTGCGTAGAACTGGGTTTCGAAGGTGTCCTGCTCTTCCTTTAGTTGAATCCAAGCTCTTTGCAAATCTTCAAGAGAAGTAGGCATGTTAGGATAAAGGACAGTATACGGAACATCTCCTTCGGCAACAGGCTCCATGATGATAGGTAGGATGGCTTCATAAGGCATCATGAGGTTTTGGGTGCGAGTTCGTACCCACTTGAGATAAGGCTCCAAAGGAATGGAGTTATTATGCCCCAAAGTCTTGCTATCTACCTTTTTAACCATGCCCAAGCTCGTATGAATCTCTGACGATAACCTTAGACATCACTCTCATAGTTAAATGCAATTTCTTGGACAAGTGTATCATGAGGGCCCTCCCTCATAGCATACCCAAACTGTCACGGAGCCAAACAAGGATTGTAAGTGATACCTCCCCTAATGCCAAGTAGAGGGACATTAGGTAATTCCCCACAACGGTCAATAATAATAATGTCCTCCATAGATCAAGCACACCAATAAATATCAGAATATGTGAGTGACATCAATCTACTAGACCATCTTAAGCCTTGCTCATTCTTCACAATAGGTCGGGGAAGGTGCGAAATAAACCACCTAGCCAATAAAGGAGTATAACACATAAGAAGTCCTCTTCTCTTCATGGTGCGAGAGTGAAGAGAATGCAAGATATCCCCAAGTAAAGTGGGTACCGGATTGCGAGATAGAAAAATTTTGACTGCGTTCACATCTATAAGTTGGTCCAGATTGGGAAACAGTACCATCCCATAGATGAGAAGAGCCAATACTTCTTCAAATGCTTGTAGGTCCAAAGCATCCCAAAAATCTTGAGCCTTCTCCAACAAGAACTTGGCTAGGAACCCTTTGACACCACTTCTTGTTTCCCAATTGGACACAACATCAGATCGTTGCAAATGTAGAGCTCAAGCAATCTCCTCAGGTCTTGGGTCTCTTTCAATACCATTGAAGGGTAGTTGATAAAGGATAGAGATTCCCAAGAGTTGAGAAAATTATTCCATGGTGGGCATGAGTTGGTAATTAGGAAAAGTAAAGCAATGGTGCAAAGGGTCGAAGAATTGGAATATCACTTTCTCCATATCCTCTTCAAAGCTTGTCGTAACCAATCTGACGAGACGACCTTATTTCTTGGTGAAAGGAGAATCATTGGGGACCCTTGATGCCAATTCCTTGAGTTGAGGAGGCACTCTTACGAGGTTGACTTGGATAGTATTTCTGCGAGTGGAAGTCATGTCCTACAAAACAGAACAAAAGTAAATCTCTAGGTCCTTGAAATGGTTAGTGCAATATTCCATGGTATGATGTCATAATGTTATGTACAAACAAACATATACACACAAATAAAACAAGTCCTTAGGTTTAGTCTTGCATGAGGTTCATAGGTAAGTACCCTTTTGAAGTTTAATTGGTTTAACCTGTCCTAGAAAGTAATTGGGTTCTAGGGAATCTCAATATCACTGATCTTTCTTCATCGAGCATTGTTTTAGAGCAAGCCTCTTTATTGGCGACCGAAATATCCCAAAAGCCCAATCTCAATGAGCATAGTATCGAGTATCAACGAACTTCGGACAGCGCCAAAGCCGGCTATCTCACTACTTCCTAATGCCCAAGTTGTTCAATTAAAGGTTCTAAGGTCAGTTAGTGCTTCATGACACCACACAGCGGCCCCGTATTCTACTTGACTAAACTCAAGGGATACCGATAGAAACAAATGTGTCACACTAACGTAGCCATTGTTTCAACCAAGTCGGTATACCCCACACAGTCCCCACGATCTATTGCTACTTACCTAAATGGTGTTCCCTGATCCGGGTAGAGGATCAATGCAAGCCCAAACAAGGAACCAAAAATGTAAAGCAAACAAATCAAACAATGAAAGAAAGTAAATATGATCTAACTCTAAGTTAACCCCACTTTTAAGTATCTCCCCAGCAGAGTCGCCAGTTCTGTAATACGGTGGGAGAACTGACTTGGTTATTTTGGGTTTGATTGCAATTGTTGCGAATAGCAAGAGTCGCCACCAACTTTTCTTTTATCCAATGAAGGAAAGGGTGAAAAGAATGGGAAAAACCTTTGAGATATTTTCTTGAGTTCAGGGGGTAGATTATGAAAAGGGAAGGTGTTAGCACCCTTTTCATCCATAGTTATCTATGGGCTCTTAGTTGCTTGTTAGATCACTTTTTAAATTTGTGTTGTTTGAAATGTGCTTGTGGTGGGTTTTGAAAGTATTTTTGAAAAGCGCCTTTGTTTAGGAAAACTTTGTAATGATTCTCGTCTCTATAAGAATGCATACAAAGTGTTAGACTTTTGGAAAATATTTCATGTTTTGAAAGTGTTTGGTGTGTTTGAAAAAAAATTGTTTTTGAAGATGGATTGTGAGCAAGCAACTAAGAACATTCTACCTACTCAAAAGTATTTTATTCATTTCTTCCTTTGATATTGCTATCTTACAATTGATTGGTAAGAAGCCTTATATTTGGATGTAAAAGGACAGGCGCGGGTCATCGTATAGTCATGAATAAGAATGTTGTAAGATAACTTAGCATTTCTCTTAAGGGACTAAGATCATTTGAAGGCAACATATGAAGCGTCATCGAGGGACTATGATCTTTTATTTTTTATTGTTTTTGCTAAGATGTCTCACATGCATATTATGACCTTTTTCTCAAGGCAACAAGTGGAGTTAACCCTAGAGGTGCAAGTGTGCAAGTGTTTATTTTTTCATGCTTGATTTATCTTGGATTAGGGTTTTCTAAGCATTGATTTTATCTTTCCATACCAACTCTAAGTTACTAGCATTTATATGAAAGCGATAAATTGCATAAAGTAAATTTACTACGCTATTACATCATTTGGGGGATGGGGTGTACAAATTTATAAATGGGGATTGCAAGAAACTAAATCATAATTATCTATTACAACCATATTGAATCTTGAATAATGTACAAAGAATACAAAAAGAAATGGATTTTGCTTTGGATTTTTGTTAGGAAAAGATTTTGATCTAAATAATTAAATAGGAAATTTAATTAAACTAAAGAAAAATTAAGATTAAGTTAAAGAAAATAAAATAAATAGGAAACTGTTTTTGGTCTTTTTCATTGTAAGAAATTAAATAAAATAAACTAAATAATTTAAATATGTTTTTGGTGTTTTTGTGTAGAAAACAGTTTTTGTGTTTAAAATAGTTTTTGTGTTTAAAACAGTTTTTGTGTAGAAAACAGTTTTGTGTTTAAAACAGTTTTTGAGTAGAAAATAGTTTTGTGTTTGAACCCAGAACCTTCTAAATGGCAAGGCTTCTAGCGCGCTGTTTGTACCACTGGGGTGGTCTGTTTTATCTGTTGGTTATACAACTTGCACTAAATATAAAATGAACTCAGTTCTGAATGTCTAAACATGGCTTCATCTTCTTCCTTCTAGCGCGGGGATACATGACTCCAATGTTGAGCTTCGAAAGGCTTCATTTCTCAGCCAAATCGAAAGATGTAAATATCAAACCTGCTCAAAATTTTAATACAGATCTAACCATGTAACTTTCAAAAGTTATGGGTCGAAGGTTAGCATGAAATACCAAAACTAAGTCCTAACTATTCCGAGATGAACTTTTTAATGTACAAGCAATGATAATCAAAACTAATGGATATGGTCAGCTTCCCAGACATGATATCTACATTTTTTCTTCACAAAGTATGTACAAATGATATTTGAATGAAGAGTTCCAAGTTTAAGAAAACTTACCTCTTAGAGTGAAACTTGAGGGACTTCGACAGAACCTTCAGGGACGGTTTGATGATGGATTAAGCCTGCTTTGACCTCCTTGAGCTAGGGGATCACTGCTTTACTTTAAAAGTCAATGAATCGAAAGGCTGGTATATGGAAGTTAGGAGTGAATCGAAAGGATCACTACCTTCCTTGAGAGGGTTTTTTGAGGGCTTTAGGAGCGAATCGAAAGGCTGGTTCTCTCTTTTAAAGTCAGAAATGGAAAACAACGTGGCTTTGGATGCTTAGTGAATCCAAAGGCCAAAAGGACAAACGAAGGGATTTGAGATTTTGTATGCAAAGTCAGTATGTGCCAAGTTTTATGCTTGGCTTTAACCTTGTCTGCAGGTTCTGAATTGTTGAGAGCTTTGGAAGTGTTTGAAGATTTTTTCAACACAACAAGAGTCTGCCTTGTGATTTTCAAATGGTCTCTATATTTATAGAGAAAAGGTTTTGGAAGTTGGAGTAACCAGATTTGTAGGATAACAAACTACGGTTTGGTTGAAAATGAAAAAAATCAAGTGAAATGAATTTTCATGGTTCCCAAGTTCAAGTACAAATGTGGCTTGATGATTTTTGGGTGTGGGAGATTTGACTCATGCTTTTGACATTGCTTGTGTTCAGATAAAATCAGGTTGGGAGCTCAAGAAGCTGAGTTTGTGATTAAAGTAACCTTTATGAAAATAGATACTAGCTTTTTTCCATTTCATCCAAAAATGGTATAATCCAGTGGATAAAGCTTCGAATATTTGTGTAATGCATCTCAAATTTGTGTAAACCTCTGATTATGTAAAGATTTAGAAGCAACATAGTCTGACAAGTGAGATTTGGAGGATAAGGTTATGGGATTTGATCAATGTTCTTCAAAGCAGGTTGCTCGAAGGGTTTAGAAATGGATCGAAGCAAGCTACTTCGAAGGAAGCCAATGCCCAATCGAAGCTTCTAAACCAAGCTTGCTCGAAGGAAGCCAGTGCCTAATCCAAGCTTATGAACCAAGCTTGCTCTAAGGAAGCCAAATGCCCGATCGAAGCTTCTGAACCAAGCTTGCTTGAAGGAATCCAAATGCCCAATTGAAGCTTGTGAGCCAAGCTTGCTCGAAGGAGGCCAAATTCTTAATCGAAGCTTGTGGATTAAACTTGCTCGAAGGAGGCCAAATGCCCAATTGAAGCTTGTGAACCAAGCTTTCTCTAAGGAGGCCAAATGCCCAATCGAAGCTTGTGAACTAAAGTAAGCTTGATTCGAATAGCCTGAACCATATTTTGAATTCGAACTGTTATCTGCATCTACTCCTTTCGATCGGCTTTGCCCTTTCGATAGTTTCCTCTTCCTCCTTTCTTCGACCTGATGCTTGAGAGCTCAATATGATTCATGGAAACTATATGGGGGAATTAAAAGTCCAATTGTACTTGTCCAAACCCAAACCTTGATTTGAGCCATCAGTGTTGAGGAAGTATCTTAAGCTGATCAAACCTTGTGCAGTCTTGACCTAGTAGAAATCTTGTGAGAAAATTCTTGAGAAATGAGAGGGAAAATTTTGGGGTACAACAAAACCAAAGTGAGAGTACCCTAGAGGTGCGCATGTGTGAGTGTGTTATGTTCAGTCATTTTTCTTTGATGTTAGGTTTGCTAATGTTTTGTTTTTAATTCTTATCATGCAATCCTATTAGACATACATCTAACGTTTTTTTTAAATTCTTGTACATATATTAACTGTTAGATGCATGCCTAATAGGATTGCATGACAAGAATTAAAAACAAAACTTTAGAAAACCTAACATCAAAGAAAAATGACTGAACACAACACACTCGCACATGCGCACCTCTAGGGTACTCTCACTTCGGTTTCCTTCGGAATAAAACAATCATAACTCTCAAATGTGAGGGATTTTAGTGGCTACCCTTTAGTTTAAAGATCACAAAATGACCCTCTCAATGTTTCCTCGGTACGATCTTAAGACTTTAGGGTGGTTACTAAGGTATCTCACCAAGTTGCCTTTAGGACTGTACGATGACCCTAGATTGTCCCTCAAACATCCAACGATAGGGCTACCTACTCACTAACAGTAGGATAACACTGTCTAAAGGAAAAGAGGAAAAGAACAGACCTTTTTGAGTAGGTAGATAGTTCTTATTCGCTTGCTTAAACAAATTTTTTTTTCCATACATACACCTCTTTTTCTAAAATGCTTCCAAAGACAAAAACATTTGTATACGTTCTCCTTGACACGAGAAACATTACAAAGTTCGCCGCACTAAGGCGTCTTTTCAAAATACTTTTTCAAACACACAAACACAAGGCATTTTCAAATGAGCTAGCAACTAAGAGATCGTAGATAACTACAGATGGAAAGGGTGCTAACACCTCCCCTTTCCATAATCTACCCCCTTACTCATAAATAATCTCGAAAGGTCTTTTTCTGTTCTTTTCACCCTTTCCTTTGTTGGATAAAAGAAAAGTCAGTGGCGACTCTTGCTTACTACAACATTTGTGAATACAAATGAAAAACCAGTATAATAGTTGGTTCTGCCTCAGTATTACACTTATGTTTGTAGATCATATGCGAGCCAGTTCATGCGTCCACCGTGCGCCTCATCTCATCACCATCAGATCTCCACAAGTTCAGATCTGACGCCCCAGATCTACACCCCTATGGTGAACTCTCACTGGGAAGTCACATTGGATTCTTTTCAGGTGTATTGGGCTTGTACGTTTTGGGCCTAGCAAACTTCAGATTCACACTCCCCCAGATTTGCTACTTTCAGGCCCAATCTCATTTTTTTATTTTGCTTTAACTTTTTTTAACATAACTTAATTAACTTTTTTTAATTAACATAAATTTAGACTTAGGTTTTTTAATTAAGTTAACCAAATTAATTTTCCTTTTTTAAATTAATTAAATTAATTGACTTGTTTTTATTATTCATTATTAATTGGGTTAATACCTATTTTCACCCCTGACATATGGGGTGTATTTGAAAAAACCCCCTGCCAAAAAAAAAGTTCCAATTGTTACCTTGACAAATTTTAAAAGTTTCAGTTTTTACCTTGAGGATGCCACATCACCTAAAAGGCTGATGTGGCTTATATTTTTGTGGCATCCTCAAGGTAAAAACTGAAACTTTTAAAATTTGTCAAGGTAAAAACTGAAACTTTTAAAATTTGTCAAGGTAACAATTGGAACTTTTTAGGTGATATGGCATCCTCAAGGTAAAAACTGAAACTTTTAAAATTTGTCAAGGTAACAATTGGAACTTTTTTTTTGGCAGGGGAGTTTTTCAAATACACCCCATATGTCAGGGGTGAAAATAGGTATTAACCCTTATTAATTTCACTTAGTTTTTTTAGGGTTTAATTAATTAAAAAAACTTAGGGTTTTTTAATCAATTAATTATTTTTCTTAATTAAAACTAATTAGGGTTTTTTAGATAAATCATAAAATCATTTTTTTTATCAAAATCATTAAACAATTTTCTTTTCCTTTTTATCGCTTCGCGTATTATTTTTGCATTATTTTCCAATTATGTAACTGCTACGATTTGTAATAGTCTAAATTATGGTTTTGCTTTCTTCTTCCCGAGTTTTATGGTTTTGTACCCCCTACCCTGAAGCCCTGTAATATCTTAGGTTTACTTTTCGCATCTTTACTTTCCCGCACTTTACTGCTTTATTATTGCTATTACTGTTTAGTTTAATAGGATTGTATGGCAAGATCTAAATCCAACCATTAGATAACCTTAAACAAGATAAATAACTGAACTGAATCATTTGCACACTTGCACCTCTAGGGTAATCTCACTCGTTGCCTCAGAAAATGATCATGTCCCTATAACGTAGGGATACCTAGCAAAAACCCTCGGTTAAAATCATCATAAAGATCATAGTCCTGCAAAGTCCCTCGAGTTACTTATGAGAAGTGATCTTGTCCCTCGATGTTGCCTATGGATATATGATGACAGACCCTTCGAATTGTTAAGGTATCCTTACCAGTTGCCTTGTATGACCATAACGACGACCCTACGCTTGTCCTTTCACATCCAACGATAGGGATTCCTACCAACTAATGTTAGGGTAGCATTATCTAAAGAAGGATGAAAATAACACGAAAGACTTTGAGTAAGGGTAGAATATTGTTAATCGCTTGCTCACCTTTTTCAAAACATCTCTTCACAAACACTTTTTTCTCTGAAATACTTTCAAAAACAAACACTTTGTACACATTTTTAATTGATACAAGAATCATTACAAAGTGGCCTTACTATTGGCATTTTTCAAAATATTTTCAAAACACAAACACAAAGCCTTTTCAAAGTGAGCTACCGATTAAGATCCCGTAGATAACTACGGATGAAAAGGCTGCTAACACCTTCCATTTTCATAATCTACCCCCCGAACTCAAAATTCTCAAAGGTCTTTCCTGTTCTTTTCACCCTTTCCTTATTGGATAAAAGAAAATTCGGTGGCGACTCTAGCTATCCGTAACATTTGCGATAAAATGCAAAAACAAGTTAGTTCTCCCATCGTATTACACTATCCTTAGCATTATGGAGTTGTAGTGCTCTTGGACTTAGGATTAGAAGATTTGATACTTGGGAACCTTGTTGTTATGTTGTTATTCTGTCTGAAGTTCTTGGGGTTTACTCCAAGGCATTGGGTTGATTCTCTTTGTGTGTAGATTATTCTGATTTTATGTTTGGTCTTTGATTAAGAATTCCTCTGTATACAACTGTTACTCTGCCCAATTTTTGTGAAGACTTAATTCATCTGAAGCTTGGTGTTTCTCATAGGTTTAGTATTTTTTTTTCTGACTTGGTTTCAATCCAAAGGATGGGAATTCTACATTGACTTCTTATGTTAAGTGTTGGCTTCTTGTTGTCTAGATCGTTCTTTTCCTTATCTTTTACCTTATGCTTTAGGATATTCCCTTCATCTCATCTCATCTTCTTTAATTTCAAAAAAATTCTCCCTCCTGTTCAAAAACTCTTCTTGTTTTCTAACTTGAACTGCTTTCATAATAAAATTAGACTTAGGTCCATGCATTTTCAAAAATCTTTTATTAATCAAACTTTAATCAATTTAATCTTACTTTGACATTTTTCTCAAGACTAAAAGTCAATTAACCTCATTCAAACCATTTTTCCACTATGACTTTTTACTTTTAAAACTTTTTCTCTAAAGATTAGACTCTTGGAGATTCTTGTAGTGATGCGAGCTACTATACTTCTACGATATGTAGTAAAGTGAGATATTTTCCACTTTGGTGTTAAGTGAGGCTTTGTTGATTTTAAAATCCAAACTATATCCTCTACTTTGAGATGATGCAAATTCTCCTTTCTTATAATCGTGGGTAGTAAGTACGTTTTCCACTCGGATATGATGAGATGTCTCTTCTCTTAAAATTAACCAACACACATGTGTTTTAAAAATTTTAAGGTGAAATACGAGTACCCTGATCCCCTATTGCACGGAAAGTGGTAATAGGCACTAAAGGTTCACAACTGCGGCGGGTGCAAAAATTGTAAAAAAATACTTATTTTATCATCTCCACCATCTATTTTTGTATACATCTTTTATAGCTAAAATAAATAGATTTTCAAAGAGGTTTTTGCGGAGTATTGTAGATGTTTAGGGTGCTAATACCTTCCATTTACATAAACAACCTTTGTACCTAGATTATCCCCTTCTTTTTTGGTTTATTTGCTCTTTTCCCATTTCTTTTAGAAACAATAAAGTGTGGTGGCGATTTTTATTTGATCTGTACGAGTTAAGTTATCCAATGGCTTAGTCTCAACATTTCTACTGCTACAACCGATGCTTCGAAACACCTTCTTGCAGCATAGACATCCCCGCGGAGGGTGGCGACCAAGCCTTCAGTAGTGTAGTATTTCATCTCGAGATCCACGGTGGAGGGCACCGCAATCAGCTCGGCTAGAGTGGGTCTTCCGAAGATGTATTATAGAGTGATGGGAAATCCACCACCAGAAATTGGGTCTGATGGCCCTGGCCATTACCCACCTACCGAAGGTAACAATTAGCTCGACATATCCCTAAGGTTTGGTGACGGATCCATTGAATCATTGGAGATCTGAGCCTCTGTACGGGGTCAGATGAGTCTCATTCAGCCGCAGAGTGATGGATAGTTGGGTGTACATGATATCCACCGAGCTTCCTTGATCCACCAAGATGCATTGAACACCAAAGTTTGCCATGTGTTCCCGTACGAGGAGTGGGATGCTTGAGTTGGGGGCCCCGCCTTATAGTTCTTCTCAGTAGAATGTGAGGGGATGGTAACCCCCTCTGAATTTGTCAAGGGTTTCGTCCATGTCAGAGCTGGCCTCTATCAACTAGTCAAACCTCCTCTTTACCGAACCCACAATGCACTTGTTTAATCCCTCGCCAGAGATGACCATATCTTCCGAGAAGTATTCCCAAAGACTATGTAAGGAGAAGTATAGTGGGACCTCTTCCATGTCGAGAAAATATAAATCCTCCAGTATTGTGATGCTCATGGCGACCGAGATGGTACTGGTGTCGGGGGACTCCTTCCCCTCTTCGACATTCTTGGCCTCTTGAGTATCTTCGCGAGCAT
Source organism: Vicia faba (assembly GCA_948472305.1). NCBI lineage: Eukaryota > Viridiplantae > Streptophyta > Magnoliopsida > Fabales > Fabaceae > Vicia > Vicia faba. The sequence continues at coordinate 712,677,745 of OX451738.1, forward strand.
TCTCTATCTTCTTGTATTGCTTGAGATGCTCGTCCTTGATGAGTATCTCAATTCCATATTTGAGGTGGATACAGTCGTTAGTATTATGCTTGTAGCTCTTGTGGAACCTGTAATATTTTCTCTTAGCAGGGAAAGTGTACCCTGACTTGCTTGAATTCTAAATTAGTGCATTCTGTCAGAATACGCTCTCAAAAGGCATTGAGGGGGGTGTAGTCATGAAAACTTCCAGCTGGGCCTCGGTGGTCTTTGGAATCTCGGAACTTTTCCTCTCGTTTCTTTTATCCCCCTCAACGAGATGTCGAGGGCTCATCATTATTTGAGACCTTAACATTATCTTTGTGTTGTGAGTTTGTTACGTTGTTCGCTGCCTCTTTCTCTTTGTACTGGATGTACGCTTGGGCTTTGAGTAGGAAGAAGTCGAGCATTGCCAAAGTCTTGTTGCCAACAGCTTTGGCGAAGTCACTGCGGTGACGGAGCCAGCGCTCGAGATATTTTTTCATGATGTCGATTGTTGAGACCTGCACGGCTTCCTTGTTGAAGCGCTCGATGTAAGACCGAAGAGACTCATCTATTCCTTGTATGATTGCTTCTAGTGATGCTTCTGACTTAGGATGTTGGGGAGAGGTTGTGAAATGCCTTGAGAACATCTTCCCTAGCTACTTCCAGTTGGTAAAATATTCGTCTTGGAGGATTTTGTACCAAGACATGGAACCTTTCCTCAGGGTAGTCGGGAATAGTCTACAGTTGATGGCGCCCCTCACTCCTTGGTAGTTAAGGAGGGCGTCAATATTCTCTATGTGTTCATCAGGATCAGTTGTACTGTCATATGTTCCCACAGGGGGTGGCTTCTCTAGGCCGACTAGAAGATGGATCTATGTAATCTCTCTTGATAACGGGCCATGGGGCTCATCGTTATCACTTCCTTCAGGATATGTAGGTGTGGAATGATGGTTCCTTCCTTATCGGGCATCGTTGCCCCGTCGAGGAGAAGATCTTCTTTGTTGTTGCCTAGGCTTAGGCAACAGTTATCAGTTGTGATCTACTTAGCAGTAGCTCTTCGTCTTCTTGAAAGATGGAGAGCCTTGATCTTTCTTGGGAGGTGTACAGTAGCGCTTCTTGAGGAAAGAAATGTCGTGCTACTCCCTTCTTGTGGATGGCCACGCCTAGGTGAGGATATGCTGGGGGAGTCGGGTCGTCGGTGTCTCCGAGGAGGAGACTTTGACTGCTTCTTCTCCCTAGCCCCTATCCTCTTGCTCTACTGCAGGATAAGGGTGTTGGTCTAGTTAAGAGCAGCGAGCAATGCTGCCATGGCTGGGCCGGTATTCTGAAGAATGGGAACTGGTTGCAGAATCACCAATAGTTCCTCAATAGGGTTCTTGGGACGCTGGCCATCCAAGAATTGGTGGTCATTACGTTGGGCGTCGATTGAATATGGGGACGCAATTCGTCCATCTCTGAGTTTAAAATCATCCTCGAGGAGAGGATGTTCCTGGTTTACGTCAGTCATGTAGACTGAGGAGAGCACAGTCTTTCCAGAGAGGTGATGATCATCATGGTCGACCATGATTGAAGAATTGGAGGTATCTTTGGTCTTCAGTTTACGGGGAAAGAAAACAGGGAAGATGGTTTCCACAGACGGCGCCACTGATCTCACCGGTTGATCAGAACATGTAAATAGGCCAAAAGATGATATCTGGCTTGCTGGAAAGTTGAGGAGAAAAAGAGGGGTTATATCTACAAGGCATTCTGATGATCAAATAAGAATTGGTGCAAAGAGATACAAGCATAATATTAGGGTTTAAGGTTTGAATATTGAATACCTGGCCCTCACATGTGTGAGGGTTTATATAATGCCCCGATGCTTGGCCATTGGTTCCTATTTTTGGGCCTAGATATCTGGGTCCGCAAAAATAGGTAACTGTCAGGACTCGCTCAAAACGGGTAGACGTACCTGTAACTAGCTGGTTGTTTCGAGGAGGAGACGAATTACGGGTAGAGTGGCATTCTGGATGTTTCCTGGTTGTCTGCTCGACTCGTGTCGGCCAGATGGAGAGATAGATATTTGCTTGGTTAGGTGAGCATTCCGGGCATCGCTGGTTGTGCTTCTTGTGGCGTGGTCGGCCAGGTATGTTGGGCCAGTGTTATTGGATCGTGCCAAGGATAAAAGTGAATTAGGCCAATTCTAGCTATTGGGCCAGTCTAGAACATTAAGCATATCTACGAGTTGGTATACAATTACTTGGACTCGGAAAATAAAGTTATCTTGTTTTATTGTGAATGGTATGATCCGACTAGAGGCACAAAAATACATAAGACATATGGTTATGTTGAGATTCAAATGGATCAAAGGTACAAAGAGTATGACCCTTTAATAATGTCACATATTGTTTGGAAAGTTTATTATGTTCCTTATCCTTCATTTGTGCCACGTAAAGAAGGGTGTTGTGTTGTAATAAAAACAAAACCATTGGATCATATTGAAATTGGCGATCTAGAGGAAGATCTTGCTTATCAAGTTGATGAAGTTGAACAAATTAATGATGTAATTATGGTTGAAAAAATTACAAGTTTTTTGGATACAAGGGTTGAGGGGCGTCAAGTTGATGCGTCTATATTATTGGTTGAAAATCACGTGAACGAAGAGCATGAAGAGTTTGGATCCAAAAATAATATCACATCAGATGATGAGAATGATATGGATGACGAGCATGAAGATTTAGAATAATGAATATATATTGATGAGAAAGTGTTTTTGTAATTTTACTTAATGAACCATTTATTGAATGTGTTAATGAATATGTATTGATGAGAATGTGTTTTTCAAATTTAGCATTTGTGATGATGAATATATATATATATATATATATATATATATATATATATATATATATATATATATATATATATATATATATATATAATTGTGTATTCTCTATAAATAGGTAAAATGTCACCCTGGTCTAATAAGAGTAAGGGTAGTGGTAGTGGTAAGAAGACTGGATGCCCGAGGATAGTAGTATGTCAGTCACCTCCGTCGGTCTTATGTCCTCTACCACAGAGTCAGGTAGATGTTATGTCCATGGCCAGTACTCAACCTCTTATTCCATTACTCTTCCCTCAATACCCTATGTTCCCATTTCTTATTTATAAATTTTTATTTAAGTATATATTTCCATTTTTAATATACTTTTATATTCAATGCTAATTTAAATTATTGTTGTTTAGTTTCGAGCCGAGTCAGACTGCTGCCAAGATTGTAAGTTATGTAATTCAGCAAAGTGTAAATAATCTTGGAAGAGTTTTAAAGAAGTTACAGATAAAGAAGCTTGGTTCAAGTTATTTCAGGTATAATTTATTTATTTTTTAAGTTATTGTTATTTAAATCTTTTTTATTATAATTATCTAACTATTTATTATCACGTCATACAACATTCCAGGAAAAGTGTACAAGGGAAGAAATGAACGAAATAGACGTTAAAAAAAATTATTATGGCAGAACGTCAAGACGACTTTCTGACATGTTGCGGCGTGCTAGAAAGCATTGGGAACTTTTGGGTATCTGTCTCAATTGAATAGGAAAGAAGTATTTGAGGAACTTCTTTTCTATTGGGATACATCGGGATTTAATGCTAAATCTGAAAATGCAAAGAAAATGAGAGCATCTTAAAAAGGGGGTAGCCTTAACGCGGTTGGAAGTATAAGTATTGTTGAGCATGCTCGACGCATGGTAATTATTACCACCTTTCTAAATTACATTTTGATTTATAATATATGATTTTAATTAAAGTTAAATTCATTATTTAGGCTAAGAGTTTGGGGAGACTTCCACTAATGACTGTGCTGGTTAAAAAGACCCGGACAAAAAAATTGGGGGGTTTGTTGACGAACGTACACAAAAAGCTATGGTAAGTTATTCAATTTAAGTTGTTTTTATTTTTTTTTATTTAATTGCAACTTTGACACATGATTTTCACGTGGCAAGTGAGATGTGGTGACGTGAAAATCACATGGAAATTGAGCTGTTGTGGCGTGAAAATCACGTGGCTATATTTCATTCATTATTTAATTTAATTTAATTTAATTTAATTTAACTTAATTTATTTATCGTATGTGTAAGAGGATTATCAGACATTGCTCATAGAGTTTTTGATTCATAATCCTCAATATACTCCAAGAGGTTCGGAGTCGCTTCATCCAGATGTGAGTTTTTATATTTGGAGTAAAGTCAATGGCGGAAAGGGGCCTAACAAGTGTTTTTTTGGTGGTGGGAATTTGGCGGTCACCTATAGAATAGGTGATAAAACTTTTTTTCAAAGAGTTAGAGATAAGGAAGTATAGAACATTTCAAAGTAATAATTCTGATGATTTTATTCATTAATCAAGGTACTATATATACACAAAAGAGTCTCTATAATTCCTCTTCTATTAAGGGAATGAAATAAATTATTTACAACACAAATATTTTCCTACTTAATTTAGCTAAAATATCTTTGACTTATCTTAACACCCCCACTCAAGTTGGTGCATGGATATCACACATTCCCAACTTGAACAAAGACTCATTAAACACCTTACTTGCCACTCCTTTAGTGAGAACATCTGATAACTGAAATTCAGATCTTACAAAAGGAAAAGAAATTATTCCAGCTTCAAGTTTCTCTTTGATAAAATGTCTATCGATTTCTACATGCTTCGTTCTATCATGTTGCACAGGATTGTGCGTAATGGCAATTGCTGAAGTATTGTCACAATACAAAGTCATAGTCTCCCTTGGTTCAAAACCCAAATCTGATAGAACATTTCGTATCCATGAATGTTCACAAACTCCTAGTGCCATGCCTCTAAACTCAGCTTCAGCACTAGACCTTACTACTACCTGTTGTTTTTTACTCCTCCAAGTTACAAGATTCCCCCTACAAATGTAAAGTAACCAGAGGTAGACCTTCTATCATTTCTTGAACCTGCCCAATCAGCGTCGGTATACCCTTTTACCTTCAAGTTTCCATGATTTGAGAATAAAATTCCTTTTCCAGGAGTGGACTTCAAATATCTCAAGATCCTTTCAACAACATCCATATGAGCTTTCCGTGGATCATGCATAAATTGACTAACAATATTTACTGCATATGTAATATCTGGCCATGTATGAGACAAGTAAATTAGTTTTCCCACCAACCTCTGGTATTTTCCTTTGTCTATGCTGGCTGAATTTTGGCATTGAAATAGCATATGATTTTGTTCAATTGGGGTATCAACAGGTTTACACCCAAACAGTCCCGTTTCAGATAGTAAATCAAGAGTATACTTTCTCTGGCATAGAAAAATACCATGTTTAGATCTAGCTACTTCAATACCCAAAAAATATTTGAGGTTTCCAAGTTGCTTCATCTCAAATTCAGAAGCGAGGTATTTTTGCAAACTAGACATCTCATCTTGGTCATTCCCTGTAACAATCATATCATCTACATAAATAATTAAAGTTGTAATTTTACCTCCTCCTTTCTTCAAAAATAAGGTGTGATCAGAGTTACTTGCTTTATAGCCAAAAGCCTTCATAGACTTAGTAAACCTACCAAACCATGCTCTTGGGGATTGTTTTAATCCATATAGAGCCTTTCTTAACTTGCAAACCTTCATCTCATTTGAATCTATCATACTTGGTGGTAGATCCATATAAATTTCTTCTAAAATTTCTCCATGTAGGAAAGCATTTTTCACATCAAATTGTAGAAGAGGCCAATCTTGGTTTGCGGCTAGTGACAAAAGTATTCTCACAGTGTTGAGCTTGGCTACCGGCGCAAATGTCTCTTGATAATCTACACCGTAAGATTGAGTGTAACCTTTAGCCACTAGTCGTGCTTTATACCTCTCAATAGTTCCATCAGCTTTGTGTTTAATTGTATAAACCCATCTGCACCCCACAGTTTTCTTCCCTTTTGGTAACGTCACAAGATCCCAAGTGTTGTTTTTTTCTAAAGCTTCCATTTCCACAACCATTACTTCAGTCCATCTAGGATCTGCTAAAGCTTCCTGCACATTACTAGGAATAGAAATTGAGGATAATTGAGATACAAATGATGCATGTGACTTAGATAACTTATGAGATGACACATAATTACTAATGGGATATTTAACTTTGGACTGAAGGTCTGGTTCATATCTAATGGGAGGTTGACCATGGTTAGAACAAGGTGGAATATTATATTGGACAATAATGGATTCAGTGTTAGGTGTGTTGGTGGTCTCATGGAAACTAGGGTCAATTTCATGATCAATTTCATGAGAAAAGGAATCAACTTCAGAATGAACATTAGTACCTACTTCAAAATGAACATTAGTATCAACTCCATTGATAATTGTATTATCGAGAATAGAATTAGGAAATACCTCTGGAGAGTTATTTTGATCTTGTGGAGAAGATTGAGCTAGTTGATTATCGTCAGGGGAAACTGTATTATCTAAAGGTGATGTGTCCATATTTGAGATTGATTCATTACCTGCAGAATGATCCTCACAAGATAATTTATCTTCACAAAATAAGTCAAACATGCTAACATCATGGTGCTGCACTTCACTTTCATTCCCCCCTTGAAGTGTAGAATCAACATAGAAAAAGTTATCTTCATAGAATCAACATAGAATCATATAAAAAATTTTAGATGATGGATGATAAGCACGATAACCTTTTTGAGTTGATCCATACCCAACAAAGACACATTTAAGATCTCGTTTTTCAAGTTTTGTACGTTGATGTGGGTGTAAGTGAACATATATAACACATCCAAAAACATGAGGTAGTAAATGAACAATGGAAGGGAGAACATGATGATCAGATAAAACATCTAGAGGTCTTCTAAAGTTATGCACACTAGAGGGCGTTCAATTAATTAAGTAAACTGCTGAATTCACAGCCTCGCCCCACAAATGAGATGGAACATTACCATAAATTAGGAGTGTTCTAGTAACTTCTAATATGTGTCTATTTTTCCTCTCGGCCACCCCATTTTGTTGGGGGGAATAAGGACATGTTGTTTGATGCAAAATGCCCTTAGAGTTCAAAAAATCTTTTAATTCTTTCTTAAAATATTCCCCTCCATTGTATGATCTAATTACCTTAATACATGTGTTAAATTGTGTTACAATCATTTGATGAAAGGAGCGAAGCACATCATACACGTCACTTTTATGTTGTAGCAAATATACCCAGGTTACCCGTGTACAATCATCAACAAAACTAATAAACCATTTTTTTCCATTATGTGTAGATTGTGGAGCAGGACCCCAAACATCAGTGTGTACTAAAGAGAAAGGAAAGTTTGTTTTCTTATTACTCAAGGGAAAAATAGCACGATGACTTTTTGCCATAACACAAGTTTCACAAAGAAAATCTGAAATATTGCATTTATGAAATAATGATGGAAACAATTTTTTTAGATAACTAAAGGAGGGATGCCCCAATCGTCTATGCCATAGCCAAATATTTTTTTTATTTTGATCTTGTATGTGATCACTTGCAAGATGAACCAATGCTCCTTTATGGATTTGTGAAACTTTTTCAAGATAATACAACCCTTCACTATATCTACCACTGTCAATCTTCTCCTTGGTATGTATATCCTGAAAAACACAGTGGGTTGGATAAAACACAGCGACACATGAATGTGATTTTGTTAATTTACTGACAGAAATAAGATTGCAATTCAAGGTAGGAACAAATAAGACATTAGGTATTGATAGGGAGGGTGATAGATTCACTGTACCAACACCTTCAATGGGAGATTCCACTCCATTGGCAGTAATAATAACAGTTTTATGAAAATTAGGAGAGAAATTAGTAAACATGTGTTGATCACAAGTCATATGATCAGTAGCACCTGTATCGATTATCCAATCGCTATTTCTAATAATAACAGAAGGATTATGAGCAGAGTTAGACATACCTGACTTGGTTACGAAGCCGACAGCAGTAGAAAGATGGACAGCAGCAGAAGTTCCAGAATTCTCCGATTTGTTTTTATCAGAAGCCATCAGAAATTACTAAGAAATAAAAAAACCATTGTTCCTATATTAAAAGAGAGACAGTGTTGGCTCTAATACCATATAGAACATTTCAAAGTAATAATTCTGATGATTTTATTCATTGATCAAGGTACTATATATACACAAAAGAGTCCCTATAATTCCTCTTCTATTAAGGGAATGAAATAAATTATTTACAGCACAAATATTTTCCTACTTAATTTAGCTAAAATATCTTTGACTTATCTTAACAGGAAGGATCGTTGCGTCCACCACAATTAACACCATAAATGCAAGAAATAATAAGACAATTAGCGATAACTGAGGTGAGACGTGAGTCACTGCAACGTAAGGCGTCAATGAAGGCCGAGTCAGAGCAAAGTGAGGTGGCAATGAATACCAAGTCAGTGCAACATGAGGCGAAAATGAAGACCCAGATGAATTGGAAAAATCAGCAAATAGAGGCAATGGCGAAGAGGCAAGCTGAAGTAGAGGCATAATTGTGACAATTTATGCAATTTCAAAGTAGGGGTAATCAATCGTTTGGTGGAAATGAAGGAAATGGTGGTCAAGAACATATGGATGAGGAGAATAATGAAGATGATTTTAACCTTGACCGTAGAATTTATTTTATTTTAATTTTGCTTTTAAATTTTAATCTTTGTAAGATACTAATTAAAAACTTTAGTATCTTAAGAACAATAATTGATTTAACCTTGATCGTAGGATTTATTTATTTTATTTTCTGGAGCTGAAAGAGGGTAACATGTTTATGGCTGACTATGCGGCTAAGTTTGAGGAGTTATCCAGGTATTGTCCTCACTATAATGACGTAGATGCTTAAGGACAATAATAATAATAATAATAATAATTTTAGATTAAACAAAATAATATTTAAATTATTTTGATAATTATTAATGGATATGAATACTTGTAGGTATGGATACTATCAAATCAGTATTCGTGCTCGTAAAAAAATGGGTAACTAAATATCTATTTATTTTACCCGTGAATAGCCATTAAGCTATCTAACCCATGTCCGTGACAGATTTTACCTGCGGATACTCACGGATATATATTTTTTTGTCATCCCTACACTCGGTAGAATTATCAAGAATATAAAATAGTGAGAGTTGTGAATTTAAAGAGAATATTTTTCTCTAAGACGACTTATTTATGATAAATTTTTGTTTTCTTTTTCGGAGAAAGCTTACAGTCATTTTAGAGACAAAATTTCTTTTAATTTACTTGACTCAATGTTTAACTTTTTATATATGAGGATGAGTTTAAAATAGATAAATTGAGAAGTTAAACCATTTTTATAAATATTGTATTCTTTCTCTATTTCGAATCCATTAAAGAAGTCAATTTAGTTTTCATTCCATGTTATATATACCTTCTTTGATTTTTTTAAGCCTTTTGTATCTTTCATTTATTTTTTGGTTTTTAGAACAAATTTGGCTTTATGTGTAACACCCCACTTTTTTTACTCAAAACTTATAAAAATATATAACAAAATCAAATTTTCATTTAAGTCAAAATAAATATTTTTAATTGAACGTTAACGACAATTAGAGTTTGTTAAAATTTGAAATTATGTTATAATGGTGACAAGATGTCAAACACAATATTGAAACAATGTGTATAACAATGAGTATGTGAAACAAATAGAATAAAAGCAGAATAAAAATAAAACAGAAATTAGTAACTTGGTTCGGTGCAAAATCACATATGTTTGGAGGGCATTAACCAAATGAAAAGAAGTCCACTCTTAAAAGTCAGAGGTACAAATTGATCTTATTTCAACTATCATATTTCAAAGTCTTTTTCTCTAATATTACCCGTGAACTTCAATCCAGACTCCCCTTGAATCTGAAATCCATCTTACTTTTACTCAAACACGTGTTTAGACAATTACATAGTTATATTAAAGAGGAAACAATAATACAACTCAAATACTCTATTCTCCTAACTTAGAAATATGACCCTAGAATAGAGTATTACAAAAACCAACAAAGTCTCAATAATAATAAAATATATCAAGCTTAGTAGTGCAAGATCTTAGTCTTTACAAAGGAGAATGACTCCTTAAATAGCAATAAGAGCCCAACTAGAAAGTCTAGCAAGGTTTTAGATTTGAATACAATTAAACCTTTAAAATACATGGGATCAATCTTTAATAATGTTGATTGCAAATCTTCATTGAAAAAATCCTGAATAAATCTTAATCTCTTGAATATATAAAATTCAGTCTTGCCGAAATTGATTCATATTAAATTTTTCTTAAACTAAACATGTGCATAAACTATCAAATCTCAGATTGGACATACAAGAAAATAAATCTCCAAAGGAGCGATAATTACTACAATCCTCCTTGCGCGTGAAGAAATCTGAGCGAGACATAATGTCTCACACCAAACAGAACATTTTACTTAGCATGTGGCTTTCCACTAAGGTATCATAACCACTTTATGAAAGCATGTCTCTCAACATGATAAAACATTTTTCCACAAAAACTTCCTACAAAATGTTTCCAGTTACATGTAATAACATTATTTAAACACTCGTTATTTCTTCCTTATTTCCTCGTGAATTAATGGAAACTTTTAAATAAAAACTAAAAAAACGTCTTTACAAGATTTATTAAATCAGATAACAGCTCAAACACAAATATGTTCACAATTTTTTTTATATACCATGATAGAATCTATCAAACAATATGTTCAAATTAGTTAGAGAAAATTAACAAACTCTGAACAATTTTATCAGCTTAAACATTAGAACTATTTATCGCTAAACTAATGTTCTTACATTACAACCCTCCAAAAAAATGTTTCATCCTCGAAACTCACTCATCGCCTAACAAACTAGGATATTGCTCCCCCATCTTAGTTTCCAACTCCCACTATTTCTTAGTTCCAAATTACTTTGACCAATGATATTTCCTTATTCCTTAGTTTTTCATTCTATCTTCAATTCTTACTGGTGGTACTTTAAAAGATAAGTTTTCTTTCAATTGGACAGTATTTAGAACTAATATGTGTCACAGATCTGAAATTTATTTTCTCAACCGAGACATGAGAAACACGTCAGGAATTTGAGATAATATTGGTGGTAATTCAATGTGATATGCCATTAGTCCTACTCTTGCAATAATCTAAAATGGTCCAATAAACTTTGGTATTAAATTCCTCGCCTTAATTGTCTTTCTACGTTTGTAGTTGGCTTAACACGAATAAATATTGTTACGACCAAAAAAATATCTGAGTGCATGAGTGCTCAAAATACAACTGGGTCACCACCAAAGTTTATTTTTTAAAGGAAAAAGGTCAATAAAACCCTAAACAAACGAAAACATGGTCGTCGCAACCAAATTTAGGTTCGAGAGTCGATTATGCGTAGGGAAGTTATTATCATCTCACATATTCATTGTACTCTGTTATAATAATAATGCAAGTGTGATTAAGTGAGGAAATAGTCCTATATTGGATATGAATGTGGAGACTTGAGCATATATAAGTGGGAGAACCCATTCACCTATCACCTTAATGTTTTAGATGGATAAGTGGCGTGTCTCTCACAAAAAGTGTCTAATCTTCAACTTTCTATCAATGCTCCTAGTAACCCCCTCCAACAAATTATATTAGAGCCTGGTTCGAGAAAGGGACCGGCTTAGTATCGAAATGCCCAAGAAGAGGTGTTTTGTTGCAAGGTGTTAGCGAAGGTACAAGTGGGGGAGCATTGTGGTCTCACACTTGAGAGAAGTGTTAGAATAATAATGCAAGTGTGAGTAAGTAGGGAAATAGTCTCACATTAGATAGAAATATGGTGACTTGAGCATATATAAGTGGGAGAATCCACTCACACATCACCTTAAGGTTTTAGGTGGATAAGTGGTGTGTGTCTCACAAAAAGTTTCTAATCCTCAACTTTGTATCAATGCTCCTAGTAACTCCCCTAACATACTCAACAAGAACAATTTTGTTAGTTTTGCGAATAAGAGTGTTAGCTTACATTATTTGGTTTTCTTCTAATTATTATTATGTGTTTACAAAGAGAAATAATACTAAAGATTGATTTTTTATTAGGGTACTTGATAAGATTTTGAGTTTTGCTCCTACGCATCCTCATGTGTGATGAGAAATTCAATGTTACGTAGTTCTTAGTAGCAAATGTTTGTTGTTTGTTTGATTTTAGTGACCGGTGTTTATGTTGCATTTTAGCGGTTAAACATTGCTTGTTGCTCATACGTGGGAGGTTGAAGCGTTTGTTTGTATCATGTTAGAATGGATAAAACATCATTTGGCTATAAAAAAGGTTTTCGGCCATGCTAAAGATAAAAAATAGGTTTGATTGGTTAAGATTGTTTTTAGGCGGAAGATGAGTATTTGAAAAGCAAGTTATACATCAGGTATCCAAAATACTCGGGGGAAAGAGGGATATACATCCAACTAGTCCTTTTTCATCACTTTTTATTGCAAAAGGGTTTGATATGAATCAAATTCTCTTGAAGAAGACGAGTGCTCGAAAAGAAATTTATACAACATGTGTCCAAGTACTCGGAGAAAAAAGGGACATATGCCTAATTAATCCTTTTTCATCCGATTAGGAACGAATTAAATTCGATTGCATTATTACATTTTGAGTAGAAGGAGAGTATTCAAAAGTCAAGTTATACATTAGGTATCAAAATACTCGGGGAAAAGATATATATATATATATATATATATATATATATATATATATATATATATATATATATATATATATATATATATATATATATATATATATATATATATATATATATATATATATATATATATATATATATATATATATATATATATATATATATATATATATATATATATATATATATATATATATATATATATATATATATATATATATATATATATATATATATATATATATATATATATATATATATATATATATATATATATATATATATATATATATATATATATATATACATTCAACTAATCATTTTTCGTTTGATTTTATTTGTGAAAAAGTTTTGAGAGGATGACGAATATTCAAAAGATAAGTTATATAGAAGGTATCCAAATATTCGGGAAAAAGAGAGATATACATCCAACTAATCCTTTTTCATCCTATTTTTATTGAGAAAAAGATTTTTGGTTCAAGTTATAAAAAATAGTTTTATTTGATCGCGAAAGTGTTTTTTTGATTAATTTGGAAAAATGAATTGATGTTGATCAAGTTATGAAATATTATTACTTTGATTAAAAGTGGTTTTAATTTGAATTTAAAATGTCTTTGATTTTATTTTAAAAATAAATTTGATTTTTAAGTTGAAAATTATTTTTATTTTTATTAAAAGACTCGTTCACATTTTTTTGTTAATCTTTATTAATTAGTTAATTTATTATTAGAATAAAACAATTAATATATTTATTAAAAAAATAAAAGCAACAAAAATCAAATGGAACCATGTTTGACTTTTCAATTAGAAACAAACTATATCCAATGAAAAATGTGATGTGACATCTTAATTAAAATAGTTAAATATATTTTTGGTCCTCTAAATATCTTACTTTTCATTTTTAGTCTTTATAATAAAAATAATATATATATTAATTCCTATAAAAATTTTATACATATAACTTTAGTCCCTACTAATTTCTAAAATTTAAAAGAATATTTAATTACTCTTAAATTTTTAAATTTTTGAATAATTTTTTTCATGCATGTTTAGAATACTATAAAATATTTTTCTACTAAATTTTAGAATTTTTTTAAATGAAAAAAATTAAATATGAATTTTTTAAATTTCATAAGATAATGATATAAGTAATGAAAATCTTGACTTAGAAATCAAATTTTAAGTTCATTTTTTTTCAAGGAACTTTTTATACGTTCTAAGCATTTTTTATATGTTCTAAGCATGTATGCAAAATAATCATTTAAAAATACACATTGGTTTAACGAAAGGGACTAAAACTATGTGCATAATAATTTTATAAGGACCAAAATATTTAATTTTTTTACTGGGACCAAAAATAAATTTTGATAATTTTATAGGGATCAAAAACATATTTAACCCTAATTAAAATAAAACAAAATAAACATTAATTAAAATAAAGAGAAGGGAAAAAAAGCATAAAATAACAACTCTCTCTCTCTCTCTCTCTCTCTCTCTCTCTCTCTCTCTCTCTCTACACACACACACACATTTTCAAGTTCTTCTTTATATTTTCCGCAAAAAAAAAAGATAAATCCAGACGGAACCATGTCAAAATTTGAAAGACACGATAACTTCTCCATTTAACAACATCCCTCGTACTCCCCAAATTGAAACAAAAACACATGAAACAAAAGAAAATCGTAGCAAATTCCGAGGATACAAGTTAGGATTAATTAATAGATCTATTCATAACCTTACAATTTCTATCAATATAGAAATCAAGGACAAACTCTAAATAAGTGCCTTAAACCCATACCTGAATACAATTATGAAAATGAAAGCGAAAGCGTACCTGAATTTGCCATCGAGAATCACCGAAGGTTTTCGGATACATGATCTTCCAATTTGTAGAGTTTCCTATGGCTCATTGAATCTCCTCTGACGGGGATGAAGAGGGAATTTTTTCTTATGAGCAATTTTTTTGTTTTCTACAAATGAGGACCATAACCTCTATAAATAACTTTAGGGTTATTTCTTAGTTTTCAATATTCTAATTTGGCCCCTCATCAAATTAGATATTGACTTATGGTATTTACACAATAATATTATCTTTCATGATATTTATACTTTTAGCCACAAACTTATTATTAATTAGACCACTATAGCTTTGGCTAATTACATAATGACCCTAACACGTGTAATATTATATTTGTGACCCGGAAATTCTAACAATCTCTCATTGGTCACATATGTAATCATACACATGTGTTAGACTTTATGAGCTCAAAACTTGCCATTATATTTCTTAAGCATATCCAAATTATCTTGTCCATTAGTCATGCCAATATTCAAAATCAAAGTGATTTCTGTTATATCAATCATAACTAAACCTATCAATGATCACCAATAGTGACACAACTAAATGATATAGATCCATAATGGAATGTGCAGCATAAAAATCACATGAAGTTGGTTTGTATATGTCGATTTTCAACTGGTCCTACTTTACTTTAGTGAGATTATTCAATAACTTTATTGTACAAAATGTAAACTACTGAATATCAAACTTTATTAATTTGGAAAATATTCAAAGACATAGTATGCATATATAATACCAAAATATAGAACATACAATTCATAATTGACTAATTCTCACTAAACCAAAGACTCTGATAACGGTAAAACACACATGCGAGTAGTGTGCTCATGAAAGACCTTGGGTGGCAGACCTTTTATAAGAGGATCTGCTATCATGGAGTTTATCTTCAAGTGTTCTATAGAAATTTGTCCACTTTGTACCCTTTCCTTAACAACTAGGAACTTGATGTCAATATATTTTGATTCGGTCAAGCTCCTATTATTATTGAAGTATAGGATAACTGATTTATTATCACAGTATAACTAAACGTAGAGAAAACACAAAAGATGAGGGCTTTGAATTGGATTTATAGAAAACATCCCCCTTTTATAAATTCTAATCACTCAAATGATAAAAGCGATAAAGATAATGAAGAGTAAAGAACACAAGTGATTTATCCAGGTTTACCTTAACAAGGTTAATCCTGTCCACCCCTCAAGGTGATTTTCCTTAATCAAGGACTTAATCCACTATAGCCAAATTGATTACAAATGCACAGGCAATGGATGGTGACTAACAGATAATGACACATTCAATGATCCAACTTAACAGATATAACATTCATTGACCCAATAGAATCAGATCACTTAAGATCTCCTATCAGGATTTTCCATAATAACCAGCAGCCACTGTCTTCTTGAGATCAGACCTTCACTCAGTCACTCGAGGAACTTTTCAATGATATGTTCATTGATTTGATTTAATGAATATAAAAACCATTGAACCAACATAATCAAATAACTTAAGATCTCCTATTAGGATTTTCTACAATGACCAACAACCACTGTCTTCTTGAGATCAGACCTTCACTCAATCACTCAAGAAACCTTTCAATGATATGTTCAGTGATCTAATTTAACGAATATAACAATTATTGGCCAAACTAAATCAGATCACTTAAGATCTTCTATTAGGATTTTCTACAATGACCAGTAGTTAATGTATTCTTGAGATCAGACATTCACTTGGTCACTCACGGAATCAATCAACAATGATTGATAGGGTTTTTTGTTTACATGATTGCTTCTTCTAAGCATATTACACAAGTAATTAAGTACATATTGTTTAACACAATTCCGAGTAACAACTCTTGTGTTAAATTAATTTACATGAAGAGATTTGAACTATAACACAATACGAGCAATAACTCTTATGTAAATTATAATGTTCTATCAAGATGTATTTGATCAGAAGTTGGGTAGCATCTTGTAGTGTTCGTCTCCTTCATCTTCTTGTTGAGCAAGTTACGAGCAACAACTACTTGCTTCTTCTGAGAACTACCAAGATGTATATGATGATATTTTGTGTAGCATATTGTATATTTCTTCTTCTTTGTCTTTCTTTCTTTTCTCTCATTTATGTGTAGCGGTCTTCAGCATGTTTAGCATTACAGCTTTGACAACTTCAGCATCCACGACTTTAAAGCTTGATGGCCAAGAGCACTTTTCTTCAAATCTTTGATCTTCTTTTATAGCCTTGAGATAGAGAGAGGAATTGTGAGGATTAAAAAACCCTTTCTTGCATCAACAGTTAGTTCCCAATAGATAGAATAAGGTGTAAGAGTTTGGACAGAACAAAGTGATACTATTCATTATCTTTCGTTTTACAATGTTTTAACTTTTAACCTTATCTTCAATATATGTTTTTCTACTTAGCTTGTAGACATAGATCCGTTAAGGGTAGAAAGATAATATGTAGAACATTTTTTTGTTCCCAATGGTCATAATTAGAGTGGTTGATAATACAGTACGAAAGGATTGTCCTTACGCGACCCTAGAGGGTAGAGGTCACAGAGCACTTTTGTACCTTTTGTACGCCATCACATGTTAACCATTTTGAACTTCTTTTAATATTCAGAGGCTTCAGATAATTTTAATGTTTGAAGCTTGTTGTAGAAAAATCACTCTTAAGTCTTAGAACCTAAGTCTTGGAGTCTTCAGAACTTATCCCATCAGAACCTTGTCTTCAGAGTCTTCAGCACTTGGTCGTAAGAACTTGTTTTTCTTCAGATCATTAAAACTTGTTCAGCAGAACCTCGTCTTCATAATCTTCAAAATTTGGAACACACATAAGTAAAGCTTTATAAAGCCTCCAAATCTTAACCACAAAGTCACGATCAGAACAACTTGTACTAACGTTCCTAAGAACTGTTGCATAAGATGAATTCCAGAATTTTGACTTCAACTGTAACACATAGCCAAATGTTTTCTTCTAGTAGTGTTTATGTTCAGAACCTGATGAGGTCACATGCCTTGATACCAGAGTTAGAATATTACAGCAGCAGCTACACACTAGAATTAAATTATTAAACTATACAATTTTTCTTTATGATACCATGTAAAGTTATCATAAAAATCTTAAGGCCAGATATAGAAACACTTCTTGTTCTTACAATAACTTTAGTGGTCTTTTAATTCTTTCCATAATTTGCAGCCAATGGCAAGATTCCTCAGCCAAATCCATGACTGGATGCCTCATAACATGCTATAAACTATGTTACCATGGTGAATGAATCTTAAAGAGTTTGCTTGGCATTGTGCCAAGAAACTGCACCACCAGTTAACATGTATATATAGCCTGAAGTGGATTTTTTTCTATCTTGGTATCCAGCAAAATATGAGTCACAGTATATAGTGATCTCTAACTGGTCTGGCCTCTTATATGTGAGCATATAGTATTTTGTTCTTTTTAAATACCTCATAACATTTTTAGATGCTTTCAATCATCCATTCTTGGATTTCTTAAATTTCTGCCTAACATCCCAACTATGAATGCAATATCCGAACATGTACATACTTGGGCATACATCAGACTCCCTACTACTGCCACATAAGGAATCTTTTGCATTTATTGAATTTCTAAGTTTACTTTTGGGAACTAATTAAGACTAAATTTGCATCCATTAGCAATTGGGGTATCCCCTGTTTTACATTCCTCAATGCCAAACCTTTGGAGTGCTTTTTCGATATAGCTCCTTTGTGATAATCCTAGAAGACCCTGATATCGGTCTCGATGTATCTGAATTCCTAATACAAATGAGGCATCACCATGATCTTTCATTTTGAATTTTCTTGACAAAAATTTCTTGGTTTCGTGCATCATGCCTATATCCCTAACGACAAGTAGTATGTCATCGACATACAAGAAAAGGAAAATATACTTGCTCCCACTGAATTTGTGATACACACAATCTTCAACAACATTCACCTCAAAACCAAATGAGAGAATTACTTCATGAAACTTGTGGCACCACTAACGAGACGCATGCTTTAGTCCATAAATGGATTTTATAAGTTTTTAAACCATATTCTTTGAGTCTCTTGACACAAAGTTTTATGGTTGCACCATATAGATCATTTCATCAACGTTGCCATTGAAAAATGTTGTCTTGACATCTATTTGATGGAGTTTAAAATCATGATGTGCAACAAGAGCCATGATTATCCTAAAATAGTCTTTCGATGAAACCAGAGAGAAAGTCTCTTTAAAGTCAATCCCTTCCTATTGGATATAGCCCTTAGCCACAATACGAGCCTTATACCTCTCCACATTACCGTTAAAATCCTGTTTGGTCTTAAAAATCCATTTACAACCAATGGGTTTCATAGCTTCTGGTAATGGAACAATTTCCCAAACTTTATTGTCTTGCATGGACTTATACTTCTCCTTCATTGCTTTAATCCACTTTTCCAAGTTGGAAACCTACATGGCTTGACGGAAGTTGATTGGATCATCTTCCATCACACCATTATTTTCCTCATGTTCTTGGAGAAAGACTATGTAATCATGTAGAATAACATTTCTCCTTTCTCTAATGGATCTCCGCAATGGTATTGGTTCTTATATCACTTGTTCTTGAGGATTTTGAGTTTGTTATTCATGAATTACCAAATCATCTTGAGTATGAGGAAAATCAACAATGTCTTGTGAAGGTTCCATACTTTCTTGATCAAAAGCAACTGTATGAATCATTTCTGGAATCATTACTGATTCTTCCTCTAAAACAAAGTATATAACCTTACTCTTTCCCTCAAACTCAATATCCTCAAAGAATGTGGTTGTTTCCGTCTCAAAAATTTAATTTAATTTGGGATCATAAAATTTGTAGCCCCTTGATCTTTCAGAATAATCAATAAAGTAGTTTCTCACTATTCGGGAGTCCAATTTATTTTCATTTGGCATATAAGGCCTTGCCTCAGCTGGACATACCCACACATTAAAATGTTTTAGACTAAGCTTTTGCCCAGTCCAAAGCTCGTAAGGTGTTTTAGAAGCTACTTTTGTTGGTACTCTATTTATAATGTAAGTTGCAGTCTTAGTGTGTCTCCCCAGAGTGACTCTGGCAAGGTATAATGACAAATCATACTCCTTACCATATCCTTAAGAGTCTAGTTTCGTCTTTCAGCAACATTGTTCATGCTAGGCGATTCTGACATGGTGTATTGTGGGACGATTCCACATTCCTCTAGGTATTTGACAAAAGGCCCTAGATGTTGTTCACCTGAACCATCATATCTGCCGTAATATTCACCACCACAGTCAGATTTGAATTTCTTAATTCTTTTGTTGATTTGATTCTCAACTTCAGCCTTAAATGATTTGAACACATCCAATGATTAAGACTTTTCATGTGTGAGAAATATGTATGCTGATCTTGCCAGTAATCATAACCTATAAGGATCTATATCTTCGTTTGTAAAGTTGGTAATAAGGAGGAGGGGTGTACCTACAAGGCACTCTGATGCTCAAGTAAGAAGAGTGCAAAGAGATACAAGATAGAAAGTCTAGGGTTCTATGAGTGAGTGATGAATATTGAATATTGAATACCTTACCCTCACAAGTGTGAGGGTTTATATGGTGCCCCCGGCACTTGGCCATTGGTTCCTATTTTTGAGCCTAAATATTAGGTTCCACAAAAATAGGTATCTGTTAAGAATTAGCCATTGTAACAGACAGAGACGCTCGAAACTAGCCGTTACAATGAGCATAGAAGTGTTTCATGGGCAAGCATGATTTATGGTCATCTCTGGGTGGCTATCCTTGTGTGGCTTGGTAGGATGAGAACTATTTTGTTTGAGCGGACATAGTTGAAATTGTAGACCCTGGGGGTCAACTGAGCAGGGCTCTTGAGTAAAGGGCATAAGGGAAAAGGTATCATTTATCTGTTTTTACTGATTAGGCCAAGGTCATTGAGTCGGCCTAGACGCATAAGTGGATTGATCCCTGCTTAGCTATTGGGCCAATCCAGAACAAGAGCCCCCAAGTCGTTTCTCCTAGGCGTAGAAGTGATGACTTAGAGTTAGCCTATGTGTCTAGGAGGCGATAATTTTGTTGGCCCCTGTTGTAAGAAATGAGGAAATTCCATGATTTCTCGAGGATAGATACATACGAGGAATCTAAACATTGCCTCACGCGTTCGGTTCGTAGGAAGCCGAACAGTTGATTCAACTTTGAATGATTTGCGTGCCATGCATGCACGTAGCCACACATTATAGAAGATGTGTAATTATGGCAGTCTATAGATTAGGGTTAATGATGACCCATGCGCTGTCCTAGGCCACGCATGCACGTGCATGTGTACTGAGGTCGCTCTATAAATAGGGAGGAGGATAGTTTATTTTCAGTTTTACTTCTCTCTCTTGTTCACACTCTCTTTCTGTTCTTAGCTTCCCCCGTTGTTCGCCCTTGTCTGCTGCTACAACAGAAGCATCAGAACATATCTTTAATCTCTTCGACCACATAAGTTTTTTATTCCTCTTTGTTTTAAGCTAGATTTAGCTTTGCTTTTTATTGAAATGCATGCGGATAGGATAGATTAAGCTAGGGTGAGCATTGCTCCAGCAACTTGTTAGTGTTTGATGATGGTTATGCCACTTTCTGATGTTAGTACCAGGGAGAAGGTGAGGTTGAGCAGAGATGCGTGCATTTTTAGCCCTTCTGGGGCCGTAGTCATGGCAACGAGCTAGCTTGTCATCGTCAGAGCCTATGAATTTTTTGGTGGACTCATAAGTTTTCCGGAGAATGTATGAAGTTTCTAATGGACTTTCAAACAGATTTCTTGATAGCATGCCCGGGAGGCCCTCCTCATGGAGGTTTAATGATTAGCCTATCTGGGAGGATTTGAGTCGGTCTAAGAGGGTTGCTTCCTATCTTTTCTTGTTGTTAGAGTAATGGCTTTGGTTGAGGACATTTTTTTCGTGTCTTCTTACGCCCTTTCACTTGACTAGCGGTGGAAGGGTGGATTTGATTTGACCGTTGAATTCACTTTTTTCCTCTGCTTTTCAGGTGAAAATGGATACAGATTCTGAGGACGAAATTATAGCCGAGCAAACTGAGACTTCCAAGGAAGAGCATACAACCTCGAAGCCCAATGAGTGGATTGCTCTGGAGCCACGGGGGATAACCTCACTTTTTGTTTCCTACCCCAAGGAGGAATTTAGAGTACCGGGAGGCGAGGCGAGTTCGTCGGGTACCACGGAAGAATGAAGAGTATTGTTCCCTAGGGAGGATGAACATGTTTGTTTGTTATTCGAGACTGATCGGTTCCCCGTGAATGAGACAATTTTCAAGGAGATGGGGCTTCGTTTTCCGTTCTCTGACCTTCACGTGGGAGTTCTTACCCATTTAGATTTGGCGCCCTCGCAGCTTCATCCAAATTCGTTGGCCTTTACCCAGGCATTCGAGATTGTTTGTGACTATCTTAAGACTGGGGCCACAATCCTCCTGTTCTTTGTATGTTTTCATATTCAATGAAAGACGACCTCAGAGGGTCTATTCGGTTGGGTTTCCTTGAAGCAATCGAAAAAGTTGTTCAAGGCATACTCGAGACTATCCGAACATTCAAGAACATGTACTATGTGGTTTTGCCCATATCTTAGAGGGCCTTTGATTCCTTGCTCTGCTGGGAGATCATGACAGATGATGATGGGAAGCCCCTCCTTGCTGATGATGATAGGCAGAGGAAACATCAAGTTCAAAGGTTCCGTTTTGTCTGGAGCCGAGATCATTTTGACTGATCGATTGAGGAGTATATTATTTGCCTGGATCACTTGGAAGAGGACGACTGGGCGATTTATAACAAACTTGTGGCTTTCATCAATAGCTTCATCCCTGTCGAATGTGTGACCAAGCGTGGGGAAATCATTCTTGACGATGACATGAAGCCTATGTTTGTGGCTCAGCTTATTAACACAAAGGGGGCTTCTTGATTGTGCTACTTGCAAGGAAGCCCTATCCCTTTTAGGTAGCGTTTGCATTTGTTGTTATCTTCTTGTTTATTTTCTTCGTCTTACTGACTTGTCCTTGTTGCTTGTTGCATATAAAATGTCGAACACGTAAGAGCGTATGGTCAGGATGATTGCAATCAATAAAGCGAGGCAACTGAAGAAAGCTCTAAATTAGAAAATTTTATAGGGCAATAATCTGCTTCCTCCTCCTCCTACTGGATTGGGGACCTCCTCTTTTACTCCTTCCGAAGAGCACCCTTCCCCCAAACAGGTGACCTCAGCTCGAAAACGTCATCACGTGAGAGCGATCCTGTCGACTTGACCGGGGAGGGGCCCGTAGATATGTACAAACTGCCTCCTTATTAGTTGCCTCAAGGTTACTTTGAGGGGGGACCCTCTTTGAAGGTACCGCATGCGGAGTCCCTGCATGTGGAGTCGAGCAAGAGGAAGACCCTTGCTCAAGATGTTGTCGGTTTAATGAGGATTCTAGAGTTAGCGGTGATCCATAGCGAGGATAGGACTCCTACCATTAAAGAGGTGAAAGATTCCCGCGCGACCAACATGGCATTCGAGGAGAAGTTAACCAAGCCGAAGTCCGGGAAAGAGGAGCTAGAAAAGGAGAAAACAAGGTTGGTCAAGCAGACTAAAAAGTGGTCCAAACTGGGCAAGGAGCTCGAGGACAGGGTCACTGCTTTGGAAGAGGACGCGGCCTCGACTAAGATGATACTGAGGAGTAGAAGCAATTGAAGACCCGTGTTGAGTTGGTTGCCCGCCTCCGTTTGGCTGGGGAGGAATGTGTGGTGATTAACGAGGATAACTTCAACAATGCAGTATAGCATCTTAAGGTTACGAATCCTGGTGTCAAACTTAACTTGGTTGGGATCGAGTTTCTCTATAGTGTGGTTGATGGGAAAATCGTTATCCCCGAGTTCCACAAGTTTAGTGAATAAAAAGGAGGGGCCATGCAGCCTATCTAAGAAGAACAATCTAACTCTGCCGAATAAGTATGTTATCTGTGTCTGGCCGACCTGCATGCCGTTGGTAAATTTTAATATTTTTGTGGGCTGACATCACGCTTTTACAAAATTTGTTTGCTTTACTAAAAAATGAATTTTCAAACTTCAAGACAGACATAAGCTTTGCGTTCTTAAAATACCATTGTTTGCATATGACTATTTGTTCAACAGAAGAGAAATTCATGTGACGAATATCTAGTGAACAAAAACCTTCTCAAACGAAAAGGATCACCTCAAGTGGAAAAACACTTCCAATTAAGGGGCACGGCATGATCATTTTCCATCATCTGGGGAAGTCAAGTCAAGATTCAAGGAATCTCTCAAAAATGCCAAATGGCCAGGGGCAGAACTCCATCTGAATCACTTGGGGCATTGGATATGAATTCCAGCAACGAATCATGTACGATCAAACAAACATCTTCTGGAAATGTGGCAACACTTACTACTATGGACAGTGACAATTCTCCGCACCCGATGAACATGGACATAGTCGGAAAATACTACGCATGAACAAAGACCCGCTAGGTTGACTGACCTAGGCAAAAATAAAGGCATCCCGACGAACCAAAAGGGTTCGGGAAAAAATTAGGGATAAAAACAAAAAAATCTGTACACCCGGTAAGTCGAAAACCTGAAAGGGTGGCTTGGGCAAAAAAGGGTATCCCGGTGGACTGAAAATCTGAAAAGACGGTCCAGGCAAAAATTAAGGATTAAAGCGTACGACTACGTCCCGTCATATCGTCACTTGTCTAATTAGTAGAAGGTTTATTTCCCGGGCCTGCATTCACCAAGGACTCCAAGAGTTGGGATAATAGTCAAACCATCTACAAAATCCCCGGTTGATACTTTCTATAACGGGTATCGAGGCAAGGGAATTCTACTACAAGGTCACTACCATGTTCTTAGAATGCAGGATATTGATGTTAGATGTTCTTATACCCTCGGCAGAGCAAAATCTCCAAATTACTGCTCCAACGAACATTCCCCAATGAAGTCACCAAGCTTCTCGGGATTCCCCAAGCGGATTACAGAGTTTCCCTTCCCCAACGGAAACATTATGAATAAAGAAGATTCTCATCTAGAAACGGTTTAGGTACGATCCAAGGACGGATGTCATCCTGACACTTACTCCAGATTCTCATTTAGAAACGGTTCAGGTACGATCCAAGGATGGATGTCATCCTGACACTTATTCAGATCATCCTCTAGCAATAGTTCAAGTACGATCCAGAGACGGATGTCATCCTGACACTTATTCAGATCATCCTCTAGCAACAATTCAGGTACGATCAAGAGACAAATGTCATCCTGATACTTAGTCTAGACTATCTTCTAGCAAACAGTCCAGGTACGATCCAGAGACGGATGTCATTCTAACACTTATCCATCCACAAAGCCTCCATAGGTACTTTCTCCAACAGGTACAGGGGCAGGAATTTCTTGATGTGAAGTCATCACCGTATCCTCAGCATGCAACCCCATGACATCTAAACTCCCTACAGAGTAGAGGCAACCAAAGCTTTTACATCGGCTTCCCCAAACTGGAGCTACTTTCCCCAACAAAGTTCCTTCAGAGATCTGACATCTATATTCCCCAGCCAAATTTTATAATCGCAAGCGGTTCATCAAGTTGTCTCCCAAGCAGAGTTTATTTCTCTGAATACAGAAGCTCAATCCCCAACAGAATTTATTTCTCTAGCTACGGAAGCTCATCCCCTGGCGGATTTTATTTCTCTGAATCGGCAAAATCTTCCAGCAAAGCATCTCCTCTCTCAAACAGAGTTATTCCCATGCAGAGTTATTCTCGAGCAGAGTCTCTCTCCGGCAGAACATTCACAAACAGAAAGGGGTAAATCCACGGCATAGTTATCTCCGTTCACCATCCCCAACGGAAGTAGAAGAACCACTTTTTCTACTACGGTCAGGAATTCAATTTCCAATACTCTCTAGTAGCAGTCAGGGATTTATTTTCCCAAACTCGGATATGTCACAATAGCATTTCATGTTCATACATCATGACGTGCACATACATATTGCATACAACATAATCTCATTTATTTTGAGAACATCATCACACAATACAGTTCATGCATCGCATATAATTAATCATGTTCCTTTTCAGGAAAGATAATTATCATCAACAATTCCAACAGTTCAAGATTAAATCCATGAAGCTATACATGTCATATCTACAGACAACTAATGGAAAATCAGTTCCCGAAACCAAACGGGTCAACTAATCTACATGATCAAATGAGGCATCCCTACTATCCAGGCTTTATTCCGAAGTAACCCTACTACCTAGGTTCCTTCTCACAGCCCTACCACCCAGGCTTTCATTTCGAAGTAACCCTACTATCCAGGTTCCTTCTCATAGCCCTACTATCCATGCTTTTATTTCGAAGTAACCCTACTATCCAGGTTCCTTCTTATAGCCCTACTATCCAGGCTTTCATTTCGAAGTAACCCTACTATCCGGGTTCCTTCTCATAGCCCTACTATCCAGGCTTTCATTTCGAAGTAACCCTACTATCCAGGTTCCTTCTCATAGCCCTACTATCCAGGATTTTATTTCGAAGTAACCCTACTATCCAGGTTCCTTCTCATAGTCCTACTATCCAGGCTTTCATTTCGAAGTAATCCTACTATCCAGGTTCCTTCTCATAGCTCTACTATCCAGGCTTTCATTTCGAAGTAACCCTACTATCCAGATTACTTCTCATAGCCCTACTATCCAGGCTTTCATTTCGAAGTAACCCTACTATCCAGGTTCCTTCTCATAGCCCTACTATCCATCCTTTCATTTCGAAGTAACCCTACTATCCAGGTTCCTTCTCATAGCCCTACTATCCAGGCTTTTATTTCGAAGTAACCCTACTATCCAGGTTCCTTCTCATATGCCTACTATCCAGGATTTCATTTCGAAGTAACCCTACTATCCAGGTTCCTTCTCATAGCCCTACTATCCAAGCTTTCATTTCTAAGTAACCCTACTATCCAGGTTCCTTGTTATATCCCTACTATCCAGGCTTTATTTCAAAGTAACCCTACTACTTAGGTTCCTTATCATAGCCCTACTTCCCAGGCTTTTATTTAGAAGTAACCCTACTATCCAGGTTCCTTCTCATAGCCCTATTATCCATACTTTCATTTCAAAGTAACCACTACTACTCAGGTTCCTTCTCATAGCCCTACTATGCAGGCTTTCATTTCGAAATAACCCTACTACCCAGGTTCCTTCTCATAGCCCTACTATCTAGGCTTTCATTTTGAATTAACCCTACTACCCAGGTTCCTTCTCATAGCCCTACTATCCAGGCTCCTTTTCATGAATCACTTGACGCAGTTTTGCATGGACTTATCCCGAGAAAGCCCTATACAGGTTCCTTCTCTTTTATCTCTGAATAACAGTTACAACACTGTAAAACATGGACCCGGCCAGATACGATTGATTTCACATTTCCCCAGTAAGTCGCTGTAAAGCCTGGAATACGACCAGATAGCAGTCAGCCTTATCATCCTCAACCAGTCATTGTGAATCCTGGATCCTGACCAGATAAGCAGTTTACTTCCGTCTCCTTAATCAAGAGATGACTCCCTAGTAGAATAACGGACAACTGAAGCTCCTAGACTCTATTCCCCAAGACAGAGACCAACATTCCTCAGCGAAGTCCTCCCTAACAACAGGAACAGGAATTCTCACGAAGGAATATCTCACGAAATCATCATTATTCTGGATGGCGTCTCTAAGTCCATCTCCGATGATCTTCCGCCATCTTCTCTAAATGGCATATGTAAGCCCATTCCCGATATTATCTACATAGTCAATTATCTTTCAGACGAGTGCAAATTTTTAGGCACTCTAGTGTTCAATCATCTTCCACCTTCAGATCACGAAAGGAAGACTAGCCAATCTACATCTTCAGGTTTAAGAAGATTGAACAGGGGCAGCTGTTGTACCCCAAAATTTGCCCTATTTATTTCGACCTTTTTGGCTTACATTTCATTATTATATACATGCATATCATTGGTTTTATGGTTATGGAATCAAGGTATATTTAGCAAGCTTCTTCAGGTTACAAGTGACGTTTATTTCGTCAATGGATGTTCTTAGAGTATTTTTCGTGCTGAAGATCGGTTCATCGTTTCGCAACGATTCAGAGTTCAAAGATTTACGAGTCCAACCCGGCGCGTCATATTCAAGTGTTCTTTCTCCAAGGTATCCCTGATAACATATTCTCAAATTCAGGTTCGGCTCGAGAGCCAGTTCTTTAAAGAAGGTCTCCGAATGTGCGATTTTTTCTCGAAGAAATATTGTGAAAAAGTATGCTGAAAGTGCAGTGTTTATGCACTAAAAAATTCATAACTTGAAGATCGTGGCTCATTTTGAACCCGTTCCAGTGGAAAAAAATTCGTCTTGACGTCATCTACGTTTTCATCTCTCACGGCTGGAAGCCAATTTCAATCAGAAGGTCTTCAAAAATACGGATTTATCAAGTATTTTTGTACAGCAAATTTGTGACAAAAGTTTATTTGCGTCATGTTCAAAAAATCATAACATGGTCGATTTTCATCGTATTGATCTGATTCTGGTGCCAAAATTTCACAAATTGAGTTGAATACGTTTTCACAAGGGGTATCGAGTTCGAAAGATATCCAAAAGGCCTTCATTTTTTGTCCAGAGTGCGCGTGACGCGCCAAAAATCCTGAGTGCTGAATATTATTTCATCTGGGTCGAAAATTCATAACTCGGTCAACATTTATCGGATCGGGTCCATCTTTTTACACAAGGTCACTGACTCAGAGATCTACAACTTTGCTTCCAAAGTAGAGACCTATTTCTGCTTCGATCAATACCAGTATTTTATTGAAGAACGTGTCAGAGTTGATACTGGAGCCCAAAATAAGTTTGTCTGAGCTAAAACTTCAAAAATTCATAACTAATTCACTGTTTATCCGATTGAGCCCATTTTCATACATGAGTTAGTTCTCGATGTCGACTACATTTTGTTTTCATATTTCAACTTCAAAAATTACACTTAATCCCCTGTGATTTAGCCTGGAACGTAACAGACTCAACTGAATAAAAATTTGCACTATTGCTTGTGGTTATTGGAGGCCCAATTTCACATTCAAAGCTCATTTTTTTCTATAATTTCCATTATATAATCTCATTATTTTCACACAAACAACACGAAAGAAAAAAACATTTGCCACAACCCTGTCAAAATATCAAATTCCTTCAAGAATCCTAAAAACCTTAAAATCCTTGTTACAAACCCCCATCTCACTACAAACAAATCATCATTGTTACAAACCCCCATCTTACTACTTCTCAAGTAAGGGTAAGACTGGTTTGATCTCCATGATTCAAAGGGTGTAGAAGCATTCATACATGCCATATCAGTTTTAATATTATAAAATTTTATATATTTTTTTCTTTGTATTTCATGGTATACTAATTTGTTTAATGTGTTCATGAGATTCAACACTACAGGTTTGGACCATCTAATGGTCCCATGCAGGTTTATTACAAAACGCTGAGGCCAAAACATTACAACCAACAATGCATGGTGAGGCAGACATCCTGAGAAGGTTAAGGGCGTGAGTTCAACACTCACCCCTATTTGTTTTGGTTTTCTTCCTTTCTATTTATCCTTTTACCTATTTTCATTCTTTCTGTTTAAAATCTTTTCCATAAAATTTAATATTTTTCACAAACCTTTGATTTTTCATAATAAACTCGAATAATTAATTTTAGGTTTTTTTTAAATTTAATTTTAGGTTTTAAATTAATTTTTGGTTCAACACCCACCCTTGACATTTACATTATTTATATTTTTTAACCCTATTTTTCTTTGGTGTTTCTTCCTCTATTTATTTTTTGACAAACTTAATTCTTTCTTGTTAATCATTACACATAAACTTTTTTTTCTAAAACCTTTTTTTCTAATTAAAATTAATTCTGTTTTAGGTTTTTTTAATTAATCTTTTTTTCAAAATTAACCTTTTTTCTAATTAAAATTAATTAGGTTTTAGGTTTTTTTTATTAACCTTTTTTTTTCAAAATTAACCTTTTTTAAATTAAAATTAATTAGGTTTTAGGTTTTTTTATTAACCTTTTTTTTTTCTCTTTAAAATTAACCTTTTTTATTAATTAAAACTAATTAGGATTTAGGTATTTTAATTAACTTTTTTCAAAATTAACATTTTTTATTAATTAAAATTAATTAGGTTTTTTATGTTTATTTAATTAATTATCATAAATCATTTTTTATAAAAAAATCACCAAAACATTTTCTTTGCTATTTTCATCTTATTTTTATTTTCTTAGATAAAGTGTATAGGACGCATTCAACTGTAATAGCGTAGCTTTATTTTTCCCGCTTTTTTTCATCATTATCATGTAATTGCTTCCGGGATGTAATAGTTTTAGGATTTCTTTTCCGCACTCTTCATTATTATGTAACTGCCCCAAAGCTCTGTAATAGCCTAGGTTTACATTTCCGTCTTTACCTTCTACTACTATATTTTTATGCAATGCTTAGACTAATAGGATTGTATGGAAATATAAAAATGAACTATAGAAAACCTTAATTTCAAGATAAATAACCGAACTGAATTATTTACACACTCGCGCCTTTAGGGTAACCTCAGTTGTTTCCTTCGGAAAAACAATGGTCATGTCCCTTGAACATAGGGATACCCTTAGCAAAGACCCTCGGTTAAAGTCATCATAAAGATCATAGTCCCTCAATGTCCCTCGAGTTGCCTACGAGAAATGATCTTGTCCCTCGATGTTGCCTACGAATATATGATGACAGTCCCTTCGAACTGCTAAGGTATCCCTATATGTTGCCTTCTACGACCATAACAATGACGCGCGCATGTCCCTCAAACATCCAACAATAGGGTTACCTACTCATTAATAGTAGGACAACACTGTATAAAGGTTAGGAAGAAAAGAACTACCTTTTCGAGTATAAGTAGCTAAGTTCTTAGATGCTTGCTCAAAATAACTTTTTGCACCTACACAAAAATATTTCAAAACACTTTTAAAAACATTCGCCTTGTCAACACTTTTGAGGACTTATACAAGAGTTATCACAAAGGAAATCGCTGCACTAAGGCATTTTCAAACAAAACTTTTCAAAACACGCAAGCACAAGCAATTTTCAAAACATGAGCTAGCATCTAAGAGCCCATAGAAAACTACAGATGGAAAGGGTGTTAACACCTTCCCTTTCCATAATCTACCCCGCTTACTCAGAAAATCTCGAAAAAGGTCTTTTTCTGTTCTTTTCACCCTTTCCTTTGTTGGATAAAATAAAAGTCGGTGGCGACTCTTGCTTACCGCGACATTTGCAAACAAAAAACGCAAACCAGTATTAACAGTCAGTTCTGCCATCGTATCACAACATGTTTGTACACTAGTCTGTCAGAGACGTTTATTTGCGTGTTGCTAAGTATATTTGGGGATTTGCTCGACAATATCGATAGCCTCCAGTGTGGGGAATTTGTCGAATGGCCAGAATTATTTTCCAGGCAATAATCTGAGTCAAAATTTCATTGACTGAGATCCAAACTCGGTGACGTAAACTTCCCATCGCGGGCTGGGTGTTCTGCCATCATGGTACGAAGACGGTGGAGCTCATTTAAGTTTTCCCCGTCGGGTCGAGGATCTTCTTGTTAAAGAGTGAAAACTCTTCATTTCGTTCGTATTGAGGTGTCATGCTTGTACATAGGCATGCACATATGGTCGAAGCTGATGTGTTTGTTGTTTCAACAAAGAAAGCCGATTATTTCCGCGCCTCAACTGTAATATTGTTTTAGTTTTTAGGTGTTCCATGGTCGAGCAAGTTCTTCCCCTTGAAAGTTTTCGAGGCAGTAGGCCATGTTCCCCATTTTTGC
Organism: Vicia faba; assembly: GCA_948472305.1. Lineage (NCBI taxonomy): Eukaryota > Viridiplantae > Streptophyta > Magnoliopsida > Fabales > Fabaceae > Vicia > Vicia faba. The sequence goes on from OX451738.1 coordinate 712,709,230, forward strand.
TCGGATGTGATAGGGGCCTTCCCAATTTGTGGCGTGCTTGCCTTCACAATAATCTTTGTGATTTCTCCTCAAGACTAGGTTGTCAACTTCTAATTCTCGTCATATAACCTTGGCGTCATGACGGAGGGTGATTCTTTGGTTTAGCGAGGCCTCTCAAAGGGATACCCTTGATCGGATATCCTCGACATGGTCGAGCTCCTCTCTCAGTGCCTCGTCATTCATCCCTTCATCGAGAGGGGATTCAATTTGCTTGGATGGCTCTCTGATTTCCACCGGGATCACTACTTTTATTCTATATGCTAGACGGAATAGGGTTTCCCTGATGGTCGAGTGAGAAGTTGCCCAGAGCATGATGTGTAGCTCCTCGACCCACCTCCTTTTTGTTTTATCAAGGCTTTGTTTTAGGCCTCATAGGATCGCCATGTTCATGGCTTCGGCTTGCCCATTTGTTTGAGGGTGCTCGACAGAAGCGAATTGTTGAACAATGCCCAATTTGATGATGAATTCTTAGAAATTCTTGACTGTGAATTGTGTTCCATTGTCGGTGACAATGGCTTGAGGTATTCTGAAATGAGCAAGTATGTTTAGCTTGTAGAAACATAGTATGTTTTGTGATGTTATTTTGAGGAGAGGAACAAAGAATCCTCGTTGGTATATTATGTGTTGTACCCCAAAATTTTCCATCCCATTTTCACATAAGACATACTCCTAGAGGTCCTCAATTGCTAAAGGTTGACCAAGAATTGATCAGACAAATTCTCCTCCTAAGCATAGGCCTTCCAACTAGGGTTTCATTTTTCACCAAGATGTGTGAGCTCCAAAGGTCTCAAATGTCTTCCATGGTCCTAATATGTCTTCAAGATTATCCATGACAAATTTCATACCTTGCACTACAAGTTTTCTCAGTCAATTGCTCAAATGCTTGAAAATCAACTATACTAGGTCAAAAGTCAACTATGGTCTATATACAGTCAAACATCAAGATTTTTGGTCAACATCGACATTTTGAAGTGATATCCATCATTTGATTAAGGGTTGATCATGATCCCTCAAGAAATGCTCCTAATTTATCAAAAGTCAAGAATTGTTAATTAGGGTTTCTATAGGAAAAGTCAACCAAACTTTTGTCAGGAATAACTTTCTCATACTTCATCCATTTTTCCTAACCAAATGTAATTTTGAAAAGAATCCAATTCCCTACAACTTCTCTTCAGCCCTCAAGTCCAAGAAATGCACCATTTAAAAGATACAAGCTTATACATTACAGGTCATTTTCAGAAAGTCAACAAAAGGCACTTTTTGTCAAGACCATTTACATTAAGATAAATTCTTCAAATGCAAAATTGATCAAAAGATGGATTAAATTAGACATCTTGGGCTTTCCAAAAAGTCCAAGATCATCATCATGAGATAAAAATTGAGCAAGTTATGGCTTTCCCAAGTTGGGAAAATTTGGGAACTTTCAAGAATCATGCATTGAGCAAACTTGAAGTTTTAGGTCAATGGCTTAATTTCTTGGAATTCAAACATCTTCCTAAACCTATAGAGGACCTCTGAAATTATTTTTTTCCATGCCTTGCATTTGCTAACTATTTTATTCATATTTATTTTAATTTATTTCAAATAAATATAAAATAAAATGTATAAAATAATTCGAAATGGGCTTTGAGCTCTGGGTTGATGTTTTGGACAGCCTAGGCCCATAAAATATCGTGCAAGCAATGTCCACATTCATTTAAATTCAAAAAGTACAAGATTCCATTTCTTTGGTAAAGTTACAAAATATTATTCATGGCTTTAAAAACACATGTTTATGGTTGTTATTATCTTTGTTCTCTTGTCTCCTCCCTCCTCTCTATATAAAGGACACATTATCAAGCTTTAAGACACATGATATACAACCTGGAAAAGCTCTACAAATTTTGCAAAAAATATCAAAGTTATAAATTTCGCATTTGAGGTTCCAGCCTTCCTCAGTCCAAACAAAAGATCCAAATACATTCCTAGAGGCCCCCTGAAGCTTTTGCAATCATTACCAAGCCTTGAAACATCACAAAACGCCTCAGTAAGCTCCATTTTTATATTTTCTAACTTGTTTCATGCATATTCAATGTATTACATGGCTAGAAGTGTACCAAACACCATCAGATCTAGCCTTCAAATTATAAGGGGTCTAGATTTAAAGCCTCCAATTTGAGATCCACCATGCACCCTCAAGGCCTCATCTCACCTGATCCAGCGTGACCTGGGCTTAACATTCACTTGGATCTAACAAAATTCAATTTCAGCATCCCCCAATTTCTAATTATTCTGGCCCATTTCGCATTGTTTTTGTCACTTTGCTTTATACTTTTTTAATTTGTTTTCTTCATTTATTTAATTAGTATAATGTGATAATAAAATCACAAAAAATATAGTTTTAGTTTTTTTAATTAAATTAATTTTGTGAATTAATTAATAACTATTTTAACTATTTTTTAATTAAAAATAAATTAGAACTTAGGACTTAATTTATGTTTAATTATTTTCTTTAAATAATAAAAAAAACTAAAAAAGAATTTAGACTATTTTTCTTGATTAATTTTATTTTCTAAATAGATTTTTAGGTTATTTACTTTCTTAAATAAAAAAATAAGCAAAAATATTTTCTTACTAGGTTGTTAGACATATTTTCAACTTCCGCGCGCATTATTTATTTTTGCAATTTCTATTCATTATTGTACCTGTATAATGGATGTAATAAACTAATTAGGACTTTTACCGCTTTCTTTTTTTTTCTTTCCCCAATTTTTGTACATTGTAAACCCCTCCCTGAAGCCATGTAATAGCATAAGGTTTTATCTTCGCACTTTACATTTTGTATATATTAATTGCTAGTAACTAGGCATGTATGAAAAGACTGAAATCAAACGTTAGCAAACTTAACAAAAAGACAAAAATAACTGAACATAACACACTTGCACATATACACCTCTAGGGTACCCCACTTTGGTTGCCTTCCGAAATAAAACAGTCATGAGGCAAGAACGCTTTAGCAAAGACCCATAAATCAAAAGATCATAGTCCCTCGATGACCCTACAGTTTCCTTCTCGGTAAATGATCTAGTCCCTAAACAAAATTGCTAAAGAGTCTCCACAAATTGCCTTCGTGACTATAACGTCCCTTTCGAATGTCCCTAATACATCCAACGATAGGGCTACCTACTAACTAATAGTAGGATAACACTGTCTAAAGGATAGGATGAAAAGAATGACCCTTTTTTAATATAAAAGTAGATAGTTGTTAGAAGTTTGCTCAAAAAACATTTTGCACTTACACAAATACTACTTTTCAAAAACAATTTTCAAAACATCTGCTTTGTTAACACTCTTGAGGACTGATACAAGAGTTAAACGCAAAGCAAATCGTTGCACTAAGGCATTTTCCAAACATTTTCAAAACACACAAAGCACAAAGGTATTTCAAAACGAGAAAACCTCTAAGAGCCCGTAGAAAACTATAGATGGAAAGGGTGCTAACACCTTCCCTTTCCATAATATACCCCCCTTACTTAGAAAATTCTCAAAAAGGTCTTTTTCTGTTCTTTTCATCCTTTCCTTTATTGGATAAAAGAAAAGTCGGTGGCGACTCTTGCTTACCGCAACATTTGCGAACATAAATGCAAAACTAGTATTAAACAGTCGGTTCTGCCACCATATTATAGAAATGGCGACTCTGTTGGGGACTATTAAAAAGTGAGGTTACCTTAGAGCTTAGTTCATTTTAAAATTACTTTCATTGTGTGTTTTCATGCTTTACTTTTGAGGGCTTGTTTGGGTTGTTACTATAGATCCTACACCCGGATCTGGGGCACCTTATTAGGTAAATAGCAATAAATCATGGAAGTTGTACGGCGTAGACCGATATGGACAAAATGATAGCTATGTTAGCGTGATACTTTGGTTTGTACTAATGTTCCTTGAGTCAGTCAAGGATAACATTAGACTTCCTTAGTGCCATTAAGTGCTAACTGACCTTTAGAACCTTTAATTGACTCATCCTAAGCCATTAAAAAGTAGTGAGGTAGTCGTCTTTGATTCCGACTGAAGATTGGTTGATACTCGATACTACACTCATTGAGACTAGACTTTTAGGTTATTCTGGCCGCAATACATTGGTGCTTGAGCTAGAACAATGCCTAAAAGAAAGGTCAGTGATATGAGACTCCTTAGAACCCGGTTACTATTACTAAGACAGGTTGAGCCAACTAAACTTCAAGAGGGTACTTACCTACAAACTCCATGCAATCCTAAACCTAAGGCTGCTTGTGTGACTTGTTTGCTTTCAACTTGAACTACTTGTAGGGTTTTATTATCTAACAACATGATTTCCTTTCAGGATTTGTTCGCAGTCATTATCCAGTAACCAGGACTTCTTAGACTCACTTGTCTTCATCACCTTACACTTTTGCTTAACGCATAACATACACATCATAACATCATGCCACAACATTTACTTAACCATTTCAAGGATCTCAAGGGTTTGTGATGCAGTTTATGATAAATCAGACGTCTAGCAAGGGGCAAGGGGATTTATTTTCCTCTAGCCAATGTCGTCAAAAGATCAAAACTCAACAACTTGAGTCAGGGGATATGACCCACTTGATATGGTGAGCTTGACTCTCGTAGAAGGACACTCAATGATACGAAGTTCTTCAATCAAAGCTGCAAATTTCAACTTCTGACATTTTCTTGTTTACCCCGTGAGATCCTTGAAAACACTGCATGCATGCCATTTCATAACAGGTCTTCCAGTACAATTTTCTCATCTTTTCACTGTTTATTTCAGCAAAATAAATGGCCCTTGAACAAACAGTAAAAGACCTTCAAGCTCAAAACGCTTACTTCCAACAAATGTTCATGGCTTTGGCCCAGGGTCAGGAAGAACTGAAAGCTCTCATCATCAAAGAGAAGAAGAAGAAGGCAAAGAAACCGGATGGCATCTTGAATATGGGAAGAAGACTCAAAGGACCAGTTAAACGAGCTCTAGATCTTACAACTCCATCAAACGAAGGGGATAATCATGAAGAAGTCAATAACCCTGAAGCTGATGAAGAAGAAGCTGATTACTCTGAGGAACAATATCCTCCTGCTAACGATAAATACAAACAGTTGGAGGATTGTCTCAATGCTATGGAGATTAAGCAGGTACCTGGCTTGGACTTTGAAGAGTTAGGGCTGGTTCCTGGAGTTTTCATCCCACCAAAGTTCAAGGTTCCCACATTTTCTAAGTATGAGGTGTCTCCTGCCTTAAGTTGCACTTAAGGTCCCATGTCAGGAAGAACCAGCCTCACACTACTGACTGGAAGTTATGGGTCCATTTCTTCCAAAAAGGTTTAGCTGACACGCAACTGGAGTGGTTCTATCATCTAGAAAGAACAGACATTCATACCTGGGAAGACTTGGTTCTTGCTTTCTACAAGCAGTACCAATACAATGCTTACCTTGCTCCAACTCGTACACAACTTCAAATCATGTCTATGGGTTCTAGCGAAGGCTTCAAGGAATATGCCCAGAAATAGAGCGATCTAGATGGCAGGGTACAACCTCCTCTGAATGATCGGGAAATGGTAAACATGTTCATGGGCACTCTGACAGGCCCATTCTTTAATCTGCTGATTGGGAGTTCCTCATTCGGGTTCACAGAGATGGTTCTGACTGGAGAAAGGATCGAAAGTGGTATCAAGAGTGGGAAGTTCCTAATGGTTGCATCTTCTAATGCTGAGAAGAAGCCATTTGCTGGTAAGAGGGAAGCCAATGTTGTGTATGGCCAGAAGGGTTGTAATAAGGCAGACTACCACCAATCTATAGGGGCAGTGCTGGTCTCTAATTTGGCATGCATGTAACGACCATAACAACAGGGTAATCAACGAAGGCAAGACGAGCCTAAGAGACAGTTTACCAAGATCAACATGCCGATGTCTCAAGCATTACAACATATGTTGATGATGAATTTGATTATGTTGATAGGACCTCATCCAAACCCTAATACTTTTTCTCCTAACTACAATTCTGATGCAAGGTGTGTCTATCATTCTGGAAGTCCTTGGCACGATACTAATGATTGTTGGGCACTGAAATACAAGATTCAAAATATGATTGATGCCAAGGAGATTGAGTTCGACCCTCCTGAGACTTCCAACGTGATCACTGCTCCCATGCCAAATCATGGCCAGGATTGAGAGCATTTTTGTTCATTTGAATTCTCAAGTTGTATTTTCTTTGTTTGTTCAAACAATTATTGTCATGTCAAAATTTGTTATTTCATTAATGCATTGCACATGTTTGTCTTGAATTAATTTGTTTTCATTATGCTTAAACTACTTTCTTACTTCCTTTTTGTGTTATTCAACTCTTGATTAAAAGCTCTAACCCTTTAGAGGGAGGATGACGAGAACGATACCACAATCTCTACAGTATGCTTTTGAACAGACTCTGTTGACGATGTACAGGCGTTGTTTCAAATCCTAAATAGTGGAGTTATAAGGAAGATAATCCCTAGTCAACCCCTTTGAGCCTAAGAAGTAGGAGTTTTCTTTTCACACAAATTAAAACCCTTAATCATAACCTGGGGCAGGGTAGTTTTATTAGTTAATTCAAATGTGCATTCAGTCGTAAGCTTTCCCTTCATACAACAAATAGTGTAGAATATGCTCTCCAAAATATGGTGATGGTTCCACATAATCATTAAGAACAGACAATCATTATCTCTCAAAATAAAATCCCATTAAGTCAAAACCTATGAAGGAGACTTAAGAAAAAAACTGGGGCATCCTGCTGGATATAATCACAAAAGAAACAGTTCAGACAAAAGATAGGGATAGCAAAATCAAAAAATAAAGTGGTCCTACAAATCCTCAACAAAAAGAAAAGGTCACAAAAATGACTGCCTTCTCAAACAAACGTTCAACCATCACTGGAATATCGGAGCCAACATTCCAAAACTTAACTGAGATTCGAAATGCACAATTAACTGAGCATAAGACCGAAGAACATCACGAAGAACGGGTGGGTACAAATATATTTTGAGCCTTTATCCTTTGTTTCTTAAACTGTGAACCAGGCCACGTTACAACCCTTAAAAGTCCTAGCTGAAGCATGGGTTAGTTCGAGAGCATATTGTTACAAAGGTATCCTGACTCCTGTAAGGCTTGCTACAAATCCTGAGTTGATATCACACTCTTACAAAATTTGTTTGTTTTACTAAAAAATGAATTTTCAAACTTCAAGACAGACATAAACTTTGCATTCTTTAAGTGACATTGTTTGCATATGGCTAATTGTTCAAACAGCAGAGAAATTGACACAACGAATATTCAGTGAACAAAGATCCTCTCAATGGACAGAATCACCTCAGACAGAAAAAGCATTCCCAATAACAGGCCTTTCATAATCAAGGGGCATGACATGGTGTCTAGTTAATTTGGGGCAGTCAAGCCAATATGCAAAGAATCTCTCCGAAGTGCTGAATAGCCAGGGGCAGATCTTTATTTGAATCCCCCCTTCAAGGAAAAACGTAAACCAAAAGAGCAATCCAATGGATTCTCAACACACACCAGACATGATGTTGGAACATCTTGGAGAAAGGAATAAAACCTCAAACAGAGAACAAAACTTTAGACAACTTTATAATTATAGATTTATTTCTCCCCTGTCATCAAAAAACCAACTTGAAAAATCACCAGACCAGAACTGAGGAAAACCCAAACCACTTGAATGAGCTATCAAAGTTCACACATCTCAGACTCATTCTCTCAGAACAACACACATGGGCTATCTAAGTTCACACATAAATAGAATGTCAGAACATCTGGTTCGACATCTATGTGCACCAGAATACACATTACCACCAGCAGAGGCATACAATCATGACATGCTATCATGTTCCCCCTAAATAGTTGCATACAACAAGTAACTGCAACTACACAAGACTATTTCCCCTTAGTAGTAGAAAAATCTAATCAATGTTAATCAACATGTCAAGACATGTGATATAACATCAGGACATAACACTTTACTCCCCCCTTTTAACCAAAATATTAACAAAAAGAAATATAGTAAATGTACACAATGGAAACACAAACAGCAGACGAAAACACAAACGGAAGCACAAAAGAAAAAACAAATAAAAGAGACACAAAACAAACACCAATAACAGAGATAAAACTACAAAGAACTGGTGAAACACACACTATTGGTTATCTTCAGGAGTTCCTCACTTTTTACCCTCATCAAATACGCTTTTGTACTCCTCTCTATTGTCAAATGTTATATGAGATATGTTGTACCCCAAAATTTACCCTCCCATATTTCTCAAAACATTTCAAGTGAGATCCTCAAATTGCTCAAGGAAGTCCAAGGGTTGACCAGACAAACTCTCTCCTAAGGCAGTCTACCTCAAATTAGAGTTTCATGTTGCATTAAGATACTTGAGTCCAAGGGATCCCAAATGCTCACCATTATCCTAATATGTTCTCAAGATCATCCATGTCAAGTTTCAATCGCTACAGAGAAAGTTTGCTCAGTCAATTGCTCAAAGGCCTGAAAATCGACTGTGCTAGGGCAAAAGTCAATTGTGTCCTACATACAGTCAAACTTCAAGATTTTTGTCAGTATCCTCATTTTGAAGTATTATTCATCATTTGATAAAGGTTTGATCATTATTCCTCAAGGATTGCTCACAATTCATCAAAACCCAAAAGTTACTAAATTGGGGTTTTGTAGGAAAAGTCAACCCAACTTTGACCAAGCATAACTTTCTCATACTTTATTAGAAATGACCCATCCAAAGCTCATTTTGAATAGTATGCAATGCCCTACAATTCAGCTTCATCTCACAAGTTCAAAATATTCACTCACAAGAAGTTATGAATTTGGACATTATAGGTCACTTTGAAAAGTCAACAAAAACACCTTTTTTGTCAAAGCTTCATATATGAACATGGAAGACTCAATTGAGATGAGACAAAAAGGGTTGCTTAGAGGACATCTTGAGATTTCTAAAAAGTCCCAGAACACATCTCTAGGATCAAAATGGAGGAAGTTATGCATTAGCAAAGTTGACCCTTTTTGCAAAATTGCCAAAAGTCAAATATGCCTCGAATTGCAATTTTTGTCAAATGGGCCCAACTTTTTGTGCTTGTATTGAGTTTGTAACATGATCCAAGACCCATGATCCTTCGCACTTGCCTTTATTTTATTTTTGTCATTTATTTTGATTTTTATTTCAATTAAATCAAATTAAATCAAAATAAAATCATGAAAATATCAAAATCATTTAAACCTTGAGATTTTATGCATATTTCAGGTCCATGAATAGCTGGCAATGAGATCAAATTGTGCAAGGATTGTTTGTACACAAAAAGATGGGATTTTGGCTTGATTTGGAAAGATTTACAAGAGAATCAAATCTTGATCAGTGATCATTATTGGAGAAGATTTGATGCAAACTTGTAAACCTAATTCACTCAAGGGTACATATAGAAAATCCATACCAAAAGCAGGAGAGTTGGAGGCGTGAGAGAGCATAATCAGATTCAAAAAAATCATTAAAAAGTGTGAAATCATTCTTGCAGTTAGAGGGAAATCCAGGCCATTCCAAGACCACCATTCGCATCCTGGATCTTCTCTGAAGCAGACACGATCATTTGCAAGCATCCATAAGGCCATAAACTCAAACCACAGACCCACAGTTTGCCCTTCAAACTCAAAATCCATTCTTGCAAATTACGCAGCATTAGCATGTTTCAATGACATATATGTGTTTGTTAATGTATTTGCAATGTTTTGGTTATACTCAATTGAATTTTTGACGAACATACTGAGATCCACCATTGTTAGGGTTTTCTTGTTCGTTTTAGGGTTTTCTCATGCGGGTAAAATTGGCCCAAAAGAGGGGTACCATGGTGTTCACAAGGCCAAGACAAATTGATCTGTACCATTAGTTTTCATTTATTGTGCTTGTATGAGATTCTGGAAATATGCAGGGGCTGTACCTACAGAGAACGTCTGTAGGTAAAAGTCGTTTTACCTAAGACGACAGATGTTGGAGAAGATGATGGCGTGGCGTGGCCTGACTGGCCCATTCAAAAGTTCGCCCGTTTTTAATATATCACTTTGCTTGTTTCCAATATAATATTTGTTTATTATTCCATATACAACTAAATGCGCTGGATCAGTTGGTCAGGAGGTGTGTGGGAAAGCCAAAGGGCCTGGGTTCGATCCCCAGGTCCCCATATTTGTTCAATGCAATTTTCTTTTACATCATCAGGTACACGCGCATGCTTGGAGTCCACCATATGCCTCAACCTTCAACCATTGGATCTGAAGCAAACCAAATCCAATGCCTAGCACATGAAGGCCTACCATAGGCCTAGTCAAACATGCAACATGGAATCAGAAAGGTCAACATGGACCAAGGCATATTGGGCTTATTAACACCCCCTTTTCTACTTTGATACCAGGCCCATTTCTCTCTTTTCTTTTATATTTTCTTTTATTCATTTATTTTTGTTTAAATTATTTTCTAAATCACAAATTAAATTTTTTTTATACAAAACTCATAAAAATCAATTTCATCAAATTTAGGTTTTCTTTATATATTTTGTCAAAATTAATTTAATTAGTTTAATTCCAGGGCAATTCTAACCATTTGTAAATAAATTAAAATAAATTAGAAAATTAGGGTTTTGTTTAATTTTATTTTTATTTTTATTTTCTCAAAATAACCAAAATACAAAAATAGGTCAAAATTAATTGTTTTTCTTAATTTAAATTAATTAGTAATTAGGTTTGTATTTACTCATTAAAACCTTATTTTTTTCTCAAAATAATCAAAAACAACAAAAAATAATTTTTCTTTTAATTAGGTCTAGACGGGGTCAAAACCCTAATTTTTTCTCGTTCTCGATTCATCGCGCGTTTATTATTTTTTGCAAATATTAATGTAACTGCTCATGGGATGTAATAGTTTAATTAGGACTTTTCGCTTATTTATCGTATTGCGGGTTTTTGGCTATGTAATTAATCCCCCTCCCCGAAGCCTTGTAATAGCGTAGTTTTATTTCTCGCATTTTAATTTTCGCAAATATTAACTGTTAGATGTATGATAATAGGATTGCATGACAAGAATGTATGTTAATTTTAAAATGGTTAGCAAACTCTAAATGTGCAAAGATAATAACTTGAAATCAAATCACTCGCACATGCGCACTCCTAGGGTATACTCTCACTTCGGTTGCCTTCGGTAAACGGTCATTAATTATAGGGTGTTTTAGTGGTCGCTCTCTTGTCTAAACAAAGATCAAATGTCCCGTTCGGAAACGTTGCCTCAGAAAGGTTGCCTCGGAAATGTTTCCTCGAATATGATCTTAAGACATTAGGGTTATTACTAAGACGTCCTGACATTTCTTTAGTGATCGTACGTCCCTTTCGAATTGACCCTTATAATTCTAACGACGGTGCTACCTACTCACTAATAGTGGGATAATGCTGTCTAAAGGAAACAAGAACAGAAACATTCTTTTTTCGAGTAGGTAGATGCTAGTAGGTACGTGCTCAAAATAAATCTTTTCCACACTTACACTCCTTTCAAACAAAGTTTTCAAAAACACTTCGTAACATTCTTGAGGACTGATATAAGGGTTAAAACGAAGTAAAAAAAACTTTTTCAAAACACACAAACACGGAAGCAATTTTAAAAATGATGAAAAAGTACCTAAGCCCGTGGAAAACCCCAGATAGAAAGGGTGCTAATACCTTCCCTTTCTATAATCTACCTCCCGTACTCAAAATCTCAAAAAAGGATTTTTCTGTGCTTTTTTTCCTTTCCAGTTGGATAAAATAAAAGTCGGTGGCAACTCTTGCTTACCGCGACATTTTGCGAACACAAACGAAAAACGCAAACCAGCATTTTCCTAAAACAGTCGGTTCTGCCACCGTATCACAAAACTGGCGACTCTGCTGGGGAGATGTATAAGTGGGGTATACCTTAGGATTAGTTTATCATATTGCTTCTCTTTTTTGATTTGATTTGATTTAATTTTGAGGGTGTTGTATTGGGAGTTACTATAGATCCTAACCCGGATCTGGGGGCACCTTTTAGGTAAGTAGCAATAAACTGTGAGGGAACTGTACGGCGTAGACCGATACGGTTGAAGCAGTAGCTACATTGATGTTGCACATTGGTTGGTACCGGTATCCCTTGTGGAGAAACGAGGAGAATACGAGGCTGCTATGTGTGTTGTTAAGCATCAACTGACCTTAGAACCTATAATTGACCAACTTGGCCATAGGAAGTAGTGAGATAGCCGGGCTTAATGTAAAGTTGGGAACTGGTTGATACTCGATACTACACTCATTGAGACCATACTCTCGAGATAGTTCCGGCCGCAAGAAAAGATTACGTGAGCTGAAACCATGACCGATGGAGGATGGTCAGTGATATTGAGAACCTCTAGAACCCGGTTACTATTATTAGGATAGGTTAAAACCAACTGAACTTCAAGAGGGTAGTACCTAGACCCCATGCAAGCCTGAAACTTAAGGGCTCTTGTGTGACTTGTTTGCCTTTACCATGTCTGTTATCTGTTATACCTGTTGTGTGTTTTATCATGACATCATGCATCATAACATAGCATGCATACTTCATTATACTAACCATTTCAAAGACTGAGGGGATTTATCTTTGTTCTGTTTTGCAGATTATGGCTTCTGTGTGCAGAAACACCATTCGAGTTAATTTTGTGCAAATACCTGCTCAACTCAAAGATTTAGCCTCGAGAATTTCTGATACTTCTTCATTCATTAGGAGACATGGTCAACTTCTTAACTTGGTTACCTCAAAGTTTGATGAACAGATGATGAGTGTGCTTTTCCAGTTCTTCGATCCAGTGCATCATTGCTTCACTTTCCCGGATTATCAGCTAGTTCCCACTATGGAAGAGTTTTCTCACTTATTGGGCATATCCATCCTTGAGCAGATGCCCTTCACAGGTTTGGAAGAGACTCTTAGACCAGAAGACATTGCCTCAGCTCTGCATCTAAAACGGGCTGATGTAGTATCTAATTAGGAAACACGAAGCGGGGTTAAAGGTTTCTTAGCCAAGTTTCTGATGGATCAAGCTCAACTGTTCTAGGATAGTTTGGACTCTCAGGCTTTCGAAGACATCTTGGCTCTCCTTATCTACGGTTTGGTCCTCTTTCCGAATCCAGATTCTTTTGTGGATGTGAATGTGGTTAAGATCTTCCTGTCTCACAATCCTGTGCCTACTCTTCTGGGTGATATCTTGCATGCCCTCTACACTCGTACTGTGCGTAGAAGAGGGACTCTCATGTGTTGCATGCCGCTGCTGGCGAGGTGGTTTATTTCGTACCTCCCCAAGTCCGTGTTGAAGAATGAGGAGGGTTTAGGATGGTCTTACAGGATAATTTCCCTTGCCCATACAGACATTCTTTGGAGTTTTAAGGCTATGGAAAGCACTGCTATCATTGATCGATGTGGGGGATACCCTAATGTCATGTTGCATGGAAACAGAGGGGGAATAACCTACAGTCCTTGCTTGGCTTTGAGACAATTTGGTCGTGCTCGAAGAGACGGTCCTCATGAGCTACTTCTTACACATATTGCCTTTGACTACAAGGAGGACGTTAACGAGCACCGCCGAAGGTTTATACGAGATTGGGGCATGGTGAACAGGTCTGACCCTCAAGATCTAGGACCAAGGACTTCTCTCCCTATACAACCTTATCTCCAATGGGTCCGAGCTCGTGCTCAGAAGCTTGGGATGCCTTATGAAGTTGTGTTTCCAGTAATTGTGGAGCCTACCAATAAAGAGGGCATTCCTTATACAGTCCTTTATCCCTACATGCCCACTGATCTTGGGGCATTGAAGAGATCCTGGATTCAGTTGAAAGAGGAGAGGGATACCTACCGAGAGAAGTACCATGAACAAGAGAGGAAGATCTTGAAGCTCACAAGGAAACTCGAGAATGAAAGAACAATCAATGACTATGTCAGCACGAAGGGGAAGCGTCCATGGGATTTCTGATTTTTCTTTTTTTTAGTTTAGATTTGTTTTTCATTTACTTATTTGTAACGCCTCAAAGGCATTGTTGAACCTTTTTACAAGTTTAATATAATAAAGTTTGTTTATTTCTTGGCTTGCAAATTTAAATCTCCCAAAGTCTTTGAAATCATTACATACGCATCCCATTATCATGCACACCATTACAGGTACCATTACAGGTTTCTCATCTCCTTGGCTGTTTATTTCAGCATGAAATGTCTTCTGAAATACCTACCGATCAAGCCATCAAAGCTCTTCAGGAACAAAATGCCCAATTCCAAGAGATGTTCTTGAACTTGGCTAAAGGACAAGAGGATTTGAAGACTCTCATCTTGAAGGAGAAGAAGAAGAAGAAGAAGAAGAAGAAGGTGGTTCTTTTGAATATGGGTAACAGATTTGGGAATAGGTTGCGACAGGAAGTTGATCTGTCTCTTTCATCCAAAGGAGAGGAGGACCAAGAGGAAGAAAAGGGTCCCAGTCCTGCGGTTTCTGATAATGATACAGATTATGACGAGGAACAGTATCCTCCTGCTGAGGATAGGTACAAGCGGTTACAAGACCGTCAGAGCGCTATGGAGATTCAGAAGATCCCTGGTTTAGATTTCGGAGATCTGGGACTAGCATCTGGGGTGGTGATCCCTCATAAGTTCAAAGCTCCAGTTTTTGCCAAGTACGATGGAGTATCCTGTCCAAAACTCCATCTCCGCTCGTACGTCAGAAAAATCCAACCTTACACTGCTGATAGGAATTTGTGGGTGAATTTCTTTCAAGATAGTCTGTCAGGGACTCAGCTTGAATGGTTTTATCAATTGGAAGGAGCTAATGTCCGAAACTGGGAGGACCTTGCTGCTGCTTTCTACAGGCAGTACCAGTATAACGCCGACCTTGCTCCCACTCGTACTCAGCTTCAGGGTATGTCTATGGGTGAAAGTGAAGGTTTTAAGGACTATGCTCAGAAGTGGAGAAACTTGGCTGGAAGAGTCCAACCCCCTTTGTCTGACAGGGAGTTGGTTGACATGTTTCTAGGGAAGTTGTCTGGTCCATTTTTTAATCATCTGATCGGCAGTTCGTCATCTGAGTTTATTGAATTAATTTTGACTGGGGATAGAGTAGAAGCGGGTATCCGAAGTGGTAAGATACAGAAAGGTACTTCATCAAGTGCAGAAAAGAAGCCTTTCACCGGTAAGAAAGAAGCTAGTGCAGTTTACAGCTCAAGGAGCCAAGACCGACCTGAACGCCGTCAAGCAGTGAATGCGGTAGTAATATCAAGACCCACCGTTGCCCCACAACGCAACAATCAACAAAGAATGGAGAGACTGCAGAGACAGTACACTCGATTTAATATGACCTTGTCATAAATTCTACCACAATTGTTGAAGACCAACCTGGTAACTCTGAGGGAAGCCCCGAAGAATCCCAGCACCACATCTCTACTATATAACCCGAACGCCCGCTGCGCTTATCACTCCAATAACCCAGGTCATGATACAAACAACTGTTGGGCCTTGAAGAATAAGGTGCAAGACTTGATCGAAGCTAAAGAGATTGAGTTTGACGCTCCGGAGAAGCCCAACTTCATAACTGCACCCATGCCCAAGCATGACTCGGGAATCGATGCTATTGAGATTGTCTCCGCCACAAAAGATGCTGACGATGAGAACCTGGATGTTGATAGCTGGATCTACCCGACTACCGACGGTGGATTGAACAACTGGACGATGAAGGATTTCGTGCCCGTTTCTTTTATTACACAGTAATTGACTTTTGTTTTGAGATTTGTAACAGACAATTTGAAACTTTACGGCTTGGTGCCTTGCCCGAGGCACCTTGGCTTTGTTTGTGAGGGCTTATTATTTGTCATTTTCATATATCATCAATAAAGCATTGGACGTTTTCTTGCATTACAAATTTTGCGCTCTTTGTTTTTTCCTTTCTATCTCGCACTTTATCAAAACGGCTATTGTCTTACACACACTCACATATCATAATGCAGATCCACATCCACTCTGGATCCCATTGATAACGACTCTGATACTGCCAGTTATGACTTTGAAAATCTGATCAACCAAGTCGAGGATGAAGGTGAGGATGATTGTGAAGTGCTTGGGGAGCTTGCTAGACTGCTACTACAGGAAGAGAGGGCCATACAGCTTCATGAAGAGCCAGTGGAATCAGTAAATTTGGGTATAGAGGAAGACAAGAAAGAGGTCAAGATAGGTGCAAATATGGAACCTAGTGTCAAGCAGCGGTTGATATAGATGCTACGCGACTATGTTGAGATCTTCGCTTGGTCTTATGAAGATATGCCTGGTTTGTACACCGATATTGTGGTTCATCGCCTGCCAACCAAAGAAGACTGTCCACCGGTAAAGCAGAAAGTTCGTCGTATGCGCCCTGAGATGTCTGAGAAAATCAAAGCTGAGGTCATGAAACAATTTGACGCCGAATTTCTGGCTGTCACTTCTTACCCACAGTGGGTTGCCAACGTTGTTCCGGTGCCGAAAAAGAATAGTAAGGTACGAATGTGTGTGGACTATAGAGATCTGAATAGGGCGAGCCCCAAGGATGATTTCCCACTGCCTCACATCGATGTCTTGGTCGACAACACCGCACAGCATAAGGTCTTCTCCTTTATGGATGGTTTTTATGGTTACAATCAGATTAAGATGGCTCCCGAGAACATGGAGAAGACAACCTTCGTTACACAATGGGGCACCTTCTGTTACAAGGTAATGCATTTCGGGTTGAAGAATGCTGGGGCAACTTATCAGCGCGCCATGGTCGCTTTGTTCCACGACATGATTCATCATGAGATTAAGGTTTATGTTGATGACATGATTGCAAGGTCCCAGACTGAAGAAGAACACCTTGACCATCTCCAGAAACTATTAAACAGGTTGAAGATGTATAAGCTAAGGTTGAACCCGAACAAGTGCACCTTCGGGGTAAGGTCCGGTAAGCTGCTGGGTTTCGTCGTTAGTGATAAAGGTATTCAAGTGGATCTTGCAAAGATGAAGGCTATACAGGAGATACCGGCTCCCCGCACAGAAAAGGAAGTTAGAGGTTTTTTGGGACGGTTGAATTACATTGCCCGATTCATTTCACACCTGACTGCTACTTGTGAGCCGATCTTCAAGCTGCTGAAGAAAAATCAAGTGGTAATATGGAATGATGAATGTCATACCACTTTCGAAAGGATCAAGGAATACCTCCAAGAGCCACCTATTCTGATGCCTCAAGTTGAAGAAAGGCCTTTGATCTTATACTTGACAGTACTAGATAATTCAATGGGGTGTGTGCTGGGGCAGCATGACGAGTCTGGCCGAAAAGAGCATGCTATTTACTACCTTAGGAAAAAGTTTACCGACTGTGAGACCTGATACTCATTGCTCGAGAAAACTTGCTGCGCTCTGGCATGGGCTGCTTGCCGGCTGAGACAGTATATGCTGACTCACACTATCCTATTGATATCAAAGATGCATCCAATCAAGTATATCTTCGAAAAGCCTGCCTTGTTCGGAAGAATAGCAAGATGGGAGATGATATTAACTGAGTATGACATCCAATACACAACCCAAAAATCAATCAAGAGGAGTGTATTGGCGGATCATTTGGTGCATCAGGCTGTGGATGATTACCAATCCATGAATTTCGAGTTCCCGAATGAGAACATCATGTTGGTGACCGACTGTGAAGAACCTGGACCGGATGAAGGACCTAAGGAGGGATCCTGATGGTCTATGTGTTTTGACGGAGCTTCAAATGTGTTGGGCAATGGCATTGGCACTGTGATCATATCTCCAGAGGGTTGTCATACTCCATTCATCGCCCGGTTATGTAACTGCGCCAACAATATGGCGGAGTATGAAGCGTGCATCATGGGGCTTCGAGCTGCTATTGACCTGAGGATTAAAGTCTTGAGTGTATTCAGAGATTCCGCTCTAGTGATTAGTCAGATCAAAGGCGAGTGGGATACGAAGCACCCAAATCTTGTTCCTTACAAAGAGTATGTACTGACATTGCTTCCGCACTTTGAGGAGATAACATTTGAACACTTCCCAAGAGAGGAGAATCAGTTAGCGGATGCGCTAGCTACCATGTCTTCTATGTTCAAGGTCAGGTGGGACAAGGAAGCTCCCCGGATTACCATTGAGAGGTTGGACGAACCCGCACATTGTTGTGATATTGAGACTGAAGAGGCAGCAGATAAACCCTGGTTTCACGAGGTAAGGAGGTATCTTGAGGCTCAGGAATACCCCGAGGGTGCATCTGTTAATGATAAGAAGTTTCTGAGGAGATTCGTTGCAAAGTTCTTCATTAGCAATGGGATCCTTTACAAGCGTAACCATGATTCAACCTTACTGCGATGTGTGGACAAGAACGAGGCAGAAAGGATTATGGAAGAGTTACATGAAGGTACTTTCAGAACTCATTCCAGTGGACATACCATGGCAAAGAAAATCCTACGGGCAGGATGTTATTGGTCTACTATGGAAGCCGATTGTTATCAGCAATCTCGAACCTGTCATAAGTGCCAAGTCTATGCTAATAAGGTGCATGTACCTCCAGTTCCTCTGAACGTCTTGACAACACCTTGGCCTTTTGCAATGTGGGGCATCGATATGATTGGCGAGATCACACCTACTTAGTCTAACGGGCATCGTTTCATTCTGGTAGCAATTGATTATTTCACGAAGTGGGTTAAAGCAACGTCTTTTGCTACAGTAACCAAGAACGTCGTAGCGCGGTTCATCCGACATAACTTGATATGTCGATATGGTGTACCAGAGAGGATCATTACGGACAATGGTACAAATCTCAATAATTCAATGATCACCGAGCTCTGCAAATAGTTTAAGATACAACATCACAACTCTTCTCCTTACCGGCCGAAGATGAATGGGGCTGTTAAAGCGGCTAATAAGAATATCAAGAAGATTGTGCAGAAGATGACGATGACCTATAAAGACTGGCATGAGATGCTACCATTCGCTCTTCATGGGTACCGCACCTCAGCGCGGACGTCAACAGGGGCAACACCTTACTCTCTGGTGTATGGCATGAAGGCAGTCTTACCCATTGAGGTCCAGATACCCTCTCTCCGGATTATGAAGGATGCAGGTTTGAGAGAGGACGATTGGATCCAGACCCGGCTTGATCAGCTGAACTTAATCGATGAAAAGAGACTTACTGCTATTTGTCATGGTCAAACGTATCAAAAGCGAATGACCAAGGCATTTAACAAGAAAGTTAGACGACAAGAGTATCAAGTCATGGATCTGGTGATCAAACGCATCATACTGCCGTAAGGTGATCCCAGGGGCAAATGGACCCATATGTACGAAGGACCATTTGTGGTTAAGAACATTTTCTCAGGAGGAGCTATGATTCTAACCACCATGGATGGTGACGACCTTCCTCACCCCGTCAATACAGACATAGTGAAAAAATACTACGCATAATCAAAGACCCGCTAGGTTGACTGGCCTAGGAAAAAATAAGGGCTTCCCGGCGAACCACAAGGGTTCGGGCAAAAATAAGGGATGAAAATGAAAAAATCTGTACACCCGGCAAGTCGAAAACCAGAAAAGGCGGCTTGGGCAAAAAAGGGTATCCCGGTGGACTGAAAACCCGAAAGGGCGGTCCAGGCAAAAATTAGGGATCAAAGCGTAACACTATGTCTCATTGGATCATCTTGCAAACAGACTTCGGTATCGACTATCAAGCTCGGACAGCGCCAATCAATCTGATCTACCTTCAACCAAGTAGCAAAGTGATGAGACGCTCGAAGATATAAAGGCAATAGCAGAGTTGGAACCCAGTGGGATCATTCACATAGCTGTTTTTCTTTGTTTTTCACAAATTGTATAAAATATGTTCTTTCGGCGATGTTCTCTTACTAGGACGTCAGCCTCTTGTACAAAACGCCTATTACAGGCCAACTTCAAAATCAATACAAATCATTTTACAATAAATTCCAAAAATTGTTTCTTTCTTTTTCTGTTTTGTTTTGCAAGAACGTCCAATGATATATTTTTGATATATGCATTTGAAAATAATTGTTGCTCATAAATATTTACATACGAAACAAAAGACGATTACTCGTAATTTCAGGAACAGGGGAAAATAAGAAATGTCCAAACCTTACAGTTGCTCTATTCGCCAGGTACGGGGATAGACCCAGCTTGAGAAAATGACTAAAAGTGCATGCACTCCCCGCAGAGTAAAAGGTATCTGAAAACATTGATATTAATGCTCCCCAAGCAGAGTTCATCTATCACCAACAATGGAAGATTATCCCCAACAGAGTTTATTTCCTCCACAGACAGAAACTCAATCCCCAAACCAGGTTCATTATCGCCAGCAACAGTAATTCATCCCCAGCCGAGGTTATTTCTCCAAATCAACATATCTTCTAGCAGAACATCTCTCTTCCCCAAAGTCATTTTCTCGGCAGTTTATTCTCCAGCAAAGTTATTCTCCCGCTAATTTACTCTCAAGTCATCTTCGGTCGTTATCCTCAGCGAGCGAAGCTCTTTATATTCTCCAGCAACAGTCCGGGATTTATTTTCCCCAACTAAAAAATATCATAAAAACATTGCATATCCATACAGCATGTGTTGTACCCCAAAATTTGCCCTCTCATTTATCAAGACTTTTCTCACAAGACTTCTTGGACTCAAAACAAGATTAGGGTTTGGTCAGCTCAAGACACATCACCTTGCACTGATAACCCAAAATTAGGGTTTGAGTTTGCACAAGGATTTTTGGACCATCAGTGCTTCATGTGACTTTCATACACCATTTTGTACCCTTAAGATTGCTCATGATAAGTTTCAAGCCTTGAACCACATTTTTGATCAGTCAATTAGACAGTTGACCTAAAAATCAGCTGTATTGGGGAAAAAGTCAACCATGGCCAATTTATAGTCAAACTTCATGATTTTTGATCCACATCAACATTTTAGACTCATATGCATCATTTGATCAAGTTTGGATCACAACTCCTCAAGAAATTTGATCAAATCATCAAAAGGGCAAAATGGTCAAAATTAGGGTTTTTGACTGAGAAAGGGCAATTTCTGATTTTTTTTAACCTAGCCAATGACCAATTGAGTTCAAGCATGATTTCAAGGGTTCAATGGCATCATCTTGACCTAATTACATGGTTCAAAATATCTCAAGTTCATTGGATTGACAAATGAAGTTTGCAGTCAACTGATCAAAAGTCAACTGTATATTGAAAAGTCAAACTTTGACTTTTTGGTCAAAATCAAGTACCAAGGGTCATAATTCATAAAGATATGTCAAAATATGAAACTTGTTCACCAAGAAAACCAAATTTGAAAATTAGGGTTTTAATTTGAAAATTTTCTTATTTTTTCCCAACTTTTCACCACTTTTTCACCATGATGCATTTTGATTCAAGAAATGTTCTCAACATGAAAGTTGTAGTCCTCCATGAAATATACAACTTTGCTACACAAACTTTTCCCTAAATATGCTTGGATATCAAGTTATAAATTTGTGAATACATGCTCATGAACTAAATAACTTAGTGAAATTTTGCCCTAATTTAGGCAGGTTTTGGACCCAACTTCATGGCAACTTTTCACCTAGTTCCAAGAGGTATCTCAAATTGCATTTCAAAGATGGATTATATATCACATTGCAAGCTTTCAAAAATGTCCAATGACTCTCCAAGATAATTTTTTAGTAGGGAGAATCTAATAGAGGAAGTTGGCATTTTCTCACTTTTTGTTCAAGCCATTTTCATATAGAATCAAGTTGCAAACCAAACCTATGCTGGTTATTTCTTGCTTTACAGGTCATAAGCTTGCTATACACTCATTAATTAAATGCATACTCAGAAGCCAAAGCCTTTATCCTTGCTTTTGAAACTTTACACAAATTGTAATTCCATTTTGGGCAAAAAGGTTACATTGCCATTTTCATAAAGATGCACTTTTGCAACTTTGTCAACTTGGAGCATTGGACCTGTCCCATTGATACAAGCAAACTATACAGCTCTCAAGCAATTTGTACCAACTCATATCATCCCTAAAGCAAGCTGATACAAGCATGTGGGATTGGTCTTGTCAACTTTACTTCAAGTACAAGAAAAGTTGCAAAAGGGCTAAGGCTTGCACAGCTAGTAGGAAGCTGACTTTGTATCACTTCTATACTAATATGCAAGCATTGTACAAGGCATTACACGCTTGGCTTGGACTTAGAACTCTCTAAAACTGAAAAACACTAAAAATATGCCTAAGCACACAGTTTCTGCAAAAGCTCAGCCAACTCTCATTTGGCTCGTGCGTTTTGTGTTTAACTGATTCAAACATCTCATACACTTGATACCTAGACAATCCAAGCCATCACCCTGGTTCTGTAACCTCTGTTTCACCATCTGCCATTTTCAACTTGGAAGCTTGCAATTGGACTTGGTCAGGGAGTTCCAGCCATCCTCAGAGCAAGATAAAGATTGGAATAGGTTCAGGGAAGTTCAAGGAAGCTCAAACAATCACCAAGCCTCCATTAAAGTCCCTACATTGCCATACACGATTCCAGCTGAAGGAGGTCTTTTCTTAAACTCTATCTCTTTATACAGGCAACTTCAAGCCACGATTTGTGAAGAAAAAATGTAGTTCTCATCATAACGAAGTTGTACATATCATTACTTTGCATTTATATTACTTGTGCTAAGAGAATTTGAAGCTTGAAATCTCTAAAATAATTAGGTCACGATTTAGGGATTCCAAAATTCTCTTTGATCTTTGATAGTTAGGTTATATAATTTATATGGTTGGAATCGTAAGCTCAAATGCCACATTTTTCATGTTATGAGTTTTCATTTTTATGCAAGCATGAGGAAGATACAGGTTGCACTGAAAATGGCGTGAAGATGATGAACGAAGGACAGGGATGAAGTTATGGGCTTTTTGTTGCTTGGGATTTTTTGTTTTTGCTAAACACCACCCCTGACTTGCTATTACACCCCTCTGGCTAACTATTTTATATTTTTATTTTTTTCTTCATATTTTTATATTTAATACTTTTGTTTATTTTTCTGAATAATAAAAAATCCTAAAAAATGATTTATTTATTTTCACACTTTTATTTTATTTTTTTATTATTTCTCACATAAAAAAATTATTTATTTTGATAGAATAGAATTTATTTTCTTAAATAACTTATGAATATAATTAAAAATACTTAATATTTTTATTATACATTTTATACTTACAAATACCAATTTTTACACATATTTAATTTTTAATATTCATATACAATTTTATTTTTTATTTTTTATACAAAAAATGTACAAAATAATAATATAGAACATTATTTTTCTTTTGAATAAAAACTAGGGTTTAATCCCCTTCCAAAAATAAATATTATTTTTTCCTTTTTTTTGGTTTAAATTAAATATTTTTCTTACACAAAAACAAGATATAAAACATTTTTTTTCTAACATAAACATTGCATTGCATTTTAAATACTTGTATTATATTTATTTAATTCGCGCATATTCGATTTGGT
Organism: Vicia faba; assembly: GCA_948472305.1. Classification (NCBI taxonomy): domain Eukaryota; kingdom Viridiplantae; phylum Streptophyta; class Magnoliopsida; order Fabales; family Fabaceae; genus Vicia; species Vicia faba. Next base: position 712,732,878 of record OX451738.1, read on the forward strand.
TGCAATAATATATTTAGCTTTATATTTGTGCAAATCCCCATTCAAACTTGTATTCCCCCCTCCCATAAAAATTGTTGTAATAGCTTAGTATATTTACATTACAGAATTTATCGCTTTATACCATGATTAGTAATTAGGGTTTGCATGACAAGAACAAAAACAAAGCAAAATAGAAAACCCTAAATACAAGACAAAAATCAAAAGCATGAAAATGATACACTTTGCACACAAGCACCCTTAGGGTTTCTCCCACTTGGTTGCCTAAAACAAAATGGCCATGTTACGCATGCGAAGTATCTTGGCAAAACAAAACAAGTATAAGATCATAGTCCCTCGATGACTCTATTTAAAGTTGCCTAAACAAAATGATCTTGGTCCCTCAAAAATGCTAAGATACTTGGCAACATTGCTATCATGGTTATACGATGACCCACGCCCGTCCCGTTAACATCCAAAGATAGGGTTGCTTACCAAATCAATGGTAAGTCAACAATGTCAAAGGAATAAAAATGCACAATAAAGACATTTGAGTAGGTAGATAGCTTTTAAGTTACTTGCTCCATTTCAAACAAAAATCCTTGTTATTTTCAAAAACAAACACACACACACATTTCAAAACATCTTACAAAATATTGAAAACATTTTTAAAAGACAAACATCTTTGTATACATTCTTACGAACGAGAATTATTACAAAGATTTCCTAAACAAATGGCCTCTTTTACAAAATACTTTCAAAACCACGTCAAGCACCATTTCAAACAAACCAAAGCAAGTGATCTAAGCGAGTAACTAAGAGCCCATGGAAAACCATGGATGAAAAGGGTGCTAGCACCTTCCCTTTTCATAATCTACCCCCGAACTCAAGAAAACATCTCAAAGGTCTTTCCTGTGCTTTTTTACCTTTCCTTTTGGATAAAAGAAAAGTCGGTGGTGACTCTTGCTAACCGCGACATTTGCGATAAAACGCAAAACCTCAAGTCAGTTCTCCCACCGTATCACAGCATGGCATGCGCATACTCATCATACATCACAATCTCATTTATTTTTAGAACATCATTGCTCAATACATTTCATACATCATGACATTACATACGACTAACTCTTTACCTTTCAGGGAAAGATAGAATCAAATTCTCACAAGTTTTCTCTGGTTCAATCAAATCGGTGCTAAGATTTCTATTCCAGTTCAAGCTATGAAGCCCAGATTTGACCGGATAATATCTTGATTCCTCCATCATATTGTGAAGCCCGGAGAACGACCGGATAACAGTATCAAAATACCGCGAAGCCTGGAATCAACCAGATAGTGGTTTATCTTAAATTTAAGCTATGAAGCCCGGATTCGACCAGATATTAGTTTAATCCCCAGCAAGTTATTGTGAAACCTGGAGAACGACCAAATAGCAATACAAGTTACTGTGAAGCCTGGATTACGACCAGATAGTAGTACAAAGACACCATGAAGCCTGGAATCGACCAGACAGTGGTATATTATAAACACAAGCCGTGAAGCCTGGAAATCGACCGAATAACAACTTAACAAGGTACTGTGAAGCCTGGATTACGACCAGATAGTAGCCAAGAATACTACGAAACTTGGAGTCGACCAGATATTGGTATATCTTTAATGCAAGTTATGAAGCCCGGATTCGATCGGATAATATCTTGATTTCTCCGAACGCCATGAAGCCTGGATTCGACCAGATAATGGTATAAGACATCGTGAAGCCTGGAATACGACCAGATATCAGTAAAAGACACTGAAGCCTGGGATTACGACCAGATAACAGTGGGAGACACTGTGAAGCTTGGATTTCGACCAAATAGTAGTATACCCGGCCAATTACTATGAAGCCCAGAAATCGGCCGGATATTAGTAGGCCTAAAAATCAAATGGAAGCCCGGATACGACTGAATAACCACTTGATTTCTTCTGAAGCCTGGAATACGACCAGATAAGAAGTATGGTATTGTGAAGCCTAGAATCGACCAGATAGCAGTACTGGACACCATGAAGCCTGGATTCGACCAGATAATGGTATGAAACATCATGAAGCCTGGATTACGACCAAATAGCGGTAAAGGACACTGAAGCCTGGGATTACGACCAGATAACAGTACAAGACACTACGAAGCTTGGATTTCGACCAAATAAGCAGTTTACCTGGATAATTACTAAGAAGCCCGGAGTCGACCGGATATTAGTGTGCCCTAAATTCAAGTTGAAGCCCAGATGCGACCGGATAACAACTTAATTCCTTCTGAAGCCTGGAGTACGACAAGATAAGAATTGAGAAATTGAAAATCATGGATTACAACCGGATAGCAAGTTTAATCTCATCTCCCCAGTAAGTCACTGTAAATCCTGGAGCACGACCAGATAGCAGTCGGTCTTATCACTATGAAGCCTGGATCACGACCAGATAGTAGTTCATTTTCAACTCTTCGACCAAGAGACGATTCCCCAGTAGAATAACGGACGACCGAATATCCTAAAAATTCAACTTTCCTCAAGACAAAGAACAACATTCCCCAGCGAAATCTTCCTCAACAACAGGTATACGAGCTCTCGCAAAGGAATATCTTGTGCGATCGACACTCCTTCGGAAGGCATCTTTAAGACCATCTTTCGTCATCAATCTCCAAATGGAATCTATAAGCTCATTCCCGATATCGCAAGTCCAATACCACTTCATGCGAGTGCAAATTTCTGAGCACTCTAGTGTTCAATCGTCTTCAACCTTCAGATCACGAAAGGCAAGCAAGCCAATCTACATCCTCAGGTTTAAGAAGATTGAACATGGGCAGCTGTTGTACCCCAAAATTTTCCCTCCCATATTTCTCAAAACATTTCAAGTGAGATCCTTAAATTGCTCAAGGAAGTCCAAGGGTTGACCAAACAAACTCTCTCACAAGGCAGTCTACCTCAAATTAGGGTTTCATGTTGCATTAAGATAATTGAGTCAAAGGGATCCCAAATGCTCACCATTGTCCTAATATGTTCTCAAGATCATCCATGTCAAGTTTAAAGCCCTACAGAGAAAGTTTGCTCAGTCAATTGCTCAAAGGCCTAAAAATCGACTATGCTAGGGCAAAAGTCAACTGTGTCCTACATACAGTCAAACTTCAAGATTTTTGGTCAACATCCTCATTTTGAAGTATTATTCATCATTTGATCAAGGGTTTATCATGATTACTCAAGGATTGCTCACAATTCATCAAAACCCAAAAGTTGCTAAATTAGGGTTTTGTAGGAAAAGTCAACCCAACTTTGACCAAGCATAACTTTCTCATACTTTATTAGAAATGACCCATCCAAATCTAATTTTTAAGAGGATTTAATTCCCTACAATTTAGCTTCAGCTCCCAAGTTCAAAATATGCACTCACAAGAAGTTATGAATTTGGACATTATAGGTCACTTTGAAAAGTCAACAAAAACACCTTTTTTGTGAAAGCTTAATACATGAACATGGAAGACTCAATTGAGATGAAACAAAAAGGGTTGCATAGATGACATCTTTAGCTTTCTAAAAAGTCCAAGAACACATCTCTAGGGTCAAAATTGAGGAAGTTATACATTGGCAAAGTTGACCCTTTTTGCAAAATTGCCAAAAGTCAAATATGCCTCAAACTGCAATTTTTGTCAAATGGGCCCAACTTTTTGTGCTTGTATTGAATTTGTAACATGATCTACGACCCATGATCCTTCCCACTTACCTTTATTTTATTTTTGTCATTTATTTTGATTTTTATTTCAATTAAATCAAATTAAATCAAAATAAAATCATGAAAATATCAAAATCATTTAAACCTTGAGATTTTGTGCATATTTCAGGTCCATGAATAGCTGGCAATGAGATCAAATCGTGCAAGGCTTGTTTGTACACAAAAAGATGGGATTTTGGCTTGATTTGGAAATATTTACAAGAGAATCAAATCTTGATCAATGATCATTATTGGAGAAGATTTGATGCAAACTTGTAAACCTAATTCACTCAAGGGTACATATAGAAAATCCAGACCAAAAGTAGGAGAGTTGGAGGCGTGAGAGAGCATAATTAGATTCAAAAAAATCATTAAAAAGTGTGAAATCATTCTTGCAGTTAGAGGGAAATCCAGGCCATTCCAAGACCACCATTCACATCCTGGATCTTCTCTGAAGCAAATACGATCATTTGCAAGCATCCATAAGGCTAGAAACTCGAACCACAGACCCACAGTTTGCCCTTCAAACTCAAAATCCATTCTTGCAAATTACGCAGCATTAGCATGTTTCAATGACATATATGTGTTTGTTAATGTATTTGCAATGTTTTGGTTATACTCAATTGAATTTTTGACGCACATATTGAGATCTACCATTTCTAGGGTTTTCTTGTTCGTTTTAGGGTTTTCTCATGCAGGTAAAATTGGCCCAAAAGAGGGGTACCATGGTGTTCACAAGGCCAAGACGAATTGATTTGTACCATTATTTTTCATTTATTGTGCTTGTATGAGATTCTGGAAATATGCAGGGGCTGTACCTACAGAGAACGTCTGTAGGTAAAAGTCATTTTACCTAAGACGACGGATGCTGGAGAAGATGATGGCGTGGCATGGCCTGACTGGCCCATTTAAAATTTCGCGCGTTTTTAATATATCACTTTGCTTGTTTCCAATATAATATTTGTTTATTATTCCATATACAACTAAATGCGCTGGATCAATTGGTCAGGAGGTGTGTGGGAAAGCCAAAGGGCCTGGGTTCGATCCCCAGGTCCCCATATTTGTTTAATGCAATTTTCTTTTACATCATCAGGTACGCGCGCATGCTTGGAGTCCACCATATGCCATCAGCCTTCAACCATTGGATCTGAAGCAAACCAAATCCAATACCTAGCACATAAAGGCCTACCATATGCCTAGTCAAACATGCAACGTAGAATCAGAAAGGTCAACGTGGACCAAGGCATATTGGGCTTATTAACACCCCCCTTTCTACTTTGATACCAGGCCCATTTCTCTCTTTTCTTATATTTTCTTTTATTCATTTATTTTTGTTTAAATTATTTTCTAAATCACAAATTAATTTTTTTTTATACAAAACTCATAAAAATCAATTTCATCAAATTTAGGTTTTTTTATATATTTTGCCAAAATTAATTTAATTAGTTTAATTCTAGGGCAATTCTAACCATTTGTAAATAAATTAAAATCAATTAGAAAATTAGGGTTTTGTTTAATTTTATTTTTATTTTTATTTTTATTTTCTCAAAATAACCAAAATACAAAAATAGGTCAAAATTAATTGTTTTTCTTAATTTAAATTAATTAGTAATTAGGTTTGTATTTACTCATTAAAACCTTATTTTTTTCTCAAAATAATCAAAAACAACAAAAAATAAATTTTCTTTTAATTAGGTCTAGACTTGGTCAAAACCCTAATTTTTTCTCGTTCTCGATTCATCGTGCGTTTATTATTTTTTGCTACTATTAATGTAACTGCTCATGGGATGTAATAGTTTAATTAGGACTTTTAGCTTATTTATCGTATTGTGGGTTTTTGGCTATGTAATTAATCCCCCTCCCCGAAGCCTTGTAATAGCGTAGTTTTATTTCTCGCATTTTAATTTTCGCAAATATTAACTGTTAGATGTATGATAATAGGATTGCATGACAAGAATGTATGTTAATTTTAAAATGGTTAGCAAACCCTAAATGTGCAAAGATAATAACTTGAAATCAAATCACTCGCACATGCGCACTCCTAGGGTATACTCTCACTTCGGTTGCCTTCGGTAAATGGTCATTAAGTATAGGGTGTTTTAGTGGTCGCTCTCTTGTCTAAATAAAGATCAAATGTCCCGTTCAGAAACGTTGCCTCGGAAAGGTTGCCTCAGAAATGTTGCCTCGAATATGATCTTAAGACATTAGGGTTATTACTAAGACGTCCTGACATTGCTTTAGTGATCGTACGTCCCTTTCAAATTGACCCTTATAATTCCAACGACGGTGCTACCTACTCACTAATAGTGGGATAATGCTGTCTAAAGGAAACAAGAATTGAAACATTCTTTTTTCGAGTAGGTAGATGCTAGTAGGTACTTGCTCAAAATAAATCTTTTCCACACTTACACTCCTCTCAAACAAAGTTTTCAAAAACACTTCGTAACACTCTTGAGGACTGATACAAGGGTTAAAACGAAGTAAAACAAACATTTTCAAAACACACAAACACGGAAGCAATTTTAAAAATGATGAGCAAGTATCTAAGAGCCCGTAGAAAACCACGGATAGAAAGGGTGTTAATACCTTCCCTTTCTATAATCTACCCCCCGTACTCAAAATCTCAAAAAAGGAATTTTTCTGTGCTTGTTTTCCTTTCCAGTTGGATAAAATAAAAGTCGATGGCGACTCCTGCTTACCGCGACATTTTGCAAACACAAGCGCAAAACGCAAACCAGCATTTTTCCTAAAACAATCAGTTTTGCCACCGTATCACAAGATATAACACTAAACTCACTTGGCATGGATACACTAGTAAATAACTCAATAGAGATTTTTTCTTTGGATTCAGCCTACTATGAATCATCACTCTTATCCTCCTTCACTTCCAAAAAATGAAGCTTTATAGCATCGTCCTTATGTAAGGATTTGTTTCTCTTGAAACTTAACTTGTAACGACTGATTCTTAAACATAGAGATAGGTTACCTTGTTTGTAACGAAGATTCAGTCAATGCGAGTGTTTTTTAGGCAAGTGTAGTTACTCTTATCATCAGTGTACCACTCACCACAAGAGAGAGACATTTTTTTTCTCTTCCCAAGCTTTTACTATTGGGAAATAAAACTTTAATTGTCATAGTCTAAGCTAACGATAACCATAATTGATTGGACAATGAAGTTTACACGCCTCATTTGTTGTTATTGATCTAATAGCAGAACAATTTTCCAAAACACCCTTCAAGGTTTCAATCTGATTTGAATTTAAGGACTTACTAAGTATGTCTCACAATGTTTTCCCATTGATCCGAAGCTAAGGATGATACATTTTCTTGCAGCAAGATCACTGACAAAACTAAGATCAGTATCAATGAGCTTTGTCAAGTCAAACTTGCAAACTTTATTACATAAACTGTAACCAACTTGCCATAGTACAATGTCATGACATCCTTTTTGACATTGCATACAAAGCACTAAAGAGCAAAAAATTTCCCTCAGAATTATACTTATCCTTAGTGGAGACTAGGATACAATAAAAACTTGAATGATTCAAGAGACAAGATTTCTTCTCAAGGATAGTCATCCTTTATTAACACCAACTTCATCATATTTGTTCTTGAAAGTCCATAATGTGTCAATAGCTTTATTCTAAACTACAACTATTAAGGTCTCCTTAAATTCTGAATGCAAGATAACATCAAATTTAAAAATAAGAATGAAGATCCATTCATTGACAAAACTCTAAATTATCCAATCCTCTGGATAAAACTCCTAAACTCTAGCTAACTTGAGAGATTCTGATTCAATGTTTCCATCTATTTAAATCCTTCTATTTTTGAGTATCAGTTTCGTGAGATGATGTCTCAACATTAGGTTCAACATTATGCCCTTTCTTAATGATAGAATAATCTTTAATAGGTTTTACTAACACTAGAGGAAAACAGAGATAATCATTAAATAAAGTTGAGACCCATGAAGATCTTTGATGACTTCAAAGATACCTGATCCAACTTTACTAAAGCCCACTCAGTGCATTTTCATTTAACGCTTTCTGAACCCCAACTTTCCTTAGCAGAGGTTGATATAGACTTTTGATTACTTTAAATAGATTTTATCTTTATTTTTTTAAGTTCACCAAAATTATCACAAACAACAACATACCTGAGTTCATCAACACTTTCACCTTGCAAAATATTTTATGAGATTCACAAGAGGAAGTTCTAGAATTATTGCAGCAGACTGATGTTGCAGCTTTTGGTGAGACATCTTCACTTCAACTTCCTTGGACATTCAAGATAAGATAATAGATTTTAATAGTAAATGTCCTCATCTAAAATTCATTCCTCCCAGATTTGACTTTCTTAATTCTTTCATTGATTTCATTCTCAACTTCAGCCTTAAATGATTTGAACACATCCAATGATTAAGACTTTTCATGTATGATAAATATGTATGATGATCTTGCCGGTGATCATAACCTATAAGGGCCGATATCTTTGTCTGTAAAGCTGGTAATGAGGAGGAGGGGGTGTACCTACAAGGCGCTCCAATGCTCAATTAAGAAAGAGTGCAAAGATATACAAGATAGAAAAGTCTAGGGCTTTATGAGTGAGTGATGAATATTGAATACCTTACCCTCACAAGTGTAAGGGTTTATATAGTTCCCCCAGCGCTTGGCCCTTGGCTCCTATTTTTGAGCCTAGATATTAGTTTCCACAAAAATAGGTAAGTGCCAGGAACTAACCATTGTAACAGACAGAGATGCTCGGAACTAGCTGTTACAATGAGCATAGAAGTGTTTCATGGGCAAGCATGATTTATGGTCATTTCTGGGTGGCTATCCTCGTGTGGATTGGTAGGATGATAACTAGTCTGTTTGAGCAGATAAAGGTGACATTGTAGACCCTGGGGGTCAACCGAGCAGGGCTCCTCGAGCGAGGGGCATAAGGGAAAAGGTATCTTTTATCCGTTTTTACTGATTAGGCCAAGGTCAATGGGTTGTCCTAGACGCATAAGTGGATTGAGCCCTGATTAGCTATTGAGCCAGTCCAGAACAAGAGCCCCCAAGTCGTTTCTCCTAGGCGTGGAAGTGATGACTTAGAGTTAGCCTATGTGTCAAGGAGGCAATAATTTCGTCGACGCTTGTTGTAAGAGACAAGGACATTCCATGATTTCTCGAGGATAGATACATGCAAGGAATATAAACATTTCCTCACGTGTTTGGTTCGTAGGGAGCCAAACATTTGATTTGACTTTGAATGGTTTACAAGCCACGCCTGCATTGAGCCACGCATTATAGCAGAGGCGTAATGATGGCGGTCTAGGGATTAGGGTTAATGATGACCCATGCGCTGTCCTAGGACACACATTCATGTGCACGTTGTTGTACCCCAAAATTTTCCCTCTCATTTCTCAAGTAATCTCTCACAAGATCTCCTTTTGATTCAAGACTGCACAAGGATTGATCAGCTCAAGACACCTCCTCAAGCACTGATAACTGAAAATTAGGGGTTGAGATTGCACAAGGACAGATGGAATTTTAATTCCCCATATGACTTTCATGGATCATTTTGAACCCTCAAGATTGCTCATGTCTAGTTTCAAGTCTTGGATCACATTTTTGCTTAGTCAATTGATCAGTTGACCTAAAATTAGTTGTATTGGGGAAAAAGTCAACTGTGGTCAATTTACAGTCAAACTTCATAATTTTGTATCCATATCAACATCATGAACTTATATATGTCATTTGATCAAGTTTGGATCATAATTCCTCAAGAAATTTGGTCAGATCATCAAAAGGGCAAAATGGTCAAAATTAGGGTTTTGACTAAGAAGATGCAATTTCTTATTTTGGACCTAACAAATGACTTATTGGTTTAGGACATGATATCAAGGATTAAAATACTTCATTTTTACCTAATGGCATGGCTCAAAACATTTCTCAAGATCAATTGATTGACATATGAATTTTTAGTGAACTGATGAAAAGTCAATTGTGCAACTAAAAAGTCAAACTTTGACTTTTTGATCAAAATCAAGTTTCAAAGATTAAAATTCATCAAGACATGTCAAAAATGTGAAACTTTTTCATCAAGAAGTCAAAAAGTCAAGATTTCATTTTGAAAAGTCAAAATTTCTAAACTTAGAACTTTTTTTCTAAGTGTTGGAAATTCACATTTTTCTCATAACTTTGAGCCAAATTTTCACCATGATGCAAGATGATTCAAAGGAAACTTCCAACATGAAAGTTGTATATCGCAATGAGATATAAAACATTGTAGAACATAACTTTTTCTAGAAATGCATGGATTTCAAGTTATAATTTTAAGAAGACATGTTCATGAAACTTGAAAACTTAGTGAAATTTTGCCCTAGTTTAGGCAGGATTTTGACCTAACTTCATGGCAATTTTTCACATAGTTCCAAGATGAATCTTCAAAAATGTCCAATATATAGGTTGTATAGGATGTTACAAGCTTTCCTAAATGTCCAAGAACTCATTAAGATCATATTTGAGCAAGGAGAAACGAAGGCAAGAAGTTAGGGTTTCATTCTTGAATTACAAGTCATTTCTTAATGAACCCATGAACCAAATCCATGCTAGGATGCATAATCTTTGCTTTGCAGGCCTCAAACTTGTTTTACACTCCATAATTAATATTCCACACATCTTTTAGAAGCTTTAATCCAAGCATTCAATGCATTGCCCATGCTTAATATCATTTTAGGAAGAAAGGCAACATTGCCCTTTTAGAAAAGTGGCTTTATGCACAAAGTCTACTCTTCTTGAGCCTCTAACTTGTTGTTCTAAACACACACAACATTTATGCTCAGAAGAAACATGTTTAAAGCTTCTAAGCCACCCTATGATCCATGTACTTGTGCAATGGAACCACATTTCTCAAGCTTTCTTCAAAATCAAGCAAAAAGTCACAAACATGTGATTTTGAATTATGATCAAATACAAGTCTCCAAACTTGTTGCTTATAAATATAGGCCCTATTTTCAAGCTAAGGCACGAGCTCAAGAACCCTGAAACTCTCCCAAACTCTCTCAAACCAGAAATTATCCAAAAAACTCCATTGTTGCACATTCTGACCAAAAACTCCAAACTCATAATCTACTCGTGCGTTTCTTGGCCTTTTGGTTCTTAAAGCTTCTACACATCAAATATAACATATCCTTGTACCTGTTTCATAACTGTAATTCCATTTTCATCATCCTCCATAACCAAAAACAGAGCACTGCAAGTTGACTTCTCCAAGCCATTCCAGCCATCCATTGCTCAAGCTAATCATTGCATTAGCTTCCTGGGAACTTGAGGAAGCTAATATGATCATTGCAACACCTTGAATCAAGCTCATTTGCATTTCATGATTTCCAGTTTTGAGGTATCATTTCTGAACTTCTAACTTTTCATTTAGGCATTATTAGGCTTACATTTGTGAAGATAAAATGTAGACATCATTGCCCTGAAACTGTACATATCCATAGATTTCATTTGTATTGATTGAGCTTAGAGAATTTTAGGTTTGAATCTCTGAAAATAATTAGGTTAGTATTTGGTACTTTTAGAAATTATCATTCATCTTTGATTTATAGCTCATGATATTTATATGGTTGGACTCGTATGGAAAAATGGAGCAACTTTCATATTTGCATCTTTCATTTTTATTGAGAAGTGAGCAAGTTACAGGAACCATGGCTGGAGGTTGAAGATGAATTCATTTTCAGGACTTGACTTATGTTATGTATTTGTTGTTTTGTTTAAGTTAACGGATGTACAGCCACCCCAGTGGCAAAGGTAGTGCACGTTTATCTCAAGGTCACGGGTTCAAGACCCAGCGCTGCCTTTTTTTTTTTAATTTTTCAACATTTTTCTTTCCTTTTTGTTTCAAACAGGTACGTTGGGCCTCCAATACTGGGCCTTACCATTTTTTCTATCTCATACCCCCTGCCTTCACTACACCACACAAGTCCAATACTTTTTTATTATTTTTCTGATCACAAAAATATCATTGGGCCCAAACTCAATTGTTTTTTTCTAATAAACTCCCAAATCCAATTTTAGTACCCCCTGACCTTTTTTTTATTTTTTTATTTTTTTATTTTTCTTTATTATTATTATTTTTTTATTAATAAAAAATCCCAAAATATATTTTTCTTCATTATTTTCACACTTATTTATTTTATTTTTCTTTATAAAGACAAAAGACAAAAAAACATTTTCTTAACAAATTAATTTCTTTTTTCTTAAATAATTAATGATTAGATTTAGGTTTAATTATTTTTATTTTTTCATTTAAAATTAATTTAGAATTTAGGTCTTTTAATTAATTAATTTTCATATTATTTTCATTAACTTAAAATCTTTTCATAAAAAAACCTAAAAAATATTTCATACATAATTTCTTTCTTAATTAGTTTAAGTTTAATTTTGTTTAACTTTAATTAATCATTTATCTTAATTAGGTCAAGACTAAACCCTTTCATAAAAAACCAAACAAAAATCATTTCTTTTCCATTTATCTTCTTGTATATTTATTCAATTCTTGTATATTATTCAATATGGTTGTAATAGATAATTAGGTTTAATTTTCTTTCAATCCCCATTTGTAAATTTGTACACCCTATCCCCTAATGATGTAATAGCGTAGTAATTTTACTTTTCCGCAATTTATCGCTTTATATAAATGTTAGTAATTAGGATTTGTATGGAAAGACTAAAATCAACAATTAGTAAACCCTAATTCAAGATAAACAATGCATCTAAATCAAACACACTTGCACACTTGCACCCCTAGGGTAAATTCCACTTTGTTGCCTTTCAAAAATGGCCATGTTATGCATGTGAGATATCTTAGCAAAAGAAATCAAAAGTACAAGATCATAGTCCCTCGATGACGCTATCAATGTTGCCTTTCAAAATGATCTTAGTCCCTCAAAGAGAAATGCTAAGATATCTCACAATATTGCTATCATGGCTATACGATGATACACGTCCGTCCCTTTACATCCAAAGATAAGGCTTCTTACCAATCAATGGTGAGATAGCAATATCAAAGGAAAGGAAGAAATAAACAAAGACTTTTGAGTAGGTATATTTTTCCTAGTTGCTTGCTCCCTTTCAAAAACAAACATCCTTGCTTATTTACACTTTCAAAACACTTTCCAAACATGAAAGATTTTCAAAAGCCCAACACTTTGTATACGTTGTTACGAACGAGAACCATTATAAAGTTTGCCTAAACGAAGGAGCCTTTTCAAAATACTTTCAAAAACTACACAAAGCACATTTTCAAACAAAAGCGAGTGATCTAGCAAGCAACTAAGAGCCCGTAGATAACTATGGATGAAAAGGGTGCTAATACCTTCCCTTTTCATAATCTACCCCCCGAACTCAAGAAATAATCTCAAAGGTCTTTCCTGTTCTTTTCAGCCTTTCCATTTGGATTAAATAAAATTCGGTGGCGACCCTTGCTAACCGCAACATTTATAATAAAACGCAAAACACCCAAGTCAGTTTTCCCACCGTATCACAGAACTGGCGACTCTGCTGGGGAAAATTTAAAAGTGGGGTTACCTTAGGGCTAGATCACCTTTACTTGATTTCATTGTTTGATTTGTTTTCTTTACATTTTGGTTCCTTGTTTAGGCTTGTTCTAATCCTCTACCCGGATTTTGGGATACCTTATAGGTAAGTAGCAATACATTGTGGAAACTGTGCGGGGTATACCGACATGGTTTAAGAAATAGCTACGTTAGTGTGACACATTTGTAGGTACCAGTAGCCCTTGAATAGTCAAGGAGAATACGGGGCCGCTTTGTGGTGTCATGAAGCACTAACTGGCTTTTAGAACCTTTACTTGACCAACTTGGCCACTGGGAAGTAGTGAGATAATCGACTTTGGTGCAGTCTGAAGTTGGTTGATACTCGATACTACACTCATTGAGATCAGACTTCTCGGGATACTCCGGTCACCATTAAAGAGGCTTGCGCTGAAACCATGTCCAACAAGAAAGATCAGTGATATTGAGATCCCTTAGAACCCGGTGTAATACCCAAAATTTATCCTACCCCTTTTACTTTTATCTGGCTTATGCGTTTCGCACTTTTCACATGTACATAACCTTCATTAGGCCAGTTAACTCCTCATGCATCATTCATCAACAAATTTTGCATAAGATCAATGTTCATGAACGGGATTAGGGTTTTGTCAATTGATTGAGGTGTATATGTTCAACAAAGCTTGATTCTTCTGGTTATTCTTCAAGGAAGTGAAATTGTGGAATTAGGGTTTTATGTTCATGGATATTGTGGACTTCTTTCTTATCAAGCTACAAGGACACCTTCATCATGGGCTTTTAAGCCATCAAAGTGCATCTCATGGGATCTCAGGGTTTTGTGATCATCATCATTCATACGCTTCTAATTGTTCCTATCTACAAGGTTTTCTCCATGACATTTGCTTCAAGATCATTGGTTGTCTATTGAGGTGCCTTTGCGGAATGAATTACAAAGGTTAAAATTATGGTATAAAGATGATGTTGTGGACGTGTAATATGATCAAGGCATTGCTATTGTTTGTTTCTTCAATTACAAAAGGTGGATCTGAGATGGAATTTAGGAATTTTGGAAAGGAGACGATATTGATTTGGTTTGGTTCTTGTGAATTCATTTTTGTGGAATCACTAAGGATATTATTCAAGTTCAAATGTTGATCTATTTCCCTTTGAGTTTTAACCCAAATTTATATAGTTCATAATTCAAATATAGACAAGTTGAAACAAAAGCCAAGCGTTATCATCCATCAAAATCAAATTACTTCATTCAAATTCCATCCATGTTGGCTATGATTCTAGCCTAATTTGGCTTTATCCAAATATGTCATTCATGTTTCATCAAAAGGCTTCGTCAAAAATCCATTCAAGATCATCCAAGTTCATTCATGTTTCAATTAATTCCATAAAAATAAAAGTTCATACATGCTATTAAAAAATTCCATTACAACTTCAAGTGAAAATTACAATACCATCCTAAATCCCATCCTACACCTATGTTCATTAAATCTTCAATAATAACCTGATTATGCCATGAATTACAACTCGCATCCTGCCCAAGAGTTATAAATACCATTACCATGCATAGAAAAGTATACAAATATGTTTAAGCCTATTATTGACGACCCACATTGCTAGGCCAAAGCACCATGATTTTCATGTTCTTCGAGCATTATCGCCATGGCCTTTTGTGATCACTTCACAATAGAAGCATGCTGCTATAAGAAGCAAGAACCTACAACACAAGAAAGCCCTGTATCTAAACCGGTTCAGCAATATACTTGTTCGAGAAAACATACACATAAACTCAACTAATAAATTAGAAGTTGATATAATAAATCAGGAAAATCAGGAAATGAGAAAAGCAGAAGGAGTTAACAAATTAGAAGCATATCAGTTGGAGCTTCACAGTTAACAGTTATCAAGCCTATAACTAACTTCATGTTTGCCTCAATCTCCTCCTTTCATTCCATAACATAAACTTCAGATCCAATGGCTAAGATTGCTCTAACTGTCTAACTGTTCATAGCAGCCTTGTAACTAATTCCCAGCAAAAGTCCCAACAGAACTCCTTCTAGCGAAAATCCTGCAAATTGTCGAAACTAACTTCCAAAACTGCCTAACAATTTTTTTTTACCAACCGTAACAAACTGTCCATAACCCAGCTAATAGAATTTTAAGCAAAACTGATTTCATAACAGAACCCTAACAAATTTTCTAATTGTATTTAACAAATACCAAATGAACTGAATATAAAAAATATATCATAATTAACAAAAAAACCAGCTCACGATTTTATCTCCTTAACCCCTAACCAACTCCTAATAGAAAAAAAAATCTACAACCAGTTTCAAGCTAACTCTAATAGGGATAACCAAAAAAATCACCTTGAATCGCTTCATTCTTCATTCTCTGAAGAATCACCAAATAAAATCTCTCTCATTCTATCTACTTCCTCTTCCAATCTTTATCTCTGTAACTAACGCATCACCAGCTCCAATAATCTTAAATCTGCAGAGCATCATCTGCGCATCACTTTTCAATCGTTCATCACAGTGACTTCAACACAACAACCTCGCAACAGAATCAGCAAAAATAATAAGAGTTGATCGGAGGAAAGAAGACGAAAAGCATAAGAATGAAAAAGGTCACCTTAACACTCTCTGAGGAGTCACCAGAAACCTTCATCTCTCTCACTGATTCAATATACAAATTCTCTACATAATCTCCATTATATCTACTCTCTGCTTTAATCTTGGCATCACAACAATCTTCATCAATTGTACCAGATCCACAACACCTCTCACCAATTCTGCAAAACCTTCACTCTTAACTCTTCACAATCTTCTCCATCATTAATTCTATGTACAAACCTTCACCACCGTGCTCCAACCTACATCAACTCTCTGCAACCCCTATACCACCGAACTTCAAGAATTGCCATTGATCTTCACCTCTTTATGCATCTTTAATCATCATCCTAACTGTGATACGGTGGGAGAATTGACTTGAGGGTTTTGCGTTTTATCGTAAATGTTGCGGTTAGCAAGAGTCACCGCCGACTTTTCTTTTATCCAAAAGGAAAGGTGAAAAAGCACAGGAAAGACCATTGATATTGTTTCTTGAGTTCGGGGGGTAGATTATGAAAAGGGAAGTTATTAGCACCCTTTTCATCCATGGTTTTCCATGGGCTCTTAGTTACTGGCTAGATCACTTTCTTTTGTTCGAAATTGTGCTTTGTGTGGTTTTTGAAAGTATTTTGTAAAGAGGCCATTGTTTAGGAAATCTTTGTAATGATTCTCGTTCGTAAGAATGTATACAAAGATGTTGATCTTTTGAAAATGTTTTAAATTTTTGTAAGATGTTTGAAGGTGTATGTGATTGTTTTGAAAATAGCAAGGATGTTTGTTTTGAAATGGAGCAAGTAATTAGGAGCAATCTACCTACTCAAATGTCTTTCTTGTTCATTTCCTTTTCCTTTGACATTATTGTCTTACCTTTGATTTGGTAAGCAACCCTATCTTTGGATGTAAACGGGACGGGCGTGGGTCATCGTATAACAATGATTAGAAATATTGCAAGGTATCTTAGCATTCTTTTTTGAGGGACTAAGATCATTTGTAAGGCCACTTTAGATAGCGTCATCGAGGGACTATGATCTTGTATTTGCTTGTTTTTGCTAAGATACCTTACATGCGTAATATGGCCATTTTGTAAGGCAACCAAGTGGATTTTACCCTAAGGGTGCTTGTGTGCAAGTGTGTTGTTTTCATGCTTGATTTTGTCTTGAATTAGGGTTTTCTACTTGATTAATTTTATTCTTTCCATACAAATCCTAATTACTAGCATATTATGTAAAAGCGATAAATTGCGAAATTTAAAGTTACTACACTATTACAACACTTGTGGGAGGGGGTATACAATTTATGAATGGGGATTGCAATAATATAAACCTAATTAATCTATTACAACCAAATTGAATATTGTACAACTAATTGAAGAAATAAATAAAGTACAAATGCAAATTGAAAGAAATGATTTTTGTGTTTGGATTTTTTGTATGAAGGAGGTTCTAACCTAAACCTAATTAGAGAAAAAGGTAATTAAATTAAATTAACTTAAGTTAATTAAGAAAAGAAATTAATTAAGAAAAGATTTTAATTAAGAAAAGATTTTTTAACAAAACACTAAACCTATTTTAGTTGATTAAAGAAAAATAAGTTTAAAGAAAAAGTATCTTTTATATTTTCGTCTTGAAAATAATATATGGTGTTAGAAAATTTTTTTTAGTCTTTTTGGTATTAAAAAATATATTTTAATTAGTATAAAATAAATAATATTTTAATTTTGATTAAATTTACAAGATAATTAGTGAAAATAAATAAAGTGTGGTCAAAATAAAAAATATTTTTGTGAAAAAATAAATAAACTAAGTTAAAATATAACTCTACTATTTTTTGTATTTTTATGATTTTTAATATCAAGAAAAATATATTTAAAAAAAATAAAAATGATAATAAAATGAAAAATAAAATAATAATGGGTCATGGGTGCAAATATGAAACAGGGAGGAAATGTTAGGAAAAAAAACATTAGGCCCATGAAGTGGAGGCCCAGCGCTGCAAGAGACAAAAAGTGTGGAAAAAATGTGAGAAAATGCAAAAGGCAGCGCGCTGAGGCTCGAACCCATGATCTCTACCAATAACGCGCGCTTCCTTACCACTGGGGTGGCTGTACATTCGTTAACATAAGTGAAATAATAAATACATAGCATAAGTCAAGTCCTGAATATGACTTCATCTTCAACCTCCAGCCATGGTTCCTATAACTTGTTCATTTCTTAATGAAAATGGAAAATGTAAACATGAAAGTTGTGGTGTTCCTTCCCACGAATTCAACCATATAACTTATGTAAGCTAAAAGTTAAAGATAAAATCTAATTTTGCTGGCACTAAATTGAAACCTAATTTTCTCAGAAATTTCAAATCCAAAATTCTCTATACACAGTCAGTATAAATGGGAACTATGAACATGGTCAGCTTTAGAGCAAAGATATCTACATTTTGTCTTCACAAATTAGGATCAAATGATGATTGTATGAAGAGATAAAAGTTTGATTTTTTACCTCTTGCAGCTAGAGTCGTGAATGGAGTTTGAGCAACTTTTAAGATGGCCTGAGGATCTGTTTAGCTTGCCTGGACTTCCTTGAGTGTATTCCAACTCTTACTTTACCTTGAAAGTCCCTGAATATCTATACTCAAGTCAACCTGCAAGCTTGATATTTGAAAATGGTGGATGGTGATGGAGGAGCTACAGTCTTGAAACAGGGGCCTGGATTTCTTTGGTATGATGTATAGAAGGTGTTTGAGTGATTAGTTTTCAAAATGCACGAGTGGAAATGAAGATCATGAGTTTTGGTTCAGAACTGTGTGTTAATGGTGTTCTTGGACAGTTTTTTGGTTTTTTTGAGTGTTTGGGGTAGTTTCAGGGCACTAGCATCTGTGTGTCAACTTGCAAATAGTGTGTATACTTATAAGCAAGAGTTTTTGAGGCTTGTAACAACTCAAAATTTGAAACTCACATCTTACGGCTTAGTTACTTGTTTTTGAAGCAAAGTGGACAAGCATGGTTTCAATGTAAGGTACAAGGCTTGTAGGGTGGCTCAAACCTTTAAACACATTTATTCTGATTGTGTAGAGTGTGTTTGTGCAGAAAGAACAAATGCAAGGCTTAATGCAAGCTGACTTTGCATAAAGCTTGCTTTTCTAAAATGGCAATGTTGCCTTTCTTCCCAAAATGGAATTATATTTGTACAATGCATTGAATGCTTGGATTAAAGCTTACAAAATCTGTGAAAACATTTAATTATGGAGTGAAAGTCAAGTTAGAAGCCTGCAAAGTTAGATTTGTATAACATGCTTGAAGATTGGATCCCATGTTCATCATGAAAATGGCTTGAAAAACAAGAATTGAACCCTAACTTCATCTCTTCGATTCTCCCTACTCAAGAATGATCTTAAGGAGTTCTTGGGAATTTTGAAAAGATTTAAATGTGCTCTAAAACCCATATTTGAATTGCTTTTGAAGATTCCCTTGGAACTATATGAAAAAGTTCCATGAAGTTAGGTAAAAATCCTGGCCAAATTAGGGCAAAATTTCACTAAGTGTTTAGTTTCATGACCCTATGTTCTTGAAATTATAACTTGAGATCCAAGCACTTTTGAAAGAAGTTGTGTGAGGCAAAGTTTTATATTTCATGTAGATATACAACTTTCATGTTGTAAGTTTCTCTTGAATCATATTGCATCATGGTGGAAATTTGGCTCAAAGTTATGAAAAAACATGAAATTTCCAACACTTAGAAAAATTTCTAAGTTTAGAAATTTTGACTTTTCAAAATGAAATCTTAACTTTTTTATTTCTTGATGAATAAGTATTTTGACATGTTTTGATGAATTATGATTTTTGTCATTGGATTTTGACCAAAAAGTCAAAGTTTGACTTTTCAGTGTACAGTTGACTGCAAAATTCATCTGTCAATCCAATGGATTTGTAATGTTTTGAATTATGTCATTAGGTAAAAATGATGAAATTGGACTCTTGAGATCATGCCTTAAACCAATTGATCATTTGCTAGATCAAAAATCAGAAATTGCCCTTTCCTAGTCAAAACCCTAATTTTAACCATTTTGCCCTTCTGGAGATTTGATCAAATTTCTTGAGGAATTGTGGTCCAAACTTGATCAAATGATACATATGGGTTTAAAATGTTGATGTGGATAAAAAATTATGAAATTTGACTGTAAATTGGCCATGGTTGACTTTTTCCCCAGTACAGTTGATTTTTAAGTCAACTGTTCAATTGACTGATCAAAAGTGTGATCCAAGACTTGAAACTTGACATGAGAGATATTGGAAGTCCATAATTATCCATGAAAGACATATGAAGCATTGATAGTTCAAAAATCCTTGTGCAAACTCAAACCCTAATTTTGGTCATCAATGCATAAGGAGGTGTCTTGAGCTGATCAAACCCTGGTGCAGTCTTGAGCTCAAGGAGATCCTTTAAGAAAATTCTTGATAAGTGAAAGGGAAAATTTTGGGGTACAACAGCTGCCCCTATTCAATCTTCTTAAGCCTGAAGAGTTAGATTGGCATGTTTTGCCAGTCGTGACTCGAAGGTGGAAGATGATTGGACACCAGAGTGCCCAGAAATTTTCACTTAACGATGTGCAGGTTGAGGGAATGGGCTTAAAGATGAAATTTGGAGAAGTGATAGAAATTTGTTGGAGATGGGCTTGTAGATGCCATCCAAAGTGATTGCTGAATTGTAACTTGTAAGCTGAATGAATGAGTATCAGAATGGCGTCTGTGTCTGGAGCGTATCTGAACTGTATCTGGGGGCTGATTTTGAATGAGTATCATAATGGCATTTGTGTCTGGAGCGTATCTGAACTGTATCTGAGAGTTGAATCTGGATGAGTATCAGAGTGGCATCCGTGTCTGGAGCGTATATGTACTATATCTAAAAACTGAATCTGAATGAGTATCAGAATGGCATCCGTGTCTGGAGCGTATATGAACTGTATCTGAAAACTCTGAACATTGTTAATGGTAGTTGTTAATCTTATCCTGAAAAGGGTAAAAGGTTAGCTAAAATGCAAAGTCACATTGTATGAAATGTATGATATAATGCATTTGTTTTATCAATGTTTATGATATATGGAAGCAATGTATGCGTATGTGAGCTAATTTGCCGTACTGTTGTTGGATTAGGGAGAATAAATCCCTGATTGTTGCTGAGGATATGTAAGTCTTCATGTCTTGAAGTCGAAGTGTTGATGAATTTCCGTTTAGAGAAATAAACTCTGTTGTAAGGGAAATGCCATGCGTTGCTTAAAAAATCTGTTGGGAAATTGGATGATTTCTACTGGGGATTGATAAATGGAAACTTTGTTCTGCTGGCGATTAAACTGCAAATTGTGGGGGATTTATGGAAATAGTATAGAGAGATCCCCCTACCTCTTAAAGCCATCAGTGATTGTCTTTTATTTTGTTTATTTGTAAACAGCAATTATGTTCAAATGCACATGTTCAACAATGAATCATTGGAAGTTTTTGTAAACAAAACACAAGAGTAAAGAAAAACAAATAGTTTTTACACTTTCAAGGAGATATCTTTGTATTTACTTTGAGTAAGTATTTTTGTACAAGGAGACAAACATTCTAGTAAGAGAATGATGTCGTAAAAAAATGAAAATTTTGATACAAAGAAAAGCTAGTTATGTGTAATAATCCCATGGGGTTTCCATTTTGCTATAGCCTTCGTATCTCTGAGCATCTTGTCTATTTGTTGCCTTGTCTGAAGATAATTGAAATGATCAGAACCTCTGAGTTTGTCAATGGAAGCCAAAGGTTGTCCGTAAAATGATCCAACGGGACATAGTCATACACTTTAATTCCCTAACTTTTGTCTGGACCGCCCTTTCGGGTTTTCAATCCACCGGAAAACCCTTTTTTGCCCAAGTCGCCCTTTCGGGTTTTCAACTTGCCGGGTGTACACATTTTTTTGTTTTATCCCTAATTTTCCCCCGAACCTTTTGGTTCATCGAAATGCCCTTGTTTTTCTTAGGTATGTCAACCTAGCGGGTATCTTATACGTAGTATCTTTTGACTATGTCCGTGTTCGTAGGATGCGGCAGGTCATCACCATCCATGGTGGTCAAGATCATTGCCCCACCAGAGAAAATGTTTTTGATTACAAATGGTCCTTCGTAGGTAGGAGTCCATTTTCCCCTGGGATCACCTTGTGGCAATGATGCGTTTGATCACTAGGTCCCCAACTTGATACACTTGGCGTCTGACTTTCTTGTTGAAGGCCTTGATCATCCATTTTTGATACATTTGACCATGGTAAACAGCAGTAAGTATTTTTTCATCAATTAAGTTTAGTTGATCAAGTCGAGTCAGGATCCAATCGTCTTCGTTCAACCCTGCATCCTTCATAATCCTCAAAGAGGGGATCTGTACCTCGATAGGCAAGACGGCCTCCATGCCATAAATCAGAGAATAGGGTGTTGCCCTGGTTGATGTGTGAGCTGTGGTACGATACCCGTGGAGAGCGAATGGTAGCATCTCATGCCAGTCTTTGTATATGACTGTCATTTTCTGTATGATCTTTTTAATGTTCTTATTTGCAGCTTCGATAACACCATTCATATTTGGCCGTTAAGGAGAAGAATTGTGATGCTGGATCTTGAATTGCTCGCACAAGGCAGTGATCATATTGTTGTTGAGATTCGTACCATTGTCAGTGATGATCCTTTCTGAGATACCGTACCGGCAAATGAGTTTTTGCTTGATGAAGCAGGCAACAACGTTCTTAGTAACAGAGCGAAGGAAGCTGCCTCCACCCACTTTGTAAAGTAATCAATGGCCACTAAGATGAAGCAGTGTCCATTGGAGGCTGTTGGCTTGATTTCCCCAATCATATCAATTCCCCACATAGCAAAGGGCCAAGGAGCCTTCAAGACATTTAGAGGAACCGGAGGTACGTGCACCTTGTCAGCATAAATCTGACACTTATGGCAGGTTCGAGAGTGTTGATAGCAATCTGCTTCCATGGTAGACCAGTAATAGCCTGCACGTAGGATTTTCTTTGCCATCGTATGCCCACTGGAGTGGGTGCCAAAAGTTCCTTCATGCAATTCAGCCATGATTCTTTCAGCTTCAACCTTACCTACGCACCGAAGTAACACAGATTCATGATTGCGTTTGTACAGGATTCCATTACTAAGGAGAAATTTAGCAGAGAATCTCCTTAAGAACTTCTTATCATTGGTTGAAGCTCCTTCTGTGTATTCTTGAGCCTCGAGATACTTCTTGACTTCGTGAAACCAAGGCTGGTCCACTACTTCTTTAGTATTAATCTCGTGACAGTGTGCTGGTTCCTCCATTCATTAAATGGTGATTTGGGGAGCCTCGTTATCCCAATTAAGTTTAAACATAGATGACATTGTGGCTAGAGCGTCTGCTAGCTGATTTTCTTCTCGCGGGAAATGCTAGAAGGTAATCTTCTCAAAATGTGGTAGCAATGTCAAAACATGTTCTTTATAAGGGATAAGGTTAGGGTGTTTGGTGTCCCACTCCCCCTTTGATCTGACTGATGACCAAAGCTGAGTCTCCGAATACATCCAAGGATTTGATTCCCAAGTCTATGGCAGCTCTGAGACCAAAGATGCATGCTTCGTGTTCTGCCATGTTGTTTGTACAATTGAAGCAGAGTCTTGCGGTAAAGGGAGTATGGCATCCTTCCAGAGATATGAGTAAAACACCGATACCATTGTCGAGTGCATTGGATTCTCCATCAAAGAACAGGGTACATCAGGATCTTTGTTCAGTTCCGTCATATGGCCTGGATTCTTCACAGTTGTTTAATGTCATGATGTCTTCATCCGAAAATTCTAATTTCATGGACTGGTAGTCTTCCACAGCTTAGTGAGCAAGGTGATCGGCTAATACACTGTCCTTTATTGCTTTCTGGGTAGTATACTGTATGTCATATTCCGTTAGGATCATCTGCGATCTCGCTATTCTCCCAGAAAGAGCAGGCTTCTCGAAGACGTATTTTATCAGATCCATTTTAGACATTAACAAGGTAGTATGGGTCAACATATACTGTCTTAGCCGGCGAGCAGCCCATGCCAGAGCGTAGCAAGTTTTCTAGAGCAGTGAATATCTTGTTTCACAGTTGGTAAACTTTTTGCTCAGGTAATAAATAGCATGCTCTTTTGGGCCAGACTCGTTATGCTGCCCTAATACACACCCCATTGAATTTTCTAAAACATTTAGATACATGATTAATGGTCTTCCCTCGACCGGTGGCATCAACACAAGAGGTTCTTGTAAGTATTCTTTGATTTTGTCAAAATCAACTTGGCATTCATCATTCCATTTGACTACTTGATCTTTCTTCAATAGTTTGAAGATTGGCTCACAAGTAGCTGTCAGGTGAGAAATGAATCTGGCAATATAGTTCAAACGTCCCAAGAATCATCTGACTTCCTTCTCAATACAAGGAGCAGGCATCTCTTGTATTGCTTTAACTTTGGCAGGATCGACCTCGATACCTTTGTTGCTGACGACAAAGCCTAGGAGTTTACCATACCGTACCCCAAATATGCATTTGTTAGGATTCAACCTCAGCTTGTACTTCTTCAGTCTCTCGAACAGTTTTGTAAGTGATCAAGATGCTCTTCTTCTGTTTGAGATCTGGCTATCATATCGTCCACGTAGACCTCTATTTTGTGATGTATCATGTCATGAAATAGAGCTACCATGGCACGCTGATAGGTTAACCCAACGTTCTTTAGTCCGAATGGCATTACCTTGTAGCAGAATGTGCCCCATTGTATGACGAAAGTTGTTTTCTCCATGTCCTCAGGCGCCATTTTGATTTGGTTGTAACCTGAGAATCCGTCCATGAAGGAAAACACTTTGTGTTGTGCCGTATTGTCAACTAGAATATCAATGTGGGGGGAGTGGAAAATCATCTTTAGGGCTTGCCCTATTCAAATCTCTGTAGTCCACACACATTCGCACTTTGCCGTCTTTTTTGGGTACGGGAACAATATTGGAAACCCATTGGGGATAAGAGGTGACAGCCAAGAATCCAGCATTGAATTGTTTCATGACTTCTGCTTTAATCTTTTCTGACATATCAGGTCTCATGCGGCGAACCTTTTGCTTTTCTGGCGGAAAATCTTCTCTTGTAGGCAGACGATGCACCACAATATCTGCATCAAGTCCTGGCATGTCTTCATATGACCAGGAAAAGACTTCGACATAACCGTGTAACAACTGAATCAGATGCTCCTTGATATTGGGTTCCATATTGGCACCCACCTTGACCTCTTTTTTGTCTTCTTTGGTACCTAGGTTGATTGTATCCACGGGTTCCTCGTGAGGCTGAATGGTTCTTTCTTCTTGTTGTAGAAGTCTGGTAAGTTCCCCTGGTACTTCATAATCTTCCTCACCTTCGTCTTCGGCTTGGTAGATTAGATTCTCAGAGTCACAAAAGGCCATAGCAGTATCGTTACCCATGGGATCCCGAATGGATGTATACCTGTATTGTGAGTGTGGGTGTGTGTAAGGGTATAGCTATCTTTGAAAGAAAATAAAATGTAAAAGAAAAACAATGAGCACAAAAGTTTGTATGCGAAAACGTCCATGATTCATTGATGTCATATGAAAATGAGATAATAACCCTTACAAACTGACCATTGTGCCTCGGGTAAGACACAAGGTTTTTAGAGTCTGAATTGTTTCAATATTACAGATCCAACAAAATGTAAAGACAAATTACTGTGGGATAAAGGTGATCGGGACAAAGTCTCTAGCCTCCCAATTGCTGAGCCCTCCATTGATAGTTGGGAAGATCCAATCCTCCAGGTTGCAACCATCTTCACCATCTTCTACCGTGTTGACTTCACGGTTGCTGATCCTCAAGGGTGGTCCTCCAGCATGAGCACGGCGTACATCCTTTTGAGCAATTAAAGTGAAACCTAGGCCAAACTTGTCAGACTTTTATGGGATATCTGAGAGTTGTCCCCAAATAGTGCACCCTCCTTCTTCTACCACTGCTTTGGCATCCTTCAGAGATGACATCCGGAGTGGAGGCCTTGTAATTTTGGGAACCTGAGACACAACCTTGGTCACTTCCACATCTTGGGGGACCTCTTCAAAGTGTTGAAATGGAGTTTCAATGAATTCACCATCTAATTCCACATATCTGAAGGAATTGAGATGGCTGATCATGTATTCTTCCTCTCCATGAACGGTGATAATCTTCCCTTGAACTGGATACTTCAACATTTGATGAAACGTAGAAGTAATAGCGCCAGCATTGTGGATCCATGGTCGGCCTAGCAATCAGGAGTATAAAGGGCGGATGTCCATTACATAAAAAGTTGAATTGAAAGTTTGGGTTCCAACCTTTATGGGGATATCCACTTCCCCGTGCACCATCCTTTTCGAGCCGTCAAAATCCCTTACTACTATGTTGCTTGGCTTTAATGTCAGTCCCTTGCATTCAAGTCTATCAAGAGCTTTTTTAGGCAATACATTCAGAGATGAGCCAGTGTCCACCAAAACATGAGCCAGAGTTGTGCCCCTACATTCCACTGAGACATGCAATACCTCATTATGCTTCCATCCCCTCGGTGTTAGATCAGCATCTTAAAAACCTAAACCATTGTCTGCAGTTAGGCTGGCTACGCAGTCTTGAAACTGATCAGCAGATGTCTCTTGAGGTACATGGGCGGTTTTTAAGAACTTTACCAAGGCTTTTGCATGTGCCTCAGAACATAGTAGTAATGCCAGCATGGAGATCTTAGAGGGAGTTTGCCCCAGTTATTCAACTACATCGTAGTCGCTTCTTTTTATAATTTTTAGGATTTCCTCCATTTCTTTCTTAGAGGTCTCAGGGATAGTCAATGACCGAGCCTTCGTCCAGACAGGCTCAACCAGAATACTTTTTCCTCGAGTCTCGATTAACTCGGAAACAGGAGTGTCAGTAGGAATAATAACAGGGGTTGTAATGGCTTTGTCAATAGGAGTACTTGCAGAGATGATTATGGGTGTGGGAGTAACCTTTGGAACAGCCACATGGATGATTACGGGTCCAGAAATAGCCTTTGGGGGAGCAATTTCTGGAGAGAAGATCCTACCGCTTCGGGTAATCTTACTAGTCACTGCAATATTACTGACGTTGGAATCCAATTTCTTAGAACTTAACTCTTCGATGGATGGCCAGTCTTGCTTGATACCATGGTAGTAGACATCCCCTCCATAATTCCATGGCACGGTTTTGTCTGACACATATGGGACTGGTCCAGGCATTGTGATTATTAAAGCAGTTGCTTTTGGAACTGATGTAATTCTAACGGGTCTTTTGGTGGAGACCCTGGAAGAATTGGCGGAAATGGTAATGATAGAAACATCTTCAAAAGGGATAGGTTGAACAAGAGTCTTTTCAAACAAAATTTCTTTGTTATCTATTAGGCACTGAACGCCTACTTTCAACAAAGGACAGCCGGTTGGTGAGGACAAATAGAGATGGAAAACTTCATCACAGCCCGGGAACACACCGGCATTCAACAAATTCATTTTAATAGTCGGAAGTGGGGTCATGAGTTCATCAATTGAAGTAACAAACAATCCTTCTTCAATGGCATTGGTATTGTGGCCATGTCTGGGCATAGGGGCAAAAATGACATTTGGCTTTTCGGGCGCATTGAACTCAATTTCTTTTGCTTCAATGAGGACTTGTATTTTGTTCTTTAGAGCCCAATAGTTATTAGTATCATGACCAGGACTTTCAGAGTGATATGCGCAATGGGCATTGGGATGATAGTGAGGAGATGTTGTATTGGGGTTTTTCGGAGCTTCTTTCAAGGTCACCAAATTGGATCTTAGAAGATGGGGCAATACTTGAGACGGGGTCATATTGATTCTGGTGAACTGCCTGACTGGCCTTTCTATCCTTGGTTGATTATTTCTTTGCTGATCAGATGCAGGCTTAAGAATCATGACAACCCCCACCATTGGTCGGCGTTCGGCCCTATCTTGGTTTCTTTGCGGGTATATAGCAGCCACCTCTTTCTTTCTGATGAAAGGCTTTCTTATGGCTGTAGAAGAAGATGTATGTTTCTGAATCTTTCCAGTCTTTATACCGGCTTCTACCCTCTCTCAGGTCAATATTAGTTCAGTAAAGCCTGTAGATGAACTTCTGATTAAATGATTGAAGAAGGGACCAGACAAGGTGCCCAAGAATATGTCTACCAATTCTCTCTCAGATAGAGGGGGTTGAACTCTTCCAGCCAAGTCTCTCCATTTTTGCGCATAGTCCTTGAAACCTTCATTGGAAACCATGGCCATACTCTGGAGTTGAGTACAGGTAGGCGCAAGATCAACATTGTATTGGTATTTATTGTAGAAAGTTGCGGCAAGATTTCCTCAATTGTGGACATCGGCTCTTTCTAGTTGATAAAACCAGTCAAGTTGAGTTCCAAACATACTGTCTTGGAAGAAGTGCACCCATAAGTCTTTATCAGCGGTATGGGGTTGAATTTTCCTCACATATGATTGGAGATGCATTTTAGGTCATGAAACTCCGTCATATTTGGCGAACATAGGTGCTTTAAATTTCGGAGGAATCACAATCCCCGACACTAAACCTAATTCCTCAAAGTCCAAGCCAGGCACTTTTTGGATTTCCATCGTGCTCAACCGCTCTTTGAGATGCCTATTGTGATACGGTGGGAGAACTGACTTGAGGTTTTGCGTTTGTGTTTGCAAATGTTTCGGTTTAGCAAGAGTCGCCACCGACTTTTTATTTTATCCTAAGGAAAGGTCAAAAAGCACAGGAAAGACCTTTGAGATATTTTCTTGGGTTCGGGGAGTAGATTATGAAAAGGGAAGGTGCAAGCACCCTTTTCATCCATGGTTATCCATGGGCTCTTAGTTACTTGTTTAGATCACTTGCTTTTCTTTTCCAATTGTTTGAAATGGTGTTTTGTGTGTGGTTTTGAAAGATGTTTTGAAAAGAGGCCATCGTTGTGGCAACCTTTGTAATGATTCTTGTTTGAATGTATACAAAGGTGTTTTTGTCTTTTGAAAAGATTTCAATATTTGAAAGTTTAATTTGGGAAAATGTTTTGAAATTATGTTGTGAGGTGTGTTTGAAAATAGCAAGGATGTTTTTGCAAGTTTTTTGATCAAGTAACTAAGAGCTATCTACCCTATTTTACTCAAAGATCTTTCCTAATGTTTTTAACCCTTTTGACAGTGTTGTTTCACCATTGCATTTGGTGAACAACCTTGTGTTAGGATGTTAAACGGGACAGGCGCGGGTCATCGTATAGACCATGATAGCCAATGTGTCAAGTATCTTTGGCAAATTTTTGAGGGACTTGATCATTTTTGTTTAGGCAACTAAGATAGCGTCATCGAGGGACTGTGATCTTTTGTTTTGTTTTTGTTTTGCCAAAGTACCCAACATGCATAGCATGGCCCATTTTTGAAGGCAACAAGTGGATTGTAACCCTAGGGGTGTAAGTGTGCATTGTGTTTGATTTTCATGCATTTTTGTCTTTGATTAGGTCAGACTATTTGTTGATTTGATTTTTGCATACAAACCCTAATTCTCTAATCATGGCATAATTGAAAGCATAAAGTGCGAGAATTAAAATTCTAAACTATTACAACATGATTATGGGGATGGGGATACAATCTTTGAATGAGGGGTATTTGACAAGAAATATAAGACCTAATTTACTATTACATCCAAATTGAATTTAATTGCATAAAATAAATAGACAATATTTAAATATTCAAAATAAACAAATATATCAAATAATATGAAGTATGCAAAAAGGGGTTTTTGTTTATTAATGTATGTAAAATATTTTAATGTAAAAAATAAAGGAATAAATAAAAAGATTTATTTTAATTGTTTTAAGGGTAAAACCCTAATTTCTTTAAGAAAATAAATACATTATATTATTTATATATAATAAAATATATTAATACATGTAAAAATAAAATATACTTAGAAAAAAGTATTTTTAGTGTAAATAAAAATAAAAATAAAATGTAATATTTTGTATATTTTTATTCTAGAGTATTTAATAAAATGAAAAATATATATTTTTATATGTATATTAAATATATTAAATATGTATAATATAAAATAAAATATGTACAAAAATAAATTATATTTTATTATACTATTTTCAATGTGAATAAAAATAAGAAACAAAAATAAAAGTACACACACACACACACACACACACACACACACACACACACACACACACACACACACACACACACACACACACACACACACACACACACACACACACACACACACACACACACACACACACACACACACACACACACACACACACACACACACACACACACACACACACACACACACACACACACACACACACACACACACACACACACACACACACACACACACACACACACACACACACACACACACACACACACACACACACACACACACACACACACACACACACACACACACACACACACACACACACACACACACACACACACACACACACACACACACACACACACACACACACACACACACACACACACACACACACACACACACACACACACACACACACACACACACACACACACACACACACACACACACACACACACACACACACACACACACACACACACACACACACACACACACACACACACACACACACACACACACACACACACACACACACACACACACACACACACACACACACACACACACACACACACACACACACACACACACACACACACACACACACACACACACACACACACACACACACACACACACACACACACACACACACACACACACACACACACACACACACACACACACACACACACACACACACACACACACACACACACACACACACACACACACACACACACACACACACACACACACACACACACACACACACACACACACACACACACACACACACACACACACACACACACACACACACACACACACACACACACACACACACACACACACACACACACACACACACACACACACACACACACACACACACACACACACACACACACACACACACACACACACACACACACACACACACACACACACACACACACACACACACACACACACACACACACACACACACATATATATATATATATATATATATATATATATATATTCAAGTCTTAATAATAAATAAAAAGTATTTAAATGCTTTAAATGTTAGAAAAATTAAAATAAAATGCCAAATAAATGTAAAAAATTATGAAAATATTTTTTAAGCATTTTTTATATTTGGAAATAAATAAACAAAATCAGAAATGAAAATAAAAATGCAAAAATATGAAAATACAAGAAATTGGGCCAGGGGGTGCAAAAAGGAAATGGGAGGTGTCAAAAGCAAGCCAGGCCAAGCCCAACCCAAGCCAGCTTCATCTTCAACCTCCAGATTTGAAAAACGCGCGCGCCTGTACAAACTTGGGACATCTTGTATATTTGATCTTTTGTAAAAACACACAACATCAAACTTGTAGAGAATTTCAAGACGATTCCAACCATATAAAAAACTAATCATAACTCTCAAAGAACAGAGAGAATTTCTCTGGCCCTAAAATCTGACCTAGTTTTTTCAGCATGTTCATGGATGAAATTCTCCTAGCACACTTAATATAAATGAAAACTGAGCATATGTACAGATTCATGGCAATGAACACTACATTTTTTATTCACAAACCTAAGGCAAAATGTTCCTAAATAGAGAGATAGAAAGTGGAGAAAAACCTGTTTCAGTTGGATTCGTGTAGGGCAATGTAGTGTCTTTCAACAAGGTTTGAGATGTCTGGTAGCTTTCCTGAACTTCACTTGTCCTTTTCCAATAGCTAGCTTGCCTTGAATGTCCTTGAATCAGTCTATAGAACTCAACCTGCACAAGCTCAAAATGAAAATGGTGAACACTATAAATGGAGTTACAGTTGATAATGGAGGTTTGAGATAGTTTGAGTGAGTTGAATGGAAGGTATTTGAAGCAAAATAGGACAAAACGCACGAGCCAAATAAGCTATGGCACTCAAGTTGCATAACCTGCCCTGTTTTGCCAAAAGAATGTGATTTCTGGCTATGGGATTTTTAGAGGCTTGAACAATCGTGTTTTCAACTCAAAGGGGTGTGAGAAAGATGTTTTGAATGTTTGCACAAGTTGATCTTTTCTGGTTTTCAAGTTGTCAAGTTTTGGACCAATTTCTTGTTTTTGAAGCAAGAATGTGGATGTGAAGTTACAGGCCTGTACATGCCATCTTATCATCTTGCATACAAACCTCTTGGCCCCTCTAATTTGTGGATTTGGTTTGCTTCCAGAGATCTTGGACCAAGGCTCAAGGATTATGGTTTGACATAAAGCACACTTTTGCAAAAATGGAAATGTGCCTTTTACCAATTAGGGATTAAACTTGTGTACAATGCCTTAATGACCAAAACAATGTATTAGCCCAATGGATTTGCATTAAATTATGGAGTGTGAAGTGGTTTAGAGGCCTGCAAACTAGTGTAAGGCATGCTGATTTGAAAATGCAACTTGAGTGAACATGAATATGCCATGGAGGAAAAGTGAGTTTTTGCCAACTTCAAGCCTTCGATTCTCCCTAACCACAAATGTGTTTGATGAGTTCTTGGACAATTTGGAAAGCTTGCAACATACTCTATAATCCATCTTTGAAATGCAACTTGAGATTCCAAGTGGAACTATGTGAAAAATGGCCAAGAAGATGGGTCAAAATCCTGCCTAAACTAGGGCAAAATTTCACTAAGTTAAAAGTTTTAGGGACCCTTATTCCAAAAATCATAACTTGAGATACAAGCTTATTTTGAGAAAACTTTGTGAATCAAAGTTGTAGACTTTGTGGAGGATTACAACTTTCATGTTGGAGGTTTTGTTTGAATCCATTTTCATCATGGTGAAAATGTGGGGCAAAGTTAGGAAAAATTAAGAAAATTTCATAACTTAGAAAAATTCTAAGTTATGAAAATTTTCAATTTCAAACCCTAATTTGCAATTTTGGGTTTCTTGATGAACAAGTTTCATAATTTGACACATATTGATGAAAAATGACCCTTGGCACTTGATTTTGACTAAAAAGTCAAAGTTTGACTTTTCAGTGTACAATCAAATTTTGATCAGTTGACTGAAAAATTCATCTATCAATCCCATGCATTTGAGATCTTTTGAACTTGTTGAATAGGTCAAGATTATTCCATTGAGTCCTTGATTCTATGGTTGAGCTTAATTTGCCATTGGATAGGTCAAAAAGTCAGAAATTGCCTTTGTACAGTCAAAACCCTAAAAATGACCATTTTGCCCTTTTGGTGATCTGATTAAATTTCTTGTGGAGTTGTGGTCCAAACTTGATCAAATGGTTCATATGAGTTCATAATGTTGATGTGGGTCAAAATTCATGAGGTTTGACTGTAAATTGGCCATAGTTGACTTTTTCCCCAATACATCTGATTTCTAGGTCAACTGTCCAATTAACTGGGCAAAAATTTGATTCAAGGCTTGAAACTTGGTATGGACAAACTTATAAGTCCAACATGAAGTATGAAAATCAATTTGAGCATTGAAGTTCCAAAAATCCCTGTGCAAACTCAAACCCTAATTTAGGTCATAAGTGCAAGGAGATGTCTTGAGCAGTGCAAACCCTAGCTTGGTCTTGAGTTCAAAGAGCCTTGTGAGGGGAAATATTGATGAAATGAGAGGGAAAATTTTGGGTTACAACACCTATACTTTTCATCAGCTGGAGGGTATTGTTCTTCAGAGTAGTCTTCTTCTTCCTTTTCCTCCTCTGATTCAGACGGGACGATTGTTTCCTTACCTTTCCCCTCCTGATTGTCTTTTTCTCCGGATGTTGTTGCAAAGTTTAAGGTCCTTCTTGTCTGCCCGTGAAATCTTCTTCCCATGTTTAGGACTCCGGTTACCTTCTTTGTCTTTTTTTCCTTCTCTTCAGCCATCAAAGTCTTCAATTCTTCTTGTCCCTTGGCTAGGGTCAAGAGCAACTGCTGAAACTGTGTATTCTGAGCTTGGAGGTCTTTCACTGTTTTCTCGAGATCCATCTTACTGAAATAAACAGTAGAGAGATGAGGAAACTTGTTGCAAAAGACCTGCTTATGTTATGATGAATGGTATATGCATATGTAATAATTTCAAGGATTTCAAAGATTCGAATTTGTTTTAGACAAAAAGGAAACTCACGTTATATTAAAAAATTAAAGCTTGAGTACATCAATTCTCCTTGGGAAAAATAATACAAAAACTCTAAGATAGAAAATTAGTACGCATCCTCTTTGGTGCAATGTAGGCATTGAGAGTTTGTTCCTCATGAAGTAGCCTACTGAGTTCCAAAACCTTCTTCTCGCTTGCGTAGAATTGGGCTTCGAAAGTATCTTGCTCCCCCTTGAGTTGTATCCAATCTCTTTGTAGGTCTTCAAGAGAGGTGGGCATGTCAGGGTGAAGGATAGTGTATGGAATGTCTCCTTCCATGACAGGCTCAATGATTACCGGGAGAATGAAGGGATAAGGCATCATAAGACTCTGAGCACGAGTTCGTACCCATTTGAGGTAAGGCTCAAGAGGGATGGAATTTTTATGCCCCAAAGTCTTGCTATCCACCTTGTTTAACATCCTCCAAGCTCGGATAAATCTCAGGCGAAGACCTTGATCATCGTTGTCGTAGTCAAATACCAAACCTTGAATCAGCATCTCGTGCGGGCCATCCCTTCGGACGTAACCAAACTGTCTTAAGGCTAAGCATGGGTTGTAGGTGATATCTCCCCTAATTCCAAGTAAAGGGACATTAGGAAATTCTCCACAACGGGTGACAATGATAACATTCTCTTTGGATCGGGAGCACCAATGAATGTCTGAATGTTTGAGCGTCATCAACCTTTGTGACCACCTTGAACCTTGCTAATTCTTTAATACAGATTGGGGAAGATGATAAATAAACCATCTTGCCAAGAGAGGAGTGCAACACATAAGAACACCTATTTTCCTCATTGTGCGAGTGTGAAAAGAGTGTAGGATATCTCCTAGCAACGTAGGCACCGGGTTGCGGGATATGAAGATTTTGACGGCATTGACATCTGTGAGTTTGTAAGGATTTGGAAACAAAACCATCCCATAGATGAGGAGAGCCACAATTTCCTTAAAGGCTTGCAAGTCCAAGGAATTCCAACAGCTTTGGGCTTTCTCAAACATGAACTTTGCTAGGAAGCCTTTGACACCACTCATTGTTTCCCAATGAGTTGTGACATCAGATGAGTGCAAGTGTAGAGCTTGAGCAATCTCTTCTGGCTTTGGGTCTCTTTCCGTACCGTTAAAAGGTAGTTGATTGAGAATGGGAATCCTCAAGAGTTGGGAGAATTATTCCAAAGTAGGCACAAGTTGATAGTCAGGAAATGTGAAGCAATGGTGTAAAGGATCAAAGAACTGAAAAAGAACCTTCATCATGTCTTCATCTGTGTTGGAGGTGACCAAGTTGAGTAGGCAACCATGTCTCTCGGTGAATGGAGAATTTTCAGGAATCCTCAAAGCTAGCTCCTTGAGTTGTGGAGGGATCCTTACAAGACTGACTTGAATAGTTTTCCTGCAAAGTGAATCCATTTCCTACAAAACAAGAACAAAGATGAATCCCAAAATCCTTGAAATGGTTAGTGGATGTATATGATGTTCATGATGTTATGTACAAGTATGCATATACAAACAAAACAAACAAATCCTTAGGTTTAGGCTTGCATGGAGTTTTAAAGGTAAGTACCCTCTTGAAGTTTAGTTGGCTTAAACCTGTCCTAGAAATAGTAACCGGGTTCTAAAGAGCTCAATATCACTGGTTTGTTTCCTTGGTCATTGTTTCAGCACAAGCCTCTTTAATGGTGACCGAAATATTCCAAGAAACCAAACCTCAATAAGTGTAGTATCGAGTATCTACCAACTTCGGACTGCACCAAAGCCAGTCATCTCACTACATCCTAAAGGCCAAATGGATCAAGTAGAGGTTCTAAAAGTTCATTAGTGCTTTATGACATCACTCAGCGGCCCCGTATTCTCTTTGATTAACTCTGTGATACAGTGGGAGAACTGAATTGAGGTTTTGCATTTGTGTTTGCAAATGTTTCGGTTTAGCAAGAGTCACCACCGACTTTTTATTTTATCCAAAGGAAAGGTCAAAAACCACAGGAAAGACCTTTGAGATGTTTTCTTGGGTTCGGGGGGTAGATTATGAAAAGGGAAGGTTCTAGCACCCTTTTCATCCATGGTTATCCATGGGCTCTTAGTTACTTGTTTAGATCACTTGCTTTTGCTTTTCAATTGTTTGAAATGGTGCTTTGTGTGTGGTTTTGAAAATGTTTTGAAAAGAGGCCTTGTCTAGGAAACCTTTGTAACGATTCTTGTTTGAATGTTTTACAAAGGTGTTTGTCTTTTGAAAAGATGTTTCAATGTTTGAAAGTTTGTTTTGGGAAAATGTTTTGAAATATGTTGAGTGTTTTTGAAAATAGCAAGGATGTTTGCAAGAGATCAAGTAACTAGGAGTTGTCTACCCTATTCAAAGATCTTTCCTACACATTTTTAACCCTTTGACATTGTTGTTTTACCATTGTATTTGGTAAACAACCATGTGTTTGGATGTTAAACGGGACAGGCGCGGGTCATCGTATGGCCATGATAACAATATTGCCAAGCATCTTAGCAAGTTTTGAGGGACTAGATCATTTTTGTATAGGCAACCAAGATAGCGTCATCGAGGGACTATGATCTTTTGTTTTGTTTTTGTTTTGCCAAGATACCTAGCATGCATACCATGGCCATTTTTAAGGCAACAAGTGGATGAAACCCTAGGGGTGCTTGTGTGCATTGTGTTGTCATTTTTCATGCATTTTTGTCTTGTGTTTAGTCAAGCTATTTTTTTGATTTTGGATATTTGCATACAAACCCTAATCTTTCTATCATGGCATATTTGAAAGCTATAAAGTGCGTAAAAGTAAATCTACGACTATTACAACATTGATTATGGGGAGGGGGATACAAATTTGAATAGGGGGATATTTGCAAGAAATTAAAACCCTAAGTCAACTATTACAACCCAATTGAACTCATTGTGAAAATAAATAAATAGACAATATGTAAATATGCAAATAAATATAAATATGCAAAAGTGTTTTTTTGTATTATTTTTGTGTATGTAAAAATAAACTATTTGATATATCAAAAATAAGAAAATAAGAGATTATTTTTATTAAGGGTGGAAACCCTAATTTATTTTAAGAAAATATATATATCATGTATTATTTATTTATGTACAAGAAAAATTAAATAAAATATATACAAAATGTTAAAAATAAATAAAATATGTATGACAAAATTATTTAAGTGTAAAAAAGAATGAGAATAAAAATATATAATATTTTTTATAATATTTACAAGTTTTTATTTAAGAAAATAAAAGTATATTATTTAAGAAACTATTTTTATGCTAGAAAAAATAATAAAAATAATAAAATAAAATATGAAAATTTATGAAAATATTTTTAGTAATTTTTTAATATTTAGAAAAATAAATAAAAGTCAGAAACTAAAAGAAATGAAAAAATATGAAAATATAAAAACAATGGGCCAAAGGGGTGTGATCAGCAAGCTGGGGGTGTCAATAGTGGAACAAACAGGCCCAGCCCAAAGTCCAGCTTCGTCTTCAACCTTTGAACAAGAAAACGCACGCCCTGATGCTCAAACCTGGAAATCCTGCATACGTGCTCTAAAGCAAAAACTTGCAACATGAAAGTTATAGAGCATGATCACACGATTCTAACCATGTAAAAAACTTAATCTAACTCTTAAAGACCAGAGAGAATTTCTCTGGCCCTAATTTCTAACCTAGTTTTTTCAGAAAGTTCATCATTCAAATTCTCCCAACTTAGCTAACTTAAATGAAATCTATGCATATGTACAGCTCAAGGGCAATGAGTACTACATTTTTTATTCACAAACCTAAGCCTAATGATTCCTAAATAGAGAGATAGAAGTTTAAACTTTACCTATTTCAGTCAAGCTCGAGTATGGCAATGTAGGGGTTTTCAGTGAGGCCTGAGATGCTTGTGAGCTTGCTTGAAGTTCCTTAGAGCTTTCCCAATGCTTAGCTAGCTTTGAACTCGCCTGAATAAGCTTGTAGAAGTCAACCTGCACAGTCAGAATTCAAAAATGGTGGAGCTTGAAAACAAGGTTACAGTTGCTGGCCAATGGTTGGGATAGCTTAGGTGTGTTGTTTAGAAGGTGTTTGAAGTGGTTGCAAGCAAAACGCACGAGTGGATTTTGCTTTGGATGTCAAACTGCAGAAGTTGCCCTGTTTTGCAAGAAAATGTGATTTTGGTGTTTTGGAAGGTTTTTGAAGTAGTTAGCCCGTGCTTCTGACTTAGTGTGAGATGCCAAACTTGTTTGAAATGTTTACAACACTTGGTTATATCAGATTGCCAAGTTATTGACCTTTTGCAAGGTTTCTTGGTTTTAAAGCAAAAGTGAGAAGTGACCATGCTATGGCCTGTACAGGCCTCCTTCTTAGCCGCACAAAGTTGTTGTACCTTTGCCTAAGTTTATGGATGTTGTTTGCTGCAAAATACTTGGTGCAATGCTCAAGAGAAACAAATTGGCAAAAGTTGTGCTTTATGTAAATGATAATGTTCACTTTTTGCCAAAAATAGATTAAACCCTTGTGTAATCTTCTAAAGCTCAGAACAATGCCTCTAACCAATGTGTTTGCATTAAATTTTTGAGTGTGGAAGGGTTTAATGACCTTTAAACAAGTACAAGCATGGCTGGACAGAAATTGCAACTTGTGTCAACATGAAAAATGCCATGAACCAAAGTGATATTTTGCCAAATTCAAACCTTCGATTCTCCCTAACCACAAATGATTTTGCATGCTCTACAATCCATATTTGAAATTAATTTTTATATTTCAATTGGAACTATGTGAAAAATTGCCATGAAGATAGGTCAAAATCCTGCCTAAACTAGGGCAAAATTTCACTAAGTTAAAAGTTTCATGGACCCTTGTTCCAAAAATCATAACTTGAGATCCAAGCATCTTTTTGGAAAAATTTGTGAATAAAAGTTGTAGATTTTGTGGAGGACTACAACTTTCATGTTGGAAGTTTTGTTTGAATCCAATTGCTTCAGGGTGAAAATGTTGGGCAAAGTTGGAAAAAAATAAGAAAATTTCTTAACTTAGAAAAATTCTAAGTTATGAAATTTTTTCAATCTTAAACCCTAATTTACAAAATTAAGTTTCTTGGTGAACAAGTTTCATGTTTTGACACATCTTGATGAAAAATGACCCTTGGCACTTGATTTTGACCAAAAAGTCAAAGTTTGACTTTTCAGTGTACAGTTGATTTTTGATCAGTTGACTGGAAAATTCATCTGTCAATCTTGTGCATTTGAGATCTTTTGAGCCTTGTGATTAGGTCAAGATGATGCCATTGAGTCCTTGAATCCATTCTTGAACCCAATTTTCCATTAGCTAGGTTAAAAATCAGAAATTGCCCTTGTGCAGTCAAAACCCTAAAAATGACCATTTTGCCCTTTTGATGATCTGATCAAATTTCTTGAGGAGTTGTGGTCCAAACTTGATCAAATGGTTCATATGAGTCTATAATGTTGATGTGGATAAAAAATTGTGAGGTTTGACTGTAAATTGGCCACAGTTGACTTTTCCCCAATACAGTTGATTTTTAGGTCAACTGTCCAATTGACTGGGCAAAAAATTGATTCAAGGCTTGAAACTTGACATGGGCAATCTTATAGGTCCAACATGAAGTATGAAAGTCACATTGAGCATTGGAAGTCCAAAAATCCTTGAGAAATCTCAAACCCTAATTTCAGGTCAACAGTGCAAGGAGAGGTCTTGAGCTGAGCAAACCCTAGCTTGGTCTTGAGTTCAAAGAGTCTTGTGAGGGGAAATCTTGATAAAATGAGAGGGAAAATTTTGGGGTACAACAGCTGCCCCTATTCAATCTTCTTGAACCTGAAGAGTTAGATTGGCGAGTTTGCCGTTCGTGACTCAAAGGTAAAAGATGATTGGACACTAGAGTGCCCGTAAATTTGCACTCGTCAAAATGTAGTTGAGGGAATGTGCTTAAAGATGCCATTTGGAGAGGTGACAGAATCTTGTCGGAGATGGGCTTAAAGATGCCATCCGAGAATGTTTGTTGAATTGTAAGTTGTAGGTGAGTGTCAGAATGGTATCCGTGTCTGGAGCATTTCTGAGCTGAGGATCTGAATAAGCAATAGAATAGCATCCGCGTCTGGAGCATCTATAAACCGTTTTTTGAGTCTTGAATCTGAACAAGCAATAGATTAGCATCCGTGTCTGGAGAATCTCTAGGCTGTTTTCTGAGAGCTGAATCTGAACAAGCGATAGATTATCATCTGTGTCTGGAGCATCTATAAACTGTTTTCATGATCCTTGAATTTGAATAAGCAATAGATTAGCATCCGTGTCTGGAGCATCTCTAGGCTGTTTTCTGAGAGTTGAATCTGAACAAGCGATAGATTAGCATCCATGTCTGGAGCATCTATAAACTGTTTTCATGATCCTTGAATTTGAATAAGCAATAGATTAGCATCCGTGTCTGGAGCATCTCTAGGCTGTTTTCTAAGAGTTGAATCTGAACAAGCGATAGATTAGCATCCGTGTCTGGATCATCTATAAAATGTTTTCATGATCCTTGAATTTGAATAAGCAATAGATTAGCATCCGTGTCTGGAGCATCTCTAGGCTATTTTTGAGAGCTGAATCTGAACAAGCGATAGATTAGCATCTGTGTCTGGAGCATCTCTGAGCTGTTTTCATGATCCCATACTGGTAGCTTGTTAATCTTATCCTGAAAAGGGTAAAACGTTAGCTGAAACACAAAATTATGTTGCATGAAATGTATGATGCAATATATGTGTTTTATCAATGTTTATGATATATGAATGTAATGTATGCGCATGTAAGCTGATTAGCCGTCTTGCTGAGGAAAATAAATCCTTGATAGCTGGAGATAATAAAATCTTTGACTGCTGCCGGGGAAAATAAATCCCTGACCGTTGTTGGAGACTTAAAATCTTTGACTGTTGAGGATGAGAGGTCCTTTGACTGCTGGGGATAGAAAAATCCTTGGCAACTCACGGGGATTATTAAAAACTTGACAACTTCTGTGGGGATGTGAGAATCCTTCACGACTTTCCTAGAGATATAGGGATCCTTCAAGTCTTTGGAGTTGGAGGATGATAAATATTCTGTTGTGAGAATAATTCCATATACTGCCTGAGAAACCTTCTTGGGGAATCCTGAGAACTTTGATGACTATGGATGGTGATTTCACAATGGGAATCCTTACTCGACTGGGGAATAGGGAAAACTCTGGCGATCTCTACCAGGGACCAATCAAAGGAAGACCTTGATCTGCTGGAGAAAGAAGAAGGCTCTGATGGCTTTTGCAGGAAACTGAGAACGAGAATCTTCATTCCGCTAGGGGAAATTGAATCCTTGGGGCATTCATGCTGAGGAGTCAAGAATGAGAATCTTCGATCTGCAGGGGATTAAAAATTCTGACAAATTCAAACTGGGAGCAATGAAGACTTTGGTAACTTCACTTGGGAAAACAAGAATGAGAATCTTCAATCAGCTTGGTGATGAAGAAAAACTCTGTGGGGAATAGCTATACTGCTGGGGAGTAGCTATCCTGCTGGAGAGTAAGTTCAGGACTCTAGGGAAAAAGCTTATTCCTGGGGATAACATGAGCTTGGGTTGTGTGCCAATCTACTGGGGAATTATCCTATCTTAGGGATAAGACAAAAGCTAATTGTTATCTGGTTGATTCTCAGATTTTAAGACAACTTGCTGGAGAATCTGGAGACGTTGAATGGTTTCCATTGTGGATTGATAGTTTGACTCCACTGAGGAAGAAGGTTTTAAGATGACTCTCTGGGGAATTATCTGAAGTTGTCGTTTGGTTAGCTGTCAAGCTTTAAAGCAACTTGCTGGGAAATTTTCAGTTTTTTAAGATAAACTTGTTGGGGAATCATCTGGTTTTAAAGCGACTCTCCGGGGAAATTGGAGGTAACTGAATGGTTTCCACTGGGGTTTAAAGGTTGGAGATTTGACTATGTTGGGGAAGAAAGTTTCATCTTTGTTGAGGATCTGTAATTCAAAACTTTGCTCCGTTGGGGATTGGGAGTTTGAAAATTTTAACTC
Source organism: Vicia faba (assembly GCA_948472305.1). NCBI lineage: Eukaryota > Viridiplantae > Streptophyta > Magnoliopsida > Fabales > Fabaceae > Vicia > Vicia faba. The sequence continues at coordinate 712,775,093 of OX451738.1, forward strand.
TTATGGGGATTTTGAAATTTAACTCAGCTAGGGATATGTATTTCAAGGTTTTAGTTCCGCTGGGGGATCTAGACGATGTGCTGCAGGGGATTTCTCCTGAAATAGCCTAAAGACGTTTTCCTATACTTTCAACCTGTCAGTAATTATTCTTTCTCATTTCATTTATTTGTAAACGGGTGATTATATTCAAATGCATATGCTCATTTAATAAATCATTGGACGTTTTCAGATAAAACACAAGTGTAAAAAAGAAAGAAAAGGCAAATAGTTTTCTTCACTTTAAAGCATCTTTGTATTAACTTTGTGTAAATATTTTGTACAAAGGAGACAGACATCCTAGTAAGAGAATGTTGTCATAAAAATTGAGAAAAATTTATACAAATAAAGATGGCTATGTGTAAAAATTCCATGGGGTTCCCATTCTGCTATAGCTTTCGTAACTCTGAATATCTTGTCCATTCGCTGCTTCGTCCGAAGATGATTGAGTTGATCAGAAGCCCGAAGCTTGTCTTGTGAAGAGATTATCCTTAAAGTGATCCGACGAGACATAGTCATACACTTTAATTCCCTAACTTTTTCCTGGACCGCCCTTTCGGGTTTTCGATCCACCGGGAAACCCTTTTTTGCCCAAGTCGCTCTTACGGGTTTTCAACTTGTCGGGTGTACAGATTTTTTTGTTTAATCCCTAATTTTTGCCTGAACCGCCCTTTCGGGTTTTCAATTCACCGGGATGCCCATTTTTTCCCAAGTCTCCCTTTCGAGTTTTTAACTTGTCGGGTCATTTATGCGTAGTATCTTTTAACTATGTCTGTGTTCGCAGGATGCGGCAGGTCGTCACCATCCATGGTGGTCAGGATCATTGCCCCACCAGAAAAGATGTTTTTTATCACAAATGGTCCTTCGTAGGTAGGAGTCCATTTGCCCCTGGGATCACTTTGCGGCAAGATGATCCGCTTGATTACAAGATCTCCGACTTGATACACTTGTCGTTTGACTTTCTTGTTGAATGCCTTGATCATCCGCTTTTGATACGTCTGACCATGGAAAACAGCAGTAAGTCACTTTTCGTCAATCAAGTTAAGTTGATCAAGCCGGGTCTGAATCCAATCGTCTTCACTCAAACCAGCATCCTTCATGATTCTCAAGGAGGGAATCTGAACCTCGATAGGCAAAAAAGCTTCCATGCCGTATACCAAAGAATAGGGTGTTGCCCCAGTTGATGTACGCGCAGTGGTACGGTACTCGTGAAGAGCAAACGGTAACATCTCATGCCAGTCCTTGTAGGTGACTGTCATCTTTTGTATGATCTTCTTGATATTTTTGTTCGCAGCTTCGACAGCATCGTTCATCTTTGGCCGATAAGGAGATGAATTGTGATGTTGAATCTTGAACTGTTCGCACAAAGAGGTGATCATAGTGTTGTTAAGGTTTGTACCGTTGTCCGTGATGATCCTGTCGGGGATACCATACCGGCAAATGAGGTTATGCTTGATGAAGCGGGCCACCACATTCTTTGTAACGGATGTGAAGGAAGCTGCTTCGACCCACTTGGTAAAGTAATCAATAGCCACCAGGATGAAATGGTGTCCATTGGATGTTGTAGGCTTGATCTCTCCAATCATGTCGATTCCCCACATTGCGAATGGCCAAGGAGCTGTTAGGACATTGAGAGGAACTGGAGGAATATGTACCTTATCCGCATAGATTTTACATTTGTGACAAGTACGGGAATGTTGATGACAATCAGCTTCCATGGTAGACCAGTAGTAGCCTTCCCTTAGAATCTTCTTAGCCATCGTATGTCCGCTCGAGTGGGTGCCAAATGTACCATTGTGCGGTTCAGCCATGATTTGTTCAGCTTCAACCTTGTCCACACAACGAAGCAGAATGCAATCATGATTGCACTTGTATAGGATACCATTGCTCAAGAAGAACTTGGTAGAAAATCTCCTTAAGAACTTTTTATCGTTGACTGAAGCTCCTTCAGGGTATTCTCGAGTCTCGAGATACCTTTTGACTTCATGAAACCAAGGTCAGTCCACTACTTCTTCGGTATTAATCTCGTGACAATGTGCAGGTTCGTCCATTCGCTCGATGGTGAGTTTGGGAGCCTCATTATCCCAGTTAAGTTTAAACATGGATGACATTGTAGCTAGAGCATCTGCTAGCTGGTTCTCTTCTCGCGGGAAGTGCTCGAAGGTAATCTGCTCGAAATGAGGTAGCTATGTCAAGACATGTTCTTTGTAAGGGATGAGATTGGGATGTTTAGTGTCCCACTCTCCTTTGATCTGACTGATGACCAAAGCTGAGTCTCCAAATACCACCAAAGATTTGATTCCCAGGTCAATTGCAGCTTTGAGCCCAAAGATACAAGCTTCATACTCGGCCATGTTGTTGGTGCAGTTGAAGCAGAGTCTAGCTGTGAAAGGTGTATGGCAACCTTCTGGAGAGATAAGCAGAACACGGATACCGTTCCCAAGTGCATTAGAGGCACCATCAAAGTACAGAGTCCATCGGGATCCTTGTTCAGGTTCGTCATACGGTCCGTTACCTTCAATGTTATCCAATGTCATAATGTCTTCGTCGAGGAAGTCGAACTTCATGGATTGGTAATCTTCGACAGCTTGATGAGCCAGATGGTCAGCTAGTACACTCCCCTTTATGGCTTTTTGGGTCGTGTACTGGATATCGTATTCAGTGAGGATCATTTGCCATCTAGCGATCCTTCCAGATAAAGCAGGCTTTTCGAAGATATACTTGATCGGATCCATCTTAGAAATCAGTAGAGTGGTATGAGTCAACATATACTGCCTTAGCCGGCGAGCAGCCCGTACCAAAGCGCAGCAAGTTTTCTCGAGCAGTGAGTATCAGGTCTCACAGTCGGTAAACTTTTTGCTAAGGTAATAAATGGCATGCTCTTTTCGGCCAGACTCGTCATGTTGGCCCAATACGCACCCCATTGAATTATCCAAAACAGTCAGGTACATGATTAGAGGTCTTCCTTCGACGGGAGGCATCAAGATAGGAGGTTCTAGCAAATACTCCTTGATTTTATTGAAAGCAACTTGACAGTCATCATTCCATTTAACCACCTGATCTTTCTTCAACAGCTTGAAGATTGGCTCACAGGTAGATGTTAGGTGAGAAATGAACCTTGCAATGTAGTTTAGGCGTCCCAAGAAACCTCTGACCTCCTTCTCAGTGCGAGGGGCAAGCATTTCTTGTATAGCTTTGACTTTGGCAGGATCAACCTCGATGCCTTTGTTCCTGATGATGAATCCCAAGAGTTTACGGGACCTGACTCCGAAAGTGCACTTGTTAGGGTTCAGTCTGAGCTTGTACTCCTTCAACCTGACAAACAGTTTTTGCAAATGGTCGATGTGTTCTTCTTTTGTCTGTAAACGGGCTATCATGTCGTCTACGTAGACTTCAATCTTATGATGTATCATGTCATGAAACAAAGCTACCATGGCGCGCTGATAGGTTGCCCCGACATTCTTCAATTTAAATGGCATCACTTTATAGCAGAAGGTACCCCATTGTGTAACAAAAGTAGTTTTTTCCATGTCCTCAGGGGCCATTTTGACCTGGTTGTACCCCGAGAATCCATCCATGAAAGAAAACACTTTGTGTTGAGCTGTGTTGTCAACCAAGATGTCAATGTGCGGTAGCGGAAAGTCATCTTTAGGGCTAGCCCTGTTTAAGTCTCTGTAATCCATGCACATTCTCACTTTTCCGTCCTTCTTAGGCACGGGCACAATGTTAGCAACCCATTATGGATAGGAAGTAACAGCAAGAAACCCATCATTGAACTGCTTCATCACTTCAGCTTTGATCTTTTCAGACATATCGGGCCTCATACGGCGGACTTTTTGTTTAACAGGTGGACAGTCTTCTCTGGTTGGGAGACGGTGAACCACAATATTTGTATCGAGTCCTGGCATGTCCTCATATGACCAGGCGAAGGTCTCAACATATTCATTTAACAGCTGAACTAAGCGCTCTTTGACACTTGGCTCTAGGTTGGCACCCACTTTAACCTCTTTTCTGTCTTCAGCAGTACCCAAGTTGATTGTCTCTAACAACTCCTCATGTGGCAGAATAGCCCTTTCTTCCTGTTTTAGCAGTCTAGCCAACTCTCCAGGCACTTCACAATCTTCATCACCTTCATATTCAACATGATTGACCAGATCTTCAGAGTCACTGAAGGCCAAAGCAGAATTGTTACCCATAGAATCTGGAATGGAAGGGTACCTGCATTTTGTGAGTGTGGGTGTGTGTAAGGGATAGCCACCTTTAAACAAATAAAATGTAAAAAGAAAGAAAATGAACACAAAATTTTATATGTGAAAACCTCCATGATTCATTAAAATGGCATATGAAGATGAAAAATCAAACCCTTACAAATGGACCTATGTGCCTCGGGTAAGGCACAAGGCAAAAAAGTGTACGAATTGTTTAAGAATTATTACAGACCAACAGAAATGTTTGAAAGATAAATTACTGATTTATGAAAGTAATGGGAACGAAGTCTTTCGCCTCCTAGTTGAGTAGTCCTCCTTCAACAGTAGGGAAAATCCAGTCTTCAAAGTTGCTCTCCTCTTTATCATCCTCTAAAGTATTGACTCCATGATGGGTGATCTTCACTGGTGGTCCTCCAGCCCGGGAGCGGCGTACGTCCTTTTAAGCCGAAGCAGTGAACCCCAAGCCGAACTTATCATATTTGAAAGGAAATTCTGGTAGCTGACCCCATACTGTGCTTCCTCCTTCCTCAATCAAAGCCTTCGCATCTTTAAGGGATGACATCCGGGACACAGGTTTGGTAATGATGGGTACAGAAGTCACTGTCTTGGTTGCTGCAACTTCAGGGGAAACCTCTTCAAAGTGTTGGAAAGGGGTTTCTATGAATTCGCTGTCTAACTCCACATAGCGGAAAGAATTAAGATGGCTTATCATATATTCCTCTTCGCCGTGAACTGTTATAATTTTCCCCTGGACAGGGTATTTGAGCATTTGGTGCAGAGAAGAAGTGACGGCCCCAGAATTGTGGATCCAGGGTCTTCCCAACAAGCAAGAATATGAAGGATGGATGTCCATCACATAAAATGTGGAGTTGAAAGTTTTCGTTCCCACTTTAATCGGGATGTCCACCTCCTCGTGGACCATCCTTTTAGAACCATCAAAGGCTCTGACAATGATATTGCTGGGCTTCAGGGTCAAACCTTCACAGTCCAATCTGTCCAAGGCTTTCTTCGGCAAGACATTTAAAGACGACCCAGTATCAACCAGAACGTGTGCTAGAGTAGTCCCTCTGCACTCCACCGAGACATGCAGTGCGTCATTATACTTTCTCCCCTTGGATGTTAAATCGGAATCGGAGAAGCCAAGACCATTGTCGGCTGTTAGGCTAGCTACACACTCCTGGAACTGATCCGCGGAGGTTTCCTGAGGCACGTGGTCCGTCTTCAAGAATCTGATCAAGGCTATAGCATGAGCTTCGGAACAGAGCAACAGGGCCAGCATAGAGATTTTTGAAGGGGTTTGCCCCAATTGTTCCACGACATCATAGTCGCTTTTCTTAATTATTTTCAAAATCTCCTCCATTTCCTTTTGAGTTGTCTCGGGGATAACCACAGGCTGAGCCCTCGTCCTGACGGGCGCTTCTTGGATCCCCTTCCCTTTATCAGTAGCAACAGCAGAGGGTACAACCACGGGAGTTACAACTTCTTCAATAACTGGAGCTCTCGCAGATATATTGACCGGCACAGGAGTAACCTTAGGAGCATTTAAGGGTCCGAAGATTGCCCTTGGAGGAGCAATCCCCAGAGAGAAAAATTTTCCGCTGCAGGTGATTTTACTCATCCCAGCAATATTTCTAATGTTAGGAGTCTCTTCATCAGAACTTTCTTCAACTGATTCAATCTGCTTAATACCGTGGTAGAAGATCTCTCCCCCATAGTTCCACGGTATTGATTTGTTGGACTTGTATGGGATAGGCCCCGGCATAGTTATCTTCAGAGGTACAATCTTCGGATCAGATGCAATCTTAACAGGTCTTTTGGAGACCTTGGAAAGATTGGTGGAAATGGTAATTATAGAAACATCATTGACAGGAGTCGGAGTAACAGGAGTCTTATTAAAAAGAATTTCTTGATTATCCATTAGGCGTTGGATGCCTAACTTCAACAATGGACAGTCGGATGGTAAGGATGAACAAAGCTAACAATTTTCTTCACAACCTGGGAAAATCCCAGCCTTTAACAAATTTAGCTTGATTATCGGTAACGGAGTCAACAAATCATCAACAGCAGCAACAAAGAGATCTTCTTTAATAGCATGGGCATTGTGGCCATGCTTTGGCATTGGATCAGAGATCACATTCGGCTTTTCAGGGGCGTCGAATTCCACTTCCTTAGCGTCTATTAAATCCTGGATCTTATTCTTGAGGGCCCAACAATTATTGGTGGCGTGCCCTATGCTATCTGAATGATGAGCACACTTGGCGTTGGGATGGTAGTGTGGAGAAGCTGTATTTGTATTCTTCGGTGCCTCTCTCAAACTGGCAAGGTTTAACTTCAGGAGATGGGGGAGAACCTGAGCAGGTGTCATGTTTATCTGGGTATATTGTCGTTATGGTCTTTCCACCCTTTGCTGGTTGGTTCTAGGTTGATTGTTTCGAGGTTGATCAGCTGCAGACTTCTGGATCATTACGACCCCCACCGCTGGCCGACGCTCATCTCTTCCCTGACCTCTTTGGGAGTAGACAGTTGAGACTTCCTTCTTTGTTGGAAAAGTCTTCTTGACGGCAGTGGAAGCAGATGTATATTTTTGAATTTTACCGCTCTTGATGCCGACTTCAACTCTTTCACCAGTCAGAATTAACTCTGTGAACCCCGCAGACGAACTTCCTATCAAGTGATTAAAGAAAGGCCCAGACAGAGTCCCTAAGAACATATCAACAAGCTCTCTTTCAGATAATGGTGGCTGCACCCTTCTAGCCAAGTCCCTCCATTTATGGGCATACTCCTTAAAGCCTTCATTGGAGACCATACCCATACTCTGTAATTGAGTACGAGTTGGTGCTAAGTCCGCATTATATTGATATTGTCTTTAGAAGGCAGCAGCCAAATCCTCCCAATTATGTACATCGGACCTCTCAAGTTGGTAGAACCAATCCAATTGTGTCCTAGACAAACTATCCTGGAAGAAGTGTACCCACAGATCTTTGTCAGGAGAATGTGGTTGAATTTTTCTAACATAAGACCGTAGGTGCATCTTCGGGCAAGACACCCCCATTGTACTTAGCAAAAAGAGGAACTTTAAACTTGGGGGGAATGACAATCCCAGAAACCAACCCTAACTCTTCGAAATCCAGCCCAGGCACCCTCTGTACCTCCATGGCTGCCAGACGTTCTTCCAGATTCTTGTACTTGTCATTTGCAGGAGGGTACTGTTGTTCAGAATAGTCTTCATCCTCCTCCTCTTCAGCCTCAGATTCAGATGGCACCGTGACCCCTTTACCCTTTCCCTCACCCTCTTCAAATGTTGATGGGAAATTCAGGACCCTTCTTGTTTGACCTTCAAATCTTCTACCCAAAGTAGCCACACCAACCCTCTTCTTTTTCTTTTTCTCATTTTCCTTCTCTAACAGTGCTTTAAGATCCTCCTGACCCTTTGCCAAGGTCATGAGTAGTTGTTGGAACTGTGAATTATGCACTTGTAAATCTTTGATCGTCTGCTCCATATCCATCTTGCTGAAATAAACAGCAGAGGGATAAGGAAACCTGGTGTGAAGACCTGCTTATGCATATGATGAATGATATGTATTCATGTAATGCATTCAAGGATTCAGAAATTCAAATTTGTTTTAAACAAAAAGAACACACGTCATATTAATAAGATAGAATTTGTTAGTACATCAATGCCCCATGGGCAAAATAATACAAAATTCTAAGGTAAAAAGACGTTGTGCATCCTCTTCGGTGCAATGTAGGTGTTGAGAGTCTGCTCTTCATGAAGTCGACGAGTAAGTTCCAAAACCTTCTTCTCACTGGCGTAGAAGCTGGCTTCGAAAGTGTTTCGTTCTTCCTTGAGCTGTATCCAACTCTGTTGTAGATCTTCGTGTGATGTTGGCATGTCAGGATGCAGGAGGGTGTATGGAACCTCTCCTTCCATAACAGGCTCTTTGATCACAAGAAGAATGTAGGGGTAAGGCATCATAAGACTCTAGGCACGGGTTAGCACCCACTTGAGGTAAGGCTCAAGGGGGATGGAATTCTTGTGTCCCAAAGTTTTACTGTCTACCATGTTGGGCATCCTCCAAGCTCGGATGAACCGTTGTCGAAGTCCTTGAGCGTTGTTGTCGAAGTCAAAAACCAAGTTTGGAATCAGCATGTCATGTGAGCCATCCCTTCGGGCATGCCCAAACTATCTCAGAGCCAAACAAGGGTTGTAGGTAATACCTCCCCTAATGCCAAGTAGTGGGACATTAGGGAATTCCCCACAACGATCAATGATGATAACATTTTCTCTGGACCGAGAACACCAATGAACATCAGAATGTGTAAGAGTCATTAATCGTTGTGACCACCTTAAGCCTTGATCATTCTTCAAGACTGACTGGGGAAGGTGAGAAATAAACCACCTTGCTAGAAGAGGAGTACAGCACATGAGAACACCTCTTTTCCTCATTATTCGTGTGTGAAATGAGTGTAGGATGTCCCAAAGCAATGTAGGCACAGGATTCCGAGATATGAAGATCTTGACAGCATTCACATCTATAAGATGATTAGGGTTTGGGAACAAAACCAACCCATAGATGATAAGAGCAACAATCTCCTCAAAAGATTGTAGATCTAGAGAATTCCAGCATTCTTGAGCCTTCTCAAACAAGAACTTTGCCAAGAAACCCTTGACACCACTTCTGGTTTCCCAATGAACTTTGATATCAGATGGTTGCAAGTGTAAGGCTTGAGCAACATCTTCAGGCTTTGTCTCTCTTTCCGTACCGTTGTAGGGTAGTTGATGGAGAATAGGAATCCTCAGGAGTTGAGAAAATTCCTCCAAAGTAGGCACTAACTGGTAATCGGGAAATGTGAAACAATGGTGTAGGGGGTCAAAGAACTGGAAGAGAACTTTCACCATGTCTTCTTCAATGTTGGAGTTGACCAAGTTGAGAAGTCGACCATGTCTTTCAGTGAATGGAGAATACTCTGGAATCTTGGAAGCAAGCTCCTTGAGTTGAGGAGGAATTCTCACAAGGTTGACCTGGATTATTTTTCTGCGGAGTGATTCCATAACCTACAAAACAGGAACAAAGATGAAGATCCAAACCCTTGAAATGGTTAGTGGATGCATATTATGCTTCATGATGTTCATGATGTATGCACAAGTATATGTACAAGCAAATCACACAAGTTCCTAGTTTAAGGCTTGCATGGGTTTTCATAGGTAAGTACCCTCTTGAAGTTTAGTTGGCTCAACTTGTCCTATAAATAGTAATCGGGTTCTAAGGAGCTCAATATCACTGGATTATTTTTTGTGTTCATAGTTTCAGTTTAGCCACTTTACTAGCGACCAAAATATTCCAAGAAAACAACCCTCAATGAGTGTAGTATCGAGTATCTACCAACTTTGGACTGCACCAAAGCCGGTCATCTCACTACCCCTAAAAAAGGCCAAGATGGTCAAGTAAAGGTTCTAAAAGTCCATTAGTGCTTCATGACATCACTCAGCAGCCCCGTATTCTCTTTGATTGACTCAAAGGCTACCGATACCCACAAATATGTCGCACTAACATAGCTATTGCTTAGACCGTGTCGGTATACCCCACACAGTTTCCACAACGTATTGCTATTTACCTATGAATGTTTCCCAAATCCGGGTAGAGGATTCAAACCCAAATAATAGAACCAAATGTAAAGCAATCAAAGCAAACAAGATAAGCATGTAAAGGTGATCTAAACCCTAAGTTAACCCCACTTTTAGATTATTCCCCAACATAGTCGCCAGTTCTGTGATACGGTGGGAGAACTGACTTGAGGTTTTGCATTTCTGTTCGCAAATGTTTCAGTTTAGCAAGAGTCGCCGCCAACTTTTTATTTTATCCAAAGGAAAGGTCAAAAAGCACAGGAAAGACCTTTGAGATGTTTTCTTGGGTTCGGGGGGTAGATTATAAAAAGGGAAGGTGCTAGCACCCTTTTCATCCATGGTTATCCATGGGCTCTTAGTTACTTGTTTAGATCACTTGCTTTTGCTTTTCAATTGTTTGAAATGGTGCTTTGTGTGTGGTTTTGAAATTTTTTTGAAAAGAGGCCTTGTCTAGGCAACCTTTGTAACGATTCTTGTTTGAATGTTTTACAGAGGTGTTTGTATTTTGAAAAGATGTTTCAATGTTTGAAAGTTTGTTTTGGGAAAATGTTTTGAAATGTGTTGAGTGTTTTTGAAAATAGCAAGGATGTTTGCAAGAGATCAAGTAACTAGGAGTTGTCTACCCTATTCAAAGATCTTTCCTACACATTTTTAACCCTTTGACATTGTTGTTTTACCATTGTATTTGGTAAACAACCATGTGTTTGGATGTTAAACGGGACAGGCGCGGGTCATCGTATGGCCATGATAACAATATTGCCAAGAATCTTAGCAAGTTTTGAGGGACTAGATCATTTTTGTATAGGAAACCAAGATAGCATCATCGAGGGACTATGATCTTTTGTTTTGTTTTTGTTTTGCCAAGATACCTAGCATGCATACCATGGCCATTTTTAAGGCAACAAGTGGATGAAACCCTAGGGGTGCTTGTGTGCATTGTGTTGTCATTTTTCATGCATTTTTGTCTTGTGTTTAGTCAAGCTATTTGTTTGATTTTGGATATTTGCATACAAACCCTAATCTTTATATCATGGCATATTTGAAAGCTATAAAGTGTGTAAAAGTAAATCTACGACTATTACAACATTGATTATGGGGAGGGGGATACAAATTTGAATAGGGGGATATTTGCAAGAAATTAAAACCCTAAGTCAACTATTACAACCCAATTGAACTCATTGTGCAAATAAATAAATAGACAATATTTAAATATGCAAATAAATATAAATATGCAAAAGTGTTTTTTTGTATTATTTTTATGTATGTAAAAATAAACTATTTGATATATCAAAAATAAGAAAATAAGAGATTATTTTTATTAAGGGTGGAAACCCTAATTTGTTTTAAGAAAATATATATATCATGTATTATTTATTTATGTACAAGAAAAATAAAATAAAATATATACAAAATGTTTAAAAAAATATATATGTATGACAAAATTATTTAAGTGTAAAAAAGAATGAGAATAAAAATATATAATATTTTTTATAATATTTACAAGTTTTTATTTAAGAAAATAAAAGTATATTATTTAAGAAACTATTTTTATGCTAGAAAAAATAATAAAAATAATATAATAAAATATGAAAATTTATGAAAATATTTTTAGTAATTTTTTAATATTTAGAAAAATAAATAAAAGTCAGAAACTAAAAGAAATGAAAAAATATGAAAATATAAAAACAATGGGCCAAGGGGGTGTGATCAGCAAGCTGGGGCGTGTCAATAATGGAACAAACAGGCCCAGCCCAAAGTTCAGCTTCGTCTTCAACCTTTGAAAAAGAAAACACGCGCCTTGATGCTCAAACCTGGAAATCCTGCATACGTGCTCTAAAGCAAAAACTTGCAACATGAAAGTTATAGAGCATGATCACACGATTCTAACCATGTAAAAAACTTAATCTAACTCTCAAAGACCAGAGAGAATTTCTCTGGCCCTAATTTCTAACCTAGTTTTTTCAGAAAGTTCATCATTCAAATTCTCCCAACTCAGCTAACTTAAATAAAATCTATGCATGTGTACAGCTCAAGGGCAATGAGTACTACATCTTTTATTCATAAACCTAAGCCTAATTATTCCTAAATAGAGAGATAGAAGTTTGAACTTTACCTGTTTCAGTCAAGCTCGAGTATGGCAATGTAGGGGTTTTCAGTGAGGCATGAGATGCTTGTGAGCTTGCTTGAAGTTCCTTGGAGCTTTCCCAATGCTTAGCTAGCTTTGAACTTGCCTAAATAAGCTTGTAGAAGTCAACCTGCACAGTCAGAATTCAAAAATGGTGGAGCTTGAATACAAGGTTACATTGCTGGCCAATGGTTGGGATAGCTTAGGTGTGTTGTTTAGAAGGTGTTTGAAGTGGTTGCAAGCAAAACGCACGAGTGGATTTTGCTTTGGATGTCAAACTACAGAAGTTGCCCTGTTTTGCAAGAAAATGTGATTTTGGTGTTTTGGAAGGTTTTAGAAGTGGTTAGCTCGTGCTTCTGACTTAGTGTGAGATGTCAAACTTGTTTGAAATATTTACAACACTTGGTTATATCAGATTGCCAAGTTATTGACCTTTTGCAAGGTTTCTTGGTTTTGAAGCAAAAGTGAGAAGTGACCATGCTATGGCATGTACAGGCCTCCTTCTTAGCTGCACAAAGTTGTTGTACCTTTGCCTAAGTTTATGGATGTTGTTTGCTTCAAAAGACTTGGTGCAATGCTCAAGAGAAACAAATTGGCAAAAGTTGTGCTTTATGTAAATGGCAATGTTCACTTTTTGCCAAAAATGGATTAAACCCTTGTGTAATCTTCTAAAGCTCAGAACAATGCCTCTAACCAATGTGTTTGCATTCAATTTTTGAGTGTGGAAGGTTTTAAGGACCTGTAAACAAGTACAATCATGGCTGGACAGAAATTGCAACTTGTGTCAACATGAAAAATGCCATGAACCAAAGTGATATTTTTCCAAATTCAAACCTTCGATTCTCCCTAACCAAAAATGATTTTGGAGAGTTCTTGGACATTTTGGAAAGCTTTTAACATTCTCTACAATCCATCTTTGAAATGCATTTTGATATTTCAATTGGAACTATGTGAAAAATTGCCATGAAGATAGGTTAAAATCCTGCCTAAACTAGGGCAAAATTTCACTAAGTTAAAAGTTTCATGGACCCTTGTTCCAAAAATCATAACTTGAGATCCAAGAATCTTTTGGGAAAACTTTGTGAATAAAAGTTGTAGATTTTGTGGAGGACTACAAGTTTCATGTTGGAAGTTTTGTTTGAATCAAATTGCATCATGGTGAAAATTTTGGGCAAAGTTGGGAAAAAATAAGAAAATTTCATAACTTAGAAAAATTCTAAGTTATGAAATTTTTTCAATCTTAAACCCTAATTTGCAAAATTAAGTTTCTTGGTGAACAAGTTTCATGTTTTTACACATCTTGATGAAAAATGACCCTTGGCACTTGATTTTGACTAAAAAGTCAAAGTTTGACTTTTCAGTGTACAATTGATTTTTGATCAGTTGATTGGAAAATTCATCTGTCAATCTTGTGCAATTAGGATCTTTTGAGCCTTGTGATTAGGTCAAGATGATGACATTGAGTCCTTGAATCCATGCTTGAACCCAATTTGCCATTAGCTAGGTTAAAAATCAGAAATTTCCCTTAGGCAGTCAAAACCCTAAAAATGACCATTTTGCCCTTTTGATGATCTAATCAAATTTCTTGAGGAGTTGTGGTCCAAACTTGATCAAATGGTTCATATGAGTCTATAATGTTGATGTGGATCAAAAATTGTGAGGTTTGACTGTAAATTGGCCACAGTTGACTTTTTCCCTAATACAGCTGATTTTTAGGTCAACTGTCCAATTGACTGGGCAAAAAATTAATTCAAGGCTTGAAACTTGATATGGGCAATCTTATAGGTCCAACATGAAGTATGAAAGTCACATTGAGCATTGGAAGTCCAAAAATCCTTGAGAAATCTCAAACCCTAATTTCAGGTCAACAGTGCAAGGAAAGGTCTTGAGCTGAGCAAACCCTAGCTTGGTCTTGAGTTCAAAGAGTCTTGTGAGGGATAAATCTTGATAAAATGAGAGGGAAAGTTTTGGGGTATAACAAACTCAAAGGCTACCGGTACCCACAAATATGTCGCACTAACGTAGCTATTGCTTAGACCATGTCGGTATACCCCACAAAGTTTCCACAACGTATTGCTACTTACCTATAATGTACCCCAAATCAGGGTAGAGGATTCAAACCCAAACAAAGAACCATAATGTAAAGCATACAAGTCAAACAATGTAAGCAAATAAATGTGATCTATCCCTAAGGTAACCCCAATTTTAAGATTAAAGTCCCCAGCAGAGTCCTCAGTTCTGTGATATGGTGGGAGAACTGACTTGAGAGTTTTGCGTTTTATCGCAAATGTTGCGGTTAGCAAGAGTCGCCACCGACTTTTATTTTATCCAAAAGGAAAGGTGAAAAAGCACAGGAAAGACCTTTGAGATTGTTTCTTGAGTTCGGGGGGTAGATTATGAAAGGGGAAGGTATTAGCACCCTTTTCATCCATGGTTTTCCATGGGCTCTTAGTTACTTGCTAGATCACTTGCTTTTGTTCAAAATTGTGCTTTGTGTGGTTTTTAAGTATTTTGTAAAGAGGCCATTGTTTAGGCAATCTTTGTAATGATTCTCGTTCGTAAGAATGTATACAAAGATGTTGATCTTTTGAAAATGTTTTCAATTTTTGTAAGATGTTTGAAGGTGTATGTGATTGTTTTGAAAATAGAAAGGATGTTTGTTTTGAAATGGAGCAAGTAATTAGGAGCAATCTACCTACTCAAATGTCTTTCTTGTTCATTTCCTTTTCCTTTGACATTGTTGTCTTACCATTGATTTGGTAAGCAACCCTATCTTTGGATGTAAATGGGACGGGCGTGGGTCATCATATAACCAGGATTAGCAATATTGCAAGGTATATTAGCATTCTTTTTTGAGGGACTAAGATCATTTGTAAGGCCACTTTAGATAGCGTCATCGAGGGACTATGATATTGTATTTGCTTGTTTTTGCTAAGATACCTTACATGCGTAATATGGTCATTTTGTAAGGCAACCATGTGGATTTTACCCTAAGGGTGCTTGTGTGCAAGTGTGTTGTTTTCATGCTTGATTTTGTCTTGAATTAGGGTTTTCTACTTGATTGATTTTATTCTTTCCATACAAACCCTAATTACTAGCATATTATGTAAAAGCGATAAATTGCGAAATTTAAAGTTACTACACTATTACAACACTTGTGGGAGGGGGTATACAATTTATGAATGGGGATTGCAATACTATAAACCTAATTAATCTATTACAACCAAATTGAATATTGTACAACTAATTGAAGAAATAAATAAAGTACAAATGCAAATTGAAAGAAATGATTTTTGTGTTTGGATATTTTGTATGAAGGAGGTTCTAACCTAAACCTAATTAGAGAAAAAGGTAATTAAGTTAAATTAACTTAAGTTAATTAATAAAAGAAATTAATTAAGAAAAGATTTTAATTAAGAACAAATTTTTGAATAAAACCCTAAACCTATTTTAGTTGATTAAAGAAAAATAAGTTTAAAGAAAAAGTATCTTTTATATTTTTGTCTTGAAAATAATATATGGTATTATGAAATATTTATTTAGTCTTTTTGGTATTAAAAAATATATTTTAATTATTATAAAATAAATAATATTTTAGTTTTGATTAAATTTACAAGATAATTAATGAAAATAAATAAAGTGTGGTCAAAATAAAATATATTTTTGTGAAAAAATAAATAAACTAAGTTAAAATACAACTCTACTATTTTTTGTATTTTTATAATTTTTAATATCAAGAAAAATATATTTTAAAAAAATAAAAATGAGAATAAATTTAAAAATAAAATAATTATGGGCCAGGGGTGCAAATATGAAACGGGGAGGAAATGTTAGAAAAAACATTAGGCCCATGAAGTGGAGGCCCAGCGCTGCAAGAGACAAAAAGTGTGGAAAAATGTGAGAAAATGCAAAAGGCAACGCACTTAGGCTCGAACCCATGACCTCTACTAATAACGCGCGCTGCCTTACCACTGGGATGGCTGTACATCTGTTAACATAAGTGAAATAATAAATACATAGCATAAGTCATGTCCTGAAAATGACTTCATCTTCAACCTCCAGCCATGGTTTCTGTAACTTGCTCATTTCTCAATGAAAATGGAAAATGTAAACATGAAAGTTGTGGTGTTCCTTCCCATGAATTCAACCATATAACTTATGTAAGCTAAAAGTCAAAGATAAAATCTAATTTTGCTGGCCCTAAATTGAAACCTAATTTTCTCAGAAATTTCAAATCCAAAATTCTCTATACACAGTCAATATAAATGGGAACTATGAACATTGTCAGCTTTAGAGCAAGGATATCTACATTTTGTCTTCACAAATCAGGATCAAATGATGCTTGTATGAAGAGATAGAAGTTTGAGTTTTTACCTCTTGTAGCTGGAGTCGTGAATGGAGTTTGAGCAACTTTTGAGATGGCCTGAGGATCTGTTTAGCTTGCCTGGACTTCCTTGAGTGTATTCCAACTCTTACTTTGCCTTGAAAGTCCCTGAATATCTCTACTCAAGTAAACCTGCAAGCTTGATATTTGAAAATGGTGGATGGTGATGAAGGAGCTATAATCTTGAAACAGGAGCCTAGATTGATTTGGTATGATGTATAGAAGGTGTTTGAGTGATTAGTTTTCAAAACGCACGAGTGGAAATGAAGATCATGAGTTTTGGTTCAGAATTGTGTGTTAATGGTGTTCTTGGACAGGTTTTTGGTTTTTTTGAGTGTTTGGGGTAGTTACAGGGCACTAGCATCCGTGTGTCAACTTGCAAATAGTGTGTATACTTATAAGCAAGAGTTTTTGAGGCTTGTAACAACTCAAAATTTGAAACTCACATGTTACGGCTTGGTTACTTGTTTTTGAAGCAAAGTGGAAAAGCATGGTTTCAATGTAAGGTACAAGGCTTGTAGGGTGCTGAAACCTTTAAACACACTTGTTCTGATTGTGTAAAGTGTGTTTGTGCATAAAGAACAAATGCAATGCTCAATGCAAGCTGACTTTGCATAAACCTTGCTTTTCTAAAATGGCAATGTTGCCTTTCTTCCCAAAATGGAATTATATTTGTATAATGCATTGAATGCTTGGATTAAAGCTTCCAACAGCTATGAAAACATTTAATTATGAATTGAAAGTCAAGTTAAAAGCCTGCAAAGTGAGATTTGTACAGCATGCTTGAATATTGGATCCCATGTTCATCATGAAAATGGCTTGAAAAACAAGAATGGAGCCCTAACTTTATCTCTTCCATTCTCCCTACTCAAGAATGATCTCAAGGAGTTCTTGGATATTTTAAAAAGCTTGAAATGTAATCTACAAACCATATTTGAATTTCTTTTGAATATTCCCATTGGAACTATATGAAAAATTTCCATGAAGTTAGGTCAAAATCCTGGCCAAATTAGGGCAAAATTTCACTAAGTGTTTAGTTTCATGACCCTATGTTCTTGAAATTATAACTTGAGATCCAAGCACTTTTGTAAGAAGTTGTGTGAAGCAAAGTTGTATATTTCATAGAGATCTACAACTTTCATGTTGTAAGTTTCTCTTGAATCATCTTGCATCATGGTGGAAATTTGGCTCAAAGTTATGAAAAAACATTAAATTTCCAACACTTGGAAAAATTTCTAAGTTTAGAAATTTTGACTTTTCAAAATGATATCTTGAATTTTTGATTTCTTGATGAATAAGTTTCATATTTTGACATGTTTTTATGAATTATGATTTTTGTCATTGGATTTTGACCAAAAAGTCAAAGTTTGACTTTTCAATGTACAGTTGACTTTTGATCAATTGACTGCAAAATTCATCTGTTAATCCAATGGATTTGTAATGTTTTGAATTATGTAATTAGGTAAAAATGATGCAATTGAACTCTTGATATCATGCCTTAAACCAATTGATCATTTTCTAGATCAAAAATCAGAAATTGCCCTTTCCTAGTCAAAACCCTAATTTTGCCCATTTTGCCCTTCTGGAGATTTGATCAAATTTCTTGAGGAATTATGGTCCAAACTTGATAAAATGATACATATGGGTTTAAAATGTTGATATGGATAAAAAATTATGAAGTTTGACTGTAAATTGGCCATGGTTGACTTTTTCCCCAGTATAGTTGATTTTTAGGTCAACTGTTCAATTGACTGATCAAAAGTGTGATCCAAGACTTGAAAATTGACATGAGTGATCTTGGGAGTCCATAATGATCCATGAAATCCATATGAAGAATTGATAGTTCAAAAATCCTTGTGCAAACTCAAACCCTAATTTTGGTCATCAGTGCATAAGGAGGTGTCTTGAGCTGATCAAACCCTGGTGCAGTCTTGAGCCCAAGGAGATCTTGTGAGAAAATTCTTGATAAGTGAAAGGGAAAATTTTGGGGTACAACACTCACCATCAGCAATAACGCAAGCGAATCACATTTGGAGATGGAAACTGTGAGGTTGTAGACGGAGAACTTGAACTGATACGGAGCTTTGAGCGGTGATGCAAACCAAATCGAAATGAGATCAATGGAGACGAAAACGAGTCGCTAATGGCTCGTCACAATGGAACTCGGTGTCAACTTCATGGAATTGGCGGTGTTGAGTGGAGAAGAAGGGATTATTGGTTGAGCGGCGTTATGATTTTGGATGAAGAGGAAGGGATGTGTGCGTCGTAGGGTTTGCATTCTTGAAAAAGAAGAGATGAAAGCAGTACAAAAAAATTGTTGGATTCAGTGGCTATGCGCGTTGGGCTTTGATGCACCAAGGCCTGGTGATATTTTTGCAAAACAGTACAAAAAATGGTTCTTGATCGAACCACACTCCCTCTCAGCCCATTGCTGTTTCGTTTTTTGGAAGCCAGAATTGCATGTTACAAAAAGGGCTTATGGACTAAACCTGATGGACTTAGCATCAAATTGTTGCAGCATACCTCCTGGGCTCAATAATACACCCCCTTTGTTTCACTACTCTGAATTTTTCATGTTATTAATTTTAGCTTCATTTTTTTCTTGATTTTAATGATGATAATGATACAAAAAATATTAGGACATTTTAGAATTTTTTGAGTTTTCTCTTTAGAATTTTATTATAGTTTTCTATTATTTTTATGCTTGGTAATCGCTTTTGTTGCCATTTTTATCTAAGATTTTATGATAGGATATTGATGTAACTTTCGCGATGGGGAATGCTTGGAGATTAATTTTTTGATCACTATGTGGAGCAACTTCTGTAGAGTTTTCTTATCACTTGCGTAGCTTTGAAGAGGCAATGGACCTTCTCCGTTCGGTATCATCATAACCTCATATTATTCCTCATTTTCGCACTTTAATGCTTTCTAGATATCATGATAAGTAGGAAATAAAGAGCGTGCGCTCGAAGTCGCTGTTTAAAGACCTGTAGCAGGAATTCCGCACTTCATTTGCTATATGTGTTGTGCTTGTGTTTGTTTCTTTGGTTGTTGATCGATGAGTCACTAAATTTAGAAATTGAGATCACGACTTCGCTCTCATTGCATGCTCCCTATAGGTTTATTGCTTTTCTTTATTTCTTGTTGATCGATGAGTCACTCAATTTAGAAATTGAGATCACGACTTCACTCTCATTGTATGTTCCCTATAGGATAGTTTTGTTAGACTTTCTTTGGAATGCTAACCTAGATAGGATCTCTCTAGGTATGCTCTCTTAAGATTATTAGCTTGTTTTCTTTGTCCTTGTACATACCATGTTCCCTTAGGACGCGCTTTCTCCGTTCAGACACAAGTTAGACCTTAGGTTGCAAACCATGCATGCTAACATTAGGTAGACGTTTCCCTTTTGTTAATCCAAACCTTAGGACCACCATTGTATGATAACATTAGGTTAGAAATAGGCTAGTCTCCCTTAGACTCTTTTCTTCCCTTTTTGCATCCTAGCATCTAAAACAAAAACTTCTTTTCTTAGCAAATCAAAAACATGCTAATCACACTTAAACCCTTTTTCAAGGTAACAAAAACAGAAACCAATTCAAATCATTTTGTGCGCTCGAGCACCTTTTCTCGTAAACCCTTTTCAGGTAAGGACGTGGTTAATTTACTTTTGTGCCAACGCATAAGTCTCCAAGGGTCGAGTTGCGGCAGAAGGCGGGATTAACATCGTCCATAAAAAACACAAAACAAACAAAAACATGTGAGCCGAACTACGGTAGCTCTGATTCCTCAAAAGGGATACGTAGGCATTGAGGTAGGGACCAAGAGAGCATAATTTTATTTTCCCTACATTCTTTTCTCCTTCCTTTTGCCTGCATTCTCCCTTCAGTAGTATAGTAAACAGTAAGCATAGATTAAACACACCCATAATATAGATAACAAGAGTGGATACTGTAGAGTACTACGGGCGTGTGGGGTGCTAATACCTTCCCCTCGCATAACAGAATCCCTTACCCGATCTATCAGTCGCAAGACCGTGACTTCTCCCTTCTCAAGTTTTCTCGATGTTTACCTTTCCCTACACGTGGGATAAAAGACATTCGATGGAGACTTCATTGTTTGATGATTTTCAGCCGGTTGTTTCAGCTGGCGACTTCACTGGGGACAGGTCGACCAAATGCTGGTCCATCCCGGAGTTGCTCCTAGATCTTGCTTTCTTTTTCTTTGGGTGTTTATTTTTATGCTTTCAGTTTATTCACTCATTTTGTATATACTTGAGCATATGTATGCATTTCATTTTACTGTCTTCCATATACTACTGTTGTATTGGATCTGCTTCTTATTGGGTGGGTGTTACTATGAGGTAAAAGGCCCAATACCCAGGCCAGAGTTGTATACCATAGGAACCCTAGGAATAGAGTGGAACATGAACGGCTAGTTAACTTAGGTCTCACTATTGCCGCCATGTCGCCCACTCTTAGATGAGGTACAAATGAGGGGCTATCGTTTTCACGTAGGTGATACGGTGATAGTTTTTCAGGAGTACCCTCGATTCTGAGTTACCATTGCCTTACCCTGACCTAGTCTTCACCGGTGAGTGGGGAGGGATTTATTATCACAGGTACAGTTCGTGACTATGTTCAGATGATTGCTCATATTCAGATGGTGACTATGCTCAGACGGTGACTATTGGTTCTAATGGCTATGATCTGGATTTATGTTGATGACTTTATGCATATGCTATATTCTGTTGGTGACCATATGTTTCTCAGATTTATTTTCGGAGTTCCTGACTTGTTTACTTGGAGATTTATTCAGCCTTCGATCTTGGTATTCCCAGCATATTCAAAAAATGCTCAACAGTATCTGATGTTCCAGAAGCCTTGACCCCGTACAATGGGAGATCTACATGGTACTTGGTTCTTATATGTGCGGAAGCTATGTCAGACCTTAGACTTGATGATACTCATATGGTTCAGAAATAGTGCAACAATCATATTCAGAAACGATGGAGCTTTGATCCCATTTGATCCCATGTCTTTGCATACATAACATGGTTACCACATGCATAACATACGTGTTCTGTTATTTCCAGGGAACCATATTTGTGATTCTTGAGTTAAACCCTTCCATCCCTTACTTGCGTAAAATCAAAATCAAAGCACGTAAATTCCTTGGAAATGACAGAACATGACATGGCATCCATTCATGCACTTCATGCATATTCATGCATTCGTAACAAGTACCCGAAGATTGGGGATTCTTATTCAGGCCTGGTATTCTCTTCAAAGGTTCAACTTGATTTCTCACCGCACGTGTTCAGGGATCAATTATGGAATAACTCCATGTGGTACATGCAAGTTTTGGCCCGGTTTCAGGAATTCTTCGAGAAGGAAGGTAATTGATTGAAGACTCAGATGAACCAGGTCATGGAAGCTCTGATAATGATGTCAACAATCTTGCACTTACTGCCATAACAGAGGTTCTCTCTTCTCCTCACCTTTTGGGATTTGCTTTCAACCATGGAGTGCTACAATCTTGAGTTCTTGGAACATCTTGTCAGCAGATGGTTCCCATTTACTTGTAAATTCAAGAAGTTTTTTTTACCAATGAGATTAGAACACGCCTGAAGAAGAGTTGATCTTATATCGGTGCTTCATTCTTGTTGACCAACGTCAAATGTGGTTGCTACACCGGGGCATCATACTATTCAATCAGGGTAACTCTCCACAACTTTGTGTTCCTTGATCTGTTCAACAGCATTCAGTCTTTATTCCCCAAGTGAATTCATGGGGAGAAGTTTTTAAGCAAATACGAAAGAAGCCTGATGAGCATGTTGATGCGATGCTAGTGCATTACATCCAGTTATTTCCTCACCTGGTGGAAGTTCAATTGGTAAAGCTCCGACCTTTGGGGTCCTCTTCCCACAAACATCTCTTCTGATTGCAATACACATGCTAGATGTATCCCCTATTCTAGGACACCCAGTTTTGATATCAAAGACTGTAAAGGGGTTGAAGTATAAAGCCCAGCACATGTCTGGCGTCTCTTCCAAAAGTCCAATTCCTATTTGGCCAACTTCCACACTCTTTTTCACTAGCTGAATGTCTTTGTTGTTCTGATAGAAGATGAATTGTATTATTTCTTTGATACATGAGATGCTTGATGATGCAATTTATATCAATTCGCTTGATAAAACATTCATTCGTTCTACTAAAAAAATCTTCTACGCATATTCTGGGGCACTTGGCCATTCGATTGAAGATGGTATGTCACCCAGAGACAAGGTCCAATATGGAATTAATTCAAAGACTATCATGTTCACATCAGATCTGAAGGGGAATTCTCCCTCCCACTCAAGCATCAAGACTACAGAAAGTCTTCAGAATCAAGAAATACATACGGAGTTAAGTCTCTTCAACTATGGCAACCATTGGTTCTTTAGTGCATTTTCATTTGCATTCTTGCTTGTTTGTTTAAACATTGCTTGTATATAGAAAATCGTATATTTTTTAATGAAAATCTTGATGCAATAAGTATGCTCGCCTTGAAGTGTTCTTTTGTTTTTAATTCATTCGTTATCACTTTTTAAATGTTTTACTTGCATATTGATGCCAAATTTCCTAGTCTTATGCTTAGGTAAAGATTGGAAGGGGAGGGTGGCGATAATCTAAAAACGCAAAAATCTCTGGTTGGTACGCTTTCGAGTAAGACCCTGCTGATGATGTACATGCCTTGTTTCAATTCCTAAACACCAGAGATATAAGGGAGATAGACCCTCGTTAACCCCTCTGAGCCTTCGAAGTAGGAGTTTCTTTTCTGTTCAGAAAAAACCCTCATTTTAACCCTGGGGCGGGTAGTGTTCAATTAATCTGATCAAGCATTCAGAACTCATCAAGAGTGTGCATCCAAAGATACAATAATGGTTATCCATCTAAAGGTTGAGGAAAGTCAAAACCACAATGGTTAACCCTCATCTATCAGCAACGTGCGTCTATTGACAATATCCCAATGGGTATTGTGATACGGTGGCCAGAACCGGGACTATTTTTGGAATGTTGGTTTGTGTTTTGCGTTTTTGTTTGCAAAATGTTGCGGTAAGCAAGATTCGCCACCGTCTTTTATTTTATCCAACAAGGAAAGGAAAAAAAGCACAGAAAAATTCCTTTTTTGAGATATTTCTGAGTACGGGGGGTAGATTAGAGAAAGGGAAGGTATTAGCACCCTTTATATCCGTAGTTATCTACGGGATCTTAGGTACTTGCTCATTGTTTTCAGAAATTGTTTTCTTTGTATTTGTGGGTTTTGAAAAGTTTTTGTTTTAACTTCGATTTAACTCTTGCTTCTGTCTTCAAGAGTGTAATGAAGTGTTTTTGAAAATTTTGTTTGTAAAAGTGTAAGTGTGAATAAAGTGTGTTTTTGATTGAGCAAGTACTTAAGAACTAATCTACCTACTCGAAAAAAGAATTGTTCTGTATCCGTTTCCTTTAGACAATGCTATCCCACTATTAGTGAGTAGGTAGCACCGTCGTTGGAATTTGAGGGTCAATTCGAAAGGGGCATACAGTCACTAAAGCAACGTTAGGACGTCTTAGTGGTAACCATAATGTCTTAGATCATTTATCTGAGGCAATAATATCCGAGGCAACCTTTTCGAGGCAACTATGATCTTTTAGACAAGAGGACGACCTCTAAAACAACCTATACTCAATGACCGTTTTAACAAAGGCAACCAAGTGAGAGTGTACCCTAGGAGTGCGCATGTGCGAGTGTGTTGGTTTCATTTTTTTTATCTTTGCACATGTTTAGGGTGATCTAACTTTTTTAAGATTAAACATTCATTCTTGTCATGCAAGCCCTAATTATATCTAGCAGTTAAATATTTGCATAAATAAAAGTGCGGAAAGTAAACTAAACTATTACAAGGTGTGATCGGTGGATCTGGAACTGACTGTTTAACGCTGGTTCACGAAATGTCGCGGAAGCAAGAGTCGCCACCGTCTTTTATTTTCTCCAATTGGAAAGGACAAAAGCACAGAAAAATTCCTTAAAGAGATTGCTCTCGGTTCGGGAGGTAGGTTATAGAAAGGGAAGGTATTAGCACCCTTTCTATCCATGGTTATCCATGGGCTCTTAGATACTTGCTCACTTGTGTTTTCAAAAATGGTTTGTTTGCTTTTCAACTGTGGGTTTTTAAAAAAAAAGTTTCTTTGAAAATTCCAGTTCGACTCTTGTATCGGTCCTCAAGAGTGTTTGAAAAAATGCTTTCGAAAGCTTTTTGAAAAGGTGTCGGTGTGAAAAGTATTTTTGAATTTGTTTTGAAATTTAGAGCAAGTATCTAGAGTCGTCTACCTACCCTAAGGAATTCGTCTGTGTAAATGTCCTTTAAAGTAGTGCCATCCCACCATTGAGAGGTAGGTAGCACCACCGTTGGAGGTATTCGGGTCAATTCGAGGTTCGGGACATTGTGATCACCAGAGCAATGGTAGGACACCTTAGAAGCTACCCTTATGCCATTGATCTTTTTATTCCGAGGCAACCATTCCGAGGCAACTTGTTTCGAGGCAACTAGATCAATGGAACACAAGGACTCACTAAGACGTCCTATACTCGACGACCACGTTTCGAAGGGTAAGGCAACAATGTGATCACCGAGCAATAGTAGGATACCTTAGAAGCTACCCTTATGCCATGTTCATGGACATAAGGACTTACTAAAACGTCCTTTACTCGACGATCACCTTTCGAAGCAAGGCAACAGTGAGGCGTACCCTAGGGGTAGTGTGTGATTTGTGTGTCAGATTCATTTACATTTATCTTGTCATGTCAAAGTGATCTATGCGTTTGTTTTTATTTTCGTCATTCATTCTTGCATGCATTCGTTTAACAGTTAAAAAGTGCGAGAAAAGTAAAATTCTAAACTATTACAAAAGGCGCGGGTCCACATCGCCAAAATTTCCAGGACCCGATTTGACAGAAAAATAAAGAAATAATGAAAAGTAAAGTGCGAGAAGTTAATTACACGGCTTTGGGAGAGGTACATAAAAATTATACGAAAAAGAAATAAATATGCGAATTAAATAAGAATTAAAAACGAGGGCGTTGGACCCTGTTTAATGGAATTAAATTAAATGATTAAATTAATAAAATTAAAATGAAAAGAAATTGTCTTTTTGGTATTTTTTGGTATTTAGGAGAATTTAATGCAATTAAACCTAATTCTACAATTTTTATTTTATTATGAAAACATATTAAAGTTTAACCTAAAATTAACCCTAATTAATTACATGCCATTTAATTATAAAAATAAATAATAGAAATATTTAATTATTATGAAAGAAAAGAAAAAGGGACAAAAATGATTATAAACCCTAATTCTACCAATTTTAGATTTTTATTAAGGAAAAGTTAAGATTAAAACCTAATTTACAAACTAAATTAATTAATGGACTTTATTTACAAAAAATACTAAAATAAAAATATTTATTATTTTTTATCTTTTCTGATTTTTTGGTGTTTTTTATATATTATGAAAATATTTAAATTAAAGAAATTAATTGACAAACATTAATTGAAATAAAGAAAAGAATAAAAAAAAACATAAAAGAAGCTTGCAAACCTTGGGGGGTTCTGTCCCCAGTTGGAGGTGTAAACAGCAATCAAGCCCACTTATTGCAAGGCCCTGTTTGACTTCTTATGCTAGCGCGTGGTGCATTGACTGGAGTCTATCCTATTCTTCAGATTGTGTTCTTTGGATTGATAGTGGTAAACACGTGGAGGGCCTGGATATTGAGTGCATGGTGGAACCCAGAGTTGAATCTGCATAGGAATATTAAATGAAAAATAATATGAAAGGGGGTGAGGACCTGGGGCTCGAACCCAGGTCCTGGAGATTACCAACGTACACGCTTGCCAACCATGCTGCCTTGTTTATCTGTAAATAATATAATCAATAAATATAATAAAACAAACAAACGTCAATGCTCCTTTTTTCGCGCGAAACTTTGAACGGACCAACCAATGCTCTACACATCATCGTCTTCCTCGTGTTGTTTTTCCTGAAAATACAACAAAACATAGGCAACGGTTTTGTAAACGTTCCTATAGACACTATTTTAAAAAATAGCGAATAGCCCCTGGGGCCTCATAAATTAGGCGCGAGGATTGCTTATTGATCGTCCAATCGTGCTGAATCCATTCATGGTACTATGGTGGTCTAATTTTACCGCGTTTGGAAACGCCCAATTCAAAGCTTGCAAAACCCTAAATATTGTTAATGGTGAATCCTTCCATAGTGTACAAAGACAAAATTAAACCACACAGTTAGCTTCAGAATTGAATAATGAACATAAACCAAGTGTTAAAAATTACAAAAGATGCATGAATTGAGATGCACGAATATGAAATTTTTTCTGTACAGGTGAGATAGTTCTCACGTTTCTGGGCACGAAAGCTTGTAGTTTTTGATCCAAATCCCTTCTTTGAAGCCTCAGCAAGCTAATGGAATTGATCTTCGGCCTTGAATCGTCCTGGAAATTGGTTTTCAGATTTGGAGTTTTCTTGAAAAATTCCAAGTTTGCATATGCTTTTTCTGCGCAGCCTAGAGTCAGTGAGCACGAGGGTTTTGATCAAGCTTATGTATGGAATGATTAGGTCAAAGAAAATTGGTCCAAAATCCATGAATTGATGAATATGATATTTGATTTTTAAGCCATGATATTTTCTAATCTTTTCATGCAAATTTCCAGCAAATCATGACCAATTAGCAAGATTCTTTCTATATTTGGTTAGGCACGAAATCTTAGAGGTATTATATGCATAAAAAGATTGAAAAACCTAGGTTTTATATTTTTCATGTATTTTAATTAATTTAAATGAATTATTAATAATAAAAATCCAAATAAATAAATAAAAATGACGAAAAACTTCCCTTTGGGCCACATGGTCGTGCACATGCCTTGGATAATGAATTGTGGAAGAAAAAGAGGCCCATTAGCAATTTTAGGTCATTTGAAGCAATGTTGACTTTTCAAAATATCCAAAAATTTCCCAACTTCTACAAGGCATAACTTGCTCAATTTTTAAGCTTTGCTCATGTTCTTGGACATTTTGAAAAGGTCTTTGAGTCCTCTAACCAATGCCTTTGGTCCCATGTCATTTTGATTTACCAATCTCAAGTTATGGCCTTTGACTTAAAGTCCCTTTTTGTTGACTTTTGAAAATGACCTATAATGTTGAAATTGATAACTTTTTGTGAGAGCATTTCTTGGACTTGAAATATGAATAGGAGTTGTAGAAAATGTCTTTCTCTTCAAAATGAGCTTTGGATGGAATTTTTCTGATAATCCATGTGAAAGTTATGCCCTGGTCAATTTACAGTTGACTTTTTCAACTGTCCAAATATGGAAACTTTTGCATCTTGATGATTTTTGAGCCAAGCTTTGAGAATCCTGATCAAGCATTGATCAAATGATGTTTGTGGCTTCAAAATGAGATGTTGACCAAAAATTTGAACTTTTGACTGCCAAATGACCATTTTGCCCCTATAGTTGACTGTAGTGCAATTAGGGTTTTTGACTGTGCAATTTTGTGCTGAAAGTCTTGAAACTTGATATGAGGATGCTTGACCATGTTTATAGGCATGTGGGACTTGATTGGACCTTTGAAAACTTCATTTTCTTGATCAGAACAAAAACCCTAATTTTGACTGTTTAGGAGGCCCTTGAACTGTGCAACCCTTGGGGAATTTTGAAGCTTTGACTTGGCAAATTTTGAAGAATATGGGAGGGCAAATTTTGGGGTACAACAGTTTCCCCTGTTCAATCTTCTTAGACCTGAGGATGAAGATTGGCTGGCGTGCCTTTCGTAATCCGAGGGTGGAAGATGATTGAACACTAGAGTGCCCAGAAATTTGCGCTCACATAGTAGCAGTGTGATGGAAATGGGCTTATAGATGCCATTTAGAGATTGATGAATAGGATGATGGGCTTATAGATGCCATCTGGATGTTGATCGCGTAAGAGATTCCTTAGCGAGAACTTGCGTACCTGCAAAAGAAAAAATGAGTACCTGACATGTTGCAGGAGCTGGTCTTCAGATGCTTTATGTAGATATGTCCTGACTGGTTACAGGAATCGGATCTTCGAACTCTTCAGACGTGCCCTGGCGAGATACAGGAATCGAGTCTGGTAATGTTAGTCTTCAACGGATACACCCTGGCAAGATTCAGGCATTGGATCCTCGAACTCTTCAGACACACCCTGGCAAGATACAGGAATCGGATCTGGTAATGTTAGTCTTCAACGGATACACCCTGGCAAGATTCAGGCATCGGATCCTCGAACTCTTCAGACACACCCTGGCAAGATACAGGAATCGGATCTGGTAATGTTAGTCTTCAACGGATACACCCTGGCAAGATTCAGGTATCGGATCCTCGAACTCTTCAGACACACCCTGGCAAGATACAGGAATCGGATCTGGTAATGTTAGTCTTCAACAGATACACCCTGGCAAGATTCAGGCATCGGATCCTCGAACTCTTCAGACACACCCTGGCAAGATACAGGAATCGGATCTGGTAATGTTAGTCTTCAACGGATACACCCTGGCAAGATTCAGGTATCGGATCCTCGAACTCTTCAGACACACCCTGGCAAGATACAGGAATCGGATCTGGTAATGCTAGTCTTCAACGGATACACCCTGGCAAGATTCAGGTATCGGATCCTCGAACTCTTCAGACACACCCTGGCAAGATACAGGAATCGGATCTGGTAATGCTAGTCTTCAACGGATACACCCTGGCAATATTCAGGTATCGGATCCTCGAACTCTTCAGACACACCCTGGCAAGATACAGGAATCGAGTCTGGTAATGTTAGTCTTCAACGGATACACCCTGGCAAGATTCAGGCCTCGTATCCTCGAACTCTTCAGACACACCCTGGCAAGATACAGGAATCAGATCTGGTAATGTTAGTCTTCAACGGATACACCCTGGCAAGATTCAGGTATCGGATCCTCGAACTCTTCAGACACACCCTGGCAAGATACATGAATCGGATCTGGTAATGCTAGTCTTCAACGGATACACCCTGGCAAGATTCAGGTATCGGATCCTCGAACTCTTCAGACACACCCTGGCAAGATATAGGAATCGGATCTGGTAATGTCGTCAACAGATACACCCTGGCAAGATTCAGGCATCGGATCTTTAGTTGCGACCATTGATGGTAATCAATTTTGTACTTTTGTCCTAAAAAGACAAGCGTTAGTTGTATGCGATGTCATGTGGTATGACATGCGAGATGCTCTCTGAATACGTGAGATTGTATGTTCATGATGCGTATATGCATGCTATAATGTATGAAGATGTTTATGAATGTATTTTTTCGTCTAGGAAAGTAAATCCTTGACGGGTGCCGGGAAATCACTCCTGGGCTGATGTTTGAAGAATGGATTTTGCTTCCGCTAGGGATGATAATTGCAAGGATAACGGTTGGGAGAAGATAACTCCGTTGGGGAATAAACTTGGCGAATGGAATAACTCTGCAGGGAGGAAAGTACTCTAACGATCTTGCTGGGCAGCAATACTCGGTGGGGAGAGAGATACTTTGCTGGAATGTTGATAATAACTTGCTGGGGATACCATTGTTGTGTTGGAAGTGTTGATAGACTTCCCTGGGGATAAGAAGACTTCGTCGAGAATGCTCTTTCTGTGGCTTTTGGCTGAGGATAACCCAGTTATATCCTGGTAAGGAA
This sequence comes from Vicia faba, assembly GCA_948472305.1. Classification (NCBI taxonomy): domain Eukaryota; kingdom Viridiplantae; phylum Streptophyta; class Magnoliopsida; order Fabales; family Fabaceae; genus Vicia; species Vicia faba. The sequence continues at coordinate 712,805,234 of OX451738.1, forward strand.
ATAACTCTTTGAATAAAGCCGGAGGACGCGTTCGTGCTCTGCGAGGATAAGCTTCCAGAATCTACTGGGGATAAGCTTACTGCTTGGGGAGATGGATTCCAACTTTCTTGGGGAAACTGGATTGGACTCTCCTGGGGAAGTATTGAATTGTATTAGTTATGTTCTTCAACGGAACCTACCCTGATACCTTGGAGGATAGAACAATCAGATTGCTTAGACAACTCTTTATTGCCCCTGTTTCTGATGTGGGAGCGGAAGATACCTGTGGAGGTGCTTGATAGTTGTTGATGGACAAACCTTCTTCTAGTAGGCAGGTGACAAGAAGACGGGACATAGTCGTACGCTTTGATCCCTAACTTTTGCCTGGACTGCCCTTTCGGGTTTTCAGTCCACCGGGATACCCATTTTTGCCCAAGCCGCCCTTTCAGGTTTTCGACTTGCCGGGTGTACAGATTTTTTTCATTTTCATCCCTTATTTTTGCCGGAACCCTTTTGGTTCGCCGGGAAGCCCTTCTTTTTGCCTAGGTATGTCAACCTAGCGGGTCTTTGATTTTTGCGTAGTATCTTTTCGACTATGTCCATATTCTCAGAATGTAGGGAGTTGCCCCTGTTGGAAGTATTTTGCCACGCCACCAGAAGGTGTTTGATCAGGCAAGATTTATTGTTGAAATGCCCCAGGTGACTCATGCGGAGATTTGCCCCAGGCTATTTGGCCTTTTAGAGATTCTCCGAATCTTGATTGGGTTGCCCCAGATGATGGACCATGATCCTATCATGCCCCTTGATTGGAAGTGCTTCTGTTCATTAGGCATTCGTCGTGCGAATTTCTATGCTGTTCAAACAAAAAGTCATATGCAAACAAAGTTATGTTAAAATGCAAAGCTTATGTCTGTCTTGAAGATTTTGAAAATGCATTCTTTTTCATAAAACAAGTGAATGTTTGTAAAACATGATGTCAACTCTGTATTTACCGTAGGCCTTAAAGAGTCAGGATACCTTTCGTAACAGTATGCTTTCGAACTAACCCATGCTTCAGCTAGGACTTTTAAGGGTTATAACGTGGCCTGGTTCACGGTTTAAGAAACAAAGGATAAAGGCTCAAATTATATTTGTACCCACCCGCTCTTCGTGATGTTCTCCAAACCTAAACTAAGTTGATCATACGTTAGACCTTGTTTGAGTCTTTGCTCTGATTTTCCGGTGATGATTCGGATATTGATAACTTATTTTGAATAGGCAGTCATTCCTTTTTGTTATTGTTGAGGGTTTGTATGACCTCTTTTCTTTTTTTGATTTTGTTATCCCTATTTTTTGCCTGAGCTGTTTCCCTTTTTTGGAATTACAGTCAGCGGGATGCCCCAGTTTCGTAAGTCCCCTTTATAGGTTTTGACTTATTGGGTTTTTATTTTGGTAATGACTGTCTGTCCTTATGATTATTCGGAACCATCACTGTCTTCTTTTTTTTGTAAGGACCTCTTTGGTGCTATTTGTTATGCACTTGGATCCACTGAGAGAACTACCCTGCCCCAGGTTATGATTAAGGGTTTTAAATTTCGAAAAGAAAAACTCCTACTTCTTTGGCTCAGAGGGGTTGACGAGGGATTATCTTCCTTATAACTCCAGTGTTTAGGAATTGAAACAATGCCTGTACCTCATCAGCGGGGTCTGTTCAAAAGCATACTGTAAAGATCGTGGTATCGTTTTCGTCATCCTCCCTCAAGAGGCTTAGAATTATTAGTCGAGCGTTGATCATCAGAAAAAATATGAAAATAATTTGCATATAGTGAATACGAATATATTGCTTCAAAACAGACATATGCAATGCATTAATGGAATAACAACGTTTGATATGAATGGAATGTTTGAACAATCAAAAGAAAATTACAACTTGAAAGATTCTAATGAACAAAAATTTCTCAATCCTAGCCATGTTTTGGCAAGGAAGCAGTGATCACGTTGGGAGTCTCGGCGGGCTCGAACTCGATCTCTTTAGCATCGATCATGTTCTGAATCTTGTACTTCAGTGCCCAACAGTCCTCAGTATCGTGCCCCGGGCTACCAGAATGGTAAGCGCACCTTGCTTCTGGGTTGTAGTTTGGAGAGGAAGTCTTTGGATTTGCAGGAGGGTTGATCACCGCAATCAGGTTCATCCTTAACATGTGCTGCAAAGCTCGTGACCATGACATGTTGAGGTAGGTGAATTGTCTCTTAGGCTCGTCCGACCTATTCTGATCAACCCGCTGTTCTTGGCGAGGTCGTTGTTGGATCTGAGAAGTAGTAGCAACTCGGAGAGGTCTATTCACTGGACCCGACCTTTGCCTTCTTGGAAGCTGTTCTATGACCTGGTCCCTGATTTGGGCTGGTTGCTTCATGACTTGAGGAAGCTGGCTGATCATGGCTCTCAGCTCTCCTTGCTCCTGAGCTAAACCTTGAATAAGGGCCCTTTGCCCCAGCATCTGGGTTTTCAATGTGTCTACCTCAGCTTGTAGACGTTTCAGCTGTTCGTCCTTGTCATCTTCGGGACTCTTTCTGATCATATTCCCCATGAGGAGTGTCCTAAACTCTTCCTGCCCCTTGGATAGGCCTAGGAAGATTTCCATGAACTGAGTCTCTTGAGCGTGAAGGTCCTGTTTATCTTGTTGTGAAGCCATTGCTGAAATAAACAGCGAGAAAGGTAAGTGACCTGCAACAAGGATACCTGTTATGCAATGATGAGTATGACATGCATGTAATGTTTTCAAGGACCTCGCGGGGTAAACAAGAAAATTTGTTAGCATTTGGATCCGGTAGCTTGATTGAAAGAACTTCATATTTGTTGAGAGTCTTTCTTCCAAGGGTCAAAGGCTCACCATATCAAGTGGGTCATAGCCCCTGACTCAAGTCATCAACCTTATTTTGCTTTCCAAACAACCTTGGCTAGGGGAACCTTCTTCAGGAGTCAAAGCTCGCCATATCAAGTGGGTCATAGCCTCTGACAACTTTGGCTAGAGGAAAATAAATCCTCTTTGCCCCTTGCTAGATGTTTGATTCATCATGACCTGCATCACAAGCCCTTGAGATCCTTGAAATGGGTTAGGATGTATGCAATGGTATGATGTCATGATGCATGGGGTAATATGAATAAACCCTGTTATGAGCCCTTATTAAGGACTATAAACAGAAACCTGCAAGAAACTCAAGTAAAACCTGTCATGAGTCCCAGTTAAGGACTAAAAAACAAAACCTGCAAGAAACTCGATAAACCCTGTTATGAGTCCTAATTAAGGACCGCAAACCAAAATCTGTAAGAAACTTAGTATACCCTGTTATGAGTCCCTATTAAGGACTATAAACAAAACCTGCAAGAAACTCAAGTGTCAGATAACAAGCATGCAAATAGTCAAGTTGGAAGGCACACAAGTCACACAAGACAAGTCCTTAGGGTTTAAGGCCAGCATGAGGTCTAGGTACTACCCTCTTTCAGTTTGTTGGTTCATACCTGTCCTATCAAAGTAACCGGGTTCTTAGAGGATCCCAATATCATTGACTACCCTCAATCGGTCATAACTCCAGCATCGCAATCTTTTCTTGCGGCCAGAACCATCACGAGAGTTTAGCCTCAATGGGCGTAGCATACTGCTACTGTTCTAATGGCCAAGTTGTGTCATTTAAGGTTCTAAGGTTGTTGGTGCTTGATGACTCCTTAGAAGACCCATATTCTCCTCGTTGCAACACAAGGGATATCGGTACAGACCAAGGTGCCACACCAACGTAGCCACTGCTTCATCCGTGTCGGTCTACGCCGGACAGGTCCCTCGCAGCTTATGCTACCTAAACAGGGTATCCCCAGGTCCGGGTTAGGATCTATGTAACTCCCAGGCAACCCATAAATTTAAAGCAGACAAGTCAATACAATTGAAAACACAGTTATGAACTAACCTTAAGGTACACCTCACTAAAAAATATTCCCCAGCAGAGTCGCCAGTTCTGTGATCGGTGGATCTGGAACTGACTGTTTAACGCTGGTTCGCGAAATGTCGCGGAAGCAAGAGTCGCCACCGTCTTTTATTTTCTCCAATTGGAAAGGACAAAAGCACAGAAAAATTCCTTAAAGAGATTGCTCTCGGTTCGGGAGGTAGGTTATAGAAAGGGAAGGTATTAGCACCCTTTCTATCCATGGTTATCCATGGGCTCTTAGATACTTGCTCACTTGTGTTTTCAAAAATGGTTTGTTTGCTTTTCAACTGTGGGTTTTTAAAAAAAAAGTTTCTTTGAAAATTCCAGTTCGACTCTTGTATCGGTCCTCAAGAGTGTTTGAAAAAATGCTTTCGAAAGCTTTTTGAAAAGGTGTCGGTGTGAAAAGTATTTTTGAATTTGTTTTGAAATTTAGAGCAAGTATCTAGAGTCGTCTACCTACCCTAAGGAATTCGTCTGTGTAAATGTCCTTTAAAGTAGTGCCATCCCACCATTGAGAGGTAGGTAGCACCACCGTTGGAGGTATTCGGGTCAATTCGAGGTTCGGGACATTGTGATCACCAGAGCAATGGTAGGACACCTTAGAAGCTACCCTTATGCCATTGATCTTTTTATTCCGAGGCAACCATTCCGAGGAAACTTGTTTCGAGGCAACTAGATCAATGGAACACAAGGACTCACTAAGACGTCCTATACTCGACGACCACGTTTCGAAGGGTAAGGCAACAATGTGATCACCGAGCAATAGTAGGATACCTTAGAAGCTACCCTTATGCCATGTTCATGGACATAAGGACTTACTAAAACGTCCTTTACTCGACGATCACCTTTCGAAGCAAGGCAACAGTGAGGCGTACCCTAGGGGTAGTGTGTGATTTGTGTGTCAGATTCATTTACATTTATCTTGTCATGTCAAAGTGATCTATGCGTTTGTTTTTATTTTCGTCATTCATTCTTGCATGCATTCGTTTAACAGTTAAAAAGTGCGAGAAAAGTAAAATTCTAAACTATTACAAAAGGCGCGGGTCCACATCGCCAAAATTTCCAGGACCCGATTTGACAGAAAAATAAAGAAATAATGAAAAGTAAAGTGCGAGAAGTTAATTACACGGCTTTGGGAGAGGTACATAAAAATTATACGAAAAAGAAATAAATATGCGAATTAAATAAGAATTAAAAACGAGGGCGTTGGACCCTGTTTAATGGAATTAAATTAAATGATTAAATTAATAAAATTAAAATGAAAAGAAATTGTCTTTTTGGTATTTTTTGGTATTTAGGAGAATTTAATGCAATTAAACCTAATTCTACAATTTTTATTTTATTATGAAAACATATTAAAGTTTAACCTAAAATTAACCCTAATTAATTACATGCCATTTAATTATAAAAATAAATAATAGAAATATTTAATTATTATGAAAGAAAAGAAAAAGGGACAAAAATGATTATAAACCCTAATTCTACCAATTTTAGATTTTTATTAAGGAAAAGTTAAGATTAAAACCTAATTTACAAACTAAATTAATTAATGGACTTTATTTACAAAAAATACTAAAATAAAAATATTTATTATTTTTTATCTTTTCTGATTTTTTGGTGTTTTTTATATATTATGAAAATATTTAAATTAAAGAAATTAATTAACAAACATTAATTGAAATAAAGAAAAGAATAAAAAAAAACATAAAAGAAGCTTGCAAACCTTGGGGGGTTCTGTCCCCAGTTGGAGGTGTAAACAGCAATCAAGCCCACTTATTGCAAGGCCCTGTTTGACTTCTTATGCTAGCGCGTGGTGCATTGACTGGAGTCTATCCTATTCTTCAGATTGTGTTCTTTGGATTGATAGTGGTAAACACGTGGAGGGCCTGGATATTGAGTGCATGGTGGAACCCAGAGTTGAATCTGCATAGGAATATTAAATGAAAAATAATATGAAAGGGGGTGAGGACCTGGGGCTCGAACCCAGGTCCTGGAGATTACCAACGTACACGCTTGCCAACCATGCTGCCTTGTTTATCTGTAAATAATATAATCAATAAATATAATAAAACAAACAAACGTCAATGCTCCTTTTTTCGCGCGAAACTTTGAACGGACCAACCAATGCTCTACACATCATCGTCTTCCTCGTGTTGTTTTTCCTGAAAATACAACAAAACATAGGCAACGGTTTTGTAAACGTTCCTATAGACACTATTTTAAAAAATAGCGAATAGCCCCTGGGGCCTCATAAATTAGGCGCGAGGATTGCTTATTGATCGTCCAATCGTGCTGAATCCATTCATGGTACTATGGTGGTCTAATTTTACCGCGTTTGGAAACGCCCAATTCAAAGCTTGCAAAACCCTAAATATTGTTAATGGTGAATCCTTCCATAGTGTACAAAAACAAAATTAAACCACACAGTTAGCTTCAGAATTGAATAATGAACATAAACCAAGTGTTAAAAATTACAAAAGATGCATGAATTGAGATGCACGAATATGAAATTTTTTCTGTACAGGTGAGATAGTTCTCACGTTTCTGGGCACGAAAGCTTGTAGTTTTTGATCCAAATCCCTTCTTTGAAGCCTCAGCAAGCTAATGGAATTGATCTTCGGCCTTGAATCGTCCTGGAAATTGGTTTTCAGATTTGGAGTTTTCTTGAAAAATTCCAAGTTTGCATATGCTTTTTCTGCGCAGCCTAGAGTCAGTGAGCACGAGGGTTTTGATCAAGCTTATGTATGGAATGATTAGGTCAAAGAAAATTGGTCCAAAATCCATGAATTGATGAATATGATATTTGATTTTTAAGCCATGATATTTTCTAATCTTTTCATGCAAATTTCCAGCAAATCATGACCAATTAGCAAGATTCTTTCTATATTTGGTTAGGCACGAAATCTTAGAGGTATTATATGCATAAAAAGATTGAAAAACCTAGGTTTTATATTTTTCATGTATTTTAATTAATTTAAATGAATTATTAATAATAAAAATCCAAATAAATAAATAAAAATGACGAAAAACTTCCCTTTGGGCCACATGGTCGTGCACATGCCTTGGATAATGAATTGTGGAAGAAAAAGAGGCCCATTAGCAATTTTAGGTCATTTGAAGCAATGTTGACTTTTCAAAATATCCAAAAATTTCCCAACTTCTACAAGGCATAACTTGCTCAATTTTTAAGCTTTGCTCATGTTCTTGGACATTTTGGAAAGGTCTTTGAGTCCTCTAACCAATGCCTTTGGTCCCATGTCATTTTGATTTACCAATCTCAAGTTATGGCCTTTGACTTAAAGTCCCTTTTTGTTGACTTTTGAAAATGACCTATAATGTTGAAATTGATAACTTTTTGTGAGAGCATTTCTTGGACTTGAAATATGAAGAGGGGTTGTAGGAAATGTCTTTCTCTTCGAAATGAGCTTTGGATGGAATTTTTCTGATAATCCATGTGAAAGTTATGCCCTGGTCAATTTACAGTTGACTTTTTCAACTGTCCAAATATGGAAACTTTTGCATCTTGATGATTTTTGAGCCAAGCTTTGAGAATCCTGATCAAGCATTGATCAAATGATGTTTGTGGCTTCAAAATGATATGTTGACCAAAAATTTGAACTTTTGACTGCCAAATGACCATTTTGCCCCTATAGTTGACTGTAGTGCAATTAGGGTTTTTGACTGTGCAATTTTGTGCTGAAAGTCTTGAAACTTGATATGAGGATGCTTGACCATGTTTATAGGCATGTGGGACTTGATTGGACCTTTGAAAACTTCATTTTCTTGATCAGAACAAAAACCCTAATTTTGACTGTTTAGGAGGCCCTTGAACTGTGCAACCCTTGGGGAATTTTGAAGCTTTGACTTGGCAAATTTTGAAGAATATGGGAGGGCAAATTTTGGGGTACAACACAAGTCTTCGGGTATTTACATAGCCAAAAACAAACCCTTTGAAATTAAAAGCGGTAAAAATAAATAAATGTCCTAATTTAATTATTACAAACCGGGAGCAGATACAATAATTGGATAAAAAATAAAGCGCGCGAGAAAATTAGATCGAATGCGAAACTAGGGTTTTGACCCTCCTAATTAAAAGAAAATGTTTTTGTTGTTTTTAATATTTTTTAAGAAAAGAAATTAAGTCCTTGAATTAAAATGCAAAATTAATTAGTTAATTAAATTAATAAATGAAAAAAAATAATTAAATGACATATTTTTGGAGTTTTTGTTATTTTAGGTAAAAAATAAATACAATCAAGTTAGTAATAAAAACCTATTGATTCTAATTAATTTTAAATATTTACAAAAATAAATTAAAGTTATCTAATAAATCAACCTAATTAAATTAATTAATTTATTACTATAAATAATATTCTAATTTTAATTGGACATAAAAATATTGTTTGTGATTTTTTTGATAAAAAAGAAAATTTATTTAATTGTTAGTAAAAATAATAAATAAATTAATTAAAGGAAAATATAGAAAAGAAATAAAGAGTGAGAAATGGGCCTGATTAAAGGGGTGCCAATAGTAGGAATTTGGGCCCATTAGTGATGATCCGTTTGACCTTTGCAATTCTGTGTGCACGCGTTGACTCTGGATTATGGTGCACTCCCAATGGTGGCCACCAGATCTGGCCATCTGGCCATCTGGCGCATTTATGATGAAGGCATATGGTGGATCTCCTGGCCTCGCTTGCACTGAATCACCTAAAAATAAATGGGAAAATAGCAAATGCTGGAGGCAGGGATCGAACCCCTGACCTCCAGCCTCTGAAATCCTTAACACTCACGTGGCAACCACTGGGCTATTTTGTTCTTATTGTACATTTATAGAATAATAATAATAATATGAAAAAGTAAATGTTAGTGGAAACAAAAGAAAAAAAATGCGCGCTGGAATTTGAATTGGCCAGTGGGGGAGTGACAACTCATCGTCCCCTTCCTCTCTCCGTGGGTAAAAGAAAAATACTTTTACCTACGGACGTTTTATCTGTCGCTATAGGCCATGCTCGTTCCAAAATCTTCTAAAGGCCATGGAAATAATAGCTAAAGCCATGGTTGTGTCCCTCTCGTCCTCCTGATCACAACCGTACCATTTACAGAGGCCAATTGTCCCTGAAAATAAAAACCCTAAAACCATGCTCGAAAACCTAGCAATGGTGATTTACAGCACAAGCCATATAAAAGAAATTGAATAATGCAGAAAGTTTGCAAATGTTATGGTGATCAAGAATGTATAATTATTTCAACCTAACAATGCATAAATCATGAGTTTCGAATTCAAGAACAGGGGTGTAATGTGAACGACTTACAGTGCAATTAGGGACCGGAACGGGCTTGTTCTTGATAGCTTTAGGTTCCTGGGAATGCTATGAAGCGATTGGGATCAATAGCAAGCCTTGAGGATGCCTCTAAGTGGGATTTCGATCTCACACTTTTCCTTGTTTTTTTGGATTCTGTTCTTGCTCTCACGCCTCTTTCTAACCTCTCTTTAGGTCTGGCCTTATTCCTTATGTATTAGTGAAGGAATTAGGGTTGCAAAACTGATCCAAATCCTTCTCTTTCAATGCTTTTGATTTGATTTGATTTGCTTTGAAGATCTTTCCAAACATGGCCTTTTTTCAATCTTTTTGTGCCCACAAACCTTTACACGAATTTGAATGATTGCAATCTGTAAATTAAGACCTGAAATAATCACTAAATCCTTGGTTTTCAATGTTTTGGATTTTTATTTGATTTAAATTGAATTAATTCAAATAAAAACCAAAATAAATAATAAAAATAAGATATGGACAATTGGAAAAGGCTAGAGCACGTGCGCCATGTTGCCAACTCAAAACAAGTGAAAAAGATTGGGGCCATTTGGCAAAAATTGAAGTTTTAGGGATAGTTGACTTTTGGCAATTTTGCAAAAAGGGTCAACTTCAACAATGCATAACTTCCTCAATTTTGACTCTTTGGAAGTGTTATTGGACTTTTTAGAAAGCTTGAGATTTCGTCTAAGCAACACTTTTGGTCACATTTTATTTTGATATTCCATTATCATGTATGAAGCTTTGACAAAAAAGGTGTTTTTGTTGACTTTTCAAAATGACCTATAATGTCCAAATTCATAACTTCTTGTGAGTGCATATTTTGAACTTGGGAGATGAATATGGATTGTAGATAATTGAATCTTCTTCAAAATGAGCTTTGAATGGGTCATTTCTCATAAATTATGAGAAAGTTATGCTTGGTCAAAGTTGGGTTGACTTTTCCTACAAAACCCTAATTTAGCAACTTTTGAATCTTGATGAATTATGAGCAATCCTTGATGAATCATAATCAATCCTTGATCAAATAATTAAATATACTTCAAAATGAGGATGTTTACCAAAAATCTTGAAGTTTGACTGTATGTGAGCCAGAGTTGACTTTTGCCCTAGCACAGTCGATTTTCAAGCTTTTAAGCAATTGACTGAGCAAACTTTCTCTGCAAGGCTTGAAACTTGACATGGATGACCTTGAGAACATATTAGGACATTGGTGAGAACTTGGGACCATTTGGACTCAGGTATCTTGATGCAACATGAAACCCTAGTTTGGGGTAGATTGCCTTAGGAGAGAGCTTGTCTGGACAACCTTTGGATTATCTTGAGCAACTTGAGGATCTTTCTTGAAATGTTTTGAGAAATATGGGAGGGAAAATTTTGGGGTACAACAGGTATCTCTCGCAAATCAAGAAGCCAAGATCAGATGACGATACAACAATGGCTATTCCTTATCTACGAAAGACTCAGATAGTCACGGTCACTTCCAATAAATCAAAGACAACGCAAAGACCAACGACTTGTTCAGAATGGAAAATATGAATAAGAAAGAAACAAAATCCCCGCTAAGTCGAAACTTGAAAACAAATCGCTTAGGCAAAAGTTGGGGCATCCCGCTGGACTTCCAAATTGAAATTCAAAAGAATATGTCCAGGCAAAAGCAAGAAGGAAATTAAAAAGCCTAAAAGGAGAGAAAAGGATTACCAATGAAAATCCTCATCAAAGAACAAAGTCGTCTGATCAGACACCAAAATCAGAAGTTAGTGATTGTTGTGTCCAAGAGGCCTCAGTGGTTCCTCAACCATCGCAAACTCTTCTAGAGAGATGAATGTTTGTATCAGGTCAACTGAACGTATGAATGTAGAACATCATGGAGAATGGGTGGGCACCAAATAATTTTTAGCCTTAATTCCTTTTTTTCTAAAACCGTGAACCAGGCCACGTTACAACCCATAAAAGTCATAATTGAAGCATAGGTCAATTCAAAAGCGCGCTACAACGAGATAACGTTTAGCTGACTCCTAAGAGGTACGTTTGAATATTTGTGTTGGCATCATATGCTGGCATTATCTTTCATAAAAATAATTTGCAAATGTTTCTCTCTAGCTAGTGACTCGTTCAAAACAGAGTTGTGACGTTATTTCATTCAAAAAAATTTCAAACTTCAAGACTTACATGTGTGTTGCATTAGAATTATCATTCTCATAATAAACATTCTTCTGCATACAAAGCAACTGATCGACATCAAGTAAGTTTACACAATGAACAATCGGTAAAGAGCTCAATCTTGTCAGAGAAAAGAGGCTTGAATACCTTGTTGAAGCAAGAGTCAGCTGCCACAAGAGAAATGACTTATCCAAGGGCATGTTAAACTTTTGTCAATAGAAAGCATCTTGGTGCTTCACGGTCTGGGTACCCTTTAGGGATGAAGTTAGCAGACTCCACCAATCTAGGGCAATCAAGTCGAGAGTCGATCTCCCTGAGGTCATCCAAATATGGGGCATTCCCTCAAACTATCAATCGGAGGCTATCACATCAATAAATCTCTTCAAGCTCAACCAATCAGAGGCTATCACGTCGATAAATATCTTCAAGCTATCAATCAGAGGCTATCACGTCGATAAATCTCTTCAAGCTTAACCAATCAGAGGCTATCACTTCGATAAATATCTTCAAGCTCGATCAATCAGAGGCTATCACATCGAGAAATCTATTCAGAATCCATTCAACATGGGGCAGTTACATCGAGATTCGACAAATATCTCCAAGAAAGTTGTAATCAAGAGCAGTTTATTTCATGGTTCAAGAGATTGGGGCAGGACATCTCATATCGTATTGTGCCATGGATATTTTGATCATCTATCAAGCATAAAGTCTTTCAGAAATCCCACAGACAGGGGCATTCTTCATTCGTACTTGCAAAGTTTCTCAAACCAATTATGTTGCATGAGACCACTACAATCAATTAAAAGCATCATAACGGTCACCCTGACCTAGCCAGCACAAGAAAGCTGCCTTCATCTACTGTAATCAATTTCGAACCTGATTCCCCAAGTGAATTTGGAAATTCAAAGTCGTTATTTGAGTCAGCACGCGCAAGTGCATCCTTGGTGGAGTTAATCAAGAACATCCCCAGTGGAGATAAATAGGGGCATTCACATAGCTAAATTGGGGCATTCGCGGGTGTATATGCACATCTCTTATCCCCAAGTGATTCAAGAGATAATTCCCCAGTGTGCGTAAACTTGGGGCATGCATTCGGAGAGATTTACATGGTGTTCAGTATCCATTCTTTGGCATATTCAGTTCTATCATCCTCTCGACAGTTCAGGATGTATGGAAGTCTATCTGTATTGTGTCTTCCCCAACGGTACGATTTAGAATCCAGCAGCGTATCTGAAGACTCATTTCGTCGGCAATTCAATCTCCAGCAAAGTCATCAACAATCTTCGGTATCAAGGGCTCCCCAGTGCAAATTCTTACCAGTATCCCCGACGACCTTTGGTACTGCAGGCTTCCAACGCCGATATGTATTGATATCCCCAGTGTGATACGGTGGGAAGAACTGACTGTTTTTTGGAATGCTGGTTTGCGTTTTGCGTTTGTGTTCACAAAATGTCGTGGTAAGCAAGAGTCGCCACCGACTTTTATTTTATCCAACAAGGAAAGGAAAAAAGCACAGAAAAATTCCTTTTTTGAGATATTTTTGAGTACGGGGGGTAGATTATAGAAAGGGAAGGTATTAGCACCCTTTCTATCCGTGGTTATCCACGAGCTCTTAGGTACTTGCTCATTGTTTTCAAAATTGTTTTCTTTGTGCTTGTGGGTTTGAAAAAGTTTTTGTTTTAAAACTTCGATTTAACTCTTGCTTCTATCCTCAAGAGTGTAATGAAGTGTTTTGAAAAAAACTTTGTTTGAAAAGGAGTGTAAGTGTGAAAAAGGTTTTGTTTTGGAAAGAGCAAGTATCTAAGAGCAAATCTACCTACTCGAAAAAGGAATCGTTCTATGCTAATTTCCTTTAGACTATGCTATCCTACTATTAATGAGTGGGTAGCACCGTCATTGGAGTTTGAGGGTCAATTCGAATGAGGGACATACGGTCACTAAAGCAATGTTAGGACGCCTTAGCGGTAACCCTAATGTCTTAGATCATTTGTTTGAGGCAACAATGTCTGAGGCAACCATTTCGAGGCGACTATGATCTTTAGATAAGAGGACGACCTCTAAAACGACCTATACTCAATGACCGTGTATGAAGGCAACCAAGTGGGGTGTACCCTAAGAGTGCGCATGTGCAATTGTGTTGTTTTCAGTTATTTTTATCTTTGCACGTGTTAAGGGTGATCTAATTTGATTTTAAGATTAAACGTTCAGTCTTGTCATGCAAACCCTATTATCAAACATCTAGCAGTTATAATTGGCAGAATTTAAAGTGCGGAAATTAAATTACAAGGCGTCAAGTATTTACATCGCCAAAAGCAACCCTTTGAAAATAAAGCGATAAAATAAATAAAAGGTCCTAATTATCTATTACATACCGGAAGCAGATACATCAATATGGATAAAAATAAATAAAGCACGCGGGAAATTAAATCGAATGCGAATTAGGGTTTTGACCCTTTTAAAAGAAAAATGTTTTTTTTTTGCTTTTATTGGTTTTATTTAAGAAAAGAAATTAATCCTAAATTAAATACTAATTTAATTGTTAAATTAATTAAATGAAAAAAATAGTTAATGACATATTTTTAGAGTTTTTAATATTTTAAGAAAGAAATTAAAATAATTAAATTATGTTAAAACCTAATTAATTCTAATTGATTTTATTTATTTACAAAAATAAATTAAAGTTTCCTAGAATTAAAAACCTAATTAATTAGTTAGTGTTTATTAATAAAAATAAAATTCTGAATTAATTAAAAAAAAGTATTTTTGTGAATTTGATAAAAAAATAAAATTTGTTTATTGGTTAGAAAATTAATTAAACAAAGTAAAACAATTAAATTAAATAAATAATAGTGTGAGGGAAAGAGAGTTTGGGCCTGGTTACGGAGGTGCTGAAAGCAAAGATATTGGCCCAATAATGCAAATCCATTTGACTTTTTTGATCCAGCGTATGCGCATTGACTGGCTTATGGTGTGCCGCTGAAACATGACCACCAGATCTGGCCTATCTGGCCATCTGGCGCTTTGAGGAGTGAGCATCTATGGTAGATCTTAGGCTTGAATACGCACTGGATTATCTAAAAACAAATAACATTGAGAAAATGGGGGACCTGGGATTCGAACCCAGGTCCGGAAAGGATATCCAATGCCAAGCTTGCCACTACGCCATGTTGTTTTAATTGTTAGTATAATATGTATTAATAATAATATAAGAAAACAAACTCAATGACCAGAAAAAGAAAAAAACGCGCGTGATTTGAATAGTCCAATGGGGACGTAACACGTATTGTCCTTGACCTCCCAACCGTGGCTAAAAAACAGAATACCTATACCAACGGACCAAGTTTCGTCACTACAAGTTTGTTCATCTCCAAAATTATGCACAGGCCATGAAAACAGATTCTAAGAGTATGGTTGTGTTCGTCTCAACCTGCTGATCAGGACCATAGCCATTATCATGGCCAATTTTTCCTGAAACGAAAAAACCCAAAAACACGAACCAAACCCTAGCAATGGTGGTTCTCCATATAAGTCAGATAAATGCAATTGGTTATTATGAAAAGCTTGCAAATGATGTGAGGGTTAAGAATATGCAGTTATTTCATGAAAACAGTGCCTAATTTCTGAGAAACGATATTAAGAATAGGGCTAACTCGCGTGAGACTTACAGTACGTATGGAAGCTTGAAAACGCCTGGTTGTGATTGGTTTTGCTTGTGAGGATGGCTAGGAAACGATTGAGACCAATATCAAGTCCTGAAAATGCCTCTAACTTTGATTTTGATCTCCCACTTTTTTATGATTTTTGCAACTTTAGTTCTGCCTCCACAATTTATTTCCAACCCTTCTTTTTGTCTTGCACGCTTCCTTATGTATTGCTCAGTGTATTAGGGTAACAAACTTTGTCCAAATTTTCCTACATTGATGCTTGGATATTTGATTTGATCTCCTTTTACAAACTTTCCAAATTTGATCCAAATCACATATTCTTGTGCATAAAGACCTTGATACAAATTTAATTGCCATGCTAGCTGTAGTTGGAGCCTAAAACAACCAGAAAATCATGTGTTATCAATGCTTTTGATTTTATGTGATTTTATTTGATTTAAAATGAATTAATTCAAATAAAAATCACATTAAATAATAAAAATAAAATATGGACACATGGCCCAAGCTAGAGCACGTGGGAAATAATGCAAACTCAAATCAAGTGAAAAAGAATGGGCCCATTTGGCAAAATTTGATGTTTTGGGGATAGTTGACTTTTGGCAATTTTGCAAAAAAGTCCAACTTCAACAATGCATAACTTCTTCAATTTTTAACTTTTGTAGGTGTTCTTGGACTTTTTAGAAATATTGAGATGTCCTATAACCAATCCTTTTGGTCTCATCTCATTTTTATATTCCATGCTCAAGTTAGAAGCTTTGACAAAAAAAAGGTGTTTTGTTGACTTTCAAAAATGACCTATAATGTCAAAATTCATAACTTCTTGTGAGTGAATTTTTTAAACTTGTGGTATGAAGATGGATTGTAGGAAATTGCATCCTCTTAAAAATGAGCTTTGGATGTGTCATTTCTCATAAAGTATGAGAAAGTTATGCTTGGTCAAAGTTGAGTTGACTTTTCCTACAAAACCCTAATTTAGCAACTTTTGAATCTTGATGAATTTTGAGCAATCCTTGATGAATCATGATCAACCCTTGATAAAATGATGAAATACACTTCAAAATGAGAATGTTGACAAAAAATCTTGAAGTTTGACTGTATATAGGTCACAGTTGACTTTTGCCCTAGCACAGTCGATTTTTGGACCTTTGAGCAATTGACTGAGCAAACTTCCTCTGCAAGGCTTGAAATTTGACATGGATGATCTTGAGAACATATTAAGACATGGGTGAGAACTTGGGGTCACTTGGATTTAAATATATTGATGCAACACAAAACCCTAATTTGGGGTAGACTGCCTTAGGAGAGAGCTTGTCTGACCAACCCTTGGACTACTTTGAGCAGCTTAGAGATTTTTCTTGCAATGATTTGAGAAATATGGGAGGGAAAGTTTTGGGGTACAATAGCTGCCCCAGTTCAATCTTCTTAAACCAGAGGATGTAGATTGGCTTTCATGCCTTTCGTGATTTGAAGGTGGAAGATGATTGAACACTAGAGTGCCCAGAAATTTGCACTCGCATGAAGTGGTATCGGCCTTGTGATGTCGGGAATGGGCTTACAGATGCCATTTGGAGATTGCCGACGGGAGGATGGGCTTAGAGATGCCATCTGAAGGAGTGTCGATCGCATAAGAGATTCCTTAGCGAGAGCTTGCATACCTGTTGTTGTGGAAGATTCCGCTGGGGGAGTCTGATCTTTGTTGAGATTTAGGAACTTGCATGTACTTCAACTGAGAGAACATCTCTGCTGAGTTTTAAGAACATGTCCATAATTCAACTCGGAGGAAATATCTTCGTCGAGATTTAAGAACTTGCCCATAATTCAACCGAGAAAATTTCTCTGCTGAGACTTAGGAACTTTTCTGTAATTCAACGGATGATAACTTTGTCGAGATTTAGGACCTTGTCTGTAATTCAACTGAGAAAACTTCTCTGTTGAGATTTAAGAACTTGTCAGTAGTTCGACTTGGGGAAACATCTTCGTCGAGATTTAAGAACTCGCCCGTAATTCAACTTAGAAAACTTCTCTGCTGAGATTTAGGAACCTGTTTGTAGTTCAACGGAGGATAACTTTGTCGAGATTTAGGACTTCGTTTGTAATTCAACTGATAAAACATCTCTGTTGAGATTTAAGAACTTGTCAGTAGTTTGACTTGGGGAAACATCTTCGTCGAGATTTAAGAACTTGCCCGTAATTCAACTGAGAAAACTTCTCTGCTGAGATTTAGGAACTTGTCTGTAGTTCAATGGAGGAATTTTGCCGAGATTTAGGACCTTGTCTGTAATTCAACTGAGAAAAACTCTGTTGAGATTTAAGAACTTGTCAGTAATTCGACGAGAGGGAAACATCTTCATCGAGATTTAAGAACTCGCCCGTAATTCAATTGAGAAAACTTCTCTGCTGAGATTTAGGAACTCGTCTGTAGTTCGATGGAGGAACTTTGTCGAGATTTAGGACCTTGTCTGTAATTCAACTGAGAAAAACTCTATTGAGATTTAAGAACTTGTCAGTTATTCGAAGGGAGGGAAACATCTTCATCGAGATTTAAGAACTCGCCCGTAATTCAACTGAGAAAACTTCTCTGCTGAGATTTAGGAACTCGTCTGTAATTCGACGGAGGAACTTTGTCGAGATTTAGGACCTTGTTTGTAATTCAACTGAGAAAAACTCTGTTGAGATTTAAGAACTTGTCAATAATTCAACTGGGGGGAAACATCTTCGTTGAGATTTAAGAACTCGCCCGTAATTCAACTGAGAAAACTTCTCTGCTGATATTTAGGAACTTATCTGTAGTTCAACGGAGGAACTTTGTCGAGATTTAGGACCTTGTCTGTATTTCAACTGAGAGAAACATCTCCACTGAGATTTAAGAACTTGTTAGTAATTCGACTTTGATAAAAGCTTCATAGCTTTGAATTCTTGTGAGAATTTAACCGCATCCTTCCTGAAAGGTAAAGGTTAGTTGTATGTAATGCATGATATGTATCAGGCAATGATATTCTCAAAATAAATGAGATTGTGTTGTATGATGCGTATATGCATGTGTTATGACGTATGGAAATGTAATGTTTTTAGCTGGGGAAAATAAATCCCGGATAGCTGCTGGAGAAAAGAGTTGAATTATTCGTTTCCGCTGGGGATGGCGAACGAAGATGATTGTGAGAATAAACCTGCAGGAGAGGATAACTCCGTTGAGGAATAAACTGATGAGGAGATTACTCTGTGGGGAAGAGATGTTCTGCTGAGGATTCCGTTGATAAATTCAACTGGGGATGCATTACCGTTGCTGGTGATACTAAATCCTGTTGGGGATATGAGTTTCTGTTTGTGAAAGGAATGAACTCCGCTGGGGATGATCTTTCAACTGCGGCGTCACTGGGGACAACCTTTTAGACTTTATTGGGGATAATCTTCCAGGGTCTACTGGGGACATTTCTTTGAACTCCACTGGGGATGAAATTAAAACTCCACTGGGGATATTTTATACACTGCCGGGGATATTACGACCTTTTAGTGCCGATGGTAGATAAACTCTTCTTGGGGAGAATATTTCCGATTCATTCACGGTTGTGAGTCTCAGCTAGGGAGAGTTAACATTGTTGTCCTTTTCTTACTCTGCGGAGAGTGAATGTACCTTAGCCATATTCTTCATATGAATCTACCTTTGTTCCTGGTGGATAGGGAAATTGTAAAGCTTGGACAAATCTTATTTTCCCCTGTTTATGATATTACAAGTAATCGTCTTTTGTTTCGCATGTAAATATACATGAGCAGCAATTAATGTCAAATGCATATATCAAAAATGGACATTGGACGTTCTTTGCAAAACAAAACAGATAAAGGAAAAACAGTTTGAGATTTTTCTAAAAAAAAATTGTATTGATTTGAAGTTTGGCCTATAAATAGGCGTTTTTGTACAAGAGGCTGACGTCCTAGTAAGAGAACGCCGCCGAACAAATAGAATTTTATACAATTTTGTGAGAAAAAACAAAACAGCTATGTGAATAATCCCACTAGGTTCCAACTCTGCTATTGCCCTTATGTCCTCGAGCATCTCATCACTTTTCTACTTGGTTGAAGGTAGATCAGATTGATTAGCGTCGTCCGAGCTTGATAGTCGATACTGAAGTCTGGTTGCAAGGCGATCCAATAAGACATAGTGTTACACTTTAATCCCTAATTTTTGCCTGGACCGCCCTTTCGGGTTTTCAGTCCACCAGGATACCCTTTCTTGCCCAAGCCGCCTTTTCAGGTTTTCGACTTGTCGGGTGTATAGTTTTTTCATTTTCATCCCTTATTTTTGCCCGAACCCTTTTGGTTCGCCGGGAAGCCCTTATTTTTGCCTAGGCCAGTCGACCTAGCGGGTCTTTGATTATGCATAGTATTTTTTCACTATGTCTGCATTGACGGGGTGAGGAAGGTCGTCACCATCCATGGTGGTTAGAATCATAGCTCCTCCTGAGAAGATGTTCTTAACCACAAATGGCCCTTCGTAGGTAGGGGTCCATTTTCCCCTGGGATCACCTTGAGGTAGAATGATGCGCTTGATCACCAGATCCCCAACTTGATACTCTTGTCGTCTAACTTTCTTGTTAAATGCCTTGATCATCCGTTTTTGATACGTTTGACCATGACAAATAGCAGAAAGTCTCTTTTCGTCGATTAATTCAGCTGATCAAGCCGGGTCTGGATCCAGTCATCTTCACTCAAGCCTGCATCCTTCATAATCCGAAGAGAGAGTATCTGAACTTCAATGGGAAATACTGCCTCCATGCCATATACTAAGGAATAGGGTGTTGCCCCTGTTGATGTCCGCGCTGAGGTATGGTACCCATGAAGAGCAAATGGTAACATCTCGTGCCAATCTTTGTATGTCACTGTTATCTTCTGCACAATCTTCTTGATATTCTTATTAGCCGCTTCAACATCCACATTCATCTTCGGCCGGTAGGGAGAAGATTTGTGATGCTGTATCTTGAACTGCTTGTAGAGTTCAGTAATCATTTTATTGTTGAGATTTGTACCATTATTCGTAATGATCCTCTCCGGTACACCATATCGACAGACCAGATTGTGCCGAATAAACCGTACCACGACGTTCTTGGTTACAGTAGCAAAGGAAGCTGCTTTAACCCACTTCGTAAAGTAATCAATTGCTACCAGGATGAAACGATGTCCGTTGGATGTCATAGGTCTGATCTTGCCGATCATATCGATGTCCCACATTGCAAAAGGCCACGGAGCCGTCAAGACGTTCATAGGAACTGGAGGTACGTGCACTTTATCAGCATAGACTTGGCACTTGTGACAGGTCCGAGAATGATGATAACAGTCGACTTCCATAGTGGACCAATAGTATCCTGCCCGTAGGATCTTCTTTTCCATAGTGTGTCCACTGGAATGAGTTCCGAAAGTACCTTCATGTAACTCCGCCATGATTCTTTCCGCCTCGTTCTTATCCACACATCACAGTAAGGTTGAATCATGGTTACGCTTGTAAAGGATGCCTTTACTGATGAAGAACTTTGCCGCGAACCTCCTCAGAAACTTCTTGTCATTAACAGATGCGCCCTCGGGGTACTCTTGAGCCTCAAGGTACCTCTTCACCTCATGAAACCAGGGTTTATCTTCTACCTCTTCAGTCTCAATGTCACAGCAATGTGCAGGTTCGTCCAACCTTTCAATGGTAATCCGGGGAGCTTCGTTGTCCCAATTGACTTTGAACATAGAAGACATCGTAGCCAGCGCGTCCGCCAACTGATTCTCCTCTCTAGGGAAGTGTTCAAAGGTTATCTCCTCGAAATGTGGAAGCAATGTCAATACATACTCCTTGTAAGGAATAAGATTTGGGTGTTTCGTATCCCACTCGCCTTTGATCTGACTAATCACGAGAGTGGAATCTCTGAAGACACTCAAGAACTTAATCCTTAGGTCAATTGCTGCTTGAAGACCCATGATGCATGCTTCATACTCCGCCATATTGTTGGTGTAGTTGAAACATAGTCGGGCGGTAAACGGAGTATGAGAGCCTTTAGGAGATATGATCACAGTGCCAATGCCATTGCCCAAAGCGTTTGAAGCTCCATCAAAGTACATAGACCATCGGGATCCCTCCTCAGGTCCTTCATCCGGTCCAGGTTCTTCACAGTCAGTTACTATCATGATATTCTCATCCGGGAATTCAAAGTTCATAGACTAGTAATCACCCACTGCTTGATGTGCCAAATGGTCTGCCAACACACTTCCCTTGATTGCCTTTTGGGTCGTGTACTGGATGTCATACTCAGTCAAGATCATCTGCCATCTTGCTATTCGTCCGGAAAAGGCAGGCTTCTCGAAGATATACTTGATTGGATCCATCTTTGATATCAATAAAGTGGTGTGAGTCAGCATATACTGTCTCAGCCGACGAGCAGCCCATGCCAAAGCGCAGCAAGTTTTCTCGAGCAACGAGTATCGTGTCTCGCAGTCGGTAAACTTTTTGCTAAGGTAATAAATAGCATGCTCTTTTCGGCTAGACTCGTCATGATGTGCCAGCACGCACCCCATTGAGTTTTCGAGTATTGTCAAGTATAAGATCAGAGGTCTCCCTTCAACTGGAGGCATCAGAATGGGTGGCTCTTGGAGATATTCTTTGATCCTTTCGAAAGCGGCCTGACATTCATCATTCCATCTTACCACTTGATCTTTCTTCAGTAGCTTGAAGATTGGCTCATAAGTAGCAGTCAGGTGTGAGATGAATCGGGCAATGTAGTTCAGACGTCCCAGAAAGCCTCTGACTTCTTTTTCTATTCGGGGAGCTGGAATTTCCTGTATAGCCTTCACCTTTGCAGGATCCACCTGAATACCTTTATCGCTTACGACGAAACCCATCAGCTTACCAGATCTCACCCCGAAGGTGCACTTGTTCGGGTTTAACCTCAACTTGTATAACTTCAACCTGTCAAATAACTTCTGAAGGTGGTCAAGATGTTCTTCCTTAGTATGGGATCTTGCAATCATGTCGTCGACGTATACCTCAATCTCATGATGGATCATGTCATGGAACAAAGCGACCATGGCGCGCTGATACGTCGCCCCAGCATTCTTCAATCCAAAAGGCATGACCTTGTAGAAAAAGGTACCCTATTGAGTAACAAAGGTTGTCTTCTCCATGTCTTCGGGAGCCATTTTAATCTGATTATAACCGGAGAAACCATCCATAAAGGAGAAGACCTTATGTTTCACGGTGTTGTCAACCAGAACGTCGATATGAGGCAGAGGGAAATCATCTTTGGGGCTCGCCCTGTTCAAATCCCTATAATCAATACACATTTGAACTTTACCATCCTTCTTCGGCACTGGAACCACGTTGGCAACCCACTGCGGGTAAGAAGTAACTGCTAGAAAACCGGCGTCAAACTGTTTCATAACTTCAGCCTTGATTTTCTCATACATCTCTGGGCGCATTCGGTGGACCTTCTGTTTTACTGGAGGACAGTCTTCCTTGGTAGGAAGGCGGTGAACCACAATATCGGTATCCAACCCAGGCATATCCTCATAAGACCAGGAAAAGATCTCCACGTAGTCACGCAACATCTGAATCAACCTTTGCTTGACACTAAGCTCCAGATTTGCACCGATCTTGACCTCTTTCTTGTCTATCTCTGTACCCATATTTACTGTTTCCACTGGCTCCTCATGGGGCTGTATGGCCCTCTCTTCCTGAAGTAGCAGTCTAGCAAGTTCACCAGGCACTTCACAATCATCTTCACCTTTATCTTCGACTAAGTTGATCGGACTTTCGAAGTCATAGTTGGCAGTAGCAGAGTCGTTATCAGTAGGATCCAGAGTGGATGTAGTCCTGTATATGTGAGTGTGTATAAAATAGCTGTTTTGCAAGATAGAAAAAGAAAAACAAGGAGCGCAAAATTTGAAATGCAACAAATGTCCAATGCTTTTATTAATGATATATGGTAATGACACATATAAATCCCTCACAAGCAAATCCACGGTGCCTCGGGTAATACACCGGGCCGTAAAGTTTAAAAAATTGTCTGTTACAAACTCGAAACAAGAGTAT
Organism: Vicia faba; assembly: GCA_948472305.1. Lineage (NCBI taxonomy): Eukaryota > Viridiplantae > Streptophyta > Magnoliopsida > Fabales > Fabaceae > Vicia > Vicia faba. Next base: position 712,828,372 of record OX451738.1, read on the forward strand.
CATTACTGGGTAACAAAGGAAATTGGGATGAAGTCCTTTACCATCCAGTTGCTTAACCCGCCGTCGGTAGTTGGGTAAATCCAACTGTCAAAGTCAGGCTCTTCTTCATCGTCTTCAATGGCATTCACTCCTGGGAGGTCTTCCGCTTCGCGCATGCCGAACAGCCCTTTAAGCTTCTGCAGTGAAACCCAAACCAAACTTGTTAGTCTTATGTGCAAAATCAGGGAGTTGGCCCCAATTTTCACACCCACCTTTCTCAACAACAGCCCGGGCATCCTTGAGGGAATCCATCTTCATTGGAGGATCTTCAATAACAGTTTCAGTTGACGCCAACGTTTGGGGGACTTCTTCAAAATGTTGACACGGGGTTTCAATGAACTCCCCGTCCATTTCCACATACCGAAAGGAGTTGAGGTGGCTCACCATGTACTCCTCTTCCCCTCGTACCGTAACAATTTTCCCCTTGACTGGGTATTTCAGCATCTGGTGAAGCGTAGAAGTTACTGCCCCAACTTTGTGGATCCACGGGCGACCCAGCAGACAAGAATAAGATGGCCGAATGTCCATCACATAGAAAGTAGATGCGAAAATCTGAGAACCAACCTTAACTGGAATATCCACTTCTCCGTGTACCATCCTTTTGGACCCGTCAAAGGCCCTAACCACAATATTGCTTGGTTTCAGCTCCAACCCTTCACAGTTTAACCGGTCTAACGCCTTCTTGGGTAAAACATTCAACGAGGACCCAGTATCCACCAACACGTGAGCCAGGGTAGTGCCCCTGCACTCAACGGAGACATGCAGAGCGTCATTGTGATTCTTCCCCTTGGCAGTCAAGTCGGCATCGGAGAACCCCAACCCATTATCTGCTGTTAAACTCGCCACACAGTCTTTGAACTGATCAGCGGATGTTTCTTGCGGCACGTGTGCAGTTTTCAGGAAAGCAATCAGAGCCTTGGCATGGGCTTCTGAGCATAGAAATAAAGACAACATAGATATCTTGGACGGGGTTTTCCCCAGCTGCTCGACTACATTGTAGTCGCTCTTTTTGATGATCTTCAGAATTTCCTCCATCTCTTGTCTAGAGGCTTCAACAGTAATCTTCTTCGGTGCCTCTGTCCGGGAAGGCTCACCGGTGATCCCTTTTCCCAGAGTGTCAGATGACTCGGCAACAGGGGTAAGGATTGGAACATGAACAAGGACAGTAGCAGGTGTACTGGCAGGTGTAATAACAACAGGCTTTCGAACAGTTGGTGGAGAGATCTCAGGGGAGAAAAGTCTTCCGCTGCGGGTGACTTTACTAAATCCAACAATATTGCTGACGTCAGTATCAGCCTCTTCATCTTTCAAATCTTGTTTAACCCCGTGATAATACACGTCATCCCCATAGTGCCATGGGACAGCTTTATCTGATGCATAGGGGATAGGCCCAGGAATGGTAATGATCAATGGTGCAATTCTCGGAACAGATGTAATTCTAACAGGATTTCTCGAGGAAGCCTTGGAAGAATTGTCGAAAAAGGTGATTATAGCAACTTCTTCAGTAGGAACCAAAGGAACAAAAGTCTTCTCAAACATAATTTCTTTGTTATCCATCAGGCATTGGACACCTGACTTCAAAAGATGGCAACTAGTAGGTAGGACGGCACACAGATGGCAACCTTCGCCACAGCCCGGAAATAAACCGGCTAACAGAAGGTTCCTCTTCACAGTCATTAATGGAGTAGCAATGTCTTTCATAGAAACCACAAACGAGACTTCATCTACAGCATTCACCCCATGCTTGGGCATAGGAGCAGTCATAACATTAGGCCTCTCAGGCGCTTCGAACTCAATCTCTTTAGCATCAATCATGTCCTGTACCTTGTTCTTCAAGACCCAACAGTCATTCGTATCATGCCCCGGGCTATCGGATTGAAAAGCACAGCGGGCGTTCGGATTGTACATTGGTGATGTTGTGTTGGGATTCTTCGGGGCTTCCTTCGGAATCACCAAGTTGGTCTTCAATAACTGCGGCAGAATCTGAGACAGAGTCATATTGAGCTGAGTGAATTGTCTTCGCGGTCTCTCGGCCCTTGGCTGATTGTTGCGTTGAGGGGCAACTGTTGGTCTTGATATAACCACCGCATTAACTGCTTGGCGGCACTCAGGTTTGTTATGGCTCTTCGTGATGTAAACTGCGTTGGATTCCTTCTTAAAAGGCCTTTTCTCGGTGCTTGACGAAGCACCCTTCTGTATCTTGCCAGATTTGATATCGGCGTCAACTCTTTCCCCGGTCATAATCAGCTCAGTAAACCCGGACGATGAACTTCCAATCAGATGGTTGAAATACGGACCAGACAAGGTCCCAAGAAACATGTCTACCAACTCCCTATCAGCCAAAGGGGGTTGTACTCTTCCAGCAAGGTCCCTCCACTTCTGAGCGTAGTCTTTGAACACTTCGCTCGCACCCATAGACATACCCTGGAGTTGGGTACGCGTGGGAGAAAGGTCGGCGTTGTATTGGTACTGCTTGTAAAAAGCAGCAGCAAGGTCTTCCCAATTACGGATACTAGCTCCTTCCAGCTGGTAAAACCATTCAAGTTGAGTCCCTGAGAGACTGTCTTGAAAGAAGTGGATCTAGAGGTTCTTGTCAGTAGTGTATGGCTGGATCTTCCTAACATACGAGCGGAGGTGCAGCTTTGGGCAAGAAATCCCGTCGTATTTAGAAAAGACTGGTGCTTTAAATTTGTGGGGAATCACCACCCCAGATGACAAACCCAAATCTCCAAAGTCCAACCCAGGTACCTTCTGGACTTCCATTGCATTCAACCGGTCTTCGAGTTGTTTATACCTATCCTCAGCCGGAGGATACTGGTCTTCGTCAAATTCAGTCTCGTTGTCTGAAACCACAGGGCTAGGAGCCCTCCTTTCTTCCTGATTCTCTCCCCCTACCGGTGAGTGAGACAAATCAACATCTTCTTGCAAATTGTTTCCAAATCTGCGACCCATATTCAGTAGGACCGTCTTCTTCTTCTTCTTCTTCTTCTTATCCTTCAAGATAAGAGTCTTCAGATCTTGCTGACCCTTGGCCAAGTTCATGAACATTTCCTGGAACTGTGCGTTTTGAGCTTGCAGAGCCTTGATGGCTTGATCAGTTGATGTTTCAGAAGACATGATTGCTGAAATAAACAGCGAAGAAGATGAGAAACCTGTAAGGGTACCTGTAATGAGGTGCATGGGAATGATATGTGTATGATATGATTTCAAAGACTTTAGAGATTCAAATTCGTAAACCAAAATGAAACACACTTTTATTAGATAAAAACTTGAATTCAATGTTCAACAAATGCCCTTAAGGCGTTACAAGAAGAAAAACTGAAAAGTAAATCAAAACTAGAAATAACAAAAGACATCAACGCTCCCATGGTCACTTTCCGTTGGTGCTGACATAGTCGTTGAGGATCTGCTCATTCTCCAGCTGCCTTGTCAACTTCAGGATCTTCCGCTCTTGCTCGTGATAATTTTCTCTGTAAGTATCCCGCTCTTCCCTTAGTTGGATCCAAGACCTCTTTAGTGCCCCAATGTCAGTAGGCATGTATGGATGGAGGATGGTAGGAGGAACCCCTTCTTCATCAGCATGTTCAACTATCACGGGCAAGACAGCTTCATAGGGCATCCCTAGCTTCTGAGCACGTCTACGAACCCACTGGAGATATGGTTCCATCGGAAGAGAAGTCTTCACGCCTAGCTCGTGCGGATCAGACCTGTTGACCCTATCCCAGGCTCGTATGAATCTGCGGCGATGTCCCTCTGTATCTTGCCTAAAGTCAAAGACAATACTTGGAAGCAGCAATTCATGAGGTGCATCCCTCCTAGCTTGCCCAAACTGTCGTAAGGCCAAACTAGGATTATAGGTGATCCCTCCATGAGTTCCTAGCAATGGAACATTGGGATATTCCCCACAGCGATCAATAATAGCTACTTCTTCCATGTCTTTATTACTCCAGATGATGTCCGTGTGAGCAAGAGACATAATTCTGTAGGCTCCGCTCATGCCTTCCTTATTCTTCAGAACAGATTTGGGGAGGTGAGAAATAAACCACCTCGCCAGCAATGGTGCACAGCATATAAGGGTCCCCCTCTTCCGAGCAGTATGAGCATAAAGAGTGTGCAGGATGTCACCCAAGAGAGTGGGCACTGGATTTTGGGATATGAAAATCTTCACTGCATTCACGTCGACAAAGGAATCGGAATTAGGAAATAGAACCAGACCATAAATGAGAAGAGCCAGGATGTCTTCGAACGCCTGAAAGTCTAAACTGTCCCATAACTGATTAGCCCGATCAACCAAGAACTTAGCCAAGAAGCCTTTTTCCCCACTCCTAGTTTCCCAATTAGACATTACCTCAGCCTTTGTCAGATGTAGGGCTGTAGCAATCTCTTCCGGCCTAAGGGGTACCTCCCAACCTATAAACGGGGTCTGCTCTAAAATAGAGATACCAAGCAGATCAGAGAACTTTTCCAGGGTAGGGACCAATTGGTAGTCCGGAAAAGTGAAGCAGTGGTACAGTGGATCAAAGAATTGGAATAAGACACTCATCATCTGCTCGTCCAGCTTGGAGGTGACTAGACTGAGGAGGTGCCCATGTCTTCTGTCAAAAGAGGAAGTGTCAGGAACCTTGGCAACCAAATCTTTTAGCTGAGCAGGAACCTGGACAAAGCTGATCCGAATAGTGTTTCTACGCATAGATGCCATGATCTGCAAAACAAAACAAAGATGAATCCCATTGGTATTTGAAATGGTTAGTCCAATGCAATATGTATGAAATGTCATGATGCATGATGTCATGATAGAAACACACCACAAGTATTCACAGATAGCAAACATGGTAAGGGCAAACAAGTCACACAGATAGCCCTTAGATTTCAGGCTGGCAAGGAGTTTAGGTATTACCCTCTTTCAGTTTAGTTGGTTCAACCTGTCCTAGAAATAGTAACTGGGTTCTAGAGGATCTCAATATCACTGACCACCCTCGATCAGTCATAATTCCAGTTTAGCAACCTTTTCTTGCGGCCGGAATCATCGCGAGAGTTTGGTCTCAATGAGTGTAGCATACTGCTATTGTTCTATGGCCAAGTTGGTCAATTATAGGTTCTAAGGTCAATTGGTGCTTAATGAAACCTTAGAAGACCCATATTCTCCTCGTTCCAACACAAGGGATATCGGTACAAACTAAAGTGCCACACCAACGTAGCTACTGCTTCAACCGTATCGATCTACGCTGTACAGTTCCCTCACAGTCTATTGCTACTTACCTAAAGGGTATCCCCAGATCCGTGTTAGGATCTATAGTAACTCCAATTCAAACCCACAAAGATAAAGCATACAAATCAAGAAATTAAAAATAATATGAACTATTCCTAAGGTACACCCCACTTTAAATTATCCCCAGCAGAGTCGCCAGTTCTGTGATACGGCGGGAAGAACTGACTGTTTTTTGGAATGTTGGTTTGCGTTTTGCGTTTGTGTTCACAAAATGTCGTGGTAAGCAAGAGTCGCCACCAACTTTTATTTTATCCAACAAGGAAAGGAAAAAAGCACAGAAAAATTCCTTTTTTGAGATATTTCTGAGTACGGGGGGTAGATTATAGAAAGGGAAGGTATTAGCACCCTTTCTATCTGTGGTTATGCATGGGCTCTTAGGTACTTGCTCATTGTTTTCAAAATTGTTTTCTTTGTGCTTGTGGGTTTGAAAAAGTTTTTGTTTTAAAACTTCGATTTAACTCTTGCTTCTGTCCTCAAGAGTGTAATGAAGTGTTTTGAAAAAAACTTTGTTTGAAAAGGAGTGTAAGTGTGAAAAAGGTTTTGTTTTGGAAAGAGCAAGTATCTAAGAGCTAATCTACCTACTCGAAAAAGGAATCGTTCTATGCTAATTTCCTTTAGACTATGCTATCCTACTATTAATGAGTGGGTAGCACCGTCGTTGGAGTTTGAGGGTCAATTCGAATGAGGGACATACGGTTACTAAAGCAATGTTAGGACGCCTTAGCGGTAACCCTAATGTCTTAGATCATTTGTTTGAGACAACAATATCCGAGGCAACCATTTCGAGGCGACTATGATCTTTAGACAAGAGGACGACCTCTAAAATGACCTATACTCAATGACCGTGTATGAAGGCAACCAAGTGGGGTGTACCCTAAGAGTGCGCATGTGCGATTGTGTTGTTTTCAGTTACTTTTATCTTTGCACATGTTAAGGGTGATCTAATTTAATTTTAAGATTAAACGTTCAGTCTTGTCATGCAAACCCTATTATCAAACATCTAGCAGTTATAATTGGCAGAATTTAAAGTGCAGAAATTAAATTACAAGGCGTCGGGTATTTACATCGCCAAAAGCAACCCTTTGAAAATAAAGCGATAAAATAAATAAAAGGTCCTAATTATCTATTACATACCGGAAGCAGATACATCAATATGGATAAAAATAAATAAAGCGCGCGGGAAATTGAATCGAATACGAATTAGGGTTTTGACCCTTTTAAATGAAAAATGTTTTTTTTTTGCTTTTATTGTTTTTATTTAAGAAAAGAAATTAATCCTAAATTAAATACTAATTTAATTGTTAAATTAATTAAATGAAAAAAATAGTTAATGACATATTTTTAGAGTTTTTAATATTTTAAGAAAGAAATTAAAATAATTAAATTATGTTAAAACCTAATTAATTTTAATTGATTTTATTTATTTACAAAAATAAATTAAAGTTTCCTAGAATTAAAAACCTAATTAATTAGTTAGTGTTTATTAATAAAAATAAAATTCTGAATTAATTTTAAAAAAAAAAGTATTTTTGTGATTTTGATAAAAAAAAAGAAAATTTGTTTATTGGTTAGAAAATTAATTAAACAAAATAAAACAATTAAATTAAATAAATAAAAGTGTGAGGGAAAGAGAGTTTGGGCTTGGTTATGGAGGTGCTGAAAGCAAAGATATTGGCCCAATAATGCAAATCCATTTGTATTTTTTGATCCAGCGTATGCGCATTGACTGGCTTATGGTGTGCCCCTGAAACTTGACCACCAGATCTGGCCTATCTGGCCATCTGGCGCTTTGAGGAGTGAGCGTCTATGGTAGATCTTAGGCTTGAATACGCATTGGATTATCTGAAAACAAATAACATTGAGAAAATGGGGGACCTGGGATTCGAACTCAGGTCCTGAAAGGATATCCAATGCCAAGCTTGTCACTACGCCATGTTGTTTTAATTGTTAGTATAATATGTATTAATAATAATATAAGAAAACAAACTCAATGACCAGAAAAAGAAAAAAAACGCGCGTGATTTGAATAGTCCAATGGGAACGTAACACGTATTGTCCCTGACCTCCCAACCGTGGCTAAAAAACAGAATACCTATACCAACGGACCAAGTTCCGTCACTACAAGTTTGTTCATCTCTAAAATTATGCACAGGCCATGAAAACAGATTCTAAGAGTATGGTTGTGTTCGTCTCAACCTGCTGATCACGACCATAGCCATTATCATGGCCAATTTTTCCTGAAACGAAAAAACCCAAAAACACGAACCAAACCCTAGCAATGGTGGTTCTCCATATAAGTCGGATAAATGCAATTGGTTATTATGAAAAGCTTGCAAATGATGTGAGGGTTAAGAATATGCAGTTATTTCATGAAAACAATGCCTAATTTCTGAGATACGAAATCAAGAACAGGGCTAACTCGCGTGAGACTTACAGTGCATATGGAAGCTTGAAAACGCCTGGTTGTGATTGGTTTTGCTTGTGAGGATGGCCAGGAAACGATTGAGACCAATATCAAGTCCTGAAAATGCCTCTAACTTTGATTTCGGTCTCCCACTTTTTTGTGATTTTTGCAACTTTCGTTCTGCCTCCACAATTGATTTCCAACCCTTCTTTTTGTCTTGCACGCTTCCTTATGTATTACTCAGTGTATTAGGGTAACAAACTTTGTCCAAATCTTCCTACATTGATGCTTGGATATTTGATTTGATCTCCTTTTACAAACTTTCCAAATTTGATCCAAATCACATATTCTTGTGCATAAAGACCTTGATACGAATTTAATTGCCATGCTAGCTGTAGTTGGAGCCTAAAACAACCATAAAATCATGTGTTATCAATGCTTTTGATTTTATGTGATTTTATTTGATTTAAAATGAATTAATTCAAATAAAAATCACATTAAATAATAAAATTAAAATATGGACACATGGCCCAAGCTAGAGCACGTGGGCAATAATGCAAACTCAAATCAAGTGAAAAAGAATGGGCCCATTGGGCAAAATTTGAAGTTTTGGGGATAGTTGACTTTTGGCAATTTTGCAAAAAAAGTCCAACTTCAACAATGCATAACTTCTTCAATTTTGAACTTTTGGAGGTGTTCTTGGACTTTTTAGAAAGCTTGAGATGTCCTCTAAGCAATACTTTTGGTCTCATATCATTTTGATATTCCATGCTCAAGTTAGAATCTTTGACAAAAAAGGTGTTTTTGTTGACTTTCAAAAATGACCTATAATGTCAAAATTCATAACTTCTTGTGAGTGCATTTTTTGAACTTGTGGTATGAAGATGGATTGTAGTAAATTTCATACTCTTAAAAATTAGCTTTTGATGGATCATTTCTCATAAAGTATGAGAAAGTTATGCTTGGTCAAAGTTGAGTTGACTTTTCCTACAAAACCCTAATTTAGCAACTTTTGAATCTTATTGAATTTTGAGCAATCCTTGATGAATCATGATCAACCCTTTATTAAATGATGAAATACACTTCAAAATGAGAATGTTGACAAAAAATCTTGAAGTTTGACTGTATATAGGTCACAGTTGACTTTTTCCCTAGCACAGTCGATTTTTGGACCTTTGAGCAATTGACTGAGCAAACTTCCTCTGCAAGGCTTGAAATTTGACATGGATGATCTTGAGAACATATTAAGACATGGGTGAGCACTTGGGCTCACTTGGATTCAAAGATATTGATGCAACACAAAACCCTAATTTGGGGTAGACTGCCTTAGGAGAGAGCTTGTCTGACCAATCCTTGGACTACTTTGAGCAGCTTGGAGATTTTTCTTGCAATGCTTTGAGAAATATGGGAGGGAAAATTTTGGGGTACAACACCCAGTGATGAGCAATGGTTCCCAGCAAGCTTTCGCTTATCCCCATGAAGTCTATTTCTTTGCATTGCATATAGTTATCATTACATAACACTGCATCTTCAAAAGCGCGTAGCTGATCCACCAGAATGGATCTTTGCGGCAAAAGAAGTTCAAACATGCATATGAAGCATAGGCCAGATCAGGTACCTTACACGAAAAACCTGAATCATTCAAGGACAACAATACATCCCTACAAGAGGGTATCACTTCCCAAATCCCCAAGTGATGCCCTTCACCTCTATCAATTCCCAATAAAATCAATACACCTTCTCATATGAAACCCAGTTCTCGTCTGGTAGTCAGTTCCAATCTGACAAATAATTCAGTCTTCCAACACTCGTTTGTGTCAACTCCTAAATACTCATCTGTGTCAGCCTTCCAAACACTCATCCGTGTTTAAACTTCCCTTGGTACTCGTCTGTATCTCTTCTCAATACCCGTCTGTATTGATCCAAACACTCGTATGTGTCAGTTTCCTAAACACTCGTCCATGTTTAACCCTTTGATACTCGCCCATATCTTCTTTCAATACTCGTCCGTATTGATTCAAACACTCGTCTGTGTTTAACCTTTCCTTGATACTCGTCCGTATCTTCTTTCAATACTCGTCCGTATTGATTCAAACACTCGTCCATGTTTAACCCTTTGATACTCATCTGTATCTTCTTTCAATACTCGTCTGTATTGATTCAAACACTCGTCCGTGTTTAACCTTTCCTTGATACTCGTCTGTGTCTTCTTTCAATACTCGTCTGTATTGATTCAAACACTCGTCTGTGTTTAACCTTTCCTTGATACTCGTCTGTATCTTCTTTCAATACTCGTCCGTATTGATTCAAACACTCGTCAGTGTTTAACCTTTCTTGATACTCGTCCATATCTTATTTCAATACCCGTCCGTAATGATTCAAACACTCGACCGTGTTTAACCTTTTGATACTCGTCTATATCTTCTTTCAATACTCGTCCGTATTGATTCAAACACTCGTTTGTGTTTAACCTTTTGATACTCGTTCGTATCTTCTTTCAATACTCGTCTGTATTGATTCAAACACTCGTCCATGTTTAACCTTTCTTGATACTTGTTGTACCCCAAAATTTTCCCTCTCATATTTCTCAAACATTGCAAGAAAAATCTCCAAGTGGCTCAAGATTGCTCAAGAGTTGGACAGTCAAGCTATCTCCTAAGACAGTCAACCCTAAATTAGGGTTTTGTGTTGCATCAAGATCCTTGAGCCCAAATGACCTCAAGTGCTCCACAATGTCCTAATATGTTCTCAAGGTCATCCATGTCAAATTTCAAGCCTTGCAGAGGAAGTTTGCCCAGTCAATTGCTCAAAGGGTCCAAAAATCGACTGTGCTAGGGCAAAAGTCAACTGTGACCCAAATATAGTCAAACCTCAAGATTTTTTGTCAACATTCTCATTTTGAATTATATTTCATCATTTTATCAAGGGTTGATCATGATTCATCAAGGATTGCTCAAAATTCATCAAGATTCAAAAGTTGCTAAATTAGGGTTTTGTAGGAAAAGTCAACTCAACTTTGACCAAGCATAACGTTCTCATTCTTTATGAGAAATGACCCATCCAAAGCTCATTTTTAAGAGGATGCAATTTCCTACAATCCATATTCATACCCCAAGATCAGAAAATGCACTCACAAGAAGTTATAAATTTGGACATTATAGGTCATTTTTGAAAGTCAACAAAAACACCTTTTTTTCCAAAGCTTATAACTTGAGCATGGAATATCAAAATTAGATGAGACAAAAAGGGTTGGTTAGAGGACATCTAAATCTTTCTAAAAAGTCCAAGAAAACTTCCAAAAATTCAAAATTGAAGAAGTTATGCATTGTTGAAGTTGGACATTTTTGCAAAATTGCCAAAATCAACTATCCCCAAAACTTTAAATTTTGTCAAATGGGCCCATTCTTTTCCACTTGATTTGAGCTTGAATCATTGTCCACGTGTCCTAGCTTCATCCATGAGCCCATATCTTATTTTTATTATTTAATTTTTAATTGAATTTATTCATTTTAAATCAAATAAAATCATATAAAATCAAAAGTATTTATAACTCATGATTTTTTGGTTGATATAGGCTTTGAATACAGCTATTATGTGAGTCAAATTCGCATCAAGTGCATTGGTTACAAGAAGATATGATTTAGGCCAAATTTGGAAGGTTGTAATGGTGGAATCAAATCCAATTCATGAGCATTGATTTAGAGAGATTTGTACCAAGTTTCTTACCCTAATGCAATATACATTACATAAGGAAGGCAAAGGCACAAAAATAATGGTTGGAGGCTGCAAGAAGAGGCAGAACAAAAGTTTGAAAAAGTGGTAAAAAGCTTGAATTCGAGATCATAACAAGAGGCGTTTTCAGAAGCCAAAAGCTATCCCAATCGCTTCCTGGTGTTCACTCAACCTTCTTGGATCAAGAGCAAGTGTTCTCAAATACCACAAAGCACTCTAGGGTTGCATGTTTGTTTTTAGGGCTTTCTTTTTCAGGAAAAATCAGGACTCAAGAAGGACATAATGTTAATCAGGAAGCCAAGACGAACTCAGCCATGTTTTTGGAATTGATTTATGTGTCCTAGGGAAGATTTTAGAGCAAGCTTGCGTATTTAGCTGTGGATCCAAATCCGCAGGTAATATTTGCAGGATTTGGAGGTAGAAGACGACGAGTTGTCGTTCTCCCATTGGCCAATTCAAATTAATTTTCGCGCATTTTTATTTTCTGGCATATTATTTATTTTGTTTATATTATAATTTCTTTGTATTTTACTAACAATAGAATCAAAGCAGTGCAGTGGCAAGCGTGCAAGCATATCACTTTTAGGACCTGGGTTTGAATCCCAGGTCCCCCACTTTCTTTGTTATTTTCCTTCTTCAAGTAATCACATGTACGTCTAAGTATGCAGTGCATCGTGCACTATCATCTATCCAACGGCCAGATGGCCAAATGCCAGATCTGGTGGCCAAGATCTGAATGTCCACCATAGGCAAAGTCCACGTGCGTGCATGGAATCCAAAAAGTCAACCAGGGCCAATGCAAATGGGCCTCAGCATTGTTATATGCACCACAAAATTCAGGCCCAAACCTCTTTTCTCTCTTATTTACTTATTTTGTTTTAAATAATTGTTTTTATTGTTTTATTTAATTTCTAACCAATTGAAAAATTCTTTTCTTTTATAAAATAAAATCACAAAAAATATTTTTATTCAATATAACTTTAACTTTTATTTTTATTAATAAATACTAATTAAATTGATTTAGATTTTTAATTAGAATAACTTTAACATTTTTGTAAATAATTAAAATTAACTACATATAATTAGGTTTTAATTACTAACTTAATTATTTTATTTTTCTTTATTTAAATAATCAAAAACCCAAAAATAATTTATTTTCATTAATTAGTTTATTCAATTTAATTTAATAATTAATTTAGGATAGTTTCTTTCTTAAAAAAAAAAATCTTTTCTTTAATCCAAAAGGGTCAAAACCCTACTTTGCGCTCGATTTAATTTCCCGCATGCGATTTACTTTATTTATTCAATATTGTACTTGTTCCCGGAATGTAATAGATAATTAGGACCATTTAATTATTTTTATCGCTTTATTTATTTTTCCGCATTTAAATTTCAAAGGGTTACTTTTGGCGATGTAAATACCCGACGCCTTGTAATTTAATTTCCGCAATTTATTTTCCGCAATTTATAACTGTTAGATGTTTGATAATAGGGATGCATGACAAGATTGAACGTTTAAACCTAAAATCAACTTAGATAACCATTAACATGTATAAAGATAAAATTAACTGAAAACGACACACTCGTACATGTGCACTCTTAGGGTACACCCCACTTGGTTGCCTTTGTACATGGTCATTGAGTATAGGTCGTTTTAGAGGTCGCCCTCTTGTCTAAAAGATCATAGTCGCCTCGAAACGGTTGCCTCGGATATTGTTGCCTCAAAACAAATGATCTAAGACATTAGGGTTACCGCTAAGGCATCCTAGCATTGCTTTAGTGACCGTAAGTCCCTAAATTCGAATTGACCCTTAAACTCCAACGGCGGTGCTACCTACTCATCAATAGTGGGATAGCGTTGTCTAAAGGAAGATAGCATAGAACGATTCTTTTTTTTTCCGAGTAGGTAGATGGTTCTTAAGTACTTGCTCTTTCAAAAAACAAAATCTTTTTCACACTTACACTTTTTCGAACAAAGTTTTCGAAAACACTTCATATACTCTTGAAGACAGAAGCAAGAGTTAAATCGAAGTTTCAAACAAAAACTTTTTTTCAAACCCACAAACACAAAGAAAGAAATTTTGAAAACAATATGAGCAAGTACCTAAGAGCCCGTGGATAACCACAGATAGAAAGGGTGCTAACAGCTTCCCTTTCTATAATCTACCCCCCGAACCCGAGAAATATCTCGAAAAAGGAATTTTTCTGTGCTTTTTTCCTTTCCTTGTTGAATAAAATAAAAGTCGGTGGCGACTCTTGCTTACCGCGATATTTTGCAAAAACAAACGCAAAATGCAAACCAGTATTCCAAAAATAGTCAGTTCTTTCCCACCGTATCACAGAACTGGCGACTCTGCTGGGGAATACTTAATAAGTGGGGTGTACCTTAGGAATAGTTCACAATGTTTTCAATTGCTTGACTTGCATGCTTTATATTTGTGGGCTTGTATCGGAGTTACTATAGATCCAAACCCGGATCTGGGGGACACCCTTTAGGTAAGTAGCAATAAACTGTTAGGGAACTGTACGGTGTAGACCGATACGATTGAAGCAGTAGCTACGTTGGTGTGGCACTTTAGTATGTACCGATATCCCTTGTGGCGCAACGAGGAGAATATGGGTCTGCTAAGGGGTCATTAAGCACCAACTGACCTTAGAACCTTTAAATTGACCAACTTGGCCATAGAACAGTAGCAGTATGCTACACTCATTGAGACTAAACTCTCGCGATGATTCCGGCTGCAAGAAAAGGTTGCTAAACTGGAATTATGATCGATCGAGGGTAGTCAGTGATATTGAGATCCTCTAGAACCCGGTTACTATTACTAGGACAGGTTGAACCAACTAAACTGAAAGAGGGTAATACCTAAACTCCATGCCAGCCTGAAATTTAAGGGCTATTATGTGACTTGTGTGCTTTCAAACTTGATCTACTTGCACATTCTTGTTATCTAACAACATGAGTTCCTTGCAGGTTTTGTTTACAGTCCTTATCCAATAATTTGGATTTATAACAGGGTTTAATTACATCACCTCACACTTTTGCTTAAACGCACAACGTCACACATCATAACATCATGCCTTAACATTTCCTTAACCATTTCAAGGACCTCAAGGGTTTGTGATGCAGGTTATGGTAAATCAAATGTATAGCAAGGGGCAAAGGGGATTTATTTTCCTCTAGCCAATGTCTTCTAGAGATCAAAACACAGTGACTTGAGTTTGTTGCTATGACCCAATCGATATGGTGAGCTTGACTCTTGAAGAAGGACTCTTAACGACACGAAGTTTCTTCAAACAAATTCTAACAGTTTATTGTCTACCCCGCGAGATCCTTGAAAACATTGCATACATATATCATACATATCATTGCATAACAGGTCTTCCAATACCGTTCTCTCATGTCCTCGCTGTTTATTTCAGCAATGGCTCTCAAACAAGACAACAAAGATCTTCAAACTCAAGAAGCTCAGTTCGGAGACGTATTCCTAAACCTATCCAAGGGGCAGGAGGAGTTGAAAACACTCCTCATTGGGAACTTGGTCAAGAAAAGTCCTGTAGACAATAAGGACGAACGGCTGGAACAACTGCAAGCTGAGTTCAGTGCCATGAAAACCCAGATGCTGGGGCAGATGGCTCTTATCCAAGGCTTAGCTCGGGAATAAGAAGAGCTGAGAACCATTATCAACCAGCTTCATCAAGACAGATACAACAACATGAAGAAAACAGTCAAGGCCTGGGACCAAGTCATTAATCAACTTCCAAGAAGTCAAAGGTTTGGTTTGATGAAGAATAGACCTCTCCAAGTTTCTACTACCTCACGGGTCCAACAACAACCTTGCCATAAACAACGGGTTGATCAGAGTAAGCCAAATATGCCCAAAAGGCAATTTACCAAGCTCAACATGTCGCTGTCTCAGGCTTTACAACACCTGTTGAGATTGAATCTGGTGACGTTAAGGGACCCTCCTAAGAATCCCAACATAGCCTCCCCAAGGTACAATCCTGATGCAAGGTGTGCATATCACTCCAACAGCCCGGGACATGATACTCACATATGTTGGGCATTGAGCAACAAAATTCAAGACCTGATTGATGAAGGAGCATTGGAACTCACACAAGACGATCAGATTGAATTCTTTTGCCATCCCCCCAAGGTTCACCATTTGAAGTGACAAGTACTGAGACGAGAAGACTTTTTGTTCATTAGAATTTTCAAGTTGTAATTTTTTTTTTATTGTTCGAACATTTATTCATGTCAAACTTTATTACTTTATCAATGCATTGCATATGTCTGTTTTGAATCAATCCATTTGTATTCACTATATTCAAATTGCTTTCATTTTTTGTGATGATCAACTCTCGATTAAAAATTCTAAGCCTTTAGAGGGAGGATGACAAAAATGATATCAAAATCTGTATGCTTTTGAACAGACCCCGCTGACGAGGTACAGGCATTGTTTCAAATCCTAAACAATGGAGTTATAAGGAAGATAATCCCTAATCAACCCCTTTGAGCCAAAGAAGTTGGAGTTTTTCTTTCCACAAATTAAAATCCTTAATTATAACCTGGGGCAGGGTAGTTTTCTCAGTTAATCCAGGTGCACAATGAATGGCATCAAAGAAGTCCTCCCGAAACAAAAGGCAGTGATGGTTCCGTGTAATCGTAAGGACAGGCAGTCATTATCTCTCAAAAATAAAAGCCCAATAAGTCAAAACCTATGAAGGAGACTTAAGAAAAACTTGGGCATCCCGCTGACTGTAATCACAAAAAGAAACAGTTCATGCAAAAAACAGGGATAATAAAAACCAAAAGGAAAGAGATCCTGCAAACTCTCAACAAAATGACTGCCTGTTCAAAATAAATTGTCAGTATCCGAACCATCACTGGTATATTAGAGCAAAGACTCAAACAAGATCTAATGCATGATTAGCTGAGTTTAGGATCGAAGAACATCACGAACGGGTGGGTACAAATAAAATTTGAGCCTTTATCCTTTGTTTCTTAAACCGTGAACCAGGCCACGTTATAACCCTTAAAAGTCCTAGCTATAGCATGGGTTAGTTCGAAAGCATACTGTTACAAAAGGTATCCTGACTCCTGTAGGGCTTGCTGTAAATCCTGAGTTGACGTCACATTTTACAAAATTTTCCTATCTTACTGAAAAAATGCATTTTCAAAAACTTCAAGACAGACATAAGCTTTGCATTCTTAAAATAACATTGTTTGCATATGACTATTTGTTCAAACAGAAGAGAAATTCGCACGACGAATATCTAGTGAACAAAAACCTTTTCAATAAAAAAGGGTCACCTTAAGTGGAAAAAAAGCACTTCCAACCAAAGGGTTTAGACATGATCATTGTCCATCATCTGGGGCAGTCAAGTCAAGATTCAAGGAATCTCTCAAAGATGTCAAATAGCCAGGGGCAAATTTCCATCTGAATCACTTGAGGCATTGGACATGAATTCCAACAACGAATCTTGCATGATCAAACAAACATCTTCTGGTAGTATGGCAACACAACACTACCGATAGTGACACCTCCCTACATCCTGAGAGCATGGACATAGTCAGAAAATAACGCGCATGAATAAAGACCCGCTAGGTTGACTGGCCTAGGCAAAAATAAGGGCTTCCCGGTGAACATAAAGGGTTCGGGAAAAAATTAGGGATGAGAATGAAAAATTGTACACTCGGCAAGTCGAAAACCTGAAAAGGCGGCTTGGGCAAAAAAGGGTATCCCGGTGGACTGAAAACCCGAAAGGGCGGTCCAGACAAAAATTAGGGATCAAAGCGTACGACTATGTCTCGTCATCTCGTCACTGGCCTACCAAAAGAAGACTTGTCATTTTGATCGAAAGATACCAAGCACCTCATAGGTGGGGATAACACTCGATCCACAGGGCCTCCGCAGGCACCTTCTCCCGCAGAAACAGGGGCAAAAAAGTCTCGATGCAAGCCATCGTCATATCCTTAGCACGCGTCCCAGTAACATTCACTCCCCGCAGAGTAAGACAGTAAAGATAGCTCTCCCCAGCTGAGGCTTGAAACTGTGAATGAGTCGGTAATATTCTCCCCAAGCAGAGTTTATCTACCATCAACACTAAAAAGGCTTAATATCCCCGGCAGTCTTAATATTCCCCAGCAGAGTATAAGAATATTCCCCGGCAGAATACAAGATATCCCCAGTGGAGTTAAAATTTTCCCAACGCAGTCTGAAAAAGCTTCCCCAATGGAATCGAAGAATCATCCCCAGTAGACTCTGGAGGTTCGTCCCCGATGGAGTATAAAAATAAATATCCCCAGCCGAGTTCAAAGGAAGACTGTCCCCAGCAAAGCTCAAAGGATTATCCCCATAAGAGTCTGAAAGGTTATCCCCAGTGAAGTCGCACCTGAAAGATCATCCTCAGCGGAGTTCTTTCCTTTCACAAACAGGAGCTCAATCCCCAACAGAATTCAGTATCACCAGCAACGGTAATTCATCCCCAACGGAATTTATCAGTGGAATCCTCAGCAGAGCGTCTCTTCCCCACAGAGTAATCTCCTCATCAGTTTATTCCCCAACAGAGTTATCCTCTCCTGCAGGTTTATTCTCGCAACCATCTTCGTTCTCCATCTCCAGCGGAAATGAAGAATTCAACTCTTTCACCAGCAGCTATCCAGGATTTATTTTCCCTAGCTATAAACATCATATTATCATACATCATGATACATGCATATACGCATCATACAACACAATCTCATTTATTTTGAGAACATCATTGCTTGATCCATATCATGCATTGCATATGACTGACCTTTACCTTTCTGGAAGGATGCAGTTAAGTTCTCAGCTCAGTCGAAGACCTGACCGGTTCTTAAATCTCAACTGAATTATCCTTGGTTGAATTTCAGATAAGGTTCTCAATCTCGACAATTTTCCTCCGTCATAGTGCGGACGAGTTCTACAATCTCAACGGTATACTACGTTAAAGACCAGACAATTCCTAGATCTTGATGAAGATGTTTCCCCCCCCCCCCCAATTGAATTACGGACAAGTTCTAAAATCTCAACAGAATTACACTCTGTTGAAGACCAGACAGTCCTAAATCTCAATAAAAACCAGGCTTCCCCAGCGGAATCTTCTACAACAACAGGTATGCATGTTCTCGCTAAGGAATCTCTTATGCGATCGACACTCCTGCAAATGGCATCTTTAAGCCCATCCTCCTACCATCAATCTCCAAATGGCATCTGTAAGCCCATTCCCGACATCACAAGGCTGATACCACTTCATGCGAGTGCAAATTTCTGGGCACTCTAGTGTTCAATCATCTTCCACCTTCGGATCACGAAAGGCACGAAAGCCAATCTACATCCTCAGGTTTAAGAAGATTGAACAGGGGCAGCTGTTGTACCCCAAAATTTTCCCTCTCGTATTTCTCAAACATTGCAAGAAAAATCTCCAAGTGGCTCAAGATTGCTCAAGAGTTGGACAGTCAAGCTATCTCCTAAGACAGTCAACCCTAAATTAGGGTTTTGTGTTGTATCAAGATCCTTGAGCCCAAATGACCTCAAGTTCTCCCCAATGTCCTAATATTTTCTCAAGGTCATCCATGTCAAATTTCAAGGCTTGCAGAGGAAGTTTGCCCAGTCAATTGCTCAAAGGGTCCAAAAATCGACTGTGCTAGGGCAAAAGTCAACTGTGACCCAAATATAGTCAAACCTCAAGATTTTTTGTCAACATTCTCATTTTGAAGGATATTTCATCATTTGATCAAGTTTTGATCATGATTCATCAAGGATTGCTCAAAATTCATCAAGATTCAAAAGTTGCTAAATTAGGGTTTTGTAGGAAAAGTCAACTCAACTTTGACCAAGCATAACTTTCTCATAATTTATGAGAAATGACCCATCCAAAGCTAATTTTTAAGAGGATGCAATTTCCTACAATCCATATTCATACCCCAAGATCAGAAAATGCACTCACAAGAAGTTATAAATTTGGACATTATAGGTCATTTTTGAAAGTCAACAAAAACACCTTTTTTTCCAAAGCTTATAACTTGAGCATGGAATATCAAAATGCGATGAGACAAAAAGGGTTGGTTATAGGACATCTCAAGCTTTCTAAAAAGTCCAATAACACTTCCAAAAGTTCAAAATTGAAGAAGTTATGCATTGTTGAAGTTGGACATTTTTGCAAAATTGCCAAAAGTCAACTATCCCAAAAACTTCAAATTTTGTCAAATGGGCCATTCTTTTCCACTTGATTTGAGCTTGCATCATTGTCCACGTGTCCTAGCTTCAGCCATGAGCCCATATCTTATTTTTATTATTTAATTTGATTTTTAATTGAATTTATTCATTTTAAATCAAATAAAATCATATAAAATCAAAAGTATTTATAACTCATGTTTTTTTGGTATATTTAGGCTTTGAATACAGCTATTATGTGAGTCAAATTCGCATCAAGTGCATTGGTTACAAGAAGATATGATTTAGGCCAAATTTGGAAGGTTGTAATGGTGGAATCAAATCCAATTCATGAGCATTGATTTAGAGAGATTTGTACCAAGTTTCTTACCATAATGCAATATACATTACATAAGGAAGGTAAAGGCACGAAAATAATGGTTGGAGGCTGCAAGAAGAGGCAGAACAAAAGTTTGAAAAAGTGGTAAAAAGCTTGAATTCGAGATCATAACAAGAGGCGTTTTCAGAAGCCAAAAGCTATCCCAATCGCTTCCTGGGTGTTCACTCAACCTTCCTGGATCAAGAGCAAGCGTTCTCACATACCACAAAGCACTCTAGGGTTGCGTGTTTGTTTTTAGGGCTTTCTTTTTCAGGAAAAATCTGGACTCAAGAAGGACATAATGTTAATCAGGAAGCCAAGACGAACTCAGCCATGTTTTTGGAATTGATTTATGTGGCCTAGGGAAGATTTTAGAGCAAGCTTGCGTATTTAGCTGCGGATCCAAATCCGTAGGTAATATTTGCGGGATTTGGAGGTAGAAGACGACGAGCTGTCGTTCTCCCATTGGCCAATTCAAATTAATTTTCGCGCATTTTTATTTTCTGGCATATAATTTGTTTTGTTTATATTATAATTTCTTTGTATTTTACTAACAATAGAATCAAAGCAGTGCAATGGAAAGCGTGCAAGCATATCACTTTCAGGACCTGGGTTCGAATCCCAGGTCCCCCACTTTCTTTGTTATTTTCCTTCTTCAAGTAATCACATGTACGTCCAAGTATGCAGCGCATCATGCACTATCATCTATCCAACGGCCAGATGGCCAAAGGCCAGATCTGGTGGCCAAGATCTGAATGTCCACCATAGGCAAAGTCCACATGCGTGCATGGAATCCAAAAAGTCAACCAGGGCCAATGCAAATGGGCCTCAGCATTGCTATATACACCACAAAATTCAGGCCCAAACCTCTTTTCTCTCTTATTTACTTATTTTGTTTTAAATAATTGTTTTTATTGTTTTATTTAATTTCTAACCAATTGAAAAATTCTTTTCTTTTATAAAATAAAATCACAAAAAATATTTTTATTCAATATAACTTTAACTTTTAATTTTATTAATAAATACTAATTAAATTGATTTAGAGTTTTAATTAGAATAACTTTAACATTTTTGTAAATAATTAAAATTAACTAGACATAATTAGGTTTTAATTACTAACTTAATTACTTTATTTTTATTTCTTTAAATAATCAAAAACCCAAAAATAATTTATTTTCATTAATTAGTTTATTCAATTTAATTTAATAATTAATTTAGGATAGTTTCTTTCTTAAAATAAAAACAAAAAAAAATCTTTTTTGTTAATCCAAAAGGGTCAAAACCCTACTTTGCGCTCGATTTAATTTCCCGCATGCGATTTACTTTATTTATTCAATATTGTACTTGTTCCCGGAATGTAATAGATAATTAGGACCATTTAATTATTTTTATCGCTTTATTTATTTTTCCGCATTTAAATTTCAAAGGGTTGCTTTTGACGATGTAAATACCCGACGCCTTGTAATTTAATTTCCGCAATTTATTTTCCGCAATTTATAACTGTTAGATGTTTGATAATAGGGATGCATGACAAGATTGAACGTTTAAACCTAAAATCAACTTAGATAACCATTAACATGTATAAAGATAAAATTAACTGAAAATGACACACTCGCACATGCGCACTCTTAGGGTACACCCCACTTAGTTGCCTTCGTACACGGTCATTGAGTATAGGTCGTTTTAGAGGTTGCCCTCTTGTCTAAAAGATCATAGTCGCTTCGAAACGGTTGCCTCGGATATTGTTGCCTCAAAACAAATGATCTAAGACATTAGGGTTACCGCTAAGGCGTCCTAGCATTGCTTTAGTGACCGTAAGTCCCTAAATTCGAATTGACCCTTAAACTCCAACGACGGTGCTACCTACTCATCAATAGTGGGATAGCGTTGTCTAAAGGAAGATAGCATAGAACGATTCTTTTTTTTTTCGAGTAGGTAGATGGTTCTTAAGTACTTGTTCTTTCAAAAAACAAAATCTTTTTCACACTTACACTTTTTCGAACAAAGTTTTCGAAAACACTTCATATACTCTTGAAGACAGAAGCAAGGGTTAAATCGAAGTTTCAAACAAAAACTTTTTTTCAAACCCACAAACACAAAGAAAGAAATTTTGAAAACAATATGAGCAAGTACCTAAGAGCCCGTGGATAACCACGGATAGAAAGGGTGCTAACACCTTCCCTTTCTATAATCTACCCCCCGAAACCGAGAAATATCTCGAAAAAGGAATTTTTCTGTGCTTTTTTCCTTTCCTTGTTGGATAAAATAAAAGTCGGTGGCGACTCTTGCTTACCGCGATATTTTGCGAAAACAAACGCAAAATGCAAACCAGCATTCCAAAAACAGTCAGTTCTTTCCCACTGTATCACAGAACTGGCGACTCTGCTGGGGAATACTTAATAAGTGGGGTGTACCTTAGGAATAGTTCACAATGTTTTCAATTGCTTGACTTGCATGCTTTATATTTGTGGGCTTGTATCGGAGTTACTATAGATCCAAACCCGGATCTGGGGGACACCCTTTAGGTAAGTAGCAATAAACTGTGAGGGAACTGTACGGCGTAGACCGATACGGTTGAAGCAGTAGCTATGTTGGTGTGGCACTTTAGTATGTACCGATATCCCTTGTGGCGCAACGAGGAGAATATGGGTCTGCTAAGGGGTCATTAAGCACCAACTGACCTTAGAACCTTTAAATTGACCAACTTGGCCATAGAACAGTAGCAGTATGCTACACTCATTGAGACTAAACTCTCGCGATGATTCCGGCCGCAAGAAAAGGTTGCTAAACTGGAATTATGATCGATCGAGGGTAGTCAGTGATATTGAGATCCTCTAGAACCCGGTTACTATTACTAGGACAGGTTGAACCAACTAAACTGAAAGAGGGTAATACCTAAACTCCATGTCAGCCTGAAATTTAAGGGCTATTGTGTGACTTGTGTGCTTTCAAACTTGAACTACTTGCACATTCTTGTTATCTGACAACATGAGTTCCTTGCAGGTTTTGTTTACAATCCTTATCCAATAATTTGGATTTATGACAGGGTTTACTTACATCACCTCACACTTTTGCTTAAACGCACAGCGTCACACATCATAACATCATGCCTTAAAATTTCCTTAACCATTTCAAGGACCTCAAGGGTTTGTGATGCAGGTTATGGTAAATCAAATGTCTAGCAAGGGGCAAAGGGGATTTATTTTCCTCTAGCCAATGTCGTCTAGAGATCAAAACACGGTGACTTGAGTTTGTTGCTATGACCCAATCGATATGGTGAGCTTGACTCTTGAAGAAGGACTCTTAACGACACGAAGTTTCTTCAAACAAATTCTAACAGTTTATTGTCTACTCCGCGAGATCCTTGAAAACATTGCATACATATATCATACATATCATTGCATAACAGGTCTTCCAATACCGTTCTCTCATGTCCTCGCTGTTTATTTCAGCAATGGCTCTCAAACAAGACAATAGAGATCTTCAAACTCAAGAAGCTCAGTTCGGAGACGTATTCCTAAACCTATCCAAGGGGCAGGAGGAGTTGAAAACACTCCTCATTGGGAACTTGGTCAAGAAAAGTCCTGAAGACAATAAGGACGAACGACTGGAACAACTGCAAGTTGAGTTCAGTGCCATGAAAACCCAGATGCTGGGGCAGATGGCTCTTATCCAAGGCTTAGCTCGGGAATAAGAAGAGCTGAGAACCATTATCAACCAGCTTCATCAAGACAGATACAACAACATGAAGAAAACAGTCAAGGCCTGGGACCAAGTCATTAATCAACTTCCGAGAAGTCAAAGGTTTGGTTAGATGAAGAATAGACCTCTCCAAGTTTCTACTACCTCACGGGTCCAACAACAACCTTGCCATAAACAACAGGTTGATCAGAGTAAGCCAAATATGCCCAAAAGGCAATTTACCAAGCTCAACATGTCGCTGTCTCAGGCTTTACAACACCTGTTGAGATTGAATCTGGTGACGTTAAGGGACCCTCCTAAGAATCCCAACATAGCCTCCCCAAGGTACAATCCTGATGCAAGGTGTGCATATCACTCCAACAGCCCGGGGCATGATACTAACATATGTTGGGCGTTGAGCAACAAAATTCAAGACCTTATTGATGAAGGAGCATTGGAACTCACACAAGACGGTCAGATTGAATTCTTTTGCCATCCCCCCAAGGTTCACCATTTGAAGTGACAAGTACTGAGACGAGAAGACTTTTTGTTCATTAGAATTTTCAAGTTGTAATTTTCTTTTGATTGTTCGAACATTTATTCATGTCAAACTTTATTACTTTATCAATGCATTGCATATGTCTGTTTTGAATCAATCCATTTGTATTCACTATATTCAAATTGCTTTCATTTTTTGTGATGATCAACTCTCGATTTAAAATTCTAAGCCTTTAGAGGGAGGATGACGAAAATGATATCAAAATCTGTATGCTTTTGAACAGACCCCGCTGACGAGGTACAGGCATTGTTTCAAATCCTAAACAGTGGAGTTATAAGGAAGATAATCCCTAATCAACCCCTTTGAGTCAAAGAAGTCGGAGTTTTTCTTTCCACAAATTAAAATCCTTAATTATAACCTGGGGCAGGGTAGTTTTCTCAGTTAATCCAGGTGCACAATGAATGGCATCAAAGAAGTCCTCCCGAAACAAAAGGCAGTGATGGTTCTGTGTAATCGTAAGGACAGGCAGTCATTATCTCTCAAAAATAAAAGCCCAATAAGTCAAAACCTGTGAAGGAGACTTAAGAAAAACTGGGGCATCCCGCTGACTGTAATCACAAAAAGAAACAGTTCATGCAAAAAACAGGGATAATAAAAACCGAAAGGAAAGAGATCCTGCAAACTCTCAACAAAATGACTGCCTGTTCAAAATAAATTGTCAGTATCCGAACCATCACTGGTATATCAGAGCAAAGACTCAAACAAGATCTAATGCATGATTAGCTAAGTTTAGGATCGAAGAACATCACGAACGGGTGGGTACAAATAAAATTTGAGCCTTTATCCTTTGTTTCTTAAATCGTGAACCAGGCCACGTTATAACCCTTAAAAGTCCTAGCTGAAGCATGGGTTAGTTCGAAAGCATACTGTTACAAAAGGTATCCTGACTCCTGTAGGGCTTGCTGTAAATCCTGAGTTGACGTCACATTTTACAAAATTTTCCTATCTTACTGAAAAAATGCATTTTCAAAAACTTCAAGACAGACATAAGCTTTGCATTCTTAAAATAACATTGTTTGCATATGACTATTTGTTCAAACAGCAGAGAAATTCTCACGACGAATATCTAGTGAACAAAAACCTTTTCAATAAAAAATGGTCACCTTAAGTGGAAAAAAAGCACGTCCAACCAAAGGGTTCAGACATGATCATTGTCCATCATCTGGGGCAGTCAAGTCAAGATTCAAGGAATCTCTCAAAGATGTCAAATAGCCAGGGACAAATTTCCATCTGAATCACTTGAGGCATTGGACATGAATTCCAACAACGAATCTTGAATGATCAAACAAACATCTTCTGGTAGTATGGCAACACAACACTACCGACAGTGACACCTCCCTACATCCTGAGAGCATGGTCATAGTCAGAAAATACCGCGCATGAATAAAGACCCGCTAGGTTGACTGGCCTAGGCAAAAATAAGGGCTTCCCGGTGAACCAAAAGGGTTTGGGCAAAAATTAGGGATGAGAATGAAAAATTGTACACTCGGCAAGTCGAAAACCTGAAAAGGCGGCTTGGGCAAAAAAGGGTATCCCGGTGGACTGAAAACCCGAAAGGGCGGTCCAGACAAAAATTAGGGATCAAAGCGTACGACTATGTCTCGTCATCTCGTCACTGGCCTACCAGAAGAAGACTTGTCATTTTGACCGAAAGATACCAAGCACCTCATAGGTGGGGATAATACTCGATCCACAGGGCCTCCGCAGGCACCTTCTCCAGCATAAACAGGGGCAAAAAAGTCTCGATGCAAGCCATCGTCATATCCTTAGCACGCGTCCCAGTAACATTCACTCCCCGCAGAGTAAGACAGTAAAGATAGCTCTCCCCAGCTGAGGCTTGAAACTGTGAATGAGTCGGTAATATTCTCCCCAAGCAGAATTTATCTACCATCAACACTAAAAAGGCTTAATATCCCCGGCAGTCTTAATATTCCCCAGCAGAGTATAAGAATATTCCCCGGCAGAATACAAGATATCCCCAGTGGAGTTAAAATTTTCCGAGCGCAGTCTGAAAAAGCTTCCCCAATGGAGTCGAAGAATCATCCCCAGTAGACTCTGGAGGTTCATCCCCGGTGGAGTATAAAAATAAATATCCCCAGCCGAGTTCAAAGGAAGATTGTCCCCAGCAAAGCTCAAAGGATTATCCCCATAAGAGTCTGAAAGGTTATCCCCAGTGAAGTCGCAACTGAAAGATCATCCCCAGTAGAGTTCTTTCCTTTCACAAACAGGAGCTCAATCCCCAACAGAATTCAGTATCACCAGCAACGGTAATTCGTCCCCAACGGAAATTATCAGTGGAATCCTCAGCAGAGCGTCTCTTCCCCACAGAGTAATCTCCTCATCAGTTTATTCCCCAACAGAGTTATCCTCTCCTGCAGGTTTATTCTCGCAACCATCTTCGTTCTCCATCTCCAGCAGAAATGAAGAATTCAACTCTTTCACCAGCAGCTATCCGGGATTTATTTTCCCTAGCTATAAACATCATATTATCATACATCATGATACATGTATATACACATCATACAACACAATCTCATTTATTTTGAGAACATCATTGCTTGATCCATATCATGCATTGCATATGACTGACCTTTACCTTTCAGGAAGGATGCAGTTAAGTTCTCAGCTCAGTCGAAGACCTGACCGGTTCTTAAATCTCAATTGAATTATCCTTGGTTGAATTTCAGATAAGGTTCTCAATCTCGACAATTTTCCTCCGTCATAGTGTGGACGAGTTCTACAATCTCAACGGTATACTACGTTGAAGACCAGACAGTTCCTAGATCTTGATGAAGATGTTTTCCCCCCCCAATTGAATTACGGACAAGTTCTAAAATCTCAACAGAATTATACTCTGTTGAAGACCAGACAGTCCTAAATCTCAATAAAAACCAGGCTTCCCCAGCGGAATCTTCTACAACAACAGGTATGCAAGTTCTCGCTAAGGAATCTCTTATGCGATCGACACTCCTGCAGATGGCATCTTTAAGCCCATCCTCCCACCATCAATCTCCAAATGGAATCTGTAAGCCCATTCCCGACATCACAAGGCTGATACCACTTCATGCGAGTGCAAATTTCTGGGCACTCTAGTGTTCAATCATCTTCCACCTTCGGATCACGAAAGGCACGAAAGCCAATCTACATCCTCAGGTTTAAGAAGATTGAACAGGGGCAGCTGTTGTACCCCAAAATTTTCCCTCTCATATTTCTCAAACATTGCAAGAAAAATCTCCAAGTGGCTCAAGATTGCTCAAGAGTTAGACAGTCAAGCTATCTCCTAAGACAGTCAACCCTAAATTAGGGTTTTGTGTTGTATCAAGATCCTTGAGCCCAAATGACCTCAAGTTCTCCCCAATGTCCTAATATGTTCTCAAGTTCATCCATGACAAATTTCAAGCCTTGCAGAGGAAGTTTGCCCAGTCAATTGCTCAAAGGGTCCAAAAATCGACTGTGCTAGGGCAAAAGTCAACTGTGACCCAAATATAGTCAAACCTCAAGATTTTTTGTCAACAGTCTCATTTTGAAGGATATTTCATCATTTGATCAAGGTTTGATCATGATTCATCAAGGATTACTCAAAATTCATCAAGATTCAAAAGTTGCTAAATTAGGGTTTTGTAGGAAAAGTCAACTCAACTTTGACCAAGCATAACTTTCTCATACTTTATGATAAATGACCCATCCAAAGCTAATTTTTAATAGGATGCAATTTCCTACAATCCATCTTCATACCCCAAGATAAGAAAATGCACTCACAAGAAGTTATAAATTTGGAAATTATAGGTCATTTTTGAAAGTCAACAAAAACACCTTTTTTTCCTAAGCTTATAACTTGAGCATGGAATATCAAAATGAGATGAGACAAAAGGGTTGGTTATAGGACATCTCAAGCTTTCTAAAAAGTCCAAGAACACTTCCAAAAGTTCAAAATTGAAGAAGTTATGCATTGTTGAAGTTGGACATTTTTGCAAAATTGCCAAAAGTCAACTATCCCAAAAACTTCAAATTTTGTCAAATGGGCCCATTCTTTTCCACTTGATTTGAGCTTGCATCATTGTCCACGTGTCCTAGCTTCAGCCATGATCCCATATCTTATTTTTATTATTTAATTTGATTTTTTAATTGAATTTATTCATTTTAAATCAAATAAAATCATATAAAATCAAAAGTATTTATAACTCATGATTTTTTGGTATATTTAGGCTTTGAATACAGCTATTATGTGAGTCAAATTCGCATCAAGTGCATTGGTTACAAGAAGATATGATTTAGGCCAAATTTGGAAGGTTGTAATGGTGGAATCAAATCCAATTCATGAGCATTGATTTAGAGAGATTTGTACCAAGTTTCTTACCCTAATGCAATATACATTACATAAGGAAGGCAAAGGCACGAAAATAATGGTTGGAGGCTGCAAGAAGAGGCAGAACAAAAGTTTGAAAAAGTGGTAAAAAGCTTGAATTCGAGATCATAACAAGAGGCGTTTTCAGAAGCCAAAAGCTATCCCAATCGCTTCCTGGGTGTTCACTCAACCTTCCTGGATCAAGAGCAAGCGTTCTCACATACCACAAAGCACTCTAGGGTTGCGTGTTTTTTTTAGGGCTTTCTTTTTCAGGAAAAATCAGGACTCAAGAAGGACATAATGTTAATCAGGAAGCCAAGACGAACTCAGCCATGTTTTTGGAATTGATTTATGTGGCCTAGGGAAGATTTTAGAGCAAGCTTGCGTATTTAGCTACGGATCCAAATCCGCAGGTAATATTTGCAGGATTTAGAGGTAGAAGACGACGAGCTGTCGTTCTCCCATTGGCCAATTCAAATTAATTTTCGCGCATTTTTATTTTCTGGCATATAATTTGTTTTGTTTATATTATAATTTCTTTGTATTTTACTAACAATAGAATCAAAGCAGTGCAATGGAAAGCGTGCAAGCATATCACTTTCAGGACCTGGGTTCGAATCCTAGGTCCCCCACTTTCTTTGTTATTTTTCTTCTTCAAGTAATCACATGTACGTCCAAGTATGCAGCGCATCATGCACTATCATCTATCCAACGGCCAGATGGCCAAAGGCCAGATCTGGTGGCCAAGATCTGAATGCCCACCATAGGCAAAGTCCACGTGCGTGCATGGAATCCAAAAAGTCAACCAGGGCCAATGCAAATGGGCCTCATCATTGCTATGTGCACCACAAAATTCAGGCCCAAACCTCTTTTCTCTCTTATTTACTTATTTTGTTTTAAATAATTGTTTTTATTGTTTTATTTAATTTCTAACCAATTGAAAAATTCTTTTCTTTTATAAAATAAAATCACAAAAAATATTTTTATTCAATATAACTTTAACTTTTATTTTTATTAATAAATACTAATTAAATTGATTTAGAGTTTTAATTAGAATAACTTTAACATTTTTGTAAATAATTAAAATTAACTAGACATAATTAGGTTTTAATTACTAACTTAATTATTTTATTTTTATTTCTTTAAATAATCAAAAACCCAAAAATAATTTATTTTCATTAATTAGTTTATTCAATTTAATTTAATAATTAATTTAGGATAGTTTCTTTCTTAAAATAAAAACAAAAAAAAAATCTTTTCTTTAATCCAAAAGGGTCAAAACCCTACTTTGCGCTCGATTTAATTTCCCGCATGCGATTAGCTTTATTTATTCAATATTGTACTTGTTCCCGGAATGTAATAGATAATTAGGACCATTTAATTATTTTTATCGCTTTATTTATTTTTCCGCATTTAAATTTCAAAGGGTTGCTTTTGGCGATGTAAATACCCGACGTCTTGTAATTTAATTTCCGCAATTTATAACTGTTAGATGTTTGATAATAGGGATGCATGACAAGATTGAACGTTTAAACCTAAAATCAACTTAGATAACTTTTAACATGTATAAAGATAAAATTAACTGAAAATGACACACTCGCACATGCGCACTCTTAGGGTACAGCCCACTTGGTTGCCTTCGTACACGGTCATTGAGTATAGGTCGTTTTAGAGGTCGCCCTCTTGTCTAAAATATCATAGTCGCTTCGAAACGGTTGCCTCGGATATTGTTGCCTCAAAACAAATGATCTAAGACATTAGGGTTACCGCTAAGGCGTCCTAGCATTGCTTTAGTGACCGTAAGTCCCTAAATTTGAATTGACCCTTAAACTCCAACGGCGGTGCTACCTACTCATCAATAGTGGGATAGCGTTGTCTAAAGGAAGATAGCATAGAACGATTCTTTTTTTTCTGAGTAGGTAGATGGTTCTTAAGTACTTGCTCTTTCAAAAAACAAAATCTTTTTCACACTTACACTTTTTCGAACAAAGTTTTCGAAAACACTTCATATACTCTTGAAGATAAAAGCAAGAGTTAAATCGAAGTTTCAAACAAAAACTTTTTTTCAAACCCACAAACACAAAGAAAGCAATTTTGAAAACAATATGAGTAAGTACCTAAGAGCCCGTGGATAACCACAGATAGAAAGGGTGCTAACACCTTCCCTTTCTATAATCTACCCCCCAAACCCGAGAAATATCTCGAAAAAGGAATTTTTCTGTGCTTTTTTCCTTTCCTTGTTGGATAAAATAAAAGTCGGTGGCGACTCTTGCTTACCGTGACATTTTGCAAAAACAAACGCAAAACGCAAACCAGCATTCCAAAAATAGTCAGTTCTTTCCCACCGTATCACAATACTCATCTGTATCTTCTTTTGATACTCGTCCGTATCGATCTAAACACTCGCCCGTGTCATACCTTCCTTGTATTGGCATCATGCTGCGTTACAAATCTGATCTCTTCCTTGTATTGGCATCATGCTACGTTACAAGTCCGATCTCATCCTTGTATTGGCATCATGCTACGTTACAAGTCCGATCTCTTCCTTGTATTGGCATGACGCTGCGTTACAAGTTCGATCCCGTCCTTGTATTGGTACCACTCCACATTTCAAGTCTTCTTTGTCCTTGTGTTTACATCATGCTACCTTCCAACACTCATCGTGTCAGCTCCCGACATTCGTTATGTCAAGTTCTAAACACTTGTCGCGTTACCTTCCAATCTCCGTCTCTTCACTAGAAAACAAAAATTATTTTCCCAGTAGATACCACAAAAATAAAAATACTCATTACCACCATCTCTCAAAACAAATTTTTGGCATTGATATTTAATCATCTTCTACCTTAAACTCCCGAAAGGCACGTGCCAATCGTACTTTCAAGTATAAGACGATTAAATAGGGGCAGCTGTAATACCCCAAATTCGTCCTACCCCTTTTACTTTTATCTGGCTTATGCGTTTTTCACTTTTCACATGTACATAACCTTCATTAGGTCAGTTAACTCCTCATGCATCATTCATCAACAAATTTTGCATAAGATCAATTTTCATGAACGGTATTAGGGTTTTGTCAATTGATTGAGGTGTATATGTTCAACAAAGCTTGATTCTTCTGGTTATTCTTCAAGGCAGTGAAATTATGGAATTAGGGTTTTCTGTTCATGGATATTGTGGACTTCTTTCTTATCAAGCTACAAGGACACCTTCATCATGGGCTTTTAAGCCATCAAAGTGAATCTCAATGGATCTCAGGGTTTTGTGATCATCATCATTCATACGCTTCTAATTGTTCCTATCTACAATGTTTTATCCACGACATTTGCTTCAAGATCATTGGTTGTCTATTGAGGTGCCTTGGCGGAATGAATTACAAGGTTTAAAATCGTGGTATAAAGATGATGTTGTGGACGTGTAATATGATCAAGGCATTGTTATTGTTTGTTGCTTCAATTACAAAAGGCGGATCTGAGATGGAATTTAGGAATTTTGGAAAGGAGACGAGATTGATTTGGTTTGGTTCTTGTGAATTCATTTTTGTGGAATCACTGAGGATATTATTCAAGTTCAAATGTTGATCGATTTCCCTTTGACTTTTAACCCAAATTTATATAGTCCATAATTCAAATATATAAAAGTTGAAACAAAATCCAAGCGTTATCATCCATCAAAATCAAATTACTTCATTCAAATTCCATCCATGTTAGCTATGATTCTAGCCTAATTTGGCTTTTTCCAAATATGTCATTCATGTTTCATCAAAAGGCTTCGTCAAAAATCCATTCAAAATCATCCAAGTTCATTCATGTTTCAATTAATTCCATCAAAATAAAAGTTCATACATGCTATTACAAAATTCCATTACAACTTCAAGTGAAAGTTACAATACCATCCTAAATCCCATCCTACACCTATGTTCACTAAATCTTCAATAATAACCTGATTATGCCATGAGTTACAACTCGAATCCTGCCCAAGAGTTACAAATACCATTACCATGCATAGAAAAGTATACAAATATGTTTAAGCCTATTATTGACGACCCACATTGCTAGGCCAAAGCACCATGATTTTCATGTTCTTCGAGCATTGTCGCCATGGCCTTTTGTGATCACTTCACAATAGAAGCATGCTGCTACAAGAAGCAAGAACCTGCAACATGAGGAAGCCCTGTATCTAAACTGGTTCAGTAATATACCTGTTCGGGAAAACATACACATAAACTTAATTAATAAATCGAAAATAAAAATTGGTTCAACAATAAATTAGTTCCAAGCAAGACCAAACTCGCCCTGCATCAGTTATAGACAAAGAAAATCAGGAGTTGATATAACAAATCAGGAAAATCAGGAAATGAGAAAAGCAGAAAGAGTTAACAAATTAGAAGCATATCAGTTGGAGCTTCACAGTTAACAGTTATCAAGCCCATAACTAACTTCATGTTTGCCTCAATCTCCTCCTTTCATTCCATAACAAAAACTTCAGATCCAATGGCTAAGATTCCTCTAACTGTCTAACTGTTTATAGCAGCCCTGTAACTAATTCCCAGCAAAAGTCCCAACAGAAATCCTTCTAGCGAAAATCCTGAAAACTGTCAAAACTAACTTCCAAAACTGCCTAACAATTTTTTTTACCAACCGTAACAAACTGTCCATAACCCAGCTAACAGAATTTCAAGCAAAACTGATTTCATAACAGAATCCTAACAAATTTTCTAACTGTATTTAACAAATACCAAATGAACTGAATATAACAAATATAGCATAATTAACAGAAAAGCCAGCTCACAATTTTATCTCCTTAACCCCTAACCAACTCCTAACAGAAGGAAAAAAACCTACAACCGGTTTCAAGCTAACTCTAACAGGGATAACCAAAAAAATCACCTTGAATCTCTTCATTTTTCATTCTATGAAGAATCACCAAAGAAAATCTCTCTCATTCTATCTACTTCCTCTTCCAATCTTCATCTCTGTAACCAACACATCACCAGCTCCAATAATCTTAAATATGCAGAGCATCATCTGCGCATCACTCTTCGATCGTTCATCACAGTGACTTCAACATAACAACCTCGCAACAGAATCAGCAAAAAGAATAAGAGTTGATTAGAGGAAAGGAGACAAAAATCATAAGAATGAAAAAGTTCACCTTAACACTCTCTGAGGAGTCACCAGAAATCTTCATCTCTCTCACTGATTCAATATACAAATTCTCTGCATAATCTCCATTATCTCTACTCTCTGCTTCAATCTTGGCATCACAACAATCTTCATCAATTGTACCAGATCCATAACACCTCTCACCAATTATGCAAAACCTTCACTCTTAACTCTTCACAGTCTTCTCCATCATTAATTCTCCGTACAAACCTTCACCATCATGCTCCAACCTGCATCAACTCTCTGCAACCCCTATACCACCAAACTTCAAGAATCGCCATTGATCTTCACCTCTTTATGCATTTTCAATCATCATCCTCACCATCAGCAATAACGCAAGCGAATCACATCTGGAGATGGAAACCGTGAGGTTGTAGACGGAGAACTTGAACTGATACGGAGCTTTGAGCGGTGATGCAAATTGAATCAAAATGAGATCAATAGAGACGAAAATGAGTCGCTAATGGCTCGCCATAATGGAACTCAGTGTCAATTTCATGGAATTGGCGGTGTTGAGTTAAGAAGAAGGGATTATTGGTTGAGCGGCATTATGATTTGGAATAAAGAGGAAGGGATCTATGCACCGTAGGGTTTGCATTCTTGAAAAAGAAGAGATGAAAGCAGTACAAAAAAATTGTTGGATTCGGTCGCTATACGCGTTGGGCTTTGATGCACCAAGACCTGTGAGATTTTTGGAAAATAGTACAAAAAAATGGTTCTGGATCGAACCGCACTCCCTCTCAGCCCATTGTTGTGTCGTTTTTTGGAAGCCAGAATTGCATGTTACAAAAAGGGCTTATGGACTAAACCTGATGGACTTAGAATCAAATTACTGCATCATACCTCCTGGGCTCAATAATACACCCCCTCTGTTTCACTACTCTTACTTTTTCATGTTATTAATTTTAGCTTCATTTTTTTCTTGATTTTAATGATGATAATGACACAAAAAATATTAGGACATTTTAGAATTTTTTGAGTTTTCTCTTTAGAATTTTATTATAGTTTTCTATTATTTTTATGCTTGGTAATCGCTTTTGTTTGACATTTTTGGCTAGGATTTTATGATAGGATATTGATGTAACTTTCGCGATGGGGAATGCTTGGAGATTAATTTTTTGATCACTCATGCGGAGCAACTTCTGTAGAGTTTTCTTATCACTTGCGTGGCTTTGAAGAGGCAACGGACCTTCTCCGTTCAGTATCATCGCAACCTCATATTATTCCTCATTTTCGCACTTTATTGCTTTCTAGATATCACGAGAAGTAGGAAATAAAGAGCGTGCGCTCGAAGTCGCTGTTTAAAGACCTGTAGCAGGCATTCCACACTTCATTTGCTATATGTGTTGTGCTTGTGTTTGTTTCTTTGGTTGTTGATCGATGAGTCACTCAATTTAGAAATTGATATCACGACTTCTCTCTCATTGCATTCTCCCTATAGGTTTATCGCTTTTCTTTATTTCTTATTGATTGATGAGTCACTCAATTTAGAAATTGAGATCACGACTTCACTCTCATTGTATGTTCCCTATAGGATAGTTTTGTTAGATTTCTTTGGCATGCTAACCTAGATAGGATCTCTCTAGGTGTGCTCTCTTGAGCTTATTAGCTTGTTTGCTTTGTCCTTGTACATACCATGTTCCCTTAGGACGCGCTTGCTCCGTTCGGACACAAGTTAGACCTTAGGTTGCAAACCATGCATGCTAACATTAGGTAGACGTTTCCCTTTTGTTAATCCAAACCTTAGGACCACCATTGTATGATAACATTAGGTTAGAAATAAGCTAGTCTCCCTTAGACTCTTTTCTTCCCTTTTTGCACCCTAGCATCTAAAACAAAAACTTCTTTTCTTAGCAAATTAAAAACATGCTAATCACACTTAAACCCTTTTTCAAGGTAACAAAAACACAAACCAATTCAAATCATTTTGTGCGCTGGAGCACCTTTTCTTGAAAACCCTTTTCAGGTAAGGACGTGATTAATTTACTTCTGTGCCAACGCATAACTCTCCAAGGGTCGAGCTGCGGCAAAAGACGGGATTAAAATCATCCATAAAAAACACAAAACAAACAAAAACATGTGAGCTGAACTACGTAAGCTCTGATTCCTCAAAAGGGATACGTAGGCATTGGAGTAGGGCCCAAGCGAGCATAATTTTATTTTCCCTACATTCTTTTCTCCTTTCTTTTGCATGCATTCTCCCTTCAGTGGTATAGTAAACAGTAAGCATAGATTAAACACACCCATAAGATAGATAACAAGAGTGGATACCGTAGAGTACTACGGGCGTGTGGGGTGCTAATACCTTCCTCTCGCATAACAGACTTCCTTACCCGATCTCTCGGTCGCAAGACCGTGACTTCTCCCTTCTCAGGTTTTCTCGATGTTTACCTTTCCCTACACGTGGGATAAAAGACGTTCGATGGCGACTTCATTGTTTGATGATTTTCAGCCGGTTGTTTCACCCGGTTACTATTTCTAGGACAGGTTTGAGCCAACTAAACTTCAAGAGGGTACTTACCTATAAGACTTCATGCAAGCCTAAACCTAAGGACTTGTTTGTCTTGTGTGTGTATATGTTTACTTGTACATAACATCATAAACATCATAACATCATACTCATTCTCACTAACCATTTCAAGGATTTTTAGGATTTATCTTTGTTCTATTTTGTAGGACATGGCTTATATTCGCAGGAAAACCATTCAAGTCAATCTCGTAAGAATTCCTTCTCAACTCAAAGAGCTAGCATCAAGGGTCCCTGAGAATTATTCATTCACATAAGGACATGGTTGCCTCCTAAACTTGGTTACCTCTAGCACAAATGAAGATATGATGAAGGTGTTGTTCCAGTTCTTTGATCCTCTACACCATTGCTTCACTTTTCCTGATTATCAACTTGTGCCTACTATGGAGGAATTCTCTCAACTCTAGAGGATTCCTATTCTCAATAAACTACCTTTCAACGGTACGGAAAGAGATCCAAGACCTGAAGATATTTCCTGAGCACTACACTTGCAACAATCTGATATCACGAATAATTGGGAAACAAGGAGTGGTGTCAAAGGTTTCTTAGCCAAGTTCTTGTTTGAGAAATCTAAAGATTGTTGGAACTCTTTGGACTTACAAGATTTTGAAGAAATCTTGATGTTGTACCCCAAAATTTGCCCCCTCATTTTATCAGGATTTCCCCTCACAAGACTCTTTGAATTCCATAAAGAATTAGGGTTTTGCTCTGCTCAAGACATCTCCTTGCACTGATGACCTAAATTAGGGTTTGAGTTTGCACAAGTAATTTTGGACTTCTAATGCCCCATGTGACTTTCATACTTCATGTTGGACTTATAAGATTGCTCATACCAAGTTTCAAGCCTTGAATCAAATTTGTGCTCAGTCAATTGGACAGTTGACCTAAAAATCAGTTGTATTGGGGAAAAAGTCAACCATGGCCAATTTACAGTCAAATCTCATAATTTTTTATCCACATCAATATTATAGGCTCACATGAACCATTTGATCAAGTTTGGACCACAACTCCTCAAGAAATTTGATCAGATCATCAAAAGGGCAAAATGGTCATTTTTAGGGTTTTGACTGCAGAAGGGAAATTTCTGACTTTTAACCTTGCCAATGGCAAATTGGGTTCAAGCATGGATTCAAGGACTCGATGGAATCATCTTGACCTATTCACAAGCTTCAAAAGATCTCATACATTGGATTGACAGATGAATTTTCCAGTCAACTAATCAAAAATCAACTGTACACTGAAAAGTCAAACTTTGACTTTTTGGTCAAAATCAAGTGCCAAAGGTCATTTTTCATCAAGATATGTCAAAACATGAAACTTTTTCATCAAGAAACCTAATTTTGCAAATTAGGGTTTAAGATTGAAAAATTTCATAACTTAGAATTTTTCTAAGTTATGAAATTTTCTTATTTTTTCCCAACTTTGCCCAACTTTTTCACCATGATGAAATTGGATTCAAACAAAACTTCCAACATGAAAGTTGTAGTCCTCCACAAAATCTACAACTTTGATTCACAAAGTTTTCCCAAAATATGCTTGGATCTCAAGTTATGCTTTTTGGAACAAGGGTCCATGAAACTTTTAACTTAGTGAAATTTTGCCCTAGTTTAGGCAGGATTTTGACCTATCTTCATGGCAATTTTTCACCTAGTTCCACTTGGACTCCCAAAATTCATTTCAAATATGGCTAGTAGATAATGTTACAAGATTTCCAAAATGTACAAGAACTCTCCAAAATCATTTATGGTTAGGGAGAATTGAAGGTTTGAATTTGGCAAAAACTCACTTTGATCCATGGCATGTTTCATGTTGACAAAAGTTGCAATTTCCATCCAGCATTGTTTATACTTGCTTACAGGTATCTAAACCCTTCCACACTCAAGAATTAAATTCAAACTCAATGGATTTAAGCTTTGTTCTGATCATTAGAGGTTTACACAAGGGATTAATCCAAAAATAGCAAAAAGGCAACATTGCCATTTTTGTCAAAACTTGCTTTATGTCAAATTGCATCCCTTGAGCCTTGAACCAAATCTTGGACAGAAAACAAAATCCACAAACTTGGGGCCAAGCTCACAAAATGTATGCAGGATTAGAGCTAGCATGTACAGGCCTGCCCTTTGTCACTTCTCACCTTTTACTTCAAAACCAAGTAAACTTGCAAAATATCCATATCTTTGAAATCTGATATGAACAAAATTTGTAACCTTTCCAAACAACTTTTTCACATTGCCTTGATTCAGAAGCACGAGTTATCCAACCCTCAAGCCTTCCAAAACACAAAAACACCTTCTTCTTGCAAAACAGGGTAGTTTCTGCATTTTCACTTCCATCTCACAAACCATTCGTGCGTTTTGTCCCAAACCAGTTCCAATACCTTCCATATAACCCACCTAAGTTATCCCAACCATTGGCCATTGACTGTAACTCCATTTGCAAGCTTCACCATTTCTGATTTCAGCTTGTGCAGGTTGACTTCTACAAGCTTATTCAAGCAAGCTCAAAGCAAACAAAGCATTGGGGAAGGTCAGAGGAAGTTCAGGCAAGCTCACAAACATCTCAGGCCTCACTGAGAACCTCCACATTGCCATGCTCGTGTTCAACTGAAGCAGGTATTTTCCAACTTCCTATCTCTCTATTTAGGAATCATTAGGCTTAGGTTTGTGAATAAAAAATGTAGTACTCATTGCCCTTAAGTTGTACATATGCATAGATTTTATGTAAGTTAACTGTGTTAAGAGAATTTGATTGATGAACATTCTGAAAAAGTTAGGTTAAAAATTAGGGCCAGAGAAATTCTCTCTGGTCTTTGAGAGTTAGATTAAGTTCTTTATATAGTTGGAATCGTGTTGAAAAATGTTATAACTTTTGTGTTGTGAGTTTTCGCTTTAGAGCACGCATACAGGATTTCCAGAATTGTACAGGAAGGCGCGCGTTTTGTTTGAACGAAGGTTGAAGATGAAGTAGCTGGGCTGGGCCTGGCTATTTCTCACTATTGACACCCCTGACCTACTTCTCACACCCCCTTGGCCCATTGTTTTATATTTTTATATTTTTCTATTTCTTTTTTCATTTCTGACTTTATTTTATTTTTTCTAAACTTAAAAATTTACCAAAAATATTTTCATAAATTTTCACATTTTATTTTATTATTTTTATTATTTTTATTATTTTTAAGACATAGAAATAATTATTAAATAACATACTTTTATTTTCTTTAATAAAAACTTGAAAATAATACATAAAAATATTATATTTTTTATTTTTATTACTTACATACTTAGATAATATTTTTCTAACATATTTTTGTTTTTCTTGACATTTGTATATATTTTTATTTTTATTGTACATAAATAAATAATATATAAGATATATATATATATATATATATATATATATATATATATATATATATATATATATATATATATATATATATATATATATATATATATATATATATATATATATATATATATATATATATATATATATATATATATCAAAACAAATTAGGGTTTCCACCCTTAATAAAAATAATCTTTTATTTTTATTTTTAATGCATTAAAAAGTTTATTTTTACATATATAAAAACAATACAAAAAAACATTTTCTTACATATTTATAATACATTGCATATTTAATTGTCTATTTAAATATTTGCTCATTTATTGTTTGATACAAAGAATTCAATTTGGATGTAATAGTTAATCTTAGGGTTTTATTTTCTTACAAATACTCCCCATTCAAAATTGTATCCCTCTCCCCATATCAATGTTGTAATAGTGTAGATTTATTTTGCGTATTTTATAGCTTTCAAATATGCCATGATAGAGATTAGGGTTTGTATGCAATATCCAAAATCAAAACAAATAGCTAGACCTAATACAAGACATAAAAGTATGTAAATTGACAACACAATGCACACATGCACCCCTAGGGTTTTCATCCACTTGTTGCCTTTAAAATGGCCATGGTATGCATGTTGAGCATCTTAGCAAAACAAAAACAAAACAAAAGATCATAGTCTCTCGATGATGCTATCTTGGTTGCCTATACAAAATTATCTAGTCCCTCAAAAAAATTGCTAAATACACTTAGCACAATTGCTATCATGGTCAATACGATGACCCGTGCCTGTCCCGTTTAACATCCAAACACAAGTTTGTTTACCAAATACAATGGTAAAACAACGTTGTAAAAGGGTTAAAAATGTATAGGAAAGATCTTTGAGTAGATAGGGTAGATGCTCCTAGTTACTTGATCAAAACTTGCAAAAACATCCTTGCTAATTTCAAAACACACAATTTCAAAATATTTCCCAAATACAAACTTTCAAACATTGAAACATCTTTTCAAAAGACAAACACCTATGTATATATTCAAACAAGAATCATTACAAAGGTTTCCTAGACAAGGCCTCTTTTCAAAACATTTTCAAAACCACACACAAAGCACCATTTCAAACAATTGAAAAGCAAAAGCAAGTGATCTAAAACAAGTAACTAAGAGCCCATGGAAAACCGTGGATGAAAAGGGTGCTAGCACCTTCCCTTTTCATAATCTACCCCCTGAACCCAATAAAACATCTCAAAGGTCTTTCCTGTGCTTTTTGACCTTTCCTTTGGATAAAATAAAAAGTCGGTGGCGACTCTTGCTAAACCAAAACATTTGCGAACACAAACACAAAACCTCAAGTCAGTTCTCCCACCGTATCACAGAACTGGCGA
The DNA here is from genome assembly GCA_948472305.1 of Vicia faba. Classification (NCBI taxonomy): domain Eukaryota; kingdom Viridiplantae; phylum Streptophyta; class Magnoliopsida; order Fabales; family Fabaceae; genus Vicia; species Vicia faba. Next base: position 712,869,376 of record OX451738.1, read on the forward strand.
CTCTGCTGGGGAAATCAAGAAAAGTGGGGTTACCTTAGGGTTTAGATCACCTTTACATGCGTACCTTATTTGCTTTGATTGCTTTACATTTATTTCTATTGTTTGGGTTTGAAATCCTCTACCCGAATTTGGGAAACATTCATAGGTAAATAGCAATACATTGTAGAAACTGTGCGGGGTATACCGACATGGTTGAAGCAATAGCTATATTAGTGCGACATATTTATGGGTATCGGTAGCCTTTGAGTCAATCAAAGAGAATACGGGGCCGCTGAGTGATGTCATGAAGCACTAATGGACTTTTAGAACCTTTACTTGACCATCTTGGCCTTTTTAGGGGTAGTGAGATGATCGGCTTTGGTGCAGTCCGAAGTTGGTAGATACTCGATACTACACTCATTGAGGGTTGTTTTCTTGGAATATTTCGGTCGCCAGTAAAGTGGCTAAACTGAAACAATGAACACAGAAAATAATCTAGTGATATTGAGCTCCTTAGAACCCGATTACTATTTATAGGACAGGTTGAGCCAACTAAACTTCAAGAGGGTACTTACCTATGAAACCCCGTGCAAGCCTGAAACTAGGATCTTGTGTGATTTGCTTGAACATATACTTGTGCATACATCATGAACACCATGAGGCATCATATGCATCCACTAACCATTTCAAGGGTTTAGATTTTCATCTTTGTTCCTGTTTTGTAGGTTATGGAATCACTCCGCAGAAAAACTATTCAGGTTAACCTTGTGAGAATCCCTCCTTAGCTCAAGGAGCTTACTTCCAAGATTCCAGAGAATTCTCCCTTCAGTGAAAGACATGGTAGACTTCTCAACTTGGCCAACTCCAACATTGAAGAAGACATGGTGAAAGTTCTCTTCCAGTTCTTTGACCCCCTACACCATTGCTTTACATTTCCTAATTACCAACTAGTGCCTACTTTGGAGGAATTTTCTTAACTCCTGAGGATTCTTATTCTCCATCAACTACCCTACAACGGTACGGAAAGAGAGCCAAATCCTGAAGATGTTGCTCAAGCCTTACACTTGCAACCATCTGATATCAAAGGTCATTGGGAAACCAGAAGTGGTGTCAAGGGTTTCTTGGCAAAGTTTCTGTTTGAGAAGGCACAAGAATGCTGGAATTCTCTAGACCTGCAAGCTTTTGAGGAGATTGTAGCACTTCTCATCTATGGGTTGGTCTTGTTCCCAAACCCTGATCAGCTTATAGATGTGAATGCTGTCAAGATTTTCATATCTCGGAACCCTGTTCCTACATTGCTTAGGGACATCCTACACTCATTTTACACACGAACAATGAGGAAAAGAGGTGTTCTCATGTGTTGTACTCCTCTTCTAGAAAGGTGGTTTATTTCTCACCTTCCCCATTCAGTCTTGAAGAATGAGCAAGGCTTGAGGTGGTCACAACGATTGATGACTCTTACACATTCTTATGTTCATTGGTGTTCTCGGTCCAGAGAAAATGTCATCATCATTGATCGTTGTGGGGAATTCCCTAATGTCCCACTACTAGGAATTAGGGGAGGCATTACCTACAACCCCTGCTTAGCTCTGAGACAATTTGGGTATTCCCGGAGGGATGGCCCACATGACATGTTGATTCCGGACTTGGTTTTTGACTTCGACAACGACACTCAAGGACTTCGACAAAGGTTTATCCGAGCTTGGAGGATGCCCAACAAAGCGGACAGTAAGACACTGGGACACAAGAATTTCATACCACTTGAGCCTTACCTCAAGTGGGTACGAACCCGCGCCCAGAGTCTTATGATGCCTTACCCCTACATTCTTCCTGTGATCAAAGAGTCTGTTATGGAAGGAGAGGTTCCATACACCCTCCTACATTCTGACATGCCGACATCACTAGAAGATTTGCAAAAGAGTTGGATACAGCTCAAAGAAGAACATAACACTTTTGAAGCCAGCTTCTACGCCAGTGAGAAGAAGGTTTTGGAACTTACTCGTCGACTCCACAAAGAGCAGACTCTCAACACCTACATTACGCCAAAGAGGATGCGCAACGTCTTTTTACATTAGAATTTTGTAATATTTTGCCCATGGGGAATTTATGTACTAACAAATTCTTCTTATTAATATGATGTGTGTTCTTTTTGTTTGCAACAACTTTGAATTTCTGAATCCTTGAATGCATTACATGAATACATATCATTCATCATATGCATAAATAGGTCTTCACACCAGGTTTCCTTATCTCTCTGCTGTTTATTTCAGCAAGATGGATATAGAGCAGACGGTCAAAGATTTACAAGCGCAGAATTCACAGTTCCAACAACTCCTCATGACCTTGGCAAAGGGTCAGGAGGATCTTAAAGCACTGTTAGAGAAGGAAAAGGAAAAAGAGAAAAAGAAAAAGAAAAAGAAAAGAGTTGGTGTGGCTACTCTGGGTAGAAGATTTGAGAACCAAGCTAGAAGGGTCTTGGATTTCCCCTCAACATCTGATGAAGGGATAGGTAAAGGAAAGGGAGTTGCAGTACCATCTGAGTTTGAGGCTGAAGAAGAAGAAGAAGAAGAGGATGAAGACTATTCTGAATAGCATTATCCTCCTACAGACGACAAGTACAAGAATCTAGAAGAGCGTCTGGCAACCATGGAGGTACAAAGAGTTCCCGGGCTGGACTTCGAAGAGCTAGGGTTGGTTGCTGGGATTGTGATTCCCCCTAAATTCAAGGTGCCTACATTTGCTAAATACGATGGTTTGTCTTGTCCGAAGATGCACCTACGGTCTTACGTCAGAAAGATCCAACCTCATTCTTCTGATAAGGATCTGTGGGTCCACTTTTTCAAGATAGTCTTTTGGGGACGCAATTAGATTGGTTCTACCAGCTTGAGAGATCGGATGTACACAATTGGGAGGATCTGGCTGCTGCCTTTTACAGACAATATCAATATAATGCAGACTTAGCACCTACTTGTACTCAATTACAGAGTATGGGTATGGTCTCTAATGAAGGCTTTAAGGAGTATGCCTAGAAGTGGAGGGACTTGGCTGGAAGGGTGCAGCCACCATTGTCTGAAAGAGAGCTTATTGATATGTTTTTGGGGATGCTGTCAGGTCCATTCTTTAATCACCTAATAGGGAGTTCGTCTGCGGGGTTCACCGAATTGATTCTGGTTGGTGAACGAGTTGAAGCTGGCATCAAGAGCGGTAAAATTCAAAAAGATACATTTGTTTCCGCTGCCGTTGAAAAGCCTTTTCCAGCTAAGAAGGAGGTGTCAGCTGTTTACTCCCAAAGGGGTCGAGGAAGAGTAGAGCGCCGGCCAGCGGTGGGGGCTGTAATGATTCAAAAGACTGCAGCTGATCAGCCTAGAAACGATCAACCCAGAACCAACCAACAAAGAGTGGGAAGGCCTGCTAGGTAATTCACCAAAATAAACATGACGCCTGCCCAGGTTCTCCCTAATCTCTTGAAGTTAAACCTTACAACCTTGAGAGAGCCACCACAAAATCCGAATACAACTTCTCCTTTTTACCATGCCAACGCTAAATGTGCTTATCATTCAGACGGCATAGGGCACGACACCAAAAATTGTTGGGCCCTCAAAAACAAGATCCAGGATTTAATAGATGCCAAGGAGGTGGAATTCGACGCGCCCGAAAAGCCGTATGTGATCTCTGCCCCAATGCCAAAGCATGGTCACAATGCCCATGCTATCGAAGAGGATTTATATGTTGCTGCTGTTGAGGACTTAATGACCCCTTTACCAATAATCAAGTTGAATCTGTTGAAAGCCGGGATTTTCCCAGGCTGTGAAAAAGATTGTTACCTTTGTTCGTCCCTACAATCCGACTGTCCGCTATTGAAGTTAGGCATCCAACGCCTAATGAATAATCAAGAAATCCTCTTTGAGAAAACTCTTGTTACTCCTGTTACTCCAACTCCTATCAATGATGTTGTTATAATTACCATTTCCGCCAGTCTTTCCAAGGTCTCCAAAAGACCTGTTAAGATTACACCCGATCCAAAGTTTGTACCTCTGAAGATAACTATGCTGGGGCCTATCCCATATAAGTCCAACAAGACAATAACATGGAATTATGGAGGAGAGATCTTCTACCACGGTGTTAAGCAAATTGAATCAGTCGAAGAAAATTCCGATGAAGAGACTCCTGACATAGGAAATATTGCTGGGACGAGTAAGATCACCCGCAGCGGAAGGATTTTCTCTCCGGAGATTGCCCCTCCAAAGGCAATCTTAGGACCCTCAAATGCTCCTAAGGTTACTCCTGTGCCGGTCAACATCTCTGTGCGAACTCCAGTCATTGAAGAAATTGTTACTCCCGTAGTTGTACCCTCTACTGTTACTGCTGATAAAGGTAAGGGGATCCAAGAAGCGCCCGTCAGGACGAGGGCTCAGCCGTTGATGATCCCCGAGACCACTCAAAAGAAAATGGAGGAGATTTTAAAAATAATTAAGAAAAGCGACTATGATGTCGTAGAACAATTGGGGCAAACCCCTTCAAAAATCTCTATGCTAGCCCTATTGCTCTGTTCCGAGGCTCATGCCAAAGCCTTGATCAAATTCCTGAAGACGGCCCACGTGCCTCAAGAAACCTCCGCGGACCAGTTCCAGGAGTGTGTAGCCAGCCTAACCGCCGACAATGGTCTTGGCTTCTCCGATGCCGATCTAACATCTAAGGGGAGAAAGCATAATGACGCGCTGCATGTCTCGGTGGAATGCAGAGGGACTACTCTTGTTCATGTTCTGGTTGATATCGGGTCGTCTTTAAATGTCTTGCCAAAGAAAGAATTGGACAGATTAGACTGTGAAGGTTTGACCCTAAAGCCCAACAATATCATTGTTAGAGCCTTTGACGGTTCTAAGAGGATGGTCCACGGGGAGGTGGATATCCCAATTAAAGTGGGAACGGAAATTTTCAACTCTACATTTTATGTGATGGACATCCGTCCTTCATATTCTTGCTTGTTGGGAATACCCTAGATCCACAACGCTGGGGCAGTCACTTCTTCTTTACACCAAATGCTCAAATACCCAGTCCAGGGGAAAATTATAACAGTTCATGGTGAGGAAGAGTATATGATAAGCCATCTTAATTCTTTCCGATATGTGGAGTTAGATGGCGAATTCATAGAAACCCCTTTCCAACACTTTGAAGAGGTTTCTCCTAAAGTTGCAGCGGCCAAGACAATGACTTTTGTACCTGCAACTACCAAGCCTGTGTCCCGGATGTCATCCCTTAAAGATGTGAAGGCTGTGATCGAGGAAGGAGGAAGCACGGTATGGGGTCAGCTACCAGATTTTTCTTTCAAGACAGATAAGTTCGACTTGGGTTTTACCACTTCTGCTCAAAAGGCTGTGTGCCTCTCCCGGGCTGGAGGGCCACCATTAAAGATCACTCATCATGGAGTTCATGTTTTGGAGGATGGTGAAGATGAGAGCAATTTTGAAGACTGGATCTTTCCAACTGCCGAAGGAGGACTGAACAACTGGGAGGCGAAAGACTTCGTTCCCATTATTTTCATAAATCAGTAATTTATATTTTGAACATTTTTGTTGGTCTGTAATAATTATTAAACAATTCATACACTCTTTTTGCCTTGTGCCTTACCCGAGGCACATAGGTCCATTTGTAAGGGCTTGATTTTTCATCTTCATATGTCATTTCTAATGAATCATGGACATTTTCATATATAAACTTTTGTGTTCATTTTCTTTATTTTTACATTTTATTTGTTCAAAGGTGGCTATCCCTTACACACACCCACACTCACAAAATGCAGGTACCCTTCCATTCCGGATTCCATGGGTGACAATTCTTCTATGACCTTCAGTGACTCTGAAGATCTGGTCAATCATGTCGAGTACGAAGGTGATGAAGACTGTGAAGTGCCTGGAGAGTTGGCTAGACTTCTACAACAGGAAGAAAGGGTTATTCTGCCCCATGAAGAGTTGTTAGAGACTATCAACTTGGGAATAGAGGAAGACAGAAAATAAGTTAGAGTGGGTGCCAACCTTGAGTCAAGTGTCAAAGAGCGCTTAGTTCAGTTGTTGAATGAATATGTTGAGATCTTCGCCTGGTCCTATGAAGACATGCCAGGACTCGATACAGATATTGTGGTTCACCGTCTCCCTACTAGAGAAGACTGTCCACCAATTAAACAGAAAGTCCTCCGAATGAGGCCCGATATGTCTGAAAAGATCAAAGCTGAAGTGATGAAGCAGTTCAATGCCGGGTTTCTTGTTGTTACTTCCTATCCACAATGGGTTGCTAACATTGTGCCCGTGCCTAAGAATGACGGCAAAGTGAGAATGTGCATGGACTACAGAGACTTAAATAGGGCTAGCCCTAAAGATGATTTTCCACTACCGCACATCGACATCTTGGTTGACAATACAGCTCAACATAAGGTATTTTCTTTCATGGATGGATTTTCGGGATACAACCAGATCAAAATGGCCCCCGAAGACATGGAGAAGACTACTTTTGTTACGCAGTGGGGTACCTTCTGCTATAAAGTGATGCCATTCGGACTAAAGAATGTCGGGGTAACCTACCAGCGAGCCATGGTAGATTTGTTTCATGACATGATACATCATGAGATTGAAGTCTACGTAGACGACATGATAGCCCGTTCGCAAACAGAAGAAGAACACCTCGACCATCTGTAAAAGTTGTTTGTCAGATTGAAGGAGTATAAGCTCAGACTGAACCCTAGCAAGTGCACTTTTGGAGTCAGGTCCGGTAAACTATTGGGATTCATCGTCAGCAACAAAGGCATCGAGGTTGATCCTGCCAAAGTCAAATCCATACAAGAAATGCCTGCCCCTCGCACTGAAAAGGAGGTCGAGGTTTCTTAGGACGCCTAAATTACATTGCAAGGTTCATTTCTCAACTAACATCTACCTGTGAGCCGATCTTCAAGCTGTTGAAGAAATATCAGGTGGTTGAATGGAATGATGACTGTCAAGTTGCTTTCGATAAAATCAAGGAGTATTTGCTAGAACCTCCTATCTTGATGCCACCCGTCGAAGGAAGGCCGCTAATCATGTATTTGACTATTTTGGATAATTCAATGGGGTACGTACTGGGCCAACATGACGAGTCAGGTCGAAAAGAGCATTCCATTAATTACCTTAGCAAAAAGTTTACCTACTGTGAGACTCACTACTCACTGCTCGAGAAAACTTGTTGCGCTTTGGTATGGGCTGCTCACCGGCTAAGGTAGTATATGTTGACACATACCACTCTGCTGATTTCTAAAATGGATCTGATCAAGTACATCTTCAAAAAGCCTGCTTTATCTGGAAGAATCGCTAGATGGCAAATGATCCTGACTGAGTATGATATACAGTACACGACCCAAAAGGCTATAAAGGGGAGTGTGCTAGCTGACCATCTAGCTCATCAAGCTGTCGAAGATTACCAATCCATGAAGTTCGACTTCCCCGACGAAGACAATATGACATTGGACAACATTGAAGGTAACGGACCGTATGACGGACCTGAACAAGGATCTCGATGGACCCTGTACTTTGATGGTGCTTCAAACGCACTTGAGAACGGTATCGGTGTTGTGCTCATTTCTCCACAAGGTAGCCATACACCTTTCACCGCCAGACTCTGCTTCAGCTGCACCAACAACATGGCCGAGTATGAAGCTTGTATCTTTGGTCTCAAGGCTGCTATTGACTTGGGAATCAAATCTTTGGTTGTGTTTGGAGACTCAGCTTTGGTTATCAGTCAAATCAAAGGAGAATGGGACACTAAACATCCTAATCGCATCCCATACAAAGAACATGTCCTGACATTGTTACCTCATTTCGAGCAGATTACCTTCGAACACTTCCCGCGAGAAGAAAATCAACTAGCGGATGCTCTAGCTACAATGTCTTCCATGTTTAAACTTAACTAGGATAATGAGGCTCCCTAAATCACCATCGAGCGAAGGGATGAACCTGCTCATTGTCACGAGATTAATACCGAAGAAGTAGTGGACCAACCCTGGTTTCACGAAGTCAAAAGGTATCTCGAGACTCGATAATACCCTGAAGGAGCTTCAGTCAACAACAAAAAGTTCTTGAGGAGATTTTCTGCCAAGTTCTTCCTGAGCAATGGTATCCTTTACAAGCACAATCATGATTGTGTTCTACTTCGTTGTGTGGACAAGGTCGAAGCTGAGCAGATCATGGCTGAACTGCATAATGGTACATTTGGCACCCTTTTGAGCGGACATATGATGGCTAAGAAGATTCTACGGGCAGGCTACTACTGGTCTACCATGGAAGATGACTGTCATCAATATTCCCGTACTTGTCACAAGTTCCAAATCTATGCGTACAAGGTACATATTCCTCCAGTTCCTCTCAATGTCCTAATAGCTCCTTGGCCATTTGTAATGTGGGTAATCGACATGATCGGAGAGATCAAGCCTACAACATCTAATGGACACTGCTTCATCTTGGTGGCTATTGATTACTTTACCAAGTGGGTCGAAGCAGCTTCCTTCGCCTCTGTTACAAAGAATGTGGTTGCCTGCTTCATCAAGCAGAACCTCATTTGCCGGTACGGTATCTCCGACAGGATCATCACGGACAACGGTACAAACCTGAACAACACTATGATCACCGCTCTGTGTGAACAGTTCAAGATTCAACATCACAGTTCATCTCCCTACCGGCCAAAGATGAACGGTGTTGTCGAAGCTGCGAACAAAAATATCAAGAAGATCATTCAAAAGATGACAGTCACCTACAAGGACTGGCATGAGATGTTACAGTTTTCTCTACACGGATACCGTACCACGGCACGTACATCAACCGGGGAAATGCCATTTTCTTTGGTGTACGGCATAGAAGTTGTTTTACCTATGGAGGTTCAGATTCCCTCCTTGAGAATCACGAAGGATTCTGGCTTGAGCAAAGACGATTGGATTCAGACTCGGCTTGATCAACTTAACTTGATTGACGAGAAGCGACTTACTGTTGTTTGTCATGGTCAGACATATCAAAAACGGATGATCAAGGCTTTCAACAAGAAAGTCAGGCGCCAGGTATATCAAGTCGGAGATCTTGTAATCAAGCGGATCATCTTACCGCAAAGTGATCCCAGGGGCAAATGGACTCCTACCTACGAAGGACCATTTGTGATCAAAAACATATTTTCTGGTGGGGCTATGATTCTAACCACCATGGATGGCGACGACCTGCCACACCCTGCGAACGCATACATAGTCAAAAGATACCACGCATAAACGACCCGGCAAGTTGAAAACCCAAAAGGGAAACTTGGGCAAAAATGGGCATCCTGGTGAATCGAAAACCCGAAAGGGCGGTTCAGGCAAAAATTAGGAATAAAACAAAAAAAATCTATACACCCGGCAAGTTGAAAACCCGAAAGGGCGACTTGTGTAAAAAAGGGTTTCCCGGTGGATCGAAAACCCGAAAGGGCAGTCCAGGCAAAAATTAGGGAATTAAAGCGTATGACTATGTCTCGTCGAATCACTTTAAGGACAATCTCTTCACGGACAAGCTCCAAGCTTCCGATCAATCCAATCATCTGCGGACAAAGCAACGAATGGATAAGATACTCAGAGTTACGAAGGCTATAACAGAATGGGAACCCCATGGAATTGTTACACATAGCCATCTTTCTTTGTATAAATTTTTCTTAATTTTATGACAACATTCTCTTACTAGGATGTCTGTCTCCTTTGTACAAAATACTTACACAAAGTTAATACAAAGATACTTCAAAGTGAAGAAAATTGTTTGCCTTTTCTTTCTTTTTTTTTACACTTGTGTTTTATTTAAAAACGTCCAATGACTTATTAAATGAGCATATGCATTTGAATATAATCACTGCTTACAAATAAAATGAAATGAGAAAGAATAATTAATGATAGGTTGAAAGTATAGGAAAACGTCTTTAGGCTATTCCATGAGAAATCCCCTGCAGTACATCATCCAGATCCTCAGTGGAGCTAAAACCTTGAAACACATATCCCCGACGGAGTTAAGTTTCAAAATCCCCATCAGAGTTGAGTTTTCAAACTCCCAATCCCCAGCGGAGCAAAACTTTGAACTACAAACCTTCAGTAAAGATGAAACTTTCTTCCAAAATGGAGTCAAACCTTCAACCTTTGAACACCAATGGAGACCATCCAGTTTCCTCCAATTTCCCCAGAGAGTTATTTTAAAACCTTCTTCCTCAGCGGGGTCAAATTTCCATACACGATCAAATCAGCACGTCATTAAGATCCCCAGCGGAGATGAAACTTTGAGCTACCAATCTCCAGCGGAAACTATTCAGTTTTCCCCTGATACCCCCAACAGAACGGAGTTTCTCATTCTTAAAGTCCCCAGTAGATTGGCATACAACCCAAACTCCTGATTTCCCCAGCAATATAGCTTCTCCCCGCAGAGGTTGTCAAAGATTTTGAATCTCTAACAGTGGTCAAGGATTTATTTTCCCCGACAGCAGTCAAAGATTTTATTATCTCTAGCTATCCAGGATTTATTTTCCTCAGCAAAACAGCTAATCAGCTTACATGTACATACATTACATTCATAAATCATGAACATTGATAAAACACATCTTATTGCATCATACATTTAATGCAACATAACTTTGTGTTTCAGTTAACCTTTTACCCTTTTCAGGATAAAATTAACAGCTACTTAAAACAAATATTCAAAGCTCAGAAACGGCTTAGAGATGCTCCAGACGCGGATGCTTTCCTATTTGCTTATTCAAATCAATGTGCAGATTCTTGTTCCAGTTATAAAACCTGGATTCGACCAGATAATATCTTGATTATACTAAAACCCAGAGATCGACCTGAAAATAGTTGAATCCCCTGCAAGTTTTTGTGAAGCCTGGATGTTGACCAGATAGCAATACGAGATTGTGAAGCCTGGATGTTGACCAGATAACAATAAGGTATACTGTGAAACTTGGATGTTGACCAAATAACAGTTTACTCAGCCAATTACTTTAAAGCCCGGATCCAACCGGATATTAGTAAGCCCCAAAATCAAAGGGAAAACCGGAGGCGACCGGATAACCATTTGATTTCCTTCTGAAACCTGGATGTTGACCAGATAGGGAGTAAAATATCGTGAAGCCTGGATGTTGACCAGATAGCAATACAAGATTGTGAATCCTGGATGTTGACCAGATAAAAGTAAGGTATACTGTGAAACTTGGACATTGACCAAATAACAGTTTACTCGGCCAATTACTTTGAAGCCCAGATCCAACCGGATATTAGTAGGCCCCAAAATCAAAGGGAAACCCGGAGGCGACCGAATAACCATTTGATTTCCTTCTAAATAATGGATGTTGACCAGATAGGAAGTAAGGTATCGTGAAGCCTGGACGTTGACCAGATAGCAATACAAGACTGTGAAGCCTGGATGTTGACCAGATAACAGTAAGGTATACTGTGAAACTTGGATGTTGACCAAATAACAGTTTACTCGGCCAATTACTTTGAAGCCCGAATCCAACCGGATATTAGTAGGCCCCAAAAACAAAGGGAAAATCGGAAGCGACCAGATAACCATTTGATTTCCTTCTGAAGCCTAGACGTTGACCAGATAGGAAGTGAGGTATCGTGAAGCCTGGATGTTGACCAGATAGCAATACAAGACTGTGAAGCCTGGATGTTGACCAGATAACAGTAAGGTATACTGTGAAGCTTGAATGTTGACCAAATAGCAGTTTACTCGGCCAATTACTTTGAAGCCCAGAGGTGACCGGATAACAATTTAATTCCTTCTAAAGCCTGGGGCATGACCAGATAGCAATTCATTTTCACCTCTTCAACCAAGAGATGACTCCCCAGTAGAATAACGGACGACTAAAGTTCTATTTCTACCACGACAGAGACCAGCATTCCCCGGCGTAGTCCTCCTCAATAACAGGTATACGGGCTCTCGCAAAGGAATCTCTTATGCGATCAATTTCCTCTGATGGCATCTTTAAGCCCATCTCCGACAAGATTCTGTCACATCTCCAAATGGCATCTGTAAGCCCATTCCCCCAACTATACTCTGACAAGTGAAAATTTACGGGCACTTTAGTGTCCAATCCTCTTTTACCTTCAAGTCACGAAAGGCAAACTCGCCAATCTAACTCTTCAGGTTCAAGAAGATTGAACAGGGGCAGCTGTTGTACCCCAAAATTTTCCCTCTCATTTTATCAGGATTTCCCCTCATAAGACTCTTTGAATTCCAGACAAAATTAGGGTTTTGCTCTTCTCAAGACATCTCCTTGCACAGATGACCTAAATTAGGGTTTGAGTTTGCACAAGGAATTTTGGACTTCTAATGCCCCATGTGACTTTCATACTTCATGTTGGACTTATAAAATTGCTCATACCAAGTTTCAAGCCTTGAATCAAATTTGTGCCCAGTCAATTGAACAGTTGACCTAAAAATCAGCTATATTGGGGAAAAAGTCAACCATGGCCAATTTACAGTCAAATCTCATAACTTTTGATCCAGGTCAATATTATAGGCTCCTATGAACCATTTGATCAAGTTTGGACCATAACTCCTCAAGAAATTTGATCAGATCATCAAAAGGGCAAAATGGTCATTTTTAGGGTTTTGACTACAGAAGGGCAATTTCTGACTTTTAACCTAGCCAATGGCAAATTGGGTTCAAGCATGGATTCAAGGACTCAATGGCATCATCTTGACCTACTCACAAGGTTCAAAAGATCTCAAATACATTGGATTGACAGATGAATTTTCCAGTCAACTGATCAAAAATCAACTGTACACTAAAAAGTCAAACTTTGACTTTTTGGTCAAAATCAAGTGCCAAAGGTCATTTTTCATCAAGATATGTCAAAACCTAAAACTTGTTCATCAAGAAACCTAATTTTTCAAATTAGGGTTTAAGATTGAAAATTTTCATAACTTAGAATTTTTCCTAAGTTATGAAATTTTCTTATTTTTTCCCAACTTTGCCTAACTTTTTCACCATGATGAAATTGGATTCAAACAAAACTTCCAACATGAAAGTTGTAGTCGTCCATAAAATCTACAACTTTGATTCACAAAGTTTTCCAAAAATATGCTTGGATCTCAAGTTATGATTTTTGGAACAAGGGTCCATGAAACTTTTAACTTAGTGAAATTTTGCCCTAGTTTAGGCAAGATTTTGACCTATCTTCATGGCAATTTTTCACCTAGTTCCACTTGGACTCCCAAAATGCATTTCAAAGATGGATAGTATATCATGTTACAAGATTTCCAAAATGTCCAAGAACTCTCCAAAATCATTTATGGTTAGGGAGAATTGAAGGTTTGAATTTGGCAAAAACTCACTTTGATCCATGGCATGTTTCATGTTGACACAAGTTGCAATTTTCATCCAGCATTGTTTATACTTGCTTACAGGTATCTAAACCCTTCCACACTCAAGAATTAAGTGCAAACTCAATGGATTGAAGCTTTGTTATGATCATTAGAGGTTTACACAAGGGATTAATCCAAAAATAGCAAAAAGGCAACATTGCCATTTTTGTCAAAACTTGCTTTATGTCAAATTGCATCCCTTGAGCCTTGAACCAAATCTTGGACAGAAAACAAAATCCACAAACTTGGGGCCAAGCTCACAAAATGTATGCAGGATTAGAGCTAACCTGTACAGGCCTTCCCTTTGTCACTTCTCACCTTTTACTTCAAAACCAAGTAAACTTGCAAAATATCCATATCTTTGAAATTTGATAAGAACAAAATTTGTAACCTTTCCAAACAACTTTTGCACATTACCTTGAGTCAGAAGCACGAGTTATCCAACCCTCAAGCCTTCCAAAACACAAAAACACCTTCTTCTTGCAAAACACGGCAGTTTCTGCATTTTCACTTCCATCTCACAAACCATTCGTGCGTTTTGTCCCAAACCAGTTCCAATACCTTCCATATAACCCACCTAACTTATCCCAACCATTGGCCATTGACTGTAACTCCATTTGCAAGCTTCACGATTTCTGATTTCAGCTTGTGCAGGTTGACTTCTTCAAGCTTATTCAAGCAAGCTCAAAGCAAACAAAGCATTGGGGAAGGTCATAGGAAGTTCAGGCAAGCTCACAAACATCTCAGGCCTCACTGAGAACCTCCACATTTCCATACTTGTGTTCAACTGAAACAGGTATTTTCCAACTTCCTATCTCTCTATTTAGGAATCATTAGGCTTAGGTTTGTGAATAACAAATGTAGTACTCATTGCCCTTAAGTTGTACATATGCATAGATTTCATTTAAGTTAATTGTGTTGAGAGAATTTGATTGATGAACATTCTGAAAAAGTTAGGTTAGAAATTAGGGCCAGAGAAATTCTCTTTGGTCTTTAAGAGTTAGATTAAGTTCTTTATATGGTTGGAATCGTGTTGAAAAATGCTATAACTTTTGTGTTGTGAGTTTTTGCTTTAGAGCACGCATACAGGATTTCCATAATTGTACAGGAAGGCGCGCGTTTTGTTTGAACGGAGGTTGAAGATGAAGTAGTTGGGCTGGGCCTGGCTATTTCTCACTATTGACACCCCTGACCTACTTCTCACACCCACTTGGCCCATTGTTTTATATTTTATATTTTTCTATTTCTTTTTTCATTTCTTACTTTATTTTATTTTTTCTAAACTTAAAAATTTACCAAAAATATTTTCATAAATTTTCACATTTTATTTTATTATTTTTATTATTTTTAGGACATAGAAATAATTATTAAATAACATACTTTTATTTTATTTAATAAAAACTTGAAAATAATACATAAAAATATTATATTTTTTATTTTTATTATTTACATAGTTAGATATTATTTTTCTTGACATTTGTATATATTTTTATTTTTATTGTACATAAATAAATAATATATATATATATATATATATATATATATATGTGTGTGTGTGTGTGTGTGTGTGTGTGTGTGTGTGTGTGTGTGTGTGTGTGTGTGTGTGTGTGTGTGTGTGTGTGTGTGTGTGTGTGTGTGTGTGTGTGTGTGTGTGTGTGTGTGTGTGTGTGTGTGTGTGTGTGTGTGTGTGTGTGTGTGTGTGTGTGTGTGTGTGTGTGTGTGTGTGTGTGTGTGTGTGTGTGTGTGTGTGTGTGTGTGTGTGTGTGTGTGTGTGTGTGTGTGTGTGTGTGTGTGTGTGTGTGTGTGTGTGTGTGTGTGTGTGTGTGTGTGTGTTTCAAAACAAATTAGGGTTTTCACCCTTAATAAAAATAATCTTTTATTTTTAATGCATTAAAAAGTTTATTTTTACATATATAAAAACAATACAAAAAAATTTTCTTACATATTTATAATACATTGCATATTTAATTGTCTATTTAAATATTTGCTCATTTATTTTTTGATACAAAGAATTCAATTTGGATGTAATAGTTAATCTTAGGGTTTTATTTTCTTGCAAATACTCCCCATTTAAAATTGTATCCCTCTCCCCATATCAATGTTGTAATAGCGTAGAGTTATTTTGCGCATTTTATAGCATTCAAATATGCCATGATAGAGATTAGGGTTTGTATGCAATATCCAAAATTAAAACAAATAGCTAGACCTAATACAAGACATAAAAGCATGTAAATTGACAACACAATGCACACATGCACCCCTAGGGTTTTCATCCACTTGTTGCCTTTAAAATGGCCATGGTATGCATGTTGAGCATCTTAGCAAAACAAAAAAAAAACAAAAGATCATAGTCCCTCGATGACGCTATCTTGGTTGCCTATACAAAATGATCTAGTCCCTCAAAAAATTTGCTAAAGATACTTAGCACAATTGCTATCATGGTCAATACGATGACCCGTGTTTGTCCCGTTTAACATCCAAACACAAGTTTGTTTACCAAATACAATGGTAAAACAACGCTGTAAAAGGGTTAAAAATATATAGGAAAGATCTTTGATTAGATAGGGTAGATGCTCCTAGTTACTTGATCAAAACTTGCAAAAACATCCTTGCTAATTTCAAAACACACAATTTCAAAATATTTCCCAAATACAAACTTTCAAACTTTGAAACATCTTTTCAAAAGACAAACACCTTTGTATATATTCAAACAAGAATCATTACAAAGGTTGCCTAGACAAGGCCTCTTTTCAAAACATTTTCAAAACCACACACAAAGCACCATTTCAAACTATTGAAAAGCAAAAGCAAGTGATCTAAAACAAGTAACTAAGAGCCCATGGAAAACCATGGATGAAAAGGGTGCTAGCACCTTCCCTTTTCATAATCTACCCCCCGAACCCAAGAAAACATCTCAAAGGTCTTTCCTGTGCATTTTGACCTTTCCTTTGGATAAAATAAAAAGTCGGTGGCGACTCTTGCTAAACTGAAACATTTGCGAACACAAATGCAAAACCTCAAGTCAGTTCTCCCACCATATCACACTTGGCCCTTCTCATCTATGGGATGGTTTTATTTCCAAACCCTGACCAACTCATAGATGTAAATGCTGTCAAAATCTTCATGTCTCACAATCCGGTGCCTACTTTGTTGGGAGATATCCTATATTCTCTTCACATTCGCACTATAAAGAAGAGAGGGGACCTCATATGTTGCACTCCTCTCTTGGCCAGATGGTTTATTTCGCATCTTCCCCGATTTATATTAAAGAACGAGCAAGGTTTGAAGTGGTCCCATAGGTTGATGATGCTCAGACATTCAGATATCCATTGGTGTTCTCGATCCTTGGAGAATGTTACTATCATCGACCGTTGTGGGGAATTCCCTAATGTCCCTTTACTTGGCATTAGAGGAGGTATCACTTACAACCCTTTCTTAGCCTTGCGACAGTCTGGTTATGCGCGAAGGGATGGTCCTCATGATATGCTCATCCAAGGAGTGGTATTCGACTACAAGAGCGACGATCAAGGTTACCGTCAGAGGTTTATACGAGCTTGGAGGATGGTAAACAAGGTGGACAGTAAGACGTTGGGACACAAGAATTCTATTCCACTTGAGCCTTATCTTAGGTGGGTACAAGCTCGTGCTTAGAAACTTGTGATACCTTACCCCTCCATCTTACCAGTTATCATGGAACCTGTGGTTGAAGAAGATGTCTCGTACACTGTCCTCTATCCTGACATGCCTACTTCTCTTGAAGACTTGAAAAAGGGTTGGATTCAGCTGAAGGAAGAACGAGATACCTTCGAAGCTCAATTCTATGCTAGTGAGAAGAGAGTCTTGAAGCTTACAAAGTAGTTACATGAGGAGAAAAGCATGAACGCCTACATTGTACCGAAGAGGATGCGTTCGGTCTTTTTATCTTAGAGATTTATTTTGTAAGCCCGAGAGGCATGTTGTAGTCATTTTGAACTAATTAATGAAATTTGACGTTTGTTCATGCTTTGTTTATACAAATTTAAATCTCATAAATCCTTGAAATCATTTACATACACATCTTCCATGCATCATAACATAACAGGTTTTCACACAACAAGTTTCCTTATCTTTCTGCTGTTTATTTCAGCAAGATGGATCTAGAGAAAACTGTGAAGGATCTTCAAGTACAAAACTCTCAATTCCAAGAGACTCTACTGGCCCTAGCCAAAGGGCAACAAGATATGATGGCATTGCTAGCAGTTAAGAAGAAACCCAAGAAGAAAGCCCTGGTCAACATGGGTAGAAGGTTCAAAGAGTCGGTTCGTAAGATCTCGGTAGTGGAAGCCTCATCTGAAGAAGATGAGAATCAGATTGGTGAAGTTAGGAGTACCCAGGCTGACTATATTAATGATCAAGCGTCTGATGATGATTATTTTTACGAGTAGTATCCACCCGCCGATGTCAAGTACAAGCAGTTAGAAGACAGATTGAAGGTCGTCGAGATCCAAGTCCCCGGTTTAGATTTTGATGATTTGGGTTTGATATCCGGGGTTGTCATTCCCCAAAAATTCAAGAAACCAGTATTTGCAAAGTACGATGGAGTTTCCTGTCCAAAACTTCATCTGAAATCTTATGTGTGCAAGATACAGCCGCACACCGCTGATAAGAAACTCTGGGTTCACTTTTTCAAGAGAGCTTGGTCGGGACACAACTAGAGTGGTTCTACCACTTGGGTGGTTCCCGTATCAATACTTGGGAAGACTTAGCCACCGTTTTCTACCACTAATACCAGTATAATGTCGACTTGGAGCCGACAAGAGTTCAGTTGCAAGACATGACAATGCAGAAGAATGAATGATTTAAAGAATACGCACAAAAGTGGAGAGACCTTGCCAATAGGGTTCAACCACCTTTGAATGATAGGGAGCACATTGACATGTTTATGGACCCTTTATCTATTCCATTCTTTAACTTGTTGGTTGGCTGTTCTTCTTCCGGTTTAACCAAGTTAATATTAACTGGTGAAAAAGTTGAAAGCGGCATCAAAAGTGGGAAGATTTCCATGGTATCTTCCTCCACCTCAAATCCTATAAAGAAACATGTTACTGCAAAGAAAGAAATCAATGTTGTGTATGGGGCAAGGGCCCGTACCAAGAAAGATGACCTCCAGTCTGTTAACGTTGTCCGAATCTCCAATCCAACTCCTGCTCAAAGACCATCTGCAAATCATCAAAGTTTTGAAACTCCGAGAAGACAATTCACGAGGTTAGGCATGTCATTATCTCAATCCTTACAACACTTACTAAAGGCTAATTTGGTGACATTGCGCGATCCTCCGTCCAATCCTGATACCTCTTCACCAAAGTACAATTTGAACGCCAAGTGTGCTTACCACTCAAGTAGCCTCGGGCATGAGACTGACCAATGTCGCGCCTTGAAGAATAAAATTCAGGACTTGATCGATAACAAGACTATTGAATTTGATCCTCCTCCAACTCCAAATGTAATCATCACGCCTATGCCAAATCATGGAAAGGGTGTCAATGCTGTTGAAGATACCATTTTCATTTCCTCTGTCAAAGAATTGACTACTCCGTTAATCATCATCGAAGATAATCTATTGAAAGCCGGGATTTTCCATGGCTGTGTGAAGGACTGTATTTGTTGTGCCAAACAACTAAATGGATGCGAAGGGCTGAAGAAAGGCATTCAACGCCTGATGGATAGCCACGAGATCCTATTTGAGAAGACTCTGCCTATTGAAAGTTTGACTAACAAATGTGAAGATCTCTCCATTATAACCATCTCAAACAAGCCTGTTAGGATCTCCTCCAAAGGTCCTATCAGGATTTCAAACGAACCAACTGCTGCTCCCCTAATAATTACCAATCCCGAACCAATTCCCTATTCTTAAAACAAAGTAGTACCATGGAACTATAGTGCTGAGGTGTTTTACCATGGGATAAAACAAGACACTCGGATCGAAGAAGACAAAGCTGATGATGTTGGTAATATAACTGGCTCAAGCAAAGTGACCAGAACTGGGAGAATCTTTTCACCCAACATCTCACCACCAGTTGTTACAAAGGCACCTGTCTACATCATTGTTTCTAGGCCAAGTACTGATACAAGAGGGAAGGAGAAAGTTGTTAAGCCAGTCGTGACAGAAATATCCGCAAAGGACATTGCTGATAGAGAACCTTCCGCTCGTGAGATGGACGGAATCTTGAAAATAATAAAAAGGAGCGATTTCAAGATTGTGGAACAGTTAGGGCAAACCCCTTCCAAGATTTCTATGTTGTCTTTGTTACTCTATTCAGATGCTCATGCTCGGGCATTAATCAAATTCTTGAAGAAGGCTCATGTCCCTCATGAGACCACAACGGACCAGTTTGAGAATTGCATGGTGAGCTTGACGGCTGATAATGGTTTGGGGATCTTAGATGCCAATCTAACACCGCTTGGGAAGAACCACAATAAAGCTCTACATATTTCTGTCGAGTCCAAGGGACCACCCTAGCACATGTTTTGATCGACACTGGCTCTTCTTTAAACGTATTACCCAATAGGGCATTAGACCGTTTAGATTGTGAAGGTTTAGTCTTGAAACCAAGTGATATCATCATGAGGGACTTCGATGGATCAAAAAGCACAGTTCATGGGGAGGTAGATCTTCCAATGAAGGTGGGCTCACAAATTTTCAACTCCACCTTCTACATAATGGATATCCATCCTGCCTATTCTTGTTTGTTGGGTCGCCCCTGGATCCATGGAGTTGGGGTAGTAACCTCAACTCTTCATCAAAAGCTTAAGTATCCGGTAAAAGGAAGAATTGTCACCGTCTGTGGTGAGAAGGAGTTCATGGTAAGCCACCTCAACTCTTTCAAATACATAGAGATGGATGGGGAATTTATTGAGACCCCATGTACAGCCTTTGAAGTTGTGCCACCAATGATCACTACTACCAAATGTTCCTCTGATGAGTCCAAAGCTGTTAAGGTCGCGCCAAAGATGGTTTCAGTCAAAGATGCGCGTGCTGCAATTGAACAAGGAAGCTGTGATACTTGGGGGAAACTCCTCGATATCCCATTCAAAGCAGACAAATTTGGTTTGGGTTTCACCGTCAAGGATCAAAAGGAAGTGAGGAGCACTCGTGCAGGGAAGCCACCTCTCTGTATTGGAAGCCACGAAGTCAACGCTATAGGTGATTCTAATGATGAAGCTGCATTTGAAGATTGCGTGTATCCTACTACAACGGAGCTCAAGAATTGTTATGCAAAGGACTTTGTGCCCATCTCCTTCATTGAGGAGTAATCTACTTGTTTATTTCTTTTTATTAATTCAAGAACATTTTGTCTGTAATATTTAACAATGACTTTTAAGCCATGTGCCTGGTTCGGGGCTCTTTGGTCCATTTGTCAAGGGTTTTATTTATGTTCATCTTATCATATGATCATTCAATATAAACCATTGGACTCTTTGCATTCAAATCTTTGTGCTTATTGTCTCTCTTTTTCCTCAAATACATTTCTCAAAATAGCCATGTATCTTACATACACACACACACTCTTGCAGGTCCTCATCCACTCTGGATCTCAATGCCAATGACTCTACTATTGCCGAATATGAATTCGAATGTCCAATTAACCAAGCAGAAGACGAAGGCGAGGAAGATTGTCAAATACCGGGAGAACTAGCCAGACTTCTATTACAAGAGGAAAAAGATATTCAGCAGCACGAAGAGTCAGTTGAAGTCATCAATCTGGGTACTGAGACAGACAAGAAAGAAGTCAAGATCGGTGCTAACCTGGAAAGCAGTGTCAAGAGCAGGTTGGTTCAGATGTTGCATGATTATGTGGAAGTATTTGCTTGGTCGTATGAAGATATGCTAGGGTTGGATACTGACATTGTAGTTCATCGTCTGCCGACAAAGGAATATTGTCCTCCTATCAAACAAAAGGTTCATCGCATGAGGCATGACATGTCTGAAAAGATAAAAGCTGAAGTGATAAAACAATTTGATGCAGGATTCCTAGCTGTCACATCTTACCCCCAATGGGTTGCCAATGGGTTGCCAATTTGATGCAGGATTCCTAGCTGTCACATCTTACACAAACACTTGCCTAAAGGAAAATAAAGTTTTTTGAAGATGAACAAAGTGTCTTTCGATTGGCATCTGGGAAAAGTCTTCGATTGGGTATCCAAAATCCTTCGATACAGGCTTGACTCACCAGTATTCGATTGGGCATTTGGCACTCTTCGATCAGGCTTTGATTAGTAAGCTTCGATTAGGTGTTTGGAACCCTTCGATCAAGCTTTGGTCTGCAAGTCTTCGATTGAGCGCTGGACCTCCTTCGATCAAGCTTTGGTCTGCAAGTCTTCGATTGAGCGCTGGAACTCCTTCGATCAAGCTTTGGTCTGCAAGTCTTCGATTGAGCGCTGGACCTCCTTCGATCAAGCTTTGGTCTGCAAGTCTTCGATTGAGCACTGGACCTCCTTCGATCAAGCTTTGGTCTGCAAGTCTTCGATTGAGCGCTGGACCTCCTTCGATCAAGATTTGGTGTGCAAGTCTTCGATTGAGCGTTGGACCTCCTTCGATCAAGCTTTGGTGTGCCAGTCTTCGATTGAGCGCTGGACCCCTTCGATCAAGTCAATGTCACAA